>JAPQVY010000155.1:28587500-29852500 GCA_028535165.1 Quercus tomentella
TTGCATTAAAAACTAACTAGCCATGGCAGCCAAAGTAGCGGCAGAAAGCTTACAATAATATAGACCATCAGCTTCCGAATTAACATATATAGGAAGTAATATCAGTAGAATGAGGAAAATCAAAAACAACAAAATCCTCTTGAAGAGAGCATTCTCTTCTAGCCAAAGCGTCAGCACATTTATTCGCATCCCAGAAAGCATACTCCACTTTGACTTGGTGAAACCTGCTTAACAGTGACCTGCAACCATATAGAAGAGGGAAAAAGGATCTGTTAGCCACAGTATTAGAGTGAAGCAGATCCACAATTGTTTTTGCATCAAGTTCAACTTCAATATTCTGGATACCCAGCTGGGAAGCTAGGATTAGCCCATCCCTTGAGTGCCGAGAACTAAGCTATTATGCTCGTAGCATGCCCAATGGATCCTGAGAAACCCTTGACCCAATTACCCAAACTGTCCCTAACGAGGCCTCCCCCACTTGCTCTTACAAATTCTTTTTGGTTATGCAATAAGTTTAATCCAAATAATAAATACAATTAGTGGTGGGGATCGATGACCTCCTTATGTTTTTTGAAGATCCTCCCACTCTCTGGTATTTTTTCCAAAAAATAAACAAGTACTTACCAATTTTAGTTATTCCTCTATAAATTTTGAAATAATGGTACCATATTTATGTAAATAATTACATCAATTTTTTCCTCTTATAAACTCATTAAACTAGTGTAGTGTGTACCTGTGTTCGAGGCAATGCATATGTTACTAAAAATAGATACATATATGTAGGGTCCATTTGATTAGGCTTCTTGAGAGCCTAAAAGAGTGTTTTTAAAGCCTAAAACTTTGTTTCGCAACATCTACTTCTCATAACTTTTTTTACAAATAGTCATTTTAAATTCAAAAAACATTTTTGCAACGATTTATATAAACGCACTCATAAATGACCAATGCAATATATTTTCCTCTTATTATTCTTATGCTATACATGGCTCATTAAATCAAATCACATTCAAGATATATGTTCCTTTTGAACCATATCAATGTAGCATTTCAGTCCACTTCGATCCAATTTAGTCCACATCGATCCATTTGTTCCACATTAGTCCATTCGGTCCTATTTGGTTTACTTCAGCCTAATTCTATCCAATTGGGTCTTAAATTAATTCTTTTTGTAGGTTACTTTTTTCAATTTTGGTCTAAAAATTCTTTTGTTTTTTCCCTTAATTTTTGGGTTGAAATTTTTTTTTTTTTTTTTTTTTGGGCTAAACTCTTTAGTTTTGGACTAAAAAACACAAACAAAATAGTTATTAAAAATTAGAGATATGGGCCCTAAAAAATGATAAATATTCAAAAGATTTCCTTAAAATTCAAGTTTCAATAATATAAGCATTATATTTATATTTGAAAAGAAAAAAAAAAAAGGTACAATTCTAAACTTATATAATAATTTAAACTTAATGTAACATGTTACATGTGTTACATACTTCCATGGAATATGGGTGTACATTTTTTTTTTTAATATTCTTGGATATGTTGAAATTAGTCAACTGATATGATATATTAAAAAAAAAAATTTAATAACGTCTTATCCATTTATATAAAATAATATTAAATATTTTATTAAATTACATTTTCATATACATCTATTGTTGTTGAATACAAAATACATTAAAATTTACATAAAATTTATAAAAATAAAAATATTTTTAAATAACACATGCACTATTTAACCTATAAATTTTACATTTTATTCTTATAAAATAATTATATATTACATTTTTCCACGCGTGAGATGAGTTTGCGACTAGTTATTCGAAAACTTGAAGCTACTCAAAGTATTGCTAAGTGAAAAATCTCGATCAAGCGAAGATAAAATTCGCTCTTTGTTTGTTTGTTTAGACTCCTTAAAAAACAGATTATTTAACCCAATGAATTAGCCAAGTAGTTACTTAGGTTAATTATGAGATCTAGATTAAACAGAAGTAAATCATATCATGTAGTGCAGAAAACTAAATAAGACAATGATATGATTACCAAGGAAAACTAATGAAACCAACAGTTTTAAGGTAAAAACCTGAGGAGGATTTGACCTAACTATCTTCAAGGTAAACAAATCCACTAGAAAGAATTGAAGTTTACAAAAGATTTAACTCCTAAGCCTAATGCTACCTCTAGTAAAACTTACTGACACGACCACGTGCAGTTCCGACTCTACGAACTCTTCTCTCTTGGATTGCAAAACACAAACTCCCATGCTTATGACTTTGAGATCCCACTCAAAGGTTTTAGATCACCAGTCATTGTTAATATTGTAGCAGCAACTTGATTCCACCAGTTCTTGATTGTAGATCTCTTGATCCGACATATGCTTGTTGAGTTAGAAGGTACAAAACCTCTCAGATCTCACAGGAGTAAGTTTCAAGACTTCCAAGAACCTTTAAAACATAGTTAAGGTTAATTTGTACTATCATGAGCAATGTCTAATACATAATCTAAACATGTTTTGACCTCGGTTTGCCAACATACATAAAAATAGAAATCTAAATATTTAATCCTAAACATTTAGAACCTAACACTCTTCACTCAAGCAAGAAGAGAAGCCCACTCAACTCAAGCAAACTAATAAAAGAGTCCAAGGGTTCGCGTGAAACATAATTCTTCTTTGGGCAAAGTACAGCTTACTCACCTGTGGTTTGGCTGAAATTTAAATTCCCTACCTGTAATTTGAAATTTGACATTTTATCCACCTAAGGTTAATTCAGTTAAAGTTCCTTAACCCACTTTTGTTAAAAACAGGGTTAAATATGTAATTTTGCTCCACTTTTATGTCTCTCTCCTCCAAAAACACAAAAAACATAAAAATACAAGATCAAATAAGATTAAAAACAATTCAACAAAACACTTACATCATGGGATTTCAAACTATAAGTAAGCAACTTAAATTTTGATCAAACCTTAAGTGAGTAAAGTGTCAAATTTCAAACCACATGTAGGCAACTTAAATTTCGGTCAAACCACAAGTGAATAAGTTGTAATTTGCACTTCTTCTTTTTGTTTTTAACCTGATCAAGCCATCTTTGAAAACCCTATTTTGTGCAACTATATAAAGTGTTTTATCATTTATGTACAATTTTTCAAAGATTTTCAGCCTGGTTGTTACACCTTGTGCTTTTGAGAGAACTTTTGTGCCTCTTCTCTATTGATCTTATAGAAAAACCATGTTTGCCTAGCAACTCATCTTGTGATCCCAAAGAAAGTTTGATTGTTTGAAACCATAGTCATTTTTTCTAATGAGGTAACTGCAGAAAATCTTCAGGGATTCCTTGGAATGCCAGAGGTTTTGATTCGTACTGAGGAGGTGTTCAAGGAAGATTTCAAAGGTTCTGGGGCTAGATCATTGTAATTATTTTTCCTTAGTGAATTTTCTACAGGGATTGTTTATGTCTCCGAAGTGGTTTTTCCATTGAGAGTCCTTTGGTTTTCCATTTCATTACCAAATATTGAGTCTTGTGATAATTGCTATTATCTATCTTGCTTGAAGATTTGGTATATACATAACTGTGGTGAACTATATTACCGTGTAGATTAACAAGTGCATTGAGAAATTGAACAATTAATCAGAATATTCTGCTTAATAATACACATAGGGGCCCATGCTACTTCCAATGTGATTCTTGTTGGAAATGTTGTAGTGAAGAAACAAGTTTTGATCGAACTAAAATAAACCCGAATAATAAGCAAGAACAAAAAATAAAGAGAAGTTTAGAGCGATCTTACAGTGCTATAGAATCACACAAATAGCATTATCCTTAAATGTTAATTCATGTCACTCAGAGTAAAACTCGATGCGAATGGTTCTATTGGCCAAACTATCCCATACCCTAGGATCAAACTATAGAATCGACCTTCACGATGAATGCACTTCCACTCACGAAGGTTCAAGGACAACTTTCTAATATGTCTTTCCTTAATCAAGATTGAGCAATCAACCCCAATTGCACAAGTTCAAGATGATTCGCCCAAGAAGAAAAATATGAGAGAGAGAAAAGGAGAGCTCAACTATTTCTATTTGCAATAGAGAGAATAATAAATCTAGTGATTGAATGAGCTCTAATAGATCATTAAGTAAGCCACTAATAACAATAAAATAATGAGTTAGCTTAACAAGTGAGCTAATCTCTAACGGATCAATCCAACGGTCACTAAGAGCTATTAAATGCTCAACGGCATGAGAAAAAATAATAGCTCGAAAAAAAAATGACCCAAATCTCACACATGACGAGACGGAGCAAGGCAGCGTGCTCGTAATATGGATAAAACCCAAGTTCACATTAGGCCCACTATTTTAAAATATCAATAGAGGTGAACAGTGACTTATAAACACATGAATGGACTCACTCCAAACCAATGTATGACTCACAACAAAAGATAAAGTGTTTGGAAATACACACCCACACCAACAATTCTAATTCCCATATAAAATACCAAGTAAAGCATGTTTCATGGCTTGTGCTAGTGTAAGAGGGGCTGAAAAAATAAAGGAGGAGGAAGCAGCTTTGCGTGCACAACTGAGAGATAGATGCCTTAAGCAAAAGAAAAAAAAAGTGAGAGATAGAATTAGCAATTTCTTTTATTTAATTAGCTTATTTGCTTAAAACATATATAGATTTTTAAAGCCTCATTTTATCTTGGTACAATGGTACTTCTTATCCACTTCCAGCATATCAGATAAAAGCTAATCCAAATCCACGAGCGTTGTTTATTACGTCCATGTTCCTTATCCCAAGACTCAAGCGGACTCATACAATTTTCCAGAATTGCAAATAATTATTTGACTAAAATTATTTTCACACTTTGAGCCATCTTACAAATCTGCAAATGATTCAAAATTGATGGCACGAACGGCTATTGGAATCCTAACACGATGCTTACCATCTTTCCATGTTAGACTTCCAAATTTGTAGTCTCCATTCAGTTTTGAGGTTGAGAAGAAGGTAACTTTGAAGGAAAGAATTTGGGTGGTCACATTGAAACTCAAAGTTTGAGGCGTAACTGCCATTGTTATGCCATGGGGGGCCTGCACTACAACTTTATACACTGTACTAACAGGCCCCACATTTGTCACTGTTCTAGTTACTGTTAATGTCTTTTGGAGGTTTGGAATTGTGATAGAAGGGAGGTTGAGATTCGGTCCAAAATGGCCTTTCTTAGTACAATCAATTGTGGTCTTGGTTAATGTGGTAATGGAGGCACTGCTGTAACCCATGGAGCAGAGGAACTCAACATAATCACCAATGCTAATATTGTAAATCAAACCCGGGTCCACTGCTTTGTTGGGATTAACATTCCCACCACCAACATCAAAGGGGTCAGCTGCCTTGTGGTTGGGGTCGTCTTGAGCTATGCCTGATCCATCTGTTCCAACTTGGGAAGCTGCAATTTGCATAAATGTTGATGGGGTTCATTACAGATTTATGGTCTTAAAAAGGTCATAAATCATAATAATTAACAACAAACAAATGTTGGTTTCAACTTGCCAGTTGTGACCAGAGCTGATCTTATGGCTGCAGGAGACCAGTTAGGATGTGCAGATTTAATGAGAGCTACTATTCCTGACACATGGGGACAAGCCATTGAAGTTCCTGATTTCAGTGCAAATCTACTGCCGTAAGATGGTGGAACTGCAGCTAATATGTCAACACCTGGTGCCGCGATATCAGGCTACCCCCATCTCAATCAGCATATCATACAGACACAAATTAAGGTTACCCTTGTCAAGTGGAAATCATGAGTTGTGCTATGAAATAGGAATTCAATGTCAAAGAATATTGGTTAAGTGATTAAATTCACAATTTTCTAATAGTTTAAACTTTTAGGATTAGCGGCGATTTATATTGGTATCAAAGCATGTAGTCCTAAATTCGAGTCTGGCTCCACTCTACCTCCTATTTAAAAAAGTTAAGTGACCTATGTATTCAATCCAGCTTCCTGGCTTTACCTTTAGCACTGCTGGGGACATGGAACTTGGTCCTCTGGATGAGAAAGATGCAACTCGTGGAGATGACCATTTCCCAATGACAGTCCTTGGAAAACTCAACTTTGCAGTTGGAGACCTTCATAAAGAGGTGGACTAGACCAAGTTAATTTTTTTTTTTTTTCAATTGCATGAACATGCAGTTTGTTATCAACTCCATTCTCCTTACCTTGCCTTTCTGATGTAGGAAAGTATTTGTGTGCCTACTTCATAATCAACTTTGATACATGGGATTAAATAGCATGACTGAATCCCGTCATCATGAAGCTGTGCAAATATGATTCCAACTCCTCCTGCTTCCAGCACAGAATCGGATGCCGAGGCTATAGCCGGTTGTGGTGATTGTGAGAAACATAGTACAATTTTCCCTGCTGCCATTGTTGCATTAAGACTTCCAGGTTGACAGTCCTTGCTTGAAGAACGCACATGATATCAGAGGACAGAATAGAAAATGTGAACCAAAAAAGTGGAAACCAGAAGAGTTCTCACGCTTGATCATCATTGGGATCAACAGCTATGCGTTCTGAGTATGTAAGGCCTGTGAATCCATGATTATGTTTTCCAGTATACATAGATTGGCCCTGAAATAAACAAAATTGTTTTCCATTACCAGAAAATAAATCCTTAGCTGATTGCATTCTATTAACTATTTACTTTACCCATAGAGTGTGGTTGTTTCCAAGTGTAATGGCTGTCAGGAAGGCCCTGTCTATTGTGGTTGCAGCAATGGTGATAACCCAGGGTGCAGTGTTGGCTATTGTTTGTGAGATAGGGCCATCATTTCCTGCTGAACAAACTACGGTGATCCCCTTCATGACTGCATGGAAAGAACCAATGGCAACAGAATCACGATGATCAACGTAGGAATACAAAGGAATCCCATCGCCAAGAGATAAGGATAGGATATCAACTCCATCATGTATGGCTTTGTCGATTGCTTTTAGGAAGTCAGCATCAGTGCATCCTCCGATACCGATCTGCCAACAAGCCTTGTAAATAGCTAAGTGAGCAAGAGGTGCTCCTCCTCTGGCTAAACCTGTAGCTAGTCCTCCATAGTTTGCTTTATTAACATAATAGCCAGCTGCTGTTGAAGCTGTATGAGTTCCATGACCTTCTGCATCTCGCGGTGAAAGATACTCCATGTCAGATTCATTGATGGGCATTTTGAGTTGATCCCTCAGTCCTTTTATAAACCAGCGAGCTCCAATAAGTTTCTTGTTGCAATTTGTGGAGTTAAACAGCTGCCCTTGTTGGCAAATTCCCTTCCAGCGTGATGGAATTGGAGCCATACCTTCGTCATTGAAACTCTCAGACTCTGGCCAAACTCCTGCACAAACAAATTTTTTTCTGCACTCTTTAAGTACATTTTTTATGTTACTGCTGTTTATTTATTAAAAGACATATTACCTGAATCTATCACACCAATGATAATTCCTTTACCCATATTGCTTTTTGTTAGTAGATTTTTTGAAGAATGATGATTGATCCCAATAAAGTCCCAGCTTCTGGTTGTATGGAGCTTGTGAATGCGATTTGGGATCACTTGGACAACTCCAGGAAAATCTGCAATTTTATCAGTGACATCTACCGGTGGTGTTGCAATGAGCTAGCTCAGTATGTATATTTTTTTATTATATTACCTGCAATTGCTTCTGCCTGAGATTCTGTCAATCTTGCCGAAAACCCAGAAAAGCCATGTCTATAGCTGTAAAGTATGGAACTCTTAGCAGCTTCCTTGCTTCAATACAAACAGAAGAAAGCTTATTAATTTTGCAGCTCCTGCTACTAACAGTAGAAACATTTAAAGTTATTTCAACAGAAAATGCTGAAGTCAAACCTTCCTAGCAAATTTGATAGCATTTCATGGTGAGACCGTTTGGTAGTAGCTGGATCCTCATACTTCTTTTGACCCAGGTACACAATATGTACCTATACACTTAACTAAATAAGTACCTGTGCCAAAAGAAACGGAAAAAATACAGAACTAGAACTTGAAGTTGCATATTTACACTTACACTACTGTTGGCCTCAACCAATATCACAAAGACTTGAAGATGGTTTTGCATTAAAAAGAGAGAGAGAATCAAAAGAATGTGGCTTTTTCTTGCCCATTTCCAGTTTCTTGGATTGATATCCATTTGCAAATCATACAAGAGATGTTATGACTTGGAGATTTCCTTTTTGTATTTTATTTTCAGATATAAGTTCCCTATGTGTGTTTGGTTTCTCTTTTTCAAATTTGCAAGGTTTAAATAAGGTATCCCTATATCTATGATGATATACTAGAACTTTAACAGACATGAGGAAAGAGGAACATCTTTTTTCTGGTGTACTTTTTGCTCTTTATTCTCAACCATTGATAAAGCAAGCAAATTGTACTGTTATTGGATAGTGCTGGGAGTTGAAAGATGCTAAGGCAGGCCTTCCCATTAGAGTTTTACATATTGGGTATATTGCATACCATGTGAAACATAATTTTGTGTTGAAAGATAGACTGAAAATTGGAATTGTTCTTTTTATCTACTTTTCTGAGCTTTTTATTTTGTCGACATGGTTGTCACCAAAAGCTTTTGATGTGTATTTGTTAAGCATCAGTGTCAATTACTGCCAAGCATAATGCTAAAGGACTCAATAGAAGCATGTTGATCATGCTTTTTGTTTATCAGCTGCATGATTTTATGAAAGGTCTCACCTATATTAATACAAAAATGTGTTGTCCTTCATAAAACTGCTTAAAGTTCTATTACTTGATCATAGCTATAAAGTCCTGTTTTCTGCCTAGTCGTGTTGATGGTCTGCAGTTGAATGATCTAGATGAATGATGGTGATGTTGCACCATTTGGTGTAGACCCCTTAACCCACTTTCATTGTAACACCTTTTTTTCTGAAAGCCAAGCCACAAGATTCCCAACCCACAATGTCCAAGTGGTGCTTTTGCTTTTCTTGTTTCCCCATTGTCATGAGTGGGACTTCTTTTTCAGGGAAAAGCAGGATTGTTTTGGGGGAAGGTGTCATGGTACTGTACCTATAGGATTCGGAAAGGTAGGGACAATTACAGGCGTGTCCTTGGGACCATATTTGGGATGATCTCAGGAAAAGCTGTGGTCCCAATAGACATCTTGCTCTTTAATCAAGCATAGTTCATGGTCGGAACATCCATTAATATCTTGGATATTTCCCCTACAGAGTCTGGTAGAAATTCACACTGAAGGTTCCTCCATATGCTACTTGTGATTTATTGTAGCAGATGCAGGGCAGATAATTGACAATAAAACGAGCATTTGGATACATAAACTTTACTAAGAGCATCAATGTTTGTCCTTAGCAACTGACTTCGGAATATATGTTGATTTTAAAATTCCCTGTCCATGAGGCTGCATGAAAGTAATCAATGCAGCAAATGCAAATGTCAAAAATATGTTCCCAAAGGGAAACTTCTGTTATGGACTGCATAGAGCCTGTAGAAAATTACAAGCACCTGTTGATATAATTAACAATTGTCAAGTTATAAGGCAAGTTACATCCAAAGCTTGATATAATTAAAATATTGATACAGAACAGCAAAACCTGCCTTCACTCTGGATGAAATGCCCCTCATTTTCTATTTGATAGTCCAAAAATTTATTTTTCTTTTTCTTTTTGGAATGAGGATTTTAATTTTTAATTTTCATCAGCATAAGATTGTATGATCTGTGTTCCCGCTGATATGGGACTAGTCACAGTATGCAGCCCATCAGTCCAAGTTAGCCTTCCAAAATAGTATCCTGTGTTCAACTTGTGGGTGGTGGATACTGCAACTGTGAAGGAGACCTTTTTGGTAGTAGAGTTGAAAAGCAATATATCAGGTCTCACATTTACACTTATGCTTGGAGGAGGCTCTATCTGGGCTCTGTATATAATTGAAAAGCAAATGCCTTCTTATTTTTGTAGTCTACATTTTTATTGTATATTGTAAAGAGAGACATGACATATATATAACATCATTTGATTATACTATAGCAATTTCAAAGTTAATTTACAATGGAAATATCCATATCATACATTTGGCTCTATAGGCTTATAGTTCATTTCATGTTTTGTATTGTCATAGAATTATTGAAGTTGAGGAAGGTTTATAGAAGCGTGATCAGTTTCATCTGATTTAGTCTCATTACTCAAAAAATTACATTCATGATGAATTTCTAGTGGAGAGAGGACACTGTAAGCATATATTTATCAATTTGTTATGAATGCAAAAGGTTCTGTAATTTCAGAAAGTATTTGGGGAATTACAAATAGCTAAAACCTAAAAGGGAGGGGGTTGTGTGTGTGTATGAAAACTATAAAATACGTTGAAAAGATAAGAATGCACAGTGAACAAATCAAACTATTGAGTCAGTCAGTCTTCATTTCTAGGACTCCAAGAAGCCTGCTTTTTCTTTTTCTTTGAAGGATGAGATGGGAACTGATATAGGGCAACCAATCTTCAGTTTTTTCTGTTAAATCTAATGTCCAATATTGCACCCTACATGAAAATCTCAGGATTATGATCTTCCGTGGCGGCATTTTGCTTTATAACATTGGTCATTTCATTTCTATTGCATTCAACTACAGAACCATAAATTCACTGAATCCAGTCATTCACAATGTGAAAATAGATTATTTACTAACTTGAGTTTTGCTTCTATTGTAAGTAAAGAGATTTCCTTTATTTGGTTCAATTGTACATGGTCATTATCCAATTATTTTTGTTGCAACTCATGCTTTCATTGAAGCCAATAATTAATTATGTATTACATTATGTTCTTAAACATGGGTTTCCTTTATTTAAGAGGTCATCATGTCTACTTGGATAATGCTGAATAGTTGTTCAAATCCCAAGATGGATTAAAAAAATTGCATATAAACCTATAACCTTTATTATTATGGATACGATGGAGACCCAAGACAATTCTCCAAAATGAATGAAAATTTGAATAAAAGCTAAGAATATTAGAAAAAGAAATACCCTTGTGTTGGCATTAACATGAAATTAAGAACCTCATAAATCTGCAATTTTTTAGTTATCATCAGCGTAAGATTGTAAGAGCTCAGTTCTCACGGACAATGGACTCCTTACAGCATGCACTTCATTAGTCCATGTTAGGCTTCCAAAATAGTAGCCAGTGTTCACCTTGTGGGTTGTGGAGACTGTAACTTTGAAGGAGATCTTCTTGATAGTAGAGTTGAAGACCAAGACATCAGGCTTTACCAATACCATAATGCCAATTGGAGGTTCAATAACAGCTCTATAAATGGTTTTCAAGGCTCCAACATTTGTAACAGTTCTGGTGATAGTGAAGGAATTTCTGAGACTTGGTATGGTTATGGAAGGTAAATTTACATCCAAAATGGAGACTTTAGTACTGGGGCACACAGTGGATTGCCCTGTGAGCCGAGAGATAGCAGAGTTGTTGTAAGCCATGGCACAGAGGTAATGTATATAGTCAGTTGTGCCCATGTCATATACCAGTCCAGGGTCTGCTGCCCCATTTGCATTTACAATGCCACCTCCGAAGTCAAATGGATTAGCAAGGTTTTGAGGAAATCCCTCAGCAAAGATTGGTAAACCAGATGGACCAGTCTGCCATGCTGCATTAGGATTTGTAAACATCCACACGTGATCAGTAAGTTTTATATACATGATCTTCTGAGTGGCAATGAACCGAAAAAAGAAAAAAGAAAAAAGAACTTGCTAAATGAAGGTTATCAGCATGGAAGTACCAGTTGTGATAAGAGCTGATTTAATGGCTGCTGGGGACCAGTGAGGATGCAACACTTTGAGAAGTGCCACAATGCCTGAGATATGAGGAGTTGACATTGAAGTTCCAGATAGCATGGCATATCCACCATCCATAAATTGACCAAGGGGAGAAGTGGCAGCTAATATGTTGGCACCAGGTGCAGTTATATCTGGCTGCCCACATAGAAATAACAAGATAGTCTCAAAAGAATCTAGTAAGAAACCCTGCACTTCTTGTTCAGACTAAGTTGGACACTCAAACCAGGACCCAAGTAGAGTATGTATGTGAACTTTTCTTTAAATACCATGTAGGGCAGGGTAAAATAATTAGACACATTGTAAGTCATTCTGACAATGAGGTAAAATGCGAACAACAATCTGTTACCTAAAGTATTTTTTAAATCATTGAAGAAAAACAGGATATTAAGGCAGAATAATCAAAGCCATGTGTAGTAAAAACAAACCTTGAGAATTGCTGGTGCAATAGAGTTAGGCCCCCTGGATGAGAAATAGGCCACCTTGGGTGATACTGGCTTGCCCACAATTGTTTTGGAAGGGCTTAACTTTACTAGAGGAGACCTGTGAACTCCATTCCAATACCCTTAATCAAAGGATTAGATAATAATCACAAAGTAAAGGAATTATCATAACTGTGTTGTTACCTGGTAGACCTGATGTAAAATAGTATCCTGGTGCCAATTTCATAGTCAACTTCAATGCATGGGAAGTCACCGTCACATGAATATAAGGCATCATTGGGCTTCTTGGCAATAATAACCCCAACACCTCCTGCTTCTTTTACAACTGCTGATGCTTGCACTAAAGCAATCTGACGAGCAATTGAAGTGAAGCAGAGCACCACCTTCCCGGATACTGAAATGTTATTGAGTGAAAGGTCTTCACACATACTGCAAGCGTAATCAAGAAAAAAGAATCATGCTTCAAACTAACTTGCTAATCACAACCATGCACACATAAAGAAACACTTCAAGCTACCCTGCTGCATTAGGATCAAATTTTGTGGATTCCAGGTATACCAAATCTGTAAAACCTATCTCCTTTCCTGTAAAAATGGCTTGACCCTACAAGAATAATCACAGAGCCAATTACTTCATTTCCGTGCTCAAAAGAAACGGTGATGAGACTGTTTTCAATCCTATGTTTGAAATTTCAATATGCAATTTGCCTTACTCACAACCATCATACCAGTAAAGTTTTATTGTTTCCGAGTGTAATTGAGGTAGGAAATGTTCGATCCATAGTGCTTGCTGCAACAGTTAAGATCCATGGTGCTGTGTTATGTACTGTATATGCTGAAGGTCCTTCATTTGCAGCTCCACAAACTACAGTGATGCCCCTAGCCACAGCATGGAATGAACCAGTTGCAATGCCATCACGTTCATCAACATCTGAGAACAGAGGAATGGAAGACCCAATTGACAAAGATAAAACATCAACCCCATCATGTATGGCATCATCAAAGGCTTTGAGTATATCAGCTGATGAGCATTGGCCTCCAAGTATATCCCAGCAAACCTTGTATATGGCTAAGCGAGCACGAGGTGCACCACCTCTAACAGTTCCAGATCCAAGGCCCTTGTAGCTAACATTGCTCACAAATGAACCACCAGCTGTGCTGGCTGTGTGTGTGCCATGTCCATTTGCATCTCTTGGAGATAAGAATTCTTGGTCTCCAGATGTGTTCAATGGCTTTCCGTACTCAGCAAGAAATCCATTGATGTACCATCGCGCTCCAATAATTTTCCTGTTGCAGTGTGTTGAGGCATTGAATTGCTCCCCAGATTTACAGACGCCCCTCCAACGAGGTGGAACTGGCCCGAGGCCTTCATCTCTGAAAACTCTGGACTCCGGCCATAGTCCTGCTTCATTAGGTGACTAGTTGAGTATCAATTATAGATATATAAGAAAGAAAGAGAGAGATTATCATGATGGTGAAGTTTATGAACCTGTATCAAAGACACCGATAATAGC
Source organism: Quercus tomentella (assembly GCA_028535165.1). Lineage (NCBI taxonomy): Eukaryota > Viridiplantae > Streptophyta > Magnoliopsida > Fagales > Fagaceae > Quercus > Quercus tomentella. Next base: position 28,601,285 of record JAPQVY010000155.1, read on the forward strand.
TCCATCACCCATATTACTACTGTGAAGAATATTGTTAGGAGAATGAGAAGAGAGACCAAGAAAATCCCAGCTCCTAGTTGTCTGCAGCTTGTGAAGCCTATTTGGTATGACTCGAACAACACCGGGCAACTCTAAAGCAGTCACATGAACAATAATTTTAAAAACAATGATAAGCACAATATTATGTTAGTAATCACAGACATGATTTAGACTTTAATTAGACATGTCATCAACTTCTTCATGGTATTTAACTGTTTTAGTTGGTACCAGCAAGTTTTTGTGCTTGAGACTTTGTGAGCTTGGCTGCAAATCCAGAGAAGCCATGTTTGTAACTGTAGACCATCAAGTCTGACGCCATTTCATTGCTGCAGAAAAATTAATAATTATAATTATTAAAAAAAAAAAAACATTTAAGTCAGATTTGATTGTATTCTCAACCAGTAAGTTTACTCTTTTTTTCCCCCTTGATTTATGTCATACCTCCCTACTACTTTTGCAAGCATATCATGATGTAAATCTGTGATCAACTTGGGTTCATCGTACTGCCTCTCTCCCAGATAAATTATGTGAACCTGTATATTGGAAAAGGAAATAGCGGACACCCAATTAAGGACTTCTTAAAACTAACAAAATTAAGAAAAATAAATTGTTGCTGGATATTGGTTGAATATTGTGTACATTGCTCTTAGCCTCCACGTTTGTTATGATGCCCTCGCCATTCAGAACCAAAAATAGATATACTAAAACAAACAAGGGACTCATTTTGTTGCCCATATCATCTATAACAGTTTTGAGCTAGAGATAGGCAGGCTGGTTAAAACTTGGAGTATGAATCACTTAAAAGCAAGTAACAACCATAGAAACTCAGGTGGGTTTTGCAGATTATTTTACTTTGTGCTGTTTTTTACAACAAGAATACAGTTTGGTCATGAGAGTTTGGTTGCTCCTTAACGTTGTACAAAGTGGAAACTTAACATATAATATTAAAAGGTCAACCTTGACTCAACTAAAAATGATTTGACCGTCACTTCTTTACATATAACGGACTGTCATCATGGTGGTTGATGTAGTCGTTAATAGTAATCACTCACGCGCGTACTGTCACTTACCGTACACGCCCCGGTCCTGAAAATATAGCTTCAAGTCTTCAACAATGTCTTCCTTTGGAGAGTGCACTCCACGCAGTTTTAACGTACGCCAGCTTTTTTCTTTTTCTATTATTTCAAATGAAATCATGGGAACACGAAAAAGGAAAAAGAAAATACAGTAGATGATGAAGTGGTGAACAAGCATAGAAAAGTACACCTCTCTATTGAAGCAGAAGTCAACTGAAGGCTACGCGCATATACATTGATAAGTATTGGTACTTTGTGCCATAGTTTGCAATTGTTGATTATTAGAGTTGCTGACATTTGTGTCCCAAAAAGATAGAATGATACTTTTTGACCTGTTTTCTATAATCACACATTTTGTCGCAATTTTTACTACAATTTGATGATATTGATAAACCATTTATTTTATATGGACACACCAACTTTTTTCTACCTCTCATAATCAAAATCAAAGATGTAATACAAAAGTTGTGTCCATAGACTCTCTATTGGTCCTTTTATATATCTTATTGTGAAATAAATAGTTAACTAAAGACGTTTTAGCATTTTTGAGTGTTGGAAAAAATAGGTGAAGGATACTTAAAATATTGAATTTAAGAATCTCCTAAAAGCTCTTTAGTGAAACTGTCAAGCGCAATTTCCGCTAAAAGAGCTTTAAGACTATCAAATCACTTTTTGTAGCACTACAGGACCCCCCTAATCTGAACTATGAACCTTCCTATAAGAAAGGAAGGTGTAAAGTAGACTCTGCCAACAAACAATTACTATTCGAAAGGGTTCATTCATTCTGATAACAATGTTACCAAAGTTCTAACATTTAAGACATTTAGCAGGCTTACTTGCGTTTCAGAAACATTAAAAAGTATGATATCCAAATTTATCGGGAAATTATTGCGTACTTCCAAAGTACCATAAATGCATACTCCCTCCTCTCACATGAATAGTGAGTCCCACTAATTAAATTTATGGTACTCCGAGAGTAACTAATAATTTTATAAATTCATCGTTATCAATATCATGTAAAAAAAGTCTTAAATGATATCATTGAATATAGCCAACGACTTCTCTGTGCATTAACATCATCATAGGTACCGGCACCAAAAGTCTACAATGCAAAAGCATATCATAAGGTAGGTAGCTGGTGTTCCACATTATCAAGAAAATGTCAACACCTTCTAGATTGGAACACAATATTTTCCATCCCAGATGGCTACTTTCTTGTCCACAATAAGAGCATATCACCACACTTTCTCTAAGCATTCCCTATCATGGGGCACATATACAGGACCAGATTTTTGGCCTCAAACTGTCATACAAATACCATATATTTCTCAATGGGGCACTAGTTAAATTTAAGCATTCAACATTCTTGCCCTGCTGCATTAATCCAGAAGCTTCCAAATGCAACGTGTCATGATAGTAGGTGGTAGGACTAACAAATGGCGGACAAGCCAGGCATTCATCCATTTAATTCTTTGATTAAGAGGGAAAATTCAACAATGAAGGAGATATTACAAATCTTTACACTATGAACATATTGACAAGGCTTTGGTAGAGTTTTTTTCATAGGGCCCACAATCCCCTCTTCCCCACCCCCCACCCCCCCAAAAAAAAAAAAAAAAAAGGGGGGGTGTAACTGATTTTGTTAGTTTTCATGCTTTAAAAACAGAAAATGAAACAGCAACAGAGCTAAGTAAAGCAAAGAAATCACACTAAAAATTAACAAACTCTATTGCCTTATCTGTGTATATAATTCAATTAGTATGTCTTACTCTCAACTGAAAATTTCTTTTTTTGGTAAGTCCCAGCTGAAGAATTTGGTCACCAAGCACCAGAAGTTGCCTCCTTTACAATGAGATTAATGCCATGAACCCAGAGTTCCAATTTAGCATAAGAGCTCGCCTCAAAGTGAATCTCTCTCTCTGTCTCAGTCAGTACCCGAAAAACTAACTTGTTTCCATTCCCTGTACCGTTCCTCTGATTCTTTAAAAAGCGTGCACTTGGCCCTGCAACAGCCTCCTTACACACCACATTCCTCCGACTAGTTTTTCCCCATGACAACAAGCCAGATTTGAGCATCCGAACCACCTTCATGTGTGAAGAACCTCTCCCCTCACGTGTATGCTTGCAGAGCTCCTCCCCTAGAAGCACATGAGAACGAGCTAAGTGATCAATTATCACACCTTCTGCATCCTTACAATTACTGCTTTTCCTAGCCAGAGATAAGGCTGTCTCCCCACTGCTATTGACAATACCACAATCAGCACCTCTTTGTAGTAACAGCTTGCAGGCATCAGCATGGCCTTCCTTCGCTGCAACCATGAGAGGTGAATGCCCATTTTCATCCAAAGAATTTACAGAGAATCCCATTTTCAAGAGCTCAACTACTGCAGGCAAATTTCCTATTTGTGCTGCAAAGTGTATAGCTCTAAATTCTGAATAGCCTTTGAGTTTATTAGCAAGCACAGCATCAAGCAATATCTCCTCAAACCGAATCCTGGCACCATCAAAGGGATGATGCTGCAAGAGAGACCCAACTGTCTGCCCCTCCCTGCTCTTTACACTGATATCAGCTTCAGCATTTAAAAGGAGACGGAAGGCCTCAGTATGTCCAGCCTTCACCGCAACCAGAATAGGTGTCAAACCTAAGCCATCATGCTTACTAATATCTTCAGAAGAATCTGGGAGGACCAATTGTAGAAGCTCCACATTACCAGTTCCTGCAACGAAGTGCAGCAAAGAGAATACCTCAAGATTGCTGGAGAAGATCTTTTTTTCAGTTTGAATTGCCTGCTTAAGCATATTGACCAAAGAGGACCCGAAGACACTTCTCCTTGCCAATTGCAGTGCAGTGTCCCCATAATTGTTCATCAGACCCAAATCGGCACCTGAAATTATTAGTTTTAAAAAAGGGTCAGCCTGATCAGATTTGGCAGCCACCATCAAGGCAGTATCACCAATTTCAGTCCTCGAATTGACTTGGCAACCATGCAAAATCAGCTGTTTCAAAATGGGAAGGAAGCCCATTCTAGTAGCCAGATGAAGAGCATAAAATTCATGTCCCTTCTTGGTTCTTATGGGAAATTCAACATCAGCGCCAGCATTAAGGAGCACTCCAACTGCATCAGGATTCTGACAAAGGATTGCATGACAAAGAAGGGTTCTCCCCTGTTGTTGACTTTCAAGGGATGAAATTTGGTGCTGAAGCAAAAGGTTTAAAATTTGTCCACTTGCTTCATAATACTCAACTGCACACCAAACTTCATTATATGGCTCACCCAAGCATGCACCCACTCTTAACTCCTCTCCAGAAAAGATATCCCATGACCAAGCTCCCAGCCTGACATGGCAATCAGTTTTTGCACCTGCCTGAACACATACATGTGAGATCCACACTTTAATGGTGGTATTGAAATGAAGACAGAGGAACTAGCTTTGCTCATAATCCAAGACAGGCATGCAAAAAAGCTTCCAGTTGTAGATACATCGAAGGAACTCTAATATACATGAATTGTAAGACTTGAATGTTAAACCTTTAAAATATTGCTAAAATCAGATAATTATAAATGCAATCCTGTGAATATAATGTGATTACTTTAAAGAAATGTGTATAGGAAAAATAGGTGATTAGTTCAAAGATGATTAAATCAAAGAAATATGTAGAGGAAATGGATGGACTCAATACCTCCAACAAGAATTTAACCACGGGCACTTGTCGGCTCACAATTGCAGCCACCAACGGTGTGCAGTCTACATTAGCATGCAATGCAGGCTTAACCGAGCGCAAGAGAACCCTATCCATGCAATTTATGTCCACTCCATTCTGAAAGAGTGAAAATCACTTAACACAAATAGCTCCGAGAAGAAAATTTATTGTACCAAAACTTCTTACACACACCTTAACTAAGGCAGTCACTACATCAACAAATCCTCTGCAGCTTGCAGATACAAGAGCATGTTTGGCCACATCAGGAGCCATCATCTCTGAACATATCAGCAACTCTGCAGCTTCAGCCTGACCATAAAGACAGGCCTCCAGAAAGGCACCTTCACAAGCTGATTGAGATGCACCTGCCTTAAGAAGCATATCGAGGAGGACACAGTGACCTTCACGAGCTGCAGCAGTGGTTGCAAAGCCCCGAAATAACTCCTGGTTTACATCAGCTCCAGTTGACTGTTGAAGAAAACTCATAAGAAAAATATTGGGATACATAGCACTAGTAGAAAGGTGTATATTCATCGTCAATCAACAAATGGTTAAAATTTGTAAAATAATATCTTTTTAATATTAAATATTTAAATTGGCACTGTTTGTTTTGAAGTTATTTGGGAATTTAGCCTCTTTTATAAGCACAATTGCAGCACCTAAAATCATTTTTAAAAAACATGATTTCAGCTAACTTGGCTGGATTTTAAATTTCAGCATACAAAATTGTGTTTCCAAGACATGATTTTAGAAAAAACGCAAATACCCAAATAGTTTTAAAACATTACCAATTCAAATAATTATTATCAAAATAATATTATTTTGAAAATTTTGCCACACATATGCTACAGTCCTATATACTATGATAAAAAAGCACAACTTCAGTTAACTAGAGCATGAATCACCAAAACCCATTGTTTGAGAAACAATCAAAAGTCATTAAATTGTTAAGGTGCGCTAATATTGTAAATTCATTAAATCAATCCTAGTAAACCAATGGCCACTAATTATAAGTTCATGTTGGAACCCCAAAAAGAGAAAGATCAAGATAGAGAATATTCAATTCAAATTTACATAGCATTTGATAACTTCTAAATTTCATCTTTTGTATGTATCAATTTCAGGATTCCCAGCAGAGCTTTTCTTTCTTCTCTTTGTTTTGATAAATGAGCTTTTCTTTCAATTGTTCTATGCAGTTCTTGGAAAATGACTCAAATGATCACACCACTATTCTAAAACAAACTTGTACCTTACAATGAATTGACACACTATATAAAAGATTAGATTTACATTGGAGAAAAGAAATGGAAAAACATTGTTGCAGAAGTCCTTAATTTTATACTTTGTTGTAGCCAATTGGCCACTGATACCAAGCTCAGATGTTAATTGCATAAATCTGGTTGGCTTTGTATATTAAAAAATAAAAATCCTAAAACCAAGAAAAACCAGGCACCCCCTATTCCGCAACAGAGATTGTTTACAAGACCACTGATTTTGACAAAATTTAACTACCCAAAAATTATATTTCAACATACAGAACATGGATTTAGAGGAGGGCCTTGGTGCAATGGTAAGTGCCTTTCACCAAAAATGACTGATCGCAGGTTTAAATTTAGCAACTAGCCTCTACAAAGAAAACATTTGGGGGTAAGGCTGCCAACCAATCACCTCTCCCTATCGCTGCAAAAGTGGGGGCTTCGGGCACTGGATACAACCTTTTAGAACATGGATTTATGCTTCTTCATTAGTGCAAGTCAGTTTATTTCATACCATGACAGCATCACAGGTAATAATTGATCAAAAGGGGTAAATGCAATTCATGATCCTTGACATCAAATTAGAAAGGTAAGGACTAAGGAGTCTAGACATAACAGCCAATTAAACCAAAAGGGGTGTATGCATGAACAGCTCATGAACATGTCACTCAAAACCAGAAACAAGGTCTACAAAGATTAATGATAAACTATCACTTATACCAAAAACTTAAGCTAATAAAAAATTATGAATTTAATCACTTACCTTTATTCTAACAACTAAAAACATTAAGAGGCCAAATCATTTTGGATTAAAGCGCAAGGCTTGGAAATTGAAATATAGTAAAATTCACTTTAGCTTTTCATGCTCTGAATGTTACAAATAAATTTTTATATAGGTACCACACGATTGGAAACCTATGGCAACTGCTCCATAATGAATGTTACAATTTATTAAGGACAGACACAAAAAAAATGCATTATGGAAGTATGGAACTATAAGGAAAAATGAACAAATAAACAAGTGCAAACCAAGATCATACCAGGAGCTTCCGGGCAATATCAACATGACCCGAATGAGCAGCAGCAAAGAGCGGAGTGACATCGGTGACAAAGTCCCTATACTCAATCTCAACCTCATCGGCCTCTTCCTCTCTCAGCACAGTCTCAATGCACTTGACTCTCAAGCTAACTGTCCCAATATAGTTCACGTCCACAGCCTCCAATGCCAAACACTGTGTCACACACTCCAAGTCCCCACCTAGAGCAGCCTCTATGAGCCTCTGAGACCTCAATGAAAGCTCGTCCCTGTCCCCCCCACTCCCACCGACAAAACTGTACCTTCCCATCTGCTTCTTTCACTGACACACCGAAGACCCCTATGGAAATGGAACCCGAATAATCCAAATCTTTATACAAAACCAAATCTTGATGAAGATATCAATTCAATAAAATAATAGTATATTATATATATATATAGCATTCTTGTACTTTGTGTATTATTACAAATAAAAAAATAAAGATCAATTATTTGCTAGAAAAGTCTGAGAGTGAAGGGTCTCAGATTGTGCGCTTTGTTTGGCTTTATATGCAGAGAATAATACAACTACAACAAAGAGAGAAGTGAGAAGCAAATGTTTAATTCACAGTACATACCAGGGCTCAAGTTACTATGTTAGTTCTTTGTTCTTCATCAATCTTCTTTCTTCTGCTACCTAGTCTTTGTCAAATGTTTCTCCGGCTCTACCAGACAACATGGTAGTAAAAACGAGGGAAAAAAGGTTTAAACTTTAAAAGCCCCCACACCAATAATAATGGTATAGTTAAATTGAGAAATTCACTGTGCAGCAAAAGTGTGGGGAAATGGGTGAAAGAGACAGATGCGGTAGAGAAACAATGGAATGGTACATAGAAAAAGGGCTGAGGTTGACTTTGGAGAGGGACAGGACTAGCGAGTAGCAAGAGGTGGGCTCAAACTTCAAGGTGTGTGTGACTTGTGCATAGTCCAGATTGGATAAATTTTCCCTTTTGCCAAAATGTCATCTAGATGCCAAAGTTGCCAATAATCGCGCTAAGTGCTGTGTGCAAATGCTATCAATTCCACAGGTGGTGGAAAATTTTAAGGAGCAATATCAGCTATTGCACACACTCTGTACGCATAATACAAATTTTGGTGTCACTTTTCCGACCTTCGTTTTATATTTCATCAATTATGATATATTATATAGTGTCTTATTTTTTTTCATTTTAAATTTTAATTAGTATTTTATAATCAGAGTTAAAAAGAATACATTATACATGATAAATTGTGGTTGGTAGAGTAGAAAATAGAATATAAAAAGTGATAAAAAGTGGATTTGTATTCTCCTGACTCCTGAGCGTAAATGAAGGGTGAATAGCGATTATGTAGGGGATTTTCCAAAAAATGAAGACTGTGTTGGAGTGTAGGAGCCTTTGAAGTTTGAATTACATGCAGCAAAGCCCATAAGCCCTATGGCATAGGTTTCACGTTCAGCCCAATTGTGTGCCGTGAATTACAAGTTGAGCTCAAGGCATTCCAAATTGAATAGCCCAGTAAACTTATTGAAGAAGTCCAAGTTGAACAATTCAAGCTCACATCAATTGGGCCAACGAAGCTATCGTTCAAGGTCAACTGGCTAAATATTGGCAACAAAAATTAGCCTCTCTTGGAATTTTGTTAGCGGCCCGTGTTTCTTTTCTCTCTGTTTTTGCTGAATAAAACTTTTCATTAACACATAATAAAGAAATTAATACAGAATAGCGAATTAAATCCATCTAGCTCTTCTTGCAACACAATAATAAATTTAAAAAAATCTATCTTGCTCCATGTGTTAAAGAAAAAAAGTCATTTTAGATATATACTACTGTAAATTTCTTTAAAAAAACTTTCTCCCCTCTCCCCGTGTGTGTTAAATAAATACATAGTATTAAAAAAATAAAAATAAGAAAAGAGCCCTTTTATGAATTTCTACAGTGATGAGGCACTTTTCCAATATGCTTGAGTAGGGTTGAACTTGAGCTTGGCAGATATGATTGTTAAAGTGTCCCTTTCAAAATGACATTAACCCAAGAGACCAGGCTAGGTGAATTGCGAGAATAGCGGCTTTAGCTTCACCAGCAATAGGTTTGGCACAAAGTTTTCACATTATTAGACCCAACCCAACCTGGGATTTTTTCATCCAAGGTAAAAAATAATTGACCTAACCGGTTTAATTTTCGAGTAGGATCAAACGGGCAACTCATTTTTTAAGGTGTTTTTTATTTTATCATTATTATTTAAATCAAATCCTTCTTGAGAGTGATGAGATTTCTTTTTTTTTTTAAATAAAAATAAAAATTGACATGCTTCACATCATTTTTTTTTTTTTCGTTTATTTTATGATGATAATATAATTAGTGAACTTTGGATTATGTAAACATGAAAGGAAAACAAAAAAAGAAATTATCATATTTACTATTATTATTTAATATTTTTTGCATGTGAAAAATATGGGTCGAGTCGCTTCCAAATCTTTTAAGATGACCCTTTTTGAGTGATGGCAATTGGTGCCCAGTTTCCTCTCCTCTTTAAGGCAAGGGAAACTTGTGCGAGAGGCAAGTCAAGTTTTGAGCAAGTAGGATATGTTTTACTAATTTTAATCAGAGTAAGGAGATAAATATGAATATAAAGGAAAAATGGGAATTGCAAAAGTACTAAGAGAAAATGAGAGACAAGTGTTTTGAAAAATGATAATGGAATTCATATAAAGATAAATAAATTATAACTAAGAGAGAAAGATATATATATACATATATATATATATAAATAAATGATTAAATTATATACTTATATACATTCGGAATAGGATAAATGCTCATACACCCCTTGAATGTAGTGGTTAAGACACCCCCTAAACTTTTTTATTAGCCAATTTACTCCTTAAACCTTACGTACCTGCCAAATTAGTACCTCCGTTAATCTACTGTTAAAAACCTGTTTCAAATGTATATACTTAATTTACTGAGAAATTAGTACCTGCCAATTTATCCTGTTTCGAATGTATATACTTATATACATTTGGAACAGGATAAGGTGAGATGGAACGGGCAAAACTTGTCTCCACCTTGTCACCTTTTTTTGTAAGGTTGGGAAAATTTGTGTGGGGCTGGGCATTTTTGCCATACCTACTCGATTATAACATAAACTCAATCTGACCCATAACTTAATTAACCCAACCTAACCTAACCCAACCCATTTGCCAGGTCGGTCTAAATGTATAATTAAACCATTTTTTTAAGTGCTATTTTTTTTTTTTTGGATAATTTTTTTTTTAAAAAAAGTAGTTATTACTTACTAAACTCATCACATACGCTTTGTATGTGCAATAATTTTCTTTTTTCTTTTTTTATTTTTTGGTTTAGTGTTATAATGTTTAAAAGTGATATATAAATAAACTTATGTATTTTGTTTTTTTAAAGAAAAAGATAAAGTAACGTGATATAATGTTTACAAATGAGATAAAAATAGTGTTTTAAGTTTTAGGCCGAATGAAGAAAATAAAAGAAAAAAAACCTAAAACTTTTAAAAAATAAATTACTCTTTTAAGAATTTGTGTAAGAGTTTTTAATAAACAAAAAGTTGAAAATCAAGCCGAAAATCTTATTATTAATAGTAAATTAAAATTACTATCGGTAAAGAGGAAAAGGTTGCCCGCTCCAATTGACAAAAATTTGAATTTTAAAGAAAGATAAAGGAAAGTAGTGAGTAGAGAGAGAATGAGTGGGGACCAGTGAGAAAGACATGGCAAATGGGTATGGAAAAAACTAAAAAGAAAAAGAAAAGGATCCGTGAGAAATGCTTGCTAGTTGTTGTTGTAACGTACAAGAATATTTCCAGGACTCTGGATTTCATCACGTCGTCTTGTCTGGTCTAGCAGAGCACCGCCTTTTGATTTTAATTTGACACCCTGTACTGGACACCAGAGTACCATTCTCTCCTCTACTTTTCTCCTTTTTTTCAACTTTGGGATTTGCCTTCCAACTTTTCATTTTAAGATTAAATTTTATAGGGTCAAGTTTTACTCTTCAATTTTAATATATTATATTATACATAATATAATTATACATAATCAATTCTATTGTCCATTTATAAAATTTAACTTATCTGTAAGATTATTGAGATGTTATTATGTGTAGTAGGATGTATTGAATTTTAAATAAAAAACTGATGTGATAATCTCTTATTGAACAATGTAAAACAAGAGTTTTTATACCCATTCTTACCAAATTCAAACTATTTTAATTTTTATAATGTAGAGTCTTTTTTTTTATATACTAGATAGAATTTTCATTCTAACCTAATCCAAGTGTATATATATATGAAGTTTCCTCCTGAAAACTTAAACTCTGACCCTTTCTCCCCATACCCTGCAAGTATTTATACTTGTAGAGTGACCACCACACTAAGAATGCGCGGTGGTTTATAATGTAGAGTCTTAATTTAGTAAAGATGGTGTGTAAAACTCATGTTTTACACCATTCAATAAGAGATTACCACGTCAGTTTTTTATTTAAAATTCAATAAATCCTATGACACATAATAATATATCAATAAACTCACATTTAAGTTGGATTTTCAAATTAGTATTAGAATTAATTAAGTCTAGTTGTGTCTATTATTTAATAAGTTCGAATTTGGTAAAGATGGAGTGTAAAACCCATATTTTACACAATCCAATAAGAGATTGTCACATCAGCATTTTGCTTAAAATTCAATACATCTTACCACACCTAATAACATTTTAATAAACTCCAAATTTGATTAGATTTATATATGAGTATTAGATTTGATTAGGTGTGGTTGTGCTTATTCTTAAATGTATGATAAGATGATGTGGCATGTTGGAATTTAAGGGGTAAAATATGAGTTTTACACCACATCCTTATAAAATTTAATATCTTATTTAATATGTAATACAATGATGTAACATGTTAGAATTGGAGGGATAAAACTTAAGTTTTACACAACATCCTTATAAAATTTAGTCTTAATAAGAATGTATCTTGCATTGCAATACAACTACACCTCCTCCTACTCTTTTTGGACCAAACTGTCATTTTTTTACTAACTTCAAGCATGTTCAGAAACTCTACTATTTTTTTTTTTTTTTAGAGGATAATAATTTACATAGATTACTACTAACATTGCATTACATTAATAATAATAATAATAATAATAATAATAATAATAATAATAATAATAATAATGTATCTTGCATTGCAATGAAAGTACACCTACTCTTGCTCTTTTGGACCAAACTGCCCTCTTTTCACTAACTTCACTGTAGAACATAACACACATTATCTCTCTCTCTCTCTCTCTCTCTTGTTTAAATCAAAATTAAATATTTATTAAACGTAGTAGTTAAGCATAAGCACATCAAAACTTTTTTTTTTTTTAAAAAAAAGGGGGATAGCACATCAAAACATGGCTTTGCAGTTTGCACAAAAGTATACCAAAAAAAGAAGAAGTGGGACAGCTAAAATAAATTCACTTTAGTAAAGAAAAGGTCAATATGCTAACTAATACAATTCACTATAATTACACTTTATATTGAAGATGCTAGGAGATAGATCAAATCAAGAATTGTGATTAAGCCTTGTCAGAAAGTAAATAATATCTTACATTTCTTTCTCTGTTTTAATTTATATCCATAGTAAATATTAATACAAATATCAATTCCTTTCGATTATCAAAAAAAAAAAAAAAAATCAATTCCTTTCATCAGGGTAAAAATAGAAGATGATCTACTCTATTTCAAGCTTTCTCCATTTAATCCATTTCACGGTAAATATTTTATTTTCTTGCTATTGTAAAATTTTAAATAATGTGGTAATTTATATAACTTCATATTTGTAAAATTTAATTTGGATCAATAAATAAATAATTTTCAAATAATGGATTTCCCAGTCATGACATTGTCATTTTCTTATGTTTAAACAACATACAAAAACAGGAATATAATTTTGTTCTTAAATATCTCAATATCCTTCCTTTTTTTCTTAGATAGTTATATGATGCTAATGTGGTAGAGAAACTTGTCCTATAGTTTTCATTGTGTTGTCTATACTTTTTGTGAATAGTTCAAGTTTTTTAATTTGTACTGTTTTTTTTTTGAGATATGCTACATCTACAACATTTTTACAACATTTTTACAACAAATCATGAGTGGTTAGTTGTTATTGGTTCAAATTTAAACTAACATTAAGATTACTTTTTTGCCCCAATAATAACAACCACTAACAACTTGCCACTTAAGATTTGTTGTAAAAATGTTGTAGAAATGTTGTAGACATAGCATTTCTCTTTTTTTTTTTCCCCTGAATCATTTGTACTGGTGTTGTCAGTAAATGTCTAGATGATCCCATTAACACCCCCTTCCTTTTATTTATTTATTTATTTTTTAAATGTAATCAGCTGGAGCTAGAGACAAACAATGTCGTTATGGTTGTTCCTGTTCACGTGATAAAAATCTCAGTTCCTTATCAAAAAAAAAAAAAAAAAAATCACAGTTAAACTAGTTGCCATTATGGTTCAATATATATATAAAAAGTTGCATTCGTATTTTAAAACATTTTTATTAACCAATAACCTCTTAGAGTTTGTTTAGATACTAGTTATTGTTAAAAACTGAAAACTGAAAATACTGTAACAAAATAATTTTTAAACGTGTGAATAGTATCATGGGACCCAGTTTTAAAGTTGTTTTTCTTAAAAAAAGTACTTGCGGGTCCCGTGAACAGTGCATGAGATCCATCAAAAAACGCTGAACACTATACGCACTATCCAAACTCTACCTTAGATTGAAATATATACTAAATTACAATACTTAAAAAAAAAAAAAATTTGGTTTCTCAAAAAAAAAAAAAAAAATGAATTTCTAAATTACAAGACTCTGGAAAATCACAACTATTATCATTTCTATAATATGTATATATGAAATGATAGTTTGACATTAAAATTTGATCTATTTATTTTACATTTTCTAGAATAATTTACGCAAAATAGCTTCCAATAATACAATTTCACAGCTGATCCCGGATTCTCAAAAAAAAAAAAAAAAAAATTGAGCACAGCAATTTTATTTGTATATTCTCAGGATGTGAAAGGCTAGTGGACTTCAACGCAATATTAAAATATGAATTAACAGTGAGCTAGGAGATTAGAACAAGATTTTGATTTTGTATTATATTTACGAATATTGCGTGTATCTGTGGCACATCGAGCCCCTAAGTTTTAACATATTAAAATGGCCTTTGATTGCGAAGTCCTCCTTGTACACGACTGGATCAACGAGGTAAAAGTATTACATTTCTTATAATTAATTAGATGGTAGATGATCAGGATGAGCAAAAACATCACTATACAGGAAGTTGGAAACGTTCTTTCAACGCACAATCAAAATGTCAGAAATGATGGTATATTCTAACAATTTGGCATATTATAGCAAAATGTCCTCATATTATATGAGTCATATATGATATAGATATACTCATAAAAAAAAGGTTGAAACAAGCAATTTTTACAAAGACAATCATAATTCTACTTTAAAACTATTCCAAGAAGTTACTCCAATATTTTGGAAGATGGTTCAATTTAAATTTCACCACCTATCATCATAACTTTGAATCATTGTTTCCTCATTTTCATACCCCAAAAAATAAGTTACAATAATATCAAAGGGTGTAAGAGACAGTTTGGGGCCTATTAAAATCAATTTGAGCACCTGACAAAGTTGGATCAATCATTAATATTGATTTTGATAGGGCACTTAATAACATCAGGAAATTTCATTTTCGTTGTGTAATTAGTAAGAAGAAATTTTTACAAATGGTATGGAGAAAGAAACTTTTAATATATGAAATTTTGGTTTTGTTTTCATTTTACAAAAATGAACACTGTTTTTAACAACTAAACAATGTTTATAATGTCAGAGGCCTTGTAGCTGAATTGGCACCTCTCCATGCACAAAATGCTTGGAGATCTATGGGGAAAAGGGTTCGAACTGCAGAGGTAGCAGCATGTTGTAATTATTTTTCAAAAAAAAAAAAAAACAATGTTTATAATGGTAAATTGTAATTAAGGTAGTTCAGGAAACCTTATCATAAATTTCATTTTTATTATGTATCAATTATATTATGTTTATAATTATATAAAGAAATTGTATACTTAAACTTATTGTACGAACTTAACCCAAAAAAAAAAACTTATTGTACGAAAACTATTTTTCTTTATCTAAAGTAAAAAACCAGAAAATACAGCAAATGAAACCGTACTTCCACTGATTGTGGTACACCAGTTAATGGGAAGTTGTTTTCTGATCCGGCACAGAAAAATTTAAAGACTATAAACAAATTGTAAAAAAAAGAAAAAAAAAAAAGAAAGATAATATGATCCAACCAAAGTAAGTAGAGCCGTAGAGGAGGATATAAATTTTTTCACCAACATTTTTTGCAATGTTTGAATTTACATATTTTGATTTATGAACTTATAATTAGTGTTAATAAAAATAATATCCACTATAATGCTATGTTTGGATGTTGGGGGAAGGAGGGGGAGTAGAGTAGAGGGAGGGGGAGTAATTTAAATACCTTGTTTGGATGTTTTTTAAGTAAGGAGGGAGAGAGATTTGGAGGGGTTTGGAGGGGTTTAAACTACTTTCAACCTCTTATTTTTAATTCCCCCAAATTGGAGAGATTTGGAGGGAGAGTGGAGCATAACAATGCTTGACCAAATGAATTATCAAATTTACCCTTACTATATTAACAAAATTACAAATGAAAAGACTAATTATTCCCCTCCCCCTTACTTAATTTTAAAAACATCCAAACAAAGTGAATGATAACCGTTCCCCTCTACTCTCCTTTCCACTATTCTCCTTCCCTCTACTCCCCTCTACTCTCCTCTCTCTCAAAACTTCCAAACATAGGGTAAGTTCATTTTTTGACTGTAATAAGAATATATATGATATTTGGTATTAGTTATTATCGTGGCATGAAGTTGATGAGTTCACATTGAAGATTTTGGGTCTGTTTGTTATAGTTGTTTAAACAACAGTTTTCAGTATTTAAACAACATTATATGTATTTTCACACATTTTTTTACCTACACGTATTTTCAAAAAATACAAACAACGCAATTAGAAGTAAATTACCAAATTGGCCTTTTATTTTTTTTAAAAAAACTGTAACAAGAAAAATCGTGAAAATTATTGGATAGAGAAAAAGCTGTTCACTCACTCTGAGCAAAAAAGAGAAAAAGGTAAAAAATGAAAAATGAAAGAATAGCAGAGATGTCAGGTAGAAAATCGTTGTGATTGCTTGAACATAAAGGGGTATTATTGGTAGCTGAGGTTGTCGTGACTTTTGTTAAAGGAATTCCGTATTTTTTTTAAACATTTCCCCGTGACAAAACCATCAAACACAACATTTTCATTAAATAATTTATTTAAAAAAAAATTCAAACACAACATTAATACTAATAATTTACACAAGTGAAGTTCATTCCCAAGTGACTTTTGAGTTGGGTTGAGAAAGCAAAAGCAAAAGCAAAAGTCTATCTCCATTTTTTCATTTTGCCTAGGAGGATCTACATGTTTAAATTTGGAACATCATCGTTTTCTCGTTTTTGGTAATAGTTTTACGTTTCTTCTCTTATGGGGTCCTTTGCTTTCCCCTTGTAACGCTCACATAAAAGCTTAAAGAGGAAGCTTCCTTATCAAGGTGAAGCCTTTGAAGATTGCAGAATGGGTCTCAGCAGACCTCACAAAGCTGGCAATGGGGTCTCCACCAGATGGGTTTCTCTCTTCTGCATTGCCAGCTTCTTCTTGGGTGTTCTTGTTATCAACAGGTACTCTCTCTCTCTCTCTCTCTCTTAGGAAAAGAGTAAGATCTTGTATTGAAGTGCTCAACTTTTAGATTTGCTGCTCTTTCTAATGGGGTGGAAGCTTTCACTGTGTTGATCTTTTGTGCAAATGGGTCTTCTTTTTTATGCCCCTTCTGTTTCCTTTTGCTTATATTAAAGAATTTCAGAGGTTATGATGCAGAACAAATATGAAAAGTGCTGTCTTTATGAATAGATTTGATCCTTTTGTTTCTGGATTTAATAAGGGTCTTTGCATTTGGATTTCTGGTTCCAGCTTGAGACTTGTGGTATTCTAGAATCTTTCTAATTCTGTGTCTAAGTTATTGTTGGGTTGATGTGGGCTGTTTTTACATGGATACATAAATTGTTATACTCAATTAGTTGTTGGGGGTAAGACCAATGGTGCTAATTTATTGAGCGGTATGATCTCTTGGCACTTCAGTAAAGCAAGGTGTAAACTTGATGATGCTTAGCTTTGGACAATGGCGAGCTTAGTCAAATTGGCCTTATGTTTTCCCTAATACGTTTCTGCATTAGTTTAGAAGTTGGTCTTTGTAGTTAAGTTGATTTTTTGGAGCTTGCTGATTGCTCTCAAGTCTAAGAGCAGCTAATATGCAAAACATCAGTTAGTCAAATTACTGAAATTTTGATCATAATTGATTGCAATGAACTTAAGAATTTGTCAAAAGCTGATATTTAGGATGGACTGATGGCAGGTATCAAAAATAAAGGAAGTATGACTTCTGTTGAGGTTTAAGCTGTCATCTTCTCATGTCTGTAAAGATCATTACCATAATATCCAAGCCAAACATTGGTTATACAAAAGACAAATGGTGTGTAACTATAGCCCAATTACTTACGAAAAAAAGGGGAGTATAACCCAATGGCGCACATTCATTCAATTTGAATACTGGGCCGAAAATCAGTCTACAATCCATGAATGAGATAGCTACAGAGTAGTTTCCTTTCCAAATAATCAAGTAGATATATGTACTCTTTTTTTTTTTTTTTTTTTTTTTTTTTTTTTTTGTGTATTTGCTATTAGTGCTTCATCAATCCACATGATTTGTAAGTGGAAATAACCATCATTTGATCCCCTGTCAGTAGCTGACAGCCAAGGCACCAAACATGATAATATGGCATCATATGGTTTGACTCGTGCATCATATGACTTACTTTGTATTCTTGCAGATTTGTCAATATTTTTAAGTGTTCCAAAGTGCTAATAGAATGCATATTTCAATTTTAATAAATTGTCAAATACTGAGGTCAAAGAGGTCCTCTATCATACTAGATAAGACATTAAGATCTCTGCATTTCCTCTATATGCTGATCTATTTGTCTTCATCATGAATGTGATTAAACTTGTTAGACTTGTAGCTGAAGGTAGATTCTTTTCCAAATTTTTGTTATTCTTGTGAACATCCATTAATGAATTGCTTATACATTCACAGGTTTTGGGCTATTCCTGATCCAGATAAACTGGATGAGGAGGCTTCATCAGTGGAGAAACATAAATCAAGAGCTCTTAATCCCACAGACGACTGTGAGAAGAAGGCAAGTCTCAAGAATATTTTTATCATAGGCTCCACTGCCTTTATTAACAAATAATATTCTTCAAATTATTACAGGATGTGATTGTTCGGACGGGGGACATCCTTTCTCAAGTTTCACAAACACATGATGTGATCATGTAACTTTCTATATCCTGCTCAGTACTGTTTTAAAGACTTTAGGCAGTATCGTAGATGTTGTAATTGTGCACCCTTCTATATCATGTAATTATTTTAAATGACACATTAATGTCTCAATGCTTTCAGGACATTAGACAAAACAATCTCCTCATTAGAGATGCAGCTAGCTGCAGCTAGAGCTGCCAAAGTTAATGATGATGAGGGATCTCCAGTGGTTACAAATTCAGGAAGTGAGCAATTCAAGGATCGCCCGAAGGTATTCTTTGTTATGGGAATCATTACTGCATTCAGCAGCAGAAAGCGGAGGGATTCAATTAGAGAGACATGGATGCCCCAAGGTTCAGTCCATAACTTTTTAGCTTTTCTCTTAAAGTTGACATTAAGTAGAAGTTAAAATAAACTCATTGCTAACATACTATGGCTTTTTTCCCCAATTCAGGTGAAGAATTAAGGAAGTTGGAAAAAGAGAAGGGAATTATAATGCGGTTTGTTATAGGACACAGGTGAGTTTACTTGAACTTGCTAGAAATTTGCATACCACAGTTGCTTGCTTCATACTATTAATTTTGACAAAATATAGTGGTTTAATTTTTTGGTCATTAGTGCAACTCCAGGTGGTGTATTGGATCGCGCTGTTGATGCAGAAGACGAGCAACATAAGGATTTCTTACGACTGGTATGGTAAACTGCTTGGACCATGTTGACCATTATCTCTAGTTATTATTAAATCAGGGGACAATGATTTGGCTGACATCACTAGGTCACTGATTCTACTAGTGGGTCAATCTTTGAGCTGGTTGTTTGATTAAAAATTGTAATATAATTGCAAAATATATTGAAATTGAGACAATTAATTTGAAAAAGTTGGTGCAAAAATTATAGCATACATGCACAATAATATACACAAGAAAAAATTGAATACTAGTGTAAGTACAACAACAAAATCTTAGTTCCAAAACTTTAATGTCATGAATACTTATGTGAGTACAATAAGACGAGATATATTTCCAAATTTTACGAAGATATTATTATTTCAATATCAAAATTATAATGACTAGTACATTTATTTTTTATTTTTTTTAAAAAAAAAAATTTGAAACTCAATACTAAGATATATATCTCACAACTCAGGTAAAGATAAAATATGCATGGTGCATCAGATTGACTATGGCGATTCAATGAATATTATTTAAATTGAATGTTTAAGTTGTGTATTTCTTTATGATGATGGATTCCTTTCCTTTTTGTTTGAATTAGCAGTTATAATTTAGAATGCAATATTTTAACATATCAGATGAAAACCTTGCTGATAATGTTTCACTAAGCCATCAAATATCAGAAGTCTGGGCTGTAAGCAGGAACTTAACTATTTTTTTACATGTAACTTCAGTTAAATCTATTTAAGCCAGCTAATTAATGTTCCAGAATAAATCAGGACCCAAGGAACTAACTTTCGAAATATCTGATCAGCTTTACATATTGTTTAGAATAAATCCTTTGATTAAAATTTCTTCTCTGAGCTTATGCAGTTTTACTTCTGTATTTTGCAGAATCACATAGAAGGGTATCATGAATTGTCAACAAAAACTCAAGTATACTTTTCAACAGCTGTTGCTAAGTGGGATGCTGATTTCTATATAAAAGTTGATGATGATGTTCACATAAATCTTGGTTAGTGTGTCTGCAGTCTAATATAAATGTTTCTACCTTGAAAAAAAGGTGCAATATTGGGGGCACCGAATTGATAATTTTCAGCATTGAACAGGTATGGTTGGTTCTACCTTGGCCCGCCATAGATCAAAACCACGGGTTTATTTGGGTTGTATGAAGTCTGGACCTGTCCTGTCACAGAAGTAAGCTGTCCCCCTTTTTTTTAATATGTTTTTTGAGTTCTTAGCAATCTTCATCTATGGATGTCATTCATCAGACCTACCTTTGGCTACTAAATGCAGAGGGGTCAAATATCATGAACCAGAGTACTGGAAATTTGGTGAGGAGGGAAATAAGTACTTTAGGCATGCAACAGGGCAAATCTATGTGATCTCCAAAGATTTGGCCACATATATTTCTGTGAATCGGTAAGTTAATGAAATAAAATCATTCTATACTTGTTATATGACCTAACTGTTAATTAATGTTTTTTCCCCTGTTCTAGGCAAGTACTTCATAAATATGCAAATGAAGATGTCTCTTTGGGTTCTTGGTTTATTGGTCTTGATGTTGAGCACATTGATGATCGGAGCCTCTGCTGTGGGACACCCCCTGGTAAGCTTGAATTTCAAAAAGATGAAGTCCCTTTCTTTGATGTTCTCCATTGTTTCTTGTTTAAATTTCATATTCTCATAGTTGCAACTTATATTTTACTGGATATAGTAAAAAGGCAATAGCCAATATCAATAGTTTATGCTCCCCAACATTGTCAACATTACAAGTTCATGCGTATGGTCAAAAGATCACTTGATATGACCTATATTCCTTCACGTACTGGTACATTTGAGCCGCACATAGTTCTGAAAGAGTTATAGGCCTTTCCCAAAAGAAATTATGGGTTGAATTCTTTCAAGAGTTTGATACCATTAACAAAATGATGAACTGAACCCTTATCTTTCAATAAGTCCAAAATATTCCTTTTGTGTTGATGTTAGATTTCTGCTGACAGATTGTGAATGGAAGGCTCAAGCTGGAAATCCTTGTGCTGCATCATTTGACTGGAGCTGCAGTGGCATATGCAAATCAGTGGAAAGAATGGAGGAGGTGCACCAGCGGTGTGGGGAGGGTGATGAAGCAATCTGGCACACCAGTTTCTGAAACACCTCCCTGTCGGTTGTAAAATATGTGAATGTGTGATCAAATGGGTGGTTTAGATAACAACTCCATCTGCCCGATTTTTGTCTATTGATGCCTCGGGACAGTTGGTATATAATTAAATTAATTACTGCACATATGGATTCTTGAGTCAGGAAATATGATGCAAATTCTTTAGTTCCAAGTTTTACTTCTTGATCAGTAGTCCAGAAATCAAACTAATTTGCAATTGTTTAGTAATATATTTGAAGCATGAAATTAACTTACTATCATATAAAACCTTAAAAGCACAAGTACATGATTTCGTAAGAAAATATGCAGCATTGTTGTGACCAAGTTAACAGGAATATTTGGATTGGTTAATCAATATCTTGGCACAAACTTTGGATTTCTTTTCTAAGCAAATTCATCAATAAAGATAAGGACTGGATCAACACCATTCCCCTGGCATGCAACTATGCATACAAGACATAGGGAACCAAATGTTTTAGAAATTTAGAATCATCTTCATTTTTCAAAATGCATAAAAGATTAAGGAATATGCCTTGTATGAAGGGATTATTTAGCTTTGTATGTATATGTGCTTAGTGTCATGTTTAGTTTACAGTCAGTTTGAAGCCCAAAAAAAAGGAGTAGGTTGTTATAGGTTAATGACTAGCATAAAATTTAGTCACTATATTATAAATTGATTCATTATAAATGAGTGTAACTGAAATGAGAATATTAAGATTGGTAATTAAAAATATAATGAAAGGTAAGATTCGAAATGAGAAAATTCACTTAAAGATAGGATGACCTTTATCAATAAATAGATGATGGAGAGTCTTTTGAAATGATTTGATCATGTTCAAAGGAGAGTAACCAATGCAACACCAAGAAAGAGTGTTGATTTAAGTTAAGGGAACGGACACAAAAAAAAAAAAAAACACAAGTAGAAGAAGTAAAAAAAAAACTTGCCAATTAAAGAAGTCATGGAGTTGACTTCAGATAGAATAAAATGGCGAAAAAGTATATATGTGGCCGATTTGACTAATTTTGTTGAGGATCTATAATCAACTTCAAAAATTGGGACTAAAGCTTAATTGTCCTTGTAAAGGTGAAAATGGTGTTACTTTATTTAAAATTAGTTTTTTATTTTTATTTTAATTTAATAAACTTCATTATGTATACTTCATATCATAATAGATGGGATTGGGCCCAAGAAGATCACTCTTTTTTTTTCCTTTTTTTTTTTCGAGAAACTTGAAGATCACTCTTAGCAACACAGTGACCCAAGGTTTTCTGCTTTGGAACTTTTATATGCCGTACGATTTTGAATGTGTATTCAATTTCCAGCTTCATTCATTGACTAAGAAAGAAGTGTGGGTGTGCACTTGAAATAGTCTTCTGCGAAAAATAAGGGGTGTCTTTGATTTCTAACAAGTGTGAACTGAACTCCATGTAAGCTTTGGATTTCGATTTGACCAGTCAACTGTCAAACTCTGGAAATTCTTGACCTAATATGATTTTGATTTGGGCTTCAATGAAATGTTCAATATTTCTAATTCTAATAAAGTAAAAAATCCAAATTCACAAGGGGGAAGTCTATTTCCCATAATCCAAAATACTTCAATACTTTATGGGTTCCAGTTAGTTCAACTGATAAAGTTTCTGATGTTTAAATAAGAGTTAGCTCAACTGATAAAATTTCTGATGTTTAAATAAGAGATCTGGGGTTCAATTCCTACCTACACAAAAAAACTGATTGGTATCTTGGTCTGATGATAAAAAACAATTATCAAGAGCGGATGCCATAAGTTGAAACTCTCTCAAAAAAAAAAACTTCAATACTTTTAGGTAAAATAAAAATATTAGAGGTCTATGGGTAAAATTTTAAGATAGGATTTGTAGGGATAAAGGCCTAGGATGACACGTTGGGCCTTGGGCCTTTGTCCGGAACAGCTGAATCATCCGAGAAGAAGCAAGACGTTATCGGGACTTCCCACTGAGAGACATTCAAGTGAGGGACGAACGGAATGTAATCCGAGGAAGGGCTCCTCCTTGGATACGAAAAAGACCACTCAAGCACATACTCCAACTACTAAGACAACCCTTCAAGAAGCTCCCACAATAAGAACGTGTCTCGTAAATGTGCAAGAAGGAAGTAAACTCAAAAATATCTAAGGGAAAAGCTGCTACCACCGCATTAAATGTATTACAGTTACTTTTCTGGCCATATTTATGTGGAGAAGACCTCTGAACAGTGTTACCTCGGCGAATGCAACTCACAGAGAGCCAAAGAGGATGTCTGATGGGACCGGCACTCAAGTAAGGACTCAGGTGAACAACAAGTGTAGGATCAAAATGGCTCAGAAGGGCTATATAACGTGAAAGACCCTCCGTGGAGAAAGGGAGGAAAATAATTGTAAGAAAATCTGTAATAGAGCTTTAAACTGAAAGTATAGAAGAATCAATGTCCTCGGCCCAATCCGAGAGAATTGTTCCTTAACAAGTTTCTGTTATCTTTCCCATTTTAGCACTAAAATCTTTTCTTCTGTCACTTGGTTTACGCTAGCCCAATTTCCCAACCCATTCTCTACAAATTTATTGTTTTGGACTGTTTTGGGCTTAAGTCCATACATCTGTTGGGCCAGAAACCTAAAGCCGGTCCTTACAGTATTCATATTAAAAACTTTGACAGAACAAAGTGATAGAATGCATAGTTGTCAAAACGTGAATCATATCGCGAATCGATTCTTAATTTTTTCGTATCGTATATCGTATTGTATTGTGTATCATAAGATATACAAACACTTAATAAAATTTATAAGAAATTATAAATATACATATATGTTAGGTTCTAAGAAATTAGGAACTAATGTAATAGAACTCTATTTTGTAATGTTGGCAAACCATGATCAAAACGTTTTAATCTTGTTTAGACTTGCTCAAAGTATATGCTTTTTATGTAAAGTTGGAATTGAGTTGCTGTAGGATTTACTGTGTAAATCTGCCTGGCTCGATCAATTGAGAATTAGACTTGATCGATCGAAAGTCGTATAGATTGTTTTTTCTACAGAATTTCCAAAGAATTTCCAACTCAGCCTAAGCCCGTTTGACGTTTAGGATTTTATGTTTTGCCCTAGGTATAAAAGGGAAAACCCTAGCCACGTTTTAGGTTGCTCCTTATGCTGTGTGTGTGAATCTTTTGTGAGATCAAGAGGTGGTTGTCTTCACACATACTTAGGGTTTCCAAGATTCAAGATTATGTCAAGAACTTGGTGATCGATTCAGTTGCTGTTTCAAGAGCTTAAGGATACACAAGCGAGAGTGTTTGTACTTGCTGGGAATCCAAGAAAAAAGTAGTCCGTGGACTCGGAGCTGTCACGTGGTCGTGATAGTAAGTTTCCTACTTGAGGTAGCAATAGGATGTTAGTGGTCTAAGTCGCTATTGTGTAAACTTCAATTCTTTCATAGTGGATTCAGTTTTACCTTGAGGATAACTAGGTTAAATCCTCCCCAGGTTTTTACCGGTTTGGTTTTCCTGGGTTATCATATTGTTGTGTTCTTTATTTTCCGCACTTTACAATAATATGATATATGTGTGTTAACCTAGATTTGATAATTTGACTAAGTAATCACTTGGCTAATTACCTAGGTTAATCTGGTTGTGGTTTTAAGGGGTCTAAAAACAAACAATATATAAAGGATATATTCATTATAAATTTTGAATATATTCAACTAATGACTAATTTATTCATCACTTATGTAATAATATTTAACAAGCTAACTAAAGAAATTAAATTAACATGTGTTTATAACATACACATTCAAATTACTTAAAGTCAAAAGTGGCAATATACTACAAATGACCCAAAAATAATAATTTATTTTCATCATATTCATCAAATTGCCTAATCAACCCCATCTAAGTCAACTCTATCATCATGTTTATAATTTTGCAAATTTATTTCTTCATTAAAATTTTCTTCATCGCCATTCGTCATTAACATTTACTATCTCTTCTTGTTCTTTTTATTTTAATAATTTTTTATAATTTTTTTTTTTTGGCATTCTAATTTCTTGGACTTATAATAATAACAATAAAAATAAAAATAAAAAATTTAATTTTTTAAAAAAATATTAAAGTGAAAGGTAAGTGTGTACTGTGTAGTCCAATTGTAGGAGAGGAGAAAAAAAACCTTATGAATATGTTATTTTAGTAGGCTACATTAAGTAAACTAATAATAATTTTGTGTTCAAAACAAGTCTAACAACTTGTTAGATTCAAATAAGAGTACAAATTTTAACAAAAAATCTAATTTTAAATACGTATGATTTTACGATACGATACAATTCATACGATATGCGCACTGTATCGTATGATTCATGAACACTTACGATACGCCAATACGATATAGAATTTTTTACACAGATACGATACGTATTGCGTATCGTATGATACTAACAACTATGGTAGAATGAATGAAAAATACATCAAGTGAAAGCCTACAAGTATGAAACAATCTTGTTTTTCATAAATGTAATTTTAGCCATGTTAAAAGGGAGGGCAACTAGCTTGCTCATTCCCTTACTTGAAAGAGCATTTTTATTCATAGATCTTGATGTATGGGTAAAGGATCTACCATCCGAGCTGGATGTTGTATTCCAAGCTGATTTAGTTCATTTATAAAATATTTCTTACCGATTCCTAAAAAAAATATTAAAAAAAAAAAAAAGTATGAAACAATCTACTCCCTAAACTTTGGACCAACCAATGAGGTTGATAAGGGGTTCTCTAACCTCTAAAGGTTAAGTTAGTGGAAAATTTCACGATTTAAGCTTAAAGAAAAATTGCAAAATAACAAGATTTCGACAATCCTTCTTCCATGGCTTAGAGGGTTTTTTTTTTTTTTTTTTTTATATTTACTATTATTATTATTATAATAGTGTGGTTGGTGACCAATTCCTTATTAAGTGGTAAGGAAAAAGTTTAGCTCCAAACTATTTTTGAGTTATATTCATCCAACTCACCATGTTGCAATTGAAAATACTATCCATATATAATTTTAATCATATGATTTTTTTTAATGATTCATGTGCTTTGTTTAAATAATATACATGAATAGTCTTAAGAATCTCCATGTAATAAGTCAAAAAAGATAACTTCAAATCTGTTTGGAGCTAAACTTTTTTCAAGTGGCAAAGGTCTTGAATATGCACCATCAATTAGCCCCATTAGGATTTTGTGCTCTACATGATAAATTATATTAACGCATAAGAGTCGACTAAAAGAGAGGTTTCTTTTAGAGTTGTGCTATATAACATAAAAATTTAAATAAATAAATAAATAACCCTAAAAACTCTTTTCACCTCATGTTGGGAGTTCACAAAAGTGAATCTGAAGATGTTTTAAGTAATGATCAAGGCTGAAGTCACAGAGCCAATCCTTGTGATGAAGGTTGTTTCAATAATAATACTGAGGTGATCTTACCTAGATGATTGAATTGGTCATTTCAGTTTTTGCGCTAAATATTATGAATTGATTATTTGGCATCAAAATAAAAACAATAATAAATTTGACATGTAACACAAAATTAGACAATAATTTGAAATTAAGTTAAATTCAATTTTGATTTTGATTGTACTTTCACTTAAATATAATATGTATGACTACATATTTTGGGGAACTGGATGGAAGATCTCTAGGAGGTAGCATGCAATATAATAATTGTACTTATGTTTCATCCACCATTAAATAATAATAATAATAATAATAATAATAATAATAATAATAATAATAATAAAGTTTTCCATCTATGTTCGTTTGTTTTTGTTTTTGATATATAGAAGGATATGTTTGGTTAGATTATTCCACTCTTTACTACCGATGAAACACCTTAAAAATTTCATGGATCGATAGTATGGTGAATTGAACCATGGACGTTCTAAACCAATGAACCTACCACCCCGGTATTTCCGTAGAGGCTTGCCTAATTTTTTATTATTATTTTATAAATATGGTAGAATTTTAATTTATGGTATTCACTTTATGATGATTTCTTTTTATCATCAAGTTAACCAAAAAAAAAAAAAGTTAAAAGGTTAATTGGCTTTTAGTGCAGACGAAATTCAAATTTCATATTTCTTCTTTGATGACTTATTGAGTTAACAAAAACCACGTCTAATTTGAACCATACAATTAAAGTAGATTGCACACTAGAAAATCTGTTCACATAATGGATGTTGAAATAAGGGCGGTACGGTCTGGGGCCAGTGTGAGCCGAAATTCTATACCTAACGTATCATATCGTATCGTAAGAGAATTTTAGAAAATTGGCAATAATCATATTCAATGATTCAAGTTTTCTATCATACAACTAAAAGTGCATCTTTTGTGAAAATGATGTGGAAGATGTACAGCCTTATGTAACTGGGCCATGTTTCTTTATTGAAGAGCATTTTAGTTTTTTTGTGGAACCTAATTTTCTATCATGGACCCTATTCCCTGTCAATTAGGCA
Organism: Quercus tomentella; assembly: GCA_028535165.1. Taxonomy (NCBI): domain Eukaryota; kingdom Viridiplantae; phylum Streptophyta; class Magnoliopsida; order Fagales; family Fagaceae; genus Quercus; species Quercus tomentella. The sequence continues at coordinate 28,629,280 of JAPQVY010000155.1, forward strand.
TGTTAGTACCTTCAATTGTCTTCTTCTTCATAATATGTCCAAATCCTCAAAATTCTGATTTTGATTTTAACCTTCCAAAAGATTGGCTGTGCCTGTGGGGCATTTTCTATACTACTAACTAGGATTAATTTTCGTTGGAGCTTGAAAATGATGATATATCATCATTTTCAGGCTCCATTTTTATCATTGTCCCAAACTGTCAACTCTCAATTCCCTTAGTGGCACATGAATTACTGCATGCATGTGGAAAGCCTGAAAAATAGCTTTTTAATTTGGTTGATCTCAAATATTACCCAAATGTGGACTTCATGCAGTCGTACAGCTCTTTTCTAAGGTCAGAAAGTGTGCAACTTCTCCTCCTTTGAATACGAAGTCTGTACCACAAACAAGATCAATGAAAAATTAACATGAGGAAAGCATGTAGTTATAAGATCAATAATTTGATGGTGGTCGGTTCAGTACTTGGTTGTAATTTGCAACTAATAATCGATGTTTTGGGAGCAATAAATCTAGTACTACAAAAAAATGTACAACTTTTACCACAATTGTCTATATGGTAGATTGTGAGATGTGGAAAAAAAGATAGGTTTATATGAAAAATGACACACAACCAATCACATAAGATAATTGTGGTAAAAATTGTAGCTTTTTATATGGTACTAGAATTATTATTTTGGGAGCTGCTAAAGGCAATTTTTCTCTGTTTAGATGAGCTCTACAACACTGTTCACACCATGGATTAATTTCTCAACCGTCCTTATAAGTTATATCCTTCAATGTCTTTTTTGGTTAGTCCAAATTCGTGTTATATTTGTAAATCTGTCTGACTTCACATGTCACGTTTTTGACTAGACTAAATCCAACTTTATAATGGGTCTACCTCCTATATATACAGTTACCAACATTGCACCTTCATGAACTTGAAGGGCCAAGCTTGAAAATTTGAACTAATTGTACCTGTTAAGATGTGTCAAGTGGCGATTGGCTTAAATTTTTATAATTACAATCTTGTTTTTTTTTTAGGTATATAAATTGTAATCCACTCATAAATTGACAAATGTGCAAGTTATGTAAAAGTATGTGGCACAATTTAAGTCCCTAGAAAACTGCTTTCACGTTTTAATTTTGAATTTGATTGTAAAGATAGAGTGAATTACCAATATACCGTATTGACTTGAGGGAAGTTTACAGTAGCTTTGCTACCACAAAGCCAGACAAAAGTATATAAAACCACGAATTTGACCCACCAAATATGATGATCAAGAAACCAAAATTGGACTTTTAGTGGTCCATTTAGCTAGCTTTGTTGTTAATGAACTGTGATTAAGGAGTACTAAACTCATTCCCGTGGCCTTAATTGTTCTTCTTTTGAGACTGATCATGGCCCTACCATTTGGGCTCCATAGGAATAATAAGAAGAGGACCAAATCCAATACTGCTCCTTGTCAATCATAGACCCAGTACAACAATGTAAAAGGCAATTATTATATGGTTTCTTAAACAGTTTATTAGGTCAAACTTTTTTTTTTTTTGAGAAACTTATTAGGTCAAACTTGATGATCCTAATTAAGAAGAATATACACCTTACCAAACTTTTGGTACCAAATGACCATTCTAAGCTCCTCATTCTCATGTTTACTTAGTCTAACCAAGTGCATTTTGGTCAAATAGAGTTTGAGGGGGTCCAATCCAAGTGAGCTGGTAGTCACTAGTCAGAACCGGCAACAAAATAATCCGCGTTACCATTGTTCAATTTTTTTTTTGGTAAAAGCCATTGTTCAATTTGATACTTTGAAGACAATCAAAATGCAATTATTAATTAATTAATTAGCTAAGGTGTCCCAAAAGAAATTCAGTAAATTATAGCTACTTTTATTCACAACACATGCTGCATAGTTCGTAGTAGTTAGTACAAGAACTTTTTACTACCTCGAAATGTTAGTCCTCGTTACTAGTCGGTGGCATTTTGTATTGGACTTTTTTTTTTTTTTGAGAATCTTGTATTGGACTTTGGTTTGGAAAAAAAAAATAATAATAATAAAAGAGTGGTTGCCGGTTGGTCTAAGTACAAGGAAGCCTATGCTGTTTTTTTCTTTTTCTTTTTTTGTTTCCTTTTTTCTTTTTCTTTTTTGAAGGATAAGAAAGCCTATGCTTTGCCCTGTGATTGTGTATTTGTATGCAATAATGAAATTATATGCTTTTGAAATGGATGTATGGAATGTTGCATCAGAAGCTTATTTTGAGCTGCCTTTTAGAACAAAGGATGAACAATAATTCATTTCACATACAACAATATTACCATTATAATCGAGTTAATCCTAATGGTTTGCATGGAATGATTCTGTCCAAGATTCTAACTTATCAGGGAAAAAATAATCCTGCCAACATTCTGTTTTTCCTTGTTACATGCAATAAAAATAAAGGTGATTGAAGATTAGAGAGGCAAGTGTGACAGATTAATTTGGGAAGGTAAAAAATTTGTATCAATTAGAAATAAATTGGAAATTTTATTGGATGGAAGAGAGTTACGTACCAATTTTAGAAGATAAAAATTAAAAATATTACTGTGTCAACATACATGTGCTTATATGTCAAGATACAGAATTACATATACAGATGGAATTACTTGTTTATCTTAATCCCGAAAATCTTATTTTGTTGGGGGTTTTATTTTTGTTTGTTAATCTTTAATAAATATATCTAAACCATAGTTAAAAATTATAATGGTGTTTGTTTATACATGCTTAAGCATTTGTATTAAAACACTTTTATACATACTAAAACAATATTAATTTTTTTTTTTTTTATATAAAAAAAATTTAAACTTTGAAAAAAGATGCAAATCATAATTAACTCTAACACACCTCATCATAAATTAAAATTTAGAAGGCTTCTGTATCCATGACTTCAGTTTAATTAATTAATTATTTATAAATAATCTTCCACTCCTATTTCTCTTTATATAAAAAATATAATAAAATGACAAAATATTCCAATATCCACGCATCCTTCACAACTTTCAAAAGTTAATCAAAGTAATTTAAACTCAATTTCACATCAACAAAATCAAAGCCTCAAGGATAAGACATAATAGATGTTAGACAACTAACTAATTCTCAAAGGATAAAATATTTTTCAAACCTATCAAGGATATAGGAGGATCTATGCATTCATTGGCCGCTTAGATTAGCGAACTACCCGTAAAAAGAAATTTGAATTAGAGTTAGGTACAATTAAATATTTTTTATAACAATTAAAGTTTCATTCTTTTTATTTGTTCTTATCTAAATTTATTACTAACATTACTTAGTCATTTACCAACTTATCACCAAAGTATGAAAAATCTTGCGAAGATCATATGTACCATAAAACTAAAAACACCATAAAAGAAAAATAAAATAAAATACATGCAAGTATAAAAATATGAATAGAAAATGTGTCAAAACTCTCAAGTCGCAAAACGTGAAAAACGAGAACGCGGAGACCACAGACCAGACCACAAAAAGGCAACAATAGTAGCTCAGAATAGGCACATTGCCACTACCATAAGACCATAAATTTCAAAGCACTTGTCACGTTTTTTTTTTTTTTTTTTTGGTTTGTAACTCACATTTGCACCTGTCGCAGTCTCTCCGAGTTTTTTTTTTTTTTTTTGAAACAGTCTCTCCGAGTTTTCTATATAAGACCTTATCTCCTTTTCCCTACATTCATTCATCAATCTGACTCAGCTCTCTCTCTAAAACATAGCTGTTTAACATTTGAGTCACCAAAAAACAAAACATTTTTGTTTGTCCAAACTCCAAAAAACACAAACAAAGCCTATAAATAAAAATAAATAATAAATAAAAGAGAAACAGGGCCTACAGTAATCTTCACACCACGTCTCTCTACCGCTTATCTCGAAATCCTTATCCACCGCTTCTGAAATTACTTTGTCTTCTTCTTCTTAGCTTTCTGCAAAAATCACATATCTAAAAATCTTATCTTTCATTCTTCAATTTCATCAAAGTTTCTCTCTTTTCTTTTTTTCATTTTTTATTTATTATTTATATACAGCTTGGTTTTGGTTCTCTTTCTCTCTCTTTAATCAAACCCTCGAGTAATCGCTGTGCTTTCACGCTTACCAATCCGATTAAACCGAGGGTTTTTCTTATTGTTTCTATTTTTTTTTCTGTGACTTTGCCCATCTGGGTCTACTTGGATTGGTTCGAAAATGGCTTTGGTTTCGGTTTTATTGGAGATTTTGCAGCGACCCACAATAGTTGATGTGTTAAGCGAGTTGTTAATGTTCATAACGCCTCTTTGGATAGCGGTTCTTGTCGGAGTTTTGGTTGGGTGGGCATGGAAGCCCAGATGGGCCAATGTTTTGTCCAAAGACACTTTTCCAACTTCACCAACAACCTCAACGTTGTCCACGTGTTTCGCATTCGTTCCGATTCCAAGCTTGAATTCTTTGAAGTTCCAGTTCCCCAATTGCATTCCCTGGACTAATGATGATGATGATGAGGAGGCTCTGCCTTTGTCACCTGCTGCTTCCAAATCTGATTCCAGGTTTGTTAGGGGTTTTTTTTAATGTCTATCAGTGAATTTGACAACTTGGGTTTTGCAGATTATTCGTTTTTTGATAGTTATGCTTTGGATTAGGATGTGGAATTTAGATTAATAGTTGAATTCAAGAGTTGGGTTATTTCTGAAATTTCAATTTTTACTTCTGTTGGTTTGAAATTTCTTATAGCATCATTGGTTTGACAATTGGGGTTTGCAAATTATTCAATTTGAAGTAACTTGGGTTTTGCAGATTATTCGTTGTTTTTTTATAGTAATGCTTTGGATTAGGATGTGGAAATTAGATAAATAGTTGAATTAAAGAGTTGGGTAATTTCTAAAAGTTTTTTTTTTTTTTTTATAATTTTTTTTTACTACTTCTGTTGGTTGGAAAATTCTTGTAATATCATTGATTTGACAACTTGGGTTTGCCAAGAATTCATTTTTTGGGAGTTATGCTTTAGATTAGGAGGTGGCAATGAGATTGATTGTTGAATTGACGAGATGGGTTAATTCTAGAAGCTCAATTTTTTACTTTTTTTGGTTTGAAGTTTCTTATAATGTCATTGATTTGGCAAGTTGGGCATGCAAATTACTCAACTTGGAGTCACTTGGGTTTTGCAGATTATTCAACTTTTCAGAGTTATGCTTTAGATTAGAAGGTAGAAATGAGATTAATAGTTGAATTAAAGAGTTGGGTTATTTCTAAAAAAAATTATTTCTGTTGGTTAGAAATTTCTTATAATATCTTTGGTTTGACGATGTTCATTTTTTTAGTCATACTTCAGATTAGGAGGTGTAAATGAGATTAATAGTTGACTTGTACTTGGGTTGGGTTGAAAAGATCCATTTTCTAAGCTTATTTAATTGTCAAATTTTTAGTCATACACTTTGAATATGAGCATGGAAATGAAATTGAGAATTCAATTGTGAGCTCAGTGGTTTATAACAGCTTAATTTTACTTTGGCAGTTCATCACAGCTTGATAATGAAAAAGTGGCTTGGGTGACGAGAGAGGATGCAGATCATTTATGCCGGCTTGTTGAGGAAAAAGATGGAGGGCCTGCTTGGATTCAGATGATGGATCGTTCTACCTCTACGATGAGCTATCAAGCTTGGCGCAGAGATCCTGAGGTAGCTTTTCATTCATTTTTTGAAATGTTCTATCATGGATATGTAGTTTTGCTAGAACAACCTGATAGGCTTATGTAATTGAATCTGTAGTCTGTACATAAATGTGTTGCTAGGATTTTTGTATTCTTTTAGTGAGGAATGTTTATGCTTGTGCAACTCTTGTGATTGATTGGATTGTTTTTGGGTGACTATGCTAGAGTGGACCTCCACAATATCGTAGTAGGACCGTGTATGAGGATGCCACTCCTGAGTTGGTGAGGGATTTCTTTTGGGATGATGAATTTCGATCAAATTGGGATGACATGCTTATACATGCTGAAACCTTGGAAGAGTGTCCCACCACAGGAACCATGGTGGTGCAGTGGGTGCGCAAGGTAAGGAGAGCTTTTCTTATTTTATTTTTTATTCTTGGATTTCCCTGGTTGCATTAGCTAATTCCAATGTCTTTTTTGTGGCACAGTTCCCCTTCTTTTGTAGCGATAGAGAGTACATAATAGGCCGTCGAATCTGGGAATCAGGAAGATCTTACTACTGTGTCACAAAGGTATGAAAATGCTTTTAACCTTTTTAGGCCTCTTATCTTTAACTTGGGGAGGGAGTTTTAAATTTTTTTCCGTAAATTTATTCTCTTATTTAAGGAATTGGACTTTTTTGGGTTGGTTTTTTTGTAATTGTTGAGAGGGAAAAAGCGTTTATCTTTTCATTATAGGTGTCAGAATGTTTGTTAGTTAGACCAACAGATGTCATCCCTTTTGGATACTTTTTGCATTCTAATTACTTGTGCTAATGCAAAACAATTCTTTCATTTGGAAGATATGGTATGTGGTCATAGCTGCTGTGTTTGTGGAATTAAGATTTATTTAGCTTTCCAATCACTTCATCTTTTCTCTAAAAAACGAAAGTTACTTGGTGGCATTTAAAGCCAGTCACTAGTTATTACTATGTGCTGTAGTTCATAAGGCACTTGGATAATTTTCAAAGGTATCCCTTCCCTTGTCTTGATATCCTTAGTGAAGTGAGTCTAACTGGAATGAAAGGGTAACATGTTGTGCCAGTTTTAAGTAAGAGCATAAATGATGGTCATAATTTGAAGGTTTTATATTTATATATAACTGGTTATGCTTGTAGGGATTTCTTTACAACTAGTGTTTCATCATTTTAGGCAGATTTGATTTCTAAAAATATCTGAATAGGGAAATAACGTGTGTTCATGTTTTCTCTTGTCTTAGGGAGTACCTTGCTCTTTGGTGCCAAGGCGCAACAAACCCAGACGTGTTGATTTGTATTATTCAAGTTGGTTTATTCGTGCAGGTAATCAAAGTTTTAGTGTGCATCTTTTTACCATAAATTTGCTATGTTGCAAAATCAAAGTGGTTTTGGTTATGCTAAGTGAAAGTGAAGTTAAAAAAGAAAAACTATGAATCTTCCTGATAGAAGGATGTCTTTCTTGGTATATAATTGAACAGCTTAAATTTTCATTATTGCTCTATGCTATTTGGAGTATTCTTAGACTGAATCATGACTAAGACATGTTTCCATGGGATATGAAACAGTTGAATCAAAGAGAGGGGACGGCCAGTTGACTGCCTGTGAGGTGTTGCTGTTCCATCACGAAGATATGGGTATCCCTTGGGAGATTGCAAAACTTGGGGTTCGGCAAGGCATGTGGGGCGCTGTAAAGAAGATTGAGCCTGGTTTACGTGCTTATCAAAAACACAGAGTATCTGGAGCCCCACTTTCACATTCTGGGTTAATGGCCCAAATCAACACTAAAGTCAGTGCAGACTACCTGAGATCTTTGGAAAGCAACACCAGTAATTTATTGGAGGGTGAAAACCCAGATTCACCTGAGAAACCGTCAGAGAAGAACAACATACCCAAAATTCTAGTGGTTGGTGGAGCTGTTCTCCTTGCCTGTACCCTTGACCGGGGCCTCTTGACTAAGGCAGTTATATTTGGAGTAGCCCGAAGATTTGCAAGAATTGGAAGGAGGTTGTGATTCAGAATGATTTTTGCATCATTTGAGAGATGCCTGCCAATTCATTGTTGCAGTGAAGTGAGAAACTGGCAAATCAGGGATCTCCTCACTTGCCCTCTTTCAAGAGGATAGAAACAAGTATTCTTTTTCCTATTGTTTGAGCCACAGAGCAGCTTTAGATTGGAAAAGAGAAGAGATAAAATAGTTGTATTTATTACAGTTGGAAATGTCATATAAGAATCCCATGCTGCAGTAATAACAGGAATGTTCCAGCTTTTTTCATTTGCACCCTTTTTGTCTATCTTGTGTCGCTCCATCCTTTTGCATTAGGATTTGAAGTGAGAATATGATACATTTCTATTTCCCAAAGCATGTTAGATGTCCTCAAAAAGTGTTGGTGATGTAGGTACCTCTTCACAAACACACCCCGGATTACTTTCTGACATATGTCCTTGGCTTCATGCATAACCTGTTTCCATATTTGTAGAGGATTTCAGTAGAGAGATCATCTGAAACATTTTAGCCACATTTGTCTGGTTTATGGTGTAGAAGCATGTATTAAACGATAGATACCATGGCTCTCAAGGGTCATAAGAATGTTACAAGATTTTACAAGCTGTTACATATGACAAAAATCTGAGTCTCTCCAAGGTGGAACCGTGGAGGTACCAGCTGCCAAAGTTTGTAAAAACAACAAATTAGGATTCTTTAACGTTTCAAATGGATCATTCCAAAAAACGTTTCTTGGATCACCTGGGAACTCGACTGTACAAAGTTGCAGTCAGATGGAGTCATCGTGGTGCTTGACATAGCAACAAGGGCCTAATTTGAATAGGATTCAATAAACTGTTTTTGGCTAAATTTAAAAAATAAATGAATGGTGCTCTGCTTAAATATAAGAAGTGTGTTTAGAAAGGTATAATTTGAAAATTAAAATATGTGGTGGTGTAGCCCACTACGATATAAGGATCGTTAGGCCTGGACCCCTAATTAATTTGTATGTTGTTTTGGGTATAACCTACAATGGAAAGTTCCAATAGAAACTTGGCTGGAAGATGGTAGTGACAAACGGTTGTGAGGTGGTTTGTTGGTAGGAGTCTGACTACCCAAGGATGATTTCAGATAGCCAAGGTACTCCTTTGGCGTCTCGAGCTGAATCATTTTCCCCAAATAGTAGTTGATTGTTTCACACTTTCTCTCGTGTTTCTTTCCCCTGAAAAATGTTCCAACCACCTTCACTGGCCCTCTCCTTCTCTTTTATACCCTTCTATTAGTGGACCCGTAATGATGAGAGAATATTCTGCTGGCGTGTGGATCCCTCCACTTGTGGTGCCTAGGTGGCCCTTTGGGTTTAGGTTATTGTTCCAGAATGTCTAATTTTGTTTTAGGGAGTGGGACCCGTTGTTTTGCTGTTGAAATGATTTCTTAGTAACTTGAGCATGACGTCGAATCTCATTCTCGGCTAGCAGGCTCTCCTAAGGCATTACTTTTCTTCCTTGGGGGACAAATGAGGCTTGTCCAAATGCCATAAAGAATGCAACAGCTCACATGCAATCCAACTCGGGCCTCCTGCTTGTGGGATGGGCCTAGGATTGGTGGTCCTTGGCCTAAGTTTGGTATGGGCCGAACTTTGTCCTCCCACAAAGTACATTATGGAGAACAGTTTTTTTTTTTTTTTTTTACAAGATAGAAATTTTATTCTAGCCTAATTTAAGTGTATATGTGTGTGAAACTTCCTCTTAGAACTTCGGCTCTTGCCCCCTCCCCCCACCCCACAAAAACTTTGTACTTGTAGAGTAACTATCATATCAAGAGTACGAGAACAGACCTTTTGGCATTTTCTCTATTTCCAATTCAAATTGGACAAACAAGAAGAACGGGCTTCTCATTACCATTAACCTTCAAATGTTAGAATCCTTTCCAATCCTGTGTAATAGTTTCATATAATGCCCTTTTATTTCATTTTATTTTTTAATAAAAAGTTGCATATAATGCCTCGTTTATATAAGGGTGAGTTCTACAAATGGGTGGTCATTAGCCAATACGGCTAGGTTCTGGGTACACCGCTGATGTTGGTTTCCTAAAAATGCAAATTATTGTTGCACCACCAAAATCGGTATTCTGGCAATGTTGGTGGCGGCTTCCATTGAGGTTATCATGTTATTACTTTGCGATAAATTGCACTTCGGGGAAGCAAGTTGCTGCATGTTTATGGATGCCACTATCCAGGAAGCAACGTGGTTAAAGTAGAGTTCCACTTCATGTAGGCGGTTTTTGGTATTGAAATTTTCTTTGCATATTTTGTAATCTTTCTCCAACATATTCCCTCTTGTTTAGTTTAATTTTCCATTTGGTGTTTTTTTCATTGTTAGTTTTATATCTCTTTCTTAATTAGTGCATGCATGTTTGGTGTCATGATAGTGATAGTTGCTTGGTTAGGATTAAGTCTAATAATTTGTTTGGCAATTTTATTTTATTTAATCATTTATTCATACACCATTGATGTCATGGCATGAGAGAGAGAGAGAGAGATTTCAAACCCATTACCCACACAACAAACCAACCCCATTCAAACCCAAAACCCACATAACAAATCAACAAATTTGGGCCAATGCAAGGTTGAAGAAGAAGCAAATTTAGGCTTATGCTAAGCAAACCTAGGTTGATATTGGGTTAACTCAACCAAATAATCTAGGGTAGGAGTGTTTTAAAGTGCATATGTGTAATCATCGTTCAACGCGGTATTTGTCAGAATTTGAAATCTTCTGCTGACAATCTTACCAATTGATGTCAGAAATAAAATATCTCCTCTAACCATTGCCTTAGTACCATCAACATCCGCCTTCAACGGTTCGAGCAATGAGAAATTTGGTTAGTTTGTTGGCCACAAATTAGTTTTGTTCAGCCCTAGTTCCATGCTTATGAGGTTTATATCCATGTGAGAGGTAAGTTGTTTGCAATTGTTACAAAAGATAATAAATCAAGAGTGACCAGTGGGCCTTGTTTGAGCTTGAAGATTAAAGAGGAAAGGAAAGGTGGTATACGAACAACCAACTAAAAACCAACCGCTAATGTTGATCATGTCAAGATACTAATTGGTTTTTTATGCTAGTGAGGTTTAACCCCATCTCTCTTATTCAACAACAAAATACAAAATACTTTACTGAACCCATTACCCACCAATGTATGTGGTTCAGAACTGAAAATTAGGTAAGTACTGGGTCGGTTAGATACTTTGAGCAGTAGTGATGTTGCATTAGGGCCCAATGGCCCATTCATGTGGGTTGATGGTTGAAAACACATATATCGTATTGGGCCTGGTTGTTTGAACTATTAATCTTTGTTGAGAAGGTAACCAAACTTTTTGGTTTTGCTGCTTTTGCATCAATGCCGAAAAGACAAAGAAAATCCCATAAAAAAATAAAATAAAAAAACAAAGAAAAGAAAAAAAGCTTAATGAGCAAGAAACGGTAAGCCGGTGTAGTCTTAATTCAGGTGCGGCTTTAAGCCTGTAAACCCACTTAATACCCATCAAGATTGGGTGCCAATTCCTTGTTAAATGATGAGTAATGAGTTTGCGTGTTGAGAATTTCATCAACAAAGTTATGATCAATGAATAAAATTAAGCAGTAGAAAAAAAAAATTTGAGATATTGATCAATTTGATCTAATAAAAGAGAACAGTAGTTAATCATATATAGAACCATGTGCTTACATAGCCATCAGAAACAATATAATTAAAGAATTGGTGAGAGAATTTTTCAATCTTTCTTAGTTTCTATGCCATGACCGTATTTCCTATCACTATCCGCCATACAATTCATTCATCATGTTAATACTTTTTTTTTTTGGTTGAAACCTTAATAAGAGACAAGGGTCTCAAAACAGTTGAGCCCATCCAACTCCAAAGCGAACCTTGGTGTCTTCTGTTGATCTTTCCTAACAGATCCAGGTTGTGGTGGTGATACTGATGAGTCTCCATGTTGCCTCTTGTTCACGTTATCTGTAGCCTTGTTGAGAACCCCATCATCATGTCTTTGCGCTTGGATGTTACTATTCCGATCGACCTTGGTCACAGAAGGGAAGGTGGCCCTCACTTTTTGGCCCAACAATTCCGCACACAAAGCGTCGAAGGAGCTGAAGATCGAATTCATGATTGTCTTTTCTTGAAAAGAAGTTGGTATCCCAAGTGGGTTTTGAGAGAGAGAGAGAGCTTAGGAATTAGAAAACTTTAGTTGCGTGTGAATTGTGATGTGTGAATGTCTGAGTTTGAGGAAGGTTTGGGGTAAGAAAGGTTTTTATATAGAAAGGACAGACCGAAAGTGAGGAGAACAAGGAGAGGGATATGTGGAAGGTGCGTATACTGTTTCTTATACTTTTCCTAGTTGGACTTGGAATCTAGGAATTGCGTAGGAAGCGAAAAAGCATGGAAATTAGTTTTCATTGAGCAAAAGAAAAGGGTTGGAAAGTGTGGATGCTCCTTGAGGGTTCAGGATTAGCCGTGCAAGACGAGGTCCGACTGGACCCCAGCTGCGCAGAATTACAAATTTACAATCAAGCCGCCTACCACAACTAGTCAGTGTTGGTTTACTTGGGAAAGGGGCCTCGGACTGGGACTCCGGAGACCTTGTCCAATTCAAAGTATTTAATATGTCACACCCAAATTTTTTTTGATTAGATCTCTAAATTTTTTAGAGAACTCTACCAATATATTTCTTTAAATCTTAACCATTTTTTAATAATTTAATGGTCTAGATTTTATCATGTCAACATTTCACTAACAATATTCTTAAAATAATAAAATAATGTTGCAAACAACACAATTAAGAATATTGTTAGTGGAACGCTGATATGGCAAAATTTAGACCATAAAATCATTAAAGAATGGTTAGAATTTAAGGAAATCTATTTGGTAGAGTATCCTAGGAAATCTAGAGGATCTGAATCCAATTTTTTTTACAAGTTAAGGTGACTTGTATGATTGCTTGGTACATCTTCTCATATATATACATTTATATATATGAGTAAGACTTAGGTACAGTATTTAAGTACTATTCCTTAAGTTTTTCTCTTAAAATTCTGTCATGTATTATTTTTCTCATTGATAGAAGTGTATTTTTTAAGTTAAGTAATCATATGGCAAAATCTTAAGAGAAGAACTTAAGGAACAACACATGTACATAAATTTTGTCCTATATATATATAATTTTTTTTATTAGAAGACTTACAATAACAAAAAACTCTATCAAAGGGCACTAATGTGATATCAGTTTAGAATGAGTTAATCATCTAACAAGAGTATTGAAAGACTTGTAATAATGAAACACACTATCAAAGGGCACTAGTGTGATATCGGCCTAAAAATTTTCTAATATTTAAGTGATGAACTCACAATAACCCAGAAAAATTGCAAGTGCTCAAGTTCTAAGGGTTTTTTTTTTTTTTACTTCTACCTTGAAGTGAAGAATATCTTGGATTTATTGTATAGGAGTTTGGGTTGATTGCCTTCCCACGATTTCCTTTCACTTTCTATAAATGAAGTGAGATGTTGGACATCCAAAGGGGAAACGATTTACTTCACAAGAGTGGAAGATATATTCCCATCACAGTATATAATAAAGTTGGATTCTACATATCGGAATTGTTGGTTCCGTATTACATTAAGTGATTATCTTCAAGCTACACTCTAATTAATTATTAAGATAATTATTTTGAATTAAAGTTATCACAAAAATTGCAAGTGACTTATTAATTGTTAAAATCATTTACTTTAACTACAACTTTATTATCTAAGTTTCCATAAATTTAAAATTCTTCTCCAACGTACTCATAAAATTGATTCATTTTTATTAGTAAAATATTTTTCATTTATGTATAATTTTAGTTAATTTGTGCATTGTAAGGGGATATTGATAATTAACAAATGTTCTTGTGTACTTGTTTAGGTGGTTTGAAAAGAGTTCTGCTTGTATTAAAAATAACAAAAACTAATAAAAAAAATAGACTTTAGACTCAAAGTGATTTCATTTTCTATAAAAAGTCAATCAATTTTACCTTAACTAATGTCAATAATATACACAAATTAAAGGGATGTTATACCAATTATAACTAAATGAAATTAATATAGATGTTAGTACGTTACACCAATAATAACTGATTAAGATAACAGATTGTGAAAAAAGAATTTGTTCACTTAAAATCATTACCTCTAATTTGATTCAAAAAAGTGAGAAACTACCCTTAAAAAAAGAAAAAAAAAAGAAAAGAAAAAAAAAAAGAAAAAAGAAAAAAGAAAAGCGAAAGTATGGGCACTATCAGCGGCAGCCGCTAAAAATCGTTTTCATTGATGTTAGTCCTAGAGCTAGAACCTAGAAGGGACCCAGAGATTGAGCGGTCTTGACCAGAAGATCTGTATTCCCACTAGATAATTATACATATCTTTATTAGTGGGGGCTGTGTGCGTGAATCAATAACTTAATTTTGTGAACGTTGATTAAAGGAAGTAAAGAAATCCAGCTACTTGTCCAATTGAGATCGAGGATCGGCCTGGACTTTTTGAAACTTGAAACTTTGGCAATTGGCATGCTTTGTAGGCCACTTCAACTTGCATCAAACATTTTTGAGATATATATTATAATGGTGTTACGTGTCTTTTTGCGCATGTCCCTTTACTAATTCAAGCAATGAAAGTTCAATTGCTTTGATCATCAAAATTTTACTCAATTCTAAACATTTCTCCCCCTATATCCATCATTGTTTACCTCTTAATTACTTCACGTTATTCATCTCTAATATGATATTACGCATGCAGCATGATGTGCATGAATTAACATGTCAAACCTCAACTCAATTTACGTTTTTTTTAATTTTTTTTCCCAATATCTTCCATGCTATTAGTGGTGTTAAATTATTATTTACATAATTAAATATGTTATATAATTGTCAAGAATCTTATAACTTAAAAAATTAGGTTCAAATTTTCAACCTCACTTGTTGTAAGAAAAATCTTATAAGTAGTAATTCGTCATAACTAATAGTGCTAACTAGTCTCCACCTTAAAACCAAAAATAAATAAATAATTATCGTTTATCAAGCAAGGGAAACATATAGTTTCTTAAAAAAAAAAAAAAAAAGCGAGGGAAACATATAAATAGTCATGACACGTGGGTGGAAAGAAATGGAAATGCGAGGGAAACATATGAATAGTCATGACACGTGGGTGGAAAGAAATGGGAATGGAAAGCACTTCGAAATTAGAAAATTGGATAAGGACGTGACGTACTTCTTCGGTGGGGCGCATTCGTGTTATGCAACCTTGTTTCTTCTTGCTATTAATTGCAATTTTTTCATTTCATTAATTACATTCATTCAATGGCACGAGAGCATGACGCTCATAGCTCTAAAGGGTTCGGAATTTTCAAAGCTTATCTCTTCAAATATTTATTTATTATTTTGTGCTTTTCAATTTTGATCTAATCTATACCTTTTGTTTTCTAATTATTGTTTTTTTTTTTTTTTTTTTGGGTTCTTACGGTCTAATTGGGCTTGAACAGCCGAAATTAACGTGTGAACTGTGAAGGCAAAAAAATAAAAACCCAGTCACGTACGCGGAAGAAGAACCTAGAAGGAAGAGAAACCCAAAAACAAAGCAATGAGCCAAGTCCAACCCAGCTGAGATTTTGATCATCAAAGACCAAGTCAATTCACCACTTTTGTAGTCAATGTCAAAGGACAATAAACCATGCGTTGAACTTTTGAACTTGATCAACTTCAACATGTGTCAAGGCACACCGCACACCTGCATAGAAGTTCAAATTTCTAGCCTACACGTCGATAGAAAATTTCTAGGTCAGGCCTCAGGAGGGTATTCTTCTCTTCATTCATTATTATTATTATTTCTTTTGGGTATCAATTCTTTGGTTTAAATGCTATTGCTGTTTGATTTTAATGTATTATTATAGCTATCAAAGTTATTTTCTTTTCAGTTTTTAACTATAGGGTATCAATTCCTTAGTATCGATTCAGTCAAATTTTAATATATATAAACCTATTGGGTTGAAAAAATTTAACCTCTTTTTATTGGATAAATACCATAAATAGGATTTGAATCCAAACTCTCTTGTTCGATTAAAAAAAGAAAAAAAAAAATCCTATGAAAGCTAGGATGTCAAACATTTAATCACTTTGGATGAAAGAGTTTCAAATTTTAATTGCACTTTTCAACCTTTCCTAAAACCATACCAGACAAGCCCTAAATAACAAAGGCTTGCTCTAATGCCATGAGATAATTATATGGCTAGCATAAATTCAATGAAATTGATGCAATCCTTAAACAGTTGGATTAATATAATAAAACCCCGCTGTTTGTGAATGGCAAAAGATATAAAACTTCGGGTTAGACCTGATTTGGTTTTCCCTGTGAATTCACCACTTTTGCTCTAATTTTTGTAACTTTTGAAGTAATTCTAATGTCACACAACACAATATGGGGCCAACTTCCACAATATACAAATCTTTTACCACTCAGAATTTGAAGATCAAATTACAAAAAGAAATAATCAAGACTGTATATTTAACAGTCTACAAATCCATTAAAAAAAAAAAATAACAAAGAAAGAGACGTATGATTTCTACCATGAATTGCATGTATCTATGACTAACAAGTATATAAGCAAAAGCAGGTTCAGCGGAAAAGAAGTGTTTCAAAACAATCCAATCCATCCAGGGCAGGTGCAAACGCCAATGTAACACGTTGCGGTTCTTTTGCCAGTTGTTTTGTTGAATTATTGGTACCACTCTTGCTGTCGCTTAGAGCTTCAATGGCTGCTGAATTAGCTGCCTCTATTGCTTTTGGAACAGCCTTGTTTTCCATCTTGGTGATCAAAGGCAAAGGCAAAGGCAAGCCAAATTCATCACTAAAGTAGTCAGCACAGATTGCTCTGTGGGATGAGCCAAACACAGACATTGTCGCAAGTACTGCAGAGTTATTTGATGCACCACGCACACAACTTCAATTAACACTTAATGCTAAGAAAGTCTCAAAAATTTAAGGAAAGTATGAAGAGAAATACCAACACAAAAAGCAAAGGCTTGGAGGAATAGGAATAGTATAGTTTATGATGATAGACGGTCAAGGTTGATGTGCATGGCCTAATATATAGCGAAGTTACATAAACTCATCCTCTCTAGTTCCGGACAGGGAAAGCGTAATGGGCTTTCTTTGAAAACTGTTGTTGCTTGTTTTACAAGTAAAGCTTACGAAATTTCCCAAATTAACTTCAAACCAACTAGGTTGGGTTAGGTTTTTTTTTTTTTTTTTTTTTTTTTTTATATTAATTTTTTATTTATTTATAGAAATAGCCTTGAGCGGTATCTTATTTGATAGCTAAAAAGTCAAAAACATAAACCTTAAAAATATCAGGAGGCCTGTACTGCCAACAAGATGCACCTCAAGAAGTATTAACAAAATGTGTGCTGTGCTCATCACCTATTCGTAGGTTTTCCTCCTAAATTAGTCAAACTTTTAATGTTATAGAAAAAGGCATATGATTCCCATAAAAAATAATATATATATATATATATATATAAAAGGCATATATGATTGATTATCATGTGAGAGCCATGTCATCACATCTCATTGAAGCTAGGGAACAACTTTCTTTTGATTGGAAAAAATTTAGACAACAAAAAAGGCATGATTGATTACTTATTTGTTAAAAAACAAAATAATTCTCTTATTTGTCGAAAGTATAGCAAATTGTTCAAAAACTTATCAAGCTGCATATCTAAAATTCATTGATCAACGTGAATTAGTAGAGTTGTGCTAAGAATATAATGAAGTGTCACAACATTTTTACAACGGCTAAAGTATTTATCCCTCTATGTAAAAATAAAATAATGAAACAATAGACAATGATGGAAATATTTCACCTATGCATGGGCCCCACCACTTGCAAGATTTGGATGGCCCCTTGAATTTAGGATATTGTTTCAACATGTCTAATTTCGTATCAGGAAGTGGGCCCTCCGTACTTTGTCATTGTGGCGATTCATTTGTAACTTAAACCTTGCATTGAGGCACGTGCTCGAACAGCAATCTATCTCCCAGTGCATTATTTGTCCTCGACACTACTCCCCCTCTTAAGAAGATAAAAAGTGATTTATTTTGCCTCAAGTATGGTTTCACTTTTGATGAACTCTTTTGAGACCTTTCATACATTGTGGGTTTGGGCCACTAGTTTTTTGGACATCAGCCCAAACTCGGTCTTGGTCGGATATCATCCACCCACTGGTAATATAAAAATATTGTGAAATTTTCTTGTATACATAGAATTTCTCAAGTTAATATTTATCTAACATTTGTAAAAAAAATTGAGCAACATAAAGCTTTCTTAAAATAACACACCAAGACTCTTTTGGCTCAAAAAAAAAAAAAAAAAAAAAAAAAATGCCAACAGAAAAGCTTCTTGGACATATTGCTTTCTGACAAAGAAACTCTCACATCCTTTAGAGAAACTCTCACCTACACCCACCAATGGATGCTCTTATCCACCCTCATTTTCACATTCCACTACTCCGGCAGTTTCACACTCCTTTGCCTTTCTCGATAAGGCCTCAGCTGCTCTCCATAATGCCTCAACCTATATTGAGTATGGATGAAGTATTATACATTTTGCATCTTTTATAGATTTTTTTTTTTTTTTTTTTTTTTTTTGTGAAGATGTGTTTATATTGTTAACAGGTCAAATATGATGTGCTTAGAGGGAAAAAAACCAAATTAAAAAAAAAAAAAAAAAAAGATAATTTGTTGCAACAAAAATTATTGTTGTGGTAACCTATTGAAATAAAATAATTTATTGCAATAAACTTCCATGTTGTGGTAAGTCTATAACCTATTGCAAAAAATACTGTTCTACAAAACGATTTGTTGCAATATGTTTCCAAAGGTGATTTATTGCAACAAAAGTAGTGTTGTGGTATCGCAACAAAATCATTTGTTGCAATATGTTTCTAAAGCCAATATATTAAAATGATTGCTATGGCAGTACCTTATTGCAACAGAACAATTTGTTGCAATAACCTATTGCAACAAACAAATTGTAGCAATAATATGCAGCAGACAAATTGTTGTAATAAGTTGTAGCAACAATATGCACATAAGTGAAATGATTTTATTAAGGTTGCGTTTGGCATTAGCTTAAAAAGACAATTTTTTTTACTATTTAGCTTATTTTTGCTACTATTTAGCTTTTTTTTGGCACTATTCCTGGGTTTCATTGCACTTTTGATATTATTCATGGGTCACACTGTACTATTTCAACTACCTTTTAGCTTTATCTACAGTACTTTCTGTAAAAAATTTTCAATTTCAGTTAAATAAGCTGTTCCCAAACGGACTCTATTTGTTAATCAAATTATATACCAAAATGGTTATTTGCACAAAACCTATAAATTTCTTTAATATAAATAAAATTATCTTTAATTTCAAATTAAATGAAATTTTATATACTTTTAAAATTTATATTTCGAATTAAAATTAACTGTCACCATAGGGTAAGTTGCAATGAAGTAAGTCTTACAAACGCCTAGAAAAATACCATTCAAAGAAACTCATTCGCATCCTTTTTCCATTTCCAATCCCCTTTGCCCTTTCAGAGAAACTCTCACCTACATCCACCAATGGATGCACTTATCCACCCTTATCTTCACATTCCACTACTTTGGCTATTTCGCACTCTCTGCCTTTCTCGATAAAGCCTCGGCCGCTCTCCATAACACCTCAGCCTATATTGAGTATGGATGAAGTATTATACATTTTGCATCTTTTGTAGTTTTTTTAATTTATTTTTTATTTTGTGAAAATGTGTTTATATAGTTAACATGTCAAATATGATGTGCTTAGTGGGAGAAATAACCAAATTTATATTATCACTGATTATATTCTTAAAGGATTAAGTAGAAAAGACAATCCCAAAGAATTGGGTAATTTGCTTAATTTGCATAGTATGATATGTGACACACATGAATGTGAAAGGAAAGAGTGGAAAATAATTGTTAACCATCAAGACTTTGGTCAAAGATGCATTATGTGACCTACACGCGACCTTTATGTGACTTGCCAACTCGCGAGTGACACATAGCAGAAGAAGAATAAATGTTATTTGATATGGCCGTCGCGACCTCTTCTGAACCTGCCAAGTCGCGACCAAGTTGCAACTTGCTTGGTTGTGACTGGCCTGCATTTGGTTTGAGCTTTAATTATAAAGGTAGGACTAATGGAATGAAGTTGATAGAGGAATCTATTGGTTAAAGCCCGCCCTTGATTGAATAATTGATGGAATAATTCCTCAAGTT
Organism: Quercus tomentella; assembly: GCA_028535165.1. Lineage (NCBI taxonomy): Eukaryota > Viridiplantae > Streptophyta > Magnoliopsida > Fagales > Fagaceae > Quercus > Quercus tomentella. Next base: position 28,649,290 of record JAPQVY010000155.1, read on the forward strand.
GTATTACGGTTTTTCACCGGGGGTGGATCGAAGGAACACTATTCCATTCTCAACAGAAACCAACCTTAGAGATTTAATGTCAACTTATCTTTTTGCCGATGCACATCGCCTTTGTGGAGCTCCAATTTGCTAGACATGTTTGCAAACCTGCACTTATTGCAAACATGGATCTCCTTTTCGTTCCTGAGGGAATTGTGTGTTTCCGTCTATGGCATATTCCTGTAATCATGCTTGCAAGTATGGCAGTAATTGCAGTTTCGGACGGGTCGATCTCGATTAGCCCTCACATAGCTTGATCTTCTTGACATCTTCTCCGGCGATGCAACTCTTCTCAACGGAGGCACGTCTTCTCAAAAGGGGTGTAACCTTAAGTGCGAGAGTGAAAAGCGTGAGAGATTGAAACCCTAAAAAGCTTTTAACGGCGGTGCGGTTTTCGAAAAGGGGTGAAACCCTAAGTGAGAAAGTAAAAAGCGTATGAGATTGAAACCCAAAAAAGCTCTCATCGGTAGTGCAGTTTTTGAAAATGGGTGAAACTGTAAGTGAGAGAGTGAAAAGCATGAGAGATTGAAACCCAAAAAAGTGCTCTCTCTCTCTGAGTCTCAAGCAAAAAGAGTGTGAACGAAAAACTCAAGTCGAAAAACCCAATTTGGTATTATTAAATACTAAAAACCAAAATAATAAGTGAAATTCAATCAATAATAATAATAAGTGAAATCACATATTGCTAACTAAAATGACTATTAATTATTTAGTTGGATTTTATCATTTCCTTTTTTTTTCTTCTTTTAGAAACCAACCTGGAAGACCTTTTTTTAGGGACAACAAAAGTGACGAGGATATTGCTATTTTTCAAAGCTAGTATCTTGCAGAGGTTCATCATGGGGCTGATGTGGCCAAGACTGGGATAAGGCATGGCCACCACATGGCACTGCGTGGTTAGTTAAGCTTTGAGGGAATTCATGTCCGAAACTGGATGTGCCATAAGTGTAGGTGTCATTGATTCAATTCAACAGCAGAGAAGAACACTTTATAATCTACAAAGGTCAAAAAAATACAACACTTGTAAATATATATTGTAATAACGAAAGGAGTCGTTGCTTATTACTCAACCCTTTTTTTTCAAAGACCTTGTTTTAAAAAGAACAATTTTTTTTAGAAAAGGGGGAAAGAGAATTTTATCTTGAAAAGCATTTCTTTAGAAAAGTATATAAATAACGCTCTGTTTGTTTTGATGTAAAATATTTTTAGGAAAATATTTTCACATTTTACCATGTTTGTTTTGCAGTAAAATAATTAGTCAAATGAAAAATATTTCCAGCCAAAGGAAAAACTAAAGGCAAAAACTGTAAATTATTTTACACTTAAAAAATCAGTAAAACATTTTACATTTTCTTCTCCCTTTCTTCATCTCTCGGTTCTCTCACTCACAAGGCCACAACCCTCTCATCTCTACCCATCTCACACCCTTGTCCACCCACTGACTGACGCCATTAACCGACCCCAACCACCATCATCAACACTACCAACCTCATCATATTCACCCTAACTTTCTAAATCAAGGAATCTTCGCAGATCTTCACTGATGTTGATATTGTCTACCTTTTCAACCCAATTTTGAACCCAGGTGCAATTATCTCTCCGTTCCTTTGCATCAATTTCTGATTACACCCCACGTCTCTTGTCACCTAGCTTTTGAAATTGATCTTTAAGGTCTTGATGTTGCCATTTAGGTGAAATAAATTGCAGCACTATTGTTCGATTCGCTCCAGCAAGTATTCTTCAATTTTTGCTATAATTGGTTTGATAAATTCCATTGTTATATCCATTTCTTTGCTTTCTTCTTTTGGATTATTTATTAGAATGTTTTAGCGCAGCGGTTATCACCCAACTTTTTAGAATGATCCTTTAATCCAATATACCTTGTGATGAGTAATCTTCATCAAGGAATCTTTGTAGATCTTCATACGTTATTAAAACCCAACATACAATTGGAAAATGATTTTCATTGTATTTTCATGTTGACAATCAAACACGGTAAAATGAAAACATTTTACTTTTGAAACAAACGGAGCATAATTTGTTATACCCAGCAAGTTTAATTTATGTCAATGTTATTGAGAAAAATAAAGAGTAACAATATAGAGAGTTCCATGTATTTAAAATTAAGGTAAAGTGTTGAAAAATAAATAGCAAAGAAAGTAAAGTGCTGAAATTTAAATGACATTAAAATAAAGAGCAGAAATATTATAAAGGTTTTTTTTTTTTGTCTCTCTTATATATGTACAATAAAGTAAAGGGGGAGGGATTACTTGAAACTAGCCTCATCACACGCGCTTTGCGCATGCAATGAGGCTTTTTTTTTTGTTTTTTAGTGGTCCTATTTTGTAGAAAAAAAATTGTATTTAATTATTTTATATATATAATTTTTATTTTAAAAATCTAATTTATAAGTGAATAAATCAATTTGAAAATTAATAGGAGAGTCGTCCTATTTTTAAGGCAATGTTTTAGTGGAAGTTAGAGTTGCATTTTTACCGGATTGTCATTTAGTTTTGTTTCTACTTAAACATAGGGCTATAGGAGCATTTTTGAACTACAAAATGAGGAATCCAAATAGAGAAGCCCCTTAAATAATAGTATAGATTAAAATGGATGACATAAAAGTAAAGCAAGAACAATAGAAATTCCAAGATGCCTAGATGAAATGAGATTTCTTCCCACTAAGGATATTTCCCATATAAACTCTAGGAGATAGTTCAATACCCATCTAGCAAAATATTCACAACATCACAAACAAACAATAACAATATAGATATGAAGATAAAAAGATATATACACAACAATATAATAATTTAAAGCAAGTAAGAACAGAAGACAATATGAATGTAAGAACTCCATATATAGATAAATGATATTAACATGAGAGAATGAAGAGAATGGGGTGGGTGTAGTTAAGGAAAAACTACCCCAGCACTACAAGCTTACCCAAAAAATTACAAGTAAAAAAGGAATATATATATATATAGAAGTGCAATAAAGTAAAGGGGAGGGGGGCTGGGCAAGAAATTAAAGGGATGAAATAAAAGTAAAGAGGGAGGGATTACTTGAAATTAAAATGGACAACATAAAAGTAAAGCAAGAAAAATAGAAATTCCTAGATGCCTAGATGAAATGGGATTTCTTTCCCTAAGGATTTTTCCCATATAAAGTCTAGGAGATAGTTCAATACCCATCTAGGAAAATATTCATAACATCACAAACAAACAATAACAATATAGACATAAAGATAAAAAAGATATATACACAACAATATTAGAATTTAAAGCAAGTAAGAACAAAAGACAATATGAATGTAATATATAGATAAATGATGTTTACATGAGAGAATGAAGAAAATGGGATGGGTGCAGTTATGGAAAAACTACTCCATCCCTACAAGCTTACCCAAAAAATTACAAGTAAAAAAGGAAGAGGTTTTTTTTTTTTTTTTTTTTTTGGTGGTGGATTTCCTAGAGAGAAAGAGAGGAGAGAGAATTTTTTTTTTTTTTTTTTCAGAATTTTTCCACTCTATTTCTCTCTCTTTTTTTCCCTATTTTTTTTTCTCACCAAAACCTTCATATTTTTCCAAAAAAAAATGAGGGGGTATTTATAGGAGGATGAGGGAAAATGGGGGCTAGGTGTAGTGTTATACTTTCTACACTGCAATGAAGTAAGTCTTACCAACGCCTAGAAATATACCATTCAAAGAAACTCATTCGCATCCTTTGTCCATTTCCGATTCCCTTTGCCCTTTCAGAGAAACTCTCGCCTACACCCACCGATGGATGCTCTTATCCACCCTCATTTTCACATTCCACTACTCTGGCAGTTTTGCACTCCTCTGCCTTTCTCGATAAGGCCTCGGCCACTCTCCGTAACGCCTCAGCCTATATTGAGTATGGATGAAGTATTTTCATTATGCATCTTTTGCATATATATATATATATATATATATATATATATATATATATATATATATATATATTTTTTTTTTTTTTTTTTTTTTTTTTTGTGAAGATGTATTTATATTGTTAACATGTCAAATATGATGTGCTTAGTGGGAAAAAGAACCAAATTTATATTATCACTGATTATATTCTTAAAAGACTGAGTTAAAAAGACTATTAAGAAGAATTGGATAATTTGTTTAATTTGCTTAGTATGATACGTGACACACATGAATGTGAAAGAAAAGAGTGGAAAATAATTGTTAACCATCTAGCACTTTGGTCAAAGATGCATTCTGTGACATACATGTGACCTTTTTGCGACTTGCCAACTCACGAGTGACACATAGCAAAAGAAGAATAAAGGTTATCTGATATAGCTGTCGCGACCGGCCTGGTCGCGACTAGGTTGCAACTTGCTTGGCTATGACTTTCATGCATTTGGTTTGAGCTTTAATCGTAAAGGTAGGACTAAAGGTAGTGTTTCTAATATTATATTGAGAATATTAACCGTATTTAATGAATAAAGCCCATGTTTTTGTTGGCTTAATTTTGTGCCAAATTTACTAGTATTTGTTCTCTCATTTCAATGTATTTTTTCTAGGAAAAATGTATTTTTTTTTTTTGGTTGATAAAACTCCATAGACTGAAAATATAAGCATACAATCAAGTATCAATCATCCAAAATAGCTGCAAGATCCGATACAAAGCTTTTTGCCAGCAGCCCTAATCTCTGCTCATTCCAGCTCTTTCCTTTTAGTTTAATGAAAATTAAAGCTTATCAAAAAACCCAAAAAAAAAAAGTCTTAACACACCCTAATATAATACAAACCAAGGAGTTCTCAAAAACACACACCCAAAAAAAAAAAAAAAAAAAAAGGAGAAGAAGAAGAACAACACCCTCATTCTGAAGTAGAGGGGGCAAGTGTCCTCTGTCCAATAGAATGTGGTAGTCTAATATGATGATACCACATTGGAAGGGGGGTGTCCACCGTCCCATATACCACCGTAATGTGCAAATGGAAAGCTGCTTTTCCATCATTATCAGCTTCTCCACCACTTCTCTTGATGAAGCGTCTTAAGAAAATCTAGCATCAAAGGCAAGGAAGACTCCTGTTGAACCCAATAAATCGTTCCTATTCTGATGGGTAAAAACTTTCGCCGATGCCTTGCGAAAAAAGCTATCCTCTTCTGGGCTCTCAAAAGCTTGATCTTTTGCCTCTCCAAGAGACAAGCATCCAATCTCTCCATCTCTAAACTAACCTTAATACTAAGTTATCTCCTCCAAACCAACATCCTCTTCGCCATAGCCCTAACCCCCTCCATGAGAGCTGAGAGAGATTCGTGAGAGACTTTCTTGAGAGAGTTCTGGGTCAGTGAGAGCGGGAGGTTTGTGATGAGAGGAATGAGCATGAGCGTGAGTGAGTTGGGTAAAGGCATAGCCCCGCTAGGCCTGATATTAGGGCCAGGCCCAAGCCTAGGCCCTTAACAAGTTTTATAAATTATTTAAAAAAAAATGCTTAATTTTTAAATAAAGAAAAAAAAAATTATTACATTTGAGAGATAAATTGTTGGGGTGACGAGGACCTTAACAAGTAAAACAAGCATTAAAAAATTATTAGATTCAAGATATTATTCATGTCAAAGGAAAAAAAAAAATTAGGTACAAAAATTAACTCAACCTTCATAGAATTTTTTTTTTTTTTATAAATTAAAAAAAAAACTAATTTAAGTTTAGATCTAAGGAGAATAAAAGGCAAATTATTGATTAATTTTAACCTGTTCAAAAAGCACCAATACATCTGCTACCCAAACTCCAACAGAATTGCGATGGTATGAGCAAGCCAGAAGTTTTTCATCATTAATGCATTGGTCACCAAGTGTTGACCAGCCCATATCAATAGCATCATGACAAATTAACGGCTCCCATGAGTAAACCTACAATTTCCAAGCATGTATGTATGTGATGTTTAGGTACCATCTTCATAGAATTTCATTAAACTACATGACAGTGACATTCCAAATCTTCAAACTATCTTCCAACCAGAAAATAGGGTCCTTCCATTGAGATGAAAGGTGATCGCTTCTTTGATTAATGAATTTTATGTTGAATTTGTTTATATTGTTATTATTAATTAATGAATTTCAATTCAACATATGTGGATATTTGTTTATATTGTTATTAATAAATTTTATCTTTTATGTCGAATTTTTTATTTGCTTTCATATATTCCTGAGTTTTTCTTTCTATCTTATTCTTTTGTTATGCTTAGAATTGATTTTCTTTTGAGTATTTGGGTTAATCTCCATTTTTATATTGACATTGTTTTCGTGGGTTTGGTTTTTGGGTTGAAATTTCTACTAATTATTTTATATTGTATATGGCAGATGAAGCATCTCTATTTTTTTAGAGAAAAATCAAAGCTACAACCTATGTCTTCAAGCCCAGGGATAAATTTTTATTTGGTATGTTATATATAAATTTGTTGAATTTGAAGGGTTATATTTGGTTTTGAAGTAAAATTTGGGGATTCTATAAATTTGGAAGTTTTAAGTCTTGGGGTTTTTGGTATTTGTGTCTCAGTAGGTTGATCCTAATCCTTTATCTTAAATGCTTTTTATTTGGGTTCATGTGATTTTTTGTTTTCTTAATTAAAGTTGTGATTTTTGGTTGATTGATTATTTGTTTGGATTCAACATAAAAGATAATGGAATTAGGTGTTTTAATTTTAATATTGTTCCATATTTTGAATTGTCTATATTGTTATTACTACGACTAAGTAGGATTGAAAAAAGCATAGAAGTTAAATATTTCTTCATTTTAAAAAAAAAAACACTAACTAGCAAAATGTCTATATTATGCATATTATTAACCCAATTTTCTATTTCTAAATTTCTTAGATTTTATTATAAATAATTTTTTGTGCATAAACAACATTCTACCACTACCACGTCAAAGGTGTGGCAAAAAAGTTGTAAAATAATATGGTCCTAAAACAACTCTTATGACTATGATGAGATAAATTTAAATTCTTTACTCATTGTTGGATTTTTTTTTTCATAGTCAATACCTTTTCCGTGCATCACACGGGTTAGCGACTAGTATACTATATAATAAAAGTTGGGCTTAGACGCCGTGGTCGCACTAAGTGGCTTCACCATATTGTAGAATTTTTTTTTTTTAGATTTTTAGATTTTTAAAAAAATATATAAAATTTTTCTTCTCCTATAATTTCTAAGTTGATAAAAATCTTAATTTGATTACAATCCAAATTCTTCATCTTATCCATGTAATTCTTATTTTTTACGTGTAGTGTATTAAAAAAAAAGCAACAATTTTCTTATTTTTTTATTACTACACTACACGTAAGAAAAATTATATATAAAAAAAAGTTATATATTTCTAGTAAAAGTCTAATCAATATTGCAGAATATTTTTTAGATTTAAAATGATAAGACATGTAAAAAAAAAAAAAAAAAAAAAAAACCTTAGAAACATGGATAAGATAACTAATTTACTTAGATTAGGATCGTGTAACCATTAGTATTTTATTTAAAATTATAGATAAAAAATAATTTTAGAAAAAAATACACGCTATTTTTTTTTTTGGGATAGAAACATTTTTTAACAATATATAATTTATTAGAATTTCACATAGGATAGGTGTTTCTTTAATTCCAAACCATCTAATAATTTCTCTTATAATTTAACTTCAATATAATTTGAATTCTATGTCTAATAGAACTCTCCCAGGTCAATGCATTCTAAGTGATGAGTTTTAGTGTTTTACTTTTTGTTTTTTTTTTTTTAACGTTAATTGTGATCATTTTTTTAATACATATCTTTTTCCTAATAATTCTATTTCTCTTATAATTCCTAAATTGATTAGAAATCTAACATCTTCACAATTGAAAATGCTCTATATATACCGTTTTTTTAGTGTATTCTTATATATTTATATGTACAACTTCTTCATTTACGGCTTCTTTCTTTCTTTCTTTTCTCTTCTTTTTTTTTTTTTTTTTTTTTTAAATTTTTTGGAGATAGAAACACTACTTATTTTTCTAATCAATTTTTTCTCTCCCCATTTTTAATATTAAGTTTGTATCTCTCTTTTTGTTTGCAATAGAATACTTTATTAAAACCACGTACACTATTACAGGTATGTTTCTATTCTTTGTTTTTGTTTCTATGGTTTTGCTTATGAATCATAAATGCAATTTTAAATCCATGAAATCAATTATATGAACCTCTATAAATATTTCACATTTATGATTTATCAGGCATCAATTATTATTTGAGTTTGTTTTGTTTGTAGTAGAATGTTTTATCAAAGCCACCGTCCACACTATTAAAAATATGTTTCTTCTCATTGTTTTTGTTTTCTATGGTTCTGTTTATGAGTCATAAAGTCAATTTTAAATCCATGAAATTCATATATAAGCCTATATACATATTTCACATTTATGATCTGTCTGACATATTTATTATTTGAGTTGGTTTTGTTTGTAGTAGAATGCTTTATCAAAGCCACCATCAATATTATCACAGGTAAGTTTCTCTTCTTTGTTATTTTTGTGTGTGTGTTTTTTTTATTTATGGTTTTGCTTCTGAGTCATTAAAAGGTAATTTTAAATCCATGAAATCTACTATATAAACCTCTATAAATATTTCACCTTCTTTTATAAATATTTCAACTTCATGATTTGTCCGCATCAATTATTTTTTGAGTTAAACTTAAAGGGGTGGAGATTTATCCTTCTATCGCTATAATATTCTTCCTTTTTATCCTACAAAAATATGTTTAGTTTTTTTTTCTTCTTCTTTTGTTTGGTTTTGCATTTATGAATTATTTGTACTCATCATTTTTTTTTTGTCTCTCATAGGCTTTATCTATTTATTATTTAAAAATTATCAAATTTTGTATTTCCTCCTACAACAAGGGTTTCATCTTTTTTATTTCTAGGTTGTATTTGAGTTATGCTTATATGTGCATTATTAGATTAAATTAATTTTCTTGAATAGTAAAATTTTTATGTTACTATTTCTTTTTCTCTTTTTTTTGTTAGTAATATTATATGTGTGTGCTACAAAAATGTCATTATAAGACAATTGATAAGTTAGAAGAGAATTATGTTTATTTTTTTTGGCAAATGAAATACCTTTGGTTAAGTTTCCATAGAATTTAGGAATTTTTTCATATAAATATGTTGTGTTATTGCTTGATACTTTCAAGAACAATAATTTATATGCAATTTATATAATCTAGATTCAAGTAATTATTGATTTATTATTTCTCAATAAAATTATACTAAAAGTTTATAACTAAAATCGTGCAATGCATGGGCATAATACTAGTATACACACGCACACACACACAAATACATACATACATGTGAGTAACTATTTATTTATAATACCAAGTGAATATTAACTCCAATGAATATTTACAAATAAGGCATGTGAGGTATACATGTAGGTAGCATGTGAAGTGATAGGCTAAGAATGTATTGACCCCTTTGGTAACTTATCAATTAATTAGCCAAGTTAATTAATTAGATTCAATTACATGCAATAAGCGTGGTAACACAAACAAATCACCAACTAAATTAAATGTAGCGGAAAATAAATTTGACACAGGTGATTTGTTTACGAATGGGGAAAACCGCCAAGGCAAAACTCCACCGGGTGAATTTAAGGTCATCACTCCCGAGAATCCACTATTATCAAAACAAATGGTTACAAGTAAAAGGAATTCCAGTACCTAATACCGACCTATAGTTGAACACTTACCCCAATACCCAATTGGACTTGTAATGTAGTGATAATCTCTCCTTTCAATGCACGGGTCTCAGTACGTGACTAACCAATCGATGCATGGATCCAAGTACGTGACTAACACACCAACTTGAGAAGGATGTTGGCTGCAAAGTTCTTCAGTTTATCCACACAATGGAGATCAAGAAACTCCTTAGTCACAAAACTCTATAGCGTACAAACGCAACAGCTTCTTTAAGAGAAAGATGAACTAGGGCAAATTGTCTCCGGTCACAATATGCATCAATCAAACCTTTGCATCAAGTGAGATGACCCTTAAAATAATCCTTATATATGTCTATGGTTGTGAGAAAAGAAACCCTACACAAAAAGCTTGGATATGCGTGAAAAACAGATCTAGAAATCTGAATTTCGTAATTCTCGATAGATACAGCTGTCGAGCTATCTGTCGAGTTTCACATATTAAATCTCGATAGATACATCTATCGAGCTATTTGTCGAGCTTTAATTAACAACACTTCTTCACTTGATTCTTGGATAGATTTGCATGGCTTCAATACTTGAACTTGAACTCTCGTTCCTTGAAGTATTAAACACATTCTAGATCTACCCAATTACAAGTAAAGTGCATTTTGTCAAAGGATTAGTCAATTCTAAATAACATATGTTCATAACAAGTTCCACATATATCCTAACATGAAGGAACATACAAGCATGTGAGTAGAATATTTAATAGATAGATAACATGTGAGTACTAAACTACTATACACAAACAAATTACAACACAAATAAAAGGAGAGAGTTACAACAGTAGCACTTTGTTTTCATCTACAATTTTCTCATTTATTATCATGCATAAATATGACAAATAAAATACATTAGCGCCAAAGAAGTGGAAGGGCAATGTGAGCTTGATTGCTGTCTACAGATTCAAGGAAATGAATTGTAGACACAAATACTTTACAAAATCATTCTAAGGAAAAGTTTTAAAATGCATGAATAAATTTACGACGTTAACACTATTTTACCTTCTTTTTTTTTTTTTTTTGAAAGGAAAATTTGGAAAGACACCTTTTTCTTTTGGTAAATTTTGAGAAGTTTTAAGGAAAATATTTTCAACATTTTTTAAAAACCCTTTTGAACAAGCAAAGTTGCAAAGGGAAACAATTCTTCATTTTTAGAAAAAGGGTTTTTTGAAAAGTTTCATTGTTTAGGGAACCCAAAAATTCAATGAGGAAACTAAAAATTTCAAAAATTTTAACTTTTAAAAAGACAAGGATTCATGGGTTTGTATTTTGAAAGAAAGAGGATTTAAATTTTGAAAAGTCCCATGATTTTTGAGAAAGGAGTTTTAGGAACAGAATATCACTTTTAGAAAATCTTTTTCTCTTTGCGAAAGATATTAAAAAAGGTTTGGAAAAAAACTTCTTTGAAAAATTTCATGAGTTTTTCTTTTGAAAGATTTGAATTAAAAATCCACTGATTTTTGTGTAAAGACAAATTTCTTTTAAAAAGACTTTGCTTGTTCAAAAGATTTTTTCTTTGAAAGAAATTCCAACATGGTAAAAACGTTTTTGAAAATATTTTTGTTTTGAACACATTATTTTCGGATTTTTTTTGAAAGAAAGGAGCAAAACATTAAAAGAAAAAAGCATTTTAGACAAAGACATTTTTTTTAGAAAAAGCATTTCTTTGAAGAAAAGTTTGAAAAGAAAACCCTTTTTTTTAAGGCCTTATTTTAAAAAAAAAAACATATTTTTTTAGAAAAGGGGGGAAAGAGAATTTTATTTTGAAAATCATTTCCTTAGAAGAATTTGTAAAGAATTTTTTTAACCCAAGCAACTTTAATTTATGGCAACGATATTGAGAAAAATAAAGACCAACAATATAGAGAGTGCTATGTATTTAAAAGCAAGTAAAGTAAAGTGTTGAAAAATAAATAGCAAGGAAAGTAAAGTGCTGAAAAATAAAGAGCAAGGAAAGTAAAATGCTGAAATTTAAATGACATTAAAATAAAGAGCAAAAATATTATAAAGGTTTATAGGAAAAGTTTTTTTTTTTGGTCTCTCTTAAATAAATTTTAATGTCTTTCAAGTCTTATGGATGCTTCATCAAAAAGAGATAGGAGTTCTAAACTATCAACCATCCTTATGAGACATACCCATATTGTGCTTTTAAATTCCATTTAAGAGGCATGAGTAGAAAATCTTTTTTATTTAGATGTCTAGATAGTAGTGTGTGTGTGTGTGTGTGTTGTATATATAGGTATATACATGGATAGGTTGTAATAATGATGTTTGAGTTTGGAGAATATTGTTTCATAAAGTCGATAAAGTGAAAATTCGAAATTCCATATTTTCGATAGGTTGATGCTTTGGCTCGATCAATAGAAGCTTTGGCTCAATTGATCGAAATGGTAAGAAAATAATCTTGGGGTCTCTAGATGATTTGATTGCTATTCAATTCCTGTTCGATTGATCGAAAAGAGCATTCAATCGATCGAAAGGATTTCTCAACTGATCGAAACTCGAAAAAATTGAATTTTCTACAGAATTTTTTGGTGACTGTTTTGAAAATTTGAAGAGGTTTCAAGCCTTGTGAACGGTTTTATGAAACATTTTAACTCTACATACATGTCTTTTGATGAAATACAACCTTATAGGTATAAATAGAGGCTTATGTTCACTTGAAAAATAGTAAGTTAGAGAGAAACACAAGAAATCCTGCGGTTATTCTCCAGAATTACTACCTATAAAACCCAACAACTTGGTTGTGTCCTAGAGACAAATTTGTGATAACCCTTTAGCAACAATAGTATGGGGGCAAATATTGTCCAAGGATAACAATTTTGTGCGTTCAAGTTATCTTTTTCTGTTTGTCTTTTGTGCTATCCTTGTTCTTCATTTATTATTTTGTGTATTATTCCCAACACAGTGTGTATATATATATACAATTATATACACACATATAGTGCAATAAAGTAAAGGGGGGGGGGGGGGGAATTGAGCAAAAAATTAAAGGAATGCCATAAAAGTAAAGGGGGAGGGATTACTTGAAATTAAAATGGATGATATAAAAGTAAAGGGGAAGGGATTTCTTGAAATTAAAATGAATGACATAAAAGTAAAGCAAGAACAATAGAAATTCCTAGATGCCAAGATGAAATGAGATTTCTTCCCCCTAAGGATACTACCCATCTAGGAAAATATTCACAATATCACAAACAAACAATAACAATATAGGCATAAAGATAAAAATATATATACACAACAATATAGGAATTTAAAGCAAGTAAGAACAAAAGACAATATGAATTTAAGAACTTCATATATGGATAAATGATGTTTACAAAAAAGAATGAAGAAAATGGGATGGGTGTAGTTATGGAAAAACTACCCCATCCCTACAAGCTTGCCCAAAAAATTACAAGTAAAAATGGAAGAGTTTTTTTTCTTTTTTTTGGGTGGATTTCCTATAGAGAAAGAGAGGAGAGAGAATTCTTTTTTTCCAGAATTTCTAAGGCTTTTTTCTTCAAAATATTTCCACTATATTTCTCTATTTTTTCCCTATTTTTTTCTCACCGAAACTTCATATTTTTCCCAAAAAATGAAGGGGTATCTATAGGAGGATGAGGGAAGATGGGGTGTAGTGTATTAGGATACACTCACCTAGCCACCCAAGATCCTAATACACTACACCTAGCCCCCTATTTTTTGCCACTTCATCGAGCTATTTTGTCATTTTCTTGATTTTTGGTCTGATCTTCATGCAGCTATTTGGAGGCCTTTCTGAGCTTCGGTTTCTTCAAACTTTATATGCTTGGAAATCTCTGTATGTCTAGTTTCCAATGGTTATGACCTTGCAATATTTGGAGTTACGGTCATCGAGATATGGCGTCCGGAAAGAAGATGACGCAGTGCTGAAATATTCTATGATGTTTTTCCTTAAAAAATTCGTATCTTCCAATTTGGGGCAAATATCATCAAGCCCTTTTTATGAGAGGTAGTCAAGACCTCGTTATTCAAGTTGGTTCAGCCGGAATGCTCCAGTTCCTACCCAATCGATACAGTTTATTGCGTGAAATTGGCCCAAAAACTGCCTGTTTTTCCTTGAAAAAAAAAATGAAGTATTTATTAGGGTTTTTGGGATTTTGGTAATATCTCATCTATTTTAACTCCAATTTTGGCCCGTAAACTATTTTTTCAAAGGGAAAAATATGCCCTACGAGACATCCAAAATTCAACTTGATCTGACAGTTGGATTAAAAAGTTAACTTTTCGACCATACCAAGTTAGGGTTCTGGCCTTAATTGCTATAAAAAGGGTTTTTGGATGTTGTGACCCTTCGATCCACTACCCAATCATGTTGTATTTATTTTTACCCTTTTTGGCTTTGAAACTTGTAATTTTGCACCATTTTTAAATTTTTATTTTTTTTATTTTGGCATGTGTTTTGACACATGAATCAGAGCTGGACAAAATACGGTATCGACACGTGGCAAAAGAAGAATGAATGTTGTCTGATATGGCTGGTTGTGACCAGTGACTTGCCAGGTTGTGTCTGGCATGTAGACAAAACAATTTATCAAACAAAAGTATCATGGGATACCACTCTGGACCTTGCATCATACTTCAAAATTGGTCAGGTATAGTTTTTTTTTACTAAATGATCAAGTTATATCATATTAAGCGTTGTTTATTTCACTCTATGTTACTGAGATGAATTCTGGTATTTTGGTTTAATTTGATAAAACTTGGCTGGGTACATTGATATACATCTTCTTGTCAATCGTTATTCACTTTTCTTACTTGTCATCTTGTTTTAGTACGGGCAAATATTAGTTTACATATTTTTGAATGTCCTGTCTATATGTTATCTTATAACTTGTTTGAATTTCAAAGAAAATATTTATAGTCTTAGGGCGTGGAGACTTTTTTTTTTTTTTTTTTTTTTGACATTAAAGGAGATTACGGTAATATATATATATATATATATATATATATATATATATATATATATATATATATGTGGGGGCGACAGACCAGGGAGCCCATACCAATGTATACGTTGGGCCAAGGGCCCAGTCCAAGGAAAAACTCCTCCTTGGCCAAGCAAGGCCGAGGATAAAGGGGACAATCTGCCATTAAGAGTGATACTCCAAACCATTCCATGGAAGAGGATAAGTATTAAGAAAGAAAAGGACAAAGGAAGGCATGGAAAATATCTAAGAGAAAGCTGCTACTATTGCATCAAGTGCTCTGCAACTAGCTGAACCCTGCTTTACAGCCTTTACAACCACTCCCAACAACTTTAGGGAGGGGCTAATGGGACAAGTGTCAGCACTATCAATCTAAATCTACATGTGGACGGTAAAAATGAGAGGAAGAGAGTATAAAATAGAGGAGAAGGGAAACAACTAGAGAAGGGGGACTGGTAACAAAGTATTACGAATAATATATAAAGAATCAATCTCCTCGGATTTTATCCGAGGACATCTCTTCCTAGTAAATCTATTTTTTCTTTCTTTCTTTATCATCAAGACCTATTGGTCGATCGTCTGATTCGCTAAGGTCCAAGTTTCTAACCCATTTTCTACAAATTCATTGTATTAGACTCATTGGACCAAGACTCCATACAATTTGGGCTTGGGCCCCAAAATTGTGACCTTACAATATATATTTTTTGTCATCTATATGTTTGAATTGCTATTTTAGTTTAAGAAAATGTAAATATTATATATTGA
Source organism: Quercus tomentella (assembly GCA_028535165.1). Classification (NCBI taxonomy): domain Eukaryota; kingdom Viridiplantae; phylum Streptophyta; class Magnoliopsida; order Fagales; family Fagaceae; genus Quercus; species Quercus tomentella. Next base: position 28,664,798 of record JAPQVY010000155.1, read on the forward strand.
AACTTATTCTTTTCCGTTGTAGCCATATCCATTCATTGTATTGGGCTCATTGGACCAAGACTTCATACAATTTGGGCTTGGGCCCCAAAATTGTGACCTTACAATATATATTTTTTGTCATCTATATGTTTGAATTGCTATTTTAGTTTAAGAAAATGTAAATATTATATATTGAAACTTATTCTTTTCCGTTGTAGCCATATCCATTAATTGAGGCCTTGGAGTCTGTGGTTGAAGGTTGCGATATATTAGACGGAAGATTACAAGTAGAAACTAAGGTTATTGTTTTCATCTTTTGTGGGATTCTTTTTTTGAGGTTTTTTTTCTTTATTGTGAGTAGGAGCTTTGATGCAAATACAATTTTATTTAATTTTGAAAGTTTATTCTATCTTTATGAGAGAGCTATATGAGAGATCTTGTAGACAATTTTATTTAGTTCTAGTAGTCTATATGAGAGAGCTTGTAGCACTCCAATGAAGCCAATAAAATTGTTTTAAGAATTTTATGTGGCTTGGTTTAGTGACAATTTTTATATTTACTATTTTACTTGCTGTTGTTCCACTTTCTCTTTATCAAAAATCAAATTGTGGATGCTTGTTTGTGTGTTTCTTTAAGTTCAATTAATAACGGATTTTTGTCTGATTTTGTTTTTAAATGGGTCAGACATTATTTTAAGGAGTTAAATTCATTTACCTGAAAATTAACAGTAGTTTCACTAAGGAATTTTTGCGATCTCTGGAGCTTAAAACAACTTTAAAGTTAAAGCTAAAATTTTTATTTTCTAGAAAAAAAAAAGTTTTATAATTCATTTTTCATATTTTATAAATTTAAAACTTTAAAGCACTATTTATTATAATATGCTAAAAACAAAATACTAAAAGAGCTTTCAGTGAAAACTCTTAAATATCACAAAATCTCCATTACATAAAATTTTATAGTTAAAACTCTATTTACTGCGTCAATGTCAAACGGACACAACAACTTTTATCATTGAATAAGAGATCTAAATTTAAAATAAACCAAATAGGTAGAAAAAAAATTATTTATTTATTTTAAAATAAAAGACTAATCCAAACATAAATATTTATTTTACATAACCAAGCTATTCCTGGGATAGGGCGAACACTTGCAAAAAAAAGTGAGAGGTGTATTTACAATTTTTTTTTTCTTTCTCGAAAAAAAAAAAAATCAAAACGGTACTCCACACAAAGTTCACTATTTTGTATTGGTCGCAACTTATAAGGAATTATCTTTAGTAAATATGGAATCGATCGGTTTCCAATTACAGAATGATCAAGTGTAAAAACAAATCCATTACTCCAATTAGTGATCCCCATAATAAACCATAGTCATTTACTCCAATAATAATGATAGAGGATGAAGACAATTTGCTTTGAACCAATGTTATGAATACCGTTTCGAACCCCGTTTCGGTTTGTCCAGTGGAATGGTATATTTCGGTACTGGTTTATTTCGGTATACCGTTCCAAGGTGTTTCGAGTTTCCTAAAAATTTATATATCTATATATATATATATATATATATATATATATATATATATATATATATATATATATTCTTATACAACATAAAATTATCAATTCAAAGAAAAGACACCATTTAATTCTATAAAACTATAAATTAAACACAAATCTACAAATCACAAAGTGTCAAACAACATTTTAAAAAAAAATTACCCAAAATCAAAATCATTACACAAATCACAGATACCACAAATCAAAATTCAAAATCAAATGTATACTATTTCCTTCAAAAAGATATATATATATATTATATATATCATATTATTTATTTTATATATATATATATATATATATATATATATATATATATATATATATATTGTGGGGCCCAACCCAGAATAACAAGCGGGCCGGGCCTTGGGCCCATCCGAGGACCATTCCTTCCGAGGAGGAGTCGCGGCCCAGAATCCCTGCCCAAGCCAACTGGGGCCAAGAAAACGCGTCCGAGGAGTAATTCCTCCTCGGACATTCCAAAGTCCAGATCAATGATGCATCCCGGTTACTGTAGCCCTCACCCTACGCACGTAAAAAGAAAGAGGATTCAAATATTCCATCAAAGGTTGTCACCACCACATTAAATGCACCACAGCTACTCTCCTGGCCGCATTAATGGGGAGAAGACCCCTGAACAGTGCCACCTTGGTCACTGCAACTCACAGGGAACTGGTAAGGGCGTTTGATGGGACAGGTGCTCAAGTGGGGGTTTGGATGATCAACAGGTGTAAGGCCTAGATGATAAGAGAGAGCCTATATAATATGTAAGAGGCCCCCAAAGAGGGGAGAGAGGAATTCACTGTATGAATGCATGACCATGAATAAAACTTCCAGTTCCCCATCCGTTTTCTTGATTCAAGTTTCTATATCCATTAAGGACATGCAACGAACCGTCTGAGCAAACCGAAACCAAGTTCTTCAGCCCATACTCTACAAAATTCATTGTGTGGGACTCATTAAGCCAGGGCTTGACAGTTCAGGACCGGGTTAACGAAAATCGTGCTCCTACAATTGGCGCCGTCTGTGGGAAGGACTAAGGTATCAGTTAGCACGACGGTCGAGCATGGCAGAACCAGGCCCACACCAGGAAAACCCTCACCAGGCTAACTCTCAACAGACATAACCCATCGAGTCTCAGAGGCAAAATAACCCTGCCAACCCAGACGGTAGGGGGAATCGTGAGGGAAGCGTGCATCCTGCCCAGACAAGCCAGAGTCACACCCAGATAGGCAGTCACGTATCCCAGAGGTGAAACAGTCATCAGGCCATGCAGCGAGAGATAGCTGACCTGAAAAGGGAGTTAAGACGTGTGACACGAAAACGATCTCCCTCTGGCTCAGACGAGTCCTCTAATGGGGAGGATGCGAGTTACCGACAGAGGTCAAGGACCCCTCCGAGTGAAACCTTTTCTTACGAGAGGGAACCGCGCCCTGTACGGAAACATGAAAGCCCATCCAGCAAGGGTTCGGGAAATGATGCTATGAATAGGGCGCTAGACCAGATTTCAAGGTCACCCTTCATGCATAGAATCGAAGGGGCTAAGATGCCTCGACGCTTCAACCAACCAGCGTTCGCCATCTATAACGGCCGAGCGGACCCGGTAGAGCACGTGAGTCAATTTAACCAAAAAATGGCTATCTACTCGCAAAATGAAGCCCTAATGTGCAAAGTCTTCCCATCCAGCTTGGGACCAGTGGCGATGAGATGGTTCAATGGCCTGAAGACAAATTCCATAAGCTCATACAAGCAGCTCACTCAGGCTTTCTGCTCCCGCTTTATTACAAACACCAGAGTCCCTCGGCCCCTGAGTTCGCTATTGTCCCTATCCATGCACGAGGGAGAGACCCTGAAAGCATATTCGGACAGATATTGGGAGGTGTACAACGAGTTAGATAACAACCATGATGATGTTGCTATAGCACATTCAAAAGCGGCCTCCCCACCGAGCATGGCTTAAGGAAATCTCTCACTGGTAAGCCAGTTGCCAACGTTCATCAGTTGATGGACAGGATCGACAAGTACAAAAGGGTGGAGGAAGATCAGTTGCAAGGAAGGGGAAAGGAGAAGATCATTCCCCCCAAAACAAGTGATTTTAGGTCGGAACGATATAACCATAACCAGCCGAGGAGAGATTTTTCGCGACAGGCCGGACAGAGTAACACGTAAACGGTGAATGCCGTATTCCGAGAGCCAGTACAACAGGTGCTGGAGAAAGTAAGGAACGAGCCCTATTTCAGATGGCCGGGAAAGATGGCTGGAGACCCTTCCAAACGTAACCAGAACCTATACTGTCACTATCATCAGGACCATGGGCATACTACTGAGGACTGCAGGAATCTATGGAGTCACCTAGATCAGTTGGTCCGAGAAGGGAAGCTACGTCATCTTCTGCACCCCTCGAGCGGCCATCCAGGTCAAGCAGTGCAAGAGCCCCGAAAGGATGTGTCGTTAAGACCCCCCACCGGCATGATACATGTCATCCTCGCCGCACCAGGAAGAACTGGGCCACCCCCTTCTAGGGTTTTGGCTGTTGGTCGGCTCCCCTCCGAGGACAGGCAAAGGGAACCTAAAAGGTCTAAAAAGGGAAGCTCTTTGATATTGGGGTTCTCGGACGAAGATAAGAGAGGAACTATCCAACCTCACGACGACGCCTTAGTGGTTACGTTAAGAATTGGAAGTTTCGTCGTGAAAAGGGTGTTAGTAGACACAGGAAGCGCAGTAGAGATAATGTACCCTGATCTATACAAGGGGCTGAACCTGAGGCCGGAGGATCTGACAGCTTATGACTCCCCCCTTATCAGCTTCGAAGGGAAGACTGTTACGCCCAAGGGGCAAATCAAGCTGCCCATCCAGATTGGATCGGAGGTGGTGGAAATAAATTTTATCGTGGTCGATGCTTACTCACCCTACACAGCGATAGTGGCCAGGCCATGGATCCACGCCCTGGAAGCCGTATCCTCCACACTTCACCAAAAAGTAAAATACCCGTCCAGAGGCCAGGTAGAAGAGATTCGTGGAGATCAGGCCGTGGCCAGGCAGTGTATGGTGGCCGCCATTTTGCATCGGTCCCATGCTGAGTCCTCGGCCCCTGGGAACTTATAGCAACCAGCCACCTCGGCAGGGCAGGACAGTGAGCTAGCCGAGGAGATAAGGTGTGAAAATTTAGATAAATTCATCGTCAACGACGACCCGGAAAAGTTTTTCCAGGTCGGGTCCGAGTTGCCTTTGCAAGAAAAAGATGAATTGGTCGGATTTCTCAGAAGAAATGTCGATGTGTTTGCATGGGACGCTTACGACGCCCCGGGGGTTGATCCTAGCCTTATTTGTCACCACCTGAATGTTAATCCCTCTTCCACTCCGAAGAAGCAACCACCCCGACGCCCCTCAAAGGAACATGCTAGTGCTGTAAGAGACGAAGTGACGAAGCTGAAAAGAGCAGGGGCTATTAAGGAGGTCTTTTACCCCGAATGGTTGGCAAACACGGTGGTGGTAAGGAAGAAAACAGGGAAGTGGAGGGTCTACGTGGACTTCACGGACCTAAATAAGGCGTGCCCGAAGGATCCATTTCCCTTACCTCGAATTGACCGATTGGTGGATGCGACGGTGGGACACCCTCGAATGAGTTTCCTGGACGCCTTCCAGGGTTATCATCAGATACCCCTTGCGTTAGAAGATCAGGAGAAGACGGCCTTCATGACACCCCTCGGAAACTATCATTATAAGGTGATGCCGTTCGGACTAAAGATCGCAGGGTCAACCTACCAAAGAATGATGACCCGGATGTTCGAACCACAGCTAGGCAAAATCATTGAGGTGTACATAGACGATATGGTTGTAAAAAGTAAAATAGTGTCCGAGCACGTGAAAGACCTTGAAATCATCTTTGTTATATTAAGGGGTGCGACTCAATGCCTCCAAGTGTTCATTCGGGGTCGGGTCGGGGAAGTTCTTAGGGTATATGGTAACCCACAGGGGAATAGAAGTAAGCCCTAATCAAATCAAAGCAATTAACAGACTACAGGCTCCTCGGAATCCAAAAGAAGTACAGAAGCTCACTGGCATGATCGCAGCATTAAACAGGTTCATATCACGATCTGCGGATCGATGTCGGCCCTTTTACCTCTTGACAAATAAATGGAAAGGGTTCGAATGGTCGGAGGACTGTGTTCGGGCCTTTCAGCAACTTAAGGAATACCTGTCGCGACCCCCTATCATGTCCAGCCCTGAGGCAGACGAGGTATTATTTGCATATGTGGCCGTAGCTCCCCATGCTGTAAGCCTGGTATTGGTACGAGATGATAACAGGGTGCAGCGACCGGTTTACTACGTGAGCAAATCATTACACGAGGCCGAAGTGCGATACTTACCTTTGGAAAAAGCAATTCTGGCGATAGTGCACGCCACACGAAAGCTCCCTCACTACTTTCAGGCACATACGGTCATCGTTTTAACCCAGCTTCCCCTTCGAGCGGTCCTTCGAAGTGCCGACTACACAGGAAGGATCGCCATGTGGAGTGCGCTTTTGGGAGCCTTTGATATTAAATATATGCCCCGATCCTCCATCAAAGGTCAAGTCCTCGCAGACTTAGTCGCGGAGTTTGCTGAACCCTCCGAAGAAACAATAACCGAGAAGAAAGACATGGATGGAAAATCGGTTGGTACAATTTCAGCAGGGGGGACCATGCATTGGAAGGTCTACGTGGATGGCGCGGCCAACCAGAGAGGATCTGGAATTGGAATAGTTTTGATATCGCCGGACGGTGCTGCCATTGAGAAATCACTGAGACTCGGGTTCTCGGCTACGAACAATGAGGCTGAGTATGAAGCCTTGCTTCAAGGGATGACGATGGTTCAAAGATTGGGCGGAGGGGTAATAGAAGCATTCTCGGACTCTAAGTTGGTCGTTGGCCAAGTGACAGGCGAGCTGGAAGCTAGAGATGCTAGAATGCAAGAATATCTAGGACGAGTCAAACGCCTGCAGTTGAGTTTTGAATCCTTCAACCTGACACACGTCTCCAGGAATGCAAACACCCATGCAGACTCGCTGGCCACCCTCGCCACGTCCTCGGTGCATGATCTGCCGCGAATGATCCTTGTCGAAGATCTAGCCCAAGCGAGTCCCATTACAACAGACCCGGCACAGGTCCATCAGATCAGAAAGAATCCCAGCTGGATGGATCCCATAAAAAACTTCCTCCAAGATGACATCCTACCAGAGAGAAAATTGGAGGCAGAGAAGATACGGAGGAATGCTCTTCAGTTCTGGCTGTCGGAGGACCACAAACTATATCGGCGCTCCTACTCTGGGCCATACCTACTTTGCATACATCCAGAAGAATCCGAGTCTTTACTCGAAGAGTTACACGAGGGGATTTGTGGAAGTCACACCGGAGGGAGGTCGCTAGCACACAGGGCACTCACCCAAAGATACTGGTGGCCAAACATGCAAAGAGAGGCCCAAGAGTACGTCAAGATGTGATCAGTGCCAGAGATTCGCCCCAAATATCCATCAACCCGGAGGGATCCTCAACCCCCTCTCCAGTCCTTGGCCGTTCGCACAGTGGGGACTTGATATTGTCGGTCCTTTCCCCAAAGCTGCGGGGAACAAGCGATACCTAATAGTTGGAACCGACTACTTCACCAAATGGGTGGAAGCTGAACCTCTGGCCAACATTAGGGATGTAGATGCCCAGAAATTCATCTGGAAGAACATTATTACCCGCTTCGGAACTCCACACACACTCATTTCGGACAACAGTCTCCAATTCGACAGCAAGAACTTTAGAGAGTATTGCCGCGAGTTTGGGATCATTAACCGATACTCCACTCCCGCCTACCCCCAGGGAAATGGACAGGTCGAGGCCGTGAACAAGGTCATAGTGAACGGACTGAAGAAAAGGCTGGAAGAGGCAAAGGGGAGATGGGTGGAAGAGCTCCCACACGTCTTATGGACCTATCGGACAATGCCGCGACGATCAACCGGTGAAACCCCCTTTTCGATGACTTATGGGGCTGAGGCCGTGCTCCCAATCGAGAACAACTTTCACACACTGAGGTCTAGCTCCTTTACCCCGGACAGTAACGACGAGTTACTGGGAAGAAGTCTGGACTTAGCCGAGGATAGAAGGGAAAGAGCCACAATCCACATGGCCTATTATCATCAGAAGCTGAGACAGGGATATGACGCCAACGTTAAACTACGACCTTTAGGTCCGGGTGATCTCGTGATGAGAAAGATTCTCGGCAGCGCAAAAAATCCCTCTTGGGGCAAGCTGGGGCCCAATTGGGAAGGACCGTATCGCATCACATCTGTAGCCGGGATAGGTGCTTATTATTTAGAAGTCTGGATGAAAAAACTGTACCTCGACCGTGGAATGTAAACAACCTAAGAAGATACTATTATTAATGAAAATGGCTTTGCCCGTGCTTTGTTCCATGATTATCCTGTACCCACTGGTCTGTGGCATTTATTCCAAGTTTTAAACAGAACTTAAGCCCTGCATGGCTCCTCGGACCACAGGCTTAGGGGAAATTATTACTTAGGCAATTTATTCAAAGTTTTAAACAGAACCTAAGCCCTGCATGGCTCCTCGGACCACAGGCTTAGGGGAAATTATTACTTACGCAATTATTCCAAGTTTTAAACAGAACCTAAGCCCTGCATGGCTCCTCGGACCACAGGCTTAGGGGAAATTATTACTTAGGCAATTTATTCAAAGTTTTAAACAGAACCTAAGCCCTGCATGGCTCCTCGGACCACAGGCTTAGGGGAAATTATTACTTAGGCAATTTATTCAAAGTTTTAAACAGAACCTAAGCCCTGCATGGCTCCTCGGACCACAGGCTTAGGGGAAATTATTACTTACGCAATTATTCCAAGTTTTAAACAGAACCTAAGCCCTGCATGGCTCCTCGAACCACAGGCTTAGGGGAAATTATTACTTAGGCAATTTATTCAAAGTTTTAAACAGAACCTAAGCCCTGCATGGCTCCTCGGACCACAGGTTTAGGGGAAATTATTACTTAGGCAATTTATTCAAAGTTTTAAACAGAACCTAAACCCTGCATGGCTCCTCGGACCACAGGCTTAGGGGAAATTATTACTTACGCAATTATTCCAGGTTTTAAACAGAACCTAAGCCCTGCATGGCTCGTCGGACCACAGACTTAGGGGAAATTATTACTTAGGCAATTTATTCAAGGTTTTAAACAGAACCTAAGCCCTACATGGCTCCTCGGACCACAGGCTTAGGGGAAATTATTACTTACGCCATTATTCCAAGTTTTAAACAGAACCTAAGTCCTGCATGGCTCCTCGGACCACAGGCTTAGGGGAAATTATTACTTAGGAAATTTATTCAAAGTTTTAAACAGAACTTAAGCCCTGCATGGATCCTCGGACCACAGGCTTAGGGGAAATTATTACTTACGCCATTATTCCAAGTTTTAAACAAAACCTAAGCCCTGCATGGCTCCTCGGACCACAGGCTTAGGGGAAATTATTACTTATGCAATTATTCTAGGTTTTAAACAGAACCTAAGTCCTGCATGGCTCCTCGGACCACAGGCTTAGGGGAAATTATTACTTACGCAATTATTCTAGGTTTTAAATAGAACCTAAGCCCTGCATGGCTCCTCGGACCACAGGCCTAGGGGAGATTATTACTTACGCAAATTATTCCAATTATCAAAAGTTTTTAAACGGCATCCATCTCTCTTGTCCGTATATATTCATATCATTGTAAACGATAAATAAAGGGATAGTGTCAGAAGACATCCATAAAAAACAAAGGGAATGTTCTATATTAATCCTCCGAAATCATTACAGTGAGAGGTCTTTACAAATGAGCAAAAACAAGACAACCCTCATATAAAGAGAAAGAGGAAGAGGAGTGCAATGCTTAAAAACCTAAAATCTAGACCTTAGCAGGAGGATTCTCTTTCTGCTCTGGTTGAGGAGGAAGAACCTCGGAGACGGACGCTTTCGCAGAATCCTTGGCCTTATCAGGCAGAGGAATGGCACCAGGTATAGCCGAGACCTGCTCAGAAGCTTCAGAAGCACCGTCAGGATTATCTCGGATCTCCGGCGGAAAGAAAACCTTCCCGGGCAACCTCAGTGCCGAATCTGCAGGAATTCCTGCGGCATCAAAGGCGTGAGCCCATGAGATGCTGCAGTAATCCCTACACACCTCCGGAATCTCCTCGGAGAGCCTGGCTTCAGTCTCTTCAGTCTCGAGCTGATAGGCAGCTTTCTTTTCAGCCTCGGCAGCCTCCCGCAGCAGCTGAGCCTCTTCTTTAGCCCGCCGGGCCTCTTCCTCAACCTTTTGTAGCATGGCCCTGAGATCCAGAACTGTTTGTTTTTCAGTGGCTAGGCTGGTCTCGGTCACGTACAATTTTTGGCGTTGATCTTCTGCTTGGGCTTCAGCGCTCTTCAAACCGGCCTCAACACTTCGGCGCTCTTTCTCCTCTTTTTTGAACTTCTCCGCAAGTTCAGAATTCTCATGCTGGAGGGACCCCACGAGTTTCTCCACCTCTGTCCGAGACTGGGCCTCTGCTTCAGCTAAGCTGCGGTTGCTGCGACAAAACTCCTCAGCCACAAACACTTGCTGAGTTATCTGTGACCAAAACAAAAATTGTTTCAAAACACGACAATGTTCAATAATCTGACGAAAAGGTAGAAGAACGGCTTACCATTGCCAGATCCCTTTTGAGGGATAGAAAGAGCTCGGCCTGGGAAAACCGCCTGTAGGCCTCCATATCCGGGGGGAGGAGTACCGGCTGTTCCAAAACCTCGGCTATGTACCCTGCTCGGCCCCTGTTGTATTCTCGGACCGATGCAGTGTAAGGGATAGCAACCCCGTCAAGCTCCATCCTTGGACTCCATGTGCATGGTTGAACACGCACCTCAGCCCGGTTGTCCTCCTCTCGGGGCTCTAGGGAGGAAGCCCCTTTGCCCTTCTGCCCTCGGGTGGTCTTTTGCTGCTTACCCTGGCGTGGCACCACCTCGCCTTCCTCAGGGATGTCAGCCGGCCTTTTCTTTTTTGGGTCCGGATTAACCTTAAGGCCATGGTCAGGAGGAACCTGAGGAACGGTTGGAGGACGGTCTTGGGCCTGCGACTCAAAATGCGCCTTCGAGGATTGACCTTTTCCTCGGGATAACATCAGCTCTCGTAATGTTTTTCCCTTGCCAGCCATATTGTCCGTCTCCTCGTTTGAAGAGCCGTCCGAACAGGTTATAATAACTGGAGCGCCGACCGCAGAATTTTGATCCTGCTCTCCTTCAGGGTCTTTACGAACCTCCTCTTCCAAATAGAACTCGTCTATCTCCTCCTCAAGAGAGAGACGCGAGAATTCGGACTCTTCTTCAACTGGCGCAGCGACGTCAAGGTTGGCTGACGGAGACAGTTGCGCGGCTGGTGGAAGATTCCGAGCGCCAGGTAACACGACGGGCTTAAGGTCTTGTGCGGCCAAAAACCTGGGCTTGGATACGTCGATCCTGGCCAACCTCGGACTACCGGCTCTTATCGCGTGACCAATGGGTTGGAAAGAGCGGGTCAGTGGTTGGTAGCCCAAAATCAAATGACACGCGCGTAGCTGCCTGTCCTCGGTAACGTAAATTTCTGACCTTAGAAGATAATTCAGGGCCTGAACGTTTACGTGGCTTGGCTTGGGAGTAAGTACCGCCTTATCTGCAACACAGCCGAAAAGGAAATTAGAATTAAAATACAATTTGACTTAAGCAAAAAAAAAAAGGGGGGCGAGTCCGAAGAGCTAAGCCTCCTCCCTAAAGGCACCGCACTTGGAGTTCCTGCCCGAGTTGGGCAATGAAGACCATCGCTCCACTCTCCTGAAGCAATGAGGAAGTCATCCTTCATGGTCTTATTGGATATGGGGAGGCAGGAGATTGGTCTAACCGCCTCAAATCGAGATTTAAGGTAGTACCCTCCTTTCTCGACGTAGTGGCACTCGTACAGGTGAACCACATCGTGCCAAGTCAGACCTAGACCCATCCGCTCGTTTAAAGCATCTATGCAGCCTAATATCCTGAACATGTTTGGGGCACACTGGTGCGGTGTCAACCTATGGTGTAACAAGTAGTCCCTGGTAATCCTACGCATGGGGAGGGTCATTCCTCCCTCTATAAAGGCAATCATCGGAATGACCACTTCGCCCACGTCTCTATCTAGCAATACTCCTTCTGTGGGACAATACCGCAGAGCCACCCCCTGCGGGATGTGGTATTTTGCCCTAAAAGCCTCCATGGCAGCCGGGGTGTCTACTAGGTCTTTGAATCTACCCATCTAAGCCAAACTGAAGGAATGGAAATAAAGACCGAAGAGAAAAGTAAGATCCGAGGAGGAACTCGAAGCGACAAAACGAACGCAACTTACGGATATTTTCACCAAACGACCGGCGAGGCGATCGAAAATCTCAAAAGGGGGCTTCGCGAAAACGATTATGGAGATTTGAAAGACGGAGATGCTCGTGGACTTCTGGACGTCGGAGTTCTCTAGAGTTCTCTTTTCTGATAAAAGGAAAAAGGTGCCTGTTTGGCGCTTTATATAGCAGGTGGGAGAGAGAGAAACAATCCCTCCCGCTCAAAAATTCAAGGGACAATGGTGGCCGTTGGATGCACATCCCACCGTTGGATGAAGGAGACATAAAGTTGTCTGGAGTAAATGGCCGCGCCTCGAAAATCGTAACGCATCAAAAGTAACCGCCCGCACGCGTGGACCAAGATTTCATCCGTTCCGCCCTTTATAAATGTCAAAACCCCGCTTTTCTCCTCGGAGGGAGATCAAAACCGGAGTTTTGAGGGGCTATTGTGGGGCCCGACCCAGAATAACAAGCGGGCCGGGCCTTGGGCCCATCCGAGGACCATTCCTTCCGAGGAGGCGTCGCGGCCCAGAATCCCTGCCCAAGCCAACTGAGGCCAAGAAAACGCGTCCGAGGAGTAATTCCTCCTCGGACATTCCAAAGTCCAGATCAATGATGCATCCCGGTTACTGTAGCCCTCACCCCACGCACGTAAAAAGAAAGAGGATTCAAATATTCCATCAAAGGCTGTCACCACCACATTAAATGCACCACAGCTACTCTCCTGGCCGCATTAATGGGGAGAAGACCCCTGAACAGTGCCACCTTGGTCACTGCAACTCACAGGGAACTGGTAAGGGCGTCTGATGGGACAGGTGCTCAAGTGGGGGTTTGGATGATCAACAGGTGTAAGGCCCAGATGATAAGAGAGAGCCTATATAATATGTCAAAGGCCCCCAAAGAGGGGAGAGAGGAATTCACTGTATGAATGCATGACCATGAATAAAACTTCCAGTTCCCCATCCATTTTCTTGATTCACGTTTCTATATCCATTAAGGACATGCAACGAACCGTCTGAGCAAACCGAAACCAAGTTCTTCAGCCCATACTCTACAAAATTCATTGTGTGGGACTCATTAAGCCAGGGCTTGACAGTTCAGGACCGGGTTAACCAAAATCGTGCCCCTACATATATATATATATATCAATTTAATATCAATTAATAGAATATCTTATATATTTTATAGTCAAAATATATTTAAAATAAAATAGTATAATAAATTATAGTGCCTGAAGAGGAAAATGAATGATAACTTCATAAGTTCTTAGGTTTTTAATTTTTTAGAGAAAGAGAAAACAAATATAAAAAATAGAACATTGCTACGTAAGACAGAGAGTAAAGAAAAGACAAGTGAGAAAGAAGCAAAGAAAATGCAATAAATGAGAGGAAGAAGAGTAAAAAGTAAAGTAGTAGTACCTGACAATATGACGTGGACAAGAGAAACAAGTAAAAGAGAAAAGTTAAAAAAGCAAATGCAGCGGAATATTGGGTGAGTTTGGTTCAGCTTTTAGAAAAAGTGCATAATGAAAAAGTGGAGTTTTGTAAAAGTGCATAATGTAAAAAGTGGAGTTTCAAAAAGCTGAGTGTTTGGTAAAAACTGTTAAAAAGTGCATAATGAAAAAGCTGAGTGTTTGGTAAAAGCTGATAAAAGTGGCTTTTTGAGGGGTAAATGACCAAAAAGGACAATGTATATATAAGGGAATTTATTTCAATTTTTTTTTTTTATGTGAGTTTGTTTCATACTTAAATCAATTACTTCATCATACTTAAATCAATTTTTCTCTTTCTAAAAAAATTATTTTTTTCTTACCAATATTAGCTAATAATAATCTACCACTTAAGATTTATTGTGAAAGTATTATAAAAATATTGTGATAAAAATTGATAGTAATTTTAATTTTAACATACTATTAAAATTATTTTTTTCTCTTTCTAAAAAAATTATTTTTTTCTCACCAATATTAGCTAATAATAGTCTACCTTAAAATTTATTGTAAAAATATTGTGAAAATATTATGATATAATTTCTTTTTTCTCCCTTTTTTTTCTCTCCACACACGTGGCTCTACTTCCTTTTTTTTTTCTCCTCTTTTTTTCTCATCCACCCACGTAACCAACTACACTCTCTTTTCTTTTCCTTTTTCCTTCTTTCCTCTACCATCTTCTCAGTCCAGAACATTCCCAGCTCTCTTTCTTTTCTTTTCTTTTTTTTTTTTGCCTCTTAGCACTTCGGTCCAGAGCACCATCTGCTTCTTCTTCTTTTTTTTTTCTTTTTTTTTTTTTCCTCTTAGCACTTCGGTCCAGAACACCATCTGCTTCTTCTTCTTTTTTTTTTTTTTTTTTTTTTTTTTTGCCTCTTAGCACTTCGGTCCAGAACACCATCTGCTTCTTCTTCTTCTTTTTTTTTTTTTTTTTTTCCCTCTTAGCACTTCAAATTGGAACACATCGGAACCATCGTCACCAACGCCAGAACTCATCCTTTATTCTTTTTTTTTTCACACTCCAGAGAAGAAGATGATGATGATGATGATGATGATGATGACGAAGATGAAGATGAAGATGATTGACGCTGAAGATAAGGATTTTGGGATTTTGGGTTTTTTTTTTCTATGGATTTTGGGTTGATTTTGAGTTGGGTTTGGGATGGGTTTTCCGGATTTGAGTTGATTTTAAGTTGTTTTTGTGTTGATTTTGAGTTTTTTTTGGTTTGGTTTTGTTGATTCTGTGTTCGGAATATCAAAGGTTGAAATGGGTTTTGTTGATTGTGGGGGTAGACCGGTGAAGAAGCAGAGGAAGACGAAGAGGAAGAAGACGAAGAAAAAAGACACAGATGAGAGATGAGGGCGTGAGAGACTGATGGGTATTTCGGTAATTTTCGGATTTGCAACGGTAATATACAAAACGCGCATAGCGCGTTTTCATTTATGGACCCCTAAGGGTCCATAATCCTTCTGCGTTTCTCCTCAGTTTTTTCTCAATGCTCAAAATGCAACTTTTATAAAAAAGTTGCGTTTTGAGTTTACCAAACGCAAAAATTGGTTGAGCGTTTTTCAAAACGCGCTTTTTGGGCTCAAAAAGCCGAAACAAACGGGCACATTGTAACGCCCGAAATTCAAGTTTCGGCCGGAATTTGCGGAAATAGTTTGGAATGGCAGGAATGCACCGAAATTCACTGGAATTGAAGCAGAGGTGGAACAAGGGGGTTTAGTGTGCCGGTTTCATGACTGGAATGGAATATTCCACCCGTTCCGGCTGGAACGGAACAGAATTCACAACAATAGTTTGAACATTAATAAAGAAATGGAAGAAAATATTGTTTGTCCAAGCATGCACCAGGGCGAACATGGGAATTAACATATGATTTTTTTCTTTAATGAAATGTGAATTAACATATGAACATGTCACAACTGGTAAAGTCTTTAATAGTTGAATAAGAGATTTGAGGTTCAATTCTCGCCTACGCCAAAAATTGACTGGTGTCTTGGTTTGATGATAAAGAGCTATCACTAAGAGCGGACGTCAGAAGTTGAAATTCTCTCAAAAAAAAAAAAATGTTATATTCTTATACACGACACATAAGTAGCTAGCATTAGGTTATTCAACAAAAAAAAAAAAAAAAAAAAAAAAAAAAAAAAAAAAAAAGAAGAAGAAGAAGCTAGTATTAGGGTTCGTTTGATTGGAAGGGTGAAAAAATGAGAGGATAAAAAATGGTGAGATGATGAAAAAGTGAGGATAGAAAAGATTTTAATTTTTCTTCTTTTTGTTTGGTTAAGAGTGGAAAATGGAGAGATGGAAAAAATGAGTTTGTATAAATTTACGTATATACCCTTATTAGAAAATGATGCCCCAATTAAAACCAAAAAAGTAATAAACAACCAAAAAAAATCAATCACCTAAATTTATTAAAAAATAAAAATAATGTCTATAAAAAAAATCACATCTAAAAAATAAAAAATAAAAAAAAAAACTAGACAAGCCTGCCTAGTATCAAAAAAAAAAAAAAAAAAAGGTGGGAAGAAAAGCAACGTGAATGAAGCCAATGTGTAACATGGGTATTTTCATCCAAAAATGATGCCCAATTTCTCCCTTCAGTTTTCTCTCCATTTTGGGGAGAAAACTTTTTGGAGGGTTCGAGGAGAAAGCACCTGGGTTCTACCATTTATTTTTCTTCCTCCCCACCCAACCAAACACATTCAAAAAAGTTTTCCTTCTTATAAATTTACGCAAATACCATTATTAAAATATGATGCCTAATTAAAACCAAAAAAAAAATGATAAACAACTAAAAAAAAAAAAAAAATCAATCACCTAAATTTATTAAAAAATAAAAATTATGTCCATAAAAAAAATCACATCTAAATAAATAAATAAATAACACAAAAGAAAGCAAAAGAAAAAAAAAAAAAAAAAGAGGCAGGCAACACCTGTCCAGTAAATCAAAAGAAAAAAAAGAAGAAGAGGTGAGCAACGTCTAGGAAAAAAATAAAAAAAAGGCAGGAAACTTCTAGGAGGAAAAAAAAAAAAGAAAAAAAAAAGGGTGGGAAGAAAAGCAATGTGGATGAAGCCCATGTGCAATTGCACATGGGCATTTTCATCCAAAAATGATGTCCAATTTTCCCTTCAGTTTTTTCTCCATTTTGGGGAGAAAACTTTTTTGTGAGTCTAGAGAGAAAACACATGGGCCCTACCATTTATTTTCCTTCCTTCCCACCCAACCAAGCATACTCAAAAAAGTTTTTCTTCCTATTTTCTCTCCAAAGTTTTCCATCTACCTTATTTCACCTCCAAACAAACATACCCTTAGGGTTTTTATTTTATTTTTGAACTCTCATTCTGCATAATTTTTTTCATACCGGTCATTATTTATAATCAAAGTACATGTTATTTTTTTAAAAAAATTAAATTCTTTTCCTAACATATTATTTTTATTTATCAAAAAAATATTTATACAGCAAAAAAAAAATTAATTTTTTCTATGAACATGAATATTTTGAGTAATGCTATGAACACAATAAAAATTTGCAAAAATTTTGATAATATTTTTAAATTATTATAAGAAAAATTTTTAATTAGAGATTGTTGTGGACTTATGTATGAGTTGGCATGTTAATCTAAAAAATAATATGATATTTTGTTGTGTCTTCAATATTATTCAATTTAATTTTGGGAAATATTAATGGATGCCCTAAAGGCATTTGTTGGTCAAACATTTTATAAAAGTTTTAATGAAAAAAAAGTAATTAATGTTTTAACATTTTTTTTTCTATTTCTCATAAAAGTTGTGTTAATTTTTTTTTAAAAATTGATTGTTAACTAGCCTTAAAGTACTTATTAACAAGACTCTTTTTTGGGTAAATTACATATTTGATCTCTAACCTTTACGCTATATATCGATTTGGTCCCTAACCTTTCAAATGTGTCAATTTGATCCCTAACCTTTTGATATTATGTCAAAATGGTCCTTACTGTTAAATGGTGGATGGAAAATACTGATGTGTCTAACGACCAAAATAAAATATTAATATTTTTGCCATGTAGACTACCATGTCAACATAACCTTATATAATCATTGAAAGATAAAAGAAAAAAAATTCCCAGTTAAGTGAGAAAAGTAACACAGAACGTGAAGCAAAATTTGGGATAAAAAATTCAAAACCCCTTACCTGCAATTGTAGAAAAATTGGTTTGCTTTACATTTTGGTCTAGTGATAACAGTAAGGCTTGACGATGACCAGCGACGCCGAGGGTGATTCTTGATAGCGATGACCGATTACAAAACTAGAGCCAAGGGCTGATGATGTCGTCGATTTGCTAGTATAATATCTCTCTCTCAGTTTGAGCTGGTATTGATTTTTGGTGTAGTTTTAAACTTCTAGGCAAATCTACAGTATTAATTTTGCAGATTTATTGGTTTCACGCATTATGAAGAATAAATCATGGCACACGAGAAGTAAAGATTAATGATAAACAACCATTAATCTTTACTCGTGTTAAGTTCTACCAGTGAAGGGTTAATGAAGTTTGTTTATACCACAAATTACATCCTATACATTGCTTAACCATTTTTAGCACTAAGATTTATATGAATCACATAATAAGAACAATGATAGCATACAATATACCAAGTCATTCTGTGTCTATGGCAAGAAAAAGGAGATCGTAAAAGAAATTATAAAGATTCAGGGACATGTTCAGCCCAAGTTTATACAATCTCTAAACCCAACAGGAAGAAAAAGGAATTAGTTGAAATTAAAGCATTTGATCTAGAAAATTGAAAAAGTTATACCAAAAATCATAATACCAGCTCAAATTGAAGATATAAAAGCCTGAGAGAAATCATATCGTTGAGCCTAACCGTTATCTAATCTTTGGACCAAAACGTAAGGCAAACCAATGGTTTTACAATTGTGGGTTGGGGATTTTGAATTTTTTATCCCAAATTTTGCTTCACGTTCTGTGTTACTTTTACTCACTTATTTGGGAATTGACATATTTAAAAGGCAAGGGACCATACTGATATATAGCATAGAGGTTAGGAACTAAATATGTAATAAATCCCTCTTTTTTTATTAAATTATTTTTTAAAGAATCACTTATTGCGATTCATTCATATTAATTTAACAATATTTCCAAATTAGTATATAAATAAATTTAAATTAAAGATTGTCATGAATCCATATGTGAATTTGCCTGTTAAAAAAAATTAATGTGATATTTTGTTTTGTTCCAGTATTGTTTATTATATATATATATATATATATATAGGTGTCATTAAAAAAATAAAAAAAAAATGGTACGGTATAGTTAAAAATCTGCCAGGTCTCCCTTGCACCACTTGATAGTCTATAGTCTTACAACAGAGTCTATAGTCTTAAAAGAAAAGGCTGAGATTAAATAGTCAGGGATTTGGTGCTGCTCTTCTTTCAACTCAATTGAAAAATCAAAAATAAAAAAGCATTGAGAATCCAACCAAAGCGTGAGAATTGAGAATTTTTGAAAAATTGAAATGACTGACGTAAAACGGCATCGAGTTTGGGCAAACAGGAGAGAAGAGTGAAGAGCGAAGAGAGGAAAGAGAAAAACAGAACCGAAATTCAAACCTGCCCCAAGTACTGCCTTTACCCTTTACCTTACGTTCCAATCAAAGCATCTTCCCTTTTTATTCTATTCTATACTCTCTATTCCACAGATTCCCTAACCAACACTCCCCACCACCACATGTTACAGCGGCGCCAAAATTAAACTAAATGCAACACTCTACGGTAGGCCCACCTTCACTTACCCTTCAACCGCTCTGATTCATCAAAGAAACAAATTTTAGGAAGACAATTGAATTCTGCACCAACTTTCACAATTATTTAATATAATTGATTGTCGGTGAAATATAAAATGTGATACATCGTTATCAAAATAACAAATAGTCCGTAACAGTCTCTCCCATAAAATAATTATAAAAAGTGGAATTTTCAGTCACTGAACTACTAGCACTAGTTGCTAAAGCAGTTGCTCCGACCACTAGATTGATGACCTAAAAAGGAAGAAGAAGTCATTACGTATTTTTAAAAGTTTTCAACTTTCATTTTTTCCACCCAAAAATTCATAAAAAGTCATATATTAATACTAATCAAAGAC
Organism: Quercus tomentella; assembly: GCA_028535165.1. Lineage (NCBI taxonomy): Eukaryota > Viridiplantae > Streptophyta > Magnoliopsida > Fagales > Fagaceae > Quercus > Quercus tomentella. The sequence goes on from JAPQVY010000155.1 coordinate 28,684,347, forward strand.
AATGAACTATAGATATTAAAGCGCATTAATTCATAAGAATATACACTAACGCAAAAGGTATCTATCACAAATTCATGTACATGTATGTGTTTTTCTTGATATATTTGTTTTTAATTTCACTCAACTTTTTTCAAAAACCATAAAACAAATGCAATTTTTTTTTTGAAAAATTATAAAATAAAAATTGCGGGCGAGAAAATAAATCACCACAACAGTTGAATGAGTAGTGTTGTCCAAGGACTTGTCCAACCTAACCCACATGCCTAACCGATCAAACCCAAGTTGACCACCACTTGATCTACTGTTTGTGGTATTTGATGGTGTGTCAAGTAGTGGGTTTACTCCTCCAAAACTCGATCACACCCAATTTGATCAACGAAATTGGCAAAATTTGGTGAAATCTACCAAATTCGACAAGATCTCTCTAGATTTTAGTTGTTTTTTTGCTTCTCTAGTACGATTGACTTGCCCACCACCCATAAGAGGCTTATCTAGTGCTCCTCTCTGGTTAAGGATGAGTTGACTTCTTCCTCACCAGATTTGGTCATGCCGGTTGCGGTTTAAGCACAAACTCAACCTAGACCAATTAGTGGACACCCCTAAATATGCATTTTGTTTTTGGAAAAAAAAAAAAAAAAAAAAACACATGGCGGAAGACTATTTGTAGAGGAATGCGCTGGAGAATCAGGCGTACAGACTACAAAGAAGAGAATTTTAATTTTTAAGTGAGGCCGGAACTAAAAAGAAAATTAAATCCCGTTAAATGGGGAGTTATGGAATCTGAGCCCTGGCCCCCACCCCCCCCCCCCTTTGGTATAAAACTAAAACCAAACGCTAACCACATACCACACCACACCCTTCAAACCAAAGAAACACAAAAATAAGAAACAACAATTGCTCTCTTCTCTCTTGCTCTGCCTCGGACAAACAGAGTCTGAGACAAAGGAAAAAAGCAAGTGGTCGAGATCCGGCGAGCTGGTTCGTCGGGTTTCGCTCATTTTCAACGTCGGAGCTCCGAGAGTTTGTTCATAGCAGTGTCACTGTGCGCATAAAAACAGCAACAGCAAAAGCAAAAGCAAAATGAAGGGTTCCTGCACTCTCGTGGCATCAGTACTCGCCGCATCCACCGTGGCCCTTGGCTCCTCTTCTTCCTCTGCGGGAGATCGTGACCCTTCATTTCATCCTTGCTCCAACGAGGTACAATTACAATTCTCCAACTTTTTTAAAAAAAAATTTAAAATTTTTAATGCAAATTCAGACTCTTTTCGCTGTTCCTTGAAATACCCAGTTTGTAGTTTTGTTTATCTGTTTAGCTTTCTTATGAATTTTGTGTTTGCAATTGTGATTTGTTTATGAAGAAAGATTCGAGATTTTGCTTTCATTGTATTCTAAAATCCCTTTTTATTAATGGGTTTTATCTGTTCAAGCTTTCGTTTTGAAAATTTCATGCAAAGTCACAACCTTTTCGCTTTTCCTTCAAATACCCAGTTTTAGTCTTGTTTTTTTGGTTGGCTCTTGTGTAAATCTATGGTGTGTGTTTGGTAAATTCTAATCTATTTTTTTGAATTTTTAGGGTCTCTCTTCGCCTACTTCGAAATCTTATGCCAAAAACTCGCATACGACGGCGGAAAAGGAGAAATTTGCGCCAAGATTCGATGGCCTAAGGTTCATTGAGACCTTGGTCACAGCCCACAGATGAACTCAAAGCCTCAAAGACCCTCCCTTTTTTGTCTCCTAGTTTTGCTGCGAAAGGTTCTGCAATATATGATTGGAAGAGCAATTTTTATTTTTAATTTTACCCCCATTCTCCATGTGAGTTTGTGTTTTTCTTTTTCCTTTTTCGGTTAATTGATGGCGTAATGCGGTTGAACTCTACAGGCGTGACAGCCACTGTATTTGTCAATGTCGTCTTGTTATGTTCGAATTTCATGTGGCCTGGACCTGCTGTATCTTACTAATTTAGCCTCCAAAAATGTTTTTTATTATTATATGAGCAAGAGCAATATACATGTGCAATGGCCTGAATTGGTTCTAGCTTCTCTCGTCTCGTCATCTCTCGTGTCCGTCTTTGGAAGTTTCGCATACCATTGAACTCCTTGATTGAGTCATTCATTCCCATAAAAATTTTATACCAAAGTCATAGGAGATATAAAATTGGGCCTTGTTAACTTTTCCCTTACGGAAAAAGCAAGTTGAAATGTACAGGTACATTGAATTAAAACCTCAAATGAGTTCCAAATGAAATTAGTTGTCGAATTAATTAAGTACTTAATAAGACAATGGTGGTATGGTTGGCTACTTAATAAGGCATTGTCCTTTTGGTATCTTGATTGCGTATATTAGGGCAACCCTTTGCTGTATCCAGTGAAGCACCGTTCAAAAACGTGCCCTTGCTGGCAATTCAAACCCCTTTTTTTTTCTTTGTTGTATGTGCGGCTATATGACTTTTTTTTGGATGAACAGTTGTCATCGATTGTCTTAATAAAATATGATTGCGATATAGCTCTAGCCTTGGAACCGATAGTCAAGTAACAAATTAAAATTAACTGAAGAAAATAAGTCTTTACATGTGTATTGAAAAAAGTTAAAGATTTGGGAATACGAAGATTAGTATTGACATGAAGTTTAGGCCAAAAAGAGAAAAAGGGGTCATGAGATGAAGAATATACCAAGACATGAAGAATATACTGGATGGGGAGGTTGAAACTTTCCGCAAGGCCTTTAGGATTAATTAAGGTCGTCACGATTTCACTCTTTAGGAAATGACATTGTAATTGGATTGACTAGAGTGGTAAAAAAGAAAAAGAAAGAGACAAAAGAAAAAGCATTCCCTCCTTTATAATCCTCAGCAATAATACCGTAGGGGAGCTTTTGTTATGCAGAATGATTAAAAGAGCTTGGTAGATGGCACGGCAGACCTATTGGTAGACAACAAAAGCGCATTTGTTAAGAACGTGATTAGGTTAGATGGAAAGGAGGAAATCACATTTCTTTGTAGGTTAAACATGCTTTTAATAAGAAACGGTAACAGGCCCCTTAACAATATTGGTTTAAAAAATATTTTTAGAAACTTTTTTATAGGAAAAAAAAAGTAATAATTTTTTTTTTCAGTTTTTTGTATTTCTCATTAAAGTAGTATTAAAACTTTCTTAAAATAATTCATTAACAAGTTTTAAGGGCATCATTTAACCGAATTCAAAAGAAAATTAGGAGGTATGGTAGTCGGAATCTGCACTTATAGTTTTTTTTTTTTTTTTTTTGAGCTAAAAAAATAGTAGACTTTATTTATGAAAATTCACGTTGTACAATGGGGAAGAGAAAAGAGCGGCATTTTTGGAAAATTATTGAATACTCTGAGAGTAACATAATTACGTATTTTTCCCTCTCGCATGAATTGTGAGTCCCACTATAAATTTAATTAGTAGGACCCACAGTTATATGAGAGGAGGAGTACACATTTATGGTACTCCAAGAGTACCCAATAATTACCCAGCATTTTTTTAACCAAACAATGGTCTCCTCTTTCTCTTTTGCAGCACTAACCAAAACTAAGATAGCACGATTACATTGTGAAGGTATACTATAAAAATAAATAAATAAAATATTTTTATACTAAATATGAGAAGCAATATTTTAGAATTAGGTCTACGCATGGCTATATGGAAATTGGGCCAGGTCTCTAAACAGTGAACATTAGAAAAATAATTTGTCAAATGTTCTTTAGTGTACCATCACTATTACTTTATTAATGAAACCGCTTTAGTCCTTAAATTAATTCATTAATGCGAGGGCCCACAACAAAAAACAAATGCTTCCAATTGTACCAATTCATGTGAGCTCGAAGTCGCATTGCTTGAATGAATCTTTTAATTTCTAATTCAATCATTGTGGAGTCGGCATATCACATATGAAATGGACATTGAGAGTTTAATGTTTCAACAAACTAAAACAACAATATTCAGGTCTTATTCTTTAAAATTTAAAGTCAACATAGATTCTCAATAGACTTATCAGAATCGACTACTATACTTACATACTGTGTTTTTTTTTCTTCACAAATAATACTCCTGAACTCCTTAATTTATCATTTTTTAGGTTCGTGTAACTTTTTTTTTATTCTCGTGTCTCGACATAAATTGACTCACTATTTTTCACTAGTGAGTTAATCGATTGGCTCTTGCTTCTTGCCTCTTGGTAGCCTCTAAAGTTTACTAGGCCTGTTTACATTGGATAGTTACTTGTTAAAAAATCTCAGTGCGGTCCTTCAAACCATGAATCATGATGAATAGGACATTTTTAAAATCTTCTTGCTTGGAGTTTCTTCAAATTGCCTCTAGCCTCACACCAAGATTTTGTGTTCACTAGTGACTTGAGGGGCCACTAAATTGAAGTATTCACTTGCCGTCGTTCGTTTCTTTCGAGCAGAAGCTTCGTCCCAGTGTAGTACATAACATGACCACAAAGACTTGGCCATGAGGGACCCTCATAAAAAAGAAATTTGTGTCCAGCACTGTTCCACGCTATTTTGAAAGAAACTGGTTTTGGCCACAACCACAAGAATTAGGGTCTTTGTGTCCTTTGATTAAATGACTGTACAGACACAGCTACGGAAAAATATCTAAAGCAAAAACGGCCTGATGATTCTGAACCGTTAATGTCGACTATTGCAGAGGTAGACAAGCACGTGAATCATGGATGAACATGCCTGGCATCTTAAAGTAAGTTGGTCTGTAAATGACTTACAGTAACAAGTTCGGCCACATATATCAAAATTGATGTTAAAATCAAAATATAATGTTTGGAGCCATTTATACCCGCACCCACCAATATTAAAATGATATTAAGGACTTTGAATTAACTCATAAAAATAAATAAAAAAGAATGAGAGAAAATTGAATTGATCTTATGCTATGTTAAGAGATATCGGCTCCAAGTCTCCAACCCCACTTGAATCCATTGCATTTGGATAACCGTTCAACACATTCAATAACGACCATCAAACGTCTTAAACTCTCATTAAGACAAAGAACGTTACAATCAAGGTAATAATCACCCTAATTTATGTACAACAACTACCTAAGTCACCTATAAAAGGGACAATCTGTCTCACTAGCAAAGGTATGTCAAAAGCTACTACAAAACACTATCTAAATATGAAAAATATAAGTTGATACTAACTTAAGTATCGGAAGCTCCCCCACCGAGCACAACCCGGTGGTCTATTCGATCTATCTTTCCTTTATCTTGCAGGTCCTATGAGATCGTCTTATACTTCGGATTGGGCGAGTGACCCAAACTAACGATTTTGGCATCATCAGTTTGGCGCTGTCTGTGGGTAGGCGATTAGTCATCTAGCTCTTCCTGTAACAAAGGGATCACTCAGTTCAATCTAGAGTACCTCATGGGATGAGACTCAATGATTATCTCTTCACTACATATATATTTCTTGTCCATGAATAAAATCTTTCTAGATTTTTCTTTGAATTCATTGGTTATATATGTATTAATAAATTGTTTATGATGGCAAATGGAATTGTGGCTATGGAATAACAATTTTGTGGAGATTCAATTTTGTAGACTTTGAGTTCGATGGCAAAAATCTCAACAAACCCTCAAATGAAAGGCAATCAAAGAGGCAAGAAATTATGAGTTTGCAGTAAAGTATCTCTTATTTTATTTGATATATTAATATCATATATGAATAAAATTTAATAAGCAAACACCAAAAACTTTTGCTATGGCCTAAATATGTGTATATATATAATAATAATAATATAATTGAGGTCATATGTCAGAATTTTATGCATGACATATAATTTCTTTTGATACATATCTGTATCACAATGAATTTTTTGAGTTGTTATAAAGCCGTATGGATGATCTATCGTTAGTCAAAAAGGTTGCATGGATGATATATGCCATGCTATATTGCTATCTTATATAAGATGTTGCTTAAAGAGAATATGTTGGACATAAGGTTCAAGAGTAAATTAGACTCTTTATTTAATTATAATATTTTAATTGATTAAATGGTCAATGGTCACTCAAATGGAAAATTTTGAAATTAATTTAATTTTCATAAACCGTTTCACTTTTTAAATTGATTGCAACGTGTTCATTGAGCCCTTATTTGTCAAACATTTTTGAATGTGTATATGCTGGAGTAATTAGTGTTGAATGCCATAATAAATTCTTTAATTGCATGTAAACATTATTTTTACTCTATACCATATGTTAGATGGTCTAGTGATAATTGAAATGTGAATTTTTAATGATAAGGCTCTATCTAACACCTATATATAAATATATATATATATATATATATATATATATATATATATATATATATATGATATGCTCAGCTCAGCATTATTAGAGAATGAATGACTTAAGTCATTCCCATTAAAAAAAGAAAAAAAAAGGGTTAAGTGATTTCTCTAAAAACAGTCTTTTCTATGTACTCCTTAGTGAGTATTTATAAACACTATTGTACTTTTATTTTTTATTTTTTTTTTTTTTTAGTGTTTATGTGAAAATTTTAAATCTCATGAATTTTTATGAACCCCACCAACTATGGTGTTTCTATATTGAAGAACCTTATATTGAGAAGAGTTCATGTGCCTTTAAATAATTGAGAATTTTATGTGGCACGTTTTTCATTTTAAATTTTCTCAAATAGGGGGTATTGAAATTGAGGAATATGAAGAAAAATAAATGGTACTCTGATAATATCTTGGTTGATATTCATGGGTAATAAAGCCACAACATAAGGCCATTCCCCAAATTTATATGTGTATTTATTGGTGGCGAAAGTATAGTAGAAAATGCATAACATGGTTAGAATGCTCTACAGTCAGTTATGCATGAGTTATTAGTCCGTCAGTTGGTTAATGAAACAACGTTTTTCAAGGAACAATTTCGAAAAGATTTAAAAGAAACCTTTAGGAATAAAATGCATGAATGGCATATTCGACCTTGCACACAGAATAATTTTCAAAGTGAATGCAAGGTGGGACTGAGGTTGAAAGAGCCAGAGAATTATAAAATTCAGTCCTTACAAAATTACCGCAATAGTTAAGCATAAATCATTTTCAAAATATTATGAAATTTTGAATCTTAAAATATTCCACAATAGAACGAACAAAATTTACTATTCAAACTTTTCCATGTATAAATATATGTTGCTTTGGTGTTGAGAATGGAGAATTTAAATGGTTCCATCTATACCTAATCATGCCTTCGAGCATTCAAAGGGAAAAATGTGGGACTCTCATGGTGTCACAATCCACATGTATGATTCAATAAAAGCGGCTATACAGGTATAATGTTTTTATTTTATGCTCGCACTAGTGACATCACTAGAGTAAGTACTTACTCACATATATGATATACGAGTAAAGCTTACTGTCTCTAAATACTAAATAGTATCAAATTATTTCCACGTGATTCTATTAAACGGAATGACATGTACTCTATATTAAGCTCATCATTTGAGAACAATCGAGATTATTAATTTGTTAGTATTTTTTGGAGCAAAATGAGCCTAGTAAAGCTTGACAAAATGGATCAACAAAAGGCTCGACATAAGAAAAATCATCCAGCAGAAAAAGGTCATGGCGTAGGCACAATTGTTGAGAATGTCGTAGAGGTTTTCTTGCCAGGTCAGGTCCCTACTCCTCTCATTTATATTATAGCATTACTTGCTTAGAATAGAGCAAATTCTGATTAAAAAAAAAATATATATATATATATATATATATATATATATATATATATATATATATATATATATAGAGCAAAATCTAAAATTATTTCAAACCACAATATGGGGAAAGATATCATATTTCTCACCCTCCTTTTAGCGCCATATTTACGGGTTAGTTATGCAACACTTATTATTGCCCAACCATAGTTGCTATTGTTTAAATAATTTCTATGTTAAGGGCCAAGAGTTAGACAACTGTATGCTACGTGGTTAAACATTTGTTGACAGATTGCATAGTCAACCAATGAAGGAAACATTTTTCAGAAAAAGAAAGCCAATGAGATGGTAGGCTATTTCTACTATATTGCTACAAAACAGACTTGGCAACCGATGTGCACGTGTGTGTCATGTGGGCTGGAATATATACAAGAATTTATTCCCTTAGTTGTTTGCAATAATTTCCTTTCGTGAATTATATGCAGCCATATCACGACCTTCTCTTATCATTTCATAAGGTTGCCATCCCTGTAAGTATATAATCGACGAAGGTAAAATGAGACACAAGTTTCTCATAAATGGCCTATATGTCGTTCACTAATAGCCACTTTGGCTTGAGGTGCCAATATAATTGATTATGGAATTTCATATCTTGAAAATATTATACCTAAGATGATGGTATTTTCCATATTTATTCCCCCAAAATTGAATTGCTATCACCTTGCACTATGAAATAATTTATCCGGTTAATTATCTCTTCATTCTACTCATTTATTTTAAAGAGTAGCAGTGTCTTTTTGGGATCACTTTATAATTTTATACATAATTTTCTATCATAAACATATTACCTTATCTCTATCCATACATATTCATAGGCATTGGTCTATAAGTTTCTAAATTTTGTTCTAATACATTAGACATGAAATTTTATGAAGATTTCCCTTTGGGACTAAGATTAAGTCCAAAGGAAGAAAAATACAGGTACAAACCATGACAGGCCCTTCTTTTGGTCATCGTCCAACAGCGAATGTACCTTTCATGTTTGAATGGGGGCAAACCCTCTAGATATATCTACATCTTCAAATAGCTGGAACAAAATATAGCAACGATGGTGCCCAGTTCTTGGGCCTTAAGGTCAGATTTAAAATTTTCTTTTCCTTTTAGCTCTCTAAGTATTTGCAACAACGTTTGAAGTCAAGTTTTAGGCATAATGACAAATATCATTATTGCCAAATAAAAACCTAGCTATAAATTTAAAATAAGATCATAACTGTTTACTATGATAAATATGATGACTGTTTATCATAATGGCAAACGTCATTAAACACACCAAATTTCAACACTCTTTAAAAAGTTTAAACACTTTGCCAAGTGTTATTTAGTTGCACGAGAATAGGATAATAGTTATGAAAACGATTGTTGGAACGGCAAATTGCTAAATTACAAGATTAGTACAAACATGCACAATTGACACAAAAGGCTAGATAATTTCTTGCTAAAGTTAAAAGACTTGACTAGTAATATCTGCTTTAGCTAGTGTGACCTATTTTAGACTTTTGATCTCTAGCCAATCAAATAATCTTAAGTCCATCCATTTCTTTTATTATTCTACTATCGCCAAAACCAAGAAAAAAGTGAAAATGGCTAAATTGCCTATAGAGCATGTGCTTCATACATAAAATAAGACAATTCTATTCAATTGCATGGCATTAAGAGTGACTTTAATTCTCACTAAGTTTTTGTACTCTTACATGAAATGATATTGTTTGGACGTAAGCTATATCAATTCATCCAAAATTTTGTATAATATGTAAACCTATAAGAGGTTTGCTAGATTACTAGCTTCAGATATGCAAAAAATAAATGTTCCAAATTTTCTAAGGGGATGTCATAATTTGATGAAGAGAAACCCTTAAAAAGAAAATAGAGATATAGCTAAAAGTTGTGAAAATTCCATCTACATCACAAATGCTGACTTTAACTCCTATAAATTATGGGTTATATAAATCCAACAAAGAAGAGCTATAAGTAAAAGTTCAATGACGAAGAGTTCGTCAAGAAGACTACAACAATGAAAAGACCGAGGTATGTACAAAATAGTATTGAGATTTAAGGTCTTCTATTGAGGTAACTCATTTCTTTCTTTCTTTTTTATCCATGAGATCATTTTATTGAAACTAAATAAATAAGGATGTCATAATTTGATGAAGAGAAACCCTTAAAAAGAAAATAGAGATATATCTAAAAGTTGTGAAAATTCCATCTACATCACAAATGCTGACTTTAACTCCTATAAATTATGGGTTATATAAATCCAACAAAGAAGGGCTATAAGTAAGAGTTCAATGACGAAGAGTTCGTCAAGAAGACTACAACAATGAAAAGACCGAGGTATGTACAAAATAGTATTGAGATTTAAGGTCTTCTATTGAGGTAACTCATTTCTTTCTTTCTTTTTTATCCATGAGATCATTTTATTGAAACTAAATAAATATCTAGCTTGCATGATTATTACAAATGTGTATGTAGAACATGTTGAAAATATTGCTATAAAATTGTTACAATTATCACAATCAATATGATTATATCTTTAGTAGCAAATGTTTCATCGTCATGAATTTGAGAAGTTCTATTAAGTTTCCTACACTTAAAATGCTAGATGATTGTGTTCACAATATGCTCATGAATTTAAGTCTCAATAAATTTCCGCTATCTCCTTTAACTCACCAAAATCTTCTTAAATTGCTTTAAAAATCATATACGGTGCAAGCACCTAACAAAGACCAATTTAAAGAAGCATATAGTCAAATAGTTTCAATTCTTATACTTCTCTATGATTCATATAGAATGCACTTCATCTTGTATAGCATGCAATTGCACATTTGTACATTGTCATGCAGCTAGCACTATTGAAGTGACTTAAGTGTACAATTAAAAAAGAAGGAAGAGGAAATTGCTATTACAAATGGCACTGACCATAGTCATCAAAGCATGCCAAAAAAAAAAAAGTTCCAATCGTGATAGACCATTCCTCTAGTCGTCAACAAACGAGAATTGTACTTTTCACGTTTGAGTGGGGGCAAAAACGTGGCTTAGTTTTTATGCCTTCAAAAAATTTAAGCAAAAGAGATCTAGGCTTTAGACATGAAGTATCATGTTGAGCTTTAAAAAAAAAAAAAAAAAAAATCTTGAAAAGGGAAGAGCTCATCATCTTAAAAAGGGAAGAGCTTGTCAAGAAGATCTCAACAATAAAAAGATCGAGATATCAACATGGCCTCAAGAAGGTCCAAAACGACATAGCGTCAAGGAATCTTTCTTGCAACAAGTGACAAGATTCCTTAAATGGATGTAAGTCACCAAAAAATGACTAAGTGATAAGATTCCACCAAGACGGATGTAAATCACTGACGAAGCCTAAGTGACAAGATTCCTTAAATGGATGTAAGTCACCAAAAAAAAGACTAAGTGATAAGATTCCGCCAAAACGGATGTAAATCACTGACGAAGCCTAAGTGACAAGATTCCTTAAATGGATATAAGTCACCAAAAAATGGCTAGGTGATAAGATTCCGCCAAGACGGATGTAAATCATTGACGAAGCCTAAGTGACAAGATTCCTTAAATGGATGTAAGTCACACAAAAAAAAAAGGGACAAGATTCTGCTAGACCGATGTAAATCGCTGACGAAGCTCCATAACTGGATGTAAGTCACCTAAAAGTGGCTAAGTGACTAAATACCCTTAGACGAGTGTAACCAAACAATAATTCTCACACAAATGCAAGTCACACTCAAATCAAGAATATCAAACGCGACAACCAGAAAATGAATGAAAGAAGAAGCATCGAAGTGATCAAAAATGGTCGTCCAAAAAAAATCACCTCACTCCTCAGCAGTGATAAAAAATGCTCGTCCAAAGAAATTACCTTATTCTTCAGCAGTGATAAAAATGATTGTCCAAAGAAATCAACTCATTTTCAAGCTATGATCCCTTGAATGTCTAAAAAGACCTTTAAAAGGCAAATACTAAGAGGTCGTCATAGAAATACTAACATTCCTGAAGAAGAAAGTTAATGATGATAAAGACGCCTGAATTTGAACAAGTCAAGAACATTCCCTAAGCCTGACCAGCATAAAGCAAAATCAGACTTGGGAATGGGGGGCAACTGATGAGTCTAGAAAAATCATTAGGTCGTCCATTAATGTAGACAACCTTGCATCATTAGTAGGCCATCAAAGATAACCGCTCAACACATTCAATAATGACCATCAAACGTCTTAAACTCTCATTAAGACAAAGAACGTTACAATCAAGGTAATAATCACCCTAATTTATGTACAACAATTACCTAAGTCACCTATAAAAGGGACAATATGTCTCACTAGCAAAGGTATGTCAAAAGCTACTACAAAACACTATCTAAATACGAAAAATATAGGTTGATACTAACTTAAGTATCGGAGGCTCCCCCACCGAGCACAACCCGGTGGTCTATTCGATCTATCTTTCCTTTATCTTGCAGGTCCTATGAGATCGTCTAATACTTCGGATTGGGCAAGTGACCCAAACTGACGATTTTGGCATCATCACTACCTATTTGACATCCTTAATAAACAAGTCGTGTTGGAGTTAACACGAATGTGACACAACTCATTTCAATCCGCTTAATATTAAACAAGTTAGATTGACACAAATTCAATCATTTAACCCACTTAAAAAAAGCATCTGATTAATATTATTATAAATTTAATAACAACAAATTTAATACAAATTCATAACATCAAAATACTTAATAAGCATACAATTTGAAAATTAATAATAACATCTGTAGAGGGCGGTTTTTTGCGTGTAGCCAGATGTCTTTGGAGGTGTGACTTTGCTAGGCCCGGATTTGTTTTGGGGAGTTCAACCCGGAACTCAACATTGGGCCACATAGACCAATGGCTTCCGGTGTATTTTTAAGCCTACAAAATAGATAAAACCCAAAGTTTTAGAATCATGATAATGGTTGAAATAAATAAATAATATACTTATCATGATAAATTTGATTAAATGGTGAGTTGATACGTTATTATTATGTTTATTAAGTGATATCCAATATTAGAAAATGTTTAATTAGGTGTTCAATGTCCAACAATGGGTTGAGTCCAATAGTCCATGTTTAGTTGCAGTTCACGGTTCATGTTCAACATAATAAGGTATGTCTAGCAATGGTCCATGTCCAAATAATATATGTCCAACGGTAGTTCATTCCAAAAATATGTGTCCAAGGGTGGTTCATGTCCAAATAATATATGTGCAACGGTGGTAGATCGATTTATTAATATGTATGTTCTTTAATGAAGTATTAGTGAATCCATGATTATTAGATGGTGAGATAATATTAAAGTAATTTGCATCCAGCGGTAAAATGATAATGAATTACCATATACTTAATAATGTAATTTCAAAGATGGAGAAAACATTGACTTATCTTTTATGTTTCTGACTCCAGCTGTATAGCAACACTTCATCCTTTATATGATTTGTGGCTCCAGCCGTTTAGCATCAATGGGCTTTAACATTTCAGCAACATGAGAAAATGAGTCCAGCAACATAATAATATTAGTCGAGTGGTATAATGACAATGAATAAAATATACTTAGTAATATAAATTTGAAAACAAAATATGATAACTTATTTTCATGTTTTGCAGCTCCAGTCGTATCACATCAGTGGACTTAACGTTTCAGCAGCATGATGAAGTGAATCCTTTCATGGTGACTTCGTGTTTGAAAGGGAAATATGGGTGCAACCAGAGGGAGAGAGAATATGTCCAGCCGTGTGCATAGATTGGTTAAGTTCATCCTCTTTATCGTGCACTTAAATGATTTTCCCCATGTAATGCTATTTTAGTTTTTTAGTCAAGTATGAGTGATATTGCCTTTCATAAGAAAGGCTTTTAATTTTATAAGTTTTTGCCTTCCATAAGAAGGGCTTTTACATTATAAATATATGTCTTCCATAAGAAATGACTTTTGTAATGTGTTCTTGGGAGAGTGTTTGATATGTTTTAAGATGTGTGAAGATGGTAAGAAACATATATACTTTGTGAGATATGGTGTTTGTAATATGTATAGGAATTATATGTAGATACTTTGTTGGACATGGATCTTGTATATGTATGCTATGTGAGACATAGAGTTTAAAGATATATAAGGAGTATGTATGGGTATTTTGTGAGGAATGTGTTTGTACAATATATGGAAGTGTGGGATAGATGATATGAAGATTAAATATAGTAAATAGATGAGATTATAGCTGCTGCTAGAGTGGTTTTTTGTGTTATGTCATGGGTTGTGTTGCTTTCTAAGAAGAGAGATTTTGTATGAGAAATAAAGAATGAAATGGAGATGTGTTTTTGGGCAGCAATATGATGAAGTTTCAGAGTATTGAAGTGTGGGAGAGATGGATAGTGTGTAATGGTGTGGTGTAAGAGGTGTGATGTAATGGTGCTATCTAGGAAGAGATATTTTTGTAAGGGAGATGGAGAAGTATGGAGAAGTTTAGAGATATGTGTAGCAAGGTGAAGTTTCAGAATCCTGGGGATCAGAGAGAGGGATCCCTTAGTGTGTAGCTTGGTCCTCTTTATATAGAGCCAAACTATGTAACTAGATCAGAACTAGTTGAAGGGAAACTTAGTAAATCAGGAAAAATCTTTGACAAAGTAAGTGGTCTTTTTTTTTTTTGGCCAAAAGAAGAAAGCTAGGGACCTTAAGGCTGATGGAGCTGCTGTCACAACTGTCAATCATAGCTGTCACAGCTAGCTAATGACATTTTTTGCTTGGAGGACAATACTTGGCATTAAATTCATGATTTGGCTAAAGATGGTAAGATAATCTTTATGGGATCCTCTTGTTTCTGGTACCACAGCTGCTGGGATTGGGCATTAATGGGTGAATGACATCATTTTAGGACATGTGTCAACCTGTTGGAGCTTCTGCAGCTTCTACTGGGGCTGTCACAGCTTCTGCAAAAGCTGTTTGCAGCTTCCGCTGGAGCTGTTACAGCTTGTGCAGAAACTGTTGCAGCTTCTGCTAAAGCCGTTTTTGGTGTTTTCAGCTAAGTTTCCTCTCTTGGAAAAATTATATGTTTAGTCCATATATAATTTTGGTAAGTAATAGACTAGTTGGTTGATATTTGATGAAATTTTAGAGATGTAATTATGGTTTTTTTGTATCTTAACCAAATCTTGGAGAGTAAGGAGAGTATTTTAATGCTAGATATGAGATATTAATATATATTTAGCCATGTACTTTGAATTGATTTAGATGATAATAATATGTTTTACATGAAATACTATAATTACTTATATTATATGATAAACATTAATTTTTATGTAAAGAGCATGAGAAGTTTTATCATTTTAAGTGTTATGTGATATGAGAGGCTTACCCAAATGTTACCTATTGCACACTGACCCGTCAGAGTTCAGGGAATTGGGGAAGACACGCCAAGCAACATGCTTTCCTTTATCAACTTTGAACCACTGGAGTTTTACTGAACATACTTCTTGGCCCTCCAAACCACGACTCCTAAAATTCCCTCGATGAGACTCATGAACTTGGATTATGAGCCAAAAATGAGATGTTGTGCCATGAGCTCGAACTCTGGGCCTTGACGCCTTTTTTGTGTAAATACGGGCTCTTTTGGGCTTTAGAAGAGATTTTTCCCAAAATCCATAATAGTGTTGACGTGGTGCGGGTCGCGAATGGAATGAAACCATGTGATGTGAAAATTTTGTCCTTAACAACATCAAATACTTTAAACACATCGTCCAAAATTTCAAAATAACATTAAAGTACTTAATAAATATTAAGTCTATAATGTAATACCATCTATCTAGAAATAAGTTCTTTACATCCCAAAAGAAGTGCTTACACTTCAACCCAATTTTAAAGTAACATAGTTCAACAAAAATATAACATATATCTAGAAATAAGTTCTTTGCATCCCAATAAAAGTGCATACACTTCAAGTCTTTAAACCTAATTCAAAAAAACATAATTCAACAAAAATATAATATCCACAAAACTCGCCAAATGCTAAGTATGAAAAATATAAGATAGTTGTAAGTTCTAATTAGCTCAATGGATAGAGTCTCTTGTCATTGAATAAGAGATCTAAGGTTGAATCCCCGTTTACACAAAAAATCAATTGGTGTCTTAGTCTGATAATAAAAGGCAGTCATCAAGGCCGGATGCTATAAGTTGAAAATCTCCCAAAAAATATAGACACACATAACATAGTTTATGTCTCTTATTTTCTTTTTAATTTTAAAATATAGAATATTTATTTGTTTGTTTATTTGTTTTACAAGTTAAACGGCTTATGTTAAATAAGTCATTTTAGGTTCACATGAATAAATTGGCGTGTCAAATGTGTCAATTGCAAGTTAAGCGGGTTGAATTGTCTGTGACACGTTTCTTATCGTATTGCTTTCGAGTCGACCTGTTTATAACCCAAACCCACTAAGGCCCAACCTAACCTGTAAAACTCATGTCGTGTTTGCGTCATGTTTGCGGGTTGTGTCAAACATTGACACCCCTTTTTTTTCTTCTTTTTTTTTGCCAATGAATTTGTTAGTTTATTTATTTATATAAAGTTTTTTGAAATTTCATTATTTGTAAATACAATTTTATTTTTATTCACTTTGAAAAAATCAACAAATAAACCAAAAGCTAATCACTGTATATACTATCATGTACTGTTCGTATCCTACAACACCTTTATATATACTATCTCCAAAATACTTTTCTAACTTCTAATATATTCAAAATAGAGTTTTAACAAACGTATACCCTTTCAGTGTATATTAGTAAACTAATTTAAGAAATTTTTTATGAGAAAAAGAAAAAAAGACTAATTTTCTTGACAATTTTTTTAATGTTCCATAAAAAAATTCCTAAAATTGATGATTAATTTATATCTTAAAGGCATACATTAACCGGACTCTTCAAAATATGTAGCACTGATATCTATGGTTTCAAATTTCAGTATCCGTTCACCCTATAGACTAGGAAGTGGTAGTGTAGCACCCAATAATTTTGTATGCAATAAACTGTTTAAGAACATTCCACATACCCATGTAAAATTTACCAATAAAATTAAGCGATGTTTAGCCAAATAAGTATCCTGGGAGACAGGCGCACAAGATTTTCGCTATTTAGCCATGCTCTCCTTTTCTCTAGTACTGGACTAGACAAAAATAGTACACATAATTGGTGTGGATGTTCTCCCTTTTTCTCTTTCTTCTTTTTTATTATTGTTGTAATTTTTTTTTTTTTTGGGTGGAGACTCACATTGATTAGGAGTGTACTCTTATTTGACTTTAAATATTATTGAGGAATTGTTTTTAATATGTGTGAGACTAGGCCTAGTTTCAGTAGTTTGGGCTTGAACTTTAATTATATTACATACGGGTTCAATTTTGACTTGGCCCATTTATGTTTCCTCATTTTTTTTCATATTTTTTTTATGGGGCTTTTTTTTTTTCTTTTTTTCTCGAGCTTTTATTTAACCATTGGTTTTTTGGCCCTTGGTGTTAAGCTTACTTTGACCAAATCAATTGCTTACTTTTTCTTTTGATGAGCAAATCAGTTGCTTACTTAACATACGACTAGGTCTCTGTCTCCTTAGTTCTTCTCTTCTTACTCAAATAGGTCTATTAGACATAGTTTTCACTCCCATAAGGATTGCTCTCTAATAAAAATTTAGGGCCCGTTTAATAATGTTGTTCTAATAACGTTGTTTGTATTTTTTACAAATATGTGTAGGTGAAAAAGTGTGTGAAAATACGTGTAATGTTGTTTAAAAACTGAAAACATGTGTTTAAACACATGTTCTTTAATTTTTGTGTGCATTTGTACATCCAATACAAAAGTCAATGCTGTAATCTAATACTGAGAGTCTGAGAGATTGTTTTGCTAAAAACCTATTTCATGTAATTTTTTTACTCCAAGTGATACAAATCAATTTTTAAGAACAACATATTTATGTTATTATATAATTTGGTGATATAATTCCTACACTAGATTTAAATTTCTGTTTTTCTAAAAAAAAAAAATTATTTTCTGTAATTTTTATTTTTAATTAGGAATTGTGGGTACATATAAAATGTTTCCAATATTTATTACCATAAAAAACTATTGAGATCCGCACCAACTTATTTTTGCCTGCCATTTGTGTGGCAAAATGAAACCCGTGAACCAAGGCACATGAGAGATCTCGCAAAATGTACTTGGTAATAAGATAAGAAGTGAGAAGTTTCAGGAACAAAAATGTACCAAGTTCAGCAGTGTAATGCCACTTTGGTAATGGACTTGACCACAGAGACGTCACTACCCACTACCTCTACTCTCTCCTTTCTCCACCGTCAATTACACTAGTTTGTACACATTGTAATATAAAATAAATCTCAAAGAAAGCAACTTCCATGAGGTGCATACATGTCGTATCTGAAAGGTTGGCTTCTATATAATGGGACCCTACTGAGGCATGGTGATGAACATGGTGCTCAATTAGTCTGAACCGTGAATGCAACCATTCGAGTTATCGTTTCCTCCACTTGATTTTATTTGTTAAAAAACAATCTACAAAGCTCAACATCAAAGCGGTGGGCTTTCCCCATCAGTCCATCACTGACACTGACCTCAACTTTTGTAGTATATTCCCACCGATGCCACGGGCCCATGGGCCCATCTTCCCACTGATGCCACCGGCCCATGGGCCCACCCACTTGGTGCCACGTGTCTGACACAATAATCTAGATGGACGGGTACAAATTCCAGATCTTTGGTGAACCTCTTTGTGCTCTTCTCTCACTCTCACTCTCACTCTCACTCTAGCCGTGAACTTTTTAGTAAGTACATGATTAGCTTTATTTTTTAATTTAATGTTGTAACTACGTGAGAGGAACCATTCTAGGAAGTCAGTTTCTATGTTTGCTCAATCTTGATGATTACTAAAAATCAAGTTTGAGATATTTTCGCAGTTAGTTCTGATCTTCTAAATAAATTCAAACACTATTAGTTCATACTATAAAGCAAGCAATTACAGTTACCGTTTGATGATCATTGGTCTCTTGAATCTCTATTCTCATCTTCTTCTCTGGTTTGTAACCTGTAACTTGTGTTCATGATTCTTTATTACGTGTGAATTTGCATTTTTTTTAGTTTCTGCAACTTCAACTTTTGTTGCATGCATCGTCTACTGAAGTGTGTTTGTTTGTTGTAGTTGTAGAGTCAAGAAAATTAGTGTGACATGCATGAATTAACTAGGTTGTTGAATTGGACCCATGATGGTGTTTATGTTGAAGCTTCATCCAGATAGGATTGTCATTGATTTTATTGCAGTTTTGACTGTTAATTGATGATCAAAACCCTGTTGTGTGCCTGGAAAACTATTGCTTTTGAGCTCTGCTCTGTTGAAGTTCTTGAAAGATGTAACCTTTAATCAAGCATATATTTATAACTGAGCCTTCACTCCTGTAATAACTTACTATAATCATTTAACAAAAGAAGGAAAATAAAATCTAATTATCTATTTCTTGATGATTTATAAACTGGGTTGGGGTTAGCTGCGAGTACATAGTGCTTACACTGCTAGAATGGTTGAATAGCTTTAGTTGTATACCTGAATAATAAAGTCAGAGATTAAGGAGGAACTTGGAAACAGATGACAGCATCTGAATTTGTTGCTAAATTTCTTTTATTTGGTAGATTTAATAAATGTTATTGATATATCGTTATTATGTAGTAATGTTTTATCAACTTTTTGGCTGACCTTGTTTAGTCTGTTGAGGATCTTAGATGACCTCAAAAATTTTGGACTAAGGTTTGGTTGTTGTTGTTGTTGCTTCAGACAAAGGATATTACCTATGGCAACTGTGACCACCTCACACTTTGTATCCAGTTCACATGTCAATTGCCATGGAACTTCCAGATCAGAAAGTAAAGCAAACTTAGGCCTAAGGAGTCAAGCAATGACTCATAATGGGTTAAGGTCGTTGAACAAGCTAGATATGCTAAAGATGAGAACCCAAACAAAAGCAATTGCTAGGCCAGCAAGAAGCACAGTGAGTAAAACTGAGAAGGACAGACCTAATGGGAAAATTGTATGTGTACAAGGAATGAACTTGGTGTTTGTGGGAGCTGAGATAGGTCCATGGAGCAAAACTGGTGGACTTGGTGATGTTCTTGGAGGACTTCCACCTGCAATGGCAGTAAGTGCAGATCTCTATAACATATTTATTAGGAAAATACTAATGCTACTCCAAATTTTACTATATAAAAGGCTTACAAACAAACATGGCAATGAATGTAATTAGTGCCACTTCAATAACATAATAAATAAAGATTTGACAATTATATATTTTTTGATTGGTGATGCATCAGTTTTAAAGGCTTATGTAGTAAAATTTGTAGTATACCTAGCATCACTCAGTATTCCTCATTGATTGCTATTCTGGTTCCGATTGGGCTGTTTTGTTGAATGAGGTATATTTGACTAATTATCTTACCTGAATAATGTCTAGGCTAAGGGGCACCGTGTAATGAGTGTTTCTCCACGCTATGACCAATACAAAGATGCATGGGACACAAGTGTTCAAGTTGAGGTAAATTTTGTTATTACTCTCATGTATTAGGATAATCTTCCTTTTGTGGATATAATTCACCAGCCAAGTTTGTACCTTCGCAATTTCCCTGATTTTCTTCTCCTATGCAGATGAAAGTTGGGGATAGAATTGAAACAGTTCGCTTCTTCCACTGCTATAAACGAGGAGTTGATCGTGTATTTGTGGATCACCCAATGTTCCTCGAAAAGGTTTAAACTTTTATTAGAACTAAATCATGGTTCTAAGCCATAGTGTTAAAATTGTGGAATGTATATCTGATGCATAACTTTCTTAATATTTAAGGTATGGGGAAAAACTGGATCCAAAATCTATGGCCCTAGGACTGGTCTGGATTACAAGGATAACCAGCTGCGATTCAGCTT
Organism: Quercus tomentella; assembly: GCA_028535165.1. Lineage (NCBI taxonomy): Eukaryota > Viridiplantae > Streptophyta > Magnoliopsida > Fagales > Fagaceae > Quercus > Quercus tomentella. The sequence continues at coordinate 28,705,087 of JAPQVY010000155.1, forward strand.
GTTTTGCCAGGTAATTTATCCTTTCTTCAATCTTCCCATTAGTTTCATACTTCCATTTACTATTTCCAATCTTCAGCCAATTGGCCAATGAGCTCTAGCTCAAAAGACACTTCCTTAATTCAAATTATAAAAAATAAAAAATAATAATAATAATAATAAATAAAAATAAAAAACTTTATAGCCAGTTGATTAGGGAAACAATTTGAAGAAAGCATTAAATTTGAATTTTAAGCAGCAAAGTGATCATGGTATTATTCCATGGTAGAATTTTTCCATGACAGGGTTAATTGAGAAGCCAAGCAAAGTGTACGCAAGAAATGTGAAATTTTTCTGAATTATCTATCAACTCTTAAGCTATAGGTGAAAAGAAAATGTTTGTTGTGAAAACACCTTTTGTTTGTATTCTTGTGACAAACTGGCATAGAGCTTATATGCTATGAGTTATTGCATATTTAAGCTTACTTGGTGGATCAATTAAGGCTCTTAATTTACTAGTGATTAATTGATTGCTACAATTGAGTTCATTCGAATGGCATTTTTAAACCAGGAAAAGATCCAGGATATAAATTTTGTCTCCCATCTCACTATAGTGTGTACTTGTAGCCTAACAGCTGATCAACCTCATAGTTATTAACATTTCAGACATTGAGTAGATAGCTGAAATACACCTTTTTTCCCCTCTTATAAATTTCAGGCTGCTCTGGAGGCACCAAGGGTTCTGAACTTAAAAAGCAGTGAACATTTCTCTGGACCATATGGTATGGACAGTGGAACCATTTTCTGTTTCTTAAACTTGAAGTGTCTTAAAATAAATAGCTTCATTAAGGATGTTCTTTTCTGCTTCTTGCAGGGGAGGATGTTGTCTTCATTGCCAATGATTGGCACACTGCTCTTCTTCCATGCTACCTAAAAACAATGTACAAATCAAGGGGACTCTATAAAAATGCCAAGGTAAGGTGTCCTTGCGCCGATCTCCATACTATAGAATTGTGGTCAACTTGGGAATTTCTATTTGTTAGGATCTAACACAGCTTCACAAATGATGGCAGGTTGCTTTCTGCATTCATAACATAGCTTACCAGGGAAGATTCTCCTTCCCAGACTTTTCACTTCTCAATTTGCCTGATCAATTCAAGAGTTCTTTTGACTTTATTGATGGGTAAGATCTTTTGGAGCTATTCATATTTATATTTGAACAAGGACTTTCAAATTGATAGGAATTTGATGAACAATTCCTCTTGCTAAGTATTATAAGTATTTCTATTGTGCAGCTATGAGAAGCCAGTGAAAGGAAGGAAAATCAATTGGATGAAGGGTGGAATAATAGAATCGGACAGGGTCCTGACTGTGAGTCCATACTATGCCCAGGAACTTGTTTCTGGAATTGATAAGGGTGTGGAATTGGATAACATCATTCGTAAGACTGGCATCACTGGTATTGTGAATGGGATGGATGTTCAAGAGTGGAATCCTTCCACAGACAAATACATTGATATTAAATATGATTCCACAACCGTAAGTAACTTTTAATGAACTTGTTGCTTCCCAAAATTTCTGGTTGTAAAGATCAGTACTTATTGGTATCATGATTTTTCAGGTTATGGATGCAAAGCCTCTATCAAAGGAAGCCCTTCAAGCAGAAGTTGGGTTGCCTGTTGACCGAAATATCCCTTTGATAGGCTTCATTGGAAGACTAGAAGAGCAGAAAGGTTCAGATATTCTAGTAGAAGCTATTTCAAAGTTCATTGGGCAGGATGTTCAAATTATAATCCTTGTAAGTATCAACTCTTAATTGTTCTCCCCTCCAAATTATAGCTGCTGCAACAGGGATTTTTATAATGACGTTGTTTTCCTCAGGGAACTGGCAAAAAGCCCATGGAGAAGCAAATTGAACAGCTGGAGGTACTATATCCCAACAACGCCCGGGGTGTGGCAAAATTTAATGTCTCCTTAGCTCATATGATTATTGCTGGGGCTGATTTTATGCTGATCCCAAGTAGATTTGAACCCTGTGGTCTCATTCAGTTACATGCTATGCGATATGGAACGGTAAAGGCCTCATCCTCTCTCTATTTGGCTACCACTATGATCTAACCTGACAAATTATACGTTGCTTTAACTGATCATTAATTTTTTGTGTGGCTTCACAACAGGTACCGATTGTTGCCTCAACGGGTGGACTTGTTGACACTGTCAAAGAAGGTTTTACAGGATTCCAAATGGGAGCTTTCAATGTTGAAGTAAGAAAACGAATTTTTTCTGCTTCTCTGTGACATGCAAGTGCATCACTTTCTCTATTCATTTGCTTTACTTTGTATGGAAAATAATGATTCTGTGTCGCTGGATTGCTTTCAGTGTGAAGCAGTTGATCCAGCTGATGTAACTGCAATAGCAACTACTGTCAAGAGAGCTCTTGCATCATACGGTACTCCTGTTTTGAAAGAGATGATCCAGAATTGCATGGCCCAAGATCTTTCATGGAAGGTTAGTATGACATTCAGCCAATTAAAAGATGTCCAATCTGGAAAGTTTGCTTGCATTTCTTTGAAAAAATTTCAATTGCATAAATGACAAAAAATTCATAAAGTAAATGTTTCTCTGATCCATGAGTTTAACTGATAATGTGCATCAATGTGACGCAGGGACCAGCCAGACAATGGGAAAAGATACTGCTGAGCCTGGATGTTGCTGGCAGTGAACCTGGAATTGAGGGGGAGGAGATTGCTCCTCTTGCCAAGGAAAATGTTGCTACTCCTTGAGCACTGCGACTAATATCTTATGGTATCAGCATTAATAAGTATGCTAACAGATCTATGTTAGTATGCATGGTATGTAGGTAGTAACAACTGTTGGCTCTTCACCTCATTCAAAGTTCAGTTCATGTGAGCAGCGAGCCTGGTGAAGAACTAGGAGCTATTTTTCTTTTTTCTTTTTAGAAGGTTAATGGTTTTCAAGCTGAGTAGAAGTGTCACAAAGTACAAACCTAACATCTGTTGTTAGGAACCACTATAGAACCAGTTTTTTCTGTTCTTGCTATATAGTTTTAAGCAATATGTAAGTAAATAAAATTAGTGTTTGCTCCTTAAGTGCCTGCCTCTCCTGCAAGTGACTGATATGCTTCAATGCTCTTGTAATTTTGTACGTGATGTCTTCACCCAAATATCTTTGCTTTTTTAGCTGCCTTTTCTTAATAATGAAATATACTACAAAACTTTGGAACGAGTTAGATGAAAATCCAAGAATTGTGTATAGCAAGGCACTGCATGCTTTGAGTATGATGCAAGAAATATCATTCTTTAAGTATGTGTTGTCACTGTACTTTTACGGATTATTGAATTATAGATGACTGTTCTAATGACATTCCATTTCATGTGTAAAGTTTGGAATGAATTGGTAATGTGGTATAAAGAGAAATGAGCATTCTCGTCAAAATTTTTAGCATTTAGCATCTTAAAAAACCTCTTTATCAATTTTAACACCTTATTTTACAATACTTCCTACATCAAAAGTTCTATTTTTTTACCACTTCATTTAAAATAATATAGACAACTTATTAAAATAATAATAAAAAACTACCCCTACAAACATTAAAAGCATAGCCACTTATCTAAGGAATATAATAATATTTCTTGTTATAAGATTTGAGCTACAGTATACTACTATCTATGATAGTCTACTGTAGCTCATATGCCAAAATTTATAGAAATAGCATCTTTGTTGTAGGGTGTTTTTTTGTGGAATGGGATGCTAAAATTTGACTTTTTAGCTTTTGAAAGTCTTATTATGAATGCTCTGCTCAGCTTATTCCTTGGTCTACCACATTTTGAGTCAATGCTGTGTTGTAAACAAAAGTTGTTATTGCCAGAGCAAACATGCCAATTCAAATAAGTTGTAAATGCTTGAAGTTGATGTAGTAGATTGAAAAGAAAAGGCTCTGGTTGTATACTTGTATGTAACAATTTTTGTTACGGAATGCAAAGGCTTTCCAGCATCCAGCTAAAGATTTTAGAAAAGCAAGACATAGAAAACTTGTACTTCAGTCATACATAGCCTGAAAGGATTCCTTAAAACCTAGTGTGAGACTATTGTACCACTGGGAAATTGGAATAGTATCCAAGGTGCCATAAGTGTGGTGTGCTCGTAAGTTGTTACTAGAAAAATCTTGGATCCATAATTCTACTGCTTGATGGTTAACGTTGATACGAGAAGCATGACAAAATGGGGAATAACCGAATAACTTAACATTCCTGAAACAAACTTGTTCTTCAAAAAAGCTAGTGACTTCACTAATCACATTAGTGGAAATAATGGAATCGTTTATAGAAGATAAAATACATATGAAGGGAATTAACACGAAATTCCCAACCTATAAAAAACAAAAAATAGAAAAAACACACGCCAAAAAAAAAACAATCATACGCACAAGATAATATTTACGTGGTTCAGCAATTTGCCTACGTTTATGGAGTTACAGGGATTTCACTATTATCAGGGAAAAAAAGTTCAGGTTTTTTTTTTTTTTTTTCACAAAAACTACAATGACAAACCCTAATCACCTGTCGGCCCAAGCCTCTGTTCCATGGACTAAGCCTCAGAAAATCTCCCATTAAAAACCACGTAACATTATTCGGGTCGGGTCGGGACATCAACTGGATCAAACATAACTAGGCTTCACAAAATCCAACAACATATTATCTGGTCCAAGAGCTTTGTAGAAGCCAAGACTGAATAGACTTTTTTTTTTTTCAATTGGGTTTTGGGACTCTGAAAAGAAAACCATTTTCCTTATCAGTGATGGCATAGGGAATCAAATCCTTTAAACCAAAGGGAAATGAGGGAGTTGATGAGGAGTTTTTGGATTTCATTTCACTGGGAGATATGGTCTTTGTCCACTCTAACCACTTCCCTACTACGAATCCAACTCAAGGAATAGCCTGAACTGCATTCCAAACAATCAAACTTGAAGTGTTCCACAAGTTCCAATATGTTATTTTTGAAGGGGACTCCAAAGTTGTCATTGAATCCTCATTGAATTTATATTCTATTCCTCAAATTATAGCTTCTTTATTCTAAACAATGAAAGCCTCTTTACTCTCTCTTGTTGGGATTTCATTTTTGTTCCTTAGAATACAAATTTTGTGTCTCACAATGTGGCCCGTTGAACTACCCATTGCAATTGGGATTGGCCTATTTTCATCTCCTATCTTATGTCTTGGGTTCTTGTCCTTGAAGTTGAAGATGATTTGGGAGGTGTCCCTTGTTTTTCATTAAAATTCTTATTCATTAACTAAAAAAGATGGTCCTCTTTTCAACCACATTTTATCTTCCTATAGGCTATAGCTACTACTTTCTTTGACATAACCCACAATAATAAGCACCAACAGAGAAATTTACAAATGCAAAACAATTACACAAATATACAGATAGAAGACACGGACTAGCTGCAACTAAAAATAAAAAGAAAGGAAAATTCCCTAGTCTATATTAGTTTAGAATCATAGGTAGTTGATTAAGAAAAAGAGAACAAGATTATATAAATGAAAAGCCCAGAAGACATAGCTCACTTTAATCGGTGGACTTCCCCGAAAGCTTGATTATCAGCCCAAAAGCTATATTCCCACCCCAAAAAAAAGTGCTAAAAGGCCAAACAAACAGGCGGCGAGGATAAATCGCGAATCAAAGTTCTATCAACTGACGGAATAGAAAGAATAGTATATTATAAAGAAGATTACTAATGTTCTTTCTTTCTTTTCTTTCTTTCTTTTTTCTTTGTGCTGAAGAAGAATAGTTTTAAAATGATTTGAAACTATTTATGCCATTTGTCCCATTATAATTTATAAAAATAAATACATACATACATATATGTCGCAATTGGAAGTTTAGGAAACCATTGTTGATTATATCCAATTAATTCTATGCAAACAAAGTTTAGTTATAACATAAGATTATAACCTTACTCAATAAAATAAACATTACTATATATTTTGAAAATTTAATTGTTGAATTGCATGTTCTTAATACTTTTAATACACATGTCAAATTTTGTTTCAATCAAATAATATTTACTATATGATCTATAAGCTTATATTTTATGCATATTTTTAAAATACAAAAACTTACAATTTAAACAATTTATTGATAACATAGCTATTAATCTTTAATTTTTTAGAAATTTTACAAGCATGAGGATATAAGAAGAATATGTAATCCAATGGTAAATTTGTCAAAATTCAAATCCAATAAAAAGATATTGAGTAAGATTGTAGCCAGCTTAAGGTTACAACTAATTTTGTAGCTAAATTTTGTCCTTAAACTTATATTAATTTACAACATATGCTAAATATTTATAGCATCCTGTTAACAAGTACTCTTAGGGTTTGTTAATAAATTATTTTAGAAAAAAATTTATACTAATTTCATGGGAAATATAAAAAATTATCAAAAAAATTAATTATTTTTTTTCCTTAGAAAATTTCTAAAAATATTTTCTAAATCCATTCCTTAGAGCATCTATTAACATTTCTCATGTATATTTGTATAAATTTAATTAGAGGTAAGTATTGCTTTATATGTTTGATTTTCTCTAGACAAGAAAAGTTTGTTGGGTATTAAATTCCTAATAACTAACCTTAATAAAGAAGTTAGTATTTCTTAAGGAGTTGCGTTTAATTCAGTCTTTTTTTGTTTGAATCATGAGTTTTAAAGTGGTGTTTCAGTCTAATGGGTTAACCATGAATTGTGGACAAGTTGATTTTTTTGCTAAGAAGATTGGGCATCTTAAACAACTTAAGACAATTGCTTTGAGCCACTTCAAGTAGGGAAGACGACATTTTTGGTTTCCAATTAACTCAATTGATTTATAACAAAAATCCAAAATTCTATTTACACTAAACACTAATAGATATTTTGACCAAATGTTAAAAACAATCATCATAAAACAACCTTATAAGTTAAAATTCTAATAAATGTCCAAGATAAGGCAAACTCAATGCTGAGAGGTTTACGGTTTATCAGTAGGCTACAACAAAACTACATGTATTTCTTGCAACGTGTTAGTCTTTTATATCAACAGCCAGGAATTGTCCAATTGGAATGATGAGCATAATCGCCCACAGGTATTCTAATAAGAGAAAAGTTAATTGATGCTCTAAGTACATTGGTTTAAAAAAGTCATTTTTATTTTTAAAAAAAAGATTTAACCCCAAGGTTTACCTGTAATCTGCAGTAAAACTATCGCAAATTGTGTTAGATTTTTAAATCAATGGCTGAGATTTGTCCAATTAGAGTGATGAGCAAAATCGTACACGGGTGTTCTAATAAGAGAAAAGTTAATTCATATTCAAAGGACATTGATTTAGGAAATATTTTTAAAAAATTTTAATCCCAAGGTAGGTTTACCAGGAGGCTATAATAAAACTACATGTATTTTCTGCATATTGTGTTAGCCTTTTAAATCAATGGTTGGAATTTGTCCAGAAAAAGTGATGAGCAAAATCGCCCACAAGTATTCTAATAAGGGGAAAAGTTAATTGATGCTCTAAGGATGTTTATTTAGGAAGTACTTTTAACAAAAAAATAATGAGAAAGAAAAATTCAATTTATTTTTTGATAGTCTTTTATATTTCTCATAAAATAATATCAAAAATTTTTTAAAATGATTTATCGTTTTGTTAATGGGTACCCTTAGGACAATTATTAATAAAGCATTTTAAGAAAATTTTGACATAATTTTTATAAAAAATATTAAAGAATTGTCAAAAAAATTAATTAATTTTTATTTTTTTTATAAAATGTTTTTAAAAATATTCTCTGACTGTCACCTTAACAAATGCCTTAAATGGAATCAAAACTTTCTGGTTAATTAACATTTAACAACATGGACTCAATAACAATATATCTTATGTTTATGTGCATGTATGCCACGTATCTCTCAGAAAAAGAAAGAACATATATAATGTGTTCATATACACTGAAAGAGAAAACGTCAATCAAAGTTAAGTAAAAGTTGTTCACCTAAAAAAAAGCTTTCATCAATTGGGAATGGTGTTCACGTGAAGGATGTCGGACAACAGTTTTTGGGCCCCAATAGCCAACAGTTTTCCTTTTATCGTAACCGTCCTTCACAACTGAATCATCATCAATCTGATCTCACACAAATCACATTTCCATTGCTTCAAATATAAGTTTGTTTAATTGTTTAATGGGTAAGAGTTACGGTCCCCTTTTTTATATTCTTCTCTTAAAATTTTGTCATGTATCTCTTTTTTTATGGGATAAAATTTTTTTTTTAGTTAAATAATTATATGATTAAATTTTAAGAGAAGAATATAAAAAACAGCATCTAAAGTATAGTATACAAATTTTGTTCTTATTTAATTAGGCAATTTCTATAATCGCAAGGTGTTCCTATTATTTTCTTAGAGTTTTTATAACTTAATAGGTATTTGTTATTGTTTTCAATATCAAAATTTAGGACTTAAATTTCATCTCCTTACAATAATTATATATAATAAAAATTACAATATTTTATTTTATTTTTGAAAATTATGTCCATCTTGTTTGTCAAAGATAGTCGTTAATAAAGTCATCTAAAAAGCATTAATTCAAAGAATGACTATGGTGAATCTGTGACTGTGAGCCAGCAAGCATCTTTAGATTCTTTACCCTTTAATATAGACAGCCTCTTTTGTAAAAGAAAAAAAAGTTTAACCGCGTCAGCGTTTGCTAATTTGCTAACGAGTGCCCTAAGAATTCAATTAAAAAAAGTTTTTATTGAAAAAGAAAAAAAAACAATTAATGTTTTGAAAGCATTTTTCATTTCCCAATGTCAAAACTTTCCAAAAATGGATTCTTAACCAGTGTCCTTAAGGCACTCGTTAGCATGAGTCATAAAAAAAAGTTTTAATACTATTTTATAATATATATAAAGTATTTTCTAAATGGATGCCAATAATTAACAATAAGTGAACTAGTTGGACCTTTTGCTAGTATTTTAAGTTCATTTCAAGAAAATTTTCAAATAACATGGGATGTGTGAGATGGAAACTATTATACAACTTGAAAATATCATAATACCCAAGGGCGGATGTGTTTTGGGAGGGGGGGGCGGAAAGGGGCTCTTGGCTTTTTAAAAATCCTCTCACTGTAATTTTTTTAATAAATTTAGTGTTATAATTTTTTTTACAATTTTACCACAATTTTATTATGGAGTTAGTAGTGAAAATAAAATAATGGGTTATGTGGGCCTATAATTTCACCATTCACAAATTGTTACATAACAAAATTGTGACAAAGTTGAAACTCCCTGAAAAAAAGTTGTGACAAAGCTGTAAAAAAGTTATCACTAGACTTACTTTTTTTTTCATTTTCTTTTTTAACATATTAGATGGGTGTCTTAAAAAAAAAAATTAGTGCCGCCACTGTTACTATCCTCGTTTGTAGGAAAAAAAAAATCAGTGGACTAGAAGTGCAGGGTTTTTTTTTTTTTGGTTTCTCAGCATATGTTCAAAACTTTCGACTAGAAACTAATCACTGTTCGTGATGGGTAGGCTCTAAAGAGACAAATCATTGGTCTAGGAAGTTTTTCCAAAGTGTAGGTAACCAGACTCAAACTGAAGAGCAAACTCAGTCCAATTTGAGACAAACCCTTTGAAAACAAGTGCCCAATCACTTGGCAACACCTGGGTTTGAAGTGCAGGGTTATATACACAGGCTATATAAGATGAAATAAGTTATAGCACTTCCAACAAATTCTGCTCTACTTTCCGCTATTCTGCACCGTTTGCACACTCAACTTCCTCCCATCATCTTCTCAAAATAAATAAATAAAAAACTTCCTCCCATCATTTTCTCTCTTCCTCTCAAGTCTACAACTTTCACAGTTGTGTGCCCACATTGTCTTGTAGCTGAATTTCTTTTTGCAATTTGCATTGTAATAACGCATTAAATTTGCTCCAGTTACACCTTTACTCTTTTTTAATATTCTCTATAGATAGGTCTCTCATTGTTCACCACCAATCATTACTCTCATTTTGTCTCTGCTACGCATCCATGGACCTCTGTAGATTTCACTACTGCTTGTCAAGACTCATTTTCATCTCAGGTACTCCCTCTTACCATTACAAATTTTGCAACATTTTTTCTTTTATCTGGGTTTGGTAAATTTTCTAACTTTTTCATTTGGATTTAGTAAATTTTTTAACTTTATTCCATTTTTTGCTTTTGGGTGCGTGTGTTTGTGTACAAGGCATTGTGTTTCCTGTAATGGTTGCTTCAATTGGAGTAAACTATGGTCAAATTGCAAACAATCTACCATTACCAGAAAACGTAGTACCTCTAGTGAAATCAATTGGTGCCACCAAAGTCAAGCTCTACGATGCAGATCCAAGAGTTCTCCAAGCGTTTGCTAACACTGGTGTGGAATTCATGGTGGGTTTGGGCAATGACTTGTTGGGCAAAATGAAAGATGTAGACAAAGCTCAAACTTGGGTCAAGAGCAACGTCCAAGCCCACCTCCCAGCTACCAAAATCACTTCCATTTTTGTTGGTAATGAAGTCTTAACCTTCAATGATACCACTCTCACTGGTTGTCTTGTCCCTGCAATGCAAAGCGTACACACTGCACTTGTTAATCTTGGGCTGGACAAGCAAGTTAGTGTCACTACTGCTCACTCCTTAGCTATTCTTGAAACCTCATATCCTCCCTCTTCCGGAGCTTTTCGACGCGATTTGACCAGCTGCATAACCCCGATCTTGAACTTCCATGCCAAAACAGGTACACTGTCCCAACTCCATTGTTGCTATGTTGCTGTAGTTATAATCATATTAACAGCTCTAATTGTTTTGAGTAATTTTAGAACGATCTTTCTTCACAACTTGCCAATTAGTAAGTTGTAATTGATCTGGGTGTGGTTTCATTGACACCATTTTTATGAATTACTAATTAGTAATTATCGTAAAAAAATTGCCAATTGTGAAAAATGTTATGTTTTATTTTTTTTATAAATTTTAAAAATGAATAATTATGGGGTATTCTTAATTGTTAATTGAATTGTTTTTGGCATAGAATAAAATACTGTAGTTTGACATCCATTACCAAACGGTCGTCCCTAACTTTACTAGTGAAGCTGACTGTTGTGCAGTAAATAGTTCAACACACACGACACGGGAGAAACAGTAATACAGTGCTTCTAGTGAAATATAATTTTAAAGTACATGCTACCATGTAAATCTTTCAATTCGTTAAAATTACAATTAAGTCTAGAGAATTCGTTAAAATTACAATTAAGTCTTAGAATTGAAAAAAATTTCACAACTGTCGATGTGTCAAGTTAATAAAAAGTGATGTAGTGATAGATTCAAACAAGAGACAAGACTCAATAAGAACTTGTCAACTTAGTTGCTGTGAAAATTATTATGTATATAGTATTACTCTTGTTGAAGTCAACTATAAATCATAAAACGGGTCCTCTCCATTTCAAGTCAATGTAATGCAATGTTGGATTTTTTTTTTCTATAAACCTCATGTATTTTGTAATTTTGTTTTTCAATAGGTTCACCATTCCTCATCAACGCATACCCATACTTCGCATACAAGGCAAGCCCAAAACAAGTGTCATTGGACTTTGTTTTGTTCCAACAAAACCAAGGAACTATAGATCCATCGACAAATCTCCACTATGACAACATGTTGTTCGCACAAATAGACGCAGTTTATGCAGCACTAGCTGCCTTGGGTTACAAGAAACTACCCGTTCATATTTCGGAGACAGGTTGGCCATCCAAAGGTGATGAAGACGAGGCTGGTGCAACCCCAGACAACGCAAAGAAGTACAATGGGAATTTGATGAAGCTTATGAGCCAAAAGAAAGGGACACCTATGAAACCTGACTCAGACCTCAACATTTATGTGTTTGCTATGTTCAACGAGAACATGAAGCCCGGTCCAACTTCAGAAAGGAATTACGGGTTATTTAAGCCTGATGGAACACCTGTGTACTCGCTTGGAATTGCCTTAAGCAACAGTACATTTAGTAACACTACAAGTTTCGGTGGATCTAGTGGGAGTTCTGACACGCCAACCTCGTCACAAGGCAGTTCTTCCACTGGTTATTTGACCATTTCGTCTGCTACTACGGTGAGTTTTTGTTCATTTTGCTTTGGGACAAATTACATGATACCTCCAAATTTGTTTGGGCATAGATTAATTTCCAACAATCCTATGCACATACCTAATTTCACATTTTGTCTACTTATGATGAGAGAAGCTTCATTTTTATATGCATCGAACTGTTTTTATTATGCGCGCCAATCATAAATTGACACATAAGTTGAATACAAAATTGAGTGTCTCAATTAATGTTTAGTTTTGGATCAAATATTGCTTTCAAAAAAAAAAGTTTTGGGTCAAATATTGTCATTTATACTGTCACATACCTAACAATTACTAGAAGAAGATATGTTGTGATTGGTATTAATAAAGTGGTGAGTCATGGGTTCATGTAAAATTATTAAGGTCAATGGCACTATTCAATTTCCCTCTTCACAATCAAATATCCTTTTTTTTATATATACCTAAAAAACAATCATATAATATGTCCCATCAAAATTTGTGAAAACTTGTATTTTAAGATCATTTATTCAATAGTCATTTGATTAACATACACATGTTCACCGCAATCAGCGCATAATTAGTTGGTTGGGTTGGACCGTTGGAGGAATTTATAGTAGGAATAGACCTTTTTGTCAGTCTTAATCACTTTCTGTTACTGTGGTTAAAAAAAAAAAACTACAGGGACTTACTTTGTAATAGTTATCTAGCCTAAACCAAACGTAGCCATAGCCTCTCTTTCTTTATGTTTAGTACTGTTTTTTAGTGTGTAAAAGTGCAGTCATGGTGAGCCGTAGTGACGTACCATGTGCACTGTTTAGCGGTCCAATACTTTTCACCTGTTGATCATCTTCTTCATTACTAAAATCTTGATTAAATTTTTTACCAAAATTTTATGTTATGTTAATCAGTGAACGAATGAATGAACTTTTTGAGAACGTTGATGACGTGGTCCCCAGTCATAATTGATAGGGGACATGTGGTGTACAGATCTAAAGCTCTTGGAATCTCGAGGCACATTTGTTATTATTGAAAGCCTCACAAAATGTTACCGTTCCGCATTTATAGAATGGTCCAAAGTTTTTGGCAAGAACTTTAAAACTATCTCTTATTAGTTGTCCGAAACATATTAATGATAATCTGTTCTAGAATAGAAATTAACAAAAAAAACTTTATATTAAAAATCGTGCATTTTTATTTTTAAATTTATGGTCGGTCTCGGTCATATTAATATTTTGAGTTTTGGTAATTGATTAAACTAACACAAAGGGTGCTTTATTGGATTGATTTCAGAAAATATACCCATTGGTTGGCCCAGTATCCTTTTTCTTTATGTTTATGATCAAATTGTTGCTGTAAAGTTTGATTAGCTGAGCGTCGGAAAATATCCATCTACTGTTAAAAGCAATGGAGAGGAGAGAGTAAAAGAGAATAAAGAGGCAGCTTCAGAGTCAAGAAAAGGTGAAAAATTCTTTGTTCTATTTCTTTTCTTGTACGCGACTTAAATGTTCTAGGAATCAATGAATCATCATCATCTTCATCTTCATCAACAACCATCATCTTTATTTATTTGTTAATTAAATTTGACACCAACAAAGTGCATCTTTCTCCTGTGTACATGTAAATTCGCATCGCAATAGGCCCTACAATAGGTTAAGAGTCTCAGACAATTGGGCACATGGAGGCATTTTCCCCCCACCACTTAAAACAATTTTCTTTCTTTTGATGATAATAAGGGATTGTAGGTAGGGTGTGTGTCACTACTTTTTTCTTTTTAGTTGGCACTAAGCTGTAACTTTCTCTCTCTTTTTTTTGGTTATTGCAGGAAAGATTATTTCAGTGTCGCAATAATTTTAAAGGGCGTTAGGTTTGTTGATGAAGAGTTTGATAGTTTTAAAGAGGTGGACCCACAATTCTATTAGAGTGTAGTTTAGATTTATCAATTTGTTGTTTGTTGTATCTCCTTTTTCATCGCTGTGAACAGGGTGTTATTATCTTTTTTATTATTATTAATGTTAGATCAATTTGGTGTACAATTAAACTTAAGTAGTGGGTATTCTGGTTGGTCTAGAGCCATTTTCAGTGTGCACTTTCGTCATGTTGATGGGGGGACTACACTGGTTTAATGATTGATTAATCATAACAAGAGCTGCTGTTGAAACACAACATCATGCATGCTTTTCATTTTTGTCTTTTCTTTGCGCTTTTGTCTTAAAACCTACTGCAAGCGTGACAAATCAAAACAAAATCTTTGCCTGATTACATTACACGGCAATGCCACAACAATCTAGATATGATCATTAAATTTTCAATGGAGTGAAAGACCAAACAACCCAATAGAAAGGTACAGAAAAAGAGATATATTATGAATCGGATGTATACATCTTTCCCACACTGCATATGATAACAAGGAAGACCGCTCGCTTATAATAACCTATATTTTTTTAGTTTTCTTTTCTTTGAATTTGCTTTTACCAATTCCACTCTAACCGTCACGTCAAGCAAACTTCATCAAATGCAGTATCTATCAAAAAGACAATCTATCCGCAAGTTTATCAGCTCAGAAAGTGATCCAAATGCTGCTTGTCCAAATTCCATGCGAATCTACTTGAATGGGCTATGCCTCAAAACAAAAATGCTTCTTACACATGGTTACAAAAATACATTTCATATGTACACTAGAATTTCATTATTCACATCAGAGCTTGGCAGAAAGTATCCACCCAACCCTTGCCCAACAACATTAAGCCTACTGTCTAGCCACAATGACCTGATATGAACTCATCATAAATCTACAGCGACCTCAATCGGATTTCCAGACCATAACTAACTAACTGTCTTGCTAGAAATGTACATGGGAGGATGCTGGACTGCTCGTATCAGATCATTGCATAGCCTCTTCCAGAAGAAATCATATGAAAAACTAAATGTTCTACAATCTAGAATTACATGGTCCTTTACCCTGTCTCATCTAAACTAGCAGAGGCCTCACTTCCTAATGGACATGATCCACCTCCCTGAATCTCATCCTCACTGAATGTGCTCTCTTCACTAGAATCAGAAAATTGTCCAACATCCTCATCGGAGATCATATCAGCCTTCCTTGTCTTTCTAATATCCTTTATTCCCCTCCCCTGCAGGGCCAATCGCCTGCGTTTTCGTGCTTTCCGCTTACCCTTGGGATACTCTTCCCTTTGTGAGTCCAGGCTCTTACCATCTACCTCCTTTGCTCTCCTGCTTTTGCCATATTCATTATCCTCTGATTCGTCCGCATCAGACTTCCGCTTTTTTCTACTTGAATTTGTCTAGTATAAAATAGTGTAAATCCAGATTTTAGTTCAGAGGATACCAAGTGAAATCAGTTCAATGGCAATAGAAACATAGACTAGAAATTCCAAGCAGGTAAATATGCATCTATAAATTTTTCAAGAGAGTGCTAGTCTAGCAAATTCTACTTTCAAATAAACGTACAGGAATCAAAACCACTGATGGTCCAGACAAAGTTTTAAATACACAATTCTTCTACTTAACTACTGAATTCTTCCCACCACATTCTGAGAGACTAACATCATCATCATTGTTACCACCAAGCTACACCTATTCAGCCTTTAGAAGACCTAAAAATCCTCAACATGGGAAGTTGTCTTAGTACTACTTAAGCTACAAGTTCACTACAATGGTTGTAGCCATGTTATGATTTTCGGGGAAAATTGATGACATGAAAAGCTTATTAGTCATTGAGGGTCCATATTTGCTTGTTATTCTCAGTCAACCATTATTGTCCATTTGTCCTTCTCGGTCCTCTTTTTTGTTTTTTACTCACTTTAACTGCTCAAGTCACAGCGGTGAGAACCAATTAGGCAAATTTTTTCTTTCAAATCAACATTCAGTAACAGTTTGGGTCAGAGTTTTCCAATTGAACTAGTGTACTCAACAGTGGCAAGGATGACATGTTTTGAATATACATTGCTACATGAACAGGAACGTAAATATTACTGGCAAAAAATTTCACACGCATACCTTGGGACCACGGTCAACCAACCGAGCCCACTCATGACGGTTCCTCAGGCAATCAAGAACAGCCTGAGAATGACTTGAATATGCATAACGCTCTCCATTATGCTTCCTCAAGTTATGCCAGTGCTGTGAAGTAAAATACAGCAGAAAAATGAGAATCAAATTTCTTCTAAATTCACAAAGGGAAACTAACAAATCTATAGAAAATTAGTCAGTGAAAGAAGAGACATACTGGGAGGACTGCATTACAGAGTTCCTCATAAGTCATGCGCCTGCCTTTGCTCATAATCTCATTGATCAAGCCTACACATAATTAAAAGGATTAGAGAACAATGAAAAGTTGAAAGAAATAGTATACGCTGCTTTTCTTTTTGAATTGATCCTTTTACAGCGGAGAACACTATGTGCAAATATAATGCTCCTGACGGGAACTTACCAGGTAAAGTGCGATGAACAGGACCCCCAACTGCTCCTGTATCATCATCAGAGGTATTCCTGGGTGAATTGCGTATAGACGACAAATTACGTTCATTAGCTTCAGTAGAGGAAGATGGGCCACTGTTTGTAGTTGCTGTGGAAGCAGGAGGGATATTCTTCTTAACAGAATGGAACACTGTTGGGGATCCATTTTCCTCACTCTTGGTGGAAGCATCTGCTGTGTGTACCATGTCTTGTCTCCTCTGATCAGAAGAAGATGGCACTCTGTCTGTCCTTTTAGCTTCATCATCATGCTCACGAGAACTGCGGAACCCATCTTTGGATGCGTCTTTGTATTTTCTTCTAGAAACCTATAAAATGTACCAACAATGAGTTCAGTTACTAGAGCCAACCCCCTGTTAAACACTTATGTTGCCAAAGACAGCAACTACATATAAAGAGAATACTGATAAAGTGTCATAAAATTTCAAGAACACCACACATCTTACCAAGTTATGATCTTTTCCTCCAGAGCTAGATGAGCGCTTTATTAGAATGCTTGTCGCACTTGAAGATGACAACTGAGGTAAGGTACCTGCATGGCGCATGCGTGGCACACGAGGTACTCTAGGAGAACTATTGAGTTCTTGATGCAAAAGTAAAGCAAGCTGCCAAAAACAAATAAAGATCACATCAAACACAAAATAAGGGAAAATTTTTAATACTAAAAAAAAAAAAAAAAAGGAAGAAAAAAGAACATTCGGCTCAAACCTCTTCATCACTGAGGGTTGCAGGAGAATTTGAAGGTGGAGGATGCGTGGAAGGTCCATGATTTTGATTCATCTTAGATGACGGCTGGAAATTTGCCTGGTTAAACTTCTCACCTCTTTGAGGTAGACCTGAAGAGTGAGTCTTATTTTGTGCATGTAAAGACTTCTGCTGATGCAGCGATACAGCAGACTCACCTGGGCCTGTAGCAGCAGAAATATTCTGTGCTGAAGACATTTTATCTTTAGAAGATGAGTTATCTTTAGAATCTGATACAGTTCGCTTTGGAACAGAATCGTGTGAAACCCTGCTAGAGTGCGATGCTTTTAAAGCAGAATTTTCAGAAGATTTTGGACGCTCTTTTTCTGCATTCCTAGGCAAGTCATCCTTCTCTTCATCCTTGACCACATCACTTAAAGCACGATCTTTCTTATTGCTAAGATTGGAGTCAGGCGTTACTCGTTGCTTGGTGATAGGATTGGGATTCTGAGCATCCACAGGTTTGGAGTCGTCAGTAGAGGATGGTTTGGAAATCATGATGGTGGATGAGGTGGAAGAAGATTTTCCAACACATACAACCATTTTACGCTGGTTGGGTAGCACTGGGGCATTTAAGATAGCTCCACCAGATCTCGGACGCTCTTCAGCAGACACCAATCCATGTTTGGCATCCAAAGGAATATTTTTTGCAGACACAGAACCTTCTGAGCCCACCAATTCTCGTTTAAGCTGACAAGGACCACCAGACAATTCATCAAATTTATCTGTATGGTGATCAATAAGTCCGTCTAAACTTCTTTCAGCATCTTGTGCCTTATGGTCACTGGATTGTGAACTGGTTACCACTGCATCATTCATTTTAGAATTTTCAGACATTTGCTCAGAAGATATCCCTGTCTCTTTTGCATCACCTAGAGGAGAAGACCGTGTATTCGAAAGACCCCTAGAATTCTCATCATCTTCTTCAGTTTTCACTTTAACATTTGGCTGAACAGAGCTCAGTGACGTGTCACTGTTAAAATCTTGAAGAATCTGATCGTCTTTAACTTCTGGTGCGCTGGTAGCCAGATCTTCAATAGGTGGCCTCGCATCATTTCTAGCAGAAACTTCTGCACTATTTTCTATGTTATCATTTGACCCGCTAGCTCCCTAATTTAAGAAACAAAAGTGTCACTTAAACAGAATAGCTGAATTTTCTAGAAGCATACAATATGACACATACTAAGTAAATGTTGTTTGCGCCAGAGTTGCTACATCCACTAAAGCATGTGATAGATAAATAAACTTTAGTAGGTTAAGCAAAATCTTGTAAAGTAAGGGCAGCACTATTTTCTATGTTATCATTTGAACTGCTAGTTCCCTATTTTAAGAAACAAAAATGTCACTTAAACAGAATAGCTGAATTTTCTAGAAGCATACAATATGACACATACTAAGTTAATGTTGTTTGTGACAGAGTTGCTACATCCACTGAAACATGTGATAGATAAATAAACTTTAGTAGGTTAAGCAAAATCTTGTAAACTAAGGGCGGTATAGGATGCACTTAAAAGTAAACCAATTACATAAAACAAAATACAGCAAGCCCAAGTAACGTATCCAATTTTAGCAATCCTATATCCTAGGGTTTAGATAGTGGAAACAGACTAATAACCTTAGGTGACATAGCTCTCTATTGTTAGAGATATATTCCAACAGAATAGGTGATGTGTAAGAGCACATGGAGCGTACTCACTGAGATGTACATGCATACCAACCTAACAGGTGTATTAGATTCAGGACCCATTTCAAGGGGGAGGGGGCACGGGGGAAATAATCACCAGAATCAGTTAATTGCTTATGAATGAGAGGATTCCAAGGTTTTCACAACAATAACAAAGCTACAACTTTTAGGACAGGGAAAGCCTCTAGTCTGAAAGTACATAAATTCATATAAGTTATAAGAAGCTTATAGAGTTGTCTACTTCTTGTACACATCCTGTATGTGATGTTTAGACCCTTTTGGCACTTCTTTAATGAATTTTATTACTAATTTTATTTTTTTATTAAAAAATATAGCTTAGAGAGATAGAATTCGAAATGAGGAAAATTACTTAAAGATAAGGGTGGCTCCTATTGATGAAAATATGAGATGGCTTGGTCATGTTCAAAGAAAAGCAATTAATGCACTAATGAGAAATGAGCTTATTCAAGTTGAGAGAATGAAATAAGGTAGAGGAAGACCAAAAGTAACATTAATAGAAGTAGTAAAAAAGAACATGTCAATTTCGGAAGTAATTGAGAGTACGAAAATTTTGGCCTAAAGCTTGGGAACTTCTTGTTGTTAGCTTAGAGAGCTGAATTTTTGGTTTTGAGTTTTGACCTTTGCCAGGTTAAGGGCTTATTAATGTTTTGAGGCCACATTGGTTAATTATTATTGAATATTTATGGTGCACGAATGAAGTCCTATTCATTAATTTGGGTCTATATTCAACAGCAGTCTCTTATATATGGTCTTTACTTGTTTATCTTCCAAATTTACTTGGTTTCATTGCTTTGCAAAACAGCAAACCCTTATAAGTGAGGTGTTAATATAATTGAAACCAAGTACTAGCAAAATAATGTGAATGCATTCCCTTGTGTTTGTGATTGACCTTTGCCAAATTGCCTATGGCTTCCTCACTCTATCTCGTATTTATTCTTCTTTGACCTTCTTTAACTTCTAAGCAAACTCATGCTTTAACTGCATCAATGACAGCCTATAAATATGTTATCAACTCAAGTTTTATAAATCTTCAGGCCATTATCATCTTGTTCCCTTTAAATTTGTAACCATAGTTATTAAGAAAGTTGTTAAACCTAATTTAGACCCAGCATGAAGAAGCCTTGAAGACAATTTTTTTACTTTGCAGAACAATACGGCCATCCTTCAAATACATTCTGGATAGTCAGATTCTGAATGATTATCTTTTGTGGGTAACTGGGGGTGGGGGTTAATGGTGATACGGACAACATTAACCATGGGCCAATAGTGGTGTAGCAGTGGGTGCAGTGGAATATAGCAATATAGAGCAAAATTCAAGGCTGCCTTGATTTGCGATATTATGGCGAAAGACTCAAAATTAACCTAAGTACAAGGTGAAAACTATTATTTACTACAACCATACCTCGTCTTTAATGGGAACACCAGCCACATTGCTTTCTAACAATGATGCAACACCATCAACAATTTTTGGAGAGCTCTCAACTGCTATAGGTACTTTATCGCTATCTTTTTCTCCCTTGAGACCAGCTCCAGCAGAGGACACACACCTAGGAAAGTCAGAAGGTAAGGCTTCCGAAGAGTGAGCAATAGTAGCTAAGTTGTTCTTGAGCTGTTCCACATTATTGTCTACTGCGAGATTACCATCAGGTACATGCTCTGGAACCACAGAAACCTTCAAATTTTTGTTCTTAATACTCTTACTTTCATCTTTAATAAACTTCGGACCTCTGTCTTCATAAAATTCCAATTGTTTTGCATCACTTGTGGGTGTAAACACTAGTAATAGAAATGAAAACAAAAAGTTGGAGTCAACAAGCACATGTCAACTAGTGCTACATGTGGCGCACCATCTAATATTTTGCCACTAAAATATAGCTAGACAAGAATTGAAAAACACCAGTTTGTAGTACAAATTAGAGATTAAATATGAAGTAAAGAATGAATATAATTAAAGCATGGATTGATTACAAATGATTTCTAAAGCATTGCAAGGTACATAAAATCACCTGTTTTAGAAGAATGTGAGCCTCTCTTCCTTGCATCTGCCTCTTTCTCAGCAATTCTAACTTTCTTCTTCCCGTTCCGATCTTTAGATGGCCCCAAATCTTCTTTCTTCCGCTTATTGGCTTGTACTACAACAGGTCGAAGTAAGCTCCTCTCCTTCTTCGCACCATTCTGCACACGTCTAGCATCAAATTCCTCACTCTCCCACTTCTTCATCTCCTTCAAAGGCGCCTTCCTATCACCGCCACCTTCCTCACCCCTGCCTCTCACGCCAATGAAAGCTGTAACAGGTGCAGTAGCCAAAACTCTCTCCTTCGACAAGGAGAACAAGACCCCAGCCCCCTTATCAACAGGATTCTCATTTTCATCCTCAATCCTAGAATCACCCTCTTTCTTCTCATCCCAACAAGGAAACTCCCTATACTGAAAATTAAACTTCTTGGGAACACACCCGGTACATTTCCACAACTCAGGAGTAAAAACCGACGACAACCCACTAAACAATCCGGGATCACCACCCGGAATCCCCTGAACATGTACCCTCTCCTCAATGGGTATATCAGTCCAAAGCCTAAAAGGGCGGCGAGGTGGCCCATTAGTTGCAAAAGAATTCTCCATTCTCATAGTCTTAGTAGGAAGCTCAACCAACAACTGAGCAACCTCAGTCTCCTCACTAACATTCCTATTATTCTTAATCTTACATTTATCACACACAAATATATCATCCCCCTTCACATACCGCGAGCACCGCGTGTGCACCCACACGCCACACTCATCACAATTCACCATCTCCTCCCCATCGTCGAAATTGACACCACACACGCAATCTACAGTCCATGACTCGTCAACCCAATCGTCCGGTGGGTCCGTACTCTTACACCGCTGTGACCGACCCGTCATACCTAACCTAACCCCCCTCCCTCTCTCCCTCTACTCAATTCAGAAAAAAACCCTAACAACAACACCAAGCCCTAAACCTAAACCTAAACCAAAACCAAAACCATAATCGAAATTCAAAAACAATGACTAGAATAGAAACTGAAACTGAAACTAAAACCTAAATCCCAATTCACAAAGTTTTCCTATTTTGTGGAGCAATTTAAGTTTGGGAATCCAAAACATAAGCGACAAAGAATCAAAAATAAATAAGAATTATGAGTACCTGGGGAGCCTAGAAGATGAGAAATTGTTGTGAAATTCCGTGAAAGAGTGATTTGTGAGTCTCTCTCTCTCTCTCTATCCACACGGGAGGAAAATGAAAACGAATTCCCGGAATTGAAAGTGAAATTTGGAGAAGAGGGATTTGGATTTGGCGTCCGTGTAGTGTAGGTTTGACTCGGTGAAAATGCAATGTGGGTCGGGTCGGAATCGAAATAAGAAAATGTGTGGTGGGCCATGGTGGAGGGACAGGCAGGCCCAGTATACGTTAAAGGCTGCTGTATCTGTGTCAAATAAATGAGAGTGTCAGAGTCTGGGTTTTGGTTTTGCTTGACTAGTTGACAGCTCACAATCCCTATTTTTAGTATATTCTGCTAAAACTGTTTACCATTTGAATTATTTTTTATTAAGATACAATTATATTTTTGTTTATTTTTTTTTAAAAGCCCAGTAAGTTTTTTAAAATTAAGCTCCCCCAAATGAACATAATTACATCTTGTGAAAATTGTGTATCGTTTATTCGTTTTTAAAGTTGTAAATAGATGATACCGAAAATGCTCAGTAAGCTCCATTGTTCTCACATACCCTAAACAAAACCTGCACAACAAAGAATAAAAAAGACCCTACAGAGAGTACCGGTATAGTACCGGCCAAAGACCCTTCGAAAGTTAAGTTAGAGAACTTTCACAACTCTAGAGGGCCAGAGATAGGGTAAATTATGCGTACCTTACTTTTTGAGGGCTTGGGGCCTTTTACAGTGGTGTAGAACTGACTTCTATTTCTTGGATAAGAAAATGTTTATTTATGGGGAAGATCCTAATAAATGTACATGTTTTGCGCGATTCTTCCCATATAGGATTTCCATTGACCAGGGTCAATCATAGAATGCAAGATATTTCCATTTAGGATTTCATGGAGTTCACTTAAGCCATGTGGGTGGCACGTGGCCTTGATATCTGTCAATCTTGTGTTTGTATACCTAGAATTTGTCCACTATGGAGGATAATCCGTCCACTATGGGGACCAACCGTCCAGTGCCTCAATCTGTCGTCCTGTTCCTGTGCTTTGATCACCCATTATCTCAGTACCGTTGCCTATGGCAGGTTTGTTTGAACGAGTCCGTCTACCTTAACTTTTATCCTCTTCATAAATAAACCAAGTTGTTTATAAATAACTTGAGCTTGGCTTGAGAAAAAAACATTTTTTTTTTCATTTTTTTAATAAACAAGCCAAGTTTATGCCTTTAAACTTGATTATTAAATAAATTAAGCTTAAACATAATAATATATTCGGGAAAATAAGTTCGTGAATATAGACATTAATAACATTTATACTTTTGGTTGAGAGTGATAAAATAAAATCACCGTAATGCACTTTAATCAAGTTATGTAATTACTAATTAGTAGTATCTTTTTTTCTGTATTAGAATCTGTTGTATTTGAAATGATTCATTTTAAAGATTTTTCTTCTCTTCAAATATAAAAACATGCATTGAAATATAAGTTGGGCAAATAACAATTAAAACTTGTTAGTTGCTAACCCAAAAAGCTTTATAATTTAAGATTTGATGGGAATGGTTGCCATGTGAAGTTTGTCGGAGAACACTAATGTTGGACCCCGCCACAAACACAAACCTACACACCACTACCTCATAAAAATCAGTCAGACACACACAAAACACAATGACACAAACCACTTGCACATTTGGAAAACGATAAAACGAGCTACTGGTAGAGATAGCTAAATACCATGAAATACTATCTATCAATCAAGGTTTCACGTACACACTCACACACACCCCTTAAAATAATCAAACAGTTTCAACAAGTACTGCATTCCCGTCTTCCTTCGTGCTATATATGACTATATTCTGCACTGGATGCATTGCATCCCTATCATTTTCTGTTTCTGACTCAGCCTGTAGCGGTACCTTTCACTGTTAATTAGTTGTGAGAGTGAGGGAAACTCTCACTGATCACACACTCAGCTGCTCATTTCAGGTACTTATAATACACTGCTTCTGAAAGTTTTGGTGTCTTTTTCATCAGTCGGTATGGTAAATTTGCAACCTTTTAAATTTATTTTCTGTGTTTGTATGCCAAGGCACATTTTGTTTCCTGTAATTATAGTTTTTAACCTCTCTCAGATTACACAACACTTGTTTAAGTTTATGATAAACTCGGTCCTCTTAAGTTGAAGAGCTAAGGGCTCCAAATTGCTTATAGTTATTACTAATGCCAAGTAGAAAAAGGGAAAATTATACCATGTATGTAGAGGATATAAGACTTAGTCAGCTTCGGAGTTCGGAGTTGGGAAAAGGTGAAAATTCCAATCCTCTTCCTTACAAATGTTCCGGGATCTTCATCTTGAAAGTCTATAGACATATGGCCATTTAGAAATAGCTTATTTAGTTTTTTTTTTTTTTTTATCTTAAATAGTTTTTTTTTTTAATTGTTTGCTGAAGGTGTGCTACAAATGTTCCGGGGATCATCATCTAGAAAGTCCATATTCCATAGATTTTGGACATATGTCTATTTGGAAACAACTTATTTAACTTTTTGTTGAAAGTATGCTAAAGTATACTTGTACTTTAAAAAAAAATGAGAAAAAAAAAAAAAAAAAAAAAAAAAACAAACAAACAAACAAAACAACGCTATAAAGTATTAACAGTCTTACTATAAATATTGTTCATAATAAATTATCTATAATTTTAAAGTGATTGTTTTTTTTTCCATAATAAATTTAAAGTGGTCATGTTTAGCCTTAAAAATAACTTAAATTAGTTGGTTGTAGTCCCTAATATAATTAAAATAATTACTTTTAGAAATGGTCACATTATCTAAAGGACTTAATTGGTTACTTTAAACTTGAGGGAGTAAAATTGCTCATGTACTAAATTTACAGATCAACAATAAATTTAAGCTAAAATTATCACTTCAATTATAGTAAATAAAATTTGTAATAGAAATAGGATCACTACATCCTTATACAAATAAGTCTTTAATCCTTTGCCCAATTACATTGGTACCTTTCTCTCTTTTCGTTGGTAGACGGTAGTTAGCAATGAGAGTGTAGCCTTCTCTACTTTTTGGTTGCATGGCAATAATTTTAAGGAGAAAAATTTCGTACATACAACATTTATAATCTCATACGCGATGTACACATTTTTTTTATTGATATCTACATTTAAAATGTCAAATCGGTGATGTACACATTTTTTTTATTGATATCTACATTTAAAATGTCAAATCGGTGATTTGTACGGAGTTCACGGACTATATATATATTAATGAGTGTGAGAGAATCAATGTCCTAATTTTAAGATGTAGTAAGAGAGGTGACTAACCTCTTATAACATGAGAGAAACATAAAAAATTGAGTTTAAATTCTGCATAGTTTTCTTTTCTAATTACACTCAACGTAGTTAAATATCAGCAGATTTGTTGATGAAGCAATTTAAAAATAAGTAGCAATCTGGCAAAAAACCAATCTAATCTTAATATAGAATTCAAGTTGCTTTTAATCTCATATTGATTTCTCTCTTCCCGCTTCACTTCAAACTTCAAATTGATGTGTATATCTTGCGGTCTGAACGTACGTGGACATCTTCCGAGTATTACCACCACGTACTCTTCGTGTAGTGGTCACTTTACAAGTATAAGTGTTTGTGGGGAGTAAGGGCTGGAGTTCAAGTATTTAGGAGAAAGCTTCACACACATATACACATAAATTAGGCTAGAGTAGAATTTCTATCATATATAAAAAAAAAAGTGAGTATTTGTCCCCACATGCAAAATGTGAGCAACAAAATTAGGGATGTGTAGCTGACCCACCAACCTGCCAAAATTGACCCAACCCGCCAGGTTGGGGTCGATTTTTAGGGGTTGGTGGGTGTTGGGTTGGTTTTTAGGGGTTGGGTTGGGTTATGAAATTTTTTTTAATAGTGAGTCAGGTTGGGTTCGAGTCATAACAATTACAAACCCAACTCGACCCACCTATATATCTAAAATTTAAATTATATATATTTAAAATATATTATATAATTAATAATTTTTTTATTTAATTTGTTTCCCCTATTCAGCTATTCCTATATGAAACCCAATTACTTCGCAAACTCTAACAATCTTATTTTTCTCTCTGCCGTCTCCCACTCCATTCCTATTTATTTATAACTGAGTTGGGATACTAGTTCATGTATATTTTGTTTATCAACTCAATTGGATATATTTTGTTTATAACTTAATTGGAATACTAGTTCATTTATATTTTGTTTATCAACTCAAGTAATAGGTGAGATATATATATATATATATATATATATATATATATATATATATTTTACTCAATTTAATAATAATAGTAATAAAAAAAATTTGTCCAATTCATGGGTTCAACTTGACCCAACCCGATCCATGTGGGTTGGGTTGAGTTGGGTTGAATCCTTATGATGGGTTGGATTTTTTTAAACCCACCATCGTGAGTTGGGTCATAAAATCCCCTCAACCCAACCCGACCATGCACGCCCCTAAACAACATTATAGTTGATTATTAAAATAATATAAAACAAATAATGAACTTTAAGCGAAGTATTGTTATTCTTGAAATTTGTTTCACTTAGAGCAGTTTCTCTATACACACCCAAAAAAAAAAAGTTTCACTTAGAGCAACTATATTAATTTTAATGTGTTTATAATGGACTACAACTACATAATGTAAGGAGAAAAAACAAATAATAAGAAAGGAGAATAGCATCTACGATGCTAACTATAACACGTTGGGTCCATTTAATATGATATGGTTTAGACATGAGCTAATATACAATATTAACTATATTGTAAATATATTGGTGATAATAACTAAATGACTGATTATGTATTATATAATTTCACAAATCTCATGTAGTTTACTAGAGGTTTTATTATTTCATATGGAGTGATTTTTTTTTTTTTTTTTTTGGGCATTTAGACAGGTTTTCATCAATACTTTTTTTAATTTCACATGATATTTTTTGTTCCTTGAAAGTGTGACTTGATCAAAATTATGGAATTTACAAACATTTTTAATAAAGGGCAACCGTTTGACCATGACATAAAGAGAGTATAACAATTTAAAGTAGAGAGAAATTAACAATTTGACACAATTACAACTTATAAGATCTCTTTTAATATATATATATATAATTGTTATTTTTTTTTTCTTATAATAAATGTGAGGGTAATTTTTTTATTATAATTAGATGGTTACAATAATGAGAACGGAGAGATTCAATTCTTAATTCTCTTTACACAGAAAAAATACTGAATACCATTAAACTACAATTCTCTTGACATGAAATGGTTCGAAATGCGGAATTAGCCGCATATTGTAATTATTTCTATTAAAAAAAAAAAAAAGACATGAAAGGACGATATGGGAAAGAAAACCGAACTCTTATACAGTGCTACCTTTGCTGAAAGCAAGCTAGCTATTAATCTGCCAACATCAACTCACTGTCAAATAGAATCATCAATTCACAATGTATATTAGTCCAAAAGATAGGTGTGAAAGTGGGTTGGTTGGTTGGTTTGTTGAGCAACCGTTGAATAGCAACCCTCGTATGTCCAAATCAGGTTATTGTCCTAACAATTGCTTTTGCATGTCCAACGTGAGACCTGTAGCTGTAGGCTGTATCTTTTTCTTTTTCTTTTTTGGGTAAAAAGCTGTAGGCTGTATCTCTCCATTCTTCGAGAGCTATTTGTTGGGAAGAAATTTGCTTCTTGATGGCCTCCAATGGCAAGTAAACAATGGACATCAAATTTAGTTTTGGTTTGATAAATGGTTGTGTGATGTCTCAAATTGGTTGGATATTTGTACTTTTAAACAATTACAATGAGCATCAATTGTGATTAGCTAGACTAATTGAACAAGTTCTTCTTAAAGTTCAATAACATTTTTTGTGATAGTTTCAAATTGACATGCAATTTGTAATGCATGGGGTCCAAAGCATAATCAAAGCTTGATCCAAGTTCAAATGACATAGAAACCTTTATGAGAACCAACTGAATCAAATAAATTGATAATATTTCTATAAGGATGACTTCTAGTTCTATTTTTTAAAATCAATGTAGCTAAAATAATTATAGAAAAATTTATAGGAAAGGAAAGACAAATAAATATTAAATAAATAAAATATAGTATTTAAAGCAAAATCTAACTAGTCAAGAAAAATGTTAATCTCTAAATTTTCTCTTTCTAAGAGTTTATTTTGTCTCACTCTCGCTTAAAAGTTACTAAGGTTTTTGAGCAGTGGCGGCTTCAGGAATTTTGTTTAGGGGGATCATTAAAAAATTTTAATAAAAAAAGAACTTGAATATATTGAGTTACCAACAAAAAAAAAAAAAAAACATGAAGTTTTACAATTTCCTTCTACAAGTATTCAAATTTTGAATTGTTATATAGTAGTTCATTATGAGAATCTATTGCCAATGTGGGTACTTATGAGCCTATAATCATTTTATTTTGTTAAGTTTATCTAACATTTTTATTTTTATGCAATTTTTATTATCTATTTGTTATTGTTTTTATAAAAATATTTTAAACTAAATGATTAAACTAAATTCATTGGCTTTGTATTAATTATTGACGCACAAGATCACACTCATTCATACATAAAATTATACACTAGTATCTACTTAACCAATCAAATGCTTGGACAATCACTAACTTTTAATTTTTTTCTTGAATTTTACTAACTTTATAACAAAAAGTTATTATAACATGATAACAATACACAAACATGTAACAAACCATCTCTATTTTCTAATTATTAAATTATATAAATTTATATTATATTTATATTGTACACACAAACATCCACACACATCATAATTCGCACAAATAACATTATAACAAAAAGTAATGCATACAATCAATATTAGACACACTCACACACATAATATAAATTTATAAAAAATAGTGACATTTACAATTCACAAACACTTACTCTTTATTCTTAGAGTTGGAAATACTTGTAATAAGAGAGTGCAAAACTTAAGTCAAGGTGTGCAAAAATATTTTAAAGAAAAAATTATAGTATTAAACTAACAAAAAAAAATATTTTATATATATAATTTTTTTTTTTGAAGTCAGGGGGTTCATTTGAACCCCCTAAGAATAGTGTAGCGTCGCCCTTGTTTTTGAGCAAAATTTGTGATGTGCTTTGTATTAGAACCTCATTCTCTCTCCCTTCTGTATGTGTGTGTGTTTATAAAAAAAAAATGATAATTGTCTCATATTACTTAAGAGAGTATAATGCGTAGTATAATTTGTTACACCATCCCTTAAAAGTTATCATGAGTTTTGAGTAAAGTTTTTTGTATGTCTTTGTGTTAGAACTGTATGTGTTTATTTTTGAAAAAATAATAATAATAAAACTCATAAATCTAACCTCAAATCAATTATGTCATGACCCCAATTGCACTAATCTATAAAAATGATACTATTAACTTAACAATTGATTAATTAACTAAAATATTTGCAATTATACCCAACCATTAGAGAAACTCTTAAAAGTAGTAAATATAATGAAGTCCAAACATGTCTTTGAGGATCCTAGAATTTAATCTACTAATTTATTTTGAAGTATAAAAAGTCACGGCATAAAATTCACTTAAAACTTAAAAAGAAGTACACCTAGAACATTTAGTCTATTAAGCCAACTGTTTCTCCAAAAAAAAAAAAAAAAAAAGAGTCTATTAAGCCAACTTGAAGTTTTAACGTTGAAATTAAAGGCCAACTTGACTCACTTGAGCAGACTATTAGTCTATTAGTTGAAACTTCTTAAAAATTTTTATAGTAGACTATTAGTTAGGGTAGGATTTAAATTTCTAAAACTTAAATGATAAAGTTTTATCTAAACTAAATTATTGGTAAATCTTATCCCTTAGTTAAGAGTCTTATAACTTAATATATATTAAACCATAACTTTTCAATATAATCTCTCTTAACTAATAACACTATCCAGATAATTAATTCTCACACAATACACCCCACATTGTTGTATTTTTTTTCACTATTTTTTTTTTTTTTAAAGATGCAACTTATACTTATGTTTTAATCTAATATATTCATATTACTTATTGTTCTTTACTTTTGAATTTGCGTGCATGATATTATGCAAATGAAGTTTACTATAAAAAAGCAAAACAATGGACACTCATTTAAGTTATTAGTTCTCTTATGTAAGTTTTTAATTTTTATACTCTCACTAATTAGTAAATTAATTTTATATTATTTGTTATGATATATTTCTTCAAATTAAGAGATAATATTTAACAACTGTTTTAATTTAGATAAAAATTTATCATTTAAAATTTATTCAAACTAAAAATCTATTATAATAAATTCTAAACTTAAATCCCAAAAGCAACCCACATTTTGTTTCTCACAAAAAAAAAAAACCCCACGTTTTGACTTCTACTCTAACTAAAAGTTTATTATTAATTGTGGGGCCAGAAAATTTATGACCCGGCCCACTTTCCGTCTGGACCCAGGGCCAGTGCCGATAAAAGCAATTGCCGAGGACGAGTGGTGAAAGATCAAATGGCCTAGAGGTGCAGCCGAGGATGACCCTGTCCTCGGCATCCCAAGACTTCAAAAGGAAGAACGACATGTCATCAAAGGCAGCCTCAAAAGCATCCCCAGAGGAAAAGGCAAATTAAATGGGTCTCACGTGGGGGTACGGAGTGGGAGTGGTTCAAGGAAAGGAGGTCACCTCTACAATGAATGCGCCCACAAACGTCCTATCCATATTGAAGGGATAAGATTTATGAACAGTGTGACTTCGGTTATTGCAACTAACAGAAAGTAGGGGGAGGCGGCTGATGGGACAGGTACTCGAACAGGTACCTGCCTGATCAACAGGTGGAGGGTCAAGATCAACTAACAAGGGTTATATAAAGTAATGGCTTATGCACCAAAAAAGGGGGGGACAAAATCGTCTCCCACCCCCTTGAGCCCTAAACAAGGAAGAGTTATAAGAAGACCAATCCCCTCGGACAAGGCCAAAGGACCGGAGCCGCATAGGCCATGCCGAAGGAAAGGTCTTATTAAACGCGCCGCTATCACGAACACCACGACTAACCACCGTCCAATAACCAAGGCATAACCTTTCAACCCCACGCTCTATAAATTTTATTGCAAGGGCCTTTTACGTACGAAGCCCATATCATTTGGGATCGTCACAATTTGAGTCCTTACATTAATATTTTAAGAACAACTAATTAGTAAATTAATTTTATACATTTAAACTTCACAAATTTAAATTCTATTCAAACTAAAAGTCTATTATCAAAAATTTCTAAACTTAAATATTTAAATAGATTTAAATTATATTCAAACTAAAAATCTATTCTAAAAAATTATAAACTTAAATTGTAGACAACAACCCACATTTTCTTTCTCCAAAAAAAAAAAAAAAACTTTTGACTTCTACTCCAACTAAAAGTCTATTATCAACATTTTAAGAAAAAATAATTAGTAAATTAATTTTATATTATTTGTTATGATATATTTTCTCAAATTAAGGAATAACATTTAACAATTGTTTAATTTAAATAAAACTAAAAGTCTATCATCAAAATTTTCTAAACTTAAATCTCACACAACTCACGTTTTTTTTCACCGAGATGCAACTTACGCTTATGTTTTGATTTAATAAATTCATCTTACTTATTGTTCTTTGCTTATGAATTTGCGTGTAGGATATTATGTCAAAGGAAGTTTACTATAAAGAAGCAAAACAGTGAACACCCATTTAAGTTCTTGGTTAAGTTTTTAATTTTTTTTTTTTAATTTTCAATTTTTGAACTCTTTTGTGTGTGTTTTGATTTTGGGATTTGGTCATTGTATTTAATTTCTGAGTGTATTTATGTTTTTTAATTAGACTATCATTAGGAAAAAATTGGTATTGAGGAACTGTTTTATTTATTATTATTTGTGCTGACTAAGGCACAAATTAAACATAATCTAAATAGGAATGATCAAACTCATACCTCGTCTTATATTAAGAAATTAACACAAAACACAAAGATAATTTTCAAATATAAAAATAGATAACCACCGATAAAATCTAAACTCTAAGAAATTAGAACTTAAAGTAATCTTTTATTAAAATTATTTACTTATTTTATAATTTATTACTATTGTGTGGGCCAGGATGAGTTAGAGGAGAATAGGTCTAGGTTGGAATAAAAAAGGGCCCATCGAGACGTTCCTATAAAAGAATCAGGCCCTAGTAATTCGAGGAAGGTATGAATTCAAGGAAGAAGCTGAGGAAGGAAAGAGGTTAGGAATCTTAAGAAGAGGACGAGGAACTATCAAGTTATGCCTAGGATAACGACTGATGAAAGTAACAGTAACTAATCCGAGCAAGGTTTGGAAGAAATTTCCTGATGAAGCTACTGTGCCCTCTGCATTAAATGCATTGTACCAACCAAGTATGTCAGATTAATGGCTGAATGACCTTTCTGAACAATGCCCCAACAGCCTATTACCTGTTTATCACAGTCTTAAAAGGAGGGGAGGAGAAGGACGGGACAAGTATTTTGCTTGAAGATCTCCCATGTTGTGGGATCGGTTTTTTGGGAGAAAAAAGATAGAGAGAGAAAGCAAGATTATTGCAATACTCAATAAAAGCTTAACTTGTATTTTTCGCTTAACAGTAACCCTCCTCAAATATTCAGAGGGAAGTGTAGTAATCAAAGAGAAATTCCTTGTCTACAATCTGACTTCTTAAATTGTTAGTTCAAAGACCCACCTCTTACAAATTAATTGTATTGGATAGAGGCTAGCCCAAGCTGGGGTGCTTAGTTTTTATCCTATACAATTACTATTTATTTAATAATTTAGTTTTAATTATTTTTAAAAAAATTTAGCTTACATATGAATCTTCATTAAGTCGTGCATTGCACATGAATAATACTAGTAAAAAATAAAATAAAAAGAGAGAGTAAAACTTATCTATGACTTAAAAAATGTATAACTCTTACATTAGGTATAATTTAAACTTATATATATACATGTGTGTGTAATTGTAATTATTTTTAATTGTATGGTGCATATGCACTTATTATATACTATTTGCATATTGGACAAAACTTAGGTACAGAACCTTAGGTTCACCTGTTAAGACTCAGTCATGTGACCACTCAACTAAAAATTATACTCCTATCTCATGAGAAAAAAGCCATAATGCAGAATTTTAAGAGGGGAATTTAAGAAACAACATCTAAGTATTATACCTAAATCTTGCCATTGCATATTATAGTAGAAGTGAAAGAATTATATGTTTAAAATAGTAAATATAAGTGGGTTTTAATTAGCTCAACTAATAAAGTCTTTGAAGATTGAATAAAAGATTTGGGGTTCAATCCTGACCTACATAAAAAACTAATTGGTATCTTAAATTGATGATAAATAGCTAACTAGATTAAAACTCTTTTTTTTTTAAAAAAAAAAAAAAAGAGTAAATATGAGCAACATAATTGCATTTGGACAAAATTTAGTTACAAAATTAGTTGTACCCTTAGGTTACAACCTTACACGATATCTCTTTATTGAAGATGAATTTTGATAAATCCACCATTAGATTACATATTCTTCTTATATTCTTTATACTTGTAAAATTTTTAGAAAATTAAAGATTAATAGTTATATCATCAATAAATTGTTTAAATTGCAAATTTTTGTAATTTAAAATTATACATAAAATATAAGTTTATAGATTATATTGTAAATAATATCGGATTGACACAAAATTTGACTTGTATATTAAGAGTGTAAAGAACATGCAATTCAATGATTAGATTTTCAAAATATGTAATAATATTTATTTTATTGAATAAAATAGTAACTTTAGGGTTTAACTAGTTTTGCAGTTAGACATGAAATAGTAATGACTCACCACGTGTCCCGGCATTGGGGATGTAATATGGTGGGCAACTAACTACTGAGAGTCAATCGATACGCCCAAGGATCCATCACTAAAATGAACGGTGATGAATGCTATTCCTTTTATAAAACAAACTGACGCAGACGCTGTTGGATAGTTTGAGTTTACGATTTTGCGTCAACAATCGGTCCCGATTTGTCTTCTTCTTCAACTTTCCAAATTTCGTTTCAGGTAATTCTCATCTCTGATTTTGAATTCTTTCTCTCCTGTTAAATTCTCCCTTCTTCTGTTTGGTTACCGAGAAAACCAACCAAATCACCAACCATTTGAATTACGCTTATTATGCTGCTATATGAAAAATTGTGACCTGCTAATATAATACTGAAAAATGGCTTTTGTTTAGCTTTCTTAGCAACCGGAACACTTAGGGTTTCGTGTTGTTTCTGATCAATTGGATTGCCACGGTGATTAGCTATGGCAGTAGCCGAAGATGCAGAACAGGAAGTTGCACCACAGAACAAGAAACCACCTACTGAGGATGAGAAGAGGTACATTATGTTTATTTATATATATGAGTGTAATTCTATGCGATGTTACATTACTCCATATATTTTCACTGAAGTACTTTGACAAATCTGTTGCTGGAATTGCATTATCTCATTGTACCTTTCATGCTTGCCGAATATCGAGATGATCAGAATTTAAAGTACAAAACGTGAGTTTGTAGAATGGATAAGAATCTTAAAGAAGCTATGGACTGGTGTAACATTGCAAAGAGTTACTTGCACCATGTATAACTTGATCCTAACCTCATTATTTTGAGTGAGATGCTATTTTAAACTTGTTTTTATTTGCAATGAAAAGGAGAAAGAAAATTGTGCCTGGAAGTTTGATGAAAGCTTTGATAAGACCTGGTGGGGGTGATTCAAGGCCTTCAGATGGTGATCAGGTATTCATTTATTTTGCTCTAGTTGTGCTTGATTGCTGCTTTTAATCTTAAATGTTTGTGACCCGTTTAACTGGCAGTACTATGTATGCTCAATTTGGGAATCTCAGTGGCAGTAAATGTTTTAATTTATATATATTTAAAGCCTGTTTAGTGGACATTCTTGCAATTGAAATGATGTCTTATACTACTCGAGTGGCTGTGTTATCATTGGGAACTTGGGCTATTGGAGGTTATAGTTGGGAAGTGAAGTGAGAAAAATCTAAGTTGGTTTATAAATTTTGCAGGTCATATATCATTGCACCATTCGAACATTGGATGGAGTTGTTGTTGAATCTACTAGATCAGAAAATGGAGGTGAGTATGATTTTATGCATCTAAGCACATTCTGGCAAAACTAGAAAAGCACTTTTTTTCTATTTTCCTGGTTATATGGTATATTTATTTTCAAAATTTATTGCCTTTTTATCCTATGCCCACTGATGCCAACATGATCAGGTATTTTTGTATCATCTCGCATAGGCTGCTCTATACTCTTGTGATCAGTGTACAAAACACATTGTTAATGATGGCTTTAACCCTTGCATTTGAGTTCTTTGCTCCATGCTTTAGGGCTTGGTCTCCTACACAATATTGAGAATTCCTACTTTAATAATTTGGCCTTGACTAAATTAATTTCAATGTTAAAATGCCTTCTGCTACAGTTATTGTCTGGATTAAATATTTACTTCTACGTGACAGGCAGGGGTACCCCAATAAGACATGTTTTGGGCAAAAGCAAGATGATAGTGGGATTGCTAGAAGGAATTCCAACAATGTCAAAGGGTGAAGTGGCAATGGTAATGTTTTCTTAGTTTTCTGAACTCTCTTTATATAACAAAAGAATTGGCAAAAGATATGGCAAAGAATGGAACAAATTAGTCATTATGTTTTTTACACATTGCATATTTAAAGAAAAGCATGTGGCTTTTTTTAATCCATTAATTTTTCATTTTTAGCTGGCATATCTGACAACCTTTATCTTCGTTTCCTGGAAAAGGACCTTCTACAAGTTACAACGGACAAGTTTAATTCAAAAAAATAAAAGAAAAATACAGAATTTGTTTGGGGGTGAAAATTAATTTTATTGATGGTTTGATTATGCTGGTATATTTTACTTTATCAAAAACAAAAAAATTATTCTTGTATATTTAACTTACTTCAAGGTGGTAATGTTGTTTCAGTTCAAGATGAAACCTCAAGTGCACTATGGTGAGGATGATTGTCCAGTTTCGGTTGTCAATGAATTTCCGAAGGATGATGAACTTCATTTTGAGATTGAGATGATAGATTTCTTCAAAGCCAAGGCATGAGTGTCCACTTTCAATTCTTTATCATAGGCATGATGCATGTTATTCTTCTTTAAAATCATAACATTTTGAATTGTACTTCTGGCATACCACATGTGTTGATTTCATTATTACATGGGGTTATTATTTTCAATTTCAATCCTGTTCATTGGAATTTATTCAAGATCACCGACCTCCAATTGGTGGGCCTTCATATCCGAAATCCAATATTGGTATATTTTTATTTAACATTATACCTAATTTTGATATTTTAGATCTAAGGAGTAGTTTAATAATGGTATCCAACTTTCATGAAGATTCCCTCTGGTGTTACCTCTCTAACAACACACACACACACACACACACACACACACACTAGCATTTCCCCACAGCTCCATTTTCTGTCTTTCCATCGTATTCTACTTTTGAAGAAAAAAAAATTGCATCCAACTTCTCTTAAAATTTAGATCTAATCATGATTTTCATTAATGTGTTGATTTTCAGGTTGTAAGTGATGATTTGGGAGTTGTAAAGAAGGTATTGGCAACTGTATGAATTGTTGCATTACTGTAATTTTGATAGGAGCATTTTCTTATTATGTTAAGTTCTGTTTGGTTGGGGTGATGGAAAAGTGGGGGATAGAAAAAAGATTTTGTTTTCCCTAATGAGTTTGGTTGGGAGGATGAAAAAGTGGAGAGATGGAAAACTCTTTTATTTGGTTGAGAAAAAAAAAAAAAAAATAGAGGATATAAAATTTAGTTTGTATAAATTTACTCTTATGCCCATATTGCATAAAAAAATTAATAGTTTATAAGAAAAAAAAAAAATGGAGGTTAAATAAAAAACATACAGTGGGTTAAAAAAAAAGGTGCACAGTAGATGGGTAATTTCCCATCTACACCCTCTCCTCCCCCCATTTTCTCCCCAAATCAGGGGAGATGCAATTTTGGTGGGCCCAGGGAGAAAACACATGAGCCCTACCATAATCACCCCCCTTCCCCCTCCCAACCAAACAACCCTCAAAACCAAAATCCTCCCCCTCGCATTTATCCATCCTCCTTCAAATCACCCCAACCAAATGACCCCTTTGGGAGTTATATTGTGAATCTGATATGCTTTTAAATGATGAAAATGGTGAAAATTTCATTATGATTAATCTCCTACACTATTTTGTCTGCATAAGAAGGTGTCTCTATTCTGTTGGATGCTCACAAAAGCTTTTAAATTTGTGTGTTTTTTAACTTCCTTTTTTAGTTCACTAATGAGTATCTGTTCTGAATTGTTACATTGCCTCATTATTCTTATATTGAACTGAAAGGAGAATCCTGCGGACATTCTCATCTGCTATATTATTGGGTCAAGGATAATATTTTTGAATATTTTCTTGTTAGACCGTAAAATTGAGGGAACAAAAATTCAATATGGTGAACAAGTTTTTCATTAGTTATTTTAATACATGTTTTGCACCAAATGAAAATAAAAATACACGTGAGTGGATGTTCTGTATTTTGTAATATTCATGATTTTAATCTTCTGTCCAGAAAAATAAATGTGATGTCAATATCACTTTTTTTTTTCGTAAGTAATGCAATAACTATAGTGTTAAGAGACTCCTACATGAACAGGTAATAAATGAAGGGCAGGGTTGGGAATCACCAAGGGAACCTTATGAAGTAAAAGCTTGGTAGGAACTTATTCTTGCTCATATATATATATATATATATTTGTGTGTGTATTCGCTGCTGTATTTTTGTTAAACTGCCAATTGGAATGCTTGAAGTATCTAGTTGAGTATGATTGTTTCCAGGATTTCTGCAAAGACTGGTGATGGCAAATTGATTCTGTCACATATGGAAGGAGAACCATATTTCTTTACTTTTGGAAAATCCGAGGTGAGTAAGACATCTCTCGTAATTTACTTCTTCAATTTGCTTGGTGTGCTTAGTTTTCTTAGTGAAATAACGTGCATTATTAGAATT
The DNA here is from genome assembly GCA_028535165.1 of Quercus tomentella. Classification (NCBI taxonomy): domain Eukaryota; kingdom Viridiplantae; phylum Streptophyta; class Magnoliopsida; order Fagales; family Fagaceae; genus Quercus; species Quercus tomentella. Next base: position 28,743,486 of record JAPQVY010000155.1, read on the forward strand.
TTCTGACGTGTGTAATATTTGCTGAGTTTTATATTTTCTATCTCTGTTTTAATTCAATATACTGTACTTATTTGTTGAGATAAACTTAGGAAAATATTGAATTTTTTAGCTGAATAGAAAACCATCTCCATTTGGCATAGCTTTAGAGGAAACTACTATTTTTTTCTGTCCTGTAATTTATGCTCCTTTTCTATATGGTTCTCATCATTTTTCGTGTATAAATTAGGTACCTAAAGGTCTTGAGATGGGAATCGGAACAATGACACGTGGAGAGAAGGCAGTAGTATATGTCACCAGTCAGTACCTAACTCAATCCCCATTGATCCCTGTGATAGAAAGTTTTGAAGAAGTACACTTTGAGGTGGAGCTTGTCCACTTCATTCAGGTCTGAGGTTCTTCCTCCTTGCAAATCATAGAGTTCCTTAATCTATCTGTATTTAAATCTTTGTTGTAACAAGTGAGGTCTTGAACTTACGAGTCTTTAATTTGCAACCACTTATAGTTTGGTGGATTGGAGATGACGTCTTTTCTTGCAAAGGTGTATCACATGTTTTAACAGGAACAATTTTTTCTCTTTTTTCTTGAATCTAATGAGTTGTTCAGAATATTTTGTCATGTGCTTCAAGGTGAAAAATTAAATGATAAATATCCCCATTTTTGGTGAAATATTAGGCATCGTTTGGTAACTGTTCTGGTTTTAAAAACAAAAACTCTTCTCTGCTTTAAAAAACATGTTTGGCTTAGATGTTCTTTGCAAACAAATTTCAGAAAGCAAAGCAATATCGGGGGAAAACAGTGAACATCTTTTTGAATATTTCCGAGAAAGGTGGTTTGGGAACACCTGAAAACACTGAGAAAACTGCTCACTTGATTGCCCAGTGCAATTTACCATGGGTCATATGAAAATGCTCCTTCCCTATCTTCTTGCCCTAATCAAGTAATCAACAAAGGTGAAGCTGCTCCTGTTGATTTCACCTTATAGTCTTTTACACTCCTAGTGATTTTCCTTAATTTATTTTTTAATATCTTCTCCTCTTTCTCCATAATCTAGTTTTAAATTGATTTTTCCCCCTTCCTTTTTCCCCTTTTCTGCTCAATTTATCATTTCACTATCTTCTCCATTATCATTTCGATGGTATCCAGTTGTTCAGAACAGTTTGCCATATCCTTTAATCCGTTGTATTCCTTTTTTTAAATGGTCCCCGTAATTCTTAAATCGGTTTGTTACCAGAAGATTGATAATGAAGCAAGGGTGTTACAATTTGTTGAATCAGATCACTTAGTAGATTGATTCTCTAGGTTAAGTTTCATAATTCTCCCTTTCAATTGAATCAGTTGTTATGCAGTCCACCGTTAGGAGAATTGAACACAATAATTACAATTATTCCAAACGTGTTCTTTGTTTTTGGTCCTCTGAACACTGTTTTCCTATTGTATTTTGACTTAAAAACATTAGAAAACTGTTCTTCGTTTTTATTCCAAAAAACAGATTTCTGAGATCAGTGTTTTTTTTTTTTTTTTTTTCTTTTTTGGAAAACATTACCCAACAAGTTCTTAGGTTCTTTCTTTCAGTTTGAAGTCTTATTTTATGATGCTTTATTTATTTATCTTACTGTTCTATTTCTACATCACATGCCATGTAGTTTGATTCAGTATTTATCAAGTTCACCCCCAGATATCAGACAAAAGAACCTAGCTGGATTTGTAATGGAAAAGGTGATTTTGCTTATGCATTGACAGGTGCGGGACATGCTTGGAGATGGGCGCCTAATAAAACGCCGAATTCATGATGGGAAAGGTTGGGTTTCAGAAATTTCTCTTTTTCCATTAGGATTAGTATTTGTTGGTAACATTTTTTTTTTTGCTAAAGTACGACCAAGGGATCTATATGATTTTTCTGTTTTTACATAGTTTAGGTTCCATTTACTACTTTCATTTGAGCTTCTTTCCCTTTTCTCTCTGTGTTTCATTTTCTAGTAATACTCTTCTATGATCTAATACATGGCTGTACTATTCATATTTATTATTTTATGAATCATAACATGATGCTTTTCTTAATTGTTTGATGCAATTAGGTGACTTTCCGATGGATTGCCCTCTTCATGACAGTCTATTACGTGTCCATTACAAGGGCATGCTTCTTGATGATGAAAGGAGGGTCTTCTATGATACAAGAGTTGATAACAATGATCAGCCTTTGGAGTTCAGTTCTGGAGAAGGGCTTGTGAGTGTATAGATAATTCTATCTTTTTTTATTTTCAAGTGGTGAATCTATTTGCATTGAATATATGTGTGTGTGTGTATATATATATATTGTCTTTTTTAAAGCATTGATGATCAAATTATCATATCAATCAACCAACCACCAATGCCCCATCACACAAATTTCACAAAGTTGTTCTAAGCCCTTGCTTCTGCAATTCAATTCAATTGAATGAAAATCTAGTTTTGTATGCCAGGTACCTGAGGGCTTTGAAATGTGTATTCGTTTGATGCTGCCTGGCGAGATAGCTCTTGTCACATGTCCACCTGATTATGCATACGACAAGTTCCCAAGGTTACTTTCAAAAATCGAGTTTACCTTCTTTGATAGTTACTGTTTTGCCAAAAAATGTATTTATAGTAATGCAGATCGAGAGTGTGATTTTTGTTTTTATCCTCAATTCATCATGTCTGTCTTCTTCTTTCTTCCACTTCAAATTTTATGACCAACTTTTTCCCTACACAATCAGGCCAGCTAATGTTCCTGAAGGTGCTCATGTTCAATGGGAAATTGAACTTCTTGGTTTTGAGATGCCAAAGGTAATCTATAAAATACCCTCTCTTTTTTTTTTTTTGGGGGGGGGGGGGGGGGGGGATTGGTTAAGAATGTGAGATATCTTCCTTTTAAAATAAATAAATAAATGCACTTGATTCAAAATCTGTTTGAAATGGTTGTCATTGTTGCATATATTTTAAGATGGCTGAGGAAGTGCTATTGTTGACCATCAGACTAGTTTTTACTTACAGATGTGAACTTGTTGAGTGGTCATTTGGAATCTTGGATATCCAAAATATGAATCTATCTGATATTTTTTTTTTGGACAAAAGCAAAACAGGCTAGGGAACATTACAATCAATACGGATAATAGAGGGGAATCTATCTAATTTTAAGTTGTCTTTTTCATCATATATAGAAACTATTCACGACAGGAAATTCCTATTAGATTTTGTCTTCAAATGTGCTTTTGCCTTTAAAATTCTTTGGAAGTAGGTGCATATTGAGTTTTAATTATCACTTTTAAGTTGCTTTAAGAGAGTTGGACCTATAATCTAATTATGGTTGGTGCTATGAGTTTTGAGGTTCCTTTCCTGATTGAACCATGAGTGTTTCAGGATCTTTATCTGGGTTAATTGATGAAGCATCTGATACTTATATTGCGTCAATTTTATTGAACCATTTACATGATTTGAATCCACATTGCAGGATTGGACTGGTTTGAACTTCAAAAGTATAATGGATGATGCAGAGAAGATAAGACTCACAGTATGTTAATAACTTGTAATTTTTCTGCATCTAGCTATCTAGCTCTTATTTGATGCTGGAAGCACAAAGAAATATTGATTAAAATAAGTTTTATTTAATTTTTTGGCAGTTGTGTTTTTATTGGTCAATAGGATTTTGTTCTTGGTCTTTTAGTTAATTATGTTATTTGTACTTAATTTTCTAGAGTCAAGGATATTTTTGTAATTCAATAATTGAAATTTCCCAAGTAAATGAGAATTAGGGCTTCCTAAGTCAACTAGAGTTAGGGTTTGGTTTTAGTAGTTTATATAAAAAGAGTATTCTACTCCTATGGAGTCAGTTTACAGTTTGCTTGATTAATAAAAAAATTATCTTGGAAGTTTTCCAACAGTTTAGGGTTTACCTCAGCCAACCCTTGGTGCCAACTCCTAGGATATATTTTTATTGTTTTATGTTTTTCAATTTTTGTGTAGCATCAAAGTTTTGTTTTTGTCTTGCTTCACAATTTGGTATCAGAGCAAAATTCTGTCCCATTTGAAGTATCGCTGTGGGTCACAACTAGAGTTGAAAAAGAAAAATTCATTGTTATAAACCCACCCTATCTGACACCAACTATCTTCTTCCTTAACCGTCCCGCCACCATCAACAAAACCAAAAACAATCACCATCTAGCTGTCGCGACCTAATCACCACAAGCTTGATCATCAATCCACGCCCAGGCCGAAGCCTGTTCAATCACCAAATCCCTTACAGCGCAATCCACCAAAAAGCAAAATCACCAATCTTGGAAGACCCCAAACTAACAATCTCAAGCTTCCTTCAATCCGTCAACTTGTTTTCATCAACCCCAGTACAACCACGACTCCTAATGCCTGTTGTGAACCCCCTTCCCTCAACATTGATTGGTGACAAAGATATCTCATGTCTTGGTCGTTGCCCCTGGTCCATTACTGTCCCATCAGAAATTCATTGCCACCAAGTTTCCCCTGGAAGCCTTGGTCCACGCATATTGCTTTGTTGTTAAAACTTTGCCAGATTGCTTTGCATGCCACCACCGACATCCCTGTGCTTCCCAGTTTTGAATTGCCATGTCCAAGAATTGTTGTCACTAGGTTATAAACCTCCGAAGTCACACATACCCCTTGTATTTCAAAGACTTGACCTATATGAAGACCTTGACTCCGGGCCTGACCCACTTAAACAGAAAACTTAAAAGCCCTTAAATCTGACTCATACATAAATAAGCCATGTCAAGCCTAGTTATGCTTTACCTGATAAAAAAAACTTAAAGCCATTTGTCCGACCAATACCATTAAAAAAAATCCTTTTACCTGACCTAGCCGAACCCAAACACACCACCAGTTGCCACTTTTGATTAATCTACCATGGACCAAACCCTAGAGAAGCTCGTGAAAATTGTCTAGAACATATTTGCAAAGTTAGATAAGCACATTAGAAGGTATGGCCAACAGAATATCCGATTAGACATAATGATAGCTTCCATCCAAGGGCTGCTCAATAACCTTGAAGGTAAAGTTTCATAAACTGAGATAATAATGTTGGGCCACCAAAACTTTTTGCTGAAATAGAAGTACAAGTACAAGCAAATGCTGCTTTAACTTTAGTGCTAAAGACTAAACAGTAAGGTGAAATATTTGAACTATGTGTAGCAGATATAATAAAGCCTGTTGAAGAGAAAGATACATCACTTATCACAGTGAAGGAAGATTTCTCACTACTTGATGAGGAGAAAATTCCGCAAGGGTGCACATATGGAATATGAGTTTGATGCATTTGTTGTTGATCAATCCTCTAAGGTGCATGAAGATAAAAAGCTGGATGAAGTGGAAACTTAGATACAATGTTGCTTTTTGTGGTTCAGGATAAGCCACTAACGGTTGCAATGCTTATTCCACATATTGTTTTGTAATTCTAGAAGAATTCAATGATTTGGTGGAAGATAAGCCTTCTTTTTTCTCAGTGCTATCAAAGGTGATTCTAGAACTAAAGCAAGTATCTAGAGCCATAATCCTTAACATTCAAGACTTCAAAACTTTTTTTTTAATTAGTATGGGAGAATGATAGGTGAAGCGCAAATTTAATAATTGAGACTTCCCAAGTCAATTAGAATTAGGGTTTACTAACTAGAATTAGGTTTAGTTTAAGTGGTTTGTATAAGCATGGTATTGTACTTTTATGGAGACAATTTACTAGTTTCTTGATTTATATGCAACGTTTTGGTGTTGCAGACTCCTAGGTGAATTTTTATTTTATTTTATTTTCAATTTTGTTGCATCAAGTTTTGGTTTTGTCCTATGTCATTATCACACCAAACTTGCATATGTTCAATGGTTGAACATGTGTGCCCAGTTGTCTATCGATAGAGTCCCATGTTTTTGATAGAACCCCATGTTTAATCCTTGTTCTGTGATGACGAATCCCATTAAATATTACTTGGTGAGCATTTATTTTAGGACGAAGGCAAGTTAGATCTTTGATGCTATTGTTCATTGTCAGGGGAACAGGCTATTCAAAGAAGGAAAATTTGAACTTGCTAAAGCAAAGTATGAGAAGGTATTATGTTCTTCCCCTTATATTGTGAGTAGTTTTGTTGGGTTGACCATTCTGTTCCATGCTTTTGGTAGACATAATCTTTCAAAAGGGAAACTTGCATTAGTCTCATCCAACTTTTTGGGATGAAATTGTTGTTTTCATGTTGAAATCTATATAATGTATTAAAGTGGAAGCTCAATAATAAAGTATTAAGATAATTCACTCTAATTTTGTGCCAAGTACCCCAAATTAGAATTCAAGTCCCATTTAATTTTTTGCCAAATATCTCTCCAAATTAAAACTTCTTTAACTCATTTTGAAACTACTTTTATCCTATTTATGACTACTTCAAGTCCATTTATAGGTACTTCCAACCCATTTAAAACTATTTCAAGCAATTCAAAATTACTTTCAACTGTCTGAAACTAATACAAATTCAAGACCAAAACTTATCATGAACTCAAGTATAAACTTCAATGAAAAATTTAGCATGTTCCATATAGCCGACTATGCCTTTTCAATAGATTTTCTTAATGACTAAAATTTCATTACTTATTGGATGATCATGATACTTCCCAGAAATTGAAATTCTTGATCAATGAAGGAACAATATCACCATTTTTGTTCAATAAGATACCAAAGTGGTGGATTAGTAACACTTTTCTCCCAGGATCTGTTGCATGCAAGGGATTATATGGAACTTATGTATGAATGATATGAATTGCCTAAACAAGAATTCTTGAACAGTGAACAACCAGAGCTAGTACTCACTACATCAAAAAATTTCCATTAATGAAAGATGTAAATCCATTGGAAAATAAAAAATAAGCATGTAGGATGAAATGGTTGTTCTTGATGCATATAAATATAGTATGCAATCTAATTACCTTATTTCCTCTATGGGGGAGAGAAAATTGAGGAACCCCCAAATATTGGTAAAATCAAAATTGTATCATTTAGGAATCAAATCAACCATTTTTATGATTCTTTGATAGAAAGAGATCGCAAAAAGGGTATGTTGTTGACATTTTTGAAATGATTAAAAATCACCAAAGTAATGTCTAAACCCGATGATTCAAAGAAATGATAAAGAATCCTAGAACATGGAAATGTGTATATAATTTAAATATAGCAAATATAAAAGTATAGAATCCTTTTCATAGCTCGTAGATAATTTGATAAGCCAATGATATTTTTCCATGTCATGAAAGATGTAATAAACATTAATAGAATTCATTGTATGACAATTAAAAAAATTACATTAAGAAACTTTCAAAATAAAAATAAAAATTACAATGCACCTGTGCATATGTAGGGGTTACAAGCTATTTTAATTATCATTTTAGTTACCATAATTGTTGATAGCTAGCAATCCTGTTGCCCAGTTTGGCTAGTATTTATACTGTGGTCAAAGAAACTATTATGTGATAATTTGGTTTGTGTGACCTAGAATATTTAAGGCTTTCAGGGGATCTATGTCCTGGCATTTAATGCCTTGGAAACAGTTGATTTTGCATGTCTTTATCAACAAAAGTTCTTAAATAATTTTTCTTACAAACTTATGAAAATTTGTAGATTCTGTTAATATTAAACATATTCCTCTGAATCAAGAACTAGAATTTCTGCTTTAATATATTTAAAACATATCAATTGTGCTTTCAAGTTGTCATATATGTTAGTTGCTATACAGGTACTTCGGGAATTTAACCATGTCAATCCACAAGATGATGACGAAGGGAAGGAGTTTGTAAATGCAAGAGTAAGTTTCTTTTTTGTTCTTTCCATTTAGGATGTAATGGAGCTGCGATTGTTTGATTCTTGATTTACTCATTTTCTACCACTTTAGCACTCTATATTCAAGTTGGATAACTTTGTATCTGAGATCAATTGTCCTTTTTTATTTTTTTGAAGAATCTATTACATTTGAATGTGGCTGCATGCCAACTGAAACTGGGAGAATGCAGAAAGTCCATCGAGACCTGCAATAAGGTATGTTTAGTGACTTCAAAATGTGAGTAGGCATGTTTGTTTTATTGGGGAAAACTGTGAAGAAATCAGTGCTTAGCATGTGCAATTGTAATAAAGGAGTATAAAATTTCTTACATTACTTATATAAAAAAATAAAATAAATAAAGGAGTCACACCATTTATTGAACAAATAAACCATTGCATATAAGTTCGGGGCAAGAAAAAGAGTCCTTCTGCCTCCCTTCGTCTCCCTTTTGGGAAGACAGTGATAAGATGTGTGTGGAGCTTGATCTACTGTGTCAGTTATATTGGTCCCCCAGTCCAATGATGTCCGTACAATTTTGGCGGGTATTTCTGGTATTTAAGAATGCATTAGAATCCCTAGTAAAAGCGGAATAGGGCGGTATATATACCTGTGATCACTATTACTTATTTTGGTAAGCCATCATAATAAAAAACTGTACCAACTCCTTCTATGTAACTTTAGTTTGGGTGAAACACACAATTGGTCGGGGATCACATCTTATGAAGCAAAGGTCACTAATTTGAATCTCTCCTTTCCCCCTCCCCTTGGGACCACACTTTCTAAGAACGAAAAGTTTTGGGTGAACCACGTAAATCTGGTCTTGTGTGTGCTTTGATCTTTTCTTTTGATTTTATTTTTGTTGTTTGCTCCTCACAGATATCAAGTTAGGTTTCTCGTTTCCTAACAGACAATTATATATAAGTTGTTAAAAATTAAGTGCTTGGGCTGCAAACAAGAAATACTTGGCTTTCGCTTTATCACCCTCTAATGTTATACGTGGCAATTAACCTTAGTAGATTTAATTGATTGGTGAATGAATGGAAACAGTATCTAATGAGTTGTAATTAATTAGAAATTTCTCCCATCTAAATTTTAAAGAAACCCAGCATGCTTATAAGTGTTAAATTGTCGTGTTGTATATGTTTAACTAGTTTTTGTAACTGCTCTCACAGGCCAAGGTTAATTATCTTGAGTTTTGTTTCTGATATATTTTCCTGATGGAACGATGTAGGTTTTAGATGCAAACCATGCACACGTAAAGGCTCTTTACCGTCGTGGAATGGCCTTCATGGCAGCTGGAGATTTTGAGGAAGCAAGGGCTGATTTCAAAATGGTAATGCTTATTATTTACCTTAGTAGTTGAGCATTAAATTCTGGACCCTATTATAAAAGTTGTTTCTGGATGCTACTAGATGATGAAAGTCGACAAGTTATCTGAAGCTGATGCAACAGCTGCTCTTCTTAAACTAAACCAGAAGGAGCAGGTGGGTTGAAACACCGTCAAATTTCCTATTTACAAATTGAGATGGAGTATAAATGCTTTATACCGTACTTTATGTCATCATTTGATATGCAGGAAGTTGAGAAGAAGGCTCGGAAACAATTTAAAGGATTATTTGACAAGAAACCAGGGGAAATCGCTGTTGCTGGATCTGAAGATAAAGAAGATAATGATACAGGTGAAAACCTTAACAATTTTGATAAGGAGGATTCGGATGCAGATAATTCAGAGGAATCACGTGAAGCTGAAGCTGATGCTGATCAAATGGGTTGGTTCTCCCGCATCTGGCCTACTGGTGGAAGACTATTTTCAGCTCTTGGGCTGCAAAGATGTTCTATATTATGATTTTTGTATCAAACTAATCCTGGGGTTAGGACATCTTACTTGTGATCCATTGGCTACAGTGGAGCTGGGGATAGTACAAAAAAGATCATAGTGTAGTTACCATATATATACCAAGAAATAGAGATAGATCTCAGAGTTGGGTGACGGATTTCTTCGTCTTCTACTAGTTTTAAGCTCCTACTGCCAGATACCTTGAATTTATAAATTAGTAAATTACCCCGTACAATTTTTTTGCATGGACTCAAATACCCCAACAACATTTTCAACAATTACACAATCATATCTACCCAAAAAATACTCTAAAATGGGATTGAAGCAGAGATTGTATCTCTCTACCAATGTTGGAATTTTCGTTGTCATAAATATTGGTCAGAATTAGGTTCGCTTAATGTATTTTGGGATCTAAAGTGGTAACTTTATGTGAGTCCTTTTCTTTTTCTTTTTTCTTGTTTAAATTTTTTTAAAATTTTAATTTTTATAATAAAATATATATTAATTAAACAATATTTACTTATCTTTTGATATCTTCATATTTTTACTGTTTAAAATCTAGTTTTCTTGTTTTTTAAGATACAAAATTGCTAGTGAAGTTAGTTCACTAACACTTTTCAATTGATATTTTTTTTTACTATTTAAAATCTAGTTTTTCTGTTTTTTAAGATACAAAATTGCTAATGAAGTTTTTGTATTCAAGTTCACTAACAACTTTCAATTTATATTATGATTAATCCATTTAATCTTATGACATAGTTAATCTTAAATAGGATTATAAAAGGGAGAGCAGCAACTAGAGTGGTGTTCAGGGAAAAAAAGAATTCGAGTTCAAAATCAAGAGGGAGAGAAAGTGTTCTATTTTTTTTTGGCATTTTTTATAGAGATGGTCATTGTCTCTCTCTTGTAAATGTTGAATTTCAGGTAATGAACTTGGATAATAAATTTGATTAGAAAACTATTAATTTTGCTAGAGAGGCAAAGCATTGTTCACCTTCCATGTGTTTGGGAGATTGGAAAATTTACACTTGAACTGCCAAAAACAAAGTAAAACATATTAACGTAGTGCACAACATTTGAAAATGTTAATTCTTTAAAAATAGTATTTACTGATTAAAATTTTTTACACAGATAAATAGAAAATACGTTTTATTGCCTAATAGAGGGGGGGCTTGATATATATATATATATATGTGTGTGTGTGTATATATATATATATATATGTATATAGCCAAATGAAGGGCTTTAATCTTTTTTGTTGCAACGCTGTAAGATATGGGTTCTTTTTCCCTTTAAGGGCTCCAGGCCATTGCCAAAATGGCCTAGGGTTCAGCCAGTCCTGATTTGAATCCTCTTGAATTTTCCCATGACATTCCCAAGAACTTGAAATTGATTTCATTGTGGTTCTTCACAAATGTATAACCATTTGATACTATAATCAAAGTATAAATATGATTAAGGAGTAATTATTTGGTACTCCGGGAATAATGCTTTCTCTAACGTAGTAGTGGGTATAACTAATACAATTCACAGTAGTATCTACAATGTATGTGAGGGAACATGATTCTCTCCATTTTTTTTTTTTTAATTTTAAAAATTAAGTTAATAATTCATTAGTTGGGAGAGAGGGAATTTGAATTATGGAAGTCTCTGTTGAAAACATTAAAAAAAAAAAATGTTAACTGAGCTACAAGGTTCTTGGAGATTCTCTCCATTTCAAGTAAGAGAGTCCATTTCATGGTTAAGATTTGATTTCCTGAATCTAACAATATATAAACATGGACCTGGATAACCATTTTAAATTTTAATTTGAACCATGAATAGATCCACTCAATTGGAGAGGTGGAGCATTACTCCTAGAGTATTGAATACTTATTCCCTAATTAAAAAAAAAAAAAAAAGCAAATGAATTTTTAGGTTGGAACAAAATTTTCAACTTTAACTTTGTTATGCATGGGAAATTTGGAAGAGACAATCTAGTTATGTATTTTCTCCTGGGTGTTAGGAGTTTGATACAAAATATTTGACATTGGTTTGTTATTAATGACCTTGAAATGAAAAGAAAAACAAATTCTCCCTCTCTAATCTCTAATCTCTTTCAAAAAATCTCAAACCCCTTTCAGATAATGGCGACTTCACCGATATTAATGGAACAAAAACCAACTTAGAGCCACCACCATTGTTTCCGTGCACAAGATTGGACTTGCAAAGTGACTTCTTGGAACAAATTTCATATGAAGACGACCTTAACAGCCTACTAAAATCACTTCAGAGGTAGTTGGAATTCATAGACATACAAGAGGAGTATGTGAAGGAGGAACAGAACTGAATTGAGAGTTGCTTCAACCGTGTGGTAAGAGGTGAAGCAAATCCAATAGTTGCACTGTGCCTTGAACTGAGCCCTTGAAGCTGAAGCCGAAGCAAAAGAGCATCTCTGGTTTTCTTCGGGAGTGTTTAGCTCATTTCTATAACCTCTATTTCCATTTCTCATGTGATAGAACCTCATGTGCTTCTGATGGATCCAGTGCTAGTGAATCAGGCTTAATAACCAGGTTTTATGCTCGGACTTGCGTCAACAAGTGATTAGGAAGTTGTTTGGTTGCTAAGAAAGTCATGAAATGTTTTGATTTTTTAAGAAAGTGATGGATTTTATGTTTGTGTATTTGGTTGAATTATATTTCTGTACAGAGATTGATAGAAATTTGGTTGAATGTATGTAGTTGATTTTTTGGGAAAATTTTTTGGTAAATTGTTTTGGTTTAATCTCGAATCTCATTTGGATTGCAGCTTTTTTAGTCGTATATAAAAATGTGTATTTTTAGCAAATTTTTAATTTTGACAAATCCAAAATCCACCATTGGATTACTTATTATTCTTATATCCTTCGTGCTTACAAAATTTCTAGAAAATTAAAGATCAATAGTTACGTCATCAATAAATTATTTAAATTGCAAGTTTTTGTAGTTTAAAATTATGTATAAAGTATAAGTTTATAGATCATATAATAAATAATATCCGATTGACACAAAATTTGACATTTGTATTAAGAGTATAAAGAATATGCAATTTAACGGTTAGATTTTCAAAATATGTAGTAATGTTTATTTTATTGAGTAATGTTATAGCCTTAAGCTACAACCAATTTTGTAGCTAAACTTTGTCATTTTATTTATTATTTATTTTTATTGATTTTTTTTATGGGAGAAAAAAAATTCTATTTTTAATTTTTTTTAGTTAGTTCAATTTTTTTTTTTTTTATTTAAAGTAATTCAAAGAAAAATAAAACATTGCTTTGGGACACTTAACATCAATCCTCTAACAAAAATGGACGAGATGACCGAATTAAATAAAGTTAAAAGTTAAATGACTGAATTAGGATGGCAAATTTTCTCAGCCCTACACAGATTTTTCATGCCTTGCAGAGGTGGTTGGGTGGGGATGGGAACAAGGATGAAGCCATGATTATTGCTTGGGGGGTGGGGGGAATTTGTACTGGTATACAAAACTCTTATTTTTGTGGGAGAGATGTGATAGTACTCCCAATTTTTTTAGAGACTACTTTACGAGCTCAAATTTGTCAACTATTGTTTTGAATGGAAGACACTTGTCATTGCACCAAAGCCAGATCTCTAAAATTAAAAGAATGAAAAAAAAAATTGTGGCCATCCAAAAATAAGAAATATACTAAAATTCAAAACTAAATTAATATATAAGAACTAATTAGCACATATTTAGTATTAAAAAAATGTAAAACAAAAAAATGTTATGAAATGATTATTTATTAATAAATTTCAACTCAATCAATTGTGATATATCAAAATGGAACTTGACGGTTTTTTTTTTTTTTTTTTAAATGCAACAATCATCTATGATTTATTCTATATTAAATGTTGTAGCGATATATCTTCCAATAAACAAAATCAAAGAATATGTTAAAAAAGCATCTTTTGTTTTGTTGAGAAACCTAACTTTGACAATATTTATGAACAAAAATACTTGTTTCACAATTGCAATAAAACCTAAAATGTAAATAGAAGTGTACCTATTATATAATGGAAATAGCATTAATCTTGAAAGTTGAAAATTATTTTAATATGCACAATACTCTTCTTGGTAAAAAAAAAAATCCAATTATTTTTGTTAAGGAAAAAAATTAAGACAAACAAACACAGACAAAAAAAATAACAAGCAGTCAAACAATCCTTCAGGTGAAAATGTAGCACATCACTCAAAACCCAAAATCTCAAACTTTTATCTTTAGGTTCTAAATACCAAACAAGCAAGTTGTTATATTGAACACATATAAATCAAGTGATTATCTTATATTTAAAATTCTTTGAGTTAGTTTTTACGCTAAAGTTTTGTACATATACTAAAACTATTTTAAAAAAATTCCAGGGGGTCATAGCCCCCCTTGGTCCAAATATACCTCCATCCTTGGATGGGAAAGAATTTTTTTCCCACACCCCAGGGTGAGGCAAGGAGTATTTAGGCTACCCGCTCCGTGCCACATATATTATATTTACAAAAATGCCCCTATCATATTAAGACATTTTGTTTTTATTGTAATATTTTCTTGTTAAATACTTTGGATTATATTATTGAGTCCTAGGTAAAAATTAGTTTGATTTGATGTAATGTATTTAATTGCAATTTCATCAGTTTGGGGTCGTTACAAATTGAGTCCTATCAGTTTGGGATCGTTACAAATTGAGTCCTTACAGTCTAGTATATATATATATATATATATATATACTAGACTGTAAGGACTCAATTTGTAACGACCCCAAACTGATATTGGGTTCGCACGTTAAAGGCCCAAACAATAAAATTTGTAGAAAGCAGGTTAAAAGGCTAGGCCTTGGTGAACGGACAGCCGTTAGTCATGGTGTTTGGGATGATCATACAGAGGTGAACTGTGCTTGCACAAGAAGATTTTCTCCTCGGCACGGTTTGGGAGGCTCTTGTTCTTGGCCTTGGTCCCAGCCCCCTTTCTTTGGATTGCTTCATTCTCCTTTTATACTAGCTTTTACCCTCTCCCCAACGTCCACGTGTAGGTTCAGCTTTCTAGGGCTGATACTTGTCCTATCAGCCCATACCTAAAGTGGTTGGGGGTGGTTGTAAAAGCTGAAAAGCATTGCTCTGTCAGGCGCAGAGTACTTAATTACAGTAATGGCAGCCTTTCCCTTGTCCTTTGTCGCCACACTGTTCAGGGGTCCTTTCCTCATCAATGCGGGGGTGTTTAGCTTTCCCATGAACTGTTCCTATACCGTTCTTGCCCTTTCCTCCAGAAGCGTTTTAGGATGCCGAGGATAGAGTCGCCCTTGGCTATATCCCTAGGCTGTTTGGGCTCTCATTGTGTGTCCTCGGCAATATCCCTCCTCGGCTCAGGCCTTGGGCCTTAACGTAAAGTGGGCTGGGGTCACAAGTTCTCTGGCCCCATAATAGCCCCTCAAAATCCTGTTGTCCGGCCCATCGGACGGAGAGGAGGCTTTTGACGACGTCGAGCCTATGTCACGGCTTGCCAAGCCTCGTCCTTCATCAATGTCAGTGCCTCTTCATTTGCTTGGGACATGCTTCTGGTTAAGAGACATTCCATTAGCTTTACTCACGCCGCGTTCTTGCCGTTTCGGTGCACGAGGCGCATCTTTAATAAGTTCCCTTCACGAGGCGACGCAAATCCAACGGTTGAAGATGGCGTTGGGAGTTAGGTGGGACTTATCTTGTTTGTAGCTTTTCTTAGAGATTTGTACAGCATAAATGCCACTCGGCTTGCTCCCCGTATAAAGAGTGCAGTGGGAGGTCATTTTCTTTATTCGCAGACCCTTTAAGCCTTCCAAATCCCCAACTTTCCAGTTGTGCCCATAGCCCCTGTTACCAGTGTGACTGAGCCCTAGGGAGTGATATAGTCAAGTCTGGGATGAGGGCAAAGAGACCACACCCTCTCCAGAAGCATTAGGTTTCCCCGAGATTCAAGATGACCCGATCAGGGCAAGGGAGACAAAGACTCAAGACACTTCTTCCTTTTGACAAGGCAAGAAAGGAGCCTCTTCTTCCTTCAGCCAAAATCCGAAGCAGGTGCAGGTCGCATCAGATTTTTGGTGCGACAGCACTGAGGTTTCTCATCGTCGGTACCATCCGCTCTCTCTCGAGCGCTACTAACATGACACCTGCTTGATTGCAGTCAGAGCTGGCACGAGGGTTAGGTTCAACTGCTTCTTCCTCTCTTCCTTCCCTGGTGCCACCTTTTGCCTCTGCTTCTTCTTCTCTTCCATCACTGGGGTCATTCTGACATGCTTAGTCGCTGCTAGAGCCGAATTTAAAGGATTTAACGCTCCCCTGTATCTTCTTCTTTTTGCTTTTCTTTTTACTTCTGTAGTTAACTTTCGGTATAGGCTTGCTTAAGCCCCTTATTGTACGCTGTACTATTTCTTTGTCTAATAAAAGATGATGTTATCCCATTTTACGTATTCTTTCTTTTCTGCAATAGCTATTTCATGAATAGATGTGTTGGCCTTGTTAACAAAAAGCTATCACTTTGAACTTATTAAGACTAATAGGCACAATAACGCCGACCTGAAGTGGGTTAACTATATAAGACTAACCGAGATAACAGCTGAATGCTCTGTCTTGCATATGGGGTAATCATCCGAGGATGGGTGACCTAAAATGAACTACCCGACAGGGTCACCGAGCACTATGGCGCTTTGCCACGTTCCTGACAACACTCATAGCCTTTAACCCTTTTCGGCATCCGGTCCTAGGGCCAAGGTATAACTATACCAGGTCCAAACACTCGGTTGCATTAGTTTCCTTAGAACTGGGGATCCGAGGACAGCGCGGGATTTCCGCTCTATCTAGGATTTAAGACATTCTCTAGTAACTAGTTTTCCCCATAGGTTTGAGTCCGAGGACCATGCAATACCTTGGTTTTGTCCAAAACTTAGGTTTTCTTTTTGAAGTACTTGGTTTCCCCATAGGTTTGAGTCTGAGGACCATGCAATACCTTGGTTCTGTCCAAAACTTATATTTTCTTTAAGTAGTTGGTTTCCCCATAGGTTTGAGTCCGAGGACCATGCAATACCTTGGTTCTATCCAAAACTTAGGTTTTCTTTTTGAAGTACTTGGTTTCCCTATAGGTTTGAGTCCGAGGACCATGTAATACCTTGGTTCTGTCCAAAACTTAGATTTTCTTTAAGTAGTTGGTTTCCCCATAGGTTTGAGTCCAAGGACTATGCAATACCTTGGTTCTGTCCAAAACTTAGGTTTTCTTTTTGAAGTACTTGGTTTCCCCATAGGTTTGAGTCCGAGGACCATGCAATACCTTGGTTCTGTCCAAAACTTAGGTTTTCTTTTTGAAGTACTTGGTTTCCCCATAGGTTTGAGTCTGAGGACCATGCAATACCTTGGTTCTGTCCAAAACTTAGGTTTTCTTTTTGAAGTACTTGGTTTCCCCATAGGTTTGAGTCCGAGGACCATGCAATACCTTGGTTCTGTCCAAAACTTAGGTTTTCTTTTTGAAGTACTTGGTTTCCCCATAGGTTTGAGTCCGAGGACCATGCAATACCTTGGTTCTGTCCAAAACTTAGGTTTTCTTTTTGAAGTACTTGGTTTCCCCATAGGTTTGAGTCCGAGGACCATGCAATACCTTGGTTCTGTCCAAAACTTAGGTTTTCTTTTTGAAGTACTTGGTTTCCCCATAGGTTTGAGTCCGAGGACCATGCAATACCTTGGTTCTGTCCAAAACTTAGGTTTTCTTTTTGAAGTACTTGGTTTCCCCATAAGTTTGAGTCCGAGGACCATGCAATACCTTGGTTCTGTCCAAAACTTAGATTTTCTTTAAGTAGTTGGTTTCCCCATAGGTTTGAGTCCGAGGACCATGCAATACCTTGGTTCTGTCCAAAACTTAGATTTTCTTTTTGAAGTACTTGGTTTCCCCATAGGTTTGAGTCCGAGGATCATGCAATACCTTGGTTCTGTCCAAAACTTAGATTTTCTTTTTGAAGTACTTGGTTTCCCCATAGGTTTGAGTCCGAGGACCATGCAATACCTTGGTTCTGTCCAAAACTTAGGTTTTCTTTTTGTCTCGAGGGTTAGCCCCTTGACAAAGATACAGGGCATTGACTTGATGTTGGAAGCCCCTAGGACTACCCGTGCCACTGGCACTTCGTAGGGTAGCCCTGAGTGGGAGCTGAGTTAGAACAACAACTGCTGGAAACAATGGAGAGGCTTTCGCCTAGCTAGCCCCACCGCCAAAACTATTTCTTTTGAGGGACCCTTGTTGACAAGGGCTTGATCCCACCTTTTATTGTGGGTACCTAAGGCATGCTTAGGCATGCTTGCAACGTCCTAGGCATGCTTGGCAACGTCCTTGGCCGACCTCGGCATGCTTTACAACGTCCTCGGCATGCTTTGGCATGTCCTTGGCATGCTTGGCAACGTCCTTGGCCGACCTTGGCATGCTTTGCAACGTCTTTGGCATCCCACATCGAAGGAAAACCCCCCCACTTTCTGCGTACACTACTCCCTTTGCTTCACAGCTTATAAGGCAGAAAGTGGGGGGGTTTTCCTTCGATGTGGGACGCCAAGGACGTTGCAAAGCATGCCAAGGTCGGCCAAGGACGTTGCCAAGCATGCCAAGGACATGTCAAAGCATGCCAAGGACATTGTAAAGCATGCTGAGGTCGGCCAAGGACGTTGCAAGCATGCCTAAGCATGCCTTAGGTACCCACATAGACATATCACACATGTTTTGCACGTGAGATTAGACTTTTTTTTTTTAATTTTGGATTCAGTGAAATAATGTTTAAAAGTGAGATAGAGATATTATCCTAATTTTTAGGATCTTTCTCTACGTGGGAATTTATAAAAGTTTGAAAGCCTAAAACTTAGTAACTTAGCCTAATGGTAGATTATCTTGTTTCCATGTTTAAAGTCAAAATAACCAAATTACCCTTGTTGACCCATTTTTGACCGAGTTGACCCACAATTAAATTTCATGTTTTTCTGTCAAGATTAATGTTTTCAAGCATGGTTCAAAAGTTTGATTAAGTTTAATTGCGATTAGCCCATATTTGACCCCTATTTTGACTAAAAATTATCTAACCGTTAGATCGGTATAATTTCTAGCTTATGTTGTAGATAATTTAATTCATTTCAGTTTCATAACTCACGGGCCCAGCTTGGATTTAAAACAAGCAATATATTATGAAAAAAGTGTTTGCCGATCAATTTTGACAACGTGTCATTTAAATTTTATTATAACTTGATTTTATCAAATTATAATCAAAGGACCTCAAATTTGCCCAAACGAGGTGTCGTTGGAAATATATTTTGATGAATTTCAATTTAGTGAGCTTGATTTGCTAAAATTATTTTCTAATAAAATGAATTTATTGAAAAACCCAAAACCTTACTTTTATTATTTCATAAAACCTTGTTTTTTACCGCTTTTTCTAAAGCATTAAGCTTACTCAATTGGAAGGTTGGAGATAAAAAGAAAGAATTTTTTAAAAATATGTCTCATAATCTTTCCAATTACACCTCATTTGATTAAAACATAGGTTGGGAAGTCCAAAAAGATTTGACTGGAAAATAGGCCAAAATTAAGAAAACCCATAAAAATTGCATTTTGGTACTAACTTTGCACTCAGACTCTTAATTACACAGGGAAATTGGACCCAAAAAGCACATGCTTTCCTAGACTAGAAGTATTTCTCAACGTCCCGAAACATACAACTCGACAAAAAGACGTGCGGATTGAGAGATATCAAGTCGAGAAGATTGACCAAAGTCATGGAAATCATTGTGGACAGCCAGCTTTGGAGGGTAATAACTTTTAGCACGGTGCTCCAAATGACTCAAGGCCGGAGCCTATAGAAATTGCACCGCAAAATATTTTTGTGGAAACCAAGATCATCCAAATTAGAATTTGGCAAGGCCTTCAAATCGGTGTGCAAAGTTAGTACCCCAAAATAAGTAAAACTGAGAAGGGCTAGAGCTGTTGTGCACAGTACATGCTTACATGGCCTTAGGTTGCACAGGTGGTCCAAATTGTTCAAATTAAAAGCTCAGCCCTCCCCTCCCATTCCACATACGAACAACACGAAATAGACAAACCCTGGCCTATTTTGACGTTGAGAAAGGGGCTATAGAACCCCAGTAATAAGAGGTAAGATAATAGGTTTTTGTACTTTGATCCATGGACTTCCAAAGCCTTTTTAATATTTATCATTCCTTTGCTTTGTTTGTTTAACATGTTGTATGTTTGAATAATGATGCTTCCATATTCTTTAGCTTAAAAGTTTCATCTTTCCTTGTTTATTGATGTTAAGCTTTGATTTTTTATTTTATTTTATGCTGGTTAGTTTAATATTTTATATCCATGATATTTATTTGCTCATCACATGCCATGTTCATGTTTGTCTCTATTTTGAATAGTTGAATGCATGTCCTATGTTTAAATGCTTTACCATGTCATTACCATGTTTAAAGTTTGAAGCTTTATGTCAAAAATGGTATTTGGGTTTAAAAGCTTCAATTTTTATCATCAAAGTTTGTTTCTTGTGTGAAAGCTTCTAGCTTTCAAGCCTAGTTATCATTTCTTGAACATCAATACTACATTTTTCATCCTAAGGCTTAATCCTTAGTATAAAGCTTAAGCCTTTTCATTTAAAATGTAGTGTTAATGTTAAAGCTTCATTCTCTTATCATGGAATATGAGATATAGCATTTTTGCGTAGGAAAGTCTCTTTCTTTGTATCAAAGCTTCCATCTTTGAGGTTAAAGTTGCATCCTTTTTTGCAATTTGGCATAGAAAGTTTGTTCATCTACTTGAAAGTTTGCATTTTTTAGTGTAAAGATTGCATCCTTCACGTCTTAGTTTTCTTATTTTCATCAAAGGTTGCACCTTTTTGAGTCTTATCTCTTATATGTTTATAAAAGTTGCATCTTTTAAATAAAGCTTGTTTCTTTGATGCTTACATTTATGTCATCTCTTGAAATTTGCATCTTGGAACTAAAGCTCACTTTTACATGAAAAAGTTAACCTTTGCATAGAAATAAATGTACTGAGCTATATGTTTGCATTTTTGTCATGAAAGGTTGGACTTTTTGCTTAATGGGTGACATCTCAATCTTAAAGTTTCCCTTTTTATGTCACAACATCTTTGTTGCATGCTTGCATACTTTTTGATGCTTGGTCATCATAGTATAGTATCTTTTAATGTTTTGGTCATTCTTAATTTGCATGATGTGTCTTGATTTTGGTCATTTGGTTTTATGATATATCTTGTTTATGTCATTTATCTTTTGTTGATATAAGCTTATGTTTCTATATATATATATACATATATATATATATATATATATATATATATATATATATATACATACATATATATTTATGTATTTCGGTATTTCTATTTCCCCCTTCTTGGATCATGTGTTTACAACATTAACTCCATACTTTTTTTGATAACATTTACTCCATACTTACTGAACGAGAATAATGACAATGATTTTCATTAGAATAATACCATAGTTGCTGAGATCAAATATAAGAACATTTAGGAAAACAAAAGGGGATGACAAGAATTGACTACAGCCCCCCTGCATAACCCACATGGCACAAAACAGGGAGGAAACTATAGGCTGCATAATAGCCAGCCAAATTTTCTATATAAAAAATATTAATAAATGGAACTATCCCTACAACCACCAGCTAGGTTCTAAAACCACGCCCTCAAATTTTGGTTATGTCCATGCCAAACTCAGCAGCGATCTGTATCTTAAAGCCGTTGCATCCCAGGTTTATGCTGGGCTAAGCAAAAATCATCATTCTGTCGACTTAAAATGCCTTAACAAAATCAGCTACACCTTGTGAAAGGAAGCTCAAAAGCCATGAAACAACAGAATGAACCCGATCATAACCTTCAACCCATGCGAACTTCTGATGTCTCTCCTGCTCCTGCCCTTGGTTTGCCTTTAACTCTTTGATAGAATAATAAATAAGCAGCAGAAGTCTTGATATCACTTTCACCAACCGGAGAAACACGACTATCGTCAAAATCGTACCATCTGTTCTCATCGATCAACTGCATAGTTGGCAAAGTCAAGGCATAAGATCTTTAAAGAAACCAGTCTCAAAATATTCAATATACGAGCAAAATCAGAGATGACATGTCCTATTGTATCTCACTATCTCCCCACTTAAGATTCAACATATCAACACAATCTGATTTTTTATCTATTTCCTTTACCTTGGCATATGCAGTGTAGTGCCCACCACCAAGACCACCATAATGGTTGCTGATGGCATATAGATCATACACCTGAGATTGCCCATCCTTGCTTTTCACATATTTGCTCAAATCGAGATTGCGAACGGGAAAATTCACAAAAGTGTCAAGTTTGTTCTTCAGGTATCTGCTGTATGAGAATCGTTTCAAGTGAACAACAAGAATATCTGGCAATGTCCACAAATCAAGTTTTTTGGTCGCTTGTCTATGTTCCTTGCACCTTGGGCAATACCTGCATTTAAAATTTAAAATATAAGATAAGGCATGAATAATGCCAAATATGAAGTGGATAGATAAAACTTTCCTAATAATCTTGTCAAAAAGCCATTTAAAGGACCAAAAAGTACTATACCACATGTCATCAGGCCCTAGAGGTTCTTCTGTCAAAAATGCCTCCAAGCATGAAAACAAAGAGATGGCTTCCTGCCGAGTTTTCTTTGCACTGAACTTGTGAACCTCAGGGAGATCCTTGAGGTAGTTGGAATCATATATTTCATGTTCTTTGTCACTCCAGTCAAGAAAAACCTTAACAAGTGGATTGGATTTTGTGAGATAATCCTTTTCAATTGGCTTGAAGCTCAAACAACTTCCATCAGTTAAAAAGAGCTGGAAGGATAACTCCTGGCTGGATGTTTCCTCTAGTTCCGAGTTGTTCATTGATTGGTCTCCTGGTCCAGATTGAGCATAGAAGCCATCTGATGGTTCATCAATAGCTTCTGAAACAAATCCATTTTCCTTACTGCTATGAGGCTTTGTCAAAGAAGAATTTGTTCTTCTCAAAGGCAATAGCATTTTAGAAACAACTGTACTAATATCAGCTCCATTTAGAGCATCTTCTCCCAAATAAGTCACCAGAGGTGTTCCAAAAAGCTTCCTACCACCACCCTTTAGATTGTCCGGTGTACATCTGCACAGCCAATAGGCTTTTGATTAGAAAAGTCGATCCAAAAAATTATAGGGAATCAAGAATGAAAAGCTCAATCAACACATGATTCAACAACTAGAGAATTAGTCCTCTAAAGAGGCGATTAGTCCTCTACAGACAAGGCAGTTCCTCTCTCTCCCTCTAAAAACACACATTGGTTAACTAGAGCAGAGATTGTGTGGTACAAGTCACATACAAAAGCACAAAACTTGTTTATCAAAATTGAGTATTACCATATGTATAACAAATGCCTAACTTTATAGAAAAAAGGTTACTAACATTCCCATACATCATCATAAGATGTAGAAACCAATTAAAACAAATGCAACAGGGTCATTTTGAAGATATCAAGTAAGAAAATATGCATAAAGCTAGTGCAAGAATTGAAGTCCTTATATACCTGATCAGAATGGCAACAGAGAAATAACTGGAGAAACTAATGATCATTCATACAGATCAATTGTAAAACAATATTATACCCATGCGTGTAGCCTCCAATTAAAACAAATGCACCAGGGTCATTTTGAAGATATCAAATATGAAAATATGCATAAAGCTAGTGCAAGAATTGAAGTCCTTATATACCTGATCAGAATGGCAACAAAGAAATGACTGGAGAAACTAATGATAATTCATACAGATCAATTTAAAAACAATATTACACCCATGCGTCATCCTTGTCAACAATAAATTTTAAATAAATTTTGTCTTCTTTCTAATGGGGCCTCATTCTATAAGTAAAACAAAAAAATCTCTGGTGCTGGGTCCTCGCACAAATCATGTGCCAATCACAAAAGTCAAATAATGCACAATTACCAGATGGAAAACTGAATGGCCAGAGATTAAAGGAAGCAAGCTTACTTCTCCTGCACTCGATGAATAATTTCTAGTTTTATTTGTCCTGTCCCCTTTTTGGGAAGTCGGTAGGCCACAATATGCTCATCATCCTTTATTGAAGCCAATGGTTCCAAAGGGATCCCCAAATACCGATGGATCCGATGTTCATAAACCTGGAAAAATCAAAATCAAGTCCATCAGTCACAAGAATTATATCATAGGAGAAAATACAACCCCCCCCCCCCCCCCTCTTTTGTAAATAATAATCAGAATAAGCAAAACACATGTTTACCTCCGCAAGTAGAAGACTTTCATCACCCCTCAAGCAGCATTGAATACCCAATGCCTGGCTAAGATCTTTACAGCAACCATGTTTAGGCACAGTCACAGTGTAAGGCATCGGAAGAACACTTCCATCACCATATATCATGGTTACTGTCATTGTCCGCATGACAGTTGAAGGTAGTGGCAATGATAGATACATAAAGGGGTCAAAAGTAATTGAGATTTTGCCACAGACTGGGCAAACCAGCGTTGACTTGTATTGACCCTGTGAAATTTTATCACCATGCTCAGATTGTTAGGCATTACTTTACAGTCTCTAAAAAAGAGTGCCTAGGCAAAAATAAAAACCTGTGTCCTAAGGTTGCACTATGCTATAAAAAATTAAAACTTTTAAGTTTTGTTCTATTAAAGTCAATGAGAAGAACAAAGGTAAACAAGCACTATAACAAATCATATAAGACACAATATAACTAATGTCTAGTACAATGAAAAGCTGAGCAAAACACTTAAAGCCAGAGTTGCTTCCTGTATAGATAAATTTTCCATTGATTATTCAAACCAAGGTTATTTACTCATAAAAATAATAAAATAAGAACACCCAACATACTCAATAATAATTTTAATAAGAATATCTGTCAGTACTTATATCTAGGCCACGTTTAATAGCAAAGATAAGCACAATGTTTAGACATGGTAGTTCATACTGGGCCTGGCTGCTTCAACAAGGTTCTAATTACCACATCTCTGTGATTTTAAAAATCTAAATTATCTCAAGAAAATCACATAGTAACCAAAATATACAAAAATTTCTTTGAAACAACAAGCACACATCAGAAAGAATTTCTTACTTGGCAAACATCCACAATTACGGAATCATTCCGGGCCTTGTGATATTTCCAACACTCATCCGCAACTTCCTCATCGGGTCGACCATCCGAATCCTTAGTTTCAATGTAAGGCTTTCTTTTAACACGATTCAAGTCTTCATGTAGCCCATCTAGTAAGAAGGCAAGAAGTTCCTACAGAGAATAAATCTTGTCATTTGGAGCAAACATGAAGGTTATGGAAGATATGAACTATAACCAAAAATTAAGCAACAGGAACTCCAAATGGCTTCTTAACATCCAATGTGACAGGCAGTCAACAATAAACAAAAAGTAACAACACTAAAGAACCAAGATACAATGGGTCAGGTCCTAACATCTATGCTGTCATAAAAGACAACATATGATTGCTAATGCAATGATATCCTTGATAAATATCAGATATAGATAAGCAGAATATCATTAGAAAGAATCACATTCATCAGATTGAAAGAATAAAGAAGATTGTACATAGAATGAGCTCTTCACTGAATAATTATACGACCTAGATTTAAGAGCAGTACCTGATCAGAAGAAAAGTTTAGAAGCTATGTGAATATTCTTTATTGCATTGTTCTAAGATTTTTCCTCAGATTGGTCATTACTTTCTTTTCAATGAATTATACAGTCATGAAGAGACAGCAGTATCACATGGATAAATCAACGTACAGACATTGTAGAAAGGTAAAGTAAATAGAAATTTTGCAGAACTAACTTGAGAATCATGCTGATTATAACCACTAAATTGCGGAGCAAATCGAGCAAGTTTCCCCTTAAATGCACGCGGAGCAATTGTAGTTCGCCCTGAGGACCACAATTTTCTCAATAACTCACCAAATGCAAGTGCAAGCTCACCCTGCAGAGCAAGACAAGTTATATAAATCCATTGGAAACAAGAAGATGGTAAAAAATAGATAGGAATAAATGACCTACATGCATTCCTAGTGGATTTTCTGTGTTGATCTCCTCAGAGTAATCTTGCAAGAAGTACTCAACAAGAGGAGGCGTGTGGACTAAACATTGAAGGGCACTATTCATAAAGCAAGTATTTCCCAGATTCTGCAATCCTGCCAATCCTCCCCTCTCTCCTTTTCTCACATTATTATCATATCTATCATCTATATCACTGGATGTTGAGTTCACAGCACTTCCCTTGTACAAATTAACGCCATAACTGGTTGAGTGCCCATTCGACATGGTCGGCCCCCCTGCAATCGTCACAGGTGACCTTGAAGGTTCTACTAGGGGTACCAAAGCCAACTCATTTCCTGTAGAATCCATGCTAAATCGAGAAGCATAATGTCCGTCTTGCACCTCCAGAAGGATCTGTGGAAAAAGGATGCATCAAGAATGCATCTACGGTTTGATCAAAACCAAACACCAAAAACAAAATATTGGAGATCTTCATAAATAAAGAATGAAACACCTAGCGATGAGGAAATACAAACATATGATACTTACATGCCCAAGAGATAATGTGCATGCTTTTAACAATAGGACAGCACATTTCTACTAGAATAATTTGATATCATCAATAATAAAAAGATTACCATTTCTGAGAATTTGACTGAACTTCTTCACAGAATCACATTCATCTCTTTCCTTTCCTCTTGTGGATATACCCATTTAACTTTGTCTAACTACTTAATATTATTTCCCTAATGAGCTCTAGCTCAAATAGAATAGCTTCCCCAAATAAGAAGATGGTGGAGGGAGAAGTTGTGGGTTCACGACCTATTGGGTGAGTAACTTATAAATAAATAAAAACTATTTAAAAAAAATGTTTCTTAACCTCATGCAATGTTTACACTTCCTATGCAACTAAAGTTCAGAACAAAACATGACAGTAAACAACTTGCCTAATTGTCACAAAAATTTGTGCAATGTCCCACTTATTAAGCAATTGAAGACAACACATGCTAAAAAAATAGCATAAGAGTCAACACAACTAATCATTAGCAGCCAAGCTGCCGAATATATTAAATTTTTTTTTGACAAGTAACGAAAAATTTTATTAGAAAAAAACAAACCTAGTACAAAAATAATATTATTACAAAAATATCCTGTGAAATTTCACACCACCAAGCAGAGAGAGAGAGAATGCTTTTATTTAAGGCCCATTGTCCATAAGATGATATATTACTAGAGTACTCACTTCTTGATCCATCTGCAAGTTCAGTTCCTCCAGAGTTTGGTTTGAACTGTTTAATGATGTGTGTTTTTGCTTATTGAAGTAATCCCACAGACGAGCCTGTTAAAGAAGCAATAACCAAAGGAAAATGACAGAGAATTTAAGTTTACATAACCTCAAAGAAAAAGAAAACCCATACCCAAATGATAAAAACCAAAAAACAGGAGCACCTTTTCTTGCCCTATTCCTTTAAGTGCACACACCCTTTCATAAAGCTCCTGTATTGAAGCCTGAAACAAATAAATGAGGCAAAACTTGCACAGTTAATAACTAGACAATGACATCATGCCAAGGCTCCATTGACCATAACAGCCATAAATGGACATAATTCAAAGAATAGAATACACAAAAGGATCCCATAAACCAAAGGTTTTTCTATGAACCTATAAACACCCCTTCAGTTATAAATTCTAGAAGGTCCATCAGAGTCTCAAATTTGCCACAATAGACAAACAAAAAGGCTCATGTTAACAGCATAATTGAAGAAAATACATATTTGAGCAAAATGTCATGTAGGAAACTTCCATTTTCTACCACTTTTTCCTATATAACCGAGAAGGCATACAATGATAGCTCACTAGGAGAAACTGTCCAAGGCCTATGGTGATACAATCTCAAGAATTAGAATTACTAGGTCACAGAACTTAACAAATAAATCAACTTAAATTAATATTTATATGATGTAATGTGGGGGAGAGGCAAAGGGGACACCAAGAAAGTAAACAATGTCACAGGCAAATGCTTTCCAATATTACTCATAACCAAATCTTGACCTCAAAATTTAAATCCATCTTGAACTAATTTAAATAAGCAATCAATTTCAAATAAAAGGTCAACACATGATTAAGTGCAAAAGAAAAGCTTTACAGCATTTGCACTGAGAACAGAGTCACAACCCACATATACAAAACCAGTAAAACACTAAAAATATCTAAGGAAGAAACCGCTAAACGTAATGTGTTCTTAAGCTTGGACAAAATTGACAATATTTTAAATTATTATTTTAAAAAAAGTAGAAGGCCATCGAAGTGTTACATTGAGGCAGAAACACCGTCCTTTTTTTATAAACAAGTTTTGGCCCCAAGGTGGGGGGAATGGGATGTTTGAACTAGTGACCCCACTTCATGGGTACGGTCACTAGTAAGGATATAAAGGAACCAAGTTGTTCATAAACATATCGGGCTTGGCTCGATAAAAAGCTCGTTCATGTTTGTTTGTTTATAAATGAGTTAAGTTTGAGCCTTAATTTTAGGCTTGTTTAATAAACAAGCCAAGCCCAAGCAAAAAGAATTGTTCATGAACAGGCTCAAGAACAATAGAGCTCGATAAAAAAAAAAAGGCCAAGCTTAGGCTGGTTTATGAGCTTGGTAATAAGCTTGATATGGACTTGAAAAATAAATTCATATCTTACTAATGCTTTAATTAATTGAAAGTTGAGACCACATGACTAAACATATTTGATAGTATACTTAAATGAGCTTGATAATGTACTTGCATTGGATTTCACGCTCAAAAACTTGATATTGAGCTTGAGTTTGAGCTTGATATTGAGCTCAAGCTCAGCTTGACTAATAAATCAAGCCGAGTTGAGCCGAGCAGAGCTCAAGCTTTTGGACCATATGACAAGATTAAGCTCAAACATAGTTTGTAGGCTTGGTTCAAGCTCAAGCCATGCTTGAACATTTTACATTTGGTGTCAAGCCGAGCTTGAACATTCAATACTCGACAAAGCTCGGCTCATTTACAGCCCTGACTCACTAACTCACTAGCCAATGGTGCTACCCCTTAGGGTTGATGCACCATCTTTCATTCCAAACAACTTAAAAGCATTGTAGAAAAGAATTAAAAATGGCAACCTACAACTCATATATAGCAACCAACCAACATACAACATTAGCATAAAAGGTAGAATAATAACAAGAACGTATAATATAGCAAAAATACCATCCAATCTTTTTTAAGTGGAAGAAAAAAAAAATAGTACCTTTTTGCTTAACCTCACAACTGTTTGGTTGTTGTCCCTTGAATCAATCAAATTAAGACACATTGGATAAACCTCCACATTAAATTGTTGGTGTTTGACACCCTCCTGTAAAATCAACTTCCTCGGTAAGGCTGGTCCTCCTTTGTACCTAAAATGAAAATCAGATCAAAAACATTATTAACATAAGTAGTGTACCAACTGTTGTACATCCTACAATCTGATCTATAATTCAACTCATGCCAGCATTTTGAAAGGAGACATCAACCATAAGATAGAATTCCACAATCCCAATTAACCAATATCAACCTCAACAAGCAACACGTATAACAGTTGGATATCAGACCTAAAAGTGTGAACAGACATGACACAACACAACAAGTGGTGATGTATTTCTACACATGTCCATAGTGTTTACTGATGCAATGTGTCTATACATGACTCCTTTTTTTGTTTGATAACTAAATAATTTATGAAAAGCACCAAAGGAGGCACAACCAGGTACGCAGGGTTCATACAGAAGACATATATATAAGTAACTCCTTCCTAGAATTAGAGCAATTTTTCCTCCAAATAACATATCATATATGTTTTAAAAATTAAAAAATTAACTTCAGAATTGAAGAAGCTACAGGCAGAATCAACAGCAAAAGTATTTACGAAAGAAATAGTTTTGAAATTTATGTATGTAAAAATTACCAATCAAAAAGTTTTTCCCAAACTTCTTGAGGAACTAGAACATAGTCTACCCCTTCCTGCAACGTTCTATGAAGCTCCATATCATTGCCCTCACAATCATTTCTTTTTAGAACTATATCAGAATTATCAATTGGTCCAGGTCTATCTGCCATCTTTGAAGGACCCGCATTCGAATGTTGAGAATCAGATGAATATTCACCGGTGCCTTGACCAACATATCTCTGCCAGCTCGTAAACCACCTACAGTAGAGATAAGATCAGATATAACTACAAGTATGAGTCTTCTATTATTAAAATAACAAGAAGTAAATCCAAAAAGCTAGTTAGAGATTTTTTTTTTTCCTGGTAAGTGAGATTTTGGGCCCAACCATTGACTTCCACCTCATGAGGCATGATTTCCAACCGATTGTGCCATCCCTTACAGTTACTACCAAGCGGGTGTTATTGGTGACACTGACACCAACCAATTGCTAAGTCAACGGTATAGGTACTCATGCAATAACCCAAATCACATCCCACATCTGATCCCAAAAATAAAAGTAACCATTGCCTAACAAATTTTACATGTCCACTAGAATGTTTTAGGATTTTAATGTAATTCAAAAAAAGCAACAACAGAAGACCAAATAAAAAATAAATAAATAAGACAACCAATAAAACCCGTAGATTCATATCGTTCACCTACACATAGAATGTCATGCGACATTATAAACCATGAGACAATGCTCCTTAGTCAAAGACAAGCTGCCAAAACCATGTCCTAATGTCCTTGAAGCCCCATTATACCTTTTTGTCCTCGGAAACAAACCAAAAGCCTTCAACAATCTCACTCAATTCCTAGAAGAACAATCTGTACCCAACAAGCTAGATCCCCAAAACTAGCAAAAGTACCACTCTTGCTACCTTACTTCATCCACTAATACATTCCACAAAAATACCTAGAACATAGTAAAGCCCCATTATACCTTTCTCTCCTTGTAAACAAACCCAAAAACCCTTCAATACTCTCACTCAAATTTTTAGAACAATCTACCCCCAACAAGCTGAAGCCCTAAAACTAGCAAAATTACCGCCTTTGCTACCTAACTTCATCCACTAAAACATTATACACAAGTACCTAAAACATAGTAAAGCCTATTTATACCTTTCTCTCCTCAAAAAAAAAAAAAAACCTAAACCCTTCCAAAACTCTCACTAAATTCCCAGAAGAACAATCTGCCCCCAACAAGCCGTAGCCCCAAAACTAGCAGAAACATCAACTTTACTATACCTTACTTCTTCCATTAAAGCACTCTACACAAATACCAAACACATCAATCTTCTACTGATTCATAAAAACTCCATCTTCTGTCAATGCACCCCCCCAAACTCAAATGCTACAACATGCACAATTTTCTTGGTAACTAGCTCAACCAAAAAAAAAAAAAAAATCAACAACAAATATGGATTATGCCCATGACAATCACAGCATAGTTTTCCTAATACAAACGTCAAACATGCACTGCCACACAAAAATTGGAATTAGGTAGTTACAAAAACCGCCAAATTTTTTGAAAAAAATATAAAGAGTACCTATTGGAAATAACATAGTAGAGATTGCCTTCTTTCAAATTAGCCTCCGATTTACTCATCAAATCCTTGACGACCCGATTCTCTTCCTCTGGCGGGCACGGTAAACAACTCGACCCGTTTTCCATCATGAAACCCGAATCAGGAATCGTCATGCTCAATCCCTACACATTAATTTCAACACCAACAAAAATCTAGATTCAGATGAAAGATCTCAAATTCAAAAACCCAAATCAACATTCAAAAAAATCCAATTAACACAAACCCAAAATTTCAGATTTGAAAGAAAAAATTACCACCACCTGGATCAAACAGGAGTTTGATACTGAATTATCAACGGAATTGACCAAACCCTAAATTAGAACAATTGCTGAGAGAGCAAGAGCTAACCCCCCCAAAAAAAATTTAAAAATTTTGTGAAAATTTGAAGGATTTTCGGAATGAAACCCTAGATTGCAGGGTTGTAAAATTAGGGGCAATGATCTGAAACCATGAAAGAGAGAGAGAGAGAGAGAGAGATATATATTACAGTCTTTTTCAACGACCTGTTGTAAGGACAACGTGTAATGAAATGTTTTGTGTTTGCGTTAACTTTTGAGTGACGTACAGGTACTACAACCCAACCCAACCCAACCCAACCCACTCTCCTTTTAAAGACTCCAAGAAAGGAACGTGCATATGAGGAGAAGATATAGAGCCATTTTTACGCCTCTCAATTTCTCAATTTCTTTGAATTCTCTTGTAACAACTTCTTGTACAAGGTACATCAAATACGCGTGTGTTTGTAACACAGGTACATGCATAATAGAAAAATGTGTAGAATTTACATAATTTTTATCTTAAAATTATCTATATCAGTCTATGTATAATTGTGTAAATTTACAAATTTGCTACCGTGTAATTTAGTTGTTTATTATTTTTTCCATATCTCGAAAAAAGAAAGTAAATAGTGATTATTATGTGTGAAGAAAAATAAACAATTAAAAAATCAAAAAAATTGATATTTTTAATGAAATGTAGTGTAAAATAGATAGATAGATGTAAGATGTTTTGAAAAGTGAATATGTAAAAATAAAAAATAAAAAGTATGTTCTTATGCTAAAATAAACATGAATTTTTGTAGGAACTGATGCGAATGCTCTTATATGCCAAAATAGAGGTAGTAACATTGGTACTATTTCCATTTAAAATGTATTTTTTCTAAATTTTGGTTTAAGTTTTTTTTTTTTTTTATGGAAAATATTCGTTTAAGTTAATTATTATAATTATGCATAAAATAATATCATGTACCCATGTCCATCCTACAATTTGGATGGAGTATTCTATATATATATATATATATATATATATATATATATATATATATATATTAAAAGCCAAAAGTGGAAGAAAATCAAATTAGAATCCAAATTGAATTTTAATTAGAGTCTAATTGTGCCCCATGTGTCTTATTTAATTTTAAAATTTTGTGCCAAGTGAATTATTGAGTGTAAAAATTGAAGAGTCCAAATCCAATTAGATTATAAATTGGATTTCAATTGGAGTCTAATTTTGCGCCACATGTCCACCTAATTTTTTTACTTTTGTAGCAAGTGAATTATTGTTTATTAGCAAGAGGCAAATCTTATGATAAAGAAGAATCCATATACCGAAATATATATGCGCTTTAAGTAAACATATATGTATGTCTGCTAATAAAGCAGAAAGAGTAATTGAAATTGATCAGATTTGTGGACGTTTATACGAAGAAAGACGTATGAGACTCGAACTTATGCCTTATTGAGTGGGTTATCCAATTTTTAAATTGGTTTATTCTGCAGCAACAAATGCTATTCACAATGTCGGTTTAAACGAAGCAAGTTTAATCATTAGCAAAGCGGAAGTCGTGAAGGGGTACTACTGTGAAAAAATTAAAACCTCAAGCTCGAGGGCGTAGTTATCCGATAAAAAGACCCGTTTTTCTTATAACTATTGGATTAAAAGATATATCTATAAAGGAAGTATAAGGTGCAAAAATCGAAGAGTCTAAATCCAATTAAATTCTAAATCATATATATATATATATATATATATTGTAAGGACACGATTTGGAACGACCCAAAACGATACTGGGTTCGCACGTAAAAAGGCCCAAATAATATCATTTATAGAGCGTGGGTTTGAAAGGCTAGGCCTTGATCACAAGTCGGTGGTATTCCGTGGTGTTCATACATAAATAAAAAGTGTACGCCCTGGGAGTTTTTCTCCTAGAAGTGGGCTAGGAGGCTCTGGTTTTGGTCATTTTTCCCAGCTACTGCTATGGATTGCTTACTTTTCCTTTTATACTAGCCTGTGTTCCTTATCCTTCGTCCACGTGTAGGGTCGATTTTTCCAAGACGGATACTTGTCCCATCAGTCCACATCCAGAGTGGTTGGGGGTGGTTGTAAAAGCTGGGGAGTATGGCTCTGTCAGGTGCAGAGTATTGAATGGCAGTGAGGGCAGCTTTCCCTGGTCGTTATACTTTCCAGCGTACCCTTCTCTTTTGACTTAGATATTTTAGATTTTTTCCAAACTGCTCTTATACCATTTTTACCCTTCCTTTTGGTGAGACCTTGGACATGCCGAGGACTGAATCGTCCTCGGCTGTGTCCCAAGACTATTTTGTACTTGTATTACCGAGCCTGGGCTATAACCCTCTTCGGCTCGGGCCTTGGGCCCCAACGAATAAATGGGCCAGGGCCACAAATTACTGGGCCCCACAATAACCCCTCAAAATCCTGCTGTCTAACCTTTTAGTGGAAGAGGAGGGTTTTGGTAATGCCAAGCCTTTATCACGGCTCGTTTAACTCTGTTTTTCATTAATGTTGGCGTCCTTTCATCTACCCAGGAAACATACCGGGCTACGGGACATTCCTTTGAATTTATTCCTAATGCGTTCCTGCCGTTTGATTACCGAAAACGCGCCTTTAATGATTTCCCTTTACGAGATCATTTAAATTCGACGGTTATTGACGGTGTAGCGAAGTGGAACGGGTATATTCTTGTTTACCGCTTTTCCTGGAAATTTGGGCAGATTAAATGCCTCCCATTTCGCCCTTCGTATAAGAATGAAAGCAGGAGGTTACCTCTCTTTCACAGAGACCTTTCAATATTTTTAAAGTCTAAAAACTCTTATCCTCCCCCAGAATTTCCCATATCCGCTCGTTTACACTTTAAATTATGATTCGTCTATGATAGGAGGGGGAATGAAGAGACCATACCCTTCTCAGAAATGCTACGTTCTTGTGAAGCTCAAATTGGCTCTGTCAGGGCAGGGATGACAGAGACTCAAGATACTTCTTACCTTTCTTTCAGCCAAAATCCGAAGCAGGGGCTCGTCGCGTCAATCTCTTGGCGCGACTGAGTTGGGGTTACCCATTATCAGTACCAGCCGCTCTCTTATAAGCATAGCTAACATGGCACCAGCGTGTTAGGAATCGGGACTGACGCAGGGACAAAGTATCCCTGTTTCTTCCTCTCTTCCTTCATTGGTACCTCCTTTTGCCTCTCTTTCTTCTTCTTTCCACCACCAGATCCATCCTGGTGCTTTTCCTTCTTCCTCTTCTTCTCCTCCTTCTCCTTATCCATCAAAGAAGGTCCTCCTCTCAATATGGATGCTACTGGGGCAGAATTTGGAGAGACTTTGGAGCAGAGTTTTAAAAAGATTTCTGGTTGTTTGTCTATTTGTTATATTTTTTTTTTTTACAATTCGGTTTCCATATAGGCTTGTTTAAGCCCTTCATTGTACGCTGTAATACCTTTTTATATTAATAAAAGTCAATACTTCTTTATTTTGTATATTCTAACTCTTCTTTCTGAAATGATTACCCCGTAAACAGACGTATTACCACATGACTTTTTTCTTTATTCTGATATTCTAAACGGTGCTTTAGGGCCGAAATCCTTGTTAACAAAAAAACCGTACTTTGCATTTGTTAAAACTATCTTAACATAATAATGCTGATCTGAACAAATGATACTTAGGGCAGAAACCCTTACTAAGTAAAAGAAGAGCATGTTAATATAAGCTTATTGAAGCTACCCGACTTAATAATACTGAATCGAATAACTGATACTTAGGGCTGAAATCCTTATTGAGAAGAAAGATGTTATCATGAACTTACGAGAACTGTTTGGCACAATAATGCCGACCTAAGAAAACAACACTTACCTCAAAAATGGCCGAGATGACAGCTGAATGCTCGGTGCAGTGTAGGAGGTAATCATCCGAGGACATATAACCCAAAAATGTACAGCCCCTGCAAGTTGCTGAGTAATAAGGCATTTCGCCATCTTGCTAATAACTTTTATAATCTTAACCCTTTCCGGTATTTGGTCCGAGAACTGAACGATTTAGAATTCTTCTTGAGTAGTTGGTTTCCCCATAGGTTTGAGTCCGAGGACCATGCAATACCTTGGTTCTGTCCGAAACTTGATTTTGATAAGTAGTTGGTTTCCCCATAGGTTTGAGTCCGAGGACCATGCAATACCTTGGTTCTGTCCAAAACTTGATTTTAAGAAGTAGTTGGGGGAATTAACCTCTCGGTTATGGCACGGGACCTTGGTTTACGGGGAATTAGCTCTTCGGCTAAGCCCCTAAAACCATCCGTGCTGCTAACGCTACGAAGCGCAGCCCCTAATAAAGAAGCATAGCCCCTGGTGGAACTTTACGCTAAAACAATACAACCGGCTGTTTGGAAGTGACAAGGGGATTGTTTCGACCTACCGCCTATGCCAACACACAAGCCCTTCCCACAGACGGCGCCAATTGTAAGGACACGATTTGGAACGACCCAAAACGATACTGGGTTCGCACGTAAAAAGGCCCAAACAATATCATTTATAGAGCGTGGGTTTGAAAGGCTAGGCTTTGATCACAAGTCGGTGGTATTCCGTGGTGTTCATACATAAATAAAACGTGTACGCCCTGAGAGTTTTTCTCCTAGAGGTGGGCTGGGAGGCTCTGGTTTTGGCCATTTTTCCCAGCCACTGCTATGGATTGCTTACTTTTCCTTTTATACTAGCCTGTATTCCTTATCCTTCGTCCACGTGTAGGGTCGATTTTTCCAAGACGGATACTTGTCCCATCAGTCCACATCCAGAGTGGTTGGGGGTGGTTGTAAAAGTTGGGGAGTATGGCTCTGTCAGGTGCAGAGTATTGAATGGCAGTGAGGGCAGCTTTCCCTGGTCATTATACTTTCCAGCGTACCCTTCTCTTTTGACTTAGATATTTTAGATTTTTTCCAAGCTGCTCTTATACCATTTTTACCCTTCCTTTTGGTGAGACCTTGGACATGCCGAGGACTGAATCGTCCTCGGCTGTGTCCCAAGACTATTTCGTACTTGTATTACCGAGCCTGGGCTATAACCCTCCTCGGCTCGGGCCTTGGACCCCAACGAATAAATGGGCCAGGGCCACAAATTACTGGGCCCCACATATATATATATGATTATTTTTAAACCATATAATTGTGATTGTTTTTAAATGTACCTGTGTATATGTATGGAGTTACATACTAGTTATTTAGTAATTTGGAAATACAGTGATATGGTAATTTTTTTCCTCACATGATAATAGGCTTAATTAATTAATTAAATTCATAATGTGGTTTATCATTGTGGGTACACGACTCACACTAAGCAGTTTTTGTCCGCTTTGGGGAGCCAGTCCCTCACGGTTTTGTCACGAAGGGGTGGGAGCCGAGGAGTATTGCCATGAAGTGATTTACACCTAGGCTCACCCAAGTCCCACATCGCCTAAGTAACCCTCCCACTCATGGTTTATAAGCTTCTGGAGTAACCATGAGTGTACCATGTCTAACACTCAGAGTGTTAGACATGGTACACTCATGGTTGCTCCAGAAGCTTATAAACCATGAGTGGGAGGGTTACTTAGGCGATGTGGGACTTGGGTGAGCCTAGGTGTAAATCACTTCATGGCAATACTCCTCGGCTCTGAGTGTTAGACATGGTACACTCATGGTTGCTCCAGAAGCTTATAAACCATGAGTGGGAGGGTTACTTAGGCGATGTGGGACTTGGGTGAGCCTAGGTGTAAATCACTTCATGGCAATACTCCTCGGCTCCCACCCCTTCGTGACAAAACCGTAAGGGACTGGCTCCCCAAAGCGGACAAAAACTGCTTAGTGTGAGTCGTGTACCCACACAATACTTTTAGTATATATTTTTAATACATATTTAACAAATATATATATATATATATATATATATATATATATATATATATATATATATATAAATTTAAATTTTTATAAAGATTATCTATTAAACCACTTATTTTTACATCTTTCATTGAAGAGAACCTTAGTGTGCGTTTAGATTGGAATGGAAAATTAAAATTATTTTACTATTCAGTTTATTTTTTCTACTATTCATGGGCCCCATTGCACTTTTTGGTACTATTCATGGGCCCCACTATATTATTTCAATTAACTCTTACCTTTATCTACAGTACTTTCAGTAATAAGTTTTCAGTTTCAGCAAAATAAGCGGTATTCAAACACACCCTTATACTTTTTTTTTTTTTTTGGTTAATAAAGGAAATTCAATACTTCCCAAACGTTTTTTTACACTCACATAAATAATAGGTCCTACCATGAATTAATTTTTGGGACTCATTATTATGTGAGAGAAAAGAGTAACTATCATTCCTCAATAATTACTTTCATTAAAATATTAATACATTATTATTTCTTTAAATAAATGGTATAATAATTATTTCTAAACACAAATATAATTAGAATTAAAATAAATATTCATTTTTAATTACTATTGTAGGTACTCAAGAATTTTTGCCTTTAGCTTTGGCTTTGATCCTTTTATTGTAGGTACTCAAGAATTTTTGCCTTTGACTTTGGCTTTTTTGGCTTGATTGCCTTGCCTTGTCTTGCCTTGCCTTGAATTCTTTTTGTCCCACATTGGAAAGATATCTTCCCTCTTTCTAGCTTATAAGGAATGAGCTAATTAGAAAGAGTTTGGCAAAAATTCTTGAGTACCTACAACTATAATTAGTAAATTTCATATTGAAAAAAAAAAAAAATTAAAAAAATGTAAATTATTATACGTTGTAGAATTTTTCTCTTTGTTACATCCGTTGGTGACTAGTTTACAGAAAATACATTTCTCTTCCTTCCATCCGTAAAATCCGATGGTACACCATCAAGCAAACATCCTTTGCTTGGCAAGTATATTCTTTCCTTGCTCCCTTTTAATAAATCAAAAATACTAAATACCCAAAAAGAAAGGGGTGAGAATTGAGCTAGTCTTGCACGTGTAATTTTCCTTCGTGGCAACACCCTATTGGGCACTACTTTTGACACTATTACTGGTTCTTGCTTGTCTAAGGCCATTAACCCATTAGTGGATGAAAGATGATTTTGGCCTCTTTGCAATATTTGGTTGAAATCAATAGAGCTTAAGAAAGGGTTTATGGACTTCAAATCATTCTTATAAAGAATTTCATGGTGTGAATTTCACCAATTTTGATTGGTGTATACATAATTGATGAATAAAATTGTGGCACGCTAACTAAATCATTCTTACAAAGAATTTCATGGGAGAAATTCACCAATTTTGATTGGTGTATACATAATTGATGAATAAAATCATGGCACACTATCTAAAGAGATGGTTGATTAATTTATTCAAATTAGAGGGCTTTTTTTTTTCTTTTTCTTTTATACAAGGTTGACATGACACCTTCCCTAGTCCAAATTAGCTTCAAGTGGTAAAGAGATTTATATATATATATATATATAGGAATGTGGTAAAGAGATTAGTGGAACACTACATGAAGTTAACCATATGATTTTAATGGAATGCCCACGTTCTCTTATCTAGAGAGATCTTTCAACTATTGATTTTTTGGCGGCTATTAAATTATGAGTAATTCTGGCGCCACATCCCAAACTACAACTTTGTCCATAACTCGTCCACGTGGCGAGTTGTGGTTGGTGGAGGGGTGTCCCCATATGGACCCACCATTACTCCTCCACCAACCACAACTCACCACATGGGCGAGTTATGGACAAAGTTGTGGTTTTGGTTGTGGCACCAAAATATTTCTTAAATTACTATCATAATCACATCTAAATGATAAGTGAAAGATTGTAGCTGCAAAAACTACACATTATCTAAATCAAATAGTTTTATACCATATCAAATTATCAATTCAAAAACCAAACAACTCTCATTCTTAATATCAACATTACATAACAAACTTTCAAAAAAAAATTACATTACAAGGACATTAAGGATGAGTGATGGCGTAGCCTAATAGGAAAAACAAATTTGAATTTCAAGCTAACAAACAAAAAATATGATGAATGAAACAATAACTAAATTGCTCATTCTTCTCATGACAATAATATCAAATCAAATCAAACTTATTTATGTTCTAAAAGAAATCTTAAAAGAAACAAAAATTGACATTTTGCTCATGTACTAGCTAAAAATCACAATACTGATCAAAATTTATCGGAATTGACCGCAGTGAACAGAATGAACTAAAATGAGTTGACATTTAAGCCAAGGTGGAACGAGGGGTGATTCATAATATTTCGGCCATTTCGATAAGAACGAAATGGAAGTGATAACATTGATTGGTGAGTTTCTTGGAGTGGAAAAAAAAAAGTTTATCAACCAAATTTTGGAGAGAGGAGCAAGCTTGTTGAGCTTGCCCTAAATGCACTCGGGAAGGGGCTTTAGTTGCCATTAAGTTTATACTATTGGTTGCAATTTCAAATTAGTCATAGACATGGCAAATTAAATGTGCAAAGGATATTATCAATCAAAACCCCAACACTAACACCCCAAACCAAATTTCAATTTGAGTTCTTCATAAAGGAAGGACTGTAATTGAGGAAATAGGTAAATTTGTGAAATTGTAGGCTGTATTGATCCCCTTTAGGGTGTGTTTGTTTGGAGGTGAAATAGGATGGATGGAAAACTTTGGAGATAAAATGGGAAGGAAAATTTTTTTGGAGTGTGTTTGGTTGGGTGGGGAGAAGGAAAATAAATGGTGGGGCCCAAGTGTTTTATTCTAGGACCATCAAAAAGTTTTCTCCCCAAAATTGAGAGAAAATTGAAAGGATAAAA
The DNA here is from genome assembly GCA_028535165.1 of Quercus tomentella. NCBI lineage: Eukaryota > Viridiplantae > Streptophyta > Magnoliopsida > Fagales > Fagaceae > Quercus > Quercus tomentella. The sequence continues at coordinate 28,783,940 of JAPQVY010000155.1, forward strand.
TGAGACTGCTTAATGGACAAAAATGCCCATGTGCACTTGCACATGGACAATTTGTCCAGTTCCTTTCTTTTCTTTACTTTTTTTCTTTTTCCTTTACTTTTTGCTTTCCTAGGCAGTGGGCATGTTGCCTCTTCCTTTTTTTGTTTTCTTTTTTTGTTTTTTTTTTTCTTTTCCCTTTCCTAGACGTTGCCTTTTTTTTTTTTTTCTTTTTCTTTTTTTTTTCTATGTTGTGGGCGTGATAGTTGTTTTGTTTTTCTTCTTCTTTTTTTTTTTTTTTTTTGTTTTTTGTTTAACTAGACTTTTGTTTTTGGATATGATTTTTATTTTTAATAAATTGGGTGAATGCTTCTTCTTTTTTTGTTTGTTTGTCACTTTTTTGTTTTAATTGGACATCATTTTTTAACAAGGGTGTATGAGTAAATTTATACAAACTCACTTTTTCCATCCCTCAACTTTTCCACTCCCAACCAAACAAAAATGAGAGAAATTAAAATCTTTTATATCCTCTCACTTTTCTATCCTCCAACTATTTTCTATCCTCCCACTTTTCCACTCTTCCAACCAAACGAACCCTTAAGGAAAAAATAAAACGGTCAATTATTCATTACGGATGTGAGTATTTATTACTGTCGTGTGTGCGCGCGTATGTGTTGTTGTTGTTTTTTTCTTTTCATATTTGTATAAAGCTTGATTTTAATTTGTGGGGGAAAAAACCAACAACAAAAGCTATTTGGGTATTTTGGGTTTTGGGAGTGGGGTTATTAAGGGTGCCCATAAAAATGGTACGGGATGTATTGAGGTGTTATTTCATAATGACTAGTTTTAGTACTTAAAATTAAGTGTCTACTTGGAGAGTGTTTGGATACTGCTTATTTGCTGAAAACTGAAAATTTATTGCTGAAAATACTGTAATAAAATAATTTTTAAAGATGTGAATAGTGCCGTGGGACCCAAAAATACATTGGTATGCACGTTTTTGCGTTTTTGGCTGGGTAGTGAACAGTGCTGTGGGACCCAGCCAAAAACGAAGCGTGCAATCCAAACGCACACTTGGTTGGGGTAAAAATTGAGGGATTGAAAACATAAGAGAAAAAAGCATAGAGAAAATTCATGTTTTTTATTGCTTGGTTCGCGATAAATAGAGTGCAAAATTGATTTCTCAAATATTTTTTACTTAATCCCACCAAATATTTATCTCTTTAGATTGGAGAAAAAATAAGAAGGAAAGGTGAGCTCATTTTTATCCACAAATACAATTATTTGTCTTATTTATACTTTTTTTCCTCATCTTATCTAAAGCTGCCAAATAGCCACCTAACAACACTTTTTTCACCTTTAAAAAAATATATATTTTATTATCTAAAGTGTGAGATCTTTTTTTCTTTTTTAATCTTTTTAACTAATTTTGTTAATCACATTATTTTTTATATATACAAAGAATTGATAAAGGAGAAGTTAAGTTATAGTAATAATTGTGATGTGTCACTTTTATAATATGTAAAATTACTTCTTATATACTATCTAGTAGGGACATAAGAGCAGATTATACAAATTACATTTTTCATCATCTCATTTTTCTTCTTAACCAAACAAAAAAAAAAATTATTATTTTCCCATCATCTCAACCAAACACACATTATGGAAAATACAAATATTTTATATCCTCCCACAATATTTCATCCCTCGACTTTTCTATCTTCCAAATCAAACAGAACTTAAGGATGGCATTTGGATGGGTTTGGGTGGGTCATAAATAGGTCCAATGATGAAATACCTATGTAGTACGCATTTTCCAAAATAGTATGCAACCAAACTCAATCATTTAAAGTTAAACCCAACCCACCCATTAATCCAGTAAAATATGTATTTTTATGACTAAATACAGTCACAATTTTCAAAATGCTCTTAAAACTACTAGAATCTAAAATAACCTTAAACACACACGCACGCATGTACGCACGCACGCACGCACGCATGCGCACATATATTTATATACTTAAAATCATGGATGGAAAAAAATTTCTCCATCATGTCTCGCTCTACCTCACATGAGTTTTTTCCACTCTAAGGAGGTGATGGGTGAGGATGGATTTTGCCTGCCCCACCTCAAATGTGTATATATTTTGCTTGATACACGAACTATAGAAAAGAAAGGTGAAAAAATGATATATTTTACCATTTCGGCAGTTTATGCTTCAAACTACAATTTTAGTAAATGCTAGCCAAACACTCATGAGTCATATTATTGAAACCAAACTTTTTAATAACATTTTCAAATAGCTTATTTTCATTTAAAATTTATGTGAGGGTCCTTTTACGGACAGTGTCCAGACCCAAATAGAAGCAAGGACCCTAGGCCTTTTAGTTGTTGTTTCAAGGGATTGGGCTTAGTTCATCGTAGCTAAATGGGCTGATTATAAACCAAGTGGTGCACAGAGCAAGAATCCTACAATACATACATACTAGCAAACAAGAAATATATATGTATGGAATAGCAAGAAACAGTAAAGAAGCAATGTAATAAAGAAAGACGCAAAATAAAAGCTAGGGATCCTTAAAATTATGTGAGATATTTCATTACTTTTCTTAATTGTGAATTACAATGTGCTTACTAAGACGTGTTACAAGGTCCAAATAAGCTCAAAAATTACAAACTTAGATGACCCTCCAAGCCTCTAAAACTTGCAAAATTTGAATCCCTTTGAATCCAGGTATGTTCTATAGTGGCTGTTTTTAGGATACCGGGCGATATTTCTCTTTCTTTTACTACTTTCTTTGAATTTTTTGACAGAGTTTTCTCAATGATTCTATTCTGATTCACTGTTGCTGAATGCCCTTTTCACCGTTGGATGCTTCCCCTTTTATAGTGTCATCATAGGATTCCGGGGTACCACTGATTCCCCTCCTTTGCTCCCCTAGGTACTAGAGCCCATGTTGTGCCAGTAACTTTGGTGGCTGGTCCCTTCCTTGTTTCTCATAGTTTTCTTCTTTTGGTGCTTTTTCCCCAAAAGCCTCTTGCTGACTTTCCGTTCTAGGGTGTCCCTAGAGAGCTGACATCTAATCTCTCTTCCTTCAAGGCTTCTACACCTCACCTTTTCAAATTCAGCTTTTTGGCTACCTTTCCTTTTGTCATTTTTCCCGAGTGAGCTGATTCCATCTCTGCCAGGTTGAAAGTTTTCCCAACTACTTCTCCTTCGTGGTTCTTCTTTCTGGGTTCCCCAAGGTACCAACCCTTTATTCATGAATTGTTAGTCCCTAAGCTCTCTGATTCCTTTCTGCATCATTGGGTGGCTAATAGGGATGTATCTGTGCTTCGTTCATTGTATTTCTGGGCACTCCTTTTGAGCTGTCTTAATCTCATCCTGGCTTTGCTGCATGTCTCGAGGACCCCGAGCTCCTGGCAGTCCTTAGGTATCTCGGTCCAGTTCTTATCACTGGACTTCCTTTTGATTTTCTGATTTTGACAGGCTGGGCTTCTTCCTTTCTTCCCTTCGTTTCTAAGGCCTATCCCTTCGTGGGTTTTGGGTTTAAATCTTTTTTAATGGATTTAGGCCTACCATCCTTTTTTTCCTTGTTGTGAGCTCAAGCCTTTTATTATTTTTTCCATGGAGTTTAACTTACTGTGCCACTTTGGGCCTTTGTACAACATTATAACTTTTTAGACCTCAACTTTTAGCCCCCCGAGCTCGTGGGTTGCCTGCAGCCCACGCGTGAGTAGACCAGAGCCTTAATTTCTGTAGGAATTCCTTCTTCACTATCTTAATTAACCTCAGGGTTCCCCCACTTCTTTCTTCAAGGTCCTGTCTTTCTTGCTACTTTCACGTATCCTAGTTTTCTTTGTGTGTTGCACTTCTCTCCTTTTGTAACTCCCTCTTTACACGAGACATGGCAGTTGAATGTTGGAGTGAAAACTTCCCCTGCCCACTTTTCACGTTCCCCGTAACTCCCATTAATAGCTGCCAATAACTTTCCTCTTTAAAATTAAATTTTGGTAACTGGCGCGCCTTTCCATACATCGTCTTCTCCAACTGCTCTTTGCGCCATTATTGCAGTCAATTCATATTTTCTTTTCACTTTCCAGAGTCCTCTATTCCTAAGCTTACCTTCTTCTTTCTAATTAGTTTGCTTCTCTATTTTCTTCTTCTGGTCTTCACTCCTTTGACTTTCCTATTTCCCAGTACATTTGTTGTTCTATGACTTCTTCTTCCTCACGAAAAAGGAGGAAGCGTACTCCCAGTCCTTTCGAGGGTGAGAGTTCTTCTGGGTCTGCTCAGGGCAAATCACAGGGGGTTACAGAGCACCCAGTTTTCTCTTTACGGGACCCTTGGTACACCCCCAGCCTGTTTTTTCCTCTAGTGTCTCACGGTGAGGCCTCTCCTTCCCCTCACACCTGGGTGTTCTCCGGTCAATCTGGTTTTGCCAATTCCGCCCAGGTTCCAGATCTAAGAAAGGTTCTAGATCTCCAAATTAGGCAAGGATCTCAAGAGGTGGTTCCTATTTTCTTTGACTTCGTTCTTGGGAAGATTACCGGTTGGCCCATTTGGGTGGACAGGGAACTTTTTGATGGGGAATTTGTTGGTTGTCTGAAGCGCGCTGGAATCCTGAAAGCGGTGGCAATTTCCAAGAACTTTGAAGGTTTTAGAGACGCCAAGGGCCTCAGACACTTAGTACGCTGTTGGTGACATTCTCTTCATACCTTCTTCTTTTCTGTTGGTAAGCTCATTATTACCTTGGAGGATGAGGTCAATAACTTCCTCCTCCCGGTGTTTGGAGATGAGAATCCTTTCGACATCAGTCTTTCTAACGAGGATCTCAAAGTGGAGGACAAACTATTCAATCATTTTAGAAAGCGTACTGCTTCTCCTGTTTCCCAAGATCCTCAGCCCGTGCAGACTCTCAGTCCCACCAAAACTGTGTCACTTGAGCCCATGACTGAGCCTGCGTTAAGTAAAAAGTTCTTGGGGGGCGTGTCTTCATCCATACAAGGAGGTGAGTCTCATCCACCCCTTATAAATATGCTTAATCTTATTTCTTTTATTTTTTCCTTCTGAGAGTTCTAGTTTTTCTCTTCCCCTTTTAGGTCAAACCAGTGTTCAATCTGCCTTTGAGGTCGCCTCTTCCTTAAAGTCAGAGGGCTCTGAAGGTACGTGTTGTTCACCCTCGCTGTACTTCCCCCTCTTCCTTTTTTTTTTCATACTTCTCCCTTTTCCTTTTCCTTCTATGGCGAAGCCCCCAGTATCATTTCCTTTTTTTAGCCATTTTGCCAAAGTTTCCTCACCCTTTCTCCAACGTGTTGTGTGTTCTTTCACAGAGTCTTCCAAAAAATCAGAGGGACAGGAGGAGGAAGCTCAGCCACAAGAAGCTGATACTGGTTTCCTTTTTAGCTTTCTTTTACTTTCCCACTTTACATTTCTTCCTTTGTTCTTCTCCCCTTTTGAATTTTGTCTGCTTTTGCAGATGCTGATATAGGTGTTAAGGGTCCTGAGCTCGTAGTTCCTGAGGTAGCTGTGGGATCTACTCCTGACCTCCAAGTTGCTGAATCTCAGGCAGGGACCTCCCAAACCATCCAGAGGGTTGAAAGCTCTCTAATTCTTGCGAGTGGAGATACAACAATGGGGGAGGCTTCAGAGGTGATTGTTTCAGATTCTGGCTTAGGGCTCCCTGCTTTCCTGGCCCGCTTTGATCTCCTGGAGTTCAACAGCCTCCCTGCAAGCCATTTTCATCACTTTGGGCCTCCCTTTGGTAACTTCCTATGCTTCTCTGTGCTTGTGGAGGGTCTGCCATTGCTGGAAGGGTTGTTCAAGGCCTATGGAGACTTCACCAGTGGGTTTAGGGGAGGTGTATTTCTAGGCAACATTCTAATGGAGCTGTTATGTGCTGTGCTGATCTCTTTGAGGGATTCCTCTCTTGACTGCTTAACTGAAGAAAAGCTTTTGGAATTGAGGGGAGTGGTGCAGGATCTCATTGAAGCAAAATTCAATCTATCCTTCTTGCTAGAGCATTTGTGTTCCCTGGCCCACATGTTATTCTAGAGACAAGCTTCTAAGAGTCTAGATGCTGAAATTGCTGCTGTTGAGAAGGCTTTAGCTCGTGCTCACAAGGTTTTGCAGGACTTGAAAGTTAGAAGGCAGCGTGTTCTCTCTTCTTCAACTTTTCCTGCTATTTCCCTAGACAGCTCTTTGCTAGCCGGCCTTATTCCTTAGCTCCTTGCTTTCTTTTTTTTTTAGCTAGTTCAGATGTATATTCTTTTTTTTAGACAATTTGGGCTGTATAAGTTCTATCTCTTCCTATTGAACACTATTTCTGACTTTTTCTCCCATTTTTGTAATATGGATCTGTTTTTAAGACTGTTTATAATTTTCAATAGCCTGTGGATCTGCTTTTTTTTTTTTTTTTTTTTTCACTAAGTCCTGGGCCATGGTTCCTACAAGTTTTGTTGTAGGTCCTAGATCAGGTACCCTGTTGTGTTGCTACGTAGGTACTGAACTGAATACATTGGATGCTTTCTTTCTCTTCTTTTTTTTTTCAAGTCCCAGGTCATGAACCAGGCAGACCCCTTTTTTCAAGTATTGGGCTAGGTATCCCGGGCACTTACTTCTATCCATGGTCCTAGGTCATGTACATTGAACTAATTGTGGTGTGAGTCTTGGGTCATGTGCTAAGGTTATTATTTTTATTTTTATTTTTATTTTTATTTTATTTTTTTGCGCTGGCCCAGGTACCCCCCCCCCCCCCAAAATCTGCCCATATTTGGGTTATGTAATGTTTCACAATTGTTTATTTTAGTCGTAGCTTAAAGGAAAATAAGAAAAAGAGATTTCATTGAATCAAAGCAAAGTTACTATCTAAGGAACACAAAAGGGTGGTCAAAGATAGTAGGGATCATAGAATGTCCTTCTACCATGGGTTCCTACACAAAAAGGCACTTAAACAAAATTCATAACAAAAAGTAAAGAACGATGAAACACTTAACAAGTTGGAGAGCTGGCAAAAAGGTCTCGGTGTACTGAAGTCTCTCCCTTTTTCAAGCGTAGTACTGTTTCAGCCACTTCCCATTTATGGGATTTGTTAGGACCGTCCTCCTTTGTGAGGTAGTAGTACCACTATTATGGGATTTTCTAATGATGTAAGGCCCTTCCCATTTTGGGGCAAATTTGGAGGGTCCTGGGAGATTTTTCCTTACATGCTCTGCTGTTCTAACACCAACTGCCCCTCAGTGAAGGCCCTTAGGTGTACAGTTTGTGCATATGCCTTAGCCATCCTCTGCTAGTACCTCTAGCTTTTTCTTTTGGCCACTTCTCTTTCTTCCTCTAACCTTTCCAGATTCGCCAATCTTCTCTTATTATTTGTGTCCTCGGTGCCTTCTTGGTTTTTTTAAGCACTACTCTTGGCGTAAGGATGACTAACTCCATGGGGCTGATGGCTTCTGTCCCATAAACTAGGGAGAATGGTGAAAATCTTGTGGCTGTCTTCACAGAGCTTCTGCATGCCCAGAGTACATCTGCCAAGTGATTACTCCATTTTCCCCCATACTCATGTTTCATTTTTTTAAGGATCTTCAGCATCACTCTGTTAGTGGCTTCAGCCTAACCATTTCCTTGTGGGTAGTATGGTGTAGATCTTCCATGCTTGATGTAATATACCTCAGTCGGGTTCTTCATGTCTTTGTTTATGAATGGGGTCCCATTGTCACTAATCAGTCTCTTTGGGATCCCGAACCTTGTAATGATGTGTTCTCGAATGAAGTTTGCAACAGCTGCTCCAGTGGCTTTTTTCAAAGGGATAGCTTCTACCCATTTTGTAAAGTACTCAGTGGCTGCCAGGATCCATATGTAACCATTGGAATGAGGGTTTATAGGCCCTATAAGATCAAGCCCCCAAGTGTGGAAAGGCCACGGTGTTGTCATATCTTACAGCACATTTGGATGAGTGTGGATTGCATCTCTAAGTACTTGGCATGCATGACACGTTTTAACCAGCTCCTCGGAGTCTTTTTTCATTGTTGGCCAAAAGTACCCCAACAGTAACAACTGCTTGTAGAGTCTCCTTTTCCCTTGGTGACTTTCACAGTCACCGAAATGGACTTCCCTAACTACTTCTCTAGCTTCCCTTGGCCCCATGCATCTTAGGGGATCCCCGCTGTATCCCTTTTTGAATAGGATCTCATTCTGTAAGAAATATCTGACTACCAGTTTCTTGAGCTGGTGGGCTAATGTCCTGTCAGTTGGTAGGATCCCTTGAGCCAAGTATTCCATGACTGGAGTCCTCTAATCTTCCGTAAAAAATACAGCATAGCTTTCTTTCTTATTTATTGAACATTGACATCTTTGACATCTCTCTTGTATAGTTGCAGCCTCTTTGTTCATATTTAGCCAGTAGTACCCCATACGCTGCATCCTTCTGTATAGGCTGATTTTTTTCTACAACCCCACAAACCTGGCTGTGTAGTTCTTCCAATCTTAGCTTTCCTTCTTTCTTATTGATACATCTGGATAGGATCCTTTCGGGCAGCTTCCTGTACAGCTCCCCTTTTATCATAGTGTAATCCCTCAGCTCCTTGATACTTCCTCCATGTCCTGCCTCTTTTATTTTTTCTTTGACCTCATTCCTCCAATCTTGCTGCTCTGGTTCTTCAGGGAACATCTTTTTTAGGATCCCTATGATGGAATGTTCCTGCTTACTTACTCTTATCAGAGTGTCTCTTCCTTTAAATGGTACTTGGGATTCTAGGGTGGCTAGTGCATCAGCGAACCTGTTCTCATTCCTTTGGGTGTACTCCACGCTAAAGGTCTGGAATTCCTGCTCCAGCCTTTGTGCCTAAGTTCTGTAGGCTGCCAAACTCTGCTCCCTTAATGCAAAGTCACCCTTCACCTAAGAGACCATAAGATTGAAGTCTCCTAAAACCCTCATATGTTTTACTCCTATGCTGAGTGCTATGGTCAGCCTAGTCAAGTATGCCTCGTACTCCTCAGCAACATTATTTGAACAAGAAAACCCAAGCTTGAAAGATAAAGGCATGGTGTCCCCTTCTTCGTAACTTAGTACAATTCCCAATTCATTTGAGGTTGTCGTTGCTGACCCATCAAATCTCATTGTCCACTTCTTTCCCATCATTGTCTTCTTATGCTAGCAGGGCTCCTACAGCTTGGGAGTTTAATGCTAAATATAGCAACAGGGGTCGCCCATGTACTGGTGTTTGTAGGGTGGGAAGATGATTCATGATCTGCTGGATTCTCTGAAAGGCCTCTTGCTCCTCAGTTCCCCAAGTGAACTCATCCCCCTTTTTCAACATTTTGGATAAACTACTTGTGACCAAAGCCAATCCTGGCACAAACTTCTTGATGTAGGAGACCCTCCCCAGGAAACTTTTGAGCTCTCTTACCATTGTAGGCCTTTTCATTGTTGTGATGGTTGTGGCTTTGGCTCGATCCACACTTATGCCTCTGTGATGTACTAGGAACCTAAGAAACTTTCCAACAAATACTCCGAAGGCACACTTCATGGGGTTCATGCATAGTTTGTACTTCCAACACCTTTCAAAAACCTGTTTAAGTATCTGGAAGTGTTCTGCCCTGGTCTTTGATTTTACCACAATATCATCCACATAATCTTCCATTTTCTTGTGCATCATATCATGGAAGATAGCTGTCATGGTTCGCTGGTACGTGACCCTTGCATTTTTAAGGCCAAAGGGCATCACAGTGTAATAAAAGTTTCCGATTGGAGTCCTAAATGCTATCTTCTCTGCATCTTTGGCAGCCATGTGGATTTGGTTGTACCCACTATACCCATCCATAAATGAAAACATAGAGTTTCTTACAGCTGAATCTACAAAGAGGTCAACATTGGGTAGAGGAAACTCATCTTTTGGACATGCCTTGTTCAGATTGCGAAAGTCCACACAACACCGGATTTGGCCATTCTTTTTCTTCACGGGTACTATGTTGGAAAGCCATTTAGGGTGTTGGATGGGTTTGATAAAACCAATTGCTAGCAGCTTCTTGACTTCTTGAGTTATTTGAGCTTCCACATCAGTGTGAAAGATCCTGGCTGGCTGAACTACTAGCTTGACTCTTGGGTCTACATTGAGAGAATAGACCACCAGTCCTGGATTCAAACCAGGCATCTCATCATAGGTCCATGCGAACACATCCACATATTTCTTGAGTAAGGCCACTAATTGCCCCCTCTCTTGTGTTGTCAACTGACTACTAATGAACATAGACTTCTGGGATCCCAGCTCTGGCCCCAAGTTTATCTCTCCCAATTTTTTCTTAGGCTGAATTTGCGCTTCCTTAACTGGGTTCTTTAGGATTTCTTCTTAAGCCATCATACAATCTGGTGGTCCGGGACCCTTTTACATGATGCATTCAAGCCCCGCACATCTTCATAAACGATAAATTAACCTTCCTCCAAGTTCTCGTACTACCACACATTCCCGGGATCTTGAGGAGTTGGGCTCCCTCTTTTGCCTTTTTCCCTCCAGGAGGTTTCTCAAGTCACGGGTACCCCTTCCTGATTCTTCTTCCAGGATAGATGCTCCTGGGGTCCCCGGCGTGGGGCAATCATCATTGTAAAACATTGTTTCCACAAAGTTCACTTCTCCTTGGCTGAAAGGGTTATAGTTGGCAAGGATCCTTACGAGCCTCTCATTCAATCTCCCTTTAACACATTGATGATACGTGGAAGGAATAAGACGGTGCTTATAGAGCTATGGGCGTTCCAACATCACATGATAAGAAACTTCTGAGTTGATCACGTGAAATCTGGTCAGGACTACTATTGGGCCTACCTTTAAGGCCAACTGCACATATCCCTTAGTTGATTCTGCTGATCCTCCAAATCCTGTTATCTCCATGAGAGCCCCAAGGATCCTTCTGCCAATCAGGCTTACGACTTCCAGGGTACTCAGGGCTATGAGGTTAAGTAATGCCCCTGTATCTACTAATGTTCTTCTGATTTGGACACCGTTTATGGTGGCCATCAGATAAAGGGGTTTGCGATGGTCTGGATGCTCAACCTCCATGTTCTCATCAGTGAAGGTTATTGCATTAGTTGTCTCTAAGTAAGCTCAATTAGCATGAGATTCTGCTATGAAACATTCCATCCCCGAATCTACTGCTATACTCATGAGGGATTTCGTGGCCACCCTTCTTGCTTTTGGCCCAAATCCCAACTGGTTGAATAATGATCTGAACTCAGGATTCTTCTGAAGGGTCCTGACTGTGCTTGGATGGAAGGATCCTTCAGGTTCTTCTGCTTCTGCCGGGTTCCCATGGATCACTACAGCCACCACTCCCTTTCCCTTGTGGTTGGGTAGAGGGTTCCTTTGTACTTCGAGTTCCTTTTGAGTGAGCTCCAGGGTTCCCTCTCTAAGATTCTTGTGAAAAAGCCTATGGAGGGTCCAACAGTCCTTAGTAGAGTGCTTGACATAGTTATGAATCCTACAAAATAGGGGATTCTTCCTTTCTTCCTCAATTGGTGGCCTGGATATAGTAAATGGCCTGACAATTCCATCTCCAATCCATTTATCCAAGACATGATTCAATTCTTCTGCAGTACATAGGATTATAGGTGGTTCCTTGGCAAATTTTCCTTTAGGTATCTTCCTCTTTTCTCCTACTGACGTTGTCATGGCCTGGGTACTGGCATTCTCTTTGTCCTCATGGTTAATGTGGTCCTTCTAGTTCTTTGTAACATGTCAGCAAACTAGGTAACACATAGATTTTCGAGATTAAGCCTGTAGTTAAAGAGCATGTTGGATATGCAGGTCTCCACGAGCTCCTTTTCTTCATGGTCTCCATAACAGTCCAGAGAAATGTCTTCGAACCTTCTAATGAACTGGACAGGATCCTCTCTAGGCCTTTGCCTCACCGTCTGAAGGCTTTGGAAGGTGACCTTGTCCTCACTTGGGTAATATTTGCACAAAACCTCTCCATTATTTCGTCCCAGGTCTTGATGGACCCAGGCCTCAGGGTGGTGTACCATGTATAAGCTCTGTCCACTAGGGACCTAGCAAACTCCCTTAGACATAGCTCCCTGTCTCCTGCGTAGGGCCCATAATGTGGATAAACCTACTCACATGTTCCACGGCACTTCCATTTCTTCCATCAAAGGGATGGAACTTCGGGGGTTCATATCCTTTGGGATATGGCTTGCCAAGGAGCTCTGGCTGGAATAGGGGATCCCAAGAAAATTGCTTGGGGATCCCCAGAGTTTTTCCCTTTCCTGCTCCAAAAGGGCATTGACATCTACTAGCGTTAGATACTGGGGGTTGGCTCCCCCTCCTACTGCTGACCCTCCCTCTGGTTGGGCTCTGTCCTGGTTGACCACAGGGGGGACGTTATCCCTGATTTCCTGGGTCCTGCCCTCTTTAAGGAGGCGAATCTCTTACTACAAATCTTTCAGCATTTTTGCCATTCGAGCCATAGGGTCTGGCTCCTGTCCCGCACGCCTCTGTCCTAATACGACCTCATGTTCTACCAGAGATACCTCGTTCCTCTGTCTGGTAACCACTTCATTTTCTCCTACGGGCTCAAAGGCCACATGTGGCGCATTGGTACCTTTGCTGTTCCTTGGTCTTGGAGCCATGCTCTGCGAAGGGACTGCTTCTTCCCTCTCCTTTACCCAGTCCCCAGCGGAGTCGCCAAACTGTGAGGGTCCTTTTTCGGACAGTGTCCAAGCCCAAATAGAAGCAAGGACCCTGGGCCTTTTAGTTGTTGTTTCAAGGGACTGGGCTTGGTTTACCGCAACTAAATGGGCTGATTACAAACCAAGTAGTGCACATGCCAAGAATCCTACAATTCATACATACTAGCAAACAAGAAATATATATGTATGGAATAGCAAGAAATAGTAAAGGAGCAATGTAATAAAGAAAGACACAAAATAAATGCTAGGGATCCTTAAAATTATATGAGATATTTCATTACTTTTCTTAATTGTGAATTACAATGTGCTCACTAAGACGTGTTACAGGGTCCAAATAAGCTCAAAAATTATAGACTTAGATGGCTCTCCAAGCCTCTAAAACTTGCAAAATTTGAATTCCTTTGAATCCAAGTATGTTCTATAGTGACTGTTTTTAGGATACCAGGCGATATTTCTCTTTCTTTTACTACTTTCTTTGAGTTTTTTGACAGAGTTTTTTCAGCGATTCTATTTTGATTCACTGTTGCTGAATGCCCTTTTCACCGTTGGATGCTTCCCCTTTTATAGTGTCATCCTAGGGTTCTGGGCTACCACTGATTCCCTTCCTTTACTCCCCTGGGTACTAGAGCCCATGTTGTGCCAGCAACTTTGGTGGTTGGTCCCTTCCTTGTTTCTCATAATTTTCTTCTTTTGGTGCTTTTTCCCTAAAAGCCTCTTGTTGACTTTCCGTTCTGGGGTGTCCCTAGAGAGCTGACATTTAATCTCTCTTCCTTCAAGGCTTCTACACTTCACCTTTTCAGATTCAGCTTTTTGGCTACCTTTCCTTTTGTCATTTTTCCCGAGTGAGCTGATTCCATCTCTGCTAGGTTGAAAGTTTTCCCAACTACTTCTCCTTCGTGGTTCCTCTTTCTGGGTTCCCCGAAGTACCAGCCCTTTGTTCATGAATTGTTAGTCCCTAAGCTCTCTGATTCCTTTCTGCATCATTGGGTGGCTAATAAGGATGTATCTGTGCTTCGTTCATTGTATTTCTGGGCACTCCTTTTGAGCTGTCTTAATCTCATCCTGGCTTTGCTGCATGTCCCGAGGACCCCAAGCTCCTGGCAGTCCTTAGTTATCCTGGCCCAGTTCTTATCACTGGACTCCCTTTTGATTTTCTGATTTTGACAGGCTGGGCTTCTTCCTTTCTTCCCTTCGTTTCTAAGGCCTATCTCTTCGTGGGTTTTGGGCTTAAATCTTTTTTAATGGATTTGGGCCTACCATCCTTTTTTTCCTTGTTGTGAGTTCAAGCCTTTTATTATTTTTTCCATGGAGTTTAACTTACTGTGCCACTCTAGGCCTTTGTATAGCATTATAACTTTTTAGACCTCAACAATTTATTAAAACCAATTTTTTTTTTAAAGCTCAATTTCAAAAAAAAAAAAAAAAAAAAACCAAATTATTTTTGATAAGATCTCACGAAGCTCATCTCTTATGATATAATCACAAAGAGTAGGTCGATACCACGGTTGAGAGATAAGGCCAAAGTATTGGCTTGGTGGGTAGGAGAGAAAGGTGAAGGGATTTAAAAAAAAAAAAAAATTTAAAAAATTTACTTGTTAGTGGGTGATGCCATTTTGCTTCATAATTGTTTTTTTTTTTTTAAATGAAAATATAGTTTGAGGGTATTTTAGAAATTGATTAAAATTAATTATTTTTTTAAAATTAGAAGTTAGGAAAAAAGGGCATTTGATGAATAAAAAATGGGTAGAGGGGGCGGTCTAAGTTGGCGTCTTTCATTTGGGCGTGACCATAGTGACACTCTACCCACTGGGCTCGGGCCTACAGGAGCAGGGGATCTAGATGAGCTATAACTGTGCAGCTAGTCCCGTCGAGGATGTTAGTGAGCATGAGCCAAGAGCATGGAGTAATGTCCTAGGCGTTTCCCATTGTATGAAAGGGGCGCTTCCCATTGTGTGAAAGGGCAATAATATGACATTTTGAGAATTTAATTGCATGCTTTTGATTAAAGTGAATAGAATGACCATGCTAAATGTTTTGGGAAAAAAAAACAATTTACACAAGATTCAATAAGGGAAAAAAGAGAAATTAATACAAATATTTTACGTGGTTTAACTCGGTTCCACGGAAGCAAGTAGCTAACACTATATGAGAAATTAAGGTTACAAGTTACAACAATATTTATGTAGTAACTCTACTTACTAGTTAGTAATTTAAAAAAAAAAAAAAATATATATATATATATATATATATTTCTAGTAGTTAGTACTTTATTAAAAAAAGAATAATTTAAAAAAAAAAAAAACTACTCTTTTTTTTTTTTTAGATGAAAAACCTACTCGGTGCAAATCTCAAAATTACCATTTAATTTAATGTACCATACCGCAAAGGGCACTTCCAACCTATTCTCCCAAACTATAATTAAACGCTACATTTGGCCAGTTGATCAGAAGTACATATGAGTCAACTCCAACAAACATAAATTGAAAGTTTTTTTTTTTTTTTTGAGAATGAACATAAATTGAAAGTTGAAGTGTGAATTTGAACAAATTAAAATTTTAAGAAGAAAAATGACCAAATCTAGACGTGTAGGGTGTTTGGTGAGTGTTTCCAAACAAAAATTTTCAGTTTTTAAACAACATTTCACGTATTTCCACATATTTTTTCACCCACACATATTTTCACAAAAGTTTTTAAACAACAATTTTCAGTTTTTAAACACATGTACCAAACGGGTCTGTGATGGAGAAAAAAAAGGAACGAAGAAGAAGTCAGACCATGACATTACCAACGTAGCGTAGGTACCAGGGGAGATGTGCTTGACTTTAGCTTTCTACTTTTTTTAATTTTACTTTGCTTGTAAAAAATTTGAAGATCTACCCATCACTTCAAAAGCAAAGTTGATTAAAAAGAGAAATTATAAACAAACCTAAGTGCACGTTCTTACCAGCTCAGCTCAGTGAATGTGACTCCCATCCTGCTTGTCCAAAATTAAGACAATCTACTTGAATGGATACCTCAAAACAAAATTGGCTTAGACATATGGAAGATTCTAGAGATACCCAAATTTACAGCATACTTAAGTGTCATCTTGTAACTGGTGCATCTAAATTCAATTTTTGAACAATTATCGGTGGCGGTTTCATGTGTAAATGTTGCAATTCAATCATAAATTGACATACAAATCTGTTGCGAAATTGAATATAAATTTGGATGTGTCTGTAGTCGAATTTAGAGACTTATGGGTCACAAAAAGACATACATTGAGGTCACCTTGGCAGTTGGCATCCGTATCAAACACTCAGCCCAGCAACACTAAGCCCACCGGATATCACGCCGATGACAAAGTCATTAGCAAACGACCCATTGATCTGACATGAATTCATCATAGGTCTACAAAGACCCCAATTATCCTTTGAGACCATACGACAATGGTGGCCCAATATAGCCAACTGTCTTGCTAGAAATATGCATGAAAGATGTTGGACTTCTTGCTAATTCTTTGTGTCACTATTGAGCAAAGTCTTGAAGCCTCTTCCAGGTCCCTTGAAGTCAGGTGAAAAACCCAAAAGTTCAACGATCTAGAATAAGAATTACATGGACCTACTTCATCTAGACTAGTAGACAACTCACTTCCCTACTGTATAAGGCAAGCATATGTCTACTATTACTTTTTTTTCTTTCTCAAAAAAAAGAAAAGAAGTAATAGTAGACATGACAATCGGGCGGGGTGGGTTGGGTCGGGTATGTGTCGGGTCAATCAAGTTATTGGACAAAACATGTTCGAGTAAAAACGGATTATTTTAAGGGGGTTAGAAGCAGGTCGGGTCAGACTCGGCTCGTATTTTCACATGATTTTAAAAAAAAACTTTTTTAAAGAAAAATGTATTGGTCATTTGGAAAGTTATGCAGCAAATTACTTTATGTAAAATGCATTATTTTGAATTCACCACTCATATTAAGAACGAGCTCAACTAAACAAATTAATACTTTTTCAATAATTTTAAAATTATACAAATCCCAACATTACTAATCAAAACAAAATAGCACAAAGGATAATTAAAACGGGGGTCATGTTAACAGACGCTCTTAGGCAATTGTTAATAAACTATATTAAGAAATTTTTTACACCACTTTTATGGGAAATATAAAAAATGTCAAAAGAATTAATTGCTTTATCATTTTCCCATAAAATGTTTCTAAAAATAGTTTTTAAACTAATGTCCTTATGGCATCTGTTAACATTTCCTTAAAACAAACACACAAGTTTCATTTCTATACAATATCAACATCTCAAAACATAAAAAAATAAATAAAAAAAAAATTACAAATGCCATATTGGATAACTAATTTGACAAAAAATAAACACATAAGAAATTTACAATCTTGAAAACTAATTTTATAATCTAATATTAATTGTGGTTGACAATCTATTTCAATTTTAGAATATACATTAAAGTTTGATTGTTTACTTATTTAGACATGATCTATTTTATGAATATCATATCATTGTTAAGTAATACACATTCTAGGAAGTATTATATTTTATTTTGAAAAACTATTTATTTTGGACATGAGTTGTTAAAAAATAGGCCTAAGCATCAATAATTTATGCTAATTTCATTGATATACCTCGGCTTTACTCTTTTCACACTTATGAATGTTTCTCATACATATCTATAATTTTAAATATCTGTTTTTAATTCTATTGTAACCAGATTATCTTGGCATGTACTTTATTATTTGATATCTAAAAATCTTTACTCATTAAAGAATGCCTTAATCATTCGTTTTTTAATTCATTTGCATACAGTTATGTAAATGTCTTAATTGTTTCCTTAAGGCCATTGTATCTAAATGACATTAAATATATATATTTGAATGGCGTTGTCCAAAAAATGTTAAAATTTTGATTTTTTTTAAAATAATAATAATAATAATAATAATAATAATAATAATAATAATAATAATGTCCATTATATATCTCTGTTAGATTTGTGCTATTCAATTTCAATTTTGTTAAATATAAAACTACGTTATTTTGGGGTCCTTAATGCTCAATTTTGACAAAGATTTATGGGAGAACTAAATTAAATGGAATTAAAATTAGATGATTGAATTGAATTTTAGACAAAGATAAATGATATAATTTCTAATTTAGCCTAAGATAAAAATACAGTTTTACCTAGAATTTTTTTTTTTTTTGAAGCTTTAAAAAGTAGTTGTACCCAACCAAATAAAATCAATAACTACAAAATAATCCTAAATCGTGTGAGAACATAAGAACTGTAGATGTAATTGTAGATGGGCAAAGTCTTAGACTTGCAGATTGCACTTGATACACGGGTTGGACTTGAATGTAAACAGTAAATATTGATTGGGCTTACTTGCCTTGGTTGCACATGTTGCACTTATTGGACTTTTTTTTTTTTTTTTTTTTTTGGGGATAAATTTATTGGACTTCTAACAAAACACAAGTTCATTTGCTTTAATAGTAATTTTTTCCCATTTCGTGTTTCCTTTCTATCTATTTCTATTTCTATTTCCATCATCCTAAGTCCCATTATATATTGCACAATGTGTCAGTCTGCTAGAGCCACTTTCACCATGACATCTTATAGGCAATTATTTTCCCGGTTGGATTGAGGCTTTACCTAGATACCTTTTTATATTTGTCAAAAAATATGATATCATTGTTTATATAAATGCTCGTCTTCGTCCAATCAGGTCAAGTTTGGGTGAAGAATCATAGCCGCTTATTCAGTTCTGATAAGTGGGGTTCATGATTCCCTTTAACCTCACACATCAAGGTCTATGAAGTATGTAACTTAACAAATGTATTCTTAGGTTTGACATAATTATAAATATACAATATAGGTTCCATTGTAGGAAATTCGTGCTTGGCTAGTGATGCTGGAACCTGCACATTTTCAACTGTATCCTTTTTTTCCAAGAATAATAAGAGCACCTAAACAAACAAACAACAACAACAACAAATATTGGAAACCTAAAGTTTCACTGTTCATAACTATGCCCTGATTACAAAACATGCAGTATTTTTAAAAAAAATTGTCTCTTCTTAATGTACCTTTGGGGAAAAGGCAAAAAGAAAATACAGGAAACGTCTTAAAATTCATACAAGTTCAGTTAACTTGTTCCAACTTTGATTGTCTTAATTTGATTGCAGCATCTACAAAATTTGGCAGTAATTCCAGTATTTTGATCTCCTTCAAATGAGATAGTTCATGATCCTGAATGCCACTATCATTTTTGGTGACCAATGCAAGACAAATGCCAAATATGGAAACAAAGAGTCAAAGAAATTTTGATAAATATCTCCCTAGGCCATGATCAACTGCTTTGGAGGTCCTCCTTGAGGTTGACACGGCTGTCATTAATGAAATTGACAAAATGGGCAAAACTTTAAATGAAGATAATATTTTCTGGTTTTGAGGATCATCATACCCTCCAAATTTATTTAAAGACCTTTGAGATTATGACCCTCTAAATCTCAAATGGTTGGTATATATTTCTAGGCTAAAATGTACTTACTTCCATTGTTTTAAATATAGAGAAATCAACACAAACAACAAATTATTATTAAGAATATTATATAAGATGCGTGCTCTATTCTTATTATAAACAAGATTAAATATATCAATTTCACACCATATAAAGCGGGGTTTGTTGGTATATTTGGACCTCACGTACAGGGCAATATTACTTGTATTATATATTACTTGTCAAAATCATACTTGCTTCGTCTTGCAACTAAATTTTAGGGGTTTTTTTTTTTTTTTTTTTTTTGGTGGTAATTAACTATATTTCTCCTATACATGGAGGGGGTCAATCTTTAATATGCTTCTTCACTTGTATATATCATTATTCATTTAATTGGTATCTCATTCGTAACAAAGTCGTAGGGAGGGAACTAGGATTTGAACCTAGGGGGGGCCAAAACATGAACCAAAAAAATTTCAAGTGACATGGTTTATTAAAAAAAAAATCATGGTAGACAAAACAATTGCACTTTATTACCTAAATATGTAAGTCAAGAAGGAAATAATATGAACCAAAAATGTTGAAAGTTACAATATGATATTCTAACCTTTTCGAAGAAGAAGAAAAAAAGAAAAAGAGGACTTTGGATCTCTAGATTTTGGATATTTGGAATTAATATGTTGATTTTATCACGTTGACCAACTCACCAATATGATAAACCCATACTTTTGGATGCAACTGAAAATCACGCTAATGAAGTTTTCAAAACTTTGTTTGAGGATTTAAAAAAATTGGGATATTAAGAGTTGGCAATGCTACATCATCAATATTGGCTTCTAAAAGAATTTTGCATTTTGCCTTTTGAAAAAAATTTCAATATTGTAATTGACTTTCCCATAATTTATAAATCATTTAAAAAGAGTCATATAAATTATTGTAACCCCGTAAGGGGATTTTTTTTTTTTATGAGATTTTTTTTGTTATGAATTATTGAATTATGATATTGGTGATTTGAGGATTTTTTGTTGTGTTGTATTTGGACTATGAAGGGGCCATGGGCCCAAAGAAAGGGTTAGGTGATTAGTTTCTTTTGGGCTATTTGGACCGATCCAAAAATTTGAGGGGGGCCAACTATAACAATTTCACACCTAAACTCTAAAATATGAGTCATCCTATATACTACTTAAATTTTTCAAAGAAAAGGGGCGGGGGGGGGGGCATGGTCCCCCAACCCCTTAGTGGGTCCGTCTCTGACAAAGTGGTAAACAATGCTGATGCTGCACAGGATCAGTAGGCTGAATGCTCCGGCTTCGGTGGGCTACTAGTGGTTGTGGAAGGCCTACAATGATGAACACACAATCAAAAGGGGACCGAAGTGGACCGGCCAAACACCCTCCGATGGCTAAGTTAGTTTCTCACAAGAAATGGAATTCCAACTTTATCGGATGTAAAATCTCAGAAAGCACACTTACTTTGATTTGATTCAGAACGGTCCTTATATAGAGAATCTTGGAGCGGTTATTGGCTTAGTAACTTCCCCAAGATTTGTGGAAATTAGTGAGTCCAGATATAACTTCCTCAACGGCTATAGGAATTACAACCGCTGATGGAAGTTACATACTTAGGAGGAATCTGTGGTGATGAATATGGCTTTGGTAACCGCTCCAAGATTTTATGGCTCCAATCTTCCACACACGTGAGTGAATCTATACTTGAGGATTTCTAAGTGTCATGTGGTCGTCCATGCGCTTTGTGTGTGGTCGTCCATGCGCTTTGTGCATGGACAACTCTTTTGTTCACAGACAGAGTGTTATGTGAATTGTCCATGTGCTTTGCCCGTGGACGACTCCTTTGCTCAAACGGTCTATTTGAACATTTAGCTCAAGGCTCATGGACGAGCCATATGGACGAACATGAGATGTAATTTTCACTATCCCATCAAATGCCATTATTGGTTAGCACTTTTTTTTTTAAGAGTTTTAACTTATAGCGTTCGCTCCTGATGATAACTCTTTATTATTAGACCAAGACACTAATAAGTTTTTGGTGTAGGTGGGGATTAAACCCAGATTTCTTATACAACCATCGGAGATTTTACCAGTTGAACTAACTGGAACCCACATTATTGGTTAGCACTTGAAGATACCACCCATTGGTAAATAAAACATCATGAAGGAATATATTATGTCGATAATCACGCTCATAATAATATGGTTGACTTCTCCAATAAATTTTTATTCTAAACTAGCCTAGAGAAATCTTCTCTAGTGTATTACGTGGTGATTCATAAAACGGGTTTAATTCATCAACTATCTTACTAATTATGAGAGTGTAGACACTAGGTGCAACCACAATTTTTAGGACCCAGCTTTTAAATTAAATATAAAAGTAATATATATGATCAAAATAATTGGAAAAAAATATTAAAATATATTTTAATTTTTTTTAAATAAAATATTTTAAATTACTTGTTACTTTTGATATGGAATTTTAGTTGAAGTAGATTTTTATTTTTATTTTTATTTTATTTTATTTTTATACAAGATAGAATTCTACTCTAGCCTAATCTAAGTGTATATGTGTGTGAAGCTCCCTCCTGGAGACTTGAACCCCGGCACTTACCCCCCACACCCCACAAGCACTTATACTTGTAGAGTGACCATCGCACCAAGGGTGTGCGGTGGTGAATTTTGAATTTCTTAAGCGTTAGGTAATAGAGTTTTACATAGAGTAAATTATTGGAAATATAGTTTAATTTAAGGTAAACCATCTTACATAATTAATGAAAGTGTAGAAACTTGTCGCAAGAAGAAATAGACTTTTTCCCTAAAAAAAAAAAAGAGAAATAGTCACTTGATGCAGTACACAAAAAAGTTTAACAAAATATGATTTTTTCCTCTATTTTATTTATTTTTTCAAAATAAGAAATTTGTATTTATGGTAATTAATCATAGTCTTTTATTTATTGTCTAAATATGAAATTTAATAATTATTATAGTTATTATTTAAAAAAAAAATTATCATAGTTATTAATAGGTAATTATACTTGTGGGGCCCAATAATTTATGGGCCGGGCCCATTTGCTCGTGGAGAGTCCGAAGGCCCAAGCCGAGGAGAGCTATGGACCAAGCCCGATAGTAGAGAGCACCGAACAGTTTTGGGATACAGCCGAGGACAGTTCAGTCCTCGGCAGATCCAAAATCCCACCAAAGAAAAGAAAGGGTAAAACTGGTATAGGACTAAAATTCGAAAGAAGATCTAAAATATCTTGGGAAAGTTATCCTTACTACCCTTCCCAGCTAAGGCTCTGCACCTACCAGAGCCGTATTCTTCAGCTTTATCAACCATACCCAACAATGCTGGGATTAGACTGATGGGACAAATATCAGTCTTGTAAAGGTTAACCCTACACGTGGACGAAGGACAGCGAACGCAGGCTAGTATAAAAGAAAAAGTAAGTGAGCCAAGGAGGGGGGCTCTCTCAATCCTACCTGAGGAGGGGACTCCATGGGAAAAACACCGGAACAACTCATGCAGATCAGAGAAAAAACCCACCGTTGGGGAACCGGAGTAGGACCTTAATGCTCCTCGGATCAAGTCCGAGGAGTCCAACCCCATGGGATGCGACACTATAGGGCTTAAATGTTCAAACCCAACTCCTCTTTCTATATGAATTCCTCTAAAATCAAGACCGGAATATCGCCCCGTGCCCAACGGCTAGCTTTTCAAGCCCACTCTCTACAAATCATATTGTGAGGGATCTTTCATGTGCGAGCCCAACATCCTTATTGGGCCTCAACAGAATCGTGTCCTTACAATTGGCGCCGTCTGTGGGAAGGCTTGGGCGTTGGCGCAGGTGGCGGTGGAGTCAACTCTCTAGCAAGCAGAGGTTCGCGGAGTTTCCTCCGTCTCCGGCGACATGCAGTTGTTGCTTTGACATAAACTTCTGCTAGGGGCTGCGCCTCGCAGTGACAACGGCGCGGACAACTCTAGGGGCTTCTGGCCTCAAGCCGGCTTTCCCCGCCCTGATCTAGGGGCTTACATTCGAAAATAAATAAGTAAAAAAAGAAAAAGAAATCTTATAAGTTTTGGACAGAACCAAGGCCTTGCATGGTCCTCGGACTCAAGCCTATGGGGAAACCAAGTACATAAAAGAAATCTTACAAGTTTTGGACAGAACCAAGGCCTTGCATGGTCCTCGGACTCAAGCCTATGGGGAAACCAAGTACATAAAAGAAATCTTACAAGTTTTGGACAGAACCAAGGCCTTGCATAGTCCTCGGACTCAAGCCTATGGGGAAACCAAGTACATAAAAGAAATCTTACAAGTTTTGGACAGAACCAAGGCCTTGCATGGTCCTCGGACTCAAGCCTATGGGGAAACCAAGTACATAAAAGAAATATTACAAGTTTTGGACAGAACCAAGGCCTTGCATGGTCCTCGGACTCAAGCCTATGGGGAAACCAAGTACAAAAAAAAGAAACATTACAAGTTTTGGACAGAACCAAGGCCTTGCATGGTCCTCGGACTCAAGCCTATGGGGAAACCAAGTACAAAAAAGAAACATTACAAGTTTTGGACAGAACCAAGGCCTTGCATGGTCCTCGGACTCAAGCCTATGGGGAAACCAAGTACAAAAAAAAAAAAACATTCCAAGTTTTGGACGGAACCAAGGCCTTGCATGGTCCTCGGACTCAAGCCTATGGGGAAACCAAGTACAAAAAAAGAAACATTACAAGTTTTGGACAGAACCAAGGCCTTGCATGGTCCTCGGACTCAAGCCTATGGGGAAACCAAGTACAAAAAAAAGAAACATTACAAGTTTTGGACAGAACCAAGGCCTTGCATGGTCCTCGGACTCAAGCCTATGGGGAAACCAAGTACAAAAAAAGAAACATTACAAGTTTTGGACAGAACCAAGGCCTTGCATGGTCCTCGGACTCAAGCCTATGGGGAAACCAAGTACAAAAAAAAAAGAAACATTACAAGTTTTGGACAGAACCAAGGCCTTGCATGGTCCTCGGATTCAAGCCTATGGGGAAACCAAGTACAAAAAAAGAAACATTACAAGTTTTGGACAAAACCAAGGCCTTGCATGGTCCTCGGACTCAAGCCTATGGGGAAACCAAGTACAAAAAAAGAAACATTACAAGTTTTGGACAGAACCAAGGCCTTGCATGGTCCTCGGACTCAAGCCTATGGGGAAACCAAGTACAAAAAAGAAACATTACAAGTTTTGGACAGAACCAAGGCTTTGCATGGTCCTCAGACTCAAGCCTATGGGGAAACCAAGTACAAAAAAGAAACATTACAAGTTTTGTACAGAACCAAGGCCTTGCATGGTCCTCGGACTCAAGCCTATGGGGAAACCAACTGCTCGGATGGGGAAATCCCCGGCCCAAATACTGTAAAATGTTAAGGCCAATAAAAGTGTTAGGATGATGGTGGGGCACTCCACTATTCGGTAGCCTAAGGGGGCTGTTCATTCTTGCGGGTGATATGTCTTCGAATGATTATTTTCTACACCGAATAGAGCATCCAGTTCTAATCTCGGCATTGTTTCGGGCAAGTATCGTTATTCACAGGTACACACTGCTATGTCAAACAATTCTATTAAAGTTGACATCTTTTTATTAGCAAGTATTTTGGCCTTAGTTGTCATCGATTCAAATGCTATATTATTGTGCCGAGCAGCGTTTGCAAATTTGTAAAAACATAGAGACAGAACATGCGAAGTAAAATAACAACAGTTTTTATTAATATGAAAAATTATTACAACGTACAAAGTGGGGCTCAAACAAGCCTATACAAAAGGTGAGCTGCCGAAGCAACACTTACATCCGCAGTACAGGTAAATAAACAGCCAGGTGTCTTTTAAACTCGTCTTCAAAGTCTTTCCAATCTCTGCCTCAGTATTGCTCATATCGAAAGAAGAACCTTCTTTGGAAAAAGATGAAGGAGAAGGAAGAAGAATTTGAAGGAGAAGGAAGAAGAATTTGAAGGAGAAGGAAGAAGGGGGTAGAGGAGATGAATGAGGAAGATGGAGGACATGAGTAAAGAAGGAGGAGAAGAAGAGAGAAAAGATGAAAAGAAAGAAAAAGGAGCAAAAGAGGGAGAAGTGAAAGCACCAGGAGGGATCTGGTGCTGGGAAGACTAAGGAAGGGAGGCGGAGGAGGGCACCAGTGAACGAAGAGAGGAAGAAGCAGAGGCACTTAGTCCCTGCCTCGTTCCTGACTCCTCACACACTGGGGCCGTATTAGGTATGCTCGTAAGAGAGCAGTTGATTATGATGATGGGAGTTCTCGACTCAGTCACGCCGAAATTCTGACGTGATGAGCCCCTGCTTCGGATTTTGGCTGAAAGGAAGGTGGGACAGATCTTAAGTCTCCGCCATCCTTGCCCTGACCGAGCCATTTCGAGTTTTATCAGAACATGATGCTTTGAGGAGGGGTGTGGTTCCTTCATCACTCGTTATGGTAAACGTATTCTGACCTGGTGTATAACAATTGGGTTAAGTAAACGCTAAGGGAGGCTGAGGGTTTCAGATTTCAGAAAGATAAAAGGGTCTCTGTACGAAAGTGCTGGCCTCCTACTTGCCTTCTTATAGGGAGGGCAAAATGGAAGGTATTAAATTCGTTCTGGTTTCCAAAAGAATCTGAAAAACAAAAGGTGCGTCCATTCCACTTCCCCACCTCATCAGATGAGCCGTCGGACATAAATGAGTCTCGTAAAGGGAAGTCATTGAAGGCACGTCTTGGACAACCAAACGGCAGGAGCGGGTCACGAGTAAATTAAAGGGAACACCTTGTAAGCCGTTATATTTTCTGGGCAGGTGGAGAAACCATCAGCATTAATGAAGGGCTAAATTAAAGGAGCTGTAATAAAGGCTCGGCATTACCAAAACCCCCCTTTCCAACCGGGAGGTTGGACAGCCAGGTTTTGAGGTGCTATTGTGGGGCCCAATAATTTATGGGCCGGGCCCATTTGCTCGTGGAGAGTCCGAAGGCCCAAGCCGAGGAGAGCTATGGACCAAGCCCGATAGTAGAGAGCACCGAACAGTTTTGGGATACAGCCGAGGACAGTTCAGTCCTCGGCAGATCCAAAATCCCACCAAAGAAAAGAAAGGGTAAAACTGGTATAGGACTAAAATTCGAAAGAAGATCTAAAATATCTTGGGAAAGTTATCCTTACTACCCTTCCCAGCTAAGGCTCTGCACCTACCAGAGCCGTATTCTTCAGCTTTATCAACCATACCCAACAATGCTGGGATTAGACTGATGGGACAAATATCAGTCTTGTAAAGGTTGACCCTACACGTGGACGAAGGACAGCGAACGCAGGCTAGTATAAAAGAAAAAGTAAGTGAGCCAAGGAGGGGGGCTCTCTCAATCCTACCTGAGGAGGGGACTCCATGGGAAAAACACCGGAACAACTCATGCAGATCAGAGAAAAAACCCACCGTTGGGGAACTGGAGTAGGACCTTAATGCTCCTCGGATCAAGTCCGAGGAGTCCAACCCCATGGGATGCGACACTATAGGGCTTAAATGTTCAAACCCAACTCCTCTTTCTATATGAATTCCTCTAAAATCAAGACCGGAATATCGCCCCGTGCCCAACGGCTAGCTTTTCAAGCCCACTCTCTACAAATCATATTATGAGGGATCTTTCATGTGCGAGCCCAACATCCTTATTGGGCCTCAACAGAATCGTGTCCTTACAATACTATTTATTTTAATTGTACCATTGTGGCAAGATTTAGTTGGAGTGTTTTTATATATATATATATATATATATATATATATATATATATATAAAGATAGAATAAAATTAAAAACTCAATTAAAAAATAAATATTAAAATAATGACATGTAAAATTGCGAGACCTTCAAAATTTAGGGCAAAGTTTAGCCTAAAGCTACAACCTTACTCAATAAAATACACATTACTACATATTTTGGAAATCTAGCCATTGAATTGCATGTTCTTTACGCTTTTAATACACATGTCAAATTTTGTGTCAATTGGATATTCTTTATTTTATAATTTATAAGCTTATATTTTATATATAATTTTAAATTACAAAAACTTGCAATTTAAACAATTTATTGATGACATAGCTATTGATCTTTAATTTTCTAGAAATTTTGCAAGCATGGAGAATATATGAAGAAGATGTGATCCAATTGTGGATTTGTTAAAATTCATCTCTAATAAAAAGATATTAAGTAATGTTGTAGCCTAAAATTATAACTAATTTTATAGCTAAACTTTGTCCCAAAACTTATGTGACAAAATATTATAAATTCAACCAAAAGTCAAATGTCTTTGGAAATAGAGAGTAATGCTATGGATAGAATAGAAAGACATAATGATTTCACAATATTTCCAAATTAGCATGCCAAAAAATTTAAATTGGAGATTGTGGTGGACCCATGTATGAGTTGGCAAACTAATTTAGAAATGTTGTGAAATTACTGGAGATTTTTGTTTTATCCATAACATTACTCTCTTATGTATATTACTAGTCACTAGTCTTTGCAATGTGTAGGAGAATTTAATAAAATAAGATTAAAATTATTTTTTTGTATAATTACAAAATTGATAATTATAATAGTTATTAATAGACATTTATTATGATTGTATTTGTATATGCAATTATCTACAATTTTTTTTTGAGTAAACAATTATCTACAATTAAGAACATATGATATGACAATATGAGTAATGCTACTGTCACAAACTATTTTACAACATTTTTACAAAATGTTGATGTAGCCAACCTCTTATTGGTTTTCATCTAAGTCCATCATTAATATTATTTTTTCATTTACCAATAATTACTCACCATATCAGCAGTTTGTAAAAAATTTTGTAAAATAGTTTGTATCTCTAGCATTATTCATGACAATATTCTAATGGAATGTTTGTTTGTAGTATAAAATCTAAGTTCAATTATATATATATATATATATATATATATATATATTAGAATATGTAAAATTGTGAAATCCCTAAAACTTATGTGATACAATATTAAAAAGTCTACAAAAATTCGAACATGTTCGATTTTATATATATCTCTAATCAACAATCCATGAAATGCATGTGAAATTTTATTAAATATGATGTTATGATTTTTATCTTAAAAAAATTATTTTTATGTCTTATTTTGTATATAAATATGAAATTTGGTATATGATATATATGGATTTAAATTGATCGTGTGTAATAATACTAATATTTGTTTTCCGGATATTCTAAATCTTCAAATCCAAACGTAGCTTAGATGTTAAGTGATATTTTTAATTTTTTATACCAACCTGAACCTGCTAATTAAGTTATTAATGGAAACTTGCCACATTTTGGTAGGGGTACCAACTAGCATGGACCCACCTTTCGGGCCTCTTTCACATTGTTACTTATATTACGTTTAAGTGTTTAACCTTAATTATTACATCCACTAATGTCCTAAAAAGGTATTAATGAAAATCCATTTCTAAAGAATAAACAGTCCTTGATCAGCCATTCTCCAAGTTGCCATTTTAGCACAATTGTCAACATCTCAATATCAGTTGTTGGCACCTTCCAATAAATGATGAAAAGCATAATATTTCCTTCTCCTTTTATAGCGATGGTGATCATTCAATAACTAACAAAATCGTTAATCTTCTCCCTTTTGCGATTTCGATTTCGATTTCAACTACCTCTATTTGATCGTGCCCTTAATTTATACAAACTCCAAAATACTTTTGAATTTTCCCGATTCACAACCATGAGTTTATATACCTTTCCACGATCTTCATTATTTCTTCCTTTTGTTTTTTATTTTTATTTTTATTTTTTTAATTAGTACTGTTAAGACTGTAAAATTTATAATGAGAATCATTTGAGCATTACAATACTGGTTTGGTTTGTGAAATTTGCCGCGCAGAGGATTTGCATCTCCATAAGAGACCTTAACTTGACTAGTTTTTATTTATTTATTTATGTGTCTCCGATTGATTTTATTCTAAGTTTAAAATTGTTTAATATTAACACCAACTTAATGGAATGGTAGATAAACTTTAGAATGAGTGTTCATAAACTTTATAAGGAGCGAATGCCATTAGTTGAAACTCTCTCTCTAAAAAAAAAAAAGTGTCCATAAGAAACAATACTTTCATTTTTTTTTTTTTTTACTAATGAAGGTGCCCATGATTTTTTAGTAACCATTCTCTTGGATGTTTGTAGTCTTCTCATTCCACACACATAAGGTAAATACATAGAGAACCTTTTTCAGAGTGGCCCCAAGATGGGAGTGTAAGAATTTTGAACCTAGAACCTAATTGATCTAATAAGACATTGTAAACTGCTCAACCAACCCCTAGAATTTGCCCTAGATTCATGAATTGTCTTCCATCCCAAGACCCTTTAACATTTTGTAGACAACCCTAACACAAATTTTAGGCATACTAATCCTATTTTTTTTGGGAGAAAAACTTGTAGAGATATTATTGAAGAAGAAATATATCACATGTACAACTTGAGCAAAAAGAAAGGACAAATTTTGGTTACAAAATTAGTTGTAGCCAATGGTTACAATTCTCACTAAAAAAATTAATATGGTTACATAATTTGAAAATTTAACTATTGAATTGCATGTTCTTTATGTTCTTAACACGCATGTCAAACTTTTTGCCAATCATATGTTATTTACTATTTGATCAATAAAATTATTTTTTAATATGCATAACTTTAAAATACAAAAAACTTGAAATTTAAACATTTGATTGATAACATTGCTATTGATCTTATGAAAATTTTGCGAGTATGGAGGATATACAAATAAAATGTAATTCAATGGTAGATTTGTTAAAACTCAAATCCAATAAAAAAAATTTGAGTGGAGTTGTAGCCAATGACTACAACTAAGTTTGTAACCAAACTTTTTCTAAAAAAAAATCCACAAAAGACACGGAAGGCTTACCTCCATTTAAGATAAGATAAGTTTTACCTTGTAGCCCTAAAACAAGAACACTTTAATACAAAGTTAAGGACTAGGAATTCTACTTTCATTCTTGTTGCCAACATTTAGCTCCGAGAAATGAATAGCAAAATCAACATTTTTTTTACCAAATCATCTATAAATGAAAATGATGTACAAAAGCCCCATACGTGTCTCATTTCTTTGGTTCCATAAAAGCCAACATGTTATGCAGAAGATCTCTAAGTTTGGTATGCTTAGTTGGTCTAACATATATACATTTACATCAAAATAAGGAAGATTGAAAGGTGATGATGCACAAAAATCGTCGGTGAGTTGATCGTCCACACACGCGTCGAATGAGGTATCTGAAGAACAAAGAAGATGAAAAGCCTACAGAGAGCACTAGTGGGGTGCCAGCCAAAGACCCTCCGAATGTTAAGTCAGTGATAGAAGATTCTCCAATAACTAAAAAGTGTAAGAGTTAGGAAATTGTACGTACCTCTAAGGAGAGGAGACTTGGTACTTATATAATGGCGCAGAGCCGACCAAGATCCCTTGAACGTAGGGGCTTTTCTTGTAGGGAAGATTTAGAGTTAAAACTCTGAGATCTTAGGGCTTTTCTTCCCATATATGGAAGATATAAACGTGTAGTAGGGTCTTTGTGCGTGGTGTGCAAGCTATTTCCATGTAGGGACACATGAGTAGAGGTTACATAAAAGGCTTGTGGGACCCAGCATATCAACCGTTAGTGGGCCCGTCAAGATGATCCTCCATCTGTCGGTGAACTCACCCATTTGTCAGGATGAAACTTCAACCGTCGGTATCCATGTAAAGAATGGAGTGTGAATAGTCCGTCAGGTACATATGCGAGCTACCCAACGAGTCTTCGAGAATAGCGGACTACTAATCCGTCAGGATGTTAAGGCCTTTGAATAGGGAGCTTATCCCGACGGGTCCTTGGTTCGTGGGGCTGGTAGGAGTGACTTCCACCTCGACGGATCAAAATGTACTGATGATTTTTTACGGACGAAAATACCCATATCAAAAGGCTTTAAGCATGATTTTTTAAATTGGAATGGTCAAAGAAATGAAAATAGGTCCAGTTCTCGATTTTGATCGACTGAACTGTTGGTTTTCCCTGTTCAACTAGTCAATCCAGTCTAGTTTTTAAAACAATGGCCTTAAGTAGGCTTCACCCAACTCTTACGTCAAGTTTCATCAATAGCTAGGCAAGACCATAGAGTATGGGTCAAATCTTCTTGCTCATCCCCCACAATCATCAAAAGTTAAGTTGGAGATTATTTTGTGTCATAACATATTTATTTTTATAGGAAGCTAGTCTCTGCACGCCTTTCATAGAAACAACTTTATTTTGCTGGGTACTCGAAGTTTCCAAATTTGATTCCATAAGTGTGGGATTGCAAATTGTTTGAATACCGTGAATGTTCGACACAAAGCATATCATTAGCAATTTTAACAAAATTTTGCTTCAAATCATTACTTGACCAAATCATGACATCATTAGAACCTCCATTGCTTCATGGAAACTTTTTGAAGACAACAATTTCATAAGGAAATAAAATGATCAGTGAGGGATACTTTCCAATAGCAAGTATCAAGATCAATTTGGAGCTGTTTGGATTTTCAGTTTCCATCACCTATAATTCTGTTTCTATCACTCATAACTCAAAATTAGTGGGTCCCACGGTTGAGTAGCTTGTTTGGATGTGTTTTCAGTTTTTGTTTCCATCACTCAATTTTCTGATTTTTGAGTGATGAGTTATGAAAATTGAAAACACATTTTAGGTGTTTTAAAGTTATGGAAACAGAGTTATGATGGCATTTTGGTAAATACACACATATTTGAGGGACCCACAGCATGTAAGTAGTCAAATTTGGTCTTTTTTCTTTTTCTTTTTCTTTTTTTTCTTTTTCCTTTCACGCTGGGTGATCTTCTTCTTCTACTTTTTTTGTTTTTCCTTTCATGCTGGGTGGTCTTTTTTTTTTTTTTTTTTTTTTTTTTTTTCCTTTTCACATTGGGTTTCTAGGTTTGGTTTATTTTTTATTTTATTTTTTTTCATTCCTTTTCACTGGGTTCGGTGAGTTTGGGTATTGGGGGTTGAAGGAAAAAAAAAAAAAATTTAAAAGCTGCACCAAGTCAATCCATGGGTCCCACAAAAAGTAAATTTTTTTGAGTTATCAAAATTGGAAACAAGTGCCAAACATGCCACCTTAGAGCATTCTCATCGGCTCTCTCATAAAAAATGTTATTTTGACACATCAAAAACCTACTTTACTATTTTACCACGTCATTTTACAACACACCATTTATCAGATGTTCTACTCTTTCATTCTAAACATTAAAATAATATATACAAACATTAAAATAATATATTTACTCAAAACCTAACAATATACAAACACATAGCCCAACAGTCACCACCAACCAAGAACCAAGAACCACCGCTACAACCATCGCCACAAACTACAACTACAATCACCGGTCCTCCAACAAATTCCAAATCCAAAAACCTCAACAAAAGAGAGAAAAAAAAAAAAAAAAAAAAAAAACTCAAAACCTTCAATAAAACCCCACCATACACAGCACAACTTGCCACCACCATACCCAAGCACAGCCCGCCACCACCACCACCCATAGGTAAAACCTGCCACCACCAACAAAAATCCACTAGCCGCCACCACCACCCAGTACTACTTTTAAAAAAATCCCCAAAATTAACACAAAACTATCCCAAAAAAAAGAGCTTGAAAAAGAACCAACTCACCCATAATCAAAATCACATGGAATCCACCGAAAAAGAAAAGAAAAGAGGGAGATCAGAATCAGAGATCTCCACGGCGACGGCCTTATCGGCGAGGCTGAACTCCACGATGACGGCCGATCTTAATGGCAATGGCCTAGGCGGAGGAAAAAAAAAAAGACAGAGAAGGAGAGTGACAGGGAAAAAAAAAAAAAAGATAGAGAAGGCGCAGAGAAAGTGACAGAAAAGAAAAAAGGGGGAAAAAAAAGCAAGAAGAAGAAAAAAAAAAAAAAAAAAGGAAGAGAGGTGAACTGAGAAGATGCGAAAATTATATCTTGTACCCGGCATATATGCTAGGTACACCATATACTAGCTCGAGAAGATGAAGTGAGGCGGAGAAAGAAAGAAGAAAAAGAAAGGGAGAGAAGAAAGAGTCATAAATGAAGAGAGAGAAATGGAATAAAAAAATATTTTTTTTATAGCACATCTGTCCGTATCGTTTCAAAAATGGAATGGTACTGTTCACGTGTGTCAAAATATATAGGATATAAAACACCTCATGAGAAGGGTTTTTTGGTGTTTGGCGTGCCAAATGCCAAATATTTGGCATTTGACACACCTGATGAGAATACTCTTAGGAAGTTGTAGTATTTTCAATGATAAGTGATAAGTTATAGAGTGATGAGTGATGAAAATTGAGGGAGTAATGAGTGATGGTTTTTTAAAAACCAAACAGCCCTTAGGTTCTCAACCTTTGCTGTTGGAGAGAGCAATATACAACGAGAGATGACCTCAAAAAAGGTGAGGATAGGCAACCAACGATCTTGTCAAATTCCACTTTTATCTCCTTTACTAACTCTCCATCTTAGGCTATTATTTAATGCCGTTTTCACTATGCTTTTTAAGAAAAATCATTTCAGGAATGATAAAAGAGTTATGAAACATCTAGAGAAGATGAATTTGGAAAGTACATGAGATTTGAAAACTCAGAGAGTCCGAATAAGTTTTCTTCAATAATTGCCATTGGAGCATTCTTATCAAACATGTCAAAAAAATATAGCATTTAGCATCTCAAAACCTAATTTTATAACATATAACACACCACTTTACAATATCACTTATATCAAAACTTCTATTTTTTTTTTTTATCATTTCATTTAAATAATGTTTCTTTATTATTTTTCAATAATTTTTCATTTCTCCTCTCTCTCTTGTCTCTCTCTCCTCTATTTCTCCTCAGTGGGCCCCACTGAATAAAAAAAATAATATATGGTTTACAATTGGTGAACAGTGCAATCTCATAGTCTCAAATATGAGATTGCATTGTTCATCAATTGCAAAAATTATACCATTTAAAACATTTGATGGAGCAAGCTTTTGGGTTAAAAATGCTAAAAAAATAAGATTTTTAGCATTTGAAAGGTTTGATAAGAATGCTCTAACACTACAGTAAAATGTCTTATAGTTTAACATTTTAACAATTCTAGATATTTTCAATAGAAATAAAATGGTAACATTGCCAAATTTAGGGCTGTCCACGGGTCGGGCCGGGTCGGGTTTGTGCCCAACTCGGACTCGACCCGACTGCATCGGGTGGGGGAAAGTTTAACCCTAACCGACCCGGCCAGAGTTTCGGGTCTGTCGGTTCGGGTCGTATCGGTTTCGGGTCCATATCAGTCGGTTTCGGGTTCGCCAGAGTGGAGTGAAATCTAGCCGGATTTCGTCAGATCTGGTCGGATCTAACAAGATTTGGTCGATATTTTCCTATATCTATAAAGATCGGGTCGAGATCTTGATGGATCTGGCCAAAATATGCCTATATCGTTGGACTTAAGAGTTTGGAGTCTGTGGACTTACCGGTTTTTGGCTGAAACTCATGATTTCCGACGAGGGAAGAACAGCTCATCGGGCGGGTCGGGTTTGTCGGTTTCTCAGACAGCTAACCCGCAACTCGAACCGATGCTCTAGGGTCCATGCGCCGGCGACCCGTGTCCGACCGAAACCAAGCTTTGATCGGGCAGTTTCGGGTGAAGATGATCGGGTTTCAGGCAGTTTGTTGGGTCCAGGCGGGTCGTGGACAGCACTAGCCAAATTATTTATAGCAATTAGCAAAAGCCTAGGGGAGTCGCTGCTAAAAAAAGGACAGAGTGACAGACAATTCTCACACTCAGCTCTGCCTATTAATATACCAACATTACCAAAACACCCACACACAGGCCACAGACAGCTGAGCTCGTGCCTATCCAAACAGTACGGGTAAAAGTAAAACCGTAAAAAGTAAAAGACAAACCAGTAGTATCTCTTTTTTTTTTTTTGGAGGAGCTATCTCAGTATCATCAATTAGTTGTATCACCCATCCTACCCCATATTGATTACCCAATAATAACATGCCACGTCATCGATTCTACAGTGACCACCATCCCATGTAGATGTAGTTCAGCAACAACGATACATGTACATGTCAAAAAAAAAACACAATGTCATTTGTAGGTTTTTTATTAGTATATTTTTCGATTTTTGCTACAGTCAATCAAACACTCTGAAAGCAAAAACAAAAGCAAACGCAGTGTCTGAGAATTTCAACTATCGATTCCCCTCATCATCGCCATTATGTGAAGCAGATCCACACTCTCAACCTCGATTCGAAGAACCTCTTTGGTTTCTCTCTCGCAATAAACAAAACCTTAAAAAACAAAACAAAAACCCATCAAACAAACACACTGTAAGAAAATGAAACAAGAAAAAATTGCTGCTTTTACTTACTTTCTTCAGTACTTTGTTCTCTATATATTATTTTTCCATTTCGTTTTGTCGATAAGTGATTTCGAGGTGTTTGTTGTATTTAAAACCATTCAACTTTTGAATCAATTTTTATTATTCAAAGGACATTTCTGACCAATTTTTTTTTTCTTTGATCAACGATTCAGAGAATAAACAACAACAACGAAAAAAAAAAACCATGGCCGTGGTTGAAAATGGAGGGGTGGTTTCAAGCCGAAACTTCGAGACGCCATCACAGGAATCATCCAACGGTCACGATCAGCAGCCCAACAACAACAAGCACACCCACGTGCGACTCAACCACAACCACCACATCATCAACGGTGATGGTGGTGGTGGTGGTCCGATTGTGATGTCGCACCACGATCAGACGCTGTACATTACTCCCACATCGGCACAGCAGATCGGGGCCCACCGATCCAACGGCGGCGGTGGTGACTCAGCGACTGTCTCCGCCGTAGAGAGCTACAATCGGGATATGAGAGAGTTACAAGAACTCTTCTCTAAGTTGAACCCTATGGCTGAAGAGTTTGTGCCTCCTTCCCTAGCTAATAACAACCAAGGTTTCAATTTGAATGCTGGGTTTTACCCTAACAACCTGGTAATGCAAAGCAACAACAGAAATGGATTTGTTAATGGCAACACTGGCAGAAGGGTATGATAATATGGTTTATATATATGTTTTCTTTTGATTTTCTTTTTGACCCTTTTGTTTGGAGGCTGAGAAATTGAATGTAAACGATAGAAAAATTGTAGCTTTGGTGAAAATTTTGGTTTTTGAAGGGTTTATGAATTATGATTCTGGGTTTTAGTTTGTTTAAATTTTGCCTTTTTTTTAAGCTTATAAATGGGGATTTATGTGTGTTTCTTGGTGGGTGTTTGTGTTAGAAGAAGAATTTTAATCAAGGGAAACGGAGAATGAATGCCAGGACAAGTTTGGCTCAGCGAGAAGAGTCAATTAGGAGAACTGTGTATGTGTCTGACATTGATCAACAGGTATATAAAATCAAAACGTTCTTGGTTGCTATTATTATATGACTTTGGTGGGTTATGTTTTGTGTGACTGGCTGTGTGTGGGACTGATGTGTTTGTTTATTTGGAGCATAGGTCACTGAAGAACAGCTTGCAGCTCTGTTTGTCAATTGTGGACAGGTAATGGTTTTTTTTTTTATTTATAAATTTTAATAAATGGTTTTCTGAGGAGGTGGTTTAAATTTTGGTCTTGAACAAGTTCTATTTTTGTGTGAAGGTTGTTGACTGCCGTATATGTGGTGACCCCAATTCCGTACTTCGTTTTGCCTTTGTTGAGTTTACCGATGAAGGTAATTTGAAGTTGTGGTACATAGTTCAATAGTTTTTGGTAGTTGCAATGAAATATGATGGTTCCTCAATCAATTGCTCTGTTGGCTATGCAGAAGGTGCAAGGGCTGCTTTAAGTCTTGGGGGGACTATGCTTGGATTCTACCCTGTGAAGGTGCTGCCTTCTAAAACAGCTATTGCACCAGTTAACCCGACCTTTTTGCCTAGGGTGAGAGAGCCAAGCTATTATGACCATTGTATTTCTTGTTATCTGCAGTATTTAGAATATGTGTTGATTTTTCATTGGTTCTTTGGATTTCAGACTGAAGATGAACGTGAGATGTGTGCGAGAACTATCTATTGTACAAATATTGACAAGAAGGTGACTTTTTTTGGTAGTTTATCATTGAATATGGTCCATGGTATGGCCTATAAAACCCTTATTACTTATTTATTTGGTTTGTTTTGTGCAGGTTACTCAAGCTGATGTCAAACTCTTTTTCGAATCAGTCTGTGGAGAGGTTCGAGATTATATTCTGAAACTTTTATTCCTTCTTAATGTTTTGACTAACCTTTATAAGGAATGCACAAATGAGAGTTTTTTTTTTTTTTTGAAGCAGGTTTATCGCTTGAGGCTACTTGGGGACTATCACCATTCCACTCGTATTGCCTTTGTTGAGTTTGTAATGGTAATTGCCATTTTCTCTTTATTCATGCATGCTAAATTGCTTGTTTCCACATGTATTTTTCCCCCTTTAAAGGGTTAAAAGATGTAAATCTAGGGGAGCTTAAGCAAAGTGTTTTCAAATAACCAGCTTTTGGAAGGGAAATTCTAGCAGCTAAGATTTAGTTCTAGGTCCTCTAATGTAGGTCTAATCCTGTCAATCATTGAGGAAAAAAGGCTCTGGTGGACGATAGGGTTATGGTATAGTCTCATTAGGAGGTTATATTGAGTTATAGTTATCCTCAACATAAAAAAAGAAGAGATTTTAATTTTATGCTGATGAGAAAACTGTCAGGTTTGCGCTTGATAATGTAGGTGGCTACTCTCTCATACCATTGGCCCATTGGGCCACTTGGATTGATCTTGATTATATTGAGATTGGAGTGAGAGTATACTTCCAACCCATTTAAAACTAATACAAATTATCTTACCCTAACTTATCTACTTAAATATATAAAAAAAAAAAGAGTGCGTTCAAACCTTATGGGTCATTTTTATTGTTTATTATGTAAGAATTTTACTGGTCATGAGGGTAGTTTTTATCTTAATGACAATAAGCTTTGAGTCAATTGGGATTGCATTGAAAATTCTATCATAAGGATTATTATTATTTTATTGGCGGCCAAGAATGACATTTATTGACTGTGTGTATTGCACATATGTCTCTTGTTTATTGAGTGGAAAAATCAAGGTTGAACAAAAATTGTTGATTGACTAATCTTTTGTGTTGTGTATCCTATCAATGTGTTGTGCATGAGTCTGTAGTCCACAAGTGTCATGTTGATGATGCTATCAACAATTGTATAACTTTGAGGGTATCCCTATAACTCTTAATTGAGATGATCTTAAGCTTAAGTATTATCCTGTTGTAGGATGGATAGGTTGTTCTCCTAGAGTTAGGATGATAAGATCTTTTATTTAAGTCACTATTTTCCCTTTCCCAGATTTGCATTGTATGGTTTCCTACTTATACTTTTTGTATATCTGCTGCTTAGATTTTAAAATGTATGACTTCCCTTTGTATTTTTGGAGGAATTTTTTGTTCTAATTTGTGTCAAGATTCTAATAGGTGGTTGTGGGGATGTTTTCATATGACTGTTTGCACCCATATATTCTTGTCATAACATGATCAGCTATAAGCTGTTAGATGATAAATATTATCTAGAATTTTTTTTAGGGTTAGTACAAATGTAATTACATGTTCTAGGCCAACAGTGGTGCATAAATTTAGATCAAGAGGAGTAATCAGATTTGATACTTGGGAGGTCTGTTGATAAAAAACTGAGAAACACAGCTGCATGTGTGTCCCAAACGATTTATTTATTAATTTTAAAATATGATACGGCTGGATGTTCCTGCCATTCCGGTATCAGATTTTGGCTTAAAAAAAAGAAAAGAAAAATTGCAAACCCATCAATCTCAAGTTGCCGGTCGTTGTTTGCCTTATTGAACCCAGCCCACTTCTTCTTTCTTTTTTTATTTTTTTATTTCCTTTCTGTTTCGTATCCACTGGGTGACTGGTTTTTGCTCTTTATTTTCTGTCCTCTAGAGTCTGGTCTTATCTTATTAGTTGTCATCTTTTATTGTTTTCAAGTTTCAATGTTTCACTTTTGCTTCTTCTAGTGTGAGCCACGTGATTGGTTTTGGAAATGACAATGGTAAGTTAAAAAGAAGAAGTCCACAATAAGAGCCTGTTTGGGAAAGCTTTTTTCATCACTCAATTTCCGTCACTCAATTTCCATCACTCATCACTCATTACTCATCACTCATTTTTTCACACTCATTTGGCAACATCACTTTTATTTTCATCACTCAATTTTTTCACACTATTCATGGGTCCCACACCTGTCAGCTAGTACAGTTTTTTTTTTTTTTAGTACCCAACTCGCCGAAGCTAATATATATATTAAAAAAAAAAAAAAAAAAAAACCGAACAGTCAACCCAGGAAAAGAAAAAAAGAAAAAAAGAAAAAAAAAAGAACAACGCCAACTCAGAAAAAAAAAAAAAAAAAAAAAAAAACTGAACGGCCAACCCAGGAAAAGAAAAAAAAAAAAAAAAAACAAACAGCCAACGCCAACCCAGAAAAAAAAAAAAAAAAAAAAAAAAAAAAAAGTCAAAAGGTGGTCAAAAGTTGCGGCTGTGGGTCCCCTATGTGTGTTTAATTACAATATTGCCATTGAGTTATGAGTTATGGAAACTGAAAACAGCCAAAAGTTGTTTTCAGTTTCCATAACTCATAACTCAAAAATCAGAGAATTGAGTAATGGAAACAGAGTTATGGAAACAGAGTTATTGTTTGCCAAACAAACTTTTTACTATGAGTCCCACCATTTTTGAGTTATGAGTTATGGAAACAGAGAATTGAGTTATC
Organism: Quercus tomentella; assembly: GCA_028535165.1. Classification (NCBI taxonomy): domain Eukaryota; kingdom Viridiplantae; phylum Streptophyta; class Magnoliopsida; order Fagales; family Fagaceae; genus Quercus; species Quercus tomentella. Next base: position 28,823,996 of record JAPQVY010000155.1, read on the forward strand.
AAAAAACTCAATCCAAACGGGCTCTAAGTGTCAGACACTCAGAATTATTAACTTCATTTCTTTAAAATAAAATTTTATCTGTCAGGTGATTGAAGTGATTAAAAAAAACATGTTGATTGCTTTTTTTTTTTTTTTTTTGTGTGGATAAGTTGTACTGTTGAGTTGATTTCTTGATTGAAATAAAATGTTGATTTCTTTTCTTTTTTTGATAAGTAAAAAATATGTTGATTGTTTTTTTTTTTTTGGTTTTTGTTGATAAATTGTACTGTTGATTGAAAAAAAATGTTGATTGCTTTTTTCTTTTGTTGATTTATCTTGTAATGGTTATGTATTCACTTTATTATCTACTATTGCTCTTAAATTGATATACGTTCATTAATAATTAATTAATAAACGTATCCCGCTGCACAAGTGTCCTACTTTTTCAAAAATTGCCGTGTCACTGCACCCGCATCGGGATCTGTGCAGGTGATTGCTAGATAAAAAATAATTGGTGCTATCAGTCCAGAATTGAGGTAGGCTGAAGGTAAAATGTAATGATGTGTCAGGAATTGAGGTGGGCTGCCAAGAATAACATTTATCAACAGTGTGTATTGTACATACCTCTCTTATTTTTTGAGTGGTAAAATCAAGTTAGAACAGAAATGGTTGATTAACTGATTTTTGTGCTGTGAATCAGTCCGTAGTCCATAAGGGTTATGGTGATTTTATCAACAATCATATAACTTTCTCTCTAACTCTTAATTGAAATGATCTTATTTTATGGAATTATCATGCTGTAGGATGGATAGGTTGTTCTCCTAGAGTTAGGATGGTAAGCTCTTTTATTTAAGTCACCATTCCCCTTTCCCAGATTTGCATTGTATGTTTTCCTACTTATGCTTTTTGTACATCTGCTGATTTTAAAAAGTATGGCTCTCCTTTGAATACTTTGGAAAAGAAATGAATTTATCTAAATTATATAAGTTTATTTATGATATGTATGACAGAGTTGTAATTAGTGTGAGAACAAATACAAGTAGAGTCATACTTATCAAAAAAAGTACAAGTAGAGTCATCACAAGTGAGTTTACTTTACTATAGCTCTAGGTTTGCATCAAGGATCGTTTTAAGTCCACATTTTTTTGCACTAGCAATCGATGAGCTCACTTAATCAATTTAGGAGGACGTCCCTTGTTGTATGCTTTTTGTAGATAATATAGTTTTAGTGGATGAAATTAGATATGAAGTTAATGTCAAGTTAGAAATTATATGAAATGCTTTAGAACTAAAGGTTTTCAGCTAAGTAGGACTAAAAAAAAGTACATGAAATGTAAGTACATGAAGAACTTGCCTCTTGTTAATTGGTGTTGTCTTTGTCGGTGTGATGAGGAAACTGTGGATCACCTTTTACTCCATTGTAAGTTTGCTCAAACTTTGTGGAGCGAGGTTTTCCTTATGTTTGGGGTTCAATGGGTGGTGTCGTATACAGTTGTCTCTCTTCTTTTCGCTTGGAGGAATTGGTTGGGGAATTATTCTTCAAATGTTTGGAATATGGTACCGGCGTGTCTTATGTGGTTAGTATGGAAGGAATGCAATGCCCAAACTTTTGAGGGCATTGAGAGACCTATTGAACTGTTGAAGACATTGTTAGCTGGACTTTGTTTGAGTGGTCTCGTATTTGGGGCCTCACGCATTGTATTTCCTTGTTTGATTTCCTTATTTCTGTTAGATCTGCCATTTGATTTGTTTGTATTCTTTCTTTGCCGTGTGTTTACAATTGTAAACACATTGCATTTTTGCTATCAATAAAACTTTTACTATCTATCAAAAAAAAGTTTAGCAAAGTAGAAACAAAGATAAATGAGTTGAAAGACTTGATAGTCAAGAGATACCAAAACCTAGAGCTTTTGATATATTGGATCAATAATTCATAAAGATGGAGATTTAAGAGGATGTTATTATGTGAACAATAGGACAAGAGTAGGGTGGAAGGTGGATCAAGTGGAGAAGTGCATCGGGAGTGTGTAATAGAATATCTTTAAATTAAAGGGAACATTTTATAAGATTCCTATAAGATCAGCTATGTTTTATGGTACTAAATGTTAGATTGTTAGGAAGCAACTTATTTATAAAGTGTGTAGCTAAAATGAGAAAGTTAAGATGGATAAGTGAAAATACAAGAAAAGACAGGATTCGATATGAGGAAATTTGCTTAAAGATGTATGGAGACTGCTTGAAATGGTTTGGTCATATTAAGAGGAGAGTTGATTCAAGTTGAGAGTGAAAAAAGGTATAGAAAGACCAAAATTATAAAAGTAGCAGAAAAGTACATGTCAATTAAGTAACAAAGAATTTAATTTTGAATAAAATAGAATGACAGAAAAGAATATACGTTGGTGACCCTAACTAGTCTATTGAGAATCCATACTTGACCCCATAATTTGGGATTAAGGTTTGTTTGTATGGTTTCCCTTTGTATTGTTGGGAGGATTATTCTAATTGGGCCAAGAGCCTTGTAGCTCAACTGGCACCTCCTTGTGTTTCCTACAGAGATGTCCATGGTTCAAATCTTCCCTCCCCATTGTAATTATAGAATTATAAAAAAAAGAGGACTATTCTAATTGGTGTCAAGATTCTAAAGGATGTTGTGGAGATGATTTCTTTAGGCTACTCTCTGTACATTTTTCCTTGTACATGAAGCAGGTTACTTATCAAAAAATAGAAAAGTACTGCCTGCACCCATAATCTATTCTTGCCATAACACGACTAGCTACAAGCTGTCAGATATATATATATATATATATATATTTTTTTTTTTTTGGAATTTTTGAAGGCTAAGTACAAATGTTACTACTGTTCTTTCACCTTCCCCCCAAACACATGCACACGGAATAGTGTATCAGCTATCTCAATGAGTATAAAAGGAAAATTTAAAATTTTCTTGACTCACAGTAGGGTGATACTATGGGTTGGTTTAGGCTAAGTCGTGCTTTAATTTAGTGGGTCGTATAAATGATATGAGCTCTAGGCCAATTACAGTGGTGAATAAATTCAGACCAAGATAAGAGTAATCCGATTTGAGACTTTGGCGGATATTTGATAAAAGTTAATGGGTGCTATCAGTCCAGAATTGAGGAAGACAGGAGGTAAAATGTAATGTTATGTGCAATAAAACTTTGTCCTACTTATGCACTGAGTTTCATTCATGAGTTGGCAAGATGTGAGCCACTTTAGCTACCATAGGTTCAACAGCTTGCATATTCTCTCCCTTGCTTTTTTTCTTACTTGGTTCTATAAAACATTACTTCTTAAAAACACCATAATTCTAAACTTGAAGAACATCCTTATTCACCACATTATTTGTTGTTGTGTCAACAATAACAACAACCTAGCATTAGTTCCAAATTATTGGGGTCGACGGCCCATCCATGGTAGCATGACTAAATCTTACGTAGGCCGATAATCTATTGCAACCCGCCTTGTGGCTTGGGCCTTACCATGTAGAAAATATATGGCACTAAGCACAGACACATGTGGTGTTCTTAATCTCCTCTTAAACTGGATTATAAAATGTTATTATGATACTAATGAGGCAAACATAATGTATTGTGCCCCAATTTGAAAAGGCCAAATGCCTTAAGGAAAAAAGTAGTGAAAATCGTAGGACCAAAAAAGTTTGTACTGTTGACCAAATTGGTATGGTGAAGCTCCTTTAATAGTTAAAACGTGTGTATCAGCCGGTATCAACTGTTCCAAACTGAAGCTCCTTTTATTTATTTATTTATTTTATTTTTATTTATTTATTTTTAAATAAAAATATTTATTATTTATTATTTATATTTTAAAATTAAAAAAATAAAAATCTTGCTATACTGTCATGAGCTTTGATTTCTTCGTTGTTGGTGTTAGCTTCTCCTCCGGCACCTTCTTCTTTGGATTGGCACCACTTTTGCAGCTCCCTTCATCCCTCCACGATTCTTCTTTTGTTGATTGGTCATGTTGTGTCAGACTTAGACTTAGGCCCATGTCATTGGTAAGGGAAGTGGTAAGGCATGTGTAATAAGGCACCACATGTATTGTTTGTCTTTTTTTTTTTCAAATTAGCACCTGTGTCAAAGCTCAAGGAGCACAACTGCAATCTTTTATTGTGCAATTTTTTTTTTTTCCTTTGATCAGATTTGGGTCAACATAAGAGTTTGTTATACACACACACACGAGCCTGTGTATATATTTTTAAATTTATGATATATTGTATATAGCAGTAATTTCGAAATGGTGCATAGGTACTGTTCGGTACCAAAATAATCTATTTTCCTGGCCAAGCTGAAAGGGCCTCATGTATGGTGTTGATAACTTCGCTTAAGATGATTGTCTTGGGAGATGAGAGTAGGGCTTGGACTGTATAATTCTAGAGAGATGTTCAATTTTATAGTGGAGGAATTGGGCTGAAGGTTGCTTTATAATACCTTTTCAGTAGGTTATAGTATGTGTACCAAGAATGCCATCCACAATTTTCTAAGTCTTTTTTTTTTTTTCAATTGAAGTCTACTTAAGTGTTTACTTCTTAGAATAAATAGAAGATTTGTTTAACTTCAGAAAGCTATTGTTTGTAAGCTTTTGTCTCCATTCCTTTTTTGGTTTTTTAAAGTGCCCAATGTTCATAGCAATATTTCTAATCTTTGTTAGACGGATATGATATTTAGAGGTTTTTAGCTTTGTATAGACCAGTTGAAGATTTCCAATTATACTACCTCTCTAGAAGTGAGATACTACTATGTGCCACTTTTGAAAGTATGAAAATTTCAATAAAATTAAAACTGGAAATCAATTTATATTTTGTATGAGTGTTTATATTAGTTACAAGGAAGCTATATACTAAGCTGTGCTGACTTTAGCTTGCAGACAAGGCTATACAGTTTTCTTTGATAACATGGGACTTGTTTTTTAGTTGGCTGTCTTATCTCTGGTTCTTTTTGGACAAATAGTAGTGGAAGGGTTGATTATGCAGAACTTTGCTTTATTTTTAGTCTGGTTCAATCAAAACCCAGAAAAGTGATTATATGTTCCTACTAATTGATTAGCTCTTGTACTAATTGAATTGCACTCTGGCCATAAATGAGTAATGATTTTCTTTTTGGTGTTACCTTTTACTTTTAGATAATATTTTTGCCCATACTTTTTGGACCAATGGTACCCCAAAGGGGTAGCACAATAAACTGGAGACTGCTATTCATAAAGTGGAGGTCACTAGTTTATTGCATTTCCCTTCCAATTGGGATATAAAATCTATGGAAAAGAGAGAAAAGGTTTTTGAACCAAATGGCATCTCCCCTTTGCATGAACAAGGGGTGGATCATGAATAGTGAGGTCAGAGGTTTAATCCCATTTGGAGTGTGAGTTATATTTAAAATGGGTGGTTACGCAATCCGATCCCACTTAAAGTGGTGTCCTGGGGGTTATATTTACCTCGAATAAAATAAGGTTGAACAGTTTTGAAGTGAAAATGTAGTTGCATGTTGGCATATTAGATTGATAATGATTTAATATTTGACTAGAATGGAAGGATTTGAAGTGGGTTGGATCATATGCACAAGTCATATTGTTTGCAGTTTTCCTGATTGTTTTTCATGTACATGATCCCCTAGAATCTTCTTCAACATCTTTTTTGTGGTTTGAGAGAGCTGATTCAGGATCTGCTGCTTGCCTTGTAAGGCTTGTAGTGCTAGTGACCATAAAATTGATTATCTAATTGGGGTTTTATCACATGTAACATCTAGTCTCAATTTGCCTTGATCTCTGTGTGCTGCAATGTATTGAGATGTGACCGGAATATATTTTTCTTCCTTCAGGCTGAAAGTGCAATTGCTGCTCTCAACTGTAGTGGCGTTGTTCTAGGTTCATTGCCGATTAGGTTGGACTGCTTTCTCCTTCGTTACTCATCCTGAATTTACTTTTAGAGAATTTTATGTATCGTCCCTTTTGCTTTGTTTATCTAATTGATTTTTGGTGTTGTGTATGATCAGGGTTAGCCCATCAAAGACACCTGTGCGCCCTCGTGCTCCTCGTCTTCCCATGCATTAAATCAATCATCTTTGGCATCCGAGAATGATTTACCGTTCCAGTTTAAATATATTTAAATACACACACACACCATGTAAAGATTTCCATCTCTGGTTGTCTGTTTAATATATATATACTTGTCCACTGCGTCCATGCTATGATATCTTTTGTTATCATAGGGTTTATATTTTGTTTATTCTAGCATATATAGAGTTGGATAGAATCTCTGAGGCTTTAAAAGATTTCATGTATTTGCTCGTTAATATGGATTTGGATTTTCCGTAGATTAAGCAATGCTAAGAAGTTTATTACTCATGAAAGTCTTTTTGTGACACTATTGAAATGGTCCCTTTTTTTCTGCAAAGTTATTTGAAGATATATTTCAAAGATAGCTTGCCAGTCACATGGCTGGCTTGGTGTGCAAACAAACACACGCAAACACATTAGTCTGTAAGTTTTTGATTTTACACAAGGTGATTCACATTCGGTACTCTCTCTCTCTCTGATTGTTGTTTGAGAATTCTTGTCATATTGATTCTGCATTATGTTGCTTTAAACCTATCTTGTGCTGCCCATTTATTAGAATGGTATGCCCGTTGTAACTAGCTGTTAATTGTCTCTTCAGGACATATTGATTTGCCAAATTCGAGTAATTAGGATGTTGTGTGAACACTTTCTGTGCAATTAAACCAATTTTTGGATAGCTTATTTAGCTTAAAAGTTAAGGATAAAGTAGTGTTTCTACTTACGAAATGATGAGGTTTTAAGAAGCTGTACCTAGTCAAATGAGTTAGAAAATAAGTTTAGCCAAGCATAAGCTATTGAAATAAAGCGTAGTACTATTGATAATACATCCATATGATTATATTATTATACTTTTAAGGTCTATTCAAGGTGGTAGTCTTCTTTTCACAAAAACAAAATAAAGTAGTAGTCTAGAATGTGTAGGCACGATTTCGAAATCTGTCTGCATACATATAACTCTGTTCCAAGAGGAGTTTAGCTTATTGCTCTTTATCCATGGCGTGTAGGGATTCTATGGAAGGCTTAAAGGTGTAGCATGCATCTCACTGATTTGCCATCTATAAGCAACTGAAATGCTTCGTTTATCTTCTCAAATGGAAGCTCGTGTGTAATAAACTCTTCTAAATTCACCACCTGAAATTGACCCCATAGCACAAACGTTGAGATTGATGCTATAATCATAAAAAAAAATTATTAAGCATTAACATTCATAGACCACAAAGAGCTACTGACCCCTTGCATGCACTCTTTGGCAAAATTAGGCAGCTGGGTCTTCCCTTTGAAACCTCCGAAGACTGATGCGATTATTACGCGACCAGTAAACAACTCCATTGGATGTAGGGGAAGCATTTTTGGGCTTGTATGAATCCCCAATATCACAGTCAATCCCCAGCCCTGCTCATTCATGGGCCAATATTTGCTTAGTGAAAGAATTTTATTAACTTAGGGATACACATTTTTTTTCAAGATTCTTTTTCACTAAGTTGATATGATTGGTATAGAAAAAAAGTAGTGTAATTTTTATTTTTATTTTTTTAAATTTATATAAGTAGTGTCCTATTTGAAATATTTTGAAAACTCAATGAATTGATAGTGTGGTGAATGAAACTTGAGAATTTTGGATTTATGACGTTTTTTAAGTTCATCAAATCCACCACTTGAGTGTTGCGGCGGGGACAAAAAGTAGTGTACATTGACAAGTTTTGAATAAGTTGTGAACATAAAAGGTTTGGCTTTCGTTTAGTGCTTTTGGGCACAGAAATGACATGATCTTGACACGTATTTTGAAATGAACACGTGTCAGTCCCGTGTCCAATTTTGTACACATAAGGAAACTGTCTTCAAAAAAAGAAAAAAAAGGAAAGGTTTGAGCATTGCTAAAAGACAAATTGAAAACGAGATCCAAATTAGCAGTACAAATGGTGATAAGTTTTATGTTTTGGTCAAACAATTGAGTGGAATAAAACAAAAAGGAAGTTTAATAAAAGGCACCTCATGTGTAGATAAGAAGGCCTCCCGCAAAACCTCCGAGATTCCTGCACACTCGAAGCTGAAGTCAACGCCTCCACCTGTCATTTCCCTTATACACTGCGACCACAATCAAGCATTCTCATTTTTTAATTTTTATTGAACTTCTCGTACTCTTTTGTTGGTTCGTTTTGGATGGTGATGAAGTACAAGTTTGTGGTCTTGAAATCTACACTTAACTCAAGAAATAGTTAAGATAGAAAATTTAGTTTGTGATTATAGTAATTCACTAACCTCATGAACTGGCTTCTCAAAATCCCTTGGATTTATAGCGTCTGTGATTCCCATGGCTCGCCCTATATATCACATGCACACACAACGTAAACTACAAATTTGTGGGGATGAAACTTTCCACGATTAATCGATTATTATGATAAACACCATCATCATTATTTGTACAATTAAGCACAAAACATAGAGCAATCAGCAAATCACTTCGTGAATAACAAAGTAGTGAGATACAAACCATGTTTTGTACCAAGAAAGCATTTAAGTTAGTAAGCACCTTTGATGAATTTGTTGGGGTTGATATCAACACCAATTATTTTTGTTGCTCCTCGTGCTCGTGCTCCTTCAGCAACCTGCACCATATTTTCAATTGTATTAGTTTTAGGATTTTGTTAATGAGTTTCATAAAAGTACAAATTGACATGCATTTAAAATCTTATTATTAGATGCTCTTTTATATTTTTAAGATATAAAATCAAATTGTTCATAAATTAATATTATAAAAATAAAAAGATGCTTGTATGGCAGATGCAATTATAGCTAGTAATAAAGAACTTGTTTTTTGGACAGCAATGGAGGAGTGTCTTTTAGTAAAATGTGCCTCATTAAGTGAAAAATTATTATTCATCTAATGATGCAATTTTGATTCATATTAATATGTAACTTACTCCCATAAAAAAAAAATGTAACTTACAGCGAGTCCCACGGCACCTAAACCGAAAATTGCCACGGTTGACCCAGCCTTAACATTGGCAATATTCCATGCTGCTCCAACTCCTTGATCAAGTTCCAAGAATTTCGCATGTCAAAACAAATCACAGCAGAAGTGAGAGATTTCAAACTTCTGGTTTGTAAGCCTAATTGCAGGCTATAAATATATTACTGAATAATATTTAGATTACCAAAGTTTCGAATAATTACTTACTTGTAATTTTTTTTTTGAGGAAATACAATTTTTTTTTTTTTTACTTATAATGAATACTGAATGGTACTTATGTAAATATCTTAATAGTGACAAGAAATTTTAATTTCTTTTACACTATTAGAACTTGTGAGATTTAACTTTTTGTGAAACATGTATATAACCTAGTTATATAATATTAATTCTTCAACTTTTTTACTTTTTCTTTATGTGAGATTTTTACTCACATATATATCACGAGAGAAAAGTCGATAATCACGGCTTGAAAAAAAAGAAAAGAAAAACGCAAAACATGGACGTGGGAAGCGCATTTTGCACTTCCCAAACGCACACCTAGTATTATTATACGAAAATTTAATTTCTTTATTCATTTAAAGTTGCCCAAAACGTCTTTTTTTTTTTTTTTTTTTTTAATTTTAAATATTAAATATATTTTTAAACTTTTTTTTATTTATTTTTTCCTTTACATAAATTTTTCACTTACATATGCATACCTTTTTTTTTTTTTTGAGAAAGACATATGCATACCTAGTATTATTGTACAATGATTTAATTTCTTTATTAATTTAAAGCTGCACATAACGTCATGTTGTTTTAAATGGAGATAACTTGATTTTATGATGAAACTTATTTATTTATTAATATGTACACTTATATTAATTATTATTCATAAAATAAGATTTTAAAAGAGGTGATATCGTATGTATCTTGACATTGGAGACAAATTGATGTTTATCATAAATGGGAAGATCCTCGAGTCTCATAAGAGGCACGTGGCAACTATTATACAAAGCCACCACACGTAAACACACACATAGAGGTGTGATTCTTAGTTCTTACCTGTAGAAACACCGCAGCTTAGCAATGTCATCGTTTTGAGAGAAGCATCAGGGTCAATCTTGACGACGCAAGCAGACTCAACCACTGTGTACTCACTGAAAGTTGAGGTGTTGAGAAAATGGAAGATGGGTTTTCCTTCTTTACACGAAAACCTACTCTTGCCATCATTGACCATCACAGTCATGAATGGGTTTACTCCAGCTCTCTCACACATGTTAGTTTTCTCACACTTGCAGTACAGGCAATCCCCACACTCTCCGTTGAAAATTGGAACAACATGGTCCCCTTTTTTTATGTCCATTACACCTTCACCTACGCTCTCAACAATCCTGCAACCAAAGATTGTGTCCAAAAAAGTTGATCTAGTTGTACTTGTCCAAAAGTTGATTGGATGCGCAAACTCAGATCACATGCTTTGATGGATATAATGATAAATTATCACTTATTCTTAAATCCTTAAGTTGTTAAGAGATGAATTTAATAATTTACCCATTATTCAAATAAAAATCCTCTTTTCAATCTAGTATTTATAACATGTCAAATATATATACATACACATATACATGTACACATATATATATAGATATTAAATGCAAATTTTGTTTACTTTATAAGAAAATAAAAAGTCATGTATGATAGTTACCATTGATAAAACTTGAATAATAAAACTGGACAGTGGATTTTTATTTTCCTTATTTTAACATAATCATAAAACACAGGAGGCTAGATAGGCACAAAGTTTTCGAAGCGATTTCTTATACAATGAATATGGATAATATATAGCATGTTGATTGTTGAAGCCATGAGATCATGGTATCTTACCCGGAAGCTTCATGGCCAAGAATTCGAGGGTACGCTCGCTGAGCTTCATTCTTCAACAAATAACAAGGTTTGTGCCAAAAGTCAGAGAGAATTAATCTAAATTGGTGTATTCAAATTATATTATAGATAAAGTTTTTGAATGTCGGTTTGACATGTATATAATACATACCTCCCCTTGCCAAGCGCTGAGATCCGTATGACATATTGAAGTAAAGAGGATCTTGATCCGAACCTCCATTTTCTGAGGGGGATCCACTCTCACTTCTTCTATCACAAATGGCTCACCCGGACCCCATGTAATAGCAGCTTCAAACCCAAAATACAAAATGAAAACGAACACTATTATAAATCAATAATGATTGTGCAAGGAGAAAGAGAGAACATATATATAATAACTGAACCTCTTACCTTTGCAAGTGATGACCTTCCCTGTTGTCTCACTTGGGTTGCGCAAACCATTTTCCATCTCTCTCAATGTTGTAGTATTAGCTAATATTGCTGATCACCAGCTTGCCCGGGAATTTGTATGATGCTTCTTCTGGCTCTTTGTTTTGCTTATTAATTTGTTCCTTGAATTCTTGTGGCACCAACACCACTCTCCCTGACTCAGATTTTATAATTAATATCAAGAAATGAATCCACTAGGCTACGAGAGAGTCGGTCGAGCTTGTGAATTACATACCAGTAGGGGCAATATTGACCGATACGATTTAAAGATTTAAAAAAAAAAAAAAAAATGAAAAATAAAGATAAGAGCAGCACGAAGCTTTCGGTGACATATCACATACGGCATGGGAGGGCGCAGCAGAGTAGGCCTAATATTAAATTTATTTCTAACTAATGGATCGGTAATACGTGCATAGAAAAATTTAAAATAATATAATTTTTTGTCAATTTTAATTTTTTTTCTAAATGTGAAATTTAATAATTACCTTAGTTATTAATAAATATTTATTATACTAACTAATATGTAACCTATGCATACACATGAATACATTTAAAATTAAACAAATTTTTTTTCATAAAAATATAAATAAGTAGTCAAATTATTTAAAAAAAAGTAAAGGTAAGTAGTCACATGTTAAAATTCTTACCCAAATTTAATATTATTTATGATCATTTTTTTTTCTTCTAATTTTTAATAAGATAGAACGTGTGGTGATCTTTGTTGTGTGGTGATTTTTATTGAGTATATGTGATTGATTATTTATTTATTTAAAATTTATAGTTTATCAATATTAGACTCTTAGTGTTTTGCACTCATTAACTCACTAGACATAAATATTAAAAAACTTAGGTGGAAACATGACACAAAATTAGTTGACAATTGAATTCTAATTTGGAATCTAATTGAATTCCTTTTAAGCTTTGACTTTAATTATATATATAGATTGTGTTTATATATGAAACTATAATTCTACATTATGCATTTATTATTAGGAAAAAGTTAATGAATACTCTAAGAGCATTGATTTATTAAATATTTTTTAAATTTTTTATGGGAAAAGAAAAAATTTACCGATTTTTTTGACAGAATTTTATATTTTTCATAAAAATAGTATTAAAAGTTTTCTAAAATGTTTTATTAACAAATGCCCTAAGGACATCCGTTAAAAAGAACCCTTATTATCATTATGTCTGTATATGGAATTATGTAGTCTACCATATAAAGAAAATATGACGTACTGAGATTTTAATGACGAGTTTAAATATATAATTAAATTTAAATTCAATAAAAAAATATTTTAGAATAATGACATTAAATTATGATACCTTCTCAAAAGCTTATGTGACACAATAAATAAATAAATATATATATACACACACACACCAAATATGTGACATACTATTAATTATGAAGTTAATTAAGTGTGCGTTTGGCAAAAAATTTTTTTCCAACTTATTTTACTATTCAGCTTATTTTTGCTACTATTAATGGGTCTTATTGCACTTTTTAATACTATTTATGGGTCCTACTGAACAATTTCAGCTAACTCTTACTTTTATTTATAGTACTTTCAGCAAAAAGTTTTCAGTTTTAACAAAATAAGCATATCCCAAATGAACACTAAAAGTCAAACGACTTTAGTTTTATATATTATAGATTTTTTTAGGTATTGTACATTAGATTATCTAGTTAAATTTAAGTAGATCATATGGTTAAATTTAATTATTGTTAATTAAAGATAGATTATAACATATTGATCAATGTAATTACATAATTGATTTAATTAAGAAATCCAAGTTACAATAATTAACTGTGCCTAAATTTTAGCAGCGATATTTCCCTGTCATTGACTCCTTTTTGTTTATTCCTTCCTTCATTTTCAACTATGTCATTTTGTTCAAAACAAATGGTGCTAATCTATCTATAATTCATTAATTCCCATAAAAAAAAAGAAAAAAAGAGAAATGCTAACGAGTGCTCTTAGGGCATTGATTAATAATCCATTTTAAGAAAGTTTTGATATTACTTTTATGGGAAATAAAAAAAGTTATCAAAATATTAATTTTTTTTTTTTTCATTAAAACTTTCTTTAATTAGATTATTAACCAAAGTGCACTCGTTTGTATGACCTTAAAAAAAAAAAAAAAACTATCTTTAATTATTAAGTCAATGCTCCGTAGTTTACTCAAAAAAAAAAAGTCAATGCTCCGTAATTTCATGGAGAAGCAGCCCATATCACGAAGAAAAAGAAAGTGTACACGCTTCTCCCATTTAGTATAGTGACATTTTTTTAGAAGAATTTATTATATTAACTTGATGGAACATAATCTCGGTTTTATTGAACAAATAGAGTTTTCATATAGTAATTTATATGACAATTTTGCACGATTTATTTGAAAGAATGTAATTTTCGAAATATTTTTTATTTAGTTAAACAGAATTAAAATACAAAGCTTGCAGGCAAGTGGTAACAATGACGAACTGAAACTACGACTTCAAAAGCGACATGCTAATTAAATACTGAACCGTAGATCTATATATATATATATATATATATATATATATATATATATATATCCACTATAAATCATACGTGACAGGTTATTATCGATAGCAAAAAAATTAATGTTAGTGGTAAATTTAAATTAGAATTAATAACAACTTATCACTATAATTTGTTGTATAAATATTATGAAAATGTAGTAGAAGTAACACTTCTCATCACTAAATTGACAAGTGGTAAATGATAAATAATAAAGTAATGTCGGTAGTAAGTGAAACAACTTAAAAAATAAACCTTAGCAAAATTTGGGTTCACTTAAGCTGTGTTGTGTTTTTGTTCCTGCGTTTTTGTTCTTTTTTTTTTTTTTTTTTTGTTTTCACGCGTTTTGGAGTAATGCAGTAACCGCAAATGTTGACTTTCCACAGTGAACAGTGTATATATGCACTGTTCACGGACCCACAAATTACACTTTTCAGCAACTTTTTCATTAAAAATGGGTCCCACGGTACTATTCACACATTTAAAAATTATTTTGCTATAATGTTTTCAGTTTTCAGTTTTCAGTTTCAGCAAAATAAGTTCTATCCAAACACAACCTAAATATTGTAGTTAAAATTTTATTTTATTTTATACAAGATAGAAATTCTATTTTAACTTAATCTAAGTGCATATGTGTGTGAAATTTCTTTCTGGAGATTTGAACCCTAGCCTTTGCCCTCCATACTCTACTTGTGGAGTGACCATCGCACTAAAAATATGTGGTGGTGGCATGTATGTAATATTTTAACAATTATAAAATTTATTATAAAAAATGTTGTGTAAGTAGCATTATTTATTGCTGAATTGTGATAAAAAAATGTCAAAATATTAAAAAGGGATGAAAGCTGTCAAACGTACAAAACTGTGAGTTTTAAGTGGGACCCACTTTCTTTTAGCTTTAAAATGACGTAAAAGTAATATGTACTATATGGACATATGGGCTTTTCATAAACAATGGAGTCATGGAGAGACTTTCTCATTTGTGTGAGGGGTAAAATCGAGATGAAGGCAAATTGAGAGGGGGCAAATTGCTTTTAAGCATTATTTATATCCCCCCGGCTCCGCCAGTGGATATCGCCATATAGATATAGGTACACACCTAAGCATCAGCAGCAGGTTTCTTAAATGCCAAATTGTAAAGTACATTTGATATTTGGGTCCAAATTGCTTCAGCAACTGGATGGCTATACCTGGGACCGGCCAAATTTTTTTGGCATAGCGCTGCTACAGTGTGATCTCATATGTGAGATTGTACTGTAGCACTATGCCATCCAAAAAAAGTGTATTTTAATGATAAAGTAGAATAGGAAAATATTATTTTAATGATAAAGTGTATTTTATTGTGTAGAAATATTATTTTAGTGAGTAGAATAGGAAAATAAAAGTTGGGATGTTGGGTGTATTATAAAATGGTATGGTATAATTGATAAAGTAGCATTTTAGGATGGTAAAATAAGATGAGATATGAAAACCAGTTGTGGATGCTCTAGAATTAATATTGAAAAATTGTATCTCTACTGTATGGGGCTCGCCTCTACGTGATTGAGACTGAGAGAGGGAGTATAGTCCGGCGCTGTACAATAATTTTCCCTCTCTCCCATATCATTTATTTTGCATTAAAATCCATGCAAGTGCATATAATTGGACATGATAGTAAATGTAAATGAAAATAATACGCAGTAAATATGGATAAGAAGTGTACAAAAAACATTATCTGAAATTCCAAGACAAAAATACTCTATTTCTTTCTTTCTTTTTTTTTTTTTTTTGATAGGATCTATTTCTTTCTTTTGTAGCACCTTGCACATGCTTTCTTGTCCCACATAATTAATAAAACCAAAACAAATTGAAGCAACCTTCCATTTGTAGTTACAAAATTCCTACATTGCAATGTGCAATGGAACTAGCACTCACTGACTACACCTCTGCCTTCTATGGCTGGCTTGCCATTAAATAAAGGAACAGGTAGGTTTATCTTCAGAAACCAAACGCCAAATCTGTCGACCTTTGGCCAAGTCACATGTTGTCATTATAGATGGGTTGATCAAGTTGTGCTTGCTCAAAAAACATTCCATATTTAGTGAAAAACAAAATTATTCTGTCGACCTTTCTGTGGGTTGGAAAAGATCTATAACAAGAAAAATTCAAAAAGATAAAATTAGTTGTGTCATCTCAATTTTCCAGATTGAGACGAGGGACATGTGATTTGATTTGACAATGACAAGAGTTAATGTGATCTGATTTACCATATGGCATGGTTTTGTTTTTTAAATATATCCTTCTGCTCTAATTTCTACAAAATGAAGATCTAAACTTGATTGCAAATTTTCTGATTTGGACAACTTTCAATTAGATTGGACTGCTGTATAACCTCCTTGCATAAGTTTTTTGAGAAACACTTTGGTTGATCTTTGCTTGTTACATGCAATTTATATATAAGACTCATGGGATCCTTGTCATTGTGGTTTTTTTTATTTTTTATTTTTTTTTAAGACAGTTTCTTCATCTTTTGGTTATTGGAAATTGGAATTTCACTTTTGCATAATTTCCATAATATATCTATCATTTTCCAATTCTTATTTCTTGCGCTGTGTCTTGCACCGGATGATGGATAATAAAATAACATTTATAGAGGGGTGAGTTCCTGAAATTTATTGCTCAATTTTCCATTCTGGAGGTCATGAACAAGTCGCAATTTGCTAACTAGAAAAAGCTGGCACATCGTTGATGGCATGAAGCAATCAATTGACAAGACCTGGCTGATCTACCACCTACGAAAGTTTGTGTGCATCATCAATACGCAGTGAAATTTTGGGTAATTGGATAATGTAAACTACAGTATTTTGGCTATACGCAATGCTAGAGTGGCCCCATTTGGTAAGTTCCATGCGCGTCGTAGTATCAGAACATTTATATTAGTCCGTGTAAAATTTTTCATCTATTTTAGTATAAAAATTTATTTTATTTTATTTTACATAATAATTTTTTCAAAACACTTATATCAAATTATTTATTTTACAAGGTATTTCAATAAAATACTAATTCTTCATTTATTTTTTTATTATTTTATCTAATGATTTTACTTTTTTAATTTAAACTTATTTTCAAGCAACCACCAAAACTAGTGGCTCTAATAGCGAAGCCATTGGTGCCGGAGGTTCGATAACTGGACCATTGGAATAGTTGCTCAGATGACCACTGCTAGAGTGGTGTCTCCGACGATTGGACCGCTAGCATCAATGGTTGAAACGATAGTTTTGATTATCGGACCTCTAGCATCAGTTGCCAAAACAGTGTCTCCGATAACTAGAATGGCGGTTCAAGTGACTGGATTACAATGCGGTAAATTCAAATATAATGGTCATATTTTTTAATTTAATGATTTCAATATAAACATTTAAGAAAATTCCTAATAGACTAATTAGATTAGTTAGTAAAAACTAAAACAATTTGGTTCTTTTGTAAATAAACATAGATGTTGGGGTATTTGTAAAATAGGAAGCTTCCTAGAATTTTCCTACCCCACGTGATTGGCTAGCTTTTCAAACTTTGTCTTTCATTTGATTTGTACTTGGCTTGGAATACCACGAAGAGTTTGATAAACAAGGACTCTTCTTTCCTTAATGTTAGGGTACTTTTTTTTTTTTTTTACACCTATTTTTGTTTAAATACTACCTATTTGTTTTTAAACATCACCAACAAATTATAGGGTTTCTCTAAATATTTTTGCCTATTATTATGCTAGCCCACAACTATTCTTCCTTTCACCACAAAATTGGGCTACAAATATAAAACGTTATAAGACCCAATATTTTTTGTAAAACCTATAATTTAGACTCATTCCCAAATTATTTTATTAAGCGAGTTAAAATCTCATTCTCTTTAAAGCCCAAAAAAACTTATGCTTGGCAATATTTTAAAAGCCCATGATTCAAGATCATGGCAAAACAATTTTATCAATGGAATTCAAATCCATAATCAAAACTCATGGTTCAATCTCATGGTAAATTATTTATCAAAAAGCCCAATTCTCATTAGCAACATTAAAAGCTCAGTTCACGCTGGCAATATCAAAAACTCAGTTCTCACTGGCAATATCAAAAAGCTAAATTCTCATTAGTAACATTAAAAGCCCGGTTCTCACTGACAATATCAACAAACCGAATTCTCATTGGTAACATTAAAAGCCCAGTTCTCACTGTCAATATCAAAAAGCCCAATTCTCATTGGCAACGTTAAGAGCCCAGTTCTCACTGGTGATGTTTAAAAGCCCGACTCATATTGGTACTATTTAGTGAAAAATCCAATATTGTTAATACTTGGAAAATACCGTATGATTGAATTACCTATACCCATACCACAATTGTTTTGAAAAAGCTTGAATGCTCATATGTTTCCAAATTCATGGGAAATTATGATTATTTTACGGTCATTATTCATAATTCCATGATAATTATTCATCCTACAAGCTCATCATTTAAATTATGACATGATTATTGGGAACCATAAACATTACTTATGATATGAAATTCATCATTTCAAAACAATAAATATTATTTACAAAGCATTTTGAAATAATTAAGCTTATGCTATCATTTTAAATATTACAAATCATTGCCCAAAGATACATTACAAATATCTATCAAAACCCAAACTACATTTAATATCCTCTAACAATAAGAGTCCATGAGGGATGAAAACCCATGGCAATTGTGTCATTGATGTCCATTTTGTAGGTCCAAATATGTGATAGAAGGAGAACAAGCCCAATAGAAAAGGGACATAAGCACAGCCCAGCCAAAAGGTCCAACCCACGTGAACAAGCCCAATCCAAAGTTCCAGCCAAGGCAGAGGACTGAACCAGCCAGCCAGCTTCCTTCTTGTTCATCCTTGACTAAGGTTCAGTTGGAGATTTTCTCAAGGGACAACCAAATCTCTAAGAATGGACTAAGGGCTGTCCCATCAACTTTTTGCCCCTGTCTCCGTAACATGAACAATGTCCAGATGTTGTACTAACGCTAAAATCTAATGGGTAATGGGATTTCATCATCTTTCTCAAAGCTCTATCTCCAATGGAAGGAAGCCATAACCAAGTTACTCAAATCTCAACAAATCAATTCTATAAAAGCCAAAAATGTTCAAGAATTGGTTCATGTGCCAAGCCCATGAATCCTAAAGGGAAAAATTTGGGAAAATGTGATTTGGAGCGTATTAAGGGATCTCCAGCGGAATCCTCTAAAGTAGGACCAAAATGCGAGATTACCCAAATATTCATCCATGTGTCATCTTGCCGAAAGAAGCAAGGCAGCCCCAAGAGAAAATTTGCCATTTATAGCTAAATCCTAGGATGAACAGTCTGCCATTCTGCCTCCTGGCCAGCCCTACGTTTTTGGATTCTTGCTAATCACCATGCCAAATAACCCCTTTGGGTTTCATCTTAGAGCCCAACATTGAGTTTCGGCTTGGCCTCCCCAAATTTCATTCGAGGACATCAATTTCCCCCTCAACACTCAGAAAATAGGTTCATTCGAATGCAATCCCAGGACTCTTCTTTCCTCTTCCACTACCATTCTCTTCTTCCTTTCCAAACCCAAGTCTCTCTCTCTCTCTCTCTCTCTCTCTCTCTCTCTCTCTCTCTCTCTCTCTCTCTCTCTCTCTCTCTCCTCCATAGCTTGATCCACTCCATTACACAAACCAACCCATTGCACAAATCAATTGAGCCAAAATCCTTCCACAACTAGATGCTCAAAAACCGAAGCAACCCGATCCACCGATAGGCCTGATTGGCTATGATTTTGAGCTCCCCACATACCGACAAGCCTACATCATATTTACTTGTGGTGGTCAACTTGTATTAGCAGAACAAGGAAGAAAGAAGATAGAGAAAGTGATAGAGAAATAAAGAAGAAAATGAGAGAGACAGTAGATTGAACGTGGGAGAAGAAAAGAAAAAAATAATGCAAAGCTACAGTAACTGTGTATATATACACAGTTACTGTAGCAAATGTGCAAATATGCACATTTATACATCCACTAGTGTGGGAGGTTTTGGAGCACGATTGTGTAAATTTCATAGCTTTTTGTATTATAGAAGAACTGATGTGAATGCTCTTAGAGCATTTTTATCGTGGAATTTTTTTTTGTAAGTTCAAAATTTAAAAAAAAAAAATTAAAACTAAATTATTTAATAAATAGTAATAATAAATTATAAAATAAGTAAATAATTTTAATAAAAAGAAGGCTAAATTTCAAAACTCACTCTCTAAGTCTCACTACCTTTCATTTCAGTCTTCTAAATTTGACATTTGTCATTTAAGTCCTCTAAGTTTCAAAACACCCCAATTTAGACTTCCGTTATCTTGCCATTCACTCCTGCTGTTAAATTACCAAAACTACGTTGGTTTGCCCTTAATTACAAATTTAATTTTTATTTTATTATTTATTTCCTAAAAAAAAAAATTAAAAACAAAAAACTATTCGGTAAACCCACCACCTCCATAAAATTGAAAAAAAAAAAACCCCACCCCCATTCCCAATCTTTTGCCAGTTAGAACCAATTAAGCACTGTGAGACAGTAACATATTTGAAAATTCAATTCCATAAAAGGCTTGACCTTTGCTATCCCTTCTCCAAGGGCTTTCTTGTAGATAATGTCAGTGGAGTGAACTCATTGCCAGACTCATCATCACAGGCAAGTTTCCAGACAACTTCGTGAGTGGGAACTTCACCATGGATCCTATGGTATCTGTCGTTCATGGAGGAGTTATACAATTCAATCTCATTCTCCTTCTCCGTCTTAATCTCAGTCTACTTCTCATTCTTCTTCTCTCAATTTTCGGGTTAGGGTGTGATTTTGAGGGTGGGTTTTTTTTTTTTTAAATTTTTATTTATTGATTTTACGGGAAGGGTGGGTTTATTGAATATTTTTGTTTCTAGTTTCTGGATTTTTTAAAATTAATGTTTTTTAGGAAATAAATAATAAATAATAAAATAAAAATAAAAATTTTAATTAAGGGCAAAACGACGTAGTTTTGGTAATTTACCGGTTGGAGTGGATGACAAGATAACGGAAGTCTAAATTGAGGTGTTTTGAAACTTAAAGGACTTAAATGACAGATGGAAAACTTAGAAGACTGAAATGAAAGGTAGTGAAATTTAGAGGGTGAGTTTTGAAATTTAGCCTAAAAAGAATTACTTTAAGTTTTGATCATTTAGAGTTTAGACTTTATTAGTGTTTATCTATTTTTATATTTTAAAATTCTTTTTGTATTTTGTGTTAATTTATTAATATAAGATATGAAATGAGTTTGATCATTCCTATTTGGGTTATGTTTAATCTATGTCCTAACCAGCACAAACAATATTAGCACAAAAAAAAAAAAAAAAAAATCCTCAATATCGATTTTTTCCTAGTGATAATCTAATTGAAAAAATTAACACATTCACAAATTAAATATAATAACCAAAATTGAAAATCAAAACATACACAAAAGAGTTCAAGATTTGAGAATATAAAAAAATAAATAAAAATTTACATAAGAGAACTAAGAACTTAAATAAGTGTGTTGTTTTGCTTCTTTATAGTAAACTTCCTTTGGCATAATATCCTGTATGCAAATTCAGAAGCAAAAAACAATAAGTAAGATGGATTTGTTAGTCAAGAGCTTTGTAGCTTAATATTCTAATAAAATATTAATTTAATAAGATGCAACTTGAGGGAAAAAAAAAAAAAAAAAAACAAAAACAGAAACAAAAACGTGGGTTGTGTCATGTGTGGGATTTAAGTTTGGAAGTTTTTTATAATAGACTTTTAGTATGAATAGAATTTAAATTTGTTTTAAATTATTGTTAAATCATGCAACTTGAGAAAAAAAAAAATCAGTGGCGGAGCCAGGAATTTATCTTGGGGGGGCATATGTAATTATTTATTTTTGTGTGTGTATGAAATGTAAAATAGTAATGTACAATATTTCATAATTCAATATGTGCTATAAACAAAAGTGTATTTAATTAAAATTAAACAATCATGAGACAAGATTGGCAAAACGATTTAATATCTTTAATCAACTATGAAATGTTAATATAGTAATATATACTGCATATTTTAATCAACTAATCAAGTACATTTATAATTTCTAATGCCATTCGGTATATAATATATTGATTATTATAATTGACAGTGATCTACAACAAATATTCTTCGTCCATAATGGTCCTCCAAAACCAGTAACATCCAAACATGTCACAAATTGTCCAAAGAGATTATGGTTGTCCACACCATGGGAAGATATGGATGACCAATAAATACTTAGTAAATTTCTGAACATTTTCCACAATCTCAAATGGTTAGACCACTATCTCTCATCTCGGAATGTGGGGTGAATCCCTTAAAATTCGCTCAACTCTTCCCATTAAGTCTACACATCTCCCACGATGTTAGTGGCACCTAACAAGTAGACCCACTCCAAACTCTCTATAAAAGGGACCAATCCTCACCAAACCAAGGTATGTTCGACTATTCATCCACTCACTAAACTTAAGTCCTAGAGAGAAAATTGACTTAACTATAGGAGGGTTCTTGGTCGTTGAAGCCCAAGAGCATTCAGCATACTGATTTTCCACCATCATCAATAATAATAAATAATATATTATAAGGAATATAAAAAAGAAAGCAAATAAAAAGTAAAGTAAAAGAGAAGTGCTACATCCACAACATTTTCACAACAAATCATAGGTGGTTAGTTATCATTGGTTATTATTTGAATCTATCACTAAAATTACTTTTTTGCCTCTACCAATAACAACCTGTAACAACTTGCCACTTAGGTTTTGTTGTGAAAATGTTGTGGACATAGCATCTCTCAAAATAAAAAAAAAAAAAAAAATCAAAAGAAAGCAAATGCAAAGTACCTGAGAAAGAGTTAAAAACAAGGGGTCCCGGTTAATTAGGGGCACAGAGCATTGCACAGTTAAGGGATGAGAGGCCCATAGAAGGTTTAATCTTTCACACTTTCTTGTCTAGTTTAGTCACATAGTACAAAACTTTTACTTTTTATATTGTAAACAGACTATAGCACCAGTGGAAGGGAAAAGGAAAGAACTGAAAAGAAAAAAAAGAAGAAGGAAAAGGCAAACGTCAAGGCCAACTGAGAGAGAGAGAGAGAGAGAGAGAGAGAGAGAGAGTCACATGCATGAGGCAAAATGTTTCTACAACCGTGTGGGGGACTTGGTGGTGTGGCACATCAACAAAACTTCTGATTTTTCAATTATTCTACTGCTATGGTACAAGTAAGCCCTAGATGTGTTGGGATGAAAATTAGAATTTTTTCCCTTTTATTTGTTGAGCTAATTGTTAAAAATACTTATGTGTTAATTTTAAAGATGTTGAAGGTTTAATTATTGTAATTTGTTAACATATGTATTTATGGATTGTATTTTATTTAAATGAAAATTATGTTTATTTTTAGACTTTCTTAAATATGTAAATTATCAGGTATGGGGGGCCAAAATGATAAGGTTATTTAAAAATTTTCAAATTATTTAGGATATTTCCAATTTTTAAATTTTTTTTTTTCAAAAATTTTGAAGGGGCCAAGTCCCCTTCTCGATCTTCAAGTGGCTCCGTCACTGATCTGAGGTAGGTAAATTTTTGGCTTATTTGGCTAAAATGTGGTACTTTTTTATTATACAAGGATTGATGCGAATAATAAAGAGGACATATAAGTAAATTGAACAATTTTAATTTGTCCACGAATTCATTACTAAATGTATATTTCAGAATCTCCCATGATTTATTACATGTTTATAACATTAGTGTTTTTTTTATTTATAATTTTATAATTTTTTTTTATATACAAGATAGAAATTCAACTCTAACCTAATTTAAGTGTGTGTGTGTGAAGCTCCCTCCTGGAGATTTGAACCCCGACCCTCATCCCTCATACCCCACAAACACTTATATGTTTAAAAAATGAAAAAAAAAAGGTTTTCTTCAGCAAGTGTGAAGCACACGTGAAGAAGCTAGTTGTAATTAATTTTCTTTTTCAACTAAGATGATAGAATCGGTATATTTAAATAAAGAAAAAGGTACAAGAAGTATAATAATGGGTCTTGTAGCCACAAAAGGCTACACCCTAGCCTCGCAGCAGGACAAGCTGGAGAAACTGACAAAAAAAAAAAAAAAAAAAAAACACTCCATCTGAACTACCCTACAGCAAAGCAGCCGAAAAGAGATGATAAAAACAATACATATGACTACCCTATAGCAAAATAGCCCATCCGTGGCCTAATGTGTCTGTTGGGTAGTTACTAGAGTCTGGTACTCATGTGGAAGAGATGTGGCACCATAAAGAATAATATCTAGGCGAGTGTGGGTGTTTTCAAAACAAATTTTGTTACGTGAATTCCATATGTTCCATGCTATCGTAGCCCATTGTTCCATCTTCGTACACATGAGCCTCACGAGCATACTTCATGTTAGCATGAAGAAGTCTGAGATCTGAGCATTGCTCTTTTGGACATGTCCCCTAACCAGTGCCCATACGTTCTTGGCCAGAGGGCATTCCCATAATATATGCTTCATTGTTTCACTCTGCTGTTGGCACACTGCACAAATAGGGTCTATTTGCATTTTCTTCTTTCGCAGGTTGTGTCGGGTTGGCAAAATGTTCGAGCATTCTCTCCACAGAAAATTTCTCACCTTTGGCGGGGTATTTAGGGACCACACTGACTTCCATAAGTGTTCATCTGCAGCAGCCAAAGAGTACTCCCCATTTAACGGGTTAAGCAACCTCAGTGCTACTCCATATGCCGACTTTACCGAGAATACCTGAGATTTATTTTCCTTCCATTCCAGTACATCATTTGCATGCAAATTTGTCACTGGGATGCATAAAATATCTACAATCGTGTGGTCCTCAAACCAGTAGGCTAGTTTATTCCTGTCCCATTGCTTTGTGTCTTCATCCACCAGTTCTCTAACCTTCACTGGTCGAGGTCCATCTCTACCAAAGCTTGTGGTTCAAGGCAGTCACTGATGGTTCACAATGTCTATGTAGGTTCCACTCCCTACTCTCCATCTTGACCTTTCCAGTATTACATCACGTGCTTGCAATAGGCTTCGCCACACGTATGATTGGTTGCACCCCAGTTCCGCCTCCAAGAATGAGCATGCAGGGAAGTATCTAGCTTTGTATACTTTACATAACAGAGAGTTTGGTTGGTTTATTAGCCTCCACGCTTGCTTGGACAGTATGGCTAAGTTGAAAGCATATATATACCCAAAACCCATCCTTCCTTTTTGCTTCGGGTCGCACAACCTTTTCCAGTTTATCCAATGTAATTTATTCTCGTCACTCGTCTGTACCCACTAGTATTTCGCAATAATAGAGTTAATATCATTGCAAAGGTTCTTTGGCAATTTAAAGAGGCTCATCGAATATGTTGGTATGGCTTGCGCAACGGATTTGATGAAGACCTCTCTTCCTGCTTTCGAAATGGTTTTTTCTTTCCATCCAATGACTCGCTTTGCTATTCTTTCTCTCAGTTCTTGGAATGTATTCACCTTGTTCTTTCCTCCCACCATCGACAAGCCCAAGTATTTCTCAAAATCAGTCACTATCTGAGCATTGAGCATGTTCTGAATCCTTTCTCGTATTCCTTTATCCGTATTTGGGCTGAAGAATAATGCCATTTTTTGTCGATTTATGGCTTGGCCAGAAGCTCTCTCATATGTGCCTAGTATGTGGAGTAGACGACGGCATTCAGTCGGGGTGGTTAGGCAGAAGAGTAGGCTATCATCGGCGAAAAGTAAGTGAGAGATTGTAACTCCGTTTTGGCAAGACATGATGCCCTGCGTGTGCTGTTCTTCAATGGATTTGCGGCGCATTCCCGAAATTCCCTCCACACAAAACAAGAATAAATATGGTGACAGCGGGTCACCCTATTTTATTCCTTGTGTTGGATGGATAAAACCTCAATGGCTCTCCATTGATGAGCATCGAATAGCTTGTTGAGGATACACCTTGCATGGCTAGATTTACCCACCTGTCCGAGAACCCCATTTTGAGCATTATATTGCGCAAAAAGTTACATTCAACTTGGTCATATGCTTTACTGATGTCGAGCTTGATTTCCATGTGGCCAACCTTGCCCTGTCTTCTATTCCTCAATCTATGCAGCATCTCGTACGCTACTGAGGTGTTATTTGAGATCAGTCTATCTGGTACGAAAGCGCTTTAGGAATCTGAAATGATGTTAGGTAGAATAGGCTTAACTCGATTAGCCAAAACTTTTGAAACTATTCTACTCACCACGTTGCTCAAATTGATGAATCGGTAATCTGCCATACATTGAGGGTCCTTTTTCTTGGGGATGAGTAGGATATGTGTGTAGTTCATCTTGTTAAGGACATGACCTGAATTTAGAATTGACAGCACTACCTCCGTAACATTTCCTTCAATAATATGCCAAAATTTTTGAAAAAAGAAAGGTGACATCCCATCCGGGCCTGGCGATTTCGACGGGTGCATTTGAAACAAGGCCCAACGTACCTCCTCCCTAACAAAAGGCCGAAGCAAGTCCTGGTTCATCCCATCCGTTACTACCTTGTCCACTACCTCAAGAATCTCATCCATGTTGCTCGAGTGAGAGCTGGAGAAAATTCTTTGGAAATAATCCTCTGCCACCCTCCCAATATTCGGTTCCTTCGTTATCCACAACCCATTATCATCCATCAATCTGGTTTTTCCGTTGCCATTGGCTTGCCTGCCTACAGGATCTTTGCTGCCAAAAGACTTCATCTTGATGGAGTAACTCATTTATCTCCCCCCTCACCTTATTGATCTCCTCCAAGTTGTCGCCGTACCCCCTACTAGCCAATTCCTTAAGTGCACTTTGCTTCGCTTCCAACCTATGTTTTGTGTTGTCGTAGACGTCCCAGCTCCAAGCTACCAGCTGCCTTTGGCAAAACTTAATCTTTTTGAAAGGTCGGAACATTGGGCTACCCACCGGATGGTGTTGTGTCCAAGCTTCCCTTATTATGTTTTCACAACCTTCATGTGACGCCCACCGTTCTTCAAAACATTGGAGTCATTTCTGTCGAGACTGAACCTGTTGGGTAAGATAGTGAGTGTTCAAGAGAATTGGATCATGATCAAAATATGCTACCTGCAGATGGAAAACTTTGGCATGGATAAAGTGGTCCTGCCACTTCGTGGTAGCATACACTCAATCTAATCTTTGTTCAACGAAAGCATCGCCTGGTCGGCCATTACGACAAGTGAAAGTATATACTTGGTACCCTAGATCTTCCAACCCGCATTGCAGGAGTGTCTCTTTGAAGGCTAACATTGGTGCAAAAGGCTTGGGTAGTCGGCCCTGCTTCTCATCTGAGTGGAGTATATCATTAAAATCACCAAGGCAGTCCCATGGCAATGAAGACCTAGCCTGCAAGTGTTTAAGCAATCTCCAAGATTCATGCTTGCGACTACTTTTTTGGTAACCGTAAAAACCAGTTAATCGCCATGGTTGTTGGTTCTCATTCAAAATATGTGTATCAATATGGTTAGGAGAGAAAGTTTGTATGTGGAGGTTACAGTCTGCTTTCCAAAACATGCCCAAACTTTCCATCACTAGGTACTGCAAAAACTGACTGGAAATTTAGACCACCACAAATTTTCGTCATCTCTACGATCGACTACTTTGTTTCCATAAGAAACAGAATGGTGAGACCTTTACTTCTCACCAAATTAGTGAGTACATCCACTGCCCGTTGGTTTCCAAGCCCCCGATAGTTCCAACTTATGATGATCATTGTGTTGGTGGAGTCGCAACGCAGCCTCCACCGTTGAGATAATCGAGTAAGGAAGGTCCACCACAGTTTTGATCCATATCCCATCCTTGGTTTCGTCAAGTTCAGTTGCCAGTCCACAGTTTGCATGCTCTCTCTTTTGGCCAACTGTTGCTTTTGATTTCCCATCAATATCAAAGTTGTCATAGTTTTGTGGGCATACAATTCTAGTCCACTTAGGTTGCTTGGTGTAGTTAGGACTCATGCTAGTCACGTGGGGACTCTTGTGGATATTAAGGTCTGACTCCAACTCCAAAGCCACGTCAGATTGCTCATGCATGTCCTTCCTTTCGACCTGGGCTTGTGCTAAATTCATGGGATTGTATTCCTCATACTCATTGGTTACCTTATTAGTGCATTCAATATCAGAATTTTGAAACTGGTCCACACACATTAACTACGTTTCCGTTTCCGTCTTTACTCCATCCTTTCCTTTTTTGTCGCGGTTTAATTTTGGTATCGCAATATACGCTGGGGTTGCTAAGTTTGTAACTGTCATTGTAGCTAGCTTACTAGGGTTTTCTTCTTGGGGTGAAGCCCTAGACTGTGTGCCACCGCTGCCCTGAGAGGGTTCCTCCATGCGCCATCGGCCACTTGTTTTCAACCACTCCCCATATGGGGTCTCAGCGTTGGCTGCGGCGCTATCGCTTGGTCGTCTGTGAGTGCAAGCTTTCATCTCATGTCCCAATCGTCCACATGAGTAGCATAATCCCACAATTCTCTCATATTTGAGTCCTATCCATGCCCTATCTCTTTTCGGGCTAACCACCAGGGCTCCCTGTCGCAACGGTTTATCCAGTGGTAGATCAACCCTTACTCGAAGGAAGCGTGATTGGTCTAAGGTAAATGCCTTGACATCCACGTCCAAGACGTCCCCAAGCCCCTCACCTTTCACCTTACTTGCCTCTGCTTTCATTAAGTCGAAGGGCGAACCCTATACTTGAACCTATAGTTGAATCCTGGGGAAAGAAACGTTCATTGCAGTCATTCCTTTCTCCCATATCCTAAGGACAAGTAAGTGGTTATCAAAACACCAAGGGCCGTTCTCGATAACCCACTTCAACTGGCTTTCCAGCGAAAACTTGAATTGGAGAAGTCCTTCCCCCAGTTCCACTATCTTTAGGTCGTTGCCCATTTGCCATACTGTTTGAAGCAAGTTTTTTGCCGCTCTAAGATTGACCGGTTTATCGCTCAAAAAGCGTCCTAGAATGCTAAGGGTGCACTCTTCCAAGATTTCTTTGCGATGGTGCACTCGTATCTTGATTTCAAGTTCCTCCTCCTCTGTTAAGGAGATCTTCTGTAGTCTTTTTAAGGATTTGAAATCCATGTCCACCACCACCAAGAGGGCAGTGTGGTAAGAAGGGCTCACCTATATGAGAAAAAGAGCTTTTACAAGGAGGAGAAATTTTTAATAGTTAATTATGTAGGTTAAGGAATAGCAATTACAAAACCAAATTAATTTTCTTAAACTAAAAGAAATAAAAATAATTGAATGGGATATGATGAATATAAAAATAATTTTTTAAACATTTTTTGAGACGATGACGAATAAAGCATAATAATTGGATTTTTTATTTTGGGGCCGAATAACAGCTTCATTAGTGAACAAAAATGGAGAGAAATGGACCCAAACAATCTCTGGTCACAAATCAAGTCAAGGAGATCAGAGAAGGTTAGGCTCACTGGGCTAAAACATTTTCGTCACTTGTAGAAAAACAAAAGATCCAAGAATAAATGATTAAATTTAATGCCAAATGCCAATCACTGTTAGAAAAGCTTGTCAACTATCGTTTTCTTTATAGTTGGTGGCCTGTGGGGCTAGGACATTATTGCTCTCCACTGAACTTTAAATGCAATGGACGACTCGGTAAATTGGACAAAACTTATGTACAGTATCTTATGTGTTGTTTCTTAGATTTTTCTCTTAAGATTTTGTTATGTGGCTACTTAACTTAAAAAATACACTTCTATTCATGAGAAAAAAGCCACATGCAGAATATTAAGAGAGGAATTTAAGAAACAGCAACTATGTACTGTACCTAAGTCTTGCTCTGATAAATAATGTTAATAACATACTCTTTTGCCACAATTTTTTTTTAACGTGGTAGGCAAGGTTTTGAAACCCGGACCGGACCGTACGGTCCGATCGGGAAAACTGCGAACCTCCCAGTTTTGCGGGTTTTTAAGTTTCAAGAACCGCTCTATGAGAAAAAAGCAGGCACCCGTACGAACCGTGGTTGGACAGTACGGTTCTGAGAACCGTGACCGGTTTTTGAGGTTCGAACGGTTTCGTTTTGTTTCAACTTTTCTGGTGAATTTTGGCCAATACACCGGTATGAAGTTATGATCAGATCTAGAAGAAATGAAAGAACACGAAGAAGAACAAAGATCGGACTTGAACAAAGGGATTTGTAAAAACAAAAAAACCAGAGAAGAAGAAGAAGAAGAAAAGTTCCTCAAAAAAGAAAAAAAGAAAAAAAAGAGAAGAACACAACGAAGCAAGGTCTGCGCCAAAACAAACTCCACACTTGCTCAGCAAATAAACAGTAAACACAAACTACATCAGATCAAAAAAACAAAAACACAAATTACAGTAATACGTATCTTCGTCTTCTGCTGCTGCTGCTTCTTCTTCTTTCTTTCTTTTTTTCTTCTTCTCTTTCTTTTTTCCGTTGATGGAGCTCTATACTTTCCTCTTTTTCACTGAGTATGTGTTTGTCTTTCTTTCTTTAGACTTTTGTTACTTTTTTTATTGCTTTTGAATTCCTGAGTCACGTGGCTAACTTGGAAATGATGAAATGTTTTAATTTTTTAATAAAAGCAAAACATTTTCAGCCATAAGATTTAGATATTTTTTCAGCTGCCCAACGTGATGCAACCTGCTTTTCAGCTGCCCAACGTGATGTAACATGCATTGATAGGTGCATTAAATATTTTAAGTATTTTTGAGAGTAAGAAATGTGCTAAGTTCACAATAATTTTATAACAAATTATAAGTGGTTAGTTGTTATTGGTTCAAATTTGAATCTAACATTAAGATTACTTTTTTGTGCTAATAATAACAACCAGTAATAACCAGCCACTTAAGATTTGTTATAAAAATATTGTGAAAATATTATAGACATATCATTTCTCTTATAGTAATGTAGTATCACAATATTTTACACAATTTTTTTCTATAATTTGACATATGACAAAGTATGAGTAATGAAAAAAAAAAAAATTATGGGTTTACATCTCTACCACTCACATCTCGTCACGTGACAAATTGTGACAATTTGTATAAAATGTTATAGTACTATTATTGCTCTAATTTTAATTAATATTTACAGTTAAGTATATAATAATTATTTCAATTTAAAATTATTAAATAATTTAAATAATTTATTTTATCTTATTTGAGTGTCTTTCTAATTCTTATATAATAATAATTATTATTATTATTACAAGTTTAACTAATCAATATATAAATAAATAAATAGATATTATATTTAAATTTGCCTAGGATTTGATATTTCTTATTTGTCTTGTAAAAGTTATGATATGAAAATATATATTTGAAATATAGATATTTATTTTTATTTGGATTATTTTAGTTAATTTAATTTTTTTTATTAATTTAATATTTTTATATATAAAAAATAATCATTAAATTAATTATGACGTCATCACGGTTCGACCTCGGTTCGACCTCAAAACCCTTAAACCTCTCTCTTTTACGGTTCAATGAACGGTCCGGGTTTCAGAACCTTGGTGGTAAGTTGTGATTGGTTGTTGTATGTCACTATCACGCGAATTTACATTTTTTTTCCACTACTCACAATGTATCACGTTAAATAATTGTAATAAAGTGTATATAAAAGTGTGTGGTATTAGCAATATTGCGATTTGGCTTAGGCTTAAGCATTGGAAACATTGACAAAGTCCTACGGGGTTTTTCTATTTCTCTTTCCATCCTTTTCCATCAAGTCTAACCATGTTGCATTGCTCTTTAGACTAAGCGAAACCCAACTAGCTTTCCTAGTCAAAAAGAATAGGAGAGAGAGTCAGAGAAATTCCAGCTTAACTCGACAATACTTAATCCTAGAATGGGCTTTTCAAAACAAATATAGCCTTTTAAACTTTGAGCCTAAATAGGCTATGTTATATTTTAATTAAGATGAATTGGGCTGGTCCTGGGGTAACTCAGAGGCCCTAAGCTTGAGCTAATCAGTCTCAATCCTAAACTCCAGGTCAGCCAAGCCCAGCTTACCTTTGTTTTCATCCTATCATTTTGCTGAAATCAGCAATGACGATAGAGTTTAGATTCTAATTAATTCAATTAGTAAAATTTATTACTATAGGGGTAAAGGCCCAAGATCATATATTGGGCTTTGGGCTTCACCCGTGACAATTAACAAGTCCGAGGAGAGGCAAATGGTTGTTAAGGAATCCCCAGTTAAAGTCTCATAAGTAGGGAATACATGGAAGATGATCCGAGGAGGAATACCTCCTCGAATGCGATGAATGTAGCTCAAATGTGTACTCTAGCAATTAGAGGGCCCCTCCAAAAGACTCTAGCGATAGGAATGTGCCTCATAAACATACGGGGAAGAGGGAAACACAAAATATCTAAGGAAAAGCTGCTATCACCGCATTAAATGCATTGCAGCTACTTTCCTGGCCGCATTTATGTGGAGAAGACCTTTGAACAGTGTTGCCTTGACTATCACAACTCATAGAAGGCTGAAGGGGGGTGTCTGATGGGACGGGCACTCAAGTAGGGACTCAGATGATCAACAAGTGTAGGATCAAGATGGCCCAAAAGGGGCTATATAATGTGAGAGACCCTCCATGAGATGGGGATTGGAAAAATAGAGAGAGGACACTGTAGCAATCTAAATTGTCTCAGTATCTAATTGTGATCAACATATATAATTGTGACCTCCTCGGACTGAAAGTCCATTGACATCAATATCTCTTATTTGTGCTTGATTGTCATTTAATTCAACACTTGCCATTGTACAACTCATTAGGCCCTAGTTCTTCGACCCATTCTCTACAAATTCATTGTATTGAGCTCATTGGACCAAGACTTCATACACTTTGGGCTTTGGCCTCAAATTGTGACCCTACAATTGGCGTCGTCTGTGGGGAGAACTTGTGCCTTAGCGATTGCAACGGTTAAACATGGTGGGATCAGGTCCACACCAAGCAGGTCCACACCAAACATAGCCTGCAGGTTCTCAACGGCAGGACAACTTTCTTAACCTTGAGCGGGAAAGAGATCAGGACAAACGTCGAGAGGGTAGTGTACGTACTACCCATACAAGCAGAAGCCATTCTAGGGTGAGAAGTCACGTATCCCAAAAGCAGGACGATAACAAAGCCCTACAGCAGGAGATTGACGACTTAAAAAAGAAACTACGTTGCACGCAATGGAAGCGTTTCCCCTCTAGTTCAAATACTAGTGATGAAGGGGACGACAATTATAGGCAAAGGTCAAGAACTCCACCAAGTGAGACATTTTCTTATGAGGAAGAGCACCACCATAAATGCAGCCACAAAAGTCCGTCTCGTAAAGGCCTAGTGAATGACGCCATGAGCAAGGCCTTGGATCGAATCTCTAAGTCACCCTTCACACGCAAGATAAAAGGGGCTAAGCTTCTTCGGCGATTCCATCAACCTACTTTCACTATGTACAATGGTCGAACGAACCCCGTAGAGCACGTAAGCCAGTTTAACCAGAGGATGGCCGTCCATTCCAAAGACGAGGCTTTGATGTGCAAAGTATTTTCGTCCAGCTTGGGACCAATGGCGATGAGATGGTTCGATGGCCTCAGGCCAAATTCCGTAGGTTCCTTTAAGCAGCTGACCCAGGCCTTTGGCTCTCGCTTCATCACGAGTAGCAGGGTTCCTTGGCCCTTGGATTCTCTATTGTCTTTGTCCATGCGAGAAGGGGAGACCCTGAAAACCTACTCGGACAGGTACTGGGAGATGTACAATGAGATAGAGGGTTACTATGACGACGTCGCCATCAGCACTTTCAAGAGCGGCCTCCCAACTGAGCATGGCTTAAGAAAATCCATAACAGGAAAGCCTGTCTCCAGCCTGCGCCAACTCATGGACCGGATCGACAAGTATAAAAGGGTTGAAGAAGACCAACAGTTGGGAAAAGATAAAGCGAAGGTTGTCCTTCAGGAGAGGAGGGACTTCAGGTCGGACCGATTTAACAACAACAACCGACCGAGGAGAGACTTTGTAGGGAAATCTGGATCTGCCGACGCGTAGGCAGTTAATGCTGTGTTCTGAGATTTGGTACATCAGGTTCTGGAGAAGATCAAGAACGAGCTGTTCTTCAAGTGGCCAAATAAGATGGCAGGAGACCCCATGAAGCGCAACCAAAACCTATATTGCTAATACCACCAAGAACCGGGGCACACCATTGAGGACTGCAGGAACTTGAGGAACCACTTGGATCAGTTGGTCCGAGAGGGAAAATTAAGGCACCTCCTACATCATTCCAGTGGTTAACAAGGACAGGCGAATCCTAAGACCCAGAGAGACGCCTCCTTAAGACCACCTATAGGCACGATAAATGTCATTCTAGTTGCTCCGGGAAGGACCGACTCTTGTCCTTCCAGAGTAATGTCTGTGGCTCGGCTCTCCACCGAGGATGATGATCGGGAGTCCAAAAAGGCTAAGAAGGAAGCCTCACCAGTGCTGGGCTTCTCGGACGAAGATAAGATCGGAACCATCCAACCCCATGACGATGCTTTAGTAGTCACACTCAGGATTGGAGGGTATGATGTGAAGAGAGTGCTGGTAGATCAGGGCAGTGCTGTGGAAGTAATGTACCCCGACCTGTACAAGGGGCTGAACTTAAAACCCAAGGACCTATCGGCGTACGATTCCCCTCTGGTAAGTTTCAAGGGAAAAACCGTTACTGCAAGGAGCCAGATCAGACTGCCCATACAAACCGGTTCGGACGTGGTGGAGGTGGATTTAATTGTAATTGACGCTTATTCACCTTACACAGCTATTGTGGCTAGACCTTGGCTTCATGCTCTAGGGGCTGTCTCTTCTACCCTGCACCAGAAGGTGAAGTACCTGTCGGAGGGCCAGGTTAAAGAGATTGTGAGGAATCAGACTATGGCCAGACAGTGCATGGTGGCTGCCATCTCACGCCAACCCAGTGCTGAGCCCTCGGCCTCTACTGGAAGGGGCTTATAGCAATCAGCCATCCCGGCATTGCCCGGTAATAAATCAACCGAGGAGGCAAAATGCGAAGATCTAGAAAAGGTAGCCGTTGGCGTTGATCTAGAAAAGTTCTTTCAAGTCGGCTCGGAACTATCTCCCCAAGAGAAAGAAGAACTGATTGGGTTTCTCAGAGAAAACGTGGACGTGTTTGCATGGGACACCTACGAGGCCCCAGGGGTTGATCCGAGTTTCATCTGCCACCACCTAAACGTTAACCCATCCG
Source organism: Quercus tomentella (assembly GCA_028535165.1). Taxonomy (NCBI): domain Eukaryota; kingdom Viridiplantae; phylum Streptophyta; class Magnoliopsida; order Fagales; family Fagaceae; genus Quercus; species Quercus tomentella. The sequence goes on from JAPQVY010000155.1 coordinate 28,859,203, forward strand.
TTACTCCTAAGAAGCAACCACCTCGGCGCCCGTCGAAGGAGCATGCCAGCGCTGTTAGGGACGAGGTGATGAAACTCAAAAAAGTAGGGGCTATCAAGGAAGTTTTTTATCTTGAGTGGTTGGCCAATACTGTAGTGGTAAAGAAGAAGAGCGGGAAATGGTGAGTTTGTGTAAACTTCACGGATCTGAATAAAGCCTGCCCAAAAGATCTGTTCCCTATGCCTCGGATAGATCAGTTGGTAGATGCAATCGCGGACCATCCTCGGATGAGCTTCCTGGATGCCTTTCAAGGATATCATCAAATACCACTGGCCGCAGATGACCAAGAAAAGACAGCTTTTGTCACTCCTATTGGAAACTACCATTACAAGGTGATGCCTTTTAGTTTGAAAAACGCAGGTTCCACCTACCAGAGAATGATGACCAGAATGTTTGAGTCGCAGCTGGGTAAGAGCATTGAAGTTTACATAGATGACATGGTGGTAAAGAGTAAGGTGGTGTCCGAACACGTGAGAGACCTCGGGGACATCTTTGAAATTCTGAGGAGACACAAGTTGCGTCTCAACGCTTCCAAATGTTCATTTGGGGTAGAATCAGGAAAATTCTTGGGCTATATGGTGACCCACAAGGGGATCGAGGTCAGTCCCGATCAAATCAGGGCTGTCAACAGCTTGCAGCCACCTTGGAATCCCAAGGAGGTCCAAAAGCTTACCGGCATAATTGTTGCCTTGAGCCGTTTTATTTCTCGGTCGGCAGACAGGTGTAGACCCTTCTTCCTCTTGTTGAATAAATGGAAGGGATTTGAATGGACAGAAGAATGTGCTTTGGCCTTCCAACAACTCAAAGAATATCTATCTCGGCCACCAATCATGTCCAATCCCGAGGCCGATGAAGTCTTGTTCGCCTACATCGCTGTGGCCCCTCATGCAGTAAGCCTAGTGCTAATACGAATGGACAACGGCATACAACGACCAGTCTATTACGTGAGTAAATCATTGCATGAAGCTGAGATCCGCTACCTACCACTAGAAAAGGCCATTCTAGCGGTGGTTCAAGCTACACGAAAGCTTCCCCATTACTTCCAAGCACACACAGTTATCGTTCTAACCCAGCTTCTGCTCAGGTCCATACTCCGGAGTGCTGGTTATACAGGAAGAGTCGCTAAGTGGGGCACAATTTTAGGGGCTTTTGACATCAAGTACATGCTTCGCACCTTCGTCAAAGGCCAAGTCCTCTCAGATCTAGTGGCTAAATTTGTCGAATCCTCGCTAGAAGAAGAAGCAGGGATGAAAGGCATGAATGAAAAATCAGTTGGCGCAATCTCTCTATAAGGGCCCACATGCTAGAAAGTATATGTTGATGGCGCGGCGAACCAAAGGGGCTTCGGAGTGGGGCTGGTCCTGATTTCCCCTGAAAGGATTACCATCGAAAAATCATTAAGACTGGGCTTCTCGGCCACGAATAATGAGGCTGAGTATGAAGCCCTATTGGAGGGGATGTCCATGGTTCAGAAACTGGGCGGAAAAGCAGTAAACATGTTCTCGAACTCAAGACTGGTCGTTGACCAAGTAAATGGGGAGTCAGAAGCAAGAGATAAAAGAATGCAAGAATACTTAGACCAAGCTAAACGCCTACAATCACATTTCGATTCTTTTAGCTTATTGCACATCCCTAGAAGTGGAAACACACATGCCGACTCCTTAGCCACGCTTGCCACCTCCTCGGCTCAAAGTTTGCCCCGGGTCATCCTTGTGGAAGATTTATACAAACCCTCAGTGATGAAGAGAGAAGTAATTCATGTCCACCATGTTAGAATGGGACTTAGCTGGATGGACACCCTAGTACTGTTTCTGAAGGATGACATCTTGCGCGAAGAGAAGACCGAGGTTGACAAGATACGGAGAAACGCTTCTCGGTTCTGGCTATCCGAGGACCAGAAGCTGTATAAACGTTCCTTTTCTGGGCCATACTTGCTCTGTGTACACCTTGAGGCCTCAGAACTGATCATGGAGGAATTACACGAAGGGGTTTGTGGAAGCCACATAGGAGGCAGGTCCTTGTCTCATAGGGCCATCACCCAAGGCTACTGGTGGCCAAACATGCAGAAAGAAGCACACGAATACGTGAAGAAGTGTGACCAGTGTTAGAGATTTGCGCCAAAAATACATCAACCAGGAGGGATCCTCAATCCACTATCCAGCCCTTGGCCATTCGCTCAATGGGGCTTGGATATTGTCGGGCCCTTTCCCAAGGCAGTAGGGAATAAAAGGTATCTGCTCGTCGGCACTGATTACTTTACTAAATGGGTTGAAGCTGAACCTTTAGCAAATATCAGAGATGTGGACGTCAAAAAGTTTGTCTGGAAAAACATTATTACTCGGTTCAGGGTCCCTCACTCCCTCATCTCGGACAATGGTCTTCAGTTCGATAGTAAGGCCTTTAGGAGGTACTGTTGCGAATTGAGAATTACGAACAGATATTCTACCCTAGCCTACCCCCAGGGGAATGGGCAAGCCGAGGCAGTTAATAAGGTCATAGTGAACGGACTTAAGAAGAGGTTAGATGGTGCGAAGGGAAGATGGGTGGAAGAACTGCCACATGTCCTGTGGACGTATCGAACCACACCCTGCAGGTCAATAGGAGAGACCCCCTTTTCGATGACTTACGGGGCCGAGGCTGTTATTCCTCTAGAAACGAGCTTTCCAACACTAAAAACCAGCTCATTCTGTCAAAGCAGCAACAATGAGCTACTAGAGAAAAGCTTAGACCTTATTGAAGAAAGAAGGGAAAGGGCAATGGTCCAACTGATGTACTACCAACACAAACTTAAGCAAGGTTATGATGCCAAAGTAAAGCTGAGGCCACTAGTTCCTGGAGACTTAGTGTTGAGGAAAGTTATAGGCACTGCAAAAAATCCAGCATGGGGAAAGCTTGGACCAAATTGGGAAGGACCATATTGTATCACCTCAGTGGCTGGTATTTGGGCATATTTTCTAGAAGATTTTGATGAGCATGTAATACCACGCCTTTGGAATGTAAACAACCTGAAAATGTACTATTATTAATGAAAGTTTCCTTTCTCGATAATTTCTTTTGTTTTATAAAGCCCTTGTGCTTCTTGGTATTAAACAGAACCTAAGCCCTGCATGGCACCTCGGACCACAGGCTTAGGGGAAATTAATTACTTAAGACATTTGCTCAAGTATTCAATAGAACCTAAGTCCTGCATGGCTCCTCGTACCACAGGCTTAGGGGAAATTAGTTACTTTTGTCATCCTTTCAAGTATTAAACAGAACCTAAGTCCTACATGGCTTCTCGGACCACAGGCTTAGGGGACATTAGTTACTTTTGTCATCCTTTCAAGTATTAAACAGAACCTAAGCCTTGCATGTCACCTCGGACCACAGGCTTAGGGGAAATTAATTATTTTAGACATTTGCTCAAGTATTAAACAGAACCTAAGTCCTGCATGGCTCCTCGGACCACGGGCTTAGGGGAAATTAGTTACTTTTGTCATCCTTTCAAGTATTAAATAGAACCTAAGTCCTGCATGGCTCCTTGGACCACAGGCTTAGGGGAAATTAGTTACTTTTGTCATCCTTTCAAGTATTAAACAGAACCTAAGCCCTGCATGGCTCCTCGAACCACAAGCTTAGGGGAAATTAATTACTTTAGACATTTACTCAAGTATTAAACAGAACCTAAGCCCTGCATGGCTCCTCGAACCACAGGTTAAGGGGAAATTAACTACTTCTGACACTCAAAGAACACCTTTATAAGTGTTAGACAGAACGTAAGTTACGAGGTATATTTCTTATGCCCCTCAAATCCAACATTCACTATGTAAGAGTTAATTCTTATCACAAATGTAAAATATCTCTATCTTGTTCACACTTAGTTAGATTTCTTGAAATACGAATAATGAATTACTATTGGAAATGGAGCAACAATTGTCCAGGCTCATTTATAATGACAATAAAATTAAAAGCAATGAAAATAAAAACCCAAAAAATAGAAAAGAAGTTCATTCATTAACTTAAAGAAAATTTATATTACAAGCAGTGGCAAAAGCCACAGGAATGGAAAACAAAAACAGAGTAACAAAAGAAAATCCTACATCTTGAATTCTAGGTCTTGTCCTTAAGGGGATCTTTCTTGGGATCAGCAGCCTCGGAATGAGCAACTTCGGCTTTGGATTTAGATTCAGCGTCCTTGGCCTGCGAGACAACATCTCTGATTGTGAGGGAGTCCTCGGATGGCTTATCCTTTGTTGGTGGCAGAGCCTCCTTGACCACTCATGCACCCCCAGGAACGTTGGTGTCGGGAAGGGCAGCCTGGGTAGGAGGGAGCTTCTCGTCAGGAGGGTCCGACTCAGGAATCTCTCGAATATCCTCTGGGAAGAAGATATTCTCGGCCCTCCTAAGCTCAGAGTTTGTAGGGACTCCCGCCCGGTCCATTGCCACTCCCCAGGACTCGGTGTAGTAGTCCCTACAAACCACAGCCACCTCCTCAGTCAGCCTGGTCTCTGTGTCCAGTACCCCACGCTCACAAGAGGCCTTCACCGCAGCCTCAGCTACTTCCCTGGCCACCCGGGCCGCCTCCTTGGCTTGCTGCAGCTGCGCCTTGAGGTTTAAGACTGCTTGCTTCTCGGTGGCCAAGTTTATTTTTGTTACATGTAGCTTTTGGCACATGTCCTCGGCCTACCTTTCCGTGGTCTTAAGGCCCACCACGACGCTGTCTCGGGCCTAGATAGCCTCTTTGACCTTCTCGGACAGGCCCTCATTCTCTTGCCTAAGGGCTCCAACAACTTTTTTAGCCGCGAGGCGGGATTGGACCTCAGCGTTCACCTCCTCTCGGGCGTTCTTAAACCATTCCTCGGCCACGTAGATTTGCTGGGTAACCTGCATAAAGGTAGTGGAAGGATTATCAAAACATAGGTAACATGTAAATGAACATAGAGTCCAGAATTTATACGATGAAGGATTTTTGGTTTACCATTGCAAGGTCCCTCTTCAACGACATGAAGAGGTACGGCTGCCTGGTATTCCTGAGCCCGTCCATATCCCGGGGGAGGAGAAGGGGCTGCTGCAAGGCCTCGACGAGGTACGTCGCCTGTCCCCTTTGGGACTCCCAAAGCGTAGCGTCCCAAGAAATGGGAGCGCCATCTAGCTCGAGCCGAAGGGACCAAGTGCGTTGCCCTCTTCGCACTGCAGCCTTATCTCGGTTGTCCATCAACTTGGTCCTCTTATCTTTAGGCTTTTTGGCCTTCTTCTGTTGTTTGGCCTTCTGAGGTCCGACCTCACCCTTCTTCAGATCATTAACTGGCCTTTTCCTCCTCAGATTCGGATTGGCCTGCAACCCGAGGTCAGTGGGAGGAGGAGGGAGGCTGGCAGGAACCTGTACCTTAGGGGCATCTCTAGAGGATTTACCCTTGTTCCTATTGGCCATTAGGCCCTTTAAGTCGGACCTTTGCTTCAGATCCATGCCTTCCTCTTCAATTTCTTGGCTGGTATCAATCCGGGCAACTATTAACCTCGGAGAATGTGCCGCGGAGAATCGGTCGAGATCTGCGTCAGAGTCCGAGAGATCTACTGGCCTTGTCGGCACTTCACCCTCCTCGTTAAAGCGGAAATGATTAATCTCAGCTTCAAGGGATGAGTGAGTAGAATCAATCTTCTCTCTTGGAGCGGCTACCCCTTGGAGAACTCGCTAAATGGGCGACTGAACGGGTGGAAGGTCTCTCCGAGCTAAGAATCCTAGCTTGGGGACGTCGATCCGAGCCAATCTAGAACTCCCGGCCCTTATTGCCTGGCCTACATCCTAGAAGATGTGGGACAGTGGCTCGTAGTCCAAGATTAGATGAGCGGCCCGTAACTGTCTGTCTTCACTCACTAAAATCTCCGACCTTAGGAGGTAATTGAGAGCTTGAACGTTGACCAAATTGATCCTCGGGGCGACGTGTTCTTTGACTGCAAAACATCCAAAAGGGAAGTTGTGGTTAGTCCAAGAAAACAAATAACTGGAACAAGTAAAGGGAAAGCTCAGAAGACTAAGATCCCAGCCGAGGGACCTGATCCTAGAGTACCCCACCTGGTGTTCTTGCCCTAACTGGGCAGTGAAAATTGTCATGCCATTCCCCGGAAACGACTAGATAATCGTCCTTCAAGCCTTTGTTGGACTTAGGAAGGCAAGATATCAACCCCACCTCGTCGGATTGAGATTTGAGGTAATATGCCCCGGAAAGGGAGTGGCACTCGTACAAGTGAGCAACGTCGTGCCATGTGAGGCCAAGGTTCATCTGGTCGTTTAGAGCATCTACGCACCCTAAAACTCGGAACATATTGGCAGCACACTGGTAAGGGGTCAGCCTATGGTTAAGCAAGTAATCTCTGGTTATCCTACCCATGAGAAGCGTTATTCCTCCCTCTATGAAAGCAATCATAGGAATGACGACTTGACCCGTCTTTCTGTTAATGAGTATTTGGTCCGAAGGACAATATTCTAAACCCACTCTTTGTGGGATATGGTATCTGGCCCTAAAACCCTCCATACCGGCCGGCGAATCTACTAGGTGCTTGAACCTACCCATCTAAGTGACCAGAAATGAAACAGAGAAAGGCCTATAAAGAGAAAAAGACCGAGGAAGAAGGCTGAGGAGAAAAAAGAAGAATATAAGGAAATGAAAGACTTACGGGAACACGTATACTAAATCTCTGAAACTTTCAGAAAGATTCGCAAAGACTCCTTTTAAGAAACATCTATGGAGACTCAGGAACTTAGAATGTTTTGTAAGACGAGGCGCTGGAGTTCTCTGGAGCACTTGAAGGCTTTTTGAAGAAAAGAGGAAAATGATTTCCCTCAAGGCTTTATATAGAGGGAGAGAATAAGTGGGAATACTCCCGCTCAAAATTCGAGGAAAATGTCAACCGTTGGATAAGCGCCTCATTGTTGGATGTGGGGGACATAAAGCCGCTTGGAGTAATTAATGACGCCTCGTGGGCTACGAAGCGTCAGTAACAATTATAAGGCGTGTAAAACCGCGCTCCCACACGTGTAAATCAAAGGATTAGTGGGTCTTATCCTTTAAATATCAAAATCCCACTTTTTCTCCTCGGATAAGAGGGAAAAATCGGAATTTTGAGGGGCTATTGTAGGGGTAAAGGCTCAAGATCATATATTGGGCTTTGGGCTTCACCCGGGACAATTAACAAGTTCGAGGAGAGGCAAATGGTTGTTAAGGGATCCCCAGTTAAAGTCTCATAAGTAGGGAATACATGGAAGATGATCCGAGGAGGAATACCTCCTCGGATGCGATGAATGTAGCTCAAATGTGTACTTTAGCAATTAGAGGGCCCCTCCAAAAGACTCTAGCGATAGGAATGTGCCTCATAAACATACAGGGAAGAGGGAAACACAAAATATCTAAGGAAAAGCTGCTACCACTGCATTAAATGCATTGCAGTTACTTTCTTGGCCGCATTTATGTGGAGAAGATCTCTGAACAGTATTGCCTTGGCTACCACAACTCACAGAAGGCTGAAGGGGGGTGTCTGATGGGACGGGCACTCAAGTAAGGACTCAGATGATCAACAAGTGTAGGATCAAGATGGCCTAAAAGGGGCTATATAATGTGAGAGACCCTCCATGAGACGGGGATCGGAAAAATAGAGAGAGGACACTGTAGCAATTTAAATTGTCTTAGTATCCAACTGTGATCAACATATATAATTGTGACCTCCTCGGACTGAAAGTCCATTGACATCAATATCTCTTATTTGTGCTTTATTGTTATTTAATTCAACACTTGCTGTTGTACAACTCATTAGGTCCTAGTTCTTTGACCCATTCTCTACAAATTCATTGTATTGGACTCATTGGACCAAGACTCCACACACTTTGGGCTTTGGCCTCAAATTGTGACCCTACAATTACCGTCAAATAAAGGACTTAATTTGAATCTGCATAAAAAAAAAAAAAAAAAAAAAAAAAAACCATTGGTAATTTGACTTGATGATAGTAAGCAATTATTAATTTATTATAAAGCAGAAATTATAAGTTTCAAATCTTATACTTTCAAATTATTATCATGTACTGTGTATGAAATCTTTTAAGGTGGGCACAATCATATTCATATTAAATCTACACAGCAATTAAGAACACTAAGTCTAACCTTAGTTTTCCCTAAGCATTCCCCTATGGCTGTGTGTATAATTCATACTAATAAATGGTCAAACCTTGAAATAATGTATTTGATTACTCAATTTCTGCATCAGCTAATCTTTTTATATAGGTACAAAATTCAAATCCAAAAGACAGTAAACAAATAACTTCATTGTCATAATTAAACAATTGACTCGTATGAGTAAATAAGTAAGTAAATAAGGCCAATGATGATGTACACAGACCATCATTTAAGACAATTTGCAAGATACTTATCATATGACAAATGCCTCAAATCTTGATTTTCACTTAATTACCAAGTAAACTTTTTAAAATATTTCATTGAATCTTCTTGTTTTCAGTCCCTCTCTCTAGCTTGATATCATAGATTTAATTCATAATCATACCTTGTTAGGTAGACACATATAATATATCTAGAAGTTCAAAGCCTTAAAATATATGCTCTTTCACTTTTTCACAACAAACGACAAAAGAATCAAACATTTATATAAGAGAAAATTACTGTAAAAATGTAAATTAAATAATACGATTTAAAATATTTACATGAGCTCCAACGATTAAAGAGCCAAAATAGTTCTTTCTCCAATTCCCTTAATTTACTCCGTAGTCTATCTCTTAACTGCAAAAGCAAAAGGACAAAAAAACATGCAAGCTCAAGAGAAAACACGAACGAAGAACAAAAACATACGAATAAAATCTCATTCATACATTTTCAAAAACAATACATATGCACTCATTGAGGTACCTAAATCTTCAATTAATAACGAAAATTCCAAACAATAAAAATCACATTCTCTAATTCCTCAAAGATAGGCTCCTGCTTTTTCCAGAAATTTATATGAAGCACGGACAAAATGGGCTTCTGCCCTTTTCAGGCAAATTAATTAGCCTTTTGCCCTTCTTCCCAAACTAAATAGGGAAATGCCCCTCTTTTGAAAATTGAGTTTTTCAAAATCGAGTTAAACCCTATAGTGACGTTTTCAAAGACCTATAGTGACGTTTTTAAGGACCTATAGTAGCATTTTGTAACTTGATATCTATGAAATCGAGTTATAGGAAATTTTATTACCTATAACTCGATTTCATGGATATCAAGTTATAAAACGTTACTATAGGTTTTTAAAACGTCACTATAGGTCCTTAAAAACGTCACTATAGGGCTCAAGAATTTTTTTTTTTTTTTTTTTTTAACTCGATTTTGAGAAACTCGATTTTCAAAAAAGGGGCATTTCCCTATTTAGTTTGGAAAGAAGGGCAAAAGGCTAATTAATTTGCCCAAAAAGGACAGAAGCCCATTTTGTCCTATGAAGCATTGAAATGTAAATTTAAAGTGCTATGTTTTTTTTTTTTTTTTTTTTCATAGAGTATATACTCTATGAAAAAAAAACATAGCACTTAAACAAGGAAGGAACCTTTTGCAAAGACTAATTCTTTTCTTTTGCATCTCTTACAAGAAAAGCTGTGAAATTGTCTAACTCACATCAAAGGCTGAAACTATAAATAAATTGACAAATTCTTGACAATCAAAAGCCTGCTTTGCAAAAATACATGATTTAAGTAGCACAAAGGAATTCTCAGAAACTCATTTCGCAACACTGTGTCAGTGAGGAAAAATCAAAGAAACATACAAAATAATGGCGAAAAGCACCTTTTAGTCCTTACATTTTCAGGCGATTCCCATTTTAGTCCCTACATTTGATATTTACCGCTTTTAGTCCCTATCCTGAAAAACGCTTCCCGTTTTGGTCCCTGCCGTTACATCAAAAATGGAAAAAGATGACGTGGCAAACGGCAAGAATAAAAAATACTAAATTAATGTCCACGTGGCTTAAATTAATAATAAAAAATATTTTTTGGCATTAAAAAATGCCACGTCAGCATTTAAATTAAAAAAATTAATTTATTAATTTTAACTAAATAAAAAAATTAAAAACTAAATTAAAAACTAAAAATCATATAAATTGAGATCTAAGTGTGTCTTGATCAAGAACAACAAGAACACAAATAAGATCAAAGAACACAAACCCAGAAATTAAAAAAAAAAAAAAATCACAGATTGGCCACAGATCCTCAACCTTCTCTCTTTCAGATCTGGACCATACATCCAACCTCCACACAACTGCCCTCACCACCACTCTTCCACCGTCACTGCCGCCACCATCGACCTAGTCGAATTCAACCCAACGCACCTCCCCTCAATCCGCTCCACAATCGCTCAAGCCTGCACAGACTACCAAGCCTTCCACGTCACCAACCATGGCGTCCCCACCAAGCTCCTCCCCCAAATCAAAACCACAGGCCTCACCTTCTTCAACCAATCCTCCATTGACGACAAGCTCACCTACTCTTGCAACCCTCACTCCTTCGCTTCCCAAGGCTACGGCTCCCGAATGCTCCTCAGCGATGAAAACGACACCGTCGTTTTGGACTGGCGAGACTACTTCGACCACCACACTCTCCTTCTCTCTCGTTGAGACCCATCTCGCTGGCCCCACTTCCCTGAAAACTACAGAGAAACCGTGGCGAGCTACAACGATGAAATGAAGGGTTTGGCTCAGAAGCTCATGGGTTTGATCTCTGTGAGCCTTGGGCTTAGAGGGTCGTACATAGAAGATGCTATGGGTGAGGGTCGTTTAGCAATAATGTTGTTGTTGTTGTTTCTTTTTTTTTTTTTTTAAATTTCTGGGTATGTGTTCTTGTTGTTCTTGTTCAAGATGCATTTAGATCTCAGTTCATATGATTTTTAGTTTTTAATTCTGTTTTTAATTTTTTTTATTTAGTTAAAATTAATAAATTAATTTTTTTAATTTAAATGCTGACGTGGCATTTTTTAATGCCAAAAAACATTTTTTATTATTAATTTAAGCCACGTGGACATTAATTTAGTATTTTTTATTCTTGCCGTTTGTTACGTCATCTTTTTCCGTTTCTGATGTAACGGCAGGGACCAAAACGGGAAGCGTTTTTTAGGATAGGGACTAAAAGCGGTAAAAATAAAATGTAGGGACTAAAATGGAAATCGCCTGAAAATGTAGGGACTAAAAGGTGCTTTTCGTCCAAAATAATTAAACAGCACCACAAAATCAATCAACAGGAGAGCGGTGTTGCTGTACATGAAAGGGTTCTTCAGCATTTGAACAAATGAATTGAGATAAAAACACTAGGTGAAGAAAAGCCAAAATTAGCAAGGAAAAAATATACCAAAATTAGCAAAGAGTAAAATTTTGTGCTTAGTGGAGCACAATGTAGAGAAAAATACTTCTTGTGGCGCCAAGTAATGAGTTTTTTTTAAAATAATAATTCTAGTGACACGAAAACATTTCACATCTTCTCACAAAAGCACAAACGTCAAATACCATCGATTTGACAATACACACACAACAAATGACTAGTAATACTAATGACAACAACAAAGGACTTTACCCATCCCAAAAAAAAAAAAGAAGAAGAACAAAGGACTTTATTAACTCCTAAATCAAATAGGAGAATGACTCAAAAACATAAAATAAGGCTCATGAACCCTTAATGCAGCCAAGGACCACGCATTCTAGATTTATGTAAATCACCAAATTGCCCTTAACCTAGTAAATTTTAATTAAAAGTGATCTAAAAGCGAATAATAGACAATAAAAAAAAGGACTCGAGTGAACTTTAAAATGACAAAGCAAAGTCTTAAGAGGCATCTTCGTAATCTAAAGACTAAAACATTCCAAGAAAACTCTTTATCCTGCAAAAAATTCCACGAGAAATCTTTATCATTAGATTTATTAAAAAAAAAAAAGAAAAAAAAAAAGCTAAGTTACACTTTAAGCTCTAGAATCAGCTTTCCCTTTGCCACTTATGGGTCTTCTAAAGGGGCTGCCACGTTCCCCATCACTCTGTCTTTCCTTCAATCACAGTTAACTGTAAAAGGACAAGAAATGAAAAAATGGGGCTCATATTTGATGGGAGTCTTTGGCTGAATATTGCAAAAAAGTAAGTTTATTTGTGATATGAGAACAGTTAAAAGTTATTCGGTGAAATGAGTGAAGAAGCAAATTTCAGCAACACTATTGCCGAAATTCTAATAAAAAGTATGAGAGGAGAGAGAAATGGTGATGGATGGAGTGAGAAGAAATTTGAATTTCGGTAACCTCATTATTGAAATTTCTGCCCAAATTCCAAAGTTGCCAACATGAAGTACAAAGGAGGAGTGGCCGGAAAGGAAAAAGCAATTGTGGCAACCAAGTTGCTGAAATTGTAGGGGAGGAGAGAGAAAGTTTAATTGGAATTGTGGCAATGAAGTTGCCGAAAATTGGAGGAAAAAAAAAAAAGAATTGTGGCAGCCAAGTTGTCAAAAATTGGAGGAGAGAAATATTTTACCAAATGCTATGCAAGTACATAGATTCTTATTCTCAAAAAAAAAAAAAAAAAAGTACATAGATTCTTATTTTGTGCCAGTGCTAGTGAATATGTTGCAGAACCTATTCATGCATGCCCCAAAGAGAGAAAATTATGGAAGAAAAAAATGATTGATATGCTTATACACTGTAAAAAAGAAAAGAAAAAGAAATAGAGATTCTTTGCATGACTTGCCACAAGGAAACAAGATTCATGAGTTTGATTCTTTGCAAAGATTCTTTACCCCACAAAAGTAAAAGGGAATATGTGTTTATAGTTAAGTAATTTGTTTGTATTAGAGTATTGTAAGGGAGGAGAGAGAAAATTTAATGGGAATTGTGGCAATGAAGTTGCCGAAAATGGAGGAGGAAAAAAAAAGGAATTCTGGCAATGGAGTTGCCGAAATTGGAGAAAAGAGGAGAGAGAAAAAATTGATTTGTGGCAATGAAGTTGCTAAAAATTGGAGAAAAAAAAAAGAAAAAAAGAGAAGAATTGTGGCAATGGAGTTGCTGAAAATTGGGGGAGAGAATTACACTCAGTCAAGTCTGCCTGCAACGTAAAAGCAAAACACATAGATTCTTATTCTCCAAAAAAAATATGTATATAGAAATAGAATAGATTCTTATTCCTTCCCTATAAAACCTATTGATATCACACCACATAGAATTTATGTCATGTAATTTCATTTCACTCTATAAAAGTTGTCCTACATTGTTATTTCTATGGCCTTTTTTTGTCATTTTATTTCTCCTTATCATTATAAATGGCAGCATCAGTTTTTGCATCTCCTCACAGAAAGTGTTAACATTTCTTATATTGTTTCACGTACTTCTGATTGTTCATTGTTTTATCACTCTTCTGCTTTGCTCTAGTGTGCACAACTTAGGATTGTAAGTTTTGGGTTAATGTGAGTTTTTTGCTTTGCTTTATTAACTTACAGCTCTAGAAATTAACAAATTTATTATTATTGTATAAATATATGCTTTGTAAATATTAGAAGTTAATACATTGTAAAATATTATGTATTGTTGTATTAGAGTTAATATTGTTTGTATGACTATGACTATGACTATGACTATTCTTGTTTTTGTTGTTGTTGTTGTAATTATTCAAAATTTAGATTAACGAATTCTTTATGGTTAGGACTACAAGCATTTTAAGTTATATTTGAAATTTACCATAATAAATTATAATAGTCACCATATATGAATTTGATTATTTTGTAGTTAATAACATATAATCAGCTTATGATTTAGGTGCTTCTAAAAAGAAAAAAAGAAAAGAAAAAGCGACTATGACTTAGGCTAGGAATACTTTATTTTCAAATATCTTTTAATTGATGTTCATAACTTCAGCGTAGATTGTTGCCTTTAACTTAGACTAGGAATGGTTTATTTTGAAATTCAAATATTTATCACTCATTGTAGAATATTGCCTTGAATAGCAAATCTCAAGTATTTTGTTGATATCATTATAAATACAATATCTTGAACTTTTTTAAGTGTCAAACTGATTAACATAAACTTTTCAATATTGTTGTTATTTATTTATTTATTTTTATTTGATTTGATTTGATTTTTTGTTTTGTTTTTTGTTTTGTTGCAAGTGTCACTCTATAATTCTCACTCTTTTAGTTGGTATCACAATTGTGGTCAGCATCTCGACTCTTTAATTAAATTTATATATGTGTTTTGTTAATTTTGAAATCATTTAATATTATTTATTGTTATTATTATTATATGACCACAAAATTATAATAAATTGTATTATTGTGATCTTTTTATAATCATTTTTACTTTATTATTATCAATTATTACATTTATTACCTGGACAAAATATATTGCATAATATGTTTGTTGGTTTATAATATAATAAAGATATGTATGTGTATTATTATTATTATTATTATTTAGTACAATAAATCGTACGTTTGTGTTTCTTTTGATTTCATTAAGTTGAGTTGGTATAAAAATGTATTAAGTTTCTTGAATCTTTACTTTTTAGGGTGGTTATAGGTTGGGAAATAAAAATTAATTATATGCTTTATAAATATTATACGCTAATATATTGTAAATATTATATATGGTTATATTATAGTTAATACTAATTATTGTGTGTATGATTATTTTTGTTTAAACTATTATTATTATTAAAAATTTTGCTTGATAAATCCTTTATTTGAGTTTCTTTCAATTTCATTATGAACTAAAAGCATTGTAAGTTATATTTAATATTTAGCATAAAAAGCTGTAGTAGTCACTATATATTAATTTTATTATTTATTATTATTGTTCTTTTGTTTTTATTTAAGGTTATCTTTTTTTTTTAGAAGATATTTATGATTATCTAATTGTGTGTGTGTGTGTGTGTGTGTGTGTTTTTTTTTTTTTTTTCTTTTCTTGCAAGTATCACTCTATAATTCCTACATTCCTTCACTTCGTATCGTGATTGTAGTAAGCTTCTCGGCCCCCTAATTTAATTGGAAATTATTTTCTTAGTTTGTATTTTTTTATATAGATGTTTAAAAAAAAATATACCTTCAGATATTGTAATTTTTTAATCTCAGTGTTTATATATTAAAGATATTGTGAAAACGCATCTTCACTTACACTATACTTTGTATTATGTGTGTATGAATTTAAGAATATGATAATTAGGGTTGATTCCATTCCAATTATGAGTATGAGTATGATTATGATTAATTTCTTATATTCTATTTAATTTAGGATTGACCAAGATCTTAATAGTACTTAATTGTCAATTCATTAATATCATAGAGGTTATCTCAATCCAAAAAAAAAAAAAAAAAATGGTTAATTTAGTTTGATTTATAGACAATTTCCTACTAATATAGAGGTAATGGATGTTGCATGGTTTAACTCATTGTAGCAATTAATGTAGGATATATTTGAAATGGAGCCTAGGCCATTCGATCCTTCCCTGCTAACCCAACAACAATATCATATCTCTAATGATGCAATGGAAGGTAATGTACGTTGCGAGATCAAAATTTATTAATGTCTTAATAATATATACAATTATTTAATTTATATGAAAATAATTTCAACATTACCAATATAACATTGTACATTTTTTTTAAAATTTCAGGTTTCCACCTTACAAGTGCGACCCCAACCATTTGCACCTCCCACGCAGTTAGGCAAGTGTATTGCCCCATATTTGCATCAATGTAAACTATACCGTGTCACCCGCCTACCGCATATAGATCTTGACTAGGGTCTTATCACTTCTATGTTGGAGCGGTGGCAATCGGAAACCCATACATTTCACTTACCTACTTGTGAAATTTCAATCACTCTATAGGATATAGCAATCATTACAAGATTACCTACTGATGGCAATGCAATATGCAGGCCCACTAATTAAGATTGGGGAACAGTTTGTCAGAATTTACTTGGGGTTAAACCACCTGCAACAACAATGGACTATGGTGCCAATGTTGTAACAATCCAACAGTATGCTAGGGCATACACGTTCCAGGTTTTGGCTTTACTATTTGGAAATAAGAGCCAAAGTAGATTGCATTGCTACTTTCTCTAGCTGTTAGCGGACTTTGGTGAGGCTGGGAAATATAGCTGGGGTAGTGCCACACTTGCTTGCCTTTATAAAGAGCTACGTACCATTGCTATTAGAAAAAGCACAGAGGTTATAGGCCTTGTTTTCATATTACAATTATGGGCTTGGGAGCATCTTCCATATCTGACCCCAATTCCAATAAATCCAACGAATTTAAATGGCGACGACCTATACGATTGCAGGTATAATATTTACTTTCAATTTGTATACAAAATTGCATATTGTAGCATTTATCCTTGATAATTCCAAACTCTAAAATCAGTGGCAATCATTAATTGTGTATAGGTGGGCAACCAAGAGAACTTTTACTCACACACCAATGCACATTCTACGTGCGTACCATTCTAATCACAACACACATCATAATCAACAGGTAATATATGTTGTCACAATGCATCAATGGTTAATCTACTAGTTATATTATTGTCTTGATCAATTATAACATAGTTATTGTAATTGAAATTGCAGGTTTTTTGGACATTCTACGATAATTATTTGCATCCATGGTGTCTTGCAGAAAAACATATATGGACTATAATAGCGCCATTACTTTGCTTCCAAATTGTGGAGTATTACCATCCAGAAAGAGTAGTGCGACAATTTGGGTTGCTACAAAGATATCCAAAGTGGCCTATTGAAAATTTTGATAAATCTGTGCATTGTGTAAAGTTGACAGGAAAGTCCAATGTCAATTGGCATAGGTAGCATGCACAATACTACCGACTTTGGGACAAGCCAGCTCAAAATGTAGTTGGGGAAGACAATTTTCATTTAGAGGTGGGCTACATAACATGGTACCATCAACAGGGTCACCTATTCATGACACCTGAGGCGGCTGCCCATACGTACCAGGTTATTATTTTAGCTTTTTCAATAATACTGCGTGTTGGTTGGATCAGTAATATCATGTGTTGGTGGGGTTGGATCAAACATATTTTCCCAAGTGTTCTATGAAAAACTTAGCAATGATGGTTGATGGAATGCCATTGTTGGACTACTTTCATGATTAGATTCATCAGGAAGCTCTTGTTCATCTCTAACATCATCAAGGACCTCATTATTATCAAGTTGGTCATCACTATCCATGGCCCGCATCCTTTCTGATAATGTATGGACCGCATTTTGAGTAGTAGCAGCAATGCGGTGTGTATCATTAGGATCATTAGCAACTCTCTGAGTGGTGATTCGATCATATTGAGCATCAAACTCAAAACGAGTAGCCTCTGGTGCAACATGCTCAGTTGGGTTATCATAGTTAGCATCACTGGTGTTCATTGGCTGATAAGGAACATGTTGGTCCTCAGTTGTAACATGGCCATGTGGAGCATGATAGTTAGCACCACCAATGTTCATTTGGGAATGAGCCGCATCTTTAGAGTAATGACAAGCATGAGTAGCATATGGATCATGAATGTGCCCACCATGTGAATAACTAAATGATGCACTCGGTCATTCGTTGGCATATCGAATGGGAAAAACATCTCAGTGGCTTCTTATGGGCTTTACACCCACGTACAACTCAGCATCTACAAATCTATATTGGTAGCTTAACATATCTAATATTGCATTGAGACTATTATCATCTTCTATCAAAACTTGCTAGTAAGTCACAGGATGTGGATGACATTGAAAAGGAAATCTATACCAAATAATTAGTTTTGAATCTTCTCCGTTTATATGGAGCGTGGATGCTACTCCATTACATTGATCTTTCTTCAAATGTAACATCCCGGCTTAATGGAAGCATAGAAGGAGGTGACCCTTGGTGATAAACCTTATTTTTGCCATGTTTAATTATTCCACTGGAATGGATGAGAAAAATGAACAACTGCTATTCACACTAAAACATGATAATAGTATTAATATATTAACACTACACAACCATTAAAATGCAATACAAGAAGGTAATCCATTAAATATTCAATATTTAAATAGCTAAAGCTGAGGGAATTCTATTAAAGATGATTTATTCACTAACAATTTATTATTGTCCATCATAGTAGTTAAAATTATTTTTTGTTTCCTCTTTTTTAAGTAATGTAGGGGCCAATTAATCATGAGGTACTATTAAGGCCATGCTAGCTGGGCCTGAAGCCCAATCCGAGGACGTTAGACCATCCGAGGTGAACCAGATAAGATCATAAGGAGAACGGAGTAAAGAAAAGGGTAAAGATAATATGAGATAAATTCAACAAATGTCCGAGGATAAAATTCATCTCGGCAACGAGTGGCCGAGGTCAGTAAGATTGCCATATCATCATGGATTCTCTTCGAAGTCACACCAATGCTAAGAGTTAAATGTTGGGCAAGGGATAAGAAAGAAGAAGGGCAACAAATATCTTCAAAAAGCTGCTACCTCCGCATTAAATGGCTCCCAACCAACTCCCTGGCCGCATTAATGTAGAAGTGATGCCTGAACAGTGATCAGACAGCCTTACAGCTATTAGTTGATGGTTCTGAGAGGTGCTGGATGGGACAGGAAGGAATGCCCCAAATTTGATCTACATGTGTGTGGTAGGGATGATACCAAAATTGTAGTATATAACATGGGAAGATGCACCAAAAAAGGGATCGGGCAATTTTTCATAGAAAAGAGGAGGAACTCTTGTAATTGGAAAAAAGCAAGACAATATAATATAAACTCCTTGAATCATTCCGAGCAAGGATTCTTTTGATCTTAACAAGGTTTAATAGTCTTAAGTTATCAAATTTTATCATCTTTCTTTTGGAGCAGATCTAGCTCTTTCATCCACGCTCTATAAATTTATTGTTCGGGCTTCTTGGACTAAACCCAACTCCATATTGGGTCCAGTCTAATTTCAGTCCTTACAATTGGCGCCGTCTGTGGGAAGAGCTTGATCTTTCTGAAGGAGATTTGGTTACAACGTTCACGATGGAGGAAGCAGGTCCACACCTTGCAGCAGCCGAGCCACATCAGGGCGACGCAAATCTACACCAAGCAGAGTCAAGGGGCTCTCAACATAATAATCCACTTGTGAATCTCAAACGAAAAAGGGATCATGAGGGAAGTATGCACACTACCCATACCAGTAAGAGCCAGTCTCGGGGGAAGAGTCATGTTTCCAATGCAAAGAATGATAGGGACATGCAACGTGAAATCGATAGGTTGAGGAGAGAGTTACGTCATGCTCGGCGAAGGCGTTCACCGCCCAGTTCCGAACCGTCCTCTGGAGAGATGGATGGTGCTAGTTATAGACAGAGGTCCAGAACTCCGCCTAGTGAGACCTTCTCCTACGAGGAGGAGCACCACCGTAGATGAAGATATAAAAGCTCACCTTGCAAAGGCTTGGGCAATGATGCCATGAACAGGGTGCTGAGTCAGGTTTCTAAATCACCCTTCACACGGAATATAGAGGACGCGATCCTTCCTCGACGATTTCATCAACCCACATTCACCATTTACAATGGTAGGACAGACCCGGTAGAACATGTTAGCCATTTCAGCCAGAGGATGGCTGTTCACTCCAAAGATGAGGCCTTGATGTGTAAGGTCTTTCCATCTAGCTTGGGCCCGGTGGCGATGAGGTGGTTCAACGGTTTAAGGGCAAACTCTATCGATTCCTTCAAGAAACTCACCCGGGCGTTTGGTGCTCGCTTTATCACTTGCAGCAGGGTTCCTCGGCCTCTAGGATCCTTATTGTCTATGTCCATGCGGGAAGGTGAGATCCTAAAGGCTTATTCAGATAGGTACTGGGAGATGTTCAATGAAATAGAAGGAGAACACAATGATGTGGCCATTAGCACTTTCAAAGCTGGCCTTCCAGCGGAGCATGATTTAAGGAAATTTCTAACTAGTAAACCTGTTACTAGTGTGCGCCAGTTGATGGATCGGATTGACAAGTATAGAAGAGTGGAAGAAAACCAACCACAGGGGAAAGGAAAGGAGAAAGTGATCCCTCAGGACAGGAGGGATTTCAGGTCGGACCGGTATAATAATAACCGACCTCGAAAAGACTTTGTTGGGCAGTCAGGATCTCCCAACACCCAGGCGGTTAACGCTGTGTTTTGAGAGCCAGTGCAACAAGTACTAGAGAAGATCAAGAATGAGCCGTTTTTCAAATGGCCAAATAAGATGGCAGGAGATCCTATAAGATGAAACCAGAACCTTTATTGCCACTATGATCAGGATCATGGACATACGACTGAGGATTGTAGAAATTTGTGGGATCATTTGGACCAGTTAGTCCGAGAAGGGAAGTTGAGGCAACTCTTGCATCATTCCAGTGGTCGGGTAAGCCAAGCGGGCTCAGAGTTTCGGGGAGATGCTTCTTCAAGATTCCCCCTCGGCACGATAAACGTCATTTTTGCTATCCCAAGAAGGACTGGATCTTGTCCATCCAGGGTAATGTCTGTATCTTGTTCTCAGGCCGAGGAGACTAGCTCAGTGCATAAGAGAGCCAGGCTGGGCATTCCGTTGGTGTTGGGCTTTTCAGATGAAGACAAGGTTGGGACCATACAGCCCCATGATGATGCTCTTGTGGTTACGCTGAGAATTGGTGGATACGATGTAAAAAGGGTGATGATTGACCAGGGCAGCACTGCTGACATTATGTACCCTGACTTTTATAGGGGGCTAAATTTGAAACCTGAGAACTTGACGGCCTACAATTCTCCTTTGGTGAGTTTTGAGGGTAGGATGGTCGCCCCAAAAGGTCAGATCAGGTTGCCTATGCAGACCGGTACGGATGTGGTTGAGGTGGATTTCATTGTTGTAGACGTTTTCTCTCCCTACACGGCTATTATGGGTAGACCTTGGCTTCATACCCTAGGGGCCGTCTCCTCTACTCTTCACCAAAAGGTGAAGTACCCATTTGGGGGCTGGGCTTTGGAGATAGTAGGAAATCAGACTGCGGCCAAACAATGCCTGGTAGCGGCTATCCAACATCGGCCAGAGGTGGAGACCTCGACCACCGCTGATAATGGTTTATAGCAGTTAGAAATCCCGGCGTTGCCCTCCAACGGAACAGCTGGCGAGGCGAAATGTGAAGATCTTGTGAGGGTAATCGTTGGTGATGATCTGGAAAAATTCTTTCAGGTCGGAGCTTGACTGCCTTCGCAGGAGAGGGAGCAATTAGTCAAATTCCTCAGAGAAAATGTTGATGTGTTCGCATGGAGCGCGTATGAAGCCCCAGGTATAGACCCAGATTTCATCTGTCATCATCTTAATGTTAATCCTTCTTTCACTCCGAAGAGACAGCCACCTCGGCGTCCGTCAAAAGAGCACGCCGGGGCTGTCAGAAATGAGGTGGCCAAGCTCAAACAGGCAGAGGCTATCAAGGAAGTTTTTTATCCTCAGTGGTTAGCCAATACGGTCGTGGTGAAAAAGAAGACTGGGAAATGGTGAGTGTGCGTAGATTTCACGGACCTCAACAAGGCTTGTCCCAAGGACCCTTTTCCTATGCCTAAGATAGACCAGTTGGTGGATGCAATGGTAGGTCATCCCCGGATGAGCTTTTTGGATGCCTTCCAAGGATATCACCAAATACCGTTAGCATTGGATGATCAAGAAAAGACAGCTTTTGTTACTCCCATTGGAAACTATCATTACAAAGTGATGCCCTTTGGTTTGAAAAATGCAGGGTCTACTTATCAACAGATGATGACTAAGATGTTCGAGCTACAATTGGGCAGGAACATTGAGGTTTACATTGATGATGTGGTTGTGAAGAGTAAAGTGGTATCCGGGCATGTGGGGGATCTTACGAGCATTTTTGGAATCTTAAGAGAGCATAAGTTACGTCTGAATGCTTCAAAGTGTTCGTTTGGTGTAAGCTCCGGGAAATTCTTGGGATACATGGTGACTCATAGGGGGATTGAGGTGAACCCAGACCAGATTAAAGCCATTAATGGTTTACAGGCACCTTGGAATCCCAAGGAGGTGCAGAGACTGACAGAGATGACTACTGCTTTGAACCAGTTTATATCTAGATCAGCTGATAGGTGCAGGCCCTTCTTCCTTTTGCTGCATAAATGGAAAGGGTTTGAATGGACTAAGGAATGTGTTGTAGCGTTTCAGCAGTTAAAGGAATACCTATCTCGGCCACCTATCATGTCCAGTCTGGAGGTGGATGAGGTCCTATTTGCCTACTTGGTGGTTGCCCTACATGCTGTAAGTTTTGTTTTGATACGAGAGGACAGTGGTATCGAAAGACCAGTCTATTACGTAAGTAAGTCACTTCACGAAGCGAGGTGCGGTACTTATCGTTAGAAAAGGCTATCTTGGCAGTAGTGCATGCTACATGAAAACTCCCTCATTATTTTTAGGCGCACACCGTGGTGGTTCTAACTTAATTACCGCTCAAACCTATACTTCGGAGCACGGATTATACAGGGAGGATAGCTAAATGGGGCACGATTCTGGGGGCTTTTGACATTAAATATATGCCTCGTACCTCTGTGAAAGGTCAAGTCCTGGCCGATCTAGTAGCTGAGTTTGCTGAGCTTCCAGAAGAAGCAGAGGTGAAGCAACATGACATGGATGAAAAATCGGTTGGTCTAATCTCCGCACAAAACACCTCGTCCTGGAGAGTATATGTGGACGGAGCAGCGAACCAACGGGGAGCCGGAGTGGTGCTAGTTTTGGTATCTCCTGAGAAGATCACCATCGAAAAATCTTTGAGGTTGAGATTCTTAGCTACCAACAACAAGGCGAAGTATGAAGCTTTACTGATGGGAATGGCTATGATCCATAAAATGGGTGGAAAGGTGGTGGAAATGTTCTCAGATTCAAGATTGATCGTGGGCCAGGTAAAAGGGGAATTAGAGGCTCGAGATGCAAGAATGCAAGAATATTTGAGTTAAGTTAGGCGTATACAAACGAAATTTGACTCTTTTGAATTATCGCATATCCCTAGAGGTGAAAATACCCATGCGGATTCCTTGGCTACCCTTGCCACCTCCTCGGCGGGAGATTTGCCCCGAGTGATACTTGTTGAGGACTTATGCACCCCTACCCCCGTAAAGCGAGACTTGGTCTAGGTCCATCAGATCAAGCTAGGGCCGAGCTGGATGGATCCTATACTACTATTCCTTGATGGGGATATATTGCCTGAAGACAAGTCAGAAGCTGAGAAAGTATGAAAGAAAGCTCCTCGATTTTGGCTGTCTGAGGACAAAAAGTTGTATAAACGTTCTTTTTCTGGACCATATCTGCTCTGTGTACATCCTGAGGCCTCAGAATCGCTCCTAGAAGAGCTGCATGAAGGAATTTGTGGAAGTCACACCGGAGGAAGATCTTTATCTCATCGAGCCATTACTCAAGGATATTGGTGGCCGGGCATGCAAAGGGATGCACAAGAATATGTTAGAAAATGTGATCAATGTCAGAGGTTTGCGCCAAACATTCACCAACCTGGAGGAGTCCTTAATCCTCTTTCCAGCCTTTGGCCTTTCGCTCAATGGGGCTTGGATATTGTAGGTTCTTTCCTTAGGGCACTAGGGAACAAATAGTATCTGTTGGTCGGCACAGACTATTTCACCAAATGGGTCGAAGTTGAGCCTTTAGCTAATATCAGAGATGTAGATGTCAAGAGATTTGTTTGGAGGAATATCGTTACTCGATTCGGGGTTCCTTATACCCTCATCTCGGATAATGGCCTTCAATTCGATAGTAAAGCCTACAGGCAATACTGTGCGGACTTAGGGATAAAGAATCGATATTCCACTCCGGCCTATCCTCAAGGGAATGGACAAGCCGAAGCTGTCAACATGGTTATAGTGAATGGGCTTAAAAAGAGATTGGACGACGCAAAGGGGAAATGGGTGGAGGAATTACCACATGTGCTTTGGACATATCGAACAACACCTCGACAGTCAACTGGTGAGACCCCTTTCTCAATGACATATGGAGCCGAGGCCGTAATCCCTCTGGAAACAGGTTTCCCAACGTTGAGAACTAATGCATTTACCCCAGACAGTAATGATGGGTAGCTGGAAAAAAGTCTGGACTTGATCGATGAGAGAAGGGAGAGTGCAATGGTACAACTGGCTTATTACCAACATAAGCTCAAGCAGGGTTACGATACCAATGTAAAGCTGAGGCCGTTGGCCATAGGAGATCTGGTACTGAGAAAAGTTTTGGGAATCACCAAGAATCCAGCCTGGGGAAAATTGGGGCCTAATTGGGAAGGACCGTATCGGATTACTTCAGTAGCAGGAATAGATGCATACTATTTGGAGGATCTAGATGAAAAAACTGTACTCCATCCTTGGAATGTAAACAATATGAAGAGGTATTATTATTAATAAAAATAGTCCTGTTTAGTTTCCCTTTAACTTATTCTGATCGTATATTATGTGTTTCCTCATCTATTGAAGTATTAAACAGAAACTAAGTTATGTCAGGTTCCTCGGACCACAAACTTAGTGGAAATTAATACACTATGACATCTGTTGAAGTATTAAACAGAAACTAAGTTATGTCAGGTTCCTCGGACCACAAACTTAGTGGAAATTAATACACTATGACATTTGTTGAAGTATTAAACATAAACTAAGTTATGTCAGGTTCCTCGGACCACAAATTTAGTGAAAATTAATACACTATGACATCTATTGAAGTATTAAACAGAAACTAAGTTATGTGAGGTTCCTCTGACCACAAACTTAGTGGAAATTAATACACTATGACATCTGTTGAAGTATTAAACAGAAATTAAGTTATGTCAGGTTCCTCGGACCACAAACTTAGTGGAAATTAATACACTATGACATCTGTTGAAGTATTAAACAGAAACTAAGTTATGTCAGGTTCCTCGGACCACAAACTTAGTGGAAATTAATACACTATGACATCTGTTGAAGTATTAAATAGAAACTAAGTTATGTCAGGTTCCTCGGACCACAAACTTAGTGGAAATTAATACACTATGGCATCTGTTGAAGTATTAAACAGAAACTAAGTTATGTCAGGTTCCTCAGATCACAAACTTAGTGAAAATTAATACACTATGACATCTATTGAAGTATTAAACGGAAACTAAGTTATGTCGGGTTCCTCGGACCACAACTTAGTGGAAATTAATACTCATTGCCATCTATTAAAGTCTTAAATCCTTGAGCATTACTTCATGCATTTTAAGTGTTGCGGAGTTAACATTCATAATCTACTTAGATTCTCAGTTAAAGTATGTGAAGTTGTGTTTCTCCTCATATCAGTAAACTTCACCCTTTTATGGCAAACAGTTGTGTATGAATGAAGAACGATCAAGATGGAAATTACCTAAATAGAGGATAAAGTAATAACAATAATCCAGGCAATATTAGAAAAGTAAAATACCCAATAAAAAGGGATTTTCATTACATTAACTCTCACTACCCAATAAAAAAAAAAATTATTATGGTTTCAACTTTATTTGGAGTTTGGTCTTGGGAGCTTTGTCAGCTGCTTCAGGAGGAACCACCTTTTCTTTTTCCTTAGGGATTTCTCTAGCAGGCAAGGTAGTTGAAGCTAAGGCTTGTTTAAAACTTTGGCTAGCTGCCCCACCTTGAGGAATCTCGGCAGTTTTGTCCAATGATGTTTCCTTGGAAACTTCATGTTCTTTTGTTGGCCCTTGCTGGCTCGGAAGTGGAGGATCCTGAGGCAATACTTCCGGATTTGGATTGACAGTTGAAGAAGCCACATCACCTTGAGCGGAAGGAGGGTCCAAGGTTCGAATCGCAGAGGGATAAAACACATTCTTTGCTTTCCTCAACTCAGATGAAGCCTGAACCCCAGCTCGGTTGAGGGCTTCATTCCAAGTTTGGGTGCAGTAAATGCGGCACACTGTTGGGACCTCTGCCCTAAGGGTTTCCTCGGTCTCAGCTACTCCAAGGTCATAACCCTTCTGCTCGGCCTCATCCCTTTCCTTCTCGGCCTCAATCCTTGCCTTCTCAGCTTCAGCCTTGGATTTCTCAACTTGATCCTTTAGCCTTTGAGCTTCCTCCAATTATTTTTTAAGAGCTGCCATCTGCTCCCTGGCAGCAGTTAATTTGTCAGTTGTATCGCGCAAGCGCCTCCTCTGGTCCTCGGCTTGCCTTTGCGTGCCGTCCAAGGCCGAGTTAGCACTCTTTCGAGCCTGCTCCTCCTCGGTCAGCTTTCTCTTCAGCTCTGCATTTTGATTTTCGGAGATAGTCAGTGTTTGCACCGCTGCCATCCGTCTTTTCCTTTCATCCTCTAGTTGCTGATAGCTGGAATTCGTTATCTGTTCGAGCCTGAAAGTGTTTTGGATGGCCTAAAAAGAGAAGGGTCAATATCACAATAAGTAAAAAAAAAAAAAAAAAAAAAAACAAATATACATATTGGGATTATAAGTTAACTGTAATTTCATACCATAGCCAAGTATCTTTTGTTGTTGAGGAAGATATCATTCTTCCTCATACCCCGCAGCTCGGTCATGTCTTTGGGAAGTAACAAGGCCTCTTCCAGGACCGAGGCAATGTGGCTCCCAATGCCCCCGTTGTAGTCCCTAATTGACGCATCGTCTCTCATGGGCTCACCGCCGAGCATGGGTGCTGGAAACCAGGCTCGTGGCTCTTGAGGCTGAGTGTTCGACCTCTCCAAGCCCAGTTGTGGTATATGGCTGACCTTTTGCTGCTTCGTAGCTCGTTGGGCCTCTTCTTCCTGGGTCGGACGGGATTTTCCAGCATCAACCACGTCTTTCCCTTTCTCTTCCCTTCTCCTTTTTGGATCAACAGGTTCAGGTCTGACTGGTTGAGGTTGGTGAGGAGTAGGAGGAGGAGATTTGGGAAGAGACGGGGGAATCTGAGACTCTGCAGATTTCCCCAGTGCACTTTTTCTAGGTTGATTTTCTATCAGCTCTTGTAGACTCTTCTGGGGCTTCCTTTGGATACCCATTTCGTCAAAAATGTCCTCGGCGGATAGAGTCTGATTAAAAACCTCAAATTCGTCCGAGGAATCTGATAAATCTACAACTTCCTCTGGATCTTTTTCTTCTTCTTCTTTTTCTTCTCTTCTGTCCTCTTCTTCTCTGAGGACGAGTTGGGATGAGGATGCGCTTACTGAAGTAGTGGCAACGAAAAGTGGTTGGGCACAAGGAGCGTCTCTAGGGAGTGGAACACCCTCTTGAATGATGAACCCTTGGTAGGCAACACTGATTCGGTGGAGCCGAGGGTCACGAGCTCTGATCACGCACTTAGGAGCTTGGAAGGCGAACGAGAGGGGTGTGTATCCAAGTATTAAATGGGCGGCGCGGAGTTGACCGTCAGCTTCGTTCACATATATCTCAGCTTTCAATACCCTATCCAAGCTCGCTTGGTTGACTAAGTTGAGTTTGGGTTTGGTATAGCGCCTATCTGCAAAATCACTGAATTAAAGTGGGGCTTCATTAGAAACAAGAATATTGAGACAAAAAAAAAAGGGGAAAATGTAAACCAAAATTCATGAATCTACGGCTACACCCCCACCTGGTTCTCCTTCCTTCGATGGGCAGGGCAGGCCGTCGTGCCATTCCCCAGAAAAGATTAGGAAATCTTCCTTTAAATTTTTGTTCGAAGTGGGAAGGCATTGGATTAGCCTTACTTCGGGATACCTTGATTTGAGATAATATCCCTACCCCTTTAAATTATGTAGATTATACACCCAATTTACATCATGGTGGGTTAGGTTTAGGTTCATTCTCTCATTTAAAGCTTCTATACATCCTAGGACCCTAAACATGTTTGGGGCACACTATGTGGGAGACAACCTAAAAAACCTAAGGTAACTCCTAGTAATAGTACCCATGGGAATGGTCATCCCACCCTCAATGAAGGCAATCATGGGAATGACCACCTCCCCTGTTTTCCTAGCGCCAACCCACTCCCCTTGGGCAGCGTACCTCACGCCCACTGTTGGTGGGATCCTATATTTGGCCCTGAAACTTCTCATACCCTCCTCGGACTCAACCAAATATTTGAATTTACCCATTTTCCTAAAGGGTTTCAAAGAAAAATTGATGAGTTTAAGATGAAAGCTAAAAAGGTTTTAAGAAAACTTATAGGTTTGAAAGAGGGTCCTCGGACAAAGTTCAAGTATTTGTAGATGCACAGGGAAACGAAAGAGTGAAAGAGGTTCAGTGTATAAGCTCTAGGACTGTGTGATTGCTGAAAGTAAGAAAAGAATTGATTTGAAAGGCTATTTATAGTGGCGCAGAAATTACGAGCGGGAAAGTTCCCGCTCATAAAACGAGAAAAACCCTCCACCGTTAGATTCGCATCTTACCGTTGAACGTGGGGGACAAGGGCATTGCCAAAATTTAATAATGGCACGCTCAGGACGCCGAAGCGTCAGGAACGTGCCATGAGCAGGTGAAAAGACACATAAGAGTTTAGGAATACAGAGTAGGATCACAAGCAAAATTAGCCGGGGACATCAAAATCATCCCTTCCTCCCGAGGAGTCGAAAAGCAAGATTTTGAGGGGCTATTGTGGGGGCCAATTAATCATGAGGTACTATTACGGCCATGCCAGTTGGGCCTAAAGCCCAATCTGAGGACGTTAGACCATCCGAGGTGAACCAGATAAGATCATAAGGAGAACGGAGTAAAGAAAATGGTAGAGATAATATGAGATAAATTCAACAAATGTCCGAGGATAAAATTCATCTCGGCAATGAGTGGCCGAGGTCAGTAAGATTGCCATATCATCATGGATTCTCTTCGAAGCCACACCAATGCTAAGAGTTAAATGTTGGGCAAGGGATAAGAAAGAAGAAGGGCAACAAATATCTTCAAAAAGCTGCTACCTCCGCATCAAATGGCTCCCAACCAACTCCCTGACCGCATTAATGTGGAAGTGATGCCTGAACAGTGATCAGACAGCCTTATATCTATTAGTTGATGGTTCTGGGAGGTGCTGGATGGGGCAGGAAGGAATGCCCCAAATCTGATCTACACGTGTGTGGTAGGGATGATACCGAAACTGTAGTATACAACATGGGAAGATGCACCAAAAAAGGGATTGGGCAATTTTTCATAGAAAAGAGGAGGAACTCTTGTAATTGGAAAAAAGCAAGACAATATAATATAAACTCCTTGAATCATTCCGAGCAAGGATTCTTTTGATCTTAACAAGGTTTAATAGTCTTAAGTTATCAAATTTTATCGTCTTTCTTTTGGAGCAGATCTAGTTCTTTCATCCACGCTCTATAAATTTATTGTTCGGGCTTCTTGGACTAAACCCAACTCCATATTGGGTCCAGTCTAATTTCAGTCCTTACAAGTAACTTACCATATCCCTAACATTTAGAAGGTTTTGTTATGGGTTAAGTGAATTATTTTATGTGGCTCTTCATTTTGCTTCTTCTAAAACAAGACAAATTATAGTATTCTCATGCATCCATGCGATAATAGATAAATATTTCTATTATCGTACAATTTTTGTTATTATTATAATACCTAAAACTTAGATTTTTGATTTATGTGCATATACTAGTTTTTTTTTTTGGTTTTCTTGAATCATACACGTTTATTATAGGCTAACAAAATAAGTATTTCTTTAAGGAAAATTGATGTCAATTTTGAAATATATTTTTGTTATATAAAAAATTTTAGACAAGAATTCATGGACAAATAATTTAAAACATATCATACAAATCAGTTCATAGTGCAAAACACATAATACAAAAATAAGATTTTCATGCTTTGCCATGTCCCTAACACATATCAACATGAATATTATAAAAAGAAAAGTAACTACTTAAGAGATGTAACTCACCTTGTAAGAGATAAAGAATGGATAAATAATTGCAAGTGTTGTTCCTTATAGTTGTTTGTTGAATGTATAACATGCATGAATTGAAAATGGTTGATAGAATTATAAGGGGAATAAGAGTGGAGAAGAAGGTTGATAGAATTTTTAGGGGAAAAAGAGTGGAGAATAAGAACCGTGGAAACTTCAGTAACATTAGTGCTGTTTAAATAGGATGCAAGTTCCATATAAGTTAAATTCTTAGATTTTAAACTGTATAACTAGATACGCCAATTGATCAAATACAACACAACAAAGACCAAGATGGGACAATAATCTGATACAAACAAATTACTTTAACTATAAACACATATTCACTTTTACTTTTGTTTTGTTGATGTGTCAGCAAATTTTTTTTGCAAAGAATCAAACACAAGAATCTTATTTCTTTGTTTCACTGGTCAAATCATGCAAAGAATATTTGTTTTTTTTTTTTTTTTTAATTTTTAATTTTTTAATTTTTTTTAACAATGTATAAGCACATTAATCATCTTTTTCTTCCCTAATTTTCTCTCTTTGGCATGCATGAATAGGTTCTACAACATATTCACATGTTAGCACAGAATAAGAATCTTTATACGGCAAAGAATAAGAATAATTTTTAAGTTGTTCGATTTCAACAACTCTATTGCCACAATTCTTTTTTTCCCCCTCCAATTTTTGCCAACTACCACAACAATTCCTATTAATTTTTTTTCTCTTATCTTCTCCTACAATTTCAGCAACTCCACAAATTTTTTTTCTCCAATTTTCGGCAACTCCATTGCCACAATTCTTTTTTTTCCCTCCAATTTTCGGCAACTTCATTGCCACAAATCAATTTTTTCTCTCTCCTCTTTTCTCCAATTTTGGCAACTCCATTGCCACAATTCCTTTTTTTTTTCTCCTCCATTTTCATCAACTTCATTGTCACAATTCACATTAAATTTTCTCTCTCTCCTCCCCTACAATTTCGTCAACTTGGTTGCCACAATTGCTTTTTCCTTTTGGCCACTCCTTCGGGCACTTCATCAGGCAACTCCATTGCCAGAATTCCTTTTTTTTTCTCCCCCATTTTCGGCAACTTCATTGCCACAATTCACATTAAATTTTTTCTCTCTCCTCCCCTACAATTTCGGCAACTTGTTTGCCACAATTGCTTTTTCCTTTCGGCCACTCCTCTTTTGGGCACTTCATCTAGGCAGCTTTGGAATTTGGGCAGGAATTTTGGTAATGTAATTATTGAAATTCAATTTTCTCTCTCTCTTCCTCCATCACTTCCTTTCTCTTCTCTCTCATACTTTTTGCTGAAATTCGTTTCTCTTCTCATTTTGCCAAATAATTTGAACAGTTCCCATATCATGAATAAACTTGCTTGTTTGTAATATTTAGCCAAAAGACTATATTTGATGGACTGAGAATGGACTACAAAAAAGAAAAGAAAAGAAAAGAAGAGAAGAAAGATGCAAACACAAGATAACACCGCGACATATTTTGGAATAATAACCTACTTTTTCTATTCTAGCTAACTACTTTTTTAAACACCACACATCAATTTCTCAAAACTTAAATATAGCATCTTAATAACGTTCCTTAAGTACCCATTTTAAAAATCAGCCACCTGTCTAGTTAATTAATAGAGCAAACAATGTTAACATCATCCTTTTTTGCTCTGTTAGTAACTAGACAGAGCAAATGAATTTTTTTTAAAAGGGCACCTAAGTAACATTACCAAGCGAATTGTATCTAAATTTTGCTCATTAATTTTGAAAACTCGGATTTGTGCTATAACACAGGAGCTTGTTCAGTTCCCCAATTAAAAATTATGGCTAGATTGCTTTTACTCTAACTTAGACTAAGTGCGGAACAAGAGTAAATAAGTACAATGAACTGATAAAGCTACCCTAAGCCATATTCATCCATCATCAACAAAAAAAATGAAAGTTTAAAAAGTAGGGAAGAGGGATGCAAACACAAGATAACACCACGACGTGTTATCGAAAAGGAAACCGAAGAACTCGGCGAAAAATCTCTTCGCAATCCTCTAAGTCGAAATCAATCCACTAGAGGATAAAGTTGGAGTACATGAATAACAAAAGACTCTCCAAGCCTAGTCTATCCCATGTACTTGAGCCCTCTAAGCTCCTGCTACCAACGGACTTCTTGAAGCCTTGTCTTCTCTAGCTTTCCGAATCCCGCAATTCAGCCCAATTGTATTCGCCAATGAATGGCTCCTTCCAATGCTTCCTAGCAGCACAAAAATCTCACTTTAACACTCAATATGGGTGTGGTAAGTTTTTGGGCTATCAACCTCTCAAGGATCTAGAGATGGAGAGGTAGGAGTTGAGGAAAACCACAAGGAAATGTGTAGTTGATTGTGGGTATAACAATCTCTAATTTTCAAGTGTATTTTCTAGGGTTTTCTCTCTGAAAAGCACTCCTTACACTTTGTGGGTAATGATGGTATATATAGTGTAGGAAAAGACTTGGTAAAACAAAACATAACTTTTTGCCAAACAGAGAGTTTAGTGGATCCTTCGCGGGTTGGCTTTACCCGCGAGACAGTCGCAAAAAATCTAGCCTAACATGACTCTTCATCTTCCAGTCATGTGCTATACACGTGGCACTTTTTGCGGATTGCTTCTCGCGAGACAGTATCGAGCCAGTTGCGAAATCCACTTGTTCAACTTTTGAAACTTGAATCTTCAGTGATCTCTCATACTCATCTCTTACAATTAAACCCAAATACATACAGGAAAAAAAATTGAAGAAATTACAATCAAATTTGGCACGAAATTAAAGCCAACACAAAATAGTTGAAAATCACAACTTTTCAAATTTAAGTAGTATTTACTTATTCATTTTGTAATATTTCTCTAACTTTTCAAAGTAGCAAATTTTCTTTACTTACATTCATTCCTTTATTGTAAAACATTCAAACAAAATTAATTAATTAATTTCATTCCATTCATTTCTTTTTTCTTTCTATTCCATTATCTAAATACATTTTTTTCCAATCTATTCATTTCCCCTTTACAATTTACTCATTCCACTCCTTTACGAACTCCCAAACAAATTGTAAAGATTGGGAGCAACTATAAAACCCCAAAATAGGGAAGAGATAGGTGAGTTGATGTGGCGGGATTCCTACCTTATTTTGTCCCCTGCGAATTATTGGTATGCTATGAAGAAAAGAGGGAAGAGGAAAAACAAATATTCAAGAAAGAGAGCAAAGAGAGGAAAGGTATGAAAGATATACATACTGGGCCAAGACGGAAGCAGCCAAGGATTTGCCGGTACAATATGAATGAGGTTTTGATCTCATAATGGGCGGAATACATATACTTTGCATGGAAGAATCTAGTGCCACTCTTTCTGTATGTCTTCGGGAGGGCCTGAAAAATTTCGATACTAATAAAACGTTTATTCACCTCTTCCAGATGTCTATGAGTATCCAGAAGATTAGGAAAATCAGTATCCAGAAAATCAGAAGATTTAGAACACATGTGAATCATGAATTCATGAGCCATGCTAGTGATTACACGACAAAAGATTCGATTCCCCAAGTGAATCAGGCGTGCTGAGGTATTATGACCGGGTGGATGACAAACGAAAGGCACATCCTTGGAGGGAAAATAAACTTCATCATTGATGATTTTATTGGAGGGTATATAAGAATCCTCCTTTATCTGCTGACATTTTGAAGCCATCTTCTTCTTCCTCTTAAGATGTTTTTTTATTTCTTCAGGGACTTTCATTGCAACTACCTGAAAGTTGCTGCGATCTAATCCACAAACACATTGTTTTTGTGGTGAGTAAAGGGGTAGAAAGGGAGTTTTATGCCATCATTCCATTCGCTCCTATCGAGATCAAAAGAGTAAAGATACTCACTTCTCCACCGATGTAAAGAGAAGGGATAGCATCCCCTGTGACTAGCTAAGAAGAAAACCCTCCTTCCCATAACAGCATGCACACACCATCTAGTCTCACCGACCAGAACATGGGGAATGGGGGCCTTGGCAAGATGGACTAGGTATCATGTACTGATGTACAGGATCATAGACCTCAAACGAATATCGTTTTCAAAGTTTTCCAAGTCAAGGCTAGTACTTCCAAATCCTCCTCTGTAGTATGATCATGATGCTGATGCTGTTGTGACAAATTGGTTTCCCTCTTTCCTGAAACCATCGTGACGGGACGGAAGAGGCTCTGATGGTGATGAAGAACTGAGAATTTTGATTTATTTTGAAGGCATGTAAGGAACGGTGGAGTAATTTGCAATTGCTGATGATGCGGTTGTGACAAAACTGAAGTCATCGTGACTGACGGCACGGAGGAGAAAGGAGGTTCTGATCATCATGATGAAGAAGAACAACTAGGGTTTTCTTATTTGATTTGGAGGCTTTTTGTTTGGAATAATAATAAGGTGAACTACAAGGTTTTTATTTTTTATTTTTTATTTTTATTTTTGTGCTTTCACAATTTTCTATCTTTTTTTAAATTTTTTTTTAGACTCGACAAATTTTAAATGAATTGGTCTCTTAGCTGAGTAGAGAGAAGAGATCCTAGTGTGAGGACTTAGAGCTTCAAGCAATACACAAACCCTAACGTAATCTCAGTACTTACTTAGTAGCAAGTCAATAAAAATTAAATTATAGTATTAAAAAAAAAAAAAAAAAAAAGGGAACCGGGTCACTCTGTTTCCTTGGCCTATTTTCTTTATTTATCACTTTTTTTTTTTTTTTTTAAGATTTCAATTATGATTGTTCTTTTTTTTATTTGGATTACAAAAGGAGATTATTATTATTATTATTTTTTGAAGAGGACATCGTCCTTAACTTTCATTAAATAAAGCTGGAATCAAAATACAATGCTTCAATCGCTGGAGGAGGGGAATCCTCCAGCCAAATAAGTTCATTGGGTACATTCTTGGCAAACCTAGCTAAAGCATGGGCTAGCTGCTGTATTTGCTCTCCTTCTTATACGGTGCACTTGCGACCACCTAAAACCACTTAGCAGACAAAGTACATCCTGTATAATATGGCCTACCCCAGATGAAAGCCTTTTCCTCAACTTTAGCGTCGACATGACCATCTGATTATCTCCCTCAACCACAATCTCCGAGAAGCCACACTCCATAACAAACTCAATGGCGCGTCAACAGGCTAGAACTTCGGCTTCCTCACTACATATCACTGGCGGACCTTTAGCTGATAATGCTGCCATCACTTCTCCATTTTCATTACGAATAATAGCTCCCATTCCAGTCGCATCATTCTCCTTAAAGATTGCGGTCGAAATTTAGTTTAAACCGAGATGAGGGTGGAGGACTCCATCTGCACGAGCTCGGTATGGGTGAGTAAGAAGACAACGGGGTTTTAGTTCGCCTATATTCTTCCATATAATCTTCAGCTCTTTTGTTTAAAATTCCAGGTGTCTGAATTGACTTCCTATGGATCACAGCATTACGTTGATGCCATATAAACCAAGCTTGGACAAGAAATAGTTCAAGCTCCTCAGTGGATAGCCTAATGATTAAATCTTCCATTAATTGAACCATATCATCACATCCCCCCCGACACTTCTATAGACGTGCTGTACAACCTGCCCAAATGTCTTGTGCCAGTCCACAATTCCATAAAGTATGAACTCCCGTTTCAGGTTCAGTCTTGCACGCTACACATCTGTTGTCCTCTATTATCCACTTCTTTGACAGGTTTACACGTGTTGGCAAGATATTACAGTAGGCTCGCCAACCAAAAATCTTGATTTTATTTGGCACCTGTAGCTTCCAAAGAGTTCTCCACACACCTCCTCCCACAACACCCTTAGAGCATTCAACCCAATCTTGCTCTTTAGCCAACCTACATGCCGTATGGTACCCAGTCCTCACTGAATATTCCCCAGATTTTTCAGCTAGCCAAAACAGAGTGTCCGAAGTGTACCTGTGGCTAAGGGGTATACGCAAAATGGCTTCAGCCTCTTCTCTGTTGAAACTCCGCACAATAAGATCTCTATCCCACCACCTAGAAATAGGGTCAATCAGCTCAACCACCTTCATCCCTTCCTCAATATTCTGGACCGGGTGTAGTATTGTATTAGTAGGTGAATTTGGAAGCCAAGCATCCTTGAGAATCCTGATAGTCTCCCCATTGCCAACCCTCCAACATGACCCCCTTTTCAGAATTGGTTTGGTCGCCATGATGCTCTTCCACGTGTAAGAGGTGGTAGGTGAATCACAAGCCTCCAAAAAATGGCATTTTGGGAAGTATCAAGCTTTTAGACACTTGAATAGCAGCGTCCCTTCATCATGGATTAATCTCCGGTCTTGTTTCGCAGGCATTGCTAGATTAAAATGCTGAAGGTCCTTGAATCCCATTCCGCCTTCAGATTTTGGCCTCGATAATTTGTCCCAACTTAACCAATGAATTTTCCTCTCATTTCCCATCTGCTCCCACCAATACCGAGCACACATTGATTGGAGTTCTTCACACAGCTTAACAGGTAATTGAAATACCCCCATAATATATGTTGGGATCGATTGGGCCACAGCTTTAATTAAAATTTCCTTACCTGCTCTTGATAAATTTTTCCCTTTCCATCCTTGAAGCTTTTTCCAAACCCTATCTTTAAGGAAAGAAAAGGTATGATATTTCCTTCTTCCCACCAATGTTGGTAGACCCAGATAGGACTCAAATCTTTCCACTTCCTTCACCCCTAACATTGCCTTGATCGACTCCCTTTTTTGTGATGAAGTATTAGTACTGAAATAAACATAAGACTTCTCCATATTTAGACATTGGCCTGATGCTTTTGCATATAGTTTCAATACCTCCAAGGTTTCCTATGTGTCTCTTTCTGATGCCTGGCAAAATAACAGTGAATCATCGGCAAACAAAAGATGGGAGATTTTTGGTGCACTTCTACAAATAGAGACTCCATGAATGTTGCCCTCTAATTCTGCTTTCTGCAAAAGAGAAGTAAAACTCTCTGCACATAAAAGAAATAAATAAGGTGATAGAGGGTCCCCTTGCCTGAGTCCGTTAGTGGGATTAATCATTCCAAAGGGTTTGCCATTAATCAAAATGGAGAAGCAGGTAGAGGAAACACAGCTCATCACCCTTTCCACCCAGTCACCGGGAAAGCCTAGTTTAAGCATAACCTGCCTTAAAAAATTCCATTCCACCCTATCATAGGCTTTGCTCACATCCAGCTTCAAAGCCAATGTCCCTGTTTTCCTTTTTTTCCGGCCATGCATCGTGTGTAAAGCTTCATAAGCCACGAGAACATTATCTGTAATCAATCTTCCTGGAACAAAAGCACTCTGAGTTAGAGCTATTATTTGGGGCAGAACCTGTTTTAACCTGTTAGCCATCACTTTTGCAATAATCTTGTAAATAACATTACACAAACTAATAGGTCTAAAATCAGACATCTTAACATGATTTTTAACTTTTGGAATAAGAACAATATGAGTATGGTTAAGAGCAGGTAACATATGACCAGAATTAAGAAACTCAAGAGCTGCAGCCACAACAGTATCACCAACAATATGCCAAAATTTTTGATAAAAAAAGGCATTCATACCATCAGGACTAGGCGCTTTTGTGGGCCCCATTTGGAATAGAGTTGCTTTTATTTCATCTGCATTAAACTCATTGGTCAAAAAAAGTTGCATGTTAGGTGTCACCTTCTGAGGTACTGCTTCCAAGCATTCTTCAACTCGGGTACAAAGGCCCGAAGAGAATATATCATTAAAGTATTTTACTACTACTTTTGCCACTTCTTCACAATCCTCTAGCCATCTGCCTTGTGGGTCCATTATTCCCTGGATGAGATTTCTTTGTCTTCTATGGGATGCCTTCATGTGAAAAAATTTAGTGTTTTTGTCTCCATGTTTTATCCAGTTGACACGTCATCTTTGTGCCCAATATATTTCCTGTCTTCTAAGCCAATCATCCAGCTCCTTATTGACCTTGATAAACTCCTCTCTATTTTGTTGTGACGGTTGGGCACAATTTAGCTTTTCTATTCTTTTTTGCAAACCTTTTATCTCATTAGTACCAGGTTGAGTTTTTGTGGCACCCCATGCTTTCAACTCTAAGGTGCACCCACTAATTTTCTCCTTGACAGTTTCCAAGGCCGACTCACCCACTTGGCTGATCTCCTAAGCCTCTTTGATTACCGTCTCGCAATCTTCCCATAATAACCACGCTTCTTCGAACTTAAACCCACGTTGCCCCTTCCAATTCCTTTTTGGTGATTCATGGTTTTAAAGTATCAGAGGTAGGTGGTCAGAAGAATATGAGATAATATGTGTGATAGTTGTTTTAGTAAATTTCGTCCTCCAAAGCTCATTTGCCACCGCTCTGTCCTACCGTTCCATTGTGTTAGCAGCCCCTGGTCGTCGATTGTTCCAAGTATATGGATAGCCAATGAACCCGAGATCAACCAGATTGCAAATCTCCAATGCTTCACGAAAAGCATCCATTTGCCTTGGAGGAGTTGGTCTCCTACTTAGCTTTTCCAACGAACTTAATATTTCGTTGAAGTCGCCGATACACATCCAAGCTCCATCCACAAGGGAAGAGATATGAGTGAGAAGAGCCTAAGATTTATATCCTTCATATGTCTTCGGCCACCTGTAAAAACCTGTTAAAACCCACTGAAATCCGTCACTCTTGGTCACCACCGCTGAAACTTGGTTCTCAAAATACTTGAAAATATCCAAGCTAACGTCTTCCTTCCACATCAATGCAAGCCTGCCCCTTATGCCCGGTTTTTTAACAACAAATCTATTTTTATACGATAATTCCTTGCACCACTGGTTTAGACCCTCTCTGTCCAATCTGGTTTCCATGAGAAAACAAATTAAGGGAGCTTGTTCCTTCACAATCTTGCGAAGGTTTCGAACTGTCCAAGGGTTCCCAAGCCCTTGGCAGTTCCAACTTAGTATTTTCATGGCTTCCGGCAAGGGTGATCCTCCACCTCTGCCGATATAGATTCAGAAAAACAATCTCCACACTTACTCTAGAATGCTTCTGGTGTAACAACATAGACTCTGCCTCACCATTCTTCTCTAGAGCATCTTCCATTTGGCTTTTAC
Source organism: Quercus tomentella (assembly GCA_028535165.1). Lineage (NCBI taxonomy): Eukaryota > Viridiplantae > Streptophyta > Magnoliopsida > Fagales > Fagaceae > Quercus > Quercus tomentella. Next base: position 28,898,193 of record JAPQVY010000155.1, read on the forward strand.
CCAACTTGGATAAATGAGTGGTCAAGCTCCTCTCTAAAGGCCCAACTTCCATTCTAGTAATTCTTGTCCAAGTCCTTTTTGTACTATCAGGCTGTGTCTCGACCTGGCCCAATTCAATATTAGTTGTCTTCAACCTGTTACTAGAATCCTTGTTTGAACTTGAAGCTGACGCTCCACTTGGCACTAATAACGGCTCATGATCTTTTATTAATGACTCCGACGAAATATCCGCCTGAATATGTGGGACTTTGCCGTTCATTTCGTCCTTGCCATAATGGGAATTATGATCATCATTGAGGGACGAAACCCATGCTGCCATCGTCTCCACAGTTTGCACTCCACTACTCATTGCCACTGTAATAACTTCTTTGTCAAAAGGTGACTCCCCAGGCCAAGTAGCATTACGCTGGCGTGGTGGAGATTTATTTCGGCCACTTGCAGCTTTTAGCCAGTCTCTGTACTGGTATTCAATTGGAGGATTCTTTTTGGACGCTTCAAAATGCATAGGGTAGTGCCGGAGGTCATGCCCTAGGATGCCATAAAAATGACAAAAGACTGGTAATCTTTCATCCTCGTAATCAACCCAATGCCGTTTCCCATCCGATCCTATCAAAAATCCCCCCCTACGAAGAGGTTTTGAGATCGGTAGAGCAACTCTAACTCTCAGAAAAACGTTTTGAGCATCTGTCCATCGTTGTCGCTCCACATCTTCTACCTCTCCCATCTTCTTACCTATCTTTTCTGCCACCTTTGGAGACATCATATCAAACAAACGGCACACCCCATATTTGCACCCATAAAGATGCATGCCCTAGGACAACATTATTTGCACTCATCCCTTTCCTCCAACGAGTAAGCATCAAGAGTTGGTTATCAAACGTCCACGGCCCACCCCTAAGAATCCGGTCAAGCTCATATTCAGATTGGAACTTAAATTGAAAAAGGTTGGACCCCACTTCAGAGATCTGCAGCTCTTTATAAAGACCCCATGCTTTCCGAAGAGTATTATTTGCTGCCTTTCGATTAAAGGGTTTACACGTTAAAAACTTCCCTATCAAACTTAGCACACAACTATCGATCTCATCCGTTCGACCCTCTTCTGAAACCTGTATATCTTCCTCCTCGTCGGACGTCAACTTCATATTCACCATTCCGTTAATGACGTCTTCAGCCATCTTCGCTACTATAAAGAACGTTGTGGAATGAATGGAGTTGTGAAGGATAAAGAAAAAGAAAGGAATAAAGAGGGGGCTGATAGTTTGAGACCCTAGGACAACCCCAGGGAGGAAGAGCTCGTTTACACGAGAGGGAGAGCTCCTACACGAGGAGAGGACTGATTCACCCAGATTAACATAATCTTTGAATACGAAATCAATGCAAGCTAAACCAGCTACCACCCTTTGAAATTATTAATTCATTGTCCTAAATTCATATTTAAATGGCTAAAATCCAAAACTAACTTTTTTAAGTTTCAACTTTTGTCATTTCAATTCTCTAAGTTTCAGTTTTGTTATTTCAGTCCTTTAAGTTTCAAATTTTGGGCTTATTTATTTATTTATTTTTAAATTTCGTAATTAAAACAAAATGGAAAACTATTATTAAAAAAGAAGAAAAAAGAAGGGAACAACGTCGTTCCCCTGCCCTGAAAATCAAAACCAAAAACCCCACCCCACCGATACCCTCACCCTCTAGCCTCACCAATTTTTGAGAAAACAATTGACAAAATAGTGAGAGATCGAGAGGGGGAAAAGGAGAGGGAGAGATCGGAGGAGAGGGTGAAATACTTTTAGGCGGGACCGTGAAAATCCTAGACTGGCCACTTAGAAAGAGGAAGATATGACACGAGAAGCGTTATTTTAGTTGCAGAAGTACCAAATGTGAATAACACTGTAATTTTAAATTTAGGACTCATATTTTCAAGATTAGGAAATTTTCTCAACAATTGGAGTTCTTTTAAAATAAACTACACAAGATGGACTTCAACTTCAAAAGATGATCCTTTTTGGCTTTAATGAGAAAACTATGCATAATTTAGTTTCTTTTTCATACAATTTTATGAATATTTAATGGTAACACTTCTCGTCCCAGTGTATGTCCAACTTGAACTCTCTTTTATAGTTCTGGGGTTGGTTAGCGCAGCAAAGATGATGGCTCGTTAAGGAATAATAAAATTGAATTGCATATGCCTAGAGGACTCCATGTTATAATGATGTCTGTCTTTTTAGCATATTCTGCTGATGCTAAGCACGTATGCTCTATCAGGTGTTGCTTTCATCTGTTCTAACCTCACCCTTTCCTCCAATCTCTCCCTCACCCTTTCCCCCTTTCGATCTCTCTCTATTTGGTCAATTGTTTTCTCAGAAATCGGTGAGGCTAGAGGGTGAGGGTATCGGTTGGGTTTTTGTTTTTATTTTCAGGGCAGGGGAATGACATTGTTCCTTTTTTTTTTTTTTTTTTTTTTCTTAATAATAGTTTTCCATTTTTTTAATTATGAAAAAAAAAAAAAAAAAAAAAGCCGAAAATGGTGTCGTTTTGGCTTAACACTTAACTGAAGGGTAACAGAATACTGAATTGCCAAAATTAGAAACTTAGAGGACTAAAATGATAAAACTGAAATTTAAAGGACTGAAATGATAAAAGTTGAAACTTAAAAGGTTAGTTTTGGATTTTAGCCTATTTAAATATATCCTCATCAAGAAGAAAGTTTTCGCCACAAAGGAAGCCTTACCAATTCTTGTAACTTACTTCCCTATTGAATCCCATTTTTTCTCTCTTACTAGTTATGTAAGACATTAAGATGGAAAGATTGCTATGTGCCCTCTACCACTCTAAACCTCTCTCATGCGTAGGTGAGGATAATAGATTAGAGTTTTTATTTATTTATGGGTAAATTATATAAATGGTCCATATTCTTTACACTATATGTCAATTTTGTCCCTAATTTTTCAGTTGTGTCAATTTGGTCCATAATTTTTTAGTGTTGTATCAATTTGGTTCATGTCATTATTTTTTGGATAGAAAAATTTGACTTGTCAAATAGAAAAATAAAAATTGATTTACCTATCACATCAATTGCCAACTGTGAAGCCATGTCATATTAAAAAAAAAAAGTTTTCATGTGAGTTAAAGTTTGGGAAAAAAACGAAATCTCTAACTTTCTCTCGCTCTCTCTCATCACAATGCAACTTAAACAAAATTTTGCATAACTTTCTTACATGTTTCTCATTCAAAATCCATTGCTAGGGATTTGGTTTTTTCCCTAACTTTCTCTCTCTCACTTTGCAAAACTAGAACAAATCCATGTTTAAAACCATAAAAACATGGACCAGCATGTGGCCAACCCAATCTACACTTCTAAACACTGTTACGTACTAACAAATTGGCAAGATTAATATAAGAAAGTTAGGGATTTTGTTTTTTCCCCAAACTTAAACTTAGGTGTGAACTTTGATTTGTTTTTGTTTTTTAAATATAACATGGCTGCACAGTTGGTATTTTTTAATTTTTTTGATAACTGCACGGTTGGTAGTTGATATGACAGTTAAATCAATTTTTTATTTTTTCCATTTGACATGTCAGATTTTTCCATTTAAGGGATAACGTCTGTGATCAAATTGACACGGCACTGAAAGGTTTAGAGACCAAATTAACACAATTGAAAAGTTAGGAATGAAATTGATATATGGTGTAAAAGATATAGACTATATATGTAGTTTACCCTTTATTAATTTATATATATATATATTTTTTTTTTTTGGGTTTTGTCAAAAGGGAAAAATATGTTATATTTATTTTGTTAATACACACACACACACACACGAGGGTAATACCCATACCTGACCAGTCAAGTTTGGGCACAAAGAAAAAACCTCCACCTATTGGGTCGACTTGGGTATCCATTACTGCCGAATTTTGACCATCCCTAAGTAGGTAATCTAAGGTTATTAAATTACAATTGCTTAATAAGGTAATTACGTTATAATAATTTATGGTAATTTAATGTGAATGTTTTAGTAATTTTTTAGAAATAAACAAACCAAACACCATAATATTTTCATTATGGTAATGTGATTGTTATGTGCATCATATCACAGAGAACCAAACGCCGTCTAAATGCAATGGAGGATTTGGCTTGAAACATTGACCAAGTGCTACTGGGGTTTTTCTTATTCCTTCTTCCACCCTTTTTTTAGTACTTCTTTTTGCGTTAATTCTAGCCATGCAACATTGCTCTTTAGAATTAAGAAGAAGAAGAAGAAGAAACTCGGTAATACTTAATCCTAGAATGGGGGTTTTTAAAAACATATATAGTCTGTTAATCTTTGAGCCTAAATAGGCTATGTCATGTTTTAATTAAGATGAATTGGGCCGATCTTTGGGTGACCTTAGAGGCCCTATGCTTGAGCTAATCAGTCTCAATTCTCAACTCCAGGTCAGTCAAGTCCAACTTGACTCCATATATATCCTAACCGTTTGCCAAAATATCTATTAATAATTTGGCGGTAATCATTATAAAGTAGACCATAAATTTCAAATTATTTATGTACCGTGTACGAAATCTTTTAAGGTGGGCATAATCATATTCATAGTAAATAATCAAAGATAATTCTTTAGCCTAAGCGTCCTAAAAACTTATTAGAGTGGACCCAATATCGAGCTATACAATTCTTTCATAGTTTTTGTCATTTACTACTTCAAGGAAGTTGCGTACAGTACAGGCAAGCCAATCCAGTTGGTGGTTGATCTTTGATCATGTCAAGCAAGTTTGCAAACCGGAACATTTCACTTTAATATTTTTGGGGCAATAAATAGCTAGCAAACATTTATAGGAGTAATAATTTGGGCCCTTAATGAGTGAATTTGGAGCACAAGTTCAATCGATAATTTTTTTTTTTTAATTTCCTTTTAAGATAGAAATTCTACTCTAGTCTAATCTAAGTATATATATGAGTGAAAGCTCCCTCTTGGAGACTTGAATCTCGGCCTTTGCCCTCTACACCTTACAAACACTTATACTTGTGGAGTGACTATCACACTAAATGTGTACGGTGGTCAAATTCAATTGATAGTATTTTTCAATAAGATCATTTATAAATTGCTTGATTTGATCCTTTGAAGGAACATTGCAATTGACCCTTACTCCCGGAGTACTATAAATACGTACTACCTTCTCTCACATAAATGGTGGGTCCCACCATGAATTTAATTAGTGGGACTCATCATTTATGTGAGAGGAGGGAGTACACATTTATGGTACTCCGGGAGTACACAATAATTTCCCTATACAGTGAATGAATTCATTAATTTCACTTACATTTTGCTTATGCTTTGTGTACGTCATCCTAAACAAAAAAGATGGCCCATAGATAATATATTCCGCCTTATTGGACCACCAGTTTGTATACTAATAATACTATGTAGAGTTACCCCCGTTAACAAGAGGCAAAGAACCAGAACCAACGCCCACTTTATTTTTGCAATATGGACATTTTGTAAGGCTAGCTCATTGAGTACACAAGGGGTATATTTATGGTCAATGATTTGCAATTCATATACTAATCAAGTCAAAATAACCTAATATTAAAACTTGCACACTACGACCAATTGGGAAAAAAGAAGAAAGAATGAATTGAGGTATAGCCAATTTGTATAGAGGAATTAACCAAATAAGCAAAGCTTAGACTTCACTTGGACTAACTCTTCCTCACCCTTTCCATGCGTGTTGCAAGTTCTTTCTCTTAATGGATCAAAGTCGATATTTTTATCGATGTTAGGATTCAAGAACTATAAAATTTCACAATTTGTTAAAATGATAAGTTTTGATTAGAATAACGTTATGTTCACATTCATTCATCTTAACTATTTTATTATAATTGCAACGAGTCACGTAAATAATTATACCTTTTATTGTAATAGAAAGGTCATTGTCTACTCACACGTCATAACAAACAAACCTTACATATACTAAATGCCAACATATATATGGCCGATGGCTTACATCACTTTCCCCTTAAAACTTCTCACATTAGTTTCCCCCCAATATATAACGTCCCCACTTTACTTTATTTGCATCCCCTCCTCTTCCTCTCCATCCAAAACCATTCATCAGCAATGGGAAATTGCTCAGCACTTGGCAAACCCAAAAGAAAGTCTATCATTATGTCTTGTGCTCCTAAAGGACCAAAACCTATGTGCAAGTGTAACCACCAAGAGGTTTTACGTGTCATGAAAACTGATGGCAAGATTTTAGAGTACACAAGGCCTATGCTTGTTAAGAATGTCTTGATGAACTTCTCAGGTTATGGAATTGGCCTATCAAAAAGACCATTGCGGCAACTTCCATTGAATTATGAGTTAAAGGTTGGTCATGTTTATTATCTTCTTCCACTATCTAGTTCAGATTACTATTCTTCTTCACTAAGCATGGAGGGCACAAGTAGTGGTGCAAAGAGAATAAAAGTGATTATTACAAAGCAACAGCTTGAGGAATTGCTGTCCAAGAAAATATCAGTGGAGGAGAAGCTCTTGGAGATTCAGAAAGAGTTTATGTCAAGGTGGAGACCAGTGCTGGAGACCATCCCTGAAGGAAGTGAGCAGGCATGCAGTTTTTTTGTTGTTTAGGAAATGTATGTTACTTTTGATAAGTAGGAAATTATGCTTCTATGTTAAAAGCTTACCATTATTGTAATCTACTCCAGAGGACTAGAAAGAGATTACTCATACATTTCTCTAAACAAAGAAAAAAACTTCATTCAATAATTGGGGTCAAATCATCAAATCCACGCTTACACTTGGCCCCACAAGTGTGTGTTAAAGATTGCTAGTGGTAAGAAAGAATTATGTAAGAGGTGCTAGTAAAAACTTACCAACTCAACTATTGTGAAAAAGATTATAAAATTTTTTGTGCGCTACGGATTACTCCCAACAAAATTTCTCTTACAAAACACTAAAATGAGATCCAAAACTTCAGAACAAAGGTAGCAACATAGCAACTAGCAAACATCCTCCCCAAAGCAGTATGGTTTACTCCTAAGGCAAGTGAATTAACTATGAAACCCTATTTGAAAACTTCATTTTTAGACCCCTTAGATAAATATGCAGCAGAATTTTTAATTGATTATTAATGAATCTCAATTATGTGATTCAATATTATTATAGACTAATTCTTTTTTATTTGCTCTTATATATATATATGTATGTGTGTGTACGCGCGCGCGCACTACTTTGTCTTGATTATCATAACTCAGCCCCTTAAATAAAAATTCCTAATTCTACCCTTTGGTGCACTAAATATAATCCTTCCCCTTCAGAGCTCCATCTCTTGTCACTTGTCAATGTAGCTAAGTGGATTGTTTTGTATGATAATTTTGTTATCAGGATGGAGATGGGGATGTTTCGCATGTTTTTGTTTCGCCTTGGTGGGTTTTGATTGAGGGGGGAACCTTGTCAAGAAGCTAATTTAAATTTCTATATGGATTGATCATTAGTGGTGTTAAAACCCCAAATTAACGTATACACGGACGCCCATATTCTGCCATTTTGGCTACTAAATGAATAAAAAGAAAATTACTTTCAGAGAAAACTTGTGTACTTCAACAAGCAGTTGATGTAGATTGCAACTTCCAAGAAGTGCAACCAAAGGCCCTCCCAGCATTTCTGTGCGTGGTCTCCCACTTAAATTTTCATGTTCTGATTTTGCTTTCTTTCCTTCATCTTTTTGGGTTATTTGTGGAATTGCCACTACACATGAAGATGTTAATTTTCTATTTCTTTGATCACATGGAAGATGCTCTCATGTCATGCTCACAAGTCACCAACCTTTGCGGCATAGGATAAAAAAAATTAATAGCCACATGTCTACAGAAGTGGAAAATGGTCCATATATGGACCACTTTGACAAACTTTAAAACTAGTATGATTAGGCAAAGCTAAGCTGATATATATATATATATATATATATAGTGGTTATCAAAATGCCGTTCACACAAACAGGTGTCCATTGCAGTAATAAGAGTGCACTCCTTGTCAAACCTATTTCATGGACATTTGCGACCAATACATAATAGTGAAATTTGTGTGGAGGACCGTTTTGATTTCGTTTGTACATGTGGAAAAATTTTTAAAAAACAGTTTTTGAAAACCGATTTGATAGTTATATATCACTTCACAATGTTCACATATACCCTTCATACATTTGATAAGAATTGTGATGCTATATCATATCATATAATTGTAAACGTATGTGTTGAAAAACTAGTAGAACACAATATGGCTAAAACTTGAAACCCAAAGGTGTGCCCCGTACTCTTTCGCTTGAGGGCAACGATCTAGTCTGTTGCATGAATGTAAAAGATGTTGGAGTATGTATGTTTCAAACTCTTAAACTATGCTTGTGTCCCACATTGGTTAGAGATGTGTTCTCATGTAGGTTTATAAATCTTTGCACTACTTAAGTGTTAGCTTGAAAGTTAATGGGCTAAGAGTTGGAGTTGGACTTAAGTTAGTCTCTATCTCTCTTAGGCCTCGTTCGTTTTCCTTTTCTTTTGTTTTTCAGCCCATTTTGGTTCGTTTTCCTTTTCTTTTGTTTTTCAGCCCATTTTGGTTCGTTTTCCTTTTCTTTTGTTTTTCAGCCCATTTTGGTTCTAACGGGCATTAAATAGGTAGCCCGTTGGGGCATTTAATGTGCAGCCTGTTGGCTTGCACAGTGACCGTTACCTGTAGCCCTTAGTCCTCACATTTGTTAGTATATTAAACCCTATATTCCACTCTTTAGCTCTTCAGCAGCCGCCTCTTCCCTCTGTTTTTTTTTTTGCTCATCTCCACTAAAAATTTCAGCATCAATTTTTAGTTTTAAGGAAAGGCGAATTAAGGTTGTTCCTAGTTTTTCTTGCTTGAGTGTGTGATCAACTTGAAGAAATTACTATAGTCTAATCTTGGGGGGTTGTTCGGTCAAGAGAGCCATTCACACCGAGTTTTACTCCGAGTGGCACGAATCAACTTTTAAAGACAACGCATTTTGCGTGATTCTATAGTTTGTGAGATCTTTCTAACTCTATCTATTTATTTTTGTCATTGCTAATTTTTAGGGTTTGTATTGTTGATTCAAAACTTGTTTATTTAGCCATATTTTCCAACAAAAGATACCCTATAACTTGGATGTTAATCTGTTCATGAAAGTAACAGAAGGAATATCTTGGTTATGAATACACCCTTCACTTTTTTTTGCATAAGTATTCGCCCTACCCCAGGAATAGCTTGGTTTTGTAAAATAAGTGCAAATCTATATCTTTTATTCAATGATAAAAGTTGTTGTGTCCATTTGACATAGACGTAGGAAATAGAATTATTTTAACTATAAAATTTTATGTAATGGAGCTTTTGTAATATTTAAGGGCCCATTTAAAATGAGGGATGGGGGGGGGGGGGGGGGGGAATGTGGAGTGAAAGGGAATAGAGTAGAGTTAGCTGAAAATAGGCTAATTTTGGGCAAAATCTACTCTATTCCTCATTCCTCTCTCTCAATCCAAACAGTCTACAAGAGTTTTCTCCGAAAGCACTTTTAGTATTTTGTGTTTAGCATATTATAATAAATAGTGCTTTAAAGTTTTAAATTTATAAAATATGAAAAATGAATTATAAACCTTTTTTTTTTTTCTAGAAAATAAAAATTTTAGCTTTAACTTTAAAGTTGTTTTAAGCTCCAAAGATCCCAAAAATTCCTTAGTGAAACTGCCGTTAATTTTCAAGTAAATGAACCTTCACTCCTTAAAATAATATCTGACCCGTCTAAAAACAGAATCAGACAAAACTCCGTTATTAATTGAACTTACTAAAACACACCATCAAACACACACTTTACATACACTTTATGAATGGTGTAAATGGTGAAAACCACAATTGAAGGTTAATTCCTTCACTTCATTTTGGCTGTAGAAATGTGGGACCATAGTTTGATTTTTGATAAAGCGAAAGTGGAACAGCAGCAAGTAAGATTTTAAATATAAAAATTGTCTCAGCACCAAGCCACATAAAAATTCCTAAAACAATAAAAGTTCCTAGGATAAACTACACAATTGGTCCTTAATCTTTATACTATATTTCAGTTTAATCTCAAACGTTTTAAATGTATTAATTTGATCCCTAACTTTTTGGTATTATGTCAAAATGGTCCTAACTATTAAGTAATGGGTGAAACATATTGACATGGTTAACGGTCAAAATAAAATATTATTTTTTGCCACATCAATTGTCACATGTATTGTCACATCAGCATAAACTTAAAAAAACTAGTGCCATGTGCCCTTCATTTTTTTTTTTTCCTTTCATTTTCTTTTGCTTTGGTGTCTTGGGAAAGAAATGGGATTATATACCCATAATTGAAAAATTGGACTTCATTCTCCTACCAATTTCCCAGCAATAGAACAAGGGAAAAGCAATACTAATGAAAAAGCAAAAATTGCAAAACTAACTACAAACCCATTTCTAAAAATTAAAAAAAAAAAAAAATTCAAATACACAATATTTATGTTGCTTACAGAAATTTAAAGGCCCTCCACAAAGTCCACTATTATTTTCAAAGCTCTTAGGCGTAATTGTATTGATGCTGATAAATTTTGACACTAGGCCTAACAACATATTGTTAGTAACATTAAAGAAATTTATGGACTATTTTAATCTTTGGGTGGGATTGGGATTTGGCATTAAAGAAGACGTATAAGATGATGACAACAAGCATAACACTTTGACGGCATGTAGGAAGAGCAAGGGTAAAAGATTTGATCATTGGTTGAGATTAAAGAAAAGGAAAATCTTGATTCCAATAAGCATGATAGTGTTGACAACGAGTAAGAAGAACAAGAAATTGGGTGAGTGGCTTGTGCTTCAAAGTTTTGTTTTTTCCCTGGTTTGGTTGCTGGGAAAATGCAAGGAAAATGAAGTTGAATTTTTCAATTCTGGGTTTATAATCCAGTTTGTTCTCCAAGAAAGCAAAGCAAAAGAAAATGAAAGGAAAAAAAATTTGAAGGACACGTGGCACTAATTTTTTTAAAGTTTATGTTGATGTGGCAATACATTTGATAGTCTATGTGGCTAAAAATAATATTTTATTTGATCATTAACCACATAAACATTTTTCATCCATCACTTAATGGTTGGGACCATTTTGACACTGTAAAGGTGTGATTTACAACTATTTTGTGTTGGCTTTAATTTCGTGTCAAATTTGATTGTAATTCTGTTCAATCTTGTGTACCCTGTATTTTATGTGGGATTTCATTGTAAGGCTTATGTGTATGAGAGAGTGTGAAGACTCAAGACTCAATGAAGATCAAAGGTGTTTTTGAGGGTAGCTCACAAGAAGACTTCCCGCGAAGTGAAGCATGTGCTCAGCACATGACTGGAATGCCAAAAGTCATGATAGATGGTGACAACTAGTTTTTGCGAGTGTCTCGTGGGTAAGGCCTTCCCGCGAGATACCCGCAAAACATTCTGTTTTGCTAATTTGTCATATTTTATACACTAAGTTTTTACCCACATTACCCACATATTGAGAGGAGTGCTTTTCAGAGAGAAAACCCTAGCCATTACCCTTAAAAGTGAGAGATTGTCATACCCATAATCTCCTACACAATCCATTGTGGTTTTCCTCAACTCCTACCTCTCAATTTCCAAATCCTTGAGAGGTTGATAGTCCAAACACTTACCACACCCATCTGGAGTGTAAAGTAAGGTTTTGGTGCTACTGGAAAGCATTGGAAGAAGCTATTTGTTTGGTAGATGTAATCGAGTTGAATTGCGTGATCCGGAGAGCTAAAGAAGACAAGGCTTCGTCAAGTCAGTTGGTAGCAGGAGCTTGGAGGGCTCAAGTACATGGGGAGACTAGGATTGTAGGGTCTTTTGTTATTCGTGTACTCCAACTCATTCTCTAGTGGATCAATTTACCACTTGGAGGGCGTTGGAGAGGTTTTTTGCCAAGTTCTTCAGTTTCCTCAAAGCTGAACAAGACTACAAGAGCATACTTGTAAGGTACAAGGAAACGAAGTGTGAAGTTGAGGCGTTGAATGAAGAACTAACCAAGGCCTACTCCTAGTTCAAGTTTCTTGAGCTTGAAGTGATTCAAGCTAATGCCAAAGTGGAGCGCATTGCCTCCAAGAAACTTGACGAAGTGCTTGCACATCAAAAGCCTTTTTCTGATAAAAGTGAATTAGGATATTCTAGAGAGAGTAGTTCAAGTGCCAATGTGTCCAAGGAGATGAAGTTTGTTAAAGCTAAGGAACCAATGGTAGCAACTCCAAGTGTTGAGAATGGAAAAGTGGAGAAAAAGCCAAATGGAACTGCTCAAAAGGTTTTGACAAAACCTTAAAATCCATTTGTGGCCAAACCCAAGGCTAAAGGGAAGTCTCTCCCAAAGCCTCAAAGAGGTCCTCAAGTTCAACACTTCTGCCACCATTGTGGAGTTAGAGGACGCACAAGGCCTAACTGCTATAAACTTCACGCATTGAAGAAAGCGGATTCTCAAAGGCTAAGAGGACAAGGAAAGGGGAATTGGAACACCAAGCAACCAAAAGGGTGAGAAGCTGATTTCGGTTTTGGTGATGTGATAAAGATAATAGATACCATCACGTCTTGTTTGGCAAGCTTCAGCCAAAGGTTTGAGAATCACAGCTCTAGTACCCAATCCTCTAGGGATATCACCCCAAACGCACGTGCCGTGTGAGTGAAGAAGGGTACACATGCATAAGCATTAGACCATGTCCATGCATCAATTCTACCTGTATGTTGTGACTTTGATTGGTTGTTTGTGTATGTTTCACATTTTAGCATGTTTCTTTTCAAGTATGTTTTGTACTTGTTGTTTTTGTTGATTTTACTTTACATGTTCTGTTTTTTAGTGTGTTGAAAAATTCAAAAACCCATAAAAATTGAAAAATCTCTAAATAGTTTGATCGCTTGTGTTGTGTATATCACATGTGAGTTTGGCCTAGTACCTTCGTATTAATGGCGTAGTGCATTTACAAGTTTAGCTTGTTATGTATGCACATCTATCTTTGCGGGAAAAATCTTGAAATCTATATGTGACTGTTGTAAATCAATCTTCAAGCTTGTCATGAATGATTGGCCAATAATCTTGATGGTTTTGATACATGCATAGACTTGTGCCTATATATCTTCCCACACTTTTTTATGTTTTTACTTTATAGCTCAACAAATGTCAAATCTCGAAAAGAGATAATGAGCTGCAAAAGCCGTCGCACATACTAGTATTTGACTAGGAAAAAGGGAAAGCAACTTGTATTGAAATGTATGGTGCCCAAAAAGCCAAAGGCTTCCTCACAAAATGAAATATCAAAAATTTCAGGATTCGATCTCAAAAAGAGATGTAAAGATAAAAAATGATCAAATGTTATGAATTGTAAAGAAGCCAAATGAACAGCTTCAAAAATATGTAATCATTTTTTTGTGGGAGGTCATATATGTTCATTTCTATAATTGAGATAGACCACTTGACTTAGTACTAGTTGTGTATGACTTGATTGAATTGATCATTGAAGCTTCACTCTAGACTAAGGATTATTCCACATTTGATACTCACACACAACACACATGACTTTTGTTCAATGAATGCTTATTTCATTTGTGTGATTGTACATGTTCAAATGTGATGTGTATACTCAATTGCTTGTCGATCAAACCCAAAAAGATTTTTGAGTATTTTATATGTTTTTGAAAGTGTTTTTATGTTTTCTTATTTTGAGTTTTTGTTTAAATTGCATTCTTTTCATGATTTTCATCAAAACTCCTTCAGAGGCATTTTCGCGAGAAGCTTGCGACTAAGCTCTTCCCGCGAAAATGGGTTAAGACAAAATACGAAAACACAAAATTCATACAGAAACTTTTGCAACTGTCTCGCTATTGTTTTACGAGTAAAGTCTTCCCGCGAAAAGTTTTGTGCTTCCGAGGCATTTTTCGCGAGTAACTTCGCTAGAAGCTAACCTGCGAAAAACGCGTGTTTTCAGTTTTAAAGGACTGATGTAGATAGTTTTTCAAAAAACACTTGTTTTCCCTCACTTCGCCTCCTTCAAGCCTCAAACAACCCAATACTCAATTTCACTAAAAATCCCAACGAATTTCAAGTGCAATCATTTCAAAATCATTTCTAAGGTATGTTCATACAATCGTTTCTCTTTATTTCCTTAGATTATGTAGAAAATTCTAGGTTTTACTTGAATTGGGTTATTTTTGAAAAAGGGTTGGGAAACTATAATTTTGTGAAATTTTTTCAATTTCTTGATTGGGCTCTATCCCATTTGATCTGTTTGTGTTTGTGTTAGCCAATTGTGGCAATTTTAACATGTATTTAGGCAAGTTTCACTCATGTTCATGCATTGCCCACATGTTAGTTTTATAAGTGCATATCAAGTGTTTAATAAAATGCCCAAATGACATTTTGGTGTTATTTTGGACTCCAATGAGTTCCAAACTTTGAAGATTACCATGACTGGACTTGTTTATCATGTTTTGAACATTGGGTGTGTGTTTTACACACTTTGACCCAAATGTGCTTAGTCATGCCTTGCACATGCGTCACATATGCACACCACATGCACACTTGATGCACACACTTGCACAATTGTCAATTATTTTTGCATTTCAATGATATTACATGTTTTAGCACTTATAACATGATTGTGTGACAGTGTTTATGTTCTTTTTAGGACTTTGTGTTTATTTTATGGACTAACTTGGTACTAATCAAGTTTGTATTCTTGCTTTGTGTTTTTGCACTTGTTTCTTTGCTTTGTGTCTGTTTGTGCAGATGTCTTCCACTAAGCACTCTGCTTCCAAGAAATCCTCAAAGTGTCCACGCACAGACTTAGAGAATTTCTGAACCATTGAGGCAGACATGGCCTACAATGACTGCTACAAAGCGACAACTATCATCATGGAAAGGGTTGTACGAATGGAGACCCTTAAAAATACTTCCATCCCTGAAGTGTTCAAGGAGAGAACTTGGACAAAGTTACTGAATCCAAGTGGAAATGTCTTACTGAAATCATAAGGGAATTCTTCGCTAATGCCACTATGGAAGGAGATCACATCAACAGTTAGGTGTGACAAAAGGAATTAATTATCACAAGGGATTCCATTCAAGAGTTCTTAGAAGTTTGTCCAGCATCTCAACAAATCTCCATACAATATGATGATAGATTGGACTCTCTTGAGCCAATGGCGGAGCTCCTCTGTGGCTCTCTCAAAAGAAGTCAATGAACGCCATTCCTTTCAACGCGGAAATGAGGACATTGACTTATGTAGTGATCCACAACCTCTACCCGGTGACGAACTTGACAACATTGTCCGGACCAAGAACCATTTTCTTGTATGATCTCTTCACACATAAAGAGATCGACATATGCGGTCATATATACCACCTCCTGACCAAGAGCATCACCAAGAGGAACTCAAGGACAATATTGCCATTCCCAAGTTTCATTATAGGTCTCATAGTAAAGACCAAGTTGAAGATTCTAAGCGGTCTTACTATCATGCAAAGAGACTATCCTATTGGTGCTCATACGATGACCCGAAGCAAAGCCCACATCATCGGATCAAGAATCGACATCTCTTAAATCCCAAGGGACAATATTGAGGAAGAAGGTGGGGACACGGAGGAAGAGATTGACAGATTCACCTCAGCCCCAGAGGGCTTTGCACAACTATCTTCCTAAGCACAAGCACGGGGACCCGATTATCTCATTGCCAGGGTTGAGCAGATGTATGGTATGCTAGAATCCCATGTGCACCACACCACAGATCAATTTACCTATGTCGAAGGCCAGATTATTGCACTATCATCTCAGATTGAAGACATGATGATGGAGCAGCGGCAGCAATAAGAGGGATCCGACTTAGAATCTGAGCAGTTCTAGCTCCTTTGGCCATTCCAGTCAAAAGGGGGAGAAAGTTTTGAGGGGGAGTTGCACAGTTTAAAGGGGAGCATAGCATAGCATATCATAGATATTGGTTTATTTTGGTGGTTTAGCGATTTAATTTGGTTTTTACTTTCATAGTTTTTATAACTCTTGGATATTTACATTGCTTTCTTTTAAAGTTTTAAGTACTTTAGTTTAAAACTTTCAGTTTATATTCAGTACTTTGTTTTTGTATTCCTGCTTTGTAGCATTTTTTAAGTACTTTTAGATCTTGCTGCATTATCTTTAGTACTACACACTTGTGCCCTTGTTGGATCTTGTATCCTTAATGCAAATACTTCTTGTATTTCGCATTGGTTATGTGTTGGATATGCAATTGATTTTTGCGTTGCTCTTAATTGCATTGCGTGTCCAAATGATCATTTACTAGCTAAATGTTCATTGTAGTCATTCAATTATGACTGCCCTTGTTTGATCAAGATATGCTTAATTGTTTATATAGTGTTTATTACCTTGATCGCACTTTACTTGCTCATATACGTACCATGTATTCAACTTGTCATAAGCTTAATGAAAGTTTTGTTTGTGTGCGAGTGTTTTAGGTTACAGGTGTATACGTGTAAGTGCTTCACAACTTTTAGATTAGGTGTGAGTGAGTTTTACCACTGTTCCCAAACTCACGTTTAAGTCTAGAGTCTGTTTTAGGGGTTTTGTCACAGAATAGCCAAAGGGGAAGATTGTAAAGTTTTGATTTACAACTATTTTGTGTTGGCTTTAATTCTGTGTCAAATTTGATTGTAATTCTATTCAATCTTGTGTACCCTGTATTTTATGTGGAATTTCATTGTAAGGCTTGTGTGTGAGAGAGAGTCTGAAGACTCAAGACTCAATGAAGATCAAAGGTGTTTTCGCGGGTCGCTCGTGAGTAGACTTCTCGCGAAGTGAAGCATGTGTTCAACACATGATTGGAATGCGAAAAGTCATGACAGATGGTGACAGCTAGTTTTCACGAGTGTCTCGCAGGTAAGGCCTTCCCGCGAGATACTCGCGAAACATTCTATTTTGCCAATTTGTCATATTTGATACACCAAGTCTCTACCCACACTATATATACCCACATTACCCACATATTGAGAGGGGTACTTTTTAGAGAGAAAAACCCTAGCCATTACCCTTGAGAGTGAGAGATTGTCATACCCACAATCTCCTACACAATCCATTGTGGTTTTCCTTAACTCCTACCTTTCCATTTCCAAATCCTTGAGGTTGATAGCCCAAACACTTACCACACTCATCCTGAGTGTAAAGTGAGGTTTTGGTGCTGCTGGGAAGCATTGAAAGAAGCCATTTGTTTGGTGGATGCAATCGGGCTGAATTGCGTGATTTAGAGAGCTAGAGAAGACAAGGCTTTGTCAAGTCAGTTGGTAGCAAGAGCTTGGAGGGCTTAAGTACATGGGGTAGACTAGGCTTGAAGGGTTTTTTGTTATTCGTGTACTCCAACTCATTCTTTAGTGGATCGATTTACCGTTTGGAGGGCGGTGGAGAGGTTTTTCGCCGAATTCTTCGGTTTCCTCTTCGATAACACATCGGCGTGTTATCTTGTGTTTGCATTCTTCTTCCCTACTCTTTTAGCTTTCATTTTACTGCTGTGATTTGATGAATATGGCTTAGAGTCTTATGTTGTTTATCCGCTCGCATTTACTCTATTTCGCACTTAGTTTAAGTTAGAGTAAGATCAACCAAGCCGTAATTTTAATTTAGGGGTTTAAACAGCTCTTGTGTTTTTACACAAATTTGAGCTTTCAGATACAATACCAAAAGGTTAGAGACCAAATTGACACATTTGAAACGTTAGGGATTAAATTGAGATAAAGCGTAAGGGTTAAGGACCAATTATGTAGTTTTTTCAAGTTCCTAAAATAATTTTATTTGCTTTATTGGAGTGCTACAAGCCCTCTCTTATAGACTACTAGAACTAAACCTTAGTCCTAACTGACACAAAGAATAATCTAATTAGTTTAAATCACCTAAAATAAAATCCAATGGACTAATAGTAAAGATAGAATCAACTTTTAAAATTAAATAAAGTTGTCTTTGCATCAATGCTCCTACTCATAGAAAAGAAAAAAACCTCAAAAAAAGAATCCTACTAAGGATGAAAACAATAACCTCAGTTTCTGATTGTAATCTCCCGTCTAACAAATCACAAACACCAACCACAGGCTCCAAGGCTTCAATCAATGGATATGGCTACAACCAAAAAGAAGCTTGTAATCTCCCATCTAAGAAATTGCAACCACCAACCATAGACTCCAAGGCCTCAATCAATGGATATGGCTACAACAGAAAAGAATGAGTTTCAATATATAATTTCTACATTTTCTTAAACTAAAATAGTAATTCAAACATAGAGATGCCAAAAAATATATATTAATTACCGTAATCTCTGACAAAATAAAAAATGTCTCCATGATGTGAGACCATAAATATTTTCTTTGAAATTCAAACAAGTTATGAGAGAACATGTAGATAGGACCTTCAGGAATATGTAGACTAATCTTTGCTAGCATTGAAACATGATAACAAGTAACGCATAACGATTGATAGGAAGATGCACATCATTGTACCCAGCCAAGTTTTATCAAATTAAACCAATATACTAGAATTCATCTCAGTAACATAGAGTGAAATAAACAACACTTAATTTGTTATAACTTGATAATTCAGTAAAAGAACTATACCAGACCAATTTTGAAGTATGATGCAGTGTACAGAGTGGTATCCCATGATACTTTTGTTTGATGAATTGTTCTGTCTACATGGCAAACACGACTTGGCAGGTTGCAACCTAGTTGTGACCTGCGATAGCCATATCAGACGACATTCATTCTTCTTTCTTTTGCCACGTTTACTCGAGGGCTGACAAGTCACACGAAGGTTAGGTGTAGACTCAAGTATATTCTACAGAAAATACATTTTTCCTAGAAAAAATACATTGAAATAAGATAACAAATACTAGTAAATTTGGCATAGAATTAAACCAACAAAAGCTCAAATCAAATGCATGCCAGTTGCAACTAGGCAAGTCGCAACATGGTTAGTCATAACTAGGCCTATCGCAAAGAGGTCGTGACAGCCATATCAGTGTGAAAGACCATACCCCTGGCCCTTTTTTTAGTGTTGGGCCAAACCCACGTGAATGGGTGGGGTCGTATTATTACCTCTCAAAATGGAGGTTCAACTAATTATATTTCCCCCTTTAGATTAAGGGTTTTATAATAGAGTTGTCACTTATTTAATTATTGTAATAAATAAGAAAACCAAAATTGAAAAATTCATCATTTTATTGATTTGCAAATGAATTTACATTGATCATAAGAAATTACATGGCTTGGTCCTAGATACAATCTAAGATAAAGTACATGACTTTGTTTCCTAGTTACAATCTAGAAATTGAAAATTACATGGATAAACATTGATCTATCAACCCTTGATCTAAGTTTAGAGACTATGTTACAAGATGGGAAGGTGTTAGGCAATCATCTTACCCGATGAAACCATTCTTCTAGACTATGGTGTCCAACATTCATATCATATCATCCAATATGTTATCAATCAATTTGCATGTTGAATTGAATGTGTGTGCATGTGATAAACCCTAATTCAATTTATTAAGCATTGCATTTGGATTGAAAAATAAATTCTAGTGAATGTGTGTGGATGGTGATATCCTAGATTCAAGGATTTGAGAGAATTATGAAACAAACATGTTTTTCATATTTTTGATGTAGATTTACGATCAAAGCTAGTGTTATGCATGAACATGTGATGAACAACTAAGAACATGTGAAGAACGTATACGAACATTTAAGAACATTCAAACATATTCAAGGAATTTAAATAAACACTAGCATGCTTTAATCCTAATCTCATCATAATAATATAAACAACAAGTTAGGGAAGGGGATTATACCTGTATGCAAGATCCACACGGTGGAGGAGGAGACTCTTGATTGAGGTCCTAAAGGTGGAGTAGAAAAGAATAACTAGGAGAGGGAGAGGGAGAATGAGTCGTACTCAATACCTTGAGTCTTAGGAAGAGAGTGGAGGTTTTGTGTGCCTTGGAATGGAGGAGAGGGGGGGGGGGTTTATATAGTTGTTGTGGAAAAAATATGAATGGAAGGGCATTTAATGAGGGTTGAGGATCAAAAGGAATCATGAACCTAGACCCTATTTCAAACTTTGGGGAAAGTTAGTGCATTAAATTTAGGGATTGGTGGGAGTGATGAGCAAGCAAAATTTGGTTTTTCCCGCAGCTATTGTAACAGCCCACAGAGCTAAATTCAAAAAATCATATCTTATTCAATTCTAATTGGAATTGTCTTGTTCTTGTGCTCAAATTGAAGCCCTGGATGTCTAGTTTCTGGAACAATTAACCTCACTCACAAAATATTCTGAGAGATATCAACGAAATGGTGAGTAGAGGTCATTTGTTAGAAAACAATTTCAGCACAATTAACATTACTAGGTCCCAAATTAGTTTCCAATTAACATTAATAGGCTCCAATCACTTTCATTTCAGACTTAATTAGTTCCAAATTTACCCTAATTAAAAAGATAATTACACAAATTACTCATTGAATAATTAATGTGTTAAGTTATTATTTTTCTCATAACATTGTTGTTGACTTATTTCATGACAAAAAGTGTTGTAATTGCATAAATTTATTTCCTTGTATTTTTGTGAGATTTATTTGTAATGAGTTTAGCATGAAGTGGTGAAGATTTGATCAAGACAGTTGAAGGTCACATGAGAGGCATATGCAGGAAGGTGAACAGTCAGGCCAGGTTCCAGCTCAGTACAGCCTGTCCAGGAAGGTAACTCGTGACTTGGATTCACGACTTGCACCAGTCGCGAGTGACCCGCAAAGTTCCCCTATTTTACTGAAAATTGTGACTTTTTGTATTCCCATCACTCACACTATATATACCCTCACTACTCACAGAAATGCTAAGGAGCCTATTGAGAGAAAAACCCTAAGAAAGGTTTCTACAACACACCCACCTTATTAGAGAAAGAGCTACTCATTCTTAGAGAAAAATCTTTGTAGTCTCTTCTCCTTCCCTCTCCCATTGTTATACCCATTGAGAGGAGATTTGTACCCAAACACTACTCACACCCATTCAAAGTGTTGAGAGTGTTTTTGGAGTTTGGGAAGCATTGGAAGATGCTAAGGATGATGGATGCAATGGGCTTATTGCAGGATCCCGAAAGCTAGAAAAAACATGGTTAGGCTTAACCTTGTTAGAGCAAGAAGCTTGGAGGGCTTAAGTGCATTAGGTAGATTAGACTTGGAGGGTCTATTGCTATTCATGTATCCCAACTAATTTTCTAGTGGATCATTTTATCGCTTGGAGGGCAGCGGAGAGGTTTTTCGCCGAGTTTTTCGGTTTCTTCTTCGATAACACATGCCAGTGTTATCGTTGTATTTGCTTCTCTCTTCCTTACTCTTTTCTTTTTAATTGCTGCTGTGTTTGTGATTAATTACGGTTTAGAGAGTTTTGTCAATTTGGGTATTGCTTATAATTATCATTCCGCACATCAATTGTTTGAATATAAGCTTGCTTTGGTGTTTTTGTAACTGAGGGTCTAAACATTCACTAGTGTTCTACACACCAAGTGAACTTTCAATTGGTATCAGAGCGGGTACACTTGTTATGGTTTAAATACCTAAGTGTGATCCTTATCCCCTTGTGTTTATTTGCCATGGATAGTGCTTTGTATGCTTTTATGCATGTTTTGGTTGATGATGAATGTAGCATACCACGTGTTTGTGAAAATGCCTCTATGAGTATTTATCCTCATAATTGTGATGACATGTTACTTAAATCATTGGGTGTTGTTGATATTCCAAACATCAAATTCTTGAAGAAAGAAGCTAAGAAGTTTCATAAGAATGTGAGCAAGTTCATTTGTGAAAAGGATGATTTGATTGCTAAACTCAATGAATCCAACAAATTGGTTGAGAAATATAAGAAACTTGTTGAAAATTCTCTTGAAAAGTTGAAAGAGTTTGAATATTTGAATGTGGACTTGGATGCTAAACTTTTTTTGTCTAACAAACTTGTTGATGAGCTAAAATGTGAAAAAGAATCTCTTAAGATGCATGCCAAGTGTTTGATTGCTAAACCTATTGCTAAAAATGGTGAAAATATTTGTTGCAATTATGTTGTGGTACCTGATTTTATGCCTATTGTGTGTTCTATCTCAAAGGACAAATCGGTGTACATTCCTCAACATAAAAGAAATCAAAAGGTGGAGAGAAAGACTCTTAAGTCAAGGCCTCCGTTTAGGTCTCAACCTAAAGTTTTGGATGGATCTAAGTTTGTTCCAACTTGTCACCATTGTGGTGTGATTGGTTATGTAAGATCTCAATGTCATAAGTTGAAGAGAAAACAAAACCATGTTGCTAGATCCCTTCCCAAAAAGCCTTGTGGACCTAAACACATTGTTTGTCATCATTATAGTGCTTTTGGTCATCTAAGATTACATTGCTCTAAGTTTCATGCTCTTAAAAAAATCAAAAGAAAAGAAAAACTTGAGCTTTTTGGAAGTTGTGCTGAAAAGGGTAAATCGGATTTGAGTGAAAATAACATGTTGTTGAAAAAAATGTTTAATGCTCTTAATTCATTGTCTATGTACATCTCCGATTCTTATTCTTCCAACCCTCGTCTCTCTTCTCATGAGACACTCATTCCAAACAATTGTTTCGTTTGGATGAGAAAGGGTTTCTATGGTTGAACTTTTGCTCTTTTGATCATTGATCTAATTCTTTTGATCTTTGTAAGATCCCTCATGCATTAGATGCTATATATTCGTGCATTTGTGCATCTTGCATTTATTTGTATGCATTGCTTTTGTTTTTTATCTTTTATGTTTTAGTTTTGTGTGAGTAAAAAATTCAAAACCACATAAAAAGTGAAAAATTCAAAAAATTTGATCGTATATGTTTTGAGCATATATCATATGTGAGTTTAGCCTTGTACCTCCGTACTAATGGCTTAGTGCATTTATGAGCTTAGCTTGTTATGTATGCACATCTATCTTTGTGAGAAAAATCTTAACATCTATGTATGATAGTTGTAAATCGATCTTCAAACTTGTCATAAATGATTAGTTAATAGTTTTGTTGATTTTAATAGATGCGTAGATTTGTACTTGTATCTCTTTCCACTCATTTACTTTTTTGCTTAAGAGCTCAACCAATGTCAAATCTCGAAAAGAGATAACGAGCTAAAAAAGCCGTCACACAAACTAATATTTGACTAGGAAAAAGGGAAAACGACATGTATTTAAAATGTATGGTGCCAAAAGCCAAAGGCTTGTTCATCAAATTGAAATGTAAAAAATTTCAGGCATCAATCTAAAAAAAAAAAGAGATGTAAAGATAAAAAATGATCAAATGTTATGAATTGTAAGAAACCAAATGAAAAGTTTCAAAGATATGTAATCATTTTCTTGTGGGGGGTCATATATGTTCATTTCTATAATTGACATAGACCACTTGACTTAGTACTAGTTGTGTATGACTTAATTGAATTGATTGAATTGATCATTGAAGCTTCACTCTAGACAAAAGACTATTTCACATTTGATATTCACACAACACACATGAATGTCTTATTCATTTGTTTGATTGTACTTGATTAAATGTGTTGTATGTGTGCTCAACTACATGTTTGATCAAACTAAAAAGATTTTTGATCATTTTATATGTATTTGGAAGTGATTTTTATCACTCTTTGTGTTCATGTTTAGTACTTACTTTGTTTTTCATTGTTTAGTACTTACTTTGATCATTGAAGTTTCACTTTAAACTAAAGACTATTTCACATGTTTGATCAAACTAAAAAGATTTTTGATCATTTTATATGTATTTGGAAGTGATTTTTATCACTCTTTGTGTTCATGTTTAGTACTTACTTTGTTTTTCATTGTTTTAAGCATGTTTTGTGTTGAAAAACAGTTGTCAGAATTTTTGGCTACTCTTATGAGTAGCAAGTTTTGGCCACTCATTTTGGCCACTCATTTGCGAGTCGCGAGTTCATCCAGAGGCTTTCCCGACTCACTGGTGACTCGCCCAGTCGCCAAACGCCTAGAATCAGCTTTTTAAAGGGCTTTTCGTAAGAAACCTGTTTTAAACCTCTCCCATCCTCTCTAAACCCCTTTTTCAATATTTTTACATCAAAACCCAACTAATTTGAATGATTTTTCATTCCATTAACATCTCTAAGGTAATTCTAAACTCTTTTCATTGATTTTGATCCTTAGATTATGTTTTGGAGAGTTTTTGTACTCTTGGTTGGGATTTTCATCATAGGGATTGAGAAAACTTAATTTTTGTCAAATTTTTTGTATGAGATTTGTTTCTTATGATGATTTGCTTTGGATGTTGGCCCCTTGTGGCAAAAGGAACATTTATTAAGGGTGGATTTTATGATGTTCATGCATTGTTTTACATTATTGTTCATAGTGTGCACGGTAGGTGTTTGATAAAATGCCTCTTAGGCATTTTCTCACTTGTTTGGACTCCGATGAGTACCAAATTTTGGGGTTTCTCATGTTTCCTCATTAAGAATATGTTTGGTTCATTGATTGTTTCATTGATTGTGTATTTAACACACCTTACCCCACATGTGCATTTTTCATGCTTTGGTCCACATCTTGTACATACCTTTGCTACTCTTGTCATGCATTGGTCTATACCTTGTTTCTGCATCCTAGCATGTCAAGTTTATCTTATGCTTTGTAGCATTTTGTTTTGTCTTTTGTTTGAGCTTCATTTCTCATTCATCTTGCACCCCTCATGCATCATTATCCTTATTCATACCTTCATCTCTTACCCTCATTTTTCCTTGACCCTTCGTCTATTCGTGTCAAAAAGGGGGAGAGTATACTCTAGAGTAGTATATCAGAGAGTTTTGTCATTTCTATATGACTTTTGTGCACATTCTTAGGGGGAGAAATTCTATTTCTTATGCACATTTGTAGGAGGAGAGATATTCCATAAGGAAGATGCATATACCAAGGGGGAGAAGACATTGTGTTAATGACAAAACTTTGTTTTATTTATTTTATTTTATTTGTTTTCTTGTTTGCTTTATGGTGCTTTGAGTTATGTTTAATATCTATACTTTGTTGTTCTCATTGCATCGTGTTTGTGTGTTGGACATACATACATCCTTATGCTATTTTGCTTCATTGAATGCTTGTTCAAATGATTATTTGCTTTACTATGTGATCATTGTAGTCATTTCTTTATGACTATTTTGGTGTATGATCAAGTTGCTCATATGTTTCACATCATGTTTACTTGATCGCAATTTACTTGTTACATTATACTTGTCCTTTTATTACTTACTTTACCTTGAGGGTCTAATGTGTTTTGTGCAAGTGTTTCAGGTTACAGATATATATGTTCCAAGTTCATCACAGCTTCTAGATCTAGGTGTGAGTGAGTTTTGCCACTATTCCCAAACTCACATTTAAGTCTAGAGTCTGTTTTAGGGTGTTTTGTCATGAAATAGCCAAAAGGAGAGATTGTTAAGTTATGATTTTTCTCATATCATTAGTGTTGGCTTATTCCATGACAAAAAATGTTGTAATTGCATAAATTTATTTCCTTGTACTTTTGTGAGATTTATTTGTAATGAGTTTAGCATGAAGTAGTGAAGATTTGATCAAGACAGTTGAAGGTTATATAAGAAGCACATGCAGGAAGGTGAACAGTCAGGCCAGGTTCCAGCTCAGTACAGCCTGTCTAGGAAGGTAACTCATGACTTGGATTGGCGACTTGCACCAATCGCGAGTGACCCGCGAAGTTCCCCTATTTTACTGAAAATTGTGACTTTTCGTATTCCCATCACTCATACTATATATATCCTCATTACTCATAAAAATGCTAAAGAACCTATTGAGAGAAAAACCCTATGAAAGGTTTCTACAATACACCTACCTTATTAAAGAGAGAGCTACTCATTCTTAGAGAGAAATCTTTCTAGTCTTTTCTCCTTCCCTTTCCCATTGTTATACCCATTAAGAGGAGATTTGTACCCAAACACTACCCATGCCCATTCAAAGTGTTTAGAGTGTTTTTGGAGCTTGGGAAGCATTGGAAGATGCCAAGGATGGTTGATGCAATGGGCTTATTGCGGGATTCGGAAAGTTAGAAAAGACACGGTTAGGCTTAACCTTGTTGTAGCAAGAAGCTTGGAGGGCTTAAGTGCATCAGGTAGATTAGGCTTGGAGGGTCTATTACTATTCATGTATAATTTTCTAGTGGATCATTTTACAGTTCGAAGGGCGGAGAGGTTTTTGGCCGAGTTCTTCGGTTTCCTCTTCGATAACACGTGTTGGTGTTATCTTTGTGTTTGCTTCTCTCTTCCCTACTCTTTTCTTTTTAATTGTTGTTGTGTTTGTGATTAATTACGGTTTAGAGTATTTTTCCAATTTGGGTATTGCTTATATTTATCATTCCGCACATCAATTGTTTGAATATAAGCTTGCTTTGGTGTTTTTGTAATTGGGTGTCTAAACAGTCACTAGTGTTTTACATACCAAGTGAACTTTCATAATGTTTGACTATCTAATTAATTAAGTGTATGCAACCTTACCATAAGATGTAGTCTTAGCTAATCAAATTATGACACGTCATTAATCTCAAATTGATTATAATTATAACCAATTGGAATCAATTATTCATAATCACATATAGTCGGACTGAATTTGTGATAGTGCATCTCAACCATTAAAATTTGATTTGACAATAATTTTCAATTTAGTTGTCCGATTAGGGCTTATGACCAGTCGATTTGATCGCTACAACATCAAGATCATTTTTATAAAATGAAATTAAGTATCTTATGGCTACAATTACGATGCTTATTTTCAAGGTGAAATTACTCTTTTACCCTCCATGTGAGGTTAAATGCGGATTGCAAAATGGGGTGTCAACAATGAGATAACCTTCATTCTTCTTCTGTCATATGTCACTTGTGAGCTAACAAGTCGCATGAAGGTCACGTGTAGGTCACAAAATGCATCTTTGACTAAAGTGCTGGATGATTAACAATTATTTTCCACACTTTCCTAACAATTATTATCTACTCTTTCCTTTCACATTCACATATGTCACGTATCATGCTAAGAAAATTAAGCTGATCATCCAAATCTTCAAGATAGTCTTTTCTACTCAATCTTTTAAGAACATAATTAGTGATAATATGGATAATGACATCAATGTTTTTCAACCTCCCCACTAACTTTATGTCGAAGCATAATGTTCAAATTGTCATCAAAATCATATTTAAAACTCCAACTCAATTGCATGTTCTTTGAAAATTTCTTTAATTTTTAGACCCCTAAGATAAATATGCAGCAAAATTTTTTAATTGATTATTAATGTATCTCAATTATGTGATCCACAATATTATTATAGATTAATTCTTTTTATTTGCTTCTATAAATGTATGTGCGTGCGCGCTTGCGCGTAATTTAATTTGTCTTGATTACCATAACTCAAGCCCTTAAATAAAAATTCCTAATTCTGCCCCTTGCTGCACTAAATATAGTCCTTTCCCTTCAAAGTTTAGCTCCATCTCTTGTCACTCGTCAATGTAGCTAAGTGTACTGTTTTGTATGATAATTTTGGAAAGAATCTTAAGTGTTTTTGTTATCAGGATGGAGATGGGGATGTTTCCCATGTTTTTGTTTCGCCTTGGTGGTTTTTGACTGAATTCAATATTTAATTAGGGGTTAAACCCCAAATTGACGCATACACACTCCCTTATTCTGCCGTTTCGGCTTCTAATTAAATGAAAAAATCACATTACTTTATGAGAAAACTTGTGTACTTCGACAAGCAGTTGATGCAGATTGCAAAGGGCCATGTCCTAATGGTACACGAAGAGGGCAACTTCCAAGAAGTGCAACCAAAGGCCCTCCCAGCATTTCTGTGCATGGTCTCCCTCTTAAATATTCATGTTCTGATTTTGCTTTCTTTCCTTCATCTTTTTGGGTTATTTGTGGAACTGCCACTACATGAAGATGCTCTCATGGCTCATGTCATGCTCACTATTCACTAACCTTTAATTTGCGGCATAGGATTAAAAAAATTGATAGCCACGTGTCTAGAAAAGTGGAAAATGGTACATGGACCACTTTGACAAACTTAAAAACTAGTATGATGAAGCTGAGCTAAGCTAATATATACAGTGGTCAGCAAAATGCCGTTCACACATACAGGTGTGCATTGTATTATTGCAAGAGCAATACTTAGGCTTTTCCGGAGCACGGAGAATGATACTCCCTCCTCTCACTTTTATGATAAGGTCTATTCATTAAATTCATGATAGAGTCTATTATAAATATGAGAGAAGAGAGCACTATCTATCTATATTATGAGAGTACCTAAGAATTTTCCTGATAACAGTAATAAGAGTGCACTCTTTGTCAAACCTGTAACCTATTTAATGGACATTTGCAACCAATACATAATAGTGAACTTTGTGCCGTTTTTATTTCGTTTGTATGTGCGCAAAATTTTCAAAAACAGTTTTTGAAAACTGATTTGATAGTTAATATATCACATCACTTATACCCTCATACGTACATTTGATAAAGAAGTGTGATGCTATATCATATCATATAATTGTAACATATATATATATATATATATATATATATATATATATATATATATATATATATTTGTTGAAAAATTAGTAGAACACAATATGGCTAAAGCTTGAAAGTTGAAACCTAAAGTTGTGAAATCTTCGCTTTAGATGTTAATTCCAAAAAAAAGAAAAAAAAAGAAGAGATCTTTCGCTTTAGACTTAACAACAAAAGAGGTGGAAAAAAAAAAAAAAAAACAAGAGAGCAAACCTTTCGCTTTAGGTCAATGATTTAGTCTGGTGCAGCACCATATGTTCTTTAAGATAACCAATAACATCTCGTCTTAATATAACTTGGATGTTAATCTGTTCATGAATGGAAAATAAAGAATAGCTTGGTCATCAATACACCCCTTTCTCTTTTTGTTGGACTACCAAATGCCATTTCTTAAATAAAATAAAAATCGATTAAGAGTGTGTTTGGATTATTTTTTATTTTAAAATAAATATATTTTTTTCTACTTGTTCGGGTTATTTCAAATTTAGATCTTTTTATTCAATTTCTTTATTTCCGTTTGACATTGAAGCAGGAGATAAAATTTTCTCTAGGCTTTTTTTTTAGTAAAGATTTTGCGATATAATAGTTTTCACTAAAAAGCTCTTTCAAATTTCGAGTGTTCAATAACTTATTAAAAATATTAGTGCTTTAAAATCTTGAATTGATAAAAAAAACAAACAACAAATTGCAGAGCTTTTTACTAAAAGATTCAAATTTTAGATGTGTTTGATTCAGCATAATTTGATTTTTAGAAAATATTTTCTGCATTTGTGGGTGTTTGGAGTGATTGAAAATGTTGGTTGACTGTAAAATAAAGGCATTTATGGCGAAAATTGGTTTACGCTTTTATTTTCTACAAATCATTTTCTGCCTCACCCAAAACTCATCAATCAAATCTTCACCCTACATTGTCAACTACCCAACTACCACCCCCCACCAACGTTCTCAATCTCTGGTTGCCAACCATCATTGGCCCTGGTCGTTGCTACTCTCCATCACCACCGGTTTTCTATAGCATTTTCAGAAACGTAACCAAACACTTAAAAATTTTTCCTTTTAAAAAAATATTTTCCATTGAACCAAACAGCCTACCTTTAATTAAAGTTGTTTTGTTGTAAATAGTAAATCCCCTACAAATCTTTAACGAATTTGCCAAACTTTCATCAATTTAAGGTGAATTAGCTTTAACCCCTTAATATACTCTTCGACCCTTTTGAAAATAAAATCAGACAAAACCTTCATCAATATAACTAACAGAAACCAAACACACACTTTATGAATAATGTAAATGGTGAAGAACACAATAGAAGGTTATTTTCCTCGCTTCACTTTGGTAGCTGTAGAAATGTGGGACCAAAGTTCGATTTTTGATAAAGAGAAAGTGGAAAGGAAGCCTAAGGCTAAGCTTCCGGTCACTTGCTCAGTGACCAGTTGATTCTAATGTTGACTGAGTAACAATTTTTAGATCAATGTCTAGGATTCTCTGGCTATATGGGCCCCAAAGGATCAATTAGGTTCAACCATTGCCCATGTTCCCAAAATAAAATACTTGTCTTTCCGTGTATCAAACTATGAATTATTGGGCCACTTAACAGTGCAAGATATTGTTAGTCATATAATGGTACTAGTGGCTTGGCTTGCCCACATTTCTTTTTCTATCTTTTGTTGGTACTTTATTTTCTTCGGTGGTTGGAATATGAAAGCTACAAAGAAGAATCCCACCGACGATTACCTATCCCTCCATTACTTTCCCTCTTTTTTTATGTCCTCCAAAACCCACCACAATTAAAGTTTCATTGTGTTAGATAGCTAGAGATCATGGGAAACTGTATCTTTGGAGGCTTGGGAGATGTTGATGGTGGTGTAATCAAAGTGGTCACTTCCAATGGAGGCATCATGGAGTTTTATGCACCAATTACTGTAGGTTCCATCACCAATGAGTTTCCAAGCCATGGCATATTTAGAAGTCATGATCTTTTCTGGAAACCACTCTCTCACCATGAAGAACTTGTGGCAGGACAGTCATACTATCTACTCCCACTCAATGCAACAACAGACACACAACAACAAGGCCAGATTGTTCGACAAGGTCACATTCGATCTAATAGTATACCAGCATCGTTGGTTGCACCATATAGGATGTCATTTGATTACCAAGGTGCGCTAAAGAGGTCATACACTGAAGTTTTCTCTAGGTACAATCATGGTAGGTTTTGGAAAGTGAAGCTTGTGATAAGCCCTGAGCAATTGTTAGAGATATTGTCACAAGAGGCTCGTACCCAAGAGTTGATAGAGAGTGTGAGGACCGTGGCAAAGTGTGGTAGTGCAGTGTCTTCTGTGGAGTTTTCAGATCAATGGAGCCTCTCGAGCAGTCGAAATGCTTCCTCTAAGAAAGATGGTTTATTAGACTTCTAGTGGAAATTAATTCTTCTTCTTTTTTTTTTTATTATTTAAATTTCTGAGAGATGAAAATTAGCTTTTGTATGTCATGTCTTCACTGTATTGTATTTATGCGCGCATGGTAATGTGATGTAGACTTCTTCGGATTTTCCATTTGAAAGACATTTTTGTTTTTGGTTTTACTTATTTTTGCTACATGAAAAGGGTGGGGTTCGAATCCTAAATAGCGGGTACCAATACCACTGAGCTAACAATTCAAAACCCCAAACCTCTGTAAGAGATTTTTGTGGTCGAGTTTGATTTGGGTTCTAGTGTCTATCTTAAATATTTAGGACAAAACATATGCCCTAAAATGATCACGCATCATTCTCTTTGGGCAGAAACTTTACCATTTGTGATCATAGTAATTCAAGGTAAACTTTGAAGTAGATAGGTAGAAAAATGGCCTGTAACAACTCTCTCTCTCTCTCATAATATAAAAAGTGATTCTATAATGTATTTGGTTGAAATAGATAAGATCATGTAGAAGTAGAACCACATGTTGTGAGAGGTAAATGTTATTATTATTATTTTATTTATTTTTTTACAATTTTAACGTTTACATTTTAGAATCGAGTGGTAATTGTATGGTGTAAATCCAAATCAGTTTTGGACTTACCGACTGAAAAGAATAAACTATTTTGGAGGCTGGTTACTCGGCCCAGTAGAGGAGGAGGTCTTGGGATTGACTCTCCTGGGCTGGGCTTCAGTCCTTCTATGTTGACAACTTGAGAGTAACTGCTACGATTCTTGTTAGTTCATATTTTTATCAATCTTCATAGAGTGCGAAGCCCATATTATAATTTTGGACCATGGCTCAAGCTCCTGGCTACTCCCAAAGTCACACTTCAAACAAAGCCCAATACAGCATTCTACAGACATAAAATTAGCATAAATTAATCAAGGGAATGAGCAAGCTAAATATATAATTACCTTTTATATTTGATTCATTCTGAATGAAAGAATTCGGAAACAAAGTATTCACTCTCATCATTAAAAGTAAGTAGCTTGTTCCCTGTTTTGTTTTTTTGTTTTTTTTTCCTTCCTTATTACAATCTGTTTTGTGATATTAGGGAATCATATCCATATTTCATTGTAAATCTAAGATTATCCTTTATTCCAGTCTTGACTAGTATGTGTATACTAGTTGTTAACATGTGCTATAAACAAGAAAATTTTATTCCAAAAAATTTCAAACTTAGAATTCAGTCAACATACCTCATATTTAATTAAGACTTATTGCTTTAGTACCATATTTAATCCAAGAGTACATGCACGATCCAAATAATTCAAAATTTATTTTATACCTATTCCATATCAAGACATAAAAAATTGATAACATATTATATGCAAAAAGTATCACATCAAGTATCAACTTATAATAACCACACAACAGCATCAGTTACTTAGAAAAATTTTCAAGCTTCAAAGTCACAGACCTACCTCAAAGTTCACAACAATAAAGAATATTGCCAAAATCATACTTCTTTACCTTCGTGAACTTCCACACAAACCAAGCAAAAAAAAAAAAAAAAAACCCTTAAATTTAGGGGTATGGACTACTATCTTGTCAAATTAAGTAAAAAATTACAAAAATACTGACTCAAATTTTGAATAACATTAAAATTCCAAAAACCCAATCTTCTTTTCTTTTCTTTTTTTCTCACAATTTCCCATCAACCAAATGGAGAAAAAAAGTGTAGAGTAGTATACTATTATCCTATAAAAAACAAGGCACGTTGAATGTGAGTGGATCTCAAATTTTTTTTTTTTTGAAAAAAAAAATCATGAAATGCATGAGACTCCAATCTACCAACCATGTAATTAAACCTTAGTCTAACAAAACAAAATATAAACCATATCAGATTCTATTGTATAATAGCAATAAAATCATCAAATTAAGACAAATATTTCAAATTTTCAAGAAACATGTGATAATAATAATATTAACTAATAAAACATTAACTAATGAAACACATGGTTGAATTTAATGGCCTCAAGTTTCATGAGAACATGTTTAAATAATATATGAACAAAATTTGACTACAAACTTAGTTGTAGCCATTGTCTACAACTTCTATTAAACAAAATTAACATGACTACATATTTTGAAAATCTAATTATCAGATTGTATGTTCTTTATGTCTTTAACACATATTTTGATTTTGTGTCAATCAAACGTTATTTATTATTCAACCCATAAACTAATTTTTTATGCATAATTTTATACTATAAGAATTTGAAATTTAAACATTTGATTGATGTTGAAGTTATTGATCTTTGACCTAATAGAAATTTTGCAAGTATCAAAGATATAAGAAAAAAAAAATGTAATCTAATTGTGGGTTTGTCAAAATTAACATCTAATAAAAAAAATATTAGTAGAATTGTGGCGTGTTTCATTTGATGAATTGAATCACATGTAATGCTGACTAAAACTCATGATTTCATATTCACTATCATGTACTTAACCAGAGTAGAAGTCTCATTTGTACAGCAACTCATTAAAAAAGGTCTAATGCATTCCAATTTTGTTTCAAGAAATTTTGAGAATAACATATTGCAAATTTTCCGGCAATTCATTACTTTAACCATTTGATTTCTTGCTACTCAAGCACTTTCTTCTAAACTTCTTTATCAACAATAACTGAACTGTGACGATTTTCTTTTGCTTTAATACAATATAACACACACCAACTAGTTATTGGATTGGGCTGAATTGGGCTAAAGTATTAGATGATATTCGAAGTGTTAGCCTGACTGCCTGAGTACTAGTGGGCTATTACAGGGGCCTGATATATGGAGTCAGCAGCGATGGTGCGGGCTGAGGGGGGCTGACTCAGGCCCAGGCCTAGGCCTTTTCTCAACAAATTAGTTGTGCCAAAGTGGCTAAGAGAAAAGTAGACAATTGGTTTTTTTTTTTTTTTTTTTTCATTTTAATGTTTAGAGGAGATGAAGGGGTTCATTTCTAGGTTGTTCCATTGTT
Source organism: Quercus tomentella (assembly GCA_028535165.1). NCBI lineage: Eukaryota > Viridiplantae > Streptophyta > Magnoliopsida > Fagales > Fagaceae > Quercus > Quercus tomentella. The sequence goes on from JAPQVY010000155.1 coordinate 28,932,280, forward strand.
TTCTTTTGGGTTTAAAGATACAACACAAGAAGAGATAAGGGCACCAAGCTGCTTTTCAGCTGGGACATGTAATGGGCCCACACCTACCTTGTACGTGGGCTATAAAATCGGTGGGCTCACAATTATTATTATTCTTTTGTACCAGGGTGCAGGGGTTGGGGCCTTGGGAGGCACCCATGCTTTTAAATTTCATTTATTTATTATTTTTTTAAACTTTTTTAGCGTGCGTTCAGGAGAGGATGTTTGCACGTTTTGCGTTTGGCAGAGGTACTGTTTATGGACCAGCCATGAAGTAAAAAACGCAGTAAGTTTTCAGCAACAGTATTATGTATTTTTTAAATTATTTTGTTATAGTGTTTTCAGCAATAAAATTTCAATTTTTAACAAAATAAGCAGTATCCAAACAGACTCTTAATAATGAAAAACAATATTTTAGACCCATATCAAGATTAAAATTGTTTAGGAAATTATTAAGGGAATGAAACAAAATAGTTGGTAATTGTGGTATGTATATATATATATAGTTCAATTTCTACACCTCTGCTAACTAAAGAAATATATATATATATATATATATATATATATATATATATATATTTATTTATATATATATTATTTTCCTTCAAAAATTACCCTAAAAGTTAAACTAATAAGCAATTAACATTACTTTTTTTGGAGTTATAACAAGAAGAAGAATAAAAGTTTTTTATTTTTTTATTTTTTATGCTCGTTGATTTATTATCTTTAAGATAATATTTTCCCCCACCCAAATTAAAAGTAATTTCTTTAACAAATTATTTTTCTCGACATTTCTCTCAACCGAATTGCCTTTTACTCAACTGAACCATAGTGCGAACCTAAAAAAACATCATACAGAGAGTTTTCTAGACCTTATGCAATACTTCACTTGAGAAATTAATTGAATGTCACTTTGCTCGACTCTGCGACAACTTGCTTAACTATAAATCTTTGTCTCCTTCATTCTTCCACTTCAAATGTGGGATTACCATTAACCACATAAAATCCATATGTTGCCACAAAATAGGAAGGTTCAAATTTCATTTATTTCAATTAACTTTCTCTAAAGTATCATGTAATTTGTAATTAACTAATTATCAGATAATTGTATAAAACAATGTCATATATTGATACTTGGCACACTGTAAAAGACATCCTAATAAAACTAAATTTATTATTCAACCATCAGAAACTTTACCAATTAAGCTAACAAAATATAAAATATTTGTTGATTGTCATTAATTGATAGTTAACTTTTTTTTCCCATACGATATACATATATACATATAAATTTTGTTAAACCAGTTGCATTTCAACTTAATATTATGTTTTCCAATTTGAGAGTTAAAAAATGGTCCAAAACATTGAGGAAAAAAAAAATTCTATTTTGGGGTCTATTTTCATAAATGAAAGTTTTGAGTCATAAATTAATGGGAAAAATACCAAGACACCCCTTAAACTTTGGATTAGTGGCCAATACATTTCCTAAACTTTTATTTTAGCTGATTTACTCCTTGAACTTTATACACCTGCCAAATTGAACCATCTCTTAAGTTTTCTGTTTAAATCACTAACAAAACTCATACGATTCCGTTCCAATCGAAATTCAAGATTTGGCCGATATGAATGCTGAGCTCGGTGAAGAAAAAATAAATAAATAAAGAAGAAGAAGAAGAGGAGATGAAGATAAGAATAGAGATTAGAGGAGAACTAGAGAATAGTTTGTTTTTGAGGTCTGATGAGTGATGAGAGTGGAGATAAAACTTGATAAATGTGAGATTTGAAAGCTCATTCACGTGGGTACCTGTGAGGTGAACATGTGGTTGTGAACTTTTTTGGGATTTTGTTTTTTTATTGTTTTATTTAATTTCCTTAAAGCTTGCATAAGCAATAACAAGAGAGTGGCTACATTACTGGAACTACCCTCTTCCTCCCACAAATTCAAGCCGACGTTGTCACTACCTCTTTGCTGAAACCGGTGTTTTTGTTTGTATTTGTTGTTTAGGTATTTCTTTAGTGAGAAGGAAGGGAATTTTTTGTGTTTTGGTTTTTGCTTGTAGGAGGTTGATAGTGAGTTTCCTTCTTGAGATTTCTTCTCTGTATTTGTTGAGAACATCTAGAATTGTTTCTCTAGGTTTTTGTTTTGGGTGTGAGTGGGTCTTTGATAGTGAGAATGGAGGATAAGGTTGGTGGTGGTTTCTCTCTCTTCTTCAATTTGTTGGACGTTAGTGATTTAAACGGCAAAATTAACGGATGGTTCAATTTGGTAGGTGTACAAAGTTCAAGGAGTAGATTGGTTAAAATAAAAGTTTAAGCAGTATATTGGCTACTAGGTCAAAGTTTAAGGGAGTGTCTTGACATTTTTCCTTAAATTAATTAGAATTATAAGGAAATATTAATCATTTTCTATATAAGCTAAACAATAAAAAAATATTTTGACTCATTTTTAAGTTTGTAACCACACAAAAGAAATTGAGTTAATTTTTTTCTTTAAAAAAAAAGAAAAAAGAAAAAAAGAAGAGAGTCGTGATCAAGATTCAAAAGTGCCAGCATGCAAAAGGAACCCAAGATATATATATATTAAATAATATTTATGTTGGAAAAAATGAACTATACCTGACAATATCCCTAAATAAAAAAGGGAAGAAGCAAAAGAGAGCAAACAACCCCTGTTTGTGGCCACCCCTCCCTCCATCAAGAGTGCCATATTTATCATTTTTTATTATTTTTTTATTTTTTATTTTTATATATGATGTAGGACACAATTTACTATTTAATTATTGTAATTTATTATTTTTGTATTTTTATGTAAAAAAACGTTATTTTAGGTTTAGATGATTTATTTCCTTGTTTTTAGGTGCATTTAATGCTTTTTACGTCAAATTTGATTCCTGTTATGGTTAGGTATCAATTAGGAGTTATTTTAGATTATATTTTCTTGTCTGTCAAGTTTTAAGGAGCCCTTAAATAGGCCCCTAAGTCTGTAAACGTTTTTTATAGTTTATTATCAATAAAAATTCAGACTTGTGTCTATTGTGTTCTCTGGTGGATTCCAGACCTATCACCTTGTGGATTCAAGGAACCCCTCGTGGATTCGAGGTTTACTACCCAGGAACTAACAGTTTAGTTTCTGTCTATCAAAGAGAGCATCGTGTGTGCTTCTCTTCAGACTTCCGCGACATCAGTTGATAACTTTGCATGTGTCATTGTGATAGGTGTTTTTGTTTTTTTGTTTCGTTTTTGAGTTTTAGGCTTATTTGAGAAGCAAAATATGAAGAAGATGTAGCTATGTATTTGGACTGAAAGAAATAATGATTTAGGGTTGTATTAGAATCAATCAAGATTCTACACAATTCCATGATCGATCTAGACGCAACTTTCCTCCAACTTTCTTATACAAATGATTATGCACCGATCAGATCAATTTCCAAAAATTGTAGGGTCACTGAATATCATATGATCCCTCCGAATTGCAATTTTAATAAATTTGGTACTATAAGCATATATTGAATATTCCTTCACTTCTTTAGTTTAAAAAAAAAAAAAATAAAAAATAAAAAGTAGAATGCCGGTGAACGTACATGGTCCATATATAATAATGCTAAGTGCTGCATCACCAATAATGCGATGGAAGTATCATATCGTAAAGTGTATATAATGGTCCCTAATATTATCTGAATTGGACAAATAAGTCCCTTTGACAGATGAAATGGACACAAAATTGATGTAGCATATATATGTATCCCATATTCTGAAATTGTAGGTTTGTTACAGGTCACACGTTTGTTGATTTTTGGTTATATTTTTTGAGAACTCTGTCCAGATCCAACAAGTGTGACATTACCATTGTCGTTTTTCAATAAGTAAGTACACAAGTCCACTAAACTGTACTGTACCCCTTTCAATTTCGCTTTAATAAGTTCCCCAATAATATAACATGCCCTATTTCTTACAACAACGAATTCCTGTGTATTCCATTGTTTCTTGGTCATTCTCAACGTACAATCTCTGGGCACGATGATATACATGTTTACTTGCTTGTTTCATAGCATGAATAACAACCAGCTCAGCTGATAAGAGTCACACCCTATTCTCTTAACAGTACTAAAAGCCTTCTTAGTCCGTTTGAAAATGGAGGATGAAAAATGAAAGTTTTCCTTCGTTTGGTAGGTTGAAAAAGGCAGTGAATGGAAAATGTGAAAGAATATAATTTTTTTTTTTTCATAATATGTGTTTGGTAGAGATCGAGGATGAAAAAAATTGAAGAATAAAGAGTAAATTACCATTGTATCTTTATTATTAAAAATAGAATGATGGATATGTGGGGTAATTTTAAACTTTGAGAAAAATTATGAGATATCCTAAAGATATTGGTTTAAGAAATATTTTATAGTAGTTTTTTATATTTTCCATGAAAATGGTATCAAAATTTTCTTAAAATATTCAATTAATAAATATTCTAATAGTATCCGTTAACCAGACCCTTAAATATTTTTTTCTATCATTTTATCTTTACCTTAGTCTTTATTTCCAAATTTAGAAAGGAAAAAAAAAATATGGTGAGCTTAGGGTTGAAAACTTTATCTACCCTGTTTTCTTCCCTCCTTTTTCATTTCAACCCAGAGAAATGGAAAATCACATTGGCCTTTTCTTATTCCTTCCCCATTTCCCATTCTTTTCATGCCAATCAAACATTGCGTTAGTTTGTCAGCTTGTTTTTTTTTTTTTTTTTTGATGGGAAGTTTGTCAGCTTGTTTAATATTGAAGTTTGAACCAATTTAGTTTCTCTAGAAAGCTTACCTCATGAGTTAAGATTCGAGGGACCCAAGTTTAATTACCTTGACTTTTGAGCACATGTATATATTATCAGTATCGGAACTAATTATTTGACACTTCTTTGTCACCCTCTTGATCATTAGTTTCAAAATTAATTGACCATGCATCCTACAAATAAAGATGGAAAATTATAGTAGCCTGGAATTCGTGACCGGTGGGCAGCCGACACAACTCAAATCGAGTTTATGAATTTTTATATTTTTCGTGAACGAAACCATATATATGAAACAATGTTGAAAGAATGGGTTTGAGTAATTGATTCATATAAATGATTTATGACTTATGATGGCGTGTTGAAAGTTCATAAAATAAATGTGAGTCCGACCAGATAAAAAAAGCAAATATAGAAAAACACACCAAACAGAAGGAAATACGGAAAGGAAGAAAAGCACGATACAGTCTTAATTCGTATAACCACTGTGAAATTGACGACCGCCAAGGCACCAACCCATATATAATATGTTCAAAATTCTGCTGATATATCAAATCATTGATTCAATGAATTTATATATTTTATCGTTTATCTTGTGGTGGCGGCCGCAACCACGACAATTGGTAAAAAAAAAAAATTAAATTTTTTTTTATTCTTTACTTGTTTTCATTGCTATATTGATCGGTTTAAATTGCCTTGACTCAGAAGTTTTTACCATTTTTCACCATAACATTTTTTTTTTTACCCAGCTGAATAATTAACCACAACAAATTTGTTTGCACCTCAAATGCCAATATTACATATAGCTAGCACGAAACTTGATTGATTAGAAAGATAATTAGCTAGCTAGTCATATAGTCCTTCTGGAACTTGTTTAATTTATTATTGTTGATATTGTTGGTGAATAATTTAATGTACGAAGAATATTTTGCCACCTTCAACATGTGCCTGTTGACAAAACTTTAATTTGCATCGCTAATTGGTATGATTAGTTGGCAGAATCTCTTCGAAAACAAAGAAATGAAAGGGCAAAGGATAAAGTTAAATTGATGAGGCCATGAGGGCCATATAGCGGCTACAAAGGCAATGATTTTAGACCTTAATCGTAAATTCTTCAAAAATATCAAATTTTAGTTGGCATTGATAGGTACAAGACGGGGGAGGCTTTTTGACATATACAAAAAGATAGACCTTCAATTTGCTGAGAAACAAACAATAATGCACGTTGTTGCAAAGGTGTTCATAAATATGCAAGAAGTCTTGTCTTTCATGCATAATGACATAATGTTTGTCCTAATGAGTTGGTATGGCATTGTCAAGTCTGGGGGTAACGTTCTCACCTTCTATGAGGCTAGAGATTTTGAGTGATGCCAAAAAATATTCCGTCCAACCTTACTTGTTCCGGTTCGTTCCGTTCTGAACGAGTTTTTCCTTTTCTGAAGAGGTGATAGAATAGTGATGGATTTTACTTGTCGAATCCTATCTTCAATGTTTGTATATATAGAAATAATTTAATATTTTTGTACATATTCTAATTATAATTTATTTCTTTATATTTTATATACAACCATCAATAAACTTTCCTCTCTCTTTCTTAGCACTCTCAATACTCTCTCATTTATCTTTCATCCCTATTTTATTAATGTCAGTGCCATCTCATTAAGGATGACAAAATATTTCCAACCGACCTTGCTCCTAACTTGACTTGCTCTCTCTCCACACAAGTTTTTCCCTCCTTAAATAGGGGAAGAGAGACACCTATGATCCGATTTCAACTCGTCCCATTATTATCTTTATTATAGATACTACAAAATTTAGAAGTTCTAAATTAGAACCCAAAACAAAAAAGAATATATTAAACCTGCTATGTACTAATTTAACTACAATAAATTTGTAAACTCAATCACTTTACAATGAATGTATGTGATCGGTGTCATTTCAACAACATAATAAATATGAAAAATACTAAAATTACTATTGATTTTACTACATAAACTTATAAATTGATTTGATAATGAATGTGTTGTCATTTCAACAAAATATAATATATAATTATATGAAATACTTTTTGTAATTTGTGACACATTATTTTGAAACTTAAACATTTCCATTAGAAATACTAAAAAGTATCAGTTTGATTATAGGCTTATAAAACTCTTGATATTTTGTAAGATTTATATAGTAAATTTTTAGCCGACATGAATCAAAAAAAAGAAAAGAAAAAGAAAAGTAATTAAGTAACTGGCATTTTTCACTTGTCATTAAAGTGTAAAGTGGCTCAAGGAAGATGGTTTTTTATTGCCTAATTGTCTCTCCCTCTCTCTCTTTTTATTATTTATTTTTTTAATATTGGCCAATTGAAAAAGTTGAAGATAGGCTAGTGAATAACTTCTAGGGTAAAGTCCATATATAGCGCTTAACCTTACCAGTCAGGAAAATAGAAGGAAATACGGGCTATCAAGCTTGATTGATCTAAAGTGGCCCTTCACCTTCTAGAGAATATTATTGAATAGGCCAAAAGAATTCCTAAGATCTTTTTATGCTAATCTTTTCTCCTTTCTCCTTTTTAATTTTTAAATGAAATAATATATATTATATCTTTGACATTAGATGATAACTCTCTTTTTAGTGTGGTATCAATATCTCTTAATTGATATTCTATCATTTCTCTTTCATCCCTACTTTATCAATGTCAGTGCCACCTCATTAGAGATGACAAAATATTTCCAATCGACCCTACTCCTAACTTGACTTGCTCTCTCTCTACACAAGTTTTTCCCTCCTTAAATAGGGGATGAGAGACACCTATGATCCGATTTCAACTCGTCCCATTATCATCTTTATTATAGATACTACAAAATTTAGAACCCAAAACAAAAAAGAATATATTAAACCTGCTATGTACTAATTTTACTACAATAAATTTGCAAATTTGATCGCTTTACAATGAATGTATGTGATCGGTGTTATTTCAAGAACATAATAAATATGAAAAATACTAAAATTACTATTGATTTTACTACATCAACTTATAAATTAATGTGATAATGAATGTGTTGTTGTCATTTCAACAAAATATAATATATAATTATATGAAGTACTTTTTGTAATTTGTGACACATTATTTTGAAACTTAAACATTTCCATTAGATATATTAAAAAGTGTCAGTTGGATTATAGGCTTATAAAACTCTTAATATTTTGTAAGATTTATATAGTAAATTTTTAGCTGACATGACTCAAAAAAAAAAAAAAAAAAAAGTAATTAAGCAACTGGCATTTTTCACTTGTCATTAAAGTGACAAGGGGCTCAAGGAAGATGGTTTTATATTGTCTAATTGTCTCTCCCTCTCTCTCTTTTTATTTTTTTAATTTTTTAATATTGGCCAATTGAAAAAGTTGAAGATAGGCTAGTGAATAACTTCTAGGGTAAAGTCCATAAATAGCGCTTAACCTTATCGGTCAGAAAAATAGAAGGAAATATGGGCTATCAAGCTTGATTGATCTAAAGTGGCCCTTCACCTTCTAGAGAATATTATTGAATAGGCCAAAAGAATTCCTAAGATCTTTTTATGCTAATCTTTTCTCCTTTCTCCTTTTTATTTATTTTTTAAAATTTTTAAATGAAATAATATATATTATATCTTTGACATTAGATGAGAACTCTCTTTTAGTGGTATCAATATCTCTGAATTGATATTCGATCAAGATTGAAGTGATGCCAATATGCTTTTGGGTATTAATTAGTATTTACCTAAAGTTCTATAGAACACAATGGGAACGAGAAAAAAGCGAAAAGAAAGTTGCAAAATTTCCCCGTCTTATAATATTGCGTGAGATATGGAGGAACCCCAGCCACGTGAATATTTTATCCACAAAATTTTGAAGCACAACTGGTGCCTGCAAAGACCCATCTTTGCTATATCGATCGAGCTGTTGCATCTTGCATGTTAGGCAGTACCAACCTTTGGGGCAACTTTCATGCTTCAAATATCTCTTCAGTGAGAGTCCCTACTGATATAAAATCTTGACCTCGATTAAATCATTCACTAATAATGGTCTTGTTACTTTAGGGTAAAGCTGCTTTATCAAGATTCGTCTGAGACAAACTCACTGTTTGATTAAATATAAGAAACTTCAAGAGCATGGGTTGTTGCTAAATCATCTTTAATCAAATTAATCCTTTCTCTGTCAAATGGGGCTAGCTTGCACCCTTGTCTCAGGACACCTAAAGTCCAATCATATATGAACGTAATAGAAGAATTGTGGATAAAGATAAATTTGGTTTGTGTTTCTTCCTTCGTGCATAATGTGTGTGTGTGTTTACCAGGTCAAGGATATCTAGGGGGCTTACAAATGCAAATTAAACCATTTAATATGACAATATATTCGTTCATTGAATTGTTGGAGGCGTGCATGATTTTTATTTAACTATTTATATCTTGCATGGTTGATTGCAATATATATATATATATATATATATATATATATATATATCTTTTATTTTTAATGACTGAACCTGGTCTCGAGCAGAGTATTGCATAGGCATGATACATAAGATATTTATAGCAAGAAATAGGAAATGCTTAAATAGATATAAAAAGCTATATTTTGTGCAAGAAAAGAGGAAACCGTACGTTAAAGAGATAAACACTTCGAATGCAATAAATATTTACTGTATCATATATTTATCATATATGATATGCTAATCTTTTTTTTTTTTTTGAGAAACATATAATATGTTAATCTAGAGTGATAGTTTTCATATTAAACAAAAAAAAAAAGGAGGGGGGGGGGGGGGGGGGGGGTGCAGCCACACTTTAAAAGCTTTCGAATTATCAGTGTGTACACATTGGCACATTGCACATAATTTTGTCAATTTTTTTATGCAACGTGAAGGCATCCTTTAATTGATAATTATTGTTTAAATAAAGTTATTAAAGCAAATAATTTTGAATCAACTTGTCGATAAAGCACCTGCATTATTATTATAGGAAGCACCTGCATTTTTAATAAACTTCTCCAGAAACAGAGGTTTAAGGTTGAAGGTTCAAGGCATGAAAGTCAAGAGGTTTGGAATGCACCCCATTGTGAACACTACTAGAGTCGTTTATCAACAGAAGTATAGTCAAAATTGACGTGCGTATTTTTTGCCTGCACCTTGCACTAGCAGAATGCCATTTGGCGGTCACCTATGATCTCGTTCTATTTCTTTGTTTATATATATATATATATATATATATATATATATATAGGCTATTTCAAAAATCATAACAAGTATTCTTTAAAATAAGATTTTCCTACTAATGATAGGCTTAATTATTTCTGTCCTTTTTTAAGATATAAACTTGGGATTCAAGCATTTGTTTTGAATTTGTAGGACTAGAATTATATGATTTATAAAACATATTTGTACTTAACCTAAACCTTCCTATACATTACAAGGCACATTAAGCACAACTTTTTGGTGAGAGAGAGCATTCAAATAAGCGCTTGAAGCCTTTCTCCTGGAACCTAAAACAGAAAAAAAACAAAAATTATATATAATATTTGGGGGAAAAAAAATAAAAATCTGAGGACCCCATAGCCATATAGATGGCTCCCCCCACTGAGTATGAAGAGTGATTTGCGAATGTTTAAATGCTTTGAAAACAAAGAATTGCCCAGACATTAAAAAAAAATACCAGCTCGACAAGAATCTAAGAAGTAATTTTAAAATAATATTTTTCTGAAATCACTTTTACAAAATGCACTTTTGAAAAAAGTTCGTGAACCCAAGCTACGATAATTCACAAACTTAGTCAAATTGAGACTTTTGAAGTTTGCTTACTGTTAACTAAGGCATGGCTTCAGCAAATTAAAATGATAAAGGACCATAAATAAATATAACGTTAGTAATATTACAACGAAACTTTTTTTTTTTTTTTTTTAGAGAGATGCGAATTCTCTCCGGCCACAAGATGCTAGTCAGAGGATCATTCTTTCTTTTGAGCATGAATAAAGCACAGGAGGTGGGGTACATACTAATAATTATTTTGAAAATCCTACAATTGCATTCCACATTATTTATGTTTTAAGATGCAATCCAAATTTCATTTTAATTAAATTTTTTTTTTATTATTCAATCAATAAATTCATATTTTGTGTCTAAATTAAAATGAAATTTTTTAATATTTAAATATATATATATTGTAAGGACCAGATTTGATATCCCAACCCAAGGTATGAATGGACTTAGACCCAAAAAGCCCAAAACAATGAATTTGTATAGAATGAGTTAGAAAACTGGGCTTTAGTTATCCAAATAACAAGTTAGGTAGGTTTGATGACAAAAGAATGAAAATACACAAGTGTAAACTGAAGAAAAAATGTCCTCAGCGAAGTCCGAGGACACTGGTTCTTATATAAAGTTCTTAGGTAATGTTACGAGTCTGATTCTAGATTGTTACAGTGTTTCTTTCATAATTTTTCCAATCCTTTCCTTATGGGAGGTCTCTTACATTATATAGATCCCTCTGGACCATCTTGATCCTATATTTGTTGATCATTTGAGCCCTTACTTGAGTACCTGTCCCATCAAACACCCTCTTTGGCTTTCTGTGAGTTGTGATTGCCAAGGCAGCACTGTTCAGGGGTCTTCTCCACAAAAATGTGACTAGAAGAGTAGCTGTAGTGCATTTAATGCGGTGGTAATAGCTTTCCCTTAGATATTTTTGAGTTCCCATCACCCTGGTACGTTTATGATGCACGTCCCTATCGCTGGAGTTTCCTAGAAGGTCACCTTAATTATCAGGATACATACTGGAGTTGTTCCCAGTTTATCCGAGGAGATGTTCCTTCTCGGATCACCTTCCATTCATTCCCTACTTATGAGGGTTTAGACTGGAATTACCCATAGCTATTTATTCCTCCTCGGACCATTCATGTCGTCGGACCAGGCTCAGGCCCAATATACACTTTAGGCCCTTAACCCTACATATATATATAGATGAGATAGTTATTTGTAATGTTTTTCTAAAGTGGAATATTCAAAGAACAGGAAAAGGAAGAGGTTAAATTTTTTTTAGATTCGATGAGGGTTTGACCATGGTTGGACCTTGATGATGTCTAACTTAATTAATAATTAATTAATTAAAATACAAATAAAAATATTTAATTTGGTAATCAACATCAAAATTAACCCAAAAAAATCTAAATAAATTTTAAAAAATTTCAATTAAATCTTCATGATTGTTACGAGGATAATAGAAATTGATAAAGTATAAATATGAATAATTTTTTTGTTTAATGATGAGCTCGAAGATATTGTTCATCCAGGCATGGAGATGGACGAGGAACAAACCATAAATGAGACCTTTAATACCTGAGCCGTTACGATTGGACGAAGTAAAGAGGATAACAACTCAGAGATCTCCATATCTTGGCATTAAGTGTCAGAGACGTTACCCAAACAGGAAATTAAACCACCATTAATGGTGGTTCCAACGGCTAGGAAAGCAGAAGCCTATATAAGGCACAACCAACCAAAGGTAAAAAGACATGATCAGAAATATATTCCCATCAACCAGAATTTTCCTTTTATCTCTCTCTTTCTCTCTCTCTCTCTCTCTAACTTTACCATCAGAGGCTCATCGGCTGGCACCACGCCGGTGACCTATCTGTTACTTTTCTCTACTGCTTTGCAGGTCACGTCGAAGCCATCTAGACGATCCTAACCATTGACGATTTTTGCACTCATCAGTCTGGCACCGTCTGTGGGGAAAAACGTCTTCTTTTTCTAAGTCCTACCTTGCCCTACCCTTATTGTCATCTAGATGGAGTTCGGTGTGCAACCAGAATCAGCCGCCCTGGCACTACAGGTCCAAGCTTTCATGGCCAGTGTAGAAGAACTGATAAAACAAAACCAGGAGATAAGATAGCGGCTGTAACAGGAAGAAAATCGTTCATCGAGAAAAGCCAAAAACAATAGGAACGAGGATGAACCGTGAGACCTGGAGGGCAGCTAAGGGGAAGACGGCTCGAGGAGAACAGAGTGTTTCGATGAAGCAAGCAATGACCTCCTGAGGAGCATGAGGAAAGAGATGGACGAGCTCAGGAATGCAATGAAGGGGAAAACTGAGAAAAATTTAGATGAGATGGTGAGAAGAATTGATTCCCCATTTACACAGAAAGTCCTCGAATGCCCCCTCCCACCAAAATTTCGGCTGTCGCAGCTAGAATCATATGACGGGTTGAAGGACCCACTGGATCACATCACCGCCTTCAAGATGACCTTAAGCCTACAACAAACCCCGGATGAAATCGTGTGTCAATCCTTCCCCACCACCCTCAAAGGAGCAGCCCTTGTGTAGTTCAGTAAATTGGCACAATCTTCCATTGACGATTTCAATCAGCTCAACAGCCTGTTCGTGCGTCACTTCATAGGAGGACAACCCCAGAAGAGGCCAGCAGATCATTTATTGACGATCCGGCAGGAAGAAGGAGAATTATTGAGATCTTACGTGAAGCGGTTCAACAGAGAAGTGCTTGAAGTGGACGAAGCTGAGGACCAGGTACAATTGACATTGTTCAAAGCTAGGTTGAGATCTAAAGAGTTCGCCGTGGCACTCGCTAAAAGTCCTCCAGCATCAATGACAGATTTGCTTATAAAAGCTCAGAAGTACATGAATGCGGAAGACGCCTTGGCAACAATAGAGGTAGGTGGACCTTGAACATCCAAGGCAGGTTTTCAGGATGACCAGAAAGGTCAAAAGAGGAAAAGAAAAGATCACCCGTCCCATAATGATAGGGACAAGCAAAGGGATGACAAGACCCAAAAAATGGTAAACTTCACACGCTTGGTAATGCCTATTGACCAAATTTTAATGCAGATTAAGGACGACCACCAGCTTAGATGGCCAAAGCCATTGAGTGGTTCACCCAATGTTCTACACAAGAAAAAATATTGTCGTTTCCACCGGGACTACAGGTACTACATTGACGAATGCAAAGATCTCAAAGAACAGATAGAAGAGCTGATCCAGAAGGGAAGATTGCAAAAATTTGTCAAAAAAAAAACACATACGGACGACCAAAACAAGAAGATCGAACTAGGTCAGAAGAGAAGCCCAAAGAAGATGATAAGTCGCAAAAACGAACAAAAAGTGCTGTAAGCGAGATAAGGATGATCAATGGTGGTTTGACGACGGAGGGCTCTTTCAGATCCCTCAAGAAGTCACAACGAAGACAAGTCAACAGTGTCCACATGATACCACCAACGAAAAACAAGAGGAAGGAGGCAACGGATATGGTTTTCTCCGAAGAAGACGCTCGAGGTGTGAAGCAACCACATGACGACCCTCTAGTCATCATGCTTATGATAGAAGGATTCAATACCAAGAGAATTCTAGTGGACAATGAAAGCTCTGCCGATATCATTTACCTCTTCGCATTCCAATAGTTGAAGGTGGAACCAAGTAGGCTTTGTCCATTCAAGTCTCCCCTCGTCAATTTCAGTGGGGATAGGATTTATCCATAAGGGATAGTAACCCTGACCGTCACAGCAAGCACGTACCCCCAGCAAATAACAAGGCAACTCGATTTCCTGGTGGTAGATTGTCCTTAGTTGTACAATGTCATCATTAGACAACCAACTCTCAATCGATGGAAAGCTGCAACTTCAACGTACTGCTTAAAGGTAAAATTTCCTACAGAAAATAGGGTAGGAGTGATCAAAGGAGACCAAGTCCTGGCTCTTAAATGTTATCAAGCAGTACTAGCATCCAAGGAGAACCACACATGGATGATTAAGGAAGAAAGCCCGGAGACGGTAGAGGCATTGGAGACAGTTAAACTAGTAGAGGGAGAACCTACAAAGGTAACAAACATAGGAGCAAACCTTGATCCTACTATGAAGAAAGGGATAATGGAATTCCTGAAAAGGAATCTGGACGTCTTTACGTGGAGCCGTGTAGACATGCCCAGCATTTCAGAGGACGTCATTCAACACAGACTAAATGTGGATCCAGAGAAAAAGCTTGTTCATCAAAGAAGGAGGGTTTTCGCGCCCGAAAGAAACAAGACCATCACGAACGAGGTTAATAAGCTCCTGGCCGCCAAATTTATCCGAGAGGTATACTACCTGGAATGGTTGGCTAATGTCATCATGGTGAAAAAAACGAATAAAAAATGGAGGATGTGCGTGGATTTCACGGATCTAAACTAGGTCTGCCTTAAGGACAGCTTCCCCTTGCCACGAATTGACTAACTCGTTGATTCTACAGCAGGACCCAAGCTCCTAACATTTATAGACGCATTCTCGGGGTATAATCAAATCCAAAAATCAGAAGAAGATCAAGAGAAGACAGCTTTCATCACCAGCCAAGGACTCTACTGTTATAGGGTCATGTCATTCAGGCTGAAGAATGTATGAGCTACTTATCAGAGGTTGGTTAATCAAATGTTCAGTAAGCAAATTGGAAGAAACATGGAGGTGTACGTGGACGACATGCTTATCAAGAGTAAAGAGGTGGAAAGCCATTTGGACGACCTCAAGGAAACTTCGAGACCTTAAGACGATACCAGATGAGATTGAACCCAGCGAAGTGTGCATTTGGAGTTTCTTCGAGAAAGTTCCTTGGCTTCAAGGTGTCGCAACAAGGAATAGAAGCCAATTCGGAAAAAGTAAAAGCCATACTTGAAATGACCTCACCTAGGAACGTCAAGGAAGTACAGAAGTTGACAGGAAGAGTGGTAGCCCTAATCGCTTCGTCTCAAGGGTGGCGAACAAATGTCTCCCCTTCTTTAAGACTCTTAAACAAGCCTTCACATGGACCAATGAATGCGAGGCGGCGTTCTAGGAATTAAAACGATATTTGAGTAACCCACCACTATTGAGCCAGTTTAAGGAAGGTGAAGACCTGTTCTTGTATTTGGTTGTCTCCGCCACGGCAATAAGCGCAACCTTGATTCGAGAGGAAGCAAGAATCCAACGCCTTGTGTACTACGTCAGCCAAGCCTTTTAGGGAGCAGAGGCTAAATACCCACACATCGAGAAGATTACTTTCACTATGATCATCGCTTCTTGGAAGCTACACCCTTGCTTTCAAGTAAATCCGATCCTTGTCTTGATGGACCAACCAATCAAGAAGGCTATGAACAAACCAGAAGCAGCAAGCCAAATGGTACAATGGGTAGTTGAGCAGAGCCAATTCGACATCGAGTACAGACCTCGAACAGCAATAAAGGCCTAGGTGTTAGCAGACTTCATTGCCAAATTCACCATGCCTGAAGATAGCCCGACGAGCACAGCGAAGTTATAGACGATACAAATCGATGGATCATCGGCAAAAGGAAGGGGTGGGGTTAGAGTTGTCATAACCTCACCGGAAGGGGACATCCTGAAGTACGGGGTCCAACTCTAGTTCCCAGCCACCAATAACAAGGCGGAGTACGAAGCCATACTAACGGGGCTCAGGTTAGCAAAATCTATGGAAGCCAAAAATGTACTCTTGAAAAGTGACTCCAGGTTAGTAATCAAGCAAATCAAAGGGAATTATGAAGCAAAGGAACAGAGAATGCAGAAGTACTTGAAGTTGACAAACCAACTTACCAGAGACATGGAACAGGTAGTGATAATTCCCTGAAAATCAGTAGGTTGAAAGTCTCGGGCGCTGATGATCTTAGGGCTGAATCCTGGAAAAACAAATACAAAATCAGAGGAGACCGGTGGAGGCCGGTCAAGGGGCCTCCGATGATAAAGTCAGTGGATTTGTGATTCCAAGTAAAAAGGGAGTATTTTTGTGAAAAAATGTCTGAATGAATTACCTTTCGGTAGGAGAACCCTTATATAGTACCTGTCAGAGGTAGTTATCTCCCCAATCGTTGTAGAGTTCGGTGGATCTGCATATAACTTCTATAGCTAACAAGGAAGTTACACCTTTTGGGGGTTATTTTCCAAAACCGTTCATTGAGTGAGGAATTTGTAGCCTTGACAGGAAAATAAAAATAGCCCAAGTATGTTTAAGACACCGTAAGCTCGTCCGACCAGCTTTGTGGACGGACGAGATTACTTTGGACGGATAAACCGTATGCCTTCCTTCATTTACTTAGGACGAGCCATATGGACGAGCTTAAGAGTTGGAGCATTTTATAACACCATCAGTTGCCCTCTCGTCCACATGGGTCGTCTAAAGGAATGTGTAGTTTGGCACTATTTTTTTGGATGCGTGTATTTAACATCCATAGTTGGTTATGCCACGTGTCCTAATTTTACTGGTGACCAATCTTGTCGATTTATTTCTTCGAGGGTAAGCCACGTGTCATATCTTGGTTGGTTGTGTTGTTTCAAATGCCTTGTTGGGCTGTCTATAAATAGTAGAATTGCTCCCCTACCCTTTCACACTTTCTGAAATTTCCTTCCTGACATTCCTAGTCTAGAGCCTCGTCTAGAAGCCCCTCTGCGTCTTGAGTCCTCTTCCGTCTAGGGCCAGGTATTCTCCTTTTTCTTGTCTTTAGGTTTTAAGTTTCCAAAGAATGTCTGAGACGGTTCTTTCTTCGTCTAGCAATAGTATAGAGAAAGATATAGACGAGTATCACGACGATACCAGTTATAGTGGTTCTAGTGGTAGTAGTCATAGTAGTGGGGGGAGTTCTACGGACGAGGGATACACTTCAGGTGCACCTGGGTTCCTTATAGAAGTTATCCAAGAACAACTTAGAAAGGCTTCTGGTTCTCAAGCTGGTTCCCCGTCTAGTGTCCCTCCCTCTGATTCGATAGACGAGGTGGAGACCGTCTATAGTTGTGCAATAGGTGTTCATTCCAAGACGAGTGAACAGAGACTTAATAATCTTAAAATCTGGTATCAAATCCTGGACGAGTTTAACCCTAGGTTACCTGTCCGTGGAGAATGGTGCTGTAACCCTCGTTTTGGAATAGACGTCTATAAGGCTTACTTCTTAGGTGGTCTTAGGTTGCCATTAAACGCATTCGCTAGAGAGTTGTTAATTAGACTAGGTTTAGGTGTATGTCAGTTTAATCCTAATGCGTGGAGATTAGTTATTTCCATGCAAATTTTGTGGAGGGAAGTGTTTGGTGGGGATCGTCCTCTTACTGTGGACGAGTTTCTTTACTGTTATAAGCCTTCCGAAATAAATCAAATCCCTAGCTTCATCTGACAGGAATTGGAAGACGGAGTTTATCTTCGTCTCTGGTTTTTGGGCAGGGAACCCTATGGACGTTGGCAGGGATCCTTTTGCTCCTTACATTGGGGACTTAGGGAACCTTCGTCCTGAAGGTATGTCCCTCCCCTTTTTACTTTTCTTTCTCTTTATTTCATTTCTTGTTTGTACTTCTAACTTTTGTTCACTTATTGTTTTACAGCTGTTAAACGTCCGTCTTTAAGCAAGTTCTTTCGTGACCGCGTCCACAGGGCTCGTCTACACGTCGATAGGAGTTTTCACTCTCTAGTCACCCTTTGACGTCTTGCCAAGTGGGGGCTTGGTCCTGAGCCGTCAGACGAGGTTATTGCTTATGAAGTTACTATACACAGAAGTAAGTTTCTACTTATTGGCTATTTGAATATGCTATGTTGTGTATTTCTAACCTATTTATTATTTTACTTATTGTTGCAACTATTATTTGTTTTAGGAATGTCAACAATGAAGGAAAACAAAGGAAAAGAATTTGTGGGTGAGGGGAGTCGTCTTGAGGTTCAGCCTCAAACTCGTCCGTCGACTGGGGACAAAAGGAAAACCTTACCAAAGAACTTCGATTTGGGAAGCCTTCCCAGTCGTCGAGGCAAAAAGGCCAAACATGGGTCATCCCAAGTAGTTAAGTCCAGCCTCCCTTCGTCCCAGCCGTCCGTCCAGATTTTTGATGTGGACTTGTCCACACCAATTGTGACCAATACGTCTAAGACTCCCCCATCTAAGACAACTATGCCTGCCTCGTCCCATCCTTATGAGAAGACTCCTACAAATATCATTGAAAATGAAGATTTAGCTTGGGAGCGTTTTCAGATGGCTGTTTTGGACGAGGACATAAACACTTGCTATAACATGTCCTTAAAGGAGTTTGAACGTTCTGGTGTTCATGACCTTTTTAAGGTATGTATCTCTACTTCGTCTTTGCATTTAAACAATTTTTTCTCGTCTAACCATCCTTTGTTTTTTTTATAGGCCATGTCAAAATTTATTGCGGCGTCTAGGCAGGCCACAGGACTGGATAAGACGAGGATCTTGTTAGAGACGAGGATTCAAGAGGTGAAGGAGGACTGTAAAAAATGGGCTGAGGTAGTTGCTAAAGCTAAGGAGGAAGCAACTGAGCATCAAAATTTGATTGAGGAGCTGAAAGCTGATGCAGTGGAGAAAGATACTCGTCTTGATCATTTACAAAAAAAGAATGACGAGTTGAGTACTCTTCTCTCCCAGGCCAAAAAAGATGCTGTGGCTGAATTCAAGGCGTCCAAAGAATTTAAGGACTTGATGGATCGTAATTATGCAGCAGGCTTTAAGGATTTTCGAATGGACGCTGTAGACAACTTCCCTGAGGTTGATTTTAGCTCTATCAAACTCAACCTGGCTGCGGTCACCAGCTCTCTTGTTCAAACTGGCTCCGAGGACGTCAATATTGAGGACGATGCTTCCACTCAGCTACCTCAGGACAATCCCAACACTGATGCCCCTTCTGCTTGAGGACGAGATTTGAATCTTTTAGTGATCCTTGTACTTTTTTTTTTTGGTTTTCATTTGGTCCTTAGTTTTGGGACCTTTTCATGTAACTCAAATACATTAGCCTCGTCCATGGTTTTAGGACGGGGTCTTTAAACA
Organism: Quercus tomentella; assembly: GCA_028535165.1. Lineage (NCBI taxonomy): Eukaryota > Viridiplantae > Streptophyta > Magnoliopsida > Fagales > Fagaceae > Quercus > Quercus tomentella. Next base: position 28,951,874 of record JAPQVY010000155.1, read on the forward strand.
ATCATTTCAGTTTGCTTGACTTAAAAGTTTTTGGACGTAGGTTGTCCATCCTTTAGTTCATGAATGAAATTTTATTTTCTACCATTGTGTGGACGAATGTTGTTATCTATATTAACTCCAACTTTGGCTCGTCCAAGGTGAAATTATTTTCTTGTTTTCATATGCAACTCGTCTTTGTGGATAGTATCTTTCCCTTAGCTTCATTCGTCTTAAGACTTGCAAGCTAGTTTTACATTTTATCCAATTTCTTTTGCCTAACTTTTCACTCGTCCAAAAATTGGATTGTTTTAGTTGGCTTTTTATTCTCGTCCTTAATTTGGACGAATTTGCTTTATAAGGCTTTCCCTCGTCCATGACTTGGACGAGTACGCCTAAGCTTTTCCTTGTTTTACTCAGGAAAACTTATGGACGTTACATCTCTGCGTCCAGAGAATTTATTTGTCTTGAACTTTTAGCCCCTTTGTGGGTTAACTTTGAACGAAAGTAGTATGGAGATTTGGAATTCACACAACATTTTGTACATGACATAAACATTGTTCACAAATAAGGCACATACTTACAAGCTAATGCCTTTTAGGGAATTTAATAAGTATAAACTCCATAACTTCGTCCATAATCACAACATAAATAACCACAACATAAGTAATAAAGTAGCAGCATTAAACATAAGCAGCATTAAACATAAGCAGCATCAAACATAAGTAGAACGTAAGTAGACAAACAAGCTCCAAGCTCGTCCATAGTAATACTTGTCCAAACTATCACTTTTATTGATAGTACTTCCTCAGGTGCTCTACATTCCAAAGATGCTCCAATTTTCTCCCGTCCATGGCCTCCAGGTAGTAGGATCCTTGCCTTTTATAGTTGATAACTCTATAGGGTCCCTCCCAATTAGGCCCTAGTTTCCCATGAGCCGGGTTCTTGGTTGCCAAGGAAACCTTTTTTAGGACAAGGTCTCCTATATTGAATCGCCTCAGCTTCACCATCGCATCATACTGCCTAGACATTAGGTTTTTATACCTTGCAGTCCTATGTTCTGCGTCCGTCCTAACCTCGTCTATAAGATCAAGGTTTAAACGGAGTTGCTCCTCATTATCCTTATCCTGATACATCGTTACTCTGTGGTTGGCCATGTGCACTTCTGCAGGTATGACTGCTTCGCTTCCATAGACTAACTTGAAAGGAGTTTCCCCCGTAGGGGTTCTCACCGTCGTCCTGTACGCCCATAGAACACCTGGTAGCTCATTTGGCCATACTCCCTTTGCCCTCTCAAGCCGAGTCTTGATGATTTTTAACAAGGATCAGTTTGCAACTTCTACCTGACCGTTTGCCTGGGGATGGGCGGGCGAGGAATAATGATTCTGAATCCCGAAGTGTTCACAAAAGTCCCTGAACAGTGTGTTGTCAAATTGTCGTCCATTGTCAGACACTAATACTTTGGGTACCCCAAATCTGCACACAATGTTTTTCCAGACAAAGTTCTTGACATTTTGTTGCGTGATATTTGCTAGGGGTTCTGCCTCTACCCATTTGGTGAAATAATTAATACCTATTACCAGAAATTTCATCTGCCTCGTCCCAAGCGGAAAAGGGCCCAAGATGTCTAACCCCTATTGTGCAAAAGGCCATAGGGCCATCATAGGGGTGAGATACTCTGATGGTTGTCTAGGGACGTTACTAAATCGTTGGCATTGATCACAAACCTTGACATATGCCTTGGCACCAGCTTGCATGTTTGGCCAGTAGTAGCCTGCACGGACGACCTTGTGGACAAGTGATCTGGCCCCTGAATGGTTGCTGCATGCCCTTTCATGAACCTCCCTCAATACATAGTTAGCTTCGTTCAGAGCTAAACACCTCAGATAAGGTTGTGAAAAACCCCTTTTGTATAGTACCTCGTTCATGAGGACGTATCTGGCTAATCTTACTCTGAGCTTCCTGGCCTCGTCTTTTCCTTCTGGAAGCTTTCCGTCCTTCAAGTATGACACTATTGGAGTCATCCAATTCTCTTCACCCTTTATCTGAAGCACTTCTGGAAAGTCTATGCTGGGCAGGTATTGAATTTCATCAAATTCATCCATTACTTCACCTGTTGAGGCTTCTTTTGCTAAAGTATTAGCTTCAATATTTTCTTCTCTTGGAAGTTGAACAAAATCGGCTTCCTTAAACCTCCTGACAAGGCTTAACACCTTGTTAAGGTACTTCTTCATTCGTCCTTCTTTGGCTTCACATATCCCGTTCACTTGGCCTATGATTAGCTGTGAGTCTCTCAGGACGAGTATCGATTCTGCTTCTACAGATTTAGCCAACTCCAACCCTTTAAGTAGGGCTTCATATTCAGCTTCATTGTTGGTCGTTTGATACCGCAGACGAACTTTGTGCTTCAATTTATCTCCCTCCGGGGACAGTAAAACAACTCCTATTCCTCCTGCATGCTATGTTGATGAGCCATCCACATGGACGACCCATTTCTTCCTATTCTCCACTCTGTTGTAAGTCCTCATAACTTGGAGTAAACTCTGCAATGAAATCTGCCAGGGCTTGAGCTTTTATTGCATGCCTTGGTTGATATCTGATATCAAATTCACTAAGCTCGACAGCCCATTGAATCAGTCGTCCTACAGCTTCTAGCTTGTTCATTGCCATCTTGAGCGGATGATCCATCATGACATTAATGACATGAGCTTGGAAATAATGCCTTAGCTTCCTAGAAGCTATTATCAATGCGAAGGCCAATTTCTCCATTTGTGGATATCGTCCTTCCGCTCCCCTCAATGCCTTACTTGTAAAGTACACAGGCCTTTGCACTTTGTCTTCTTCTTTTATCAATGCCGAACTTACGGCATGCGGGGTGACTGCTAAGTACAAATACAATTCTTCTCCCAACACGGACGGATTTAGCAAAGGAGCGATGGTGAGATACGCCTTCAGATCTTCGAAAGCTTTCTGACACTCATTGGTCCATTCAAATGTTTTTTTAAGAACCTTAAAAAATGGCAAACATTTGTCAGTAGCTTTAGAGACAAACCTGTTAAGTGCAGCAACTCGTCCGGTGAGGGACTGGATTTCTTTGATATTTTGCGGAGGCTTCATATCCAGTATTGCTTGAATTTTGTCAGGATTCGCTTCAATTCCCCTATGAGAGACCATAAATCCAAGGAATTTCCCTGATGATACTCTAAAAACACATTTGCTAGGGTTCAACTTCATGTGATACTGCCTAAGTGTGTCAAATGTTTCCTGCAGGTCGTCTAGATGCCTTCCCTCGTCCTGACTCTTCACCAGCATGTCATCTACATAAACTTCCACATTCCGCCCAATTTGCGAACGAAACATGTGGTTAACCAATCTCTGATATGTTGCCCCCGCATTCTTTAAACTGAACGGCATCACCTTATAACAGAACAAACCTTGACTGGTGAGAAAGGACGTCTTCTCTTGGTCTTCCTCGTCCATCCTTATCTGATTATATCCAGAGAAAGCATCAATGAAACTAAGCAACTTGTGGCCCGCAGTGGAATACTGGTCAATGCGTGGCAACGAGTAGCTATCCTTGGGGCAAGCCTTGTTTAGATCGATGAAATCTACACACATTCTCCACTTGCCGTTTGCCTTCTTGACCATTACTATATTGGCCGACCAATCCAGATAATACACTTCTCGAATAAACTTTGCCACAATTAACTTTTGAACTTCATCTTTGATAGCATTATCTCTCTCAGGGGCAAACACCCTCTTCTTTTGTCTCACAGGCTTGGAGGAAGGACATATATTCAGACGATGGGTAATGACACTAGGATCTATACCCAGCATGTCCTTATAACTCCAAGCAAACACATCAATATTTTTCTTCAAAAACTGGACGAGGTCCTTCTTAATCTTCTCTTCTAGATCTGCTCCAACCTTGGTACACCTCTCAGGGTTATTTTCATCCAAGGAAATATCTTCCAATACTTCGGTGGGCTCTGCTACAACTCTCTTTTTTTCAATATTCATGGCCTGAACTTGTTCGTCCATGGCCAACATGGCCAGATAACATTCTCTTACTGCTAGTTGGTCTCCTTGTACTTGTCCTACTCCGTATTCTGTTGGAAACTTGATCGACAGGTGGTAGGTAGATGTAATAGCCTTCCAACTATTTAAAGTCGGCCTTCCAATTATGGCGTTGTATGAGGATGAACAATCTACCACAAGGAAGTTCACATCCCTGGTGATTTGTTGCGGGTATGCCCCTACTACCACTGATAATGAAATAGTGCTCACAAGTTGTACCTTCATTCCACCAAAACCTACCAGGGGGGAGTTCACTGGACGGAGCTGGTCTCATCCTAACCTCATCTGCTGAAAAGCTGGATAATATAAAATGTCTGTCGAGCTTTCGTTGTCCACTAGCACTCTTCTGGTTGTGTAGTCAGCAATAAGTAAGGTGATGACGATAGCATTATCGCGAGGATGGTGAATTCTCTCGGCGTCTTCGTTCGTGAAAGTGATCGCTTGCTCGTTCGTGGACCTTGCCCTTGGTGATCATCCAAAAAGTTAGACGCTCTGCACCACCTTCAAGTATGCTTTCTTTGACTTGGACGACTGGCTTGCCGAACTTCCCCCTATGCTGACCCTTATTTCTCCGAGTGGGGGTCGCGATGATTCTTCTATCTTCCCTTTCAATTTCTCATCCTTATGATCTCTTCCAACGAAATGCCTCAACTTTCCTTGCCTAATAAGATTCTCAATCTGCTGCTTCAAGTCATAACACTCGTCCGTGTCATGGCCATGATCTCTATGGAAGCGACAATATTTATTATTATTGCGCTTGTTAGGATCACCTTTCATCTTCTCTGGCCACTTCAAGGAAGGATCATCTTTGATCTGCATGAGCACTTGGTCGAGTGGGGTATTTAAGGGTGCGTAATTCTGATTCCTTGCTGGGGGGCCTGTCTTCCTATTATCTCGGTCCTTTTTGTCGTCCGTCCGTCCTTTCTTTAGGCGGGGACCTTGTTCAGAGTGGAGGTTCGCTTCCATTTTCTCAGTTCTCTTCCTCTTCTTGGATATGATTGCATCTTCTGCATTCATAAAGTTCTGAGTGGAATGGACGAGTTCAGCCATAGTCTGAGGCTCTTGCTCGTAAAGCTTGTGGATGAACAAGTCTGAATTAAGTCCGTTATGGAAAGCCGCCAATAGCGACTTATCGTCCATCTCGTCCACTGCCAAGGCTTCCCTATTAAAACGGGTGATGAAGGACCGTAAGCTTTCATTTTCCCCCTGTTCTATAGTCAACAGGTTGGACGAAGAACATTTGTGTCTTTGTCTTCCGATGAAGTTATTGACAAACAACTTACTTAATTCTTCAAAGGAACTTATTGAATTCGGGGGTATTTTGCCGAACCACACTCGTGTTGGGCCCTTGAGGGTGGTAGGGAAGGCTCTACACATTATTTCATCGGGAACCCCTTGAAGATGCATTATGGTCTTAAAGGTGGCAATGTGATCAAAAGGGTCTCGTGTCCCATCATATGAATCTAGAGAAGGCAACTTGAACTTTGGTGGTAGAGGGTGACCGTTGATGGAAGTCGTAAAGGGAGAATCAGTTTTGTGGACCAAATCTTCTACAGGATTCACCCTTCTCATGCTCTCTTTCATTTCTTCCATGACTTTCTTCATTTGGTCCATCTCCTGTTTCAAGTGTGGCATCGTTCGTGAAGTGGTACCTCTTAACTGACTTCCAATTTCAGCATTTTCTCTATCATCTTGACTTTGTGTTTGTCCTCCTCCTTCACGCTCTTCATGTGTCTGTCTTCTCAGATTAATCTCCCTTTTTAATTCTTGATTTTGGCGAGTTAACTCCGCCATTGCAGCCGCCATAGATTGTACATGGACAGATGATTTCTGCATAACCTGTGCAGATTGGCGATCGTGATGAGGGTTGCTTGAAGCGTCTCTGCTTCCTTGATGGTCTGGGCTAGTAGCCCTTGATCTGGTCTGTACCATTCAACCTTTTGTCACGGGAAAGAAAAACAATTGCAAAACAATCACTTCCCCACAGACGGCGCCAACTGATAATTCCCTAAAAATCAGTAGGTTGAAAGTCTCGGGCGCTGATGATCTTAGGGCTGAATCCTGGAAAAACAAATACAAAATCAGAGGAGACCGGTGGAGGCCGGTCAAGGGGCCTCCGATGATAAAGTCAGTGGATTTGTGATTCCAAGTAAAAAGGGAGTATTTTTGTGAAAAAAATGTCTGAATGAATTACCTTTCGGTAGGAGAACCCTTATATAGTACCTGTAAGAGGTAGTTATCTCCCCAATCGTTGTAGAGTTCGGTGGATCGGCATATAACTTCTTTAACTAACAAGGAAGTTACACCTTTTGGGGGTTGTTTTCCAAAACCGTTCATTGAGTGAGGAATTTGTAGCCTTGACAGGAAAACAAAAATAGCCCAAGTATGTTTAAGACGCTGTAAGCTCATTCGACCAGCTTTGTGGACGGACGAGATTACTTTGGACGGATAAACTGTATGCCTTCCTTCATTTACTTAGGACGAGCCATATGGACGAGCTTAAGAGTTGGAGCATTTTATAACACCATCAGGTAGAATTTGCACAAGTTCCATGGAGTTTGAACACAGAAGTAGATGAAGTAGCAAGACAAGCATCGTCAGAAGTCGAAGACGACTCGCTAGGGGTAAAACTGGAGCTACAGAAATTCCCTAGCATCGAGTAATTCCATACGTTTCCTATACAAGGAAGCACAGGCTGGACGGCACCCATCATGTCCTACTTGAGGGACGGTTACCTGCCTTCAGATCTAAACTAGGCAAGAAGAATAAAGAAGTGAGCTACCAGATTCACGCTCCTAAACAGCATGCTCTATAAAAGGGGATTTTCTCTCCCTTACTTAAGATGTGTCGAAGAGGACGAAGTGAGATATATCTTAAAAGAAGTTCATGAAGGAATTTGCAGAGATCACGCGGGTCTGAGGTCCTTGATATCAAAAATCACCAGAGCAGGCTATTTCTAGCCAACAATGCAGAAAGAGGCCAAGGACTTCGTCAAAAGGTGTGACAAGTGCTAGAGGTATGGGAACGTCCCCTAACCAAGGTAAAAAAAGGTAAAATTTTTGCTAGCAATTGATTACTTTACAAAGTGGGTAGAAGCAGAGGCTCTAGCAACAATCACAGAGGCAAAGATACAAAACTTCGTGTGGAAGAACATTGTGTGCAAGTTTGGCATACTAAGGACAATCATATCAAACAATGGCAGGCAGTTCGACAACCAGGCATTCCGCTCATTTTGTTCAGAACTCGGAATCCGAAATCAGTTCTTGTCACCTGGGCACCCACAAACTAACGAACAAACGGATGTAACCAATCAAATCTTGCTAAAAGCCATCAAAGTTCGACTAGAACGGGCAAAGGGTGTATGGCCTGAAGAATTACCAAATGTCCTTTGGGCCTACAGAACCACAACCAAAACCCCAACAGGAGAGACGCCATTTAATCTTACCTATGATACAGAAGCAGTGATTCCTGTCGAAGTTGGAGTCATCAGCATAAGGAGAGAGTTTTTTGACGAAGAGACCAACAACAATCAACTGAGGACGAATCTAGATTGCCTTGACGAGATGAGAGATGAGGCATCCAGAAGAATGGCAAGGTACCAACAAAAGATGGTTGGATACTACGACCAGAGAGTAAAGCTTAGAAGATTCAACATAGAAGATCTCGTCTTACGAAAGGTTACACCTGCGACAAAGGACCCCACTCATGGAAAGGGTGGACCAACTTAGGAAGGCCCATACAAAGTCACTCACTACTCGAGACAAGGGAGTTACCACCTGGAGTCCATGAACAACAGCAAGTTACCCCGTCCTTGGAATGTTAAACACTTGAAGAGGTATCATCAGTAGAGGTATAATCATTTGTAATCATTGACCAAGTGCTTGTTTTACTTTAAAGCAGTTCAATAAAGGAATTATTCAGGAATTATTCAAGTCTTAAGCTTCCATTAAAAGCACTAACATAGGATGATGCCAAATGACATAAATCCTTCAAAGGATATAAGTCACATGATGAGGCCACCGACATAAATCCTTCAAAGGATCTAAGTCACTAGAGCAGGCCAACGACATAAATCCTTCAAAGGATGACGAGGCTAATGACATAAATCCTACAAATGATATAAGTTGTACGTTTTTAGACCCCTTAAAACACAATTGGATTAACCTAGTTAATTAGCCAAGTTATTACTTAGTCCAAATTACAAATCTAGGTTATCACAATCAAACAATCATATCATGCATGGTAGCGGAAAGATAAATAACACAATGATATGATGACCCAGGAAACCAAACCAGTAAAAACCTAGGGAGGATTTAACCTAGCTATCCTCAAGGTAAACTTGAATCCATTATGAAAGAATCGAAGTTTTACAATAGGACTTAGACCACTAACATCCTATTGCTACCCACCAGTAGAAACTTACTGACACGACCACGTGCAAACTCCAAGACCACGGACTCCTTCTTTCTTGGATTCTCCAGCAAGTACAAGCACACCCGCTTGTGTTTCTTTAAGTTCTCATGGCAGCAACTGAATGATCATCAAGTTCTTGAACGAATCTCCTTCTTGATAATCCTAAGCTTGTGTAAAGGAAAGCTCCTCACAGATCTCACAAGAGATTTACACAAACAGCAATATGAGCAACATTTAAAACATGGCTAGGGTTTGCCTTATATACCTAGGGCAAAAACATAAAACCCTAAACCGTTTTAATGAACTAGGGCTGAGTTGAAATTCTGCAGAAAAACGCATTCTGCCCGATTTTCGATCGATCGAGCCTAAGTTTCGATCGATTAAACCAGGCCGAAATGCACTTTTAATTCTGCATCAACTTCAATCCAACTTTACATAAATGACACAACTTTGAGCAAGTTTAGACTAGACTAAACAACTTGTTTTGATCATGGTTTGCCAACAATACACATTAGAGTTCTAAATAAATTAGTTCCTAATTCTTTAGAACCTAACATAAGTCACTTGATGAAACTAACGACATAAACCCTTCAAAGGATGTAAGTCACTTAACGAAACCAGTGACTTAAATCCTCCAAAGGGTAGCGGAACTAATTACGAGCCTAAACTATCACTTAAGCATTAAAACTATCTTTTTAAGGGAAAGACGACTAGTGAAATCAAGAAAAACAGAATGTACCGTCATTCAGTTACCTGAAAAAATAGAAATACAATGAGAAGCATGCATAAAGATAATGTTCAGAAGCACAAAGCCCCAAAACAAATAGTGCACCAAAAGCATAAATTGTTCGGAAACAAAAGCATAAAGCCCCAAAACACATAGGGCACACACCACAAAAAAAAAAAAAAAAAAAAAAAAATATATATATATATATATATATATATATATATATATATATATATAAAGAAAAATATTTTTCTGGCAGGAAGAATCATCACCATTAACAGCCTCCTCGTCTACAGGAATAGCATCTCCAGTAGCATTGGCCTCTTTGGCTTCCATTTCTTTGTCCACGGCCTCAAAGTCCAGGTTGTCCAAATCCACCCCAGGGTTATGCTTTGCTAGATACCTTCTCAGCAACTTAAAAACCTTGAAATACCAGCTAAGGAGGATGCCATTATACTCGTCAGTGAGTTGGAAAGCTTGCACCACGTCATCTCCAGCCACAAAAGCCTCATGCTTGGCCGCCTGAAGTTGCTTGTATTTCTACTCCGTCAACAGTTTCTCCACCTTAAGGTCATCAGATAAAGCCTTAACCTGCTCCTTCAACTGATTCCCATTGTCCATTGTCCATTGCCATTATCAATTCCTTCCTCAGCGTAGAATTTTCAGCCTCCAATGCGTAGACCTTAGAATTGGCCATGACAGCCCTCTCCTCGGTGGCAAGATACTCTAGGGTAATATGGAGCATCTCTCCCAACACCTAAAAGAAAAATATATAAGGTAAGGACTGTTCCAAAAAATGAAGAAGTCTGAAGACAGGAATAAACTTGGACGAAGGAAGTACTTGGACGAGCTTTTGAACATGACGGCTCACCAACTCGTGGGAAGGTATGGCACTCAAACCTTTCAGCTCGTCGGGAGTGACGACGTTGTGGGCTCTCCCCATGGCAGTGGCGGCGTCATCCCAGATGCTAGAGTCCATCTTACCCTTCCTTTTATCACCACCACGAGCTCTCTTTGGACGAGGAGGGATCTCCTTGACGGAAATAGCAGGCAAGGCTGCCTTAGGGTCAAAAGCAGCAGGAGTGGACACAGTAGTCTGAACAACCTCCCTCGTCACCCTAGGTTGCTTTTGGCCGATGTTGGACAAAGGCTCTTTCTTCCTAGCCCTCAATTTGGCGTACAGTTCCTGATTAAATTTTGTCGTCATCTCTGCAAGGAACGACATAGACAAGACATAAGCATTAGATTCCAAAAAACAAAAAAAAAAAAATTAAATGGAGAAGCTTACTTTTTTCTTCCGTGGCTATTGCTCTCAAGACATAAGGAGAAGGGTCAGGACCCAGGAAATGACGAGCCAAGGTTCGAGGGTCGATCAGCTCGTCAAAATCCTCAATAGTCTTTGCGTAGTTCGAAGCGCCCTTGACATGACCCTTGTACCTGCTCTTCAACTTAGAACAAATATTCGCTGAAAGGAAAGGAGAAAAAGCAAGTGTTAGAGCTGGACGAAACAAAAAGAGAACTTCCCAAAGAAAAAGAACGGAGGAAAAACGCACCAAGTTTGGGTGTCCCCCACCTACGCTGTAGTCTGGGGACATCGCCCCAGAAGTCTTCTGAGGGGGTCTCCCAACCATTACCAGACACAAAAAAGTATCTAGATTTCCAATAACAGAATGATGAAGGGAGATTCCCAATAAGCCTTGCTTTCCTATCCCAAGGCACCAACTCATAATACCTAAACTCTTTCAGACGATATAAATACATAAGTTCGTCCACCTAGATTACATCACCCTCAGTTACTATCATCCAAACCTCCATACAACTAATAACGATTTGCTAGGAATTTGGCATAAGTTACCCAGGAGCTATGCCCAGATGATGGAGAAGCTCCATTATAAAAGGATGGACGGGGAACCTGAGGCCACTCAGGAAGGTAGCCTTATAAAAATGCACCTCTCCAAGGTTGAAGGTGCAAGCCTTTTGACCTGAGCGAGGAAGGCGAATCCTTGTCTTGCCAGGAAGCTGGAATCTGTCTTTAAACCTAAAAAGAGTGTCCTCGTCTAGGGAACACACTTCATTAAGAGCATGGAAAGCTCGAAGCACAATTTTAGAAGAGGATGAGGGGTTTAATGATGAAGGCGCTGAAATAGCAGTATCAACTTCCACAACTTTGTCACTAGACGGCAAGCTCGTGTCTAACTCACTGGACCTTACTTCCACTGACATCCCTCAGACGGACCGAAACCAGTCTAAAGATTGAAGCAATGACAAAGAAAGGTTGACCAACACTAACTTTAAGGCACTATCCCTAGAGACAAAAGGCCCAACCTCTAGGCAACCTCTAACAGACCCAAGAAGCGCCCTTAAGCGAGTGAAGAAGAAAGAGACAGAAGAACAAAGACACCTGGCCTCAGAATAGTCACACATCAAGGTAAGAAAAGAAAAGTAGGAATCCCCAATTGAAACAAAGCAGAAGAAAATCAGGCAAAGAAAAGGGGAAGATCATACCTAAGAAGAAAAGAAGCAAAGCGGCTTGAATTCAGAGAAAGGAGAGGACTCAGAAATGGTGAAAGTGCAGAAATGGAGAAAAAACAAAAATGAGGAAGGAAGAAAGAAGAAAAACGTATTTAAAGCCTTCCCCAAAAAACCGAGACGTGGGAAAACCAAGCGCTTCGTCGAGGAACGTGCCCACGTCCAGCCAACCAAAACATGACACGTGGCCCACCAGCACGTAGCATCGTCATATTGCCATAAATGTGACAGAAATGGAATCCCAAAAGCCACGCCCAGCGTGGGGCAACCTTTCACATCCCTTAGATCGTTAAGAGGCTTGACAACCATGGAATGGGGGGCAACTAATGAGCCTGAAGATATTGTTCGTCCAGGCATAGAGATGGACGAGGAACAAACCATAAATGAGGCCTTTAATACCTAAGTCGTTGCGATTGGACGAAGTAAAGAGGATAACAGCTTAGAGATCTCCATATCTTGGCATTAAGTGTCAGAGACGTTACCCAAACAAGAAATTAAACCACCATTAATGGTGGTTCCAACAACTAGGAAAGCAGAAGCCTATATAAGGCACATCCAACCAAAGGTAAAGAGACACGATCAGAAATATATTCCCATCAACCATAATTTTCCTTTTATCTCTCTTTCTAACTTTACCATTGAAGGCTCCTCAACTGGCACCACGTTGGTGACCTATCTGTTACTTTTCTCTACTACTTTGCAGGTCACGTCGGAGCCATCTAGACGATCCTAACCACTAACGATTTTTGCACTCATCATTTAATAATCCTTAAAGTATAAAACATATTAATTTAAAACAGAAGAGACTTTTTAAAAATAAATTCATAATTAACACATTCACATGCAAAAATATAATTCTAGAATCACAATTTTTTTTTTTTTTTAAATCGTATTCAATAATATTTAATACAATGAAAGAGAGTTGATATCTAAGCAATGTTATACCACTTAATAACTTGTTATTGAATTCATTTTTTAAAAATCTCACCATTATATTACATTATCTTCATATATTATACATGCTTGCAAAATTTCAAGGTGATTAGAGATTAATAGTCGTGTCATCAATTAATTATTTAAATTCAAGTTTTATAATTTAAAATAATGCATAAAAGATGAGTTTATGGATCAAGTGGTAAATAACATTCCATTGACATGAAAATTGGTGTGCATGTTAAAAACATATAGAACATGTAATTCAATGGTTGGATTTTTACAATATGAATTCAATAACAAGTTATAGAGTGGTGTAACATTTTTTAAAGTTAAATCAGGTGTAACTTGAACCCAACCCAATAAAAAATTAAAAAATATTAATTATTTAAAACCACAATAAATATAATAATAGTTAATAATATGTCTCTACTAAGCAAAGTGATTTATCTGTTATAACACTAGACATTATTCTTCATGTAGTGGAAAGACACAAGAAACGGAACATGTTTGCCTTAAGATGATAACCCTGGAATTCACAAAAGGTTCATTGAATCCACATGAAGAACTTTGGAATTCATTAGAAGATAATGAAGAAAACCTTCTATAATATTATTAATGAGAAAAAAATGAATTACCTTGGTGGCTACAATGCACTTAAAAAGGTTTCTAGGGGCCTTTTATAAAATCCTAAAGCGCTCATAGGAAAGCTTGAACAAAAGAAAATTGCAAAATCAAATCATACAATCTCAGCACATCCCAAAACATAAGAAAACTTATTCTGACTTTCAAATTGAAAGTTATAACAAAAATGAAAAATTAGCATAAATAGTAAAAATGACTAGTTAAAGATCTTAACAAAGGAATTTACCCTACAAGTGGCATAGGTCTAGGGCTGTTTAGATCTAGACCAACCTGCAACCCGATGGAACCATCTAACATAGTGGCATTTGTAGACACCACATTTTATACCCGTTAATAAATTTTGGTCTCCAGCCCAATGATGAGCTTGTCATATGTCAACCAAGGGTAATTAAATAGCTCGCAATAGTTTGGAAGTAATCACAACTCAAAAGTGCTCAAATCGTTTTGAAATCGATACTGAAAAATGAACTTTGCAAACTATTTTGACCATAACTTTTAATTCACAAAGAATTTTTGAGTAAAATTTATTTCATTGGAAAGTAGACATCCTAGGCTTCAATTTGAATACAAATTTTGCCTAATTTGGACTTATATTGAGTAAGTTATGACCATTTGAAGCTGGGCTAATTGAACTATCTGATTTTATGGATTTTAAAACTTCATTTTAAGGGCTCAAAACATCATGCTTTGATGTGCGCCGGCCCTTAGACTTTTTGGAACGTCCAAAGACCATTAAAAAACCCCGAAAATCCTAATTTTAACTTATAAATACTCATCTTATATCTCCAATCAAAACCCTAGCTAGAGAGAGTTATTTTTTGGCCTCCATATTCTCTAAAACTCTATTTTCCCTTTTCAAAACACTAGCACAGCCCCTTAGCACGATTTTTTACAGATTCAAAACCTCTCTTTTGTTAGTTTTAAGACAAAAACTAATGTTCTAATTTGATTTTTCAAAAAAAAATTTCAATTAAACTTTTTTCTTGAGTTGTGATTCTTAAAAACTATTGTTTTCTTTATTTCCTTTGTTCCCTCAATCTAATCTTTGTGTTGTAGGCACTAAGAGGTCGGTTAAATAATCTCAAACTCATAATCCTAAGTAAGGTGAGTATTCTTCCCATGAATTCTTTCTTTGTTTAATAGGATTCACTTGAGTTTCTTAACATAATTTTTATATTTGTTTTATTTGATTTGTTTGTTGATCTTAATTCGTTTGATATGTGTTAATATAAATTTGGGTTGATTATAATCTGTTTTAGTTGTTCTTGTTTTATGTAAAGTTTAACATGTTTATTTATTTTATGTTAGTTTATTATATTTATTTGGTTTGTTTTTTGATTATTTGTTTATATTGATGTTTGTTTTATTTGCTTCGTGTTAGTTTAGTTGTTTAGGGTTTTTAACATGCTTATTTGATCTCACATGCTATATCTTTTTTCGATCAAATATATAAAAATGTGATTTTTCGTTTCTGTGCTAAAGGATGCGTACGCATCATTGAGTATGCGTGCGTATGGTTCAACCATGGATACGCATAGTTGAGTATGCATATGCACCCCAAACCCAAATTAGGGCAAAAATCTTGTTTTTATTTATTTAATCATTTTTCACATGTTCTTTGATTCTGTTTGACTCTGTTTAGGTTAATATATTGTGTTTAATTATTTCCCATTTTTGGTTCCTAGGCCTAATCTAGGTGACGACTCCATTTTTCACCCTCCGCCACGGTCCACTCCAAAGGCCGAGGCTTACTCCCTTGTGCCCACAGCACCAAACCAAAATCGACTTGATCCAAGTAGCCAGTAGTCGACGGCGGGTCTCCGACATCAAAAATCGAAGGGTGCGAGTCGAGTGATTGTTTTGGTTTTTGAAACTTGACAAAACTTGTACCGACCAAATCCAAGCTCATCAAAAACTGTCATCCCTCTAACCTTGTCCCCCCTCTCTCTCTTAGCATTAGACCCGTGGTTAGTGTCAATTGGCAGCAGGTTTATTTTTGCTTCACTCGATCTAGGTGGGTTGGTTACAGGTTGAGCCCAAACCCGAATCGACTCAACTCATGGATAGCCCTACATAGTTGCCAATACCCTAAAGCATTTTTATCCTCATGATGATTCCTTTCAACTCACCAAATTTCATGTGATTCAATCGTATGTTAGTACTGATGATCTTTACTGGTACTTTGCTACTTCCTAGACTTCTTGCATGTTGACTTCTAATAATCACTATGCTCAAGTAAAGTTTGTGTTGTCCATTCTACATCAGTTCTTATGGTTAGGGTCTTTGGTTTGACAACCACACCCCCCCCCCCCCCCCTTCCTGCACCCACCCGGTTTCAATTTAGGTGATTCTCTCAGAATGATTAAAATTTTTACAGTTTTCAAAAATAAAAGGCTAGCATGATGGTCAGTTCACATTTAACTTAATTAGCTCAAATGGTCCGATTTGGTCTAGTTTTAAAAACCATGTCTACTTGTTTAGCTTTCTTCTAAAAAAAATGTCTACTTGTTTAGGCTTTTTTTTTTAATAAGTTGGCTCATTCCATGACATATTTCTTTAATAAATTTCAAGTTTATTGGTGTTATTTATTCATTGTAAAAGTGGGTTGAGTCTAGGTCAGAATCACTCATAGATGACAAAATTCTAATATGCTCAAGAGGAAGATTTGATGTTCTTTTGCCCATATCTTCTACTCCAAAATAATTTCTAAGTAAAACTTATTTTATGGGTTTTCCTTTTTGTCAACATATCATTGTATTCATTGCTTTATGTTTTGGTCACTTGCTGGTTTGTGGTATTTAAATTGCTAAAAATATGATCACATAATTGGTTAATTGGAACTTTTTTTTTTTTTTTTGAGCTATTGGTTAATTGGAACTTAATCATTAAATTTCTGCATAATTAACAAATGGATTTAAAAAATATTTTTCATTATTATTGATCTTTAATTTTTTGCATGTATGAAGGGTATAGAGAGAAAGTAATTCAAAATTTGATTTGTCAAAATCCATATCTAACAAAAAAGTAAAAATTGTATAATATTCACAAAAATTTATGTAGGGAAAAAGCTTGTCAAATAAATCTTACATTTTTGTAAATTTCTGAAAGCCCCTTAATCCCTAATTAGTAGTGAAATCTCCTCATAGTTTCCATTTCTTGTAATCTCCTAGTGCTTTTGGTGTATTTGATGATGGGACACATGAATGCATATACCTTAATCAGTGGCGGCTCCAAGATTTTTTTCTAGAGGGTCAACAAGAAGATAAATCTTAGATAAAAAATGAATCTTGTGGTCTACGATGTTTTTTTATTACAAATTTGTCCATAGTATTAGCAAGAAAATAAAATATAAACTATTAGTTCATTTGGCATGTAGTTTCATAATACAATGAACATACTAATTGTTATTGCTAAGATGAAATTTTGGAAATCATCTATTGTTTTCAAATACAATAAACATATTAATTATTATCGCTAAGTGAACTTTAATTATTATTGCTCAAAATTCTTTTATCTATTAGTTTGTTTTAACTCTTTACAATTCTTAAATTTAACAATTCAAATCAACTTTGACAACTATTATTCTTTGTAATTGTATTAAGTGTGTTTGGGTCTTGATTATAAACCAACTTATTACTTCATCTTTTTTCTTACTATTTGTGGGTCTCATGTGAGTTCCTACTTATTTTATATTTTTAGCAAAAAGTTAGATAAATTATTCTCAAATAGATACTAAGAAAATTTTTATTGTGTTAACATTTGCTTTTTTTTTTTTTTTTTTTTTTTTTTCACTCAATCACTCTTGGCCCGTCCCATGCACCTGGTCCTTACTCAACAAATAACAAATTATCTTATATAAAAAAAATAATAACAAATAACAAATTAAAAGCACTTCAGATTCAACAACTAATTGTTATTTTCAAGGTTTTAGATTAAATTGGTTTGTTGTTGGGCTTTTTTTTTTATTTAAAAAATGCCAAGATATTGGTAAGAGGATTATATTTAAGGTTATTTTAGTTGTGCTTAGGAAAAAAATATGGGATTAGAGTGTTCAAATTTTTATTTTAGAGGGTCAAAACAAATAAAAATTATATATATATATATATTTGGTCAAGTCTGAGGATTCATTTGAACCCCGCTATGGCTAGCGCCGCCCATAAGGCTATGACCTTAATTTATTATATATATGTTTGGCCAAGGCAGGGGATTCATTTGAACCCCTGAGCTATGGCTAGCGCCGCCCATGAGGCCATGACGTTAATTTACTGCCTCTCGTCAACATGACTCAAAGAATAGCAGCCATGATCTTGAGGTAACTTACAGTAAGTAACATACGTCTTCGGATGCTTCGATAGTAATATTTATTGTTTTATATGAATATCAGAAGTTTTCAACTCTGATGGGACAAGAGCAATTACTACGTGGAGGTGAATTCCACAACATTTATCTAATTACCTATGCAGCATGATAAAGTAGGATTCCTTTGGTTTGAAATTGAAAGCTATGATGTTACCCTCGCTTTAAAAAGGCAGTTTTCTCTTTGCAATTATCTTAATGTTTGGGATTGTTTAGAAATCCAGAGATTCTATTTGTATATATATATTAGATTTCTTTTGTTATATTAGTAAAAAAAAAATGTTTCAATTAATATGAACTTTCTAATAGACTCATAGTTTTCCCTCAAATCTTAAACTCTCCTCACCCCTTAAACAAAGTTTAAAGTTTAAACCCTTGACTTTTCCTAAAGGAGAGAGAGACCACAAAGACAGCTGGGCTGATTGGAAACAATTTATAAATTGGAATCACAATGCACTTTCTGAAAAAGAACCAAGGGTTTGTCGTGTTATATATTTGTAACACTTCATGGCCCAATACTTGTAGTCATCGGTCTTTCATTGATTAATTTTATATGGTATATATGGAAACAATGGGGTCCATGCATGTTCATGTTTTCCCTAAGGCATCAACATTTCATGTTCACTTCTTGAAACTCTGATTATTCAATAGCCGAGTAAAAAAAGGAATTAAGAAAAAAGCTAAGGAATACTATAAATTTTGTATCAAATTGTTAAGAGTTGACCTAACCAATTATTTGATCATGAAATTAACTTTTATGATAGGTGTTGCTTGACATTAAAAAAAAAAAAACAAAAACAAAAACAAACACCATATATGCTTATAATGTAGAAACAAAATGTTTAGAGCAAAGGCTTTGTGATTAAAATATCGATCAATTTTTTTTTTTTCTGGTTAATGAATGCGTTTAGGATATTTGTTAAAATAAACTATTTTAGAAAAATTTTAATACCACAAAAATATAAAAAAAAATAGTTATTTTTTCTTTTTTCATAAATTTTTTTAAAAATAATTTTTAAACCAATGTCTTTAAAGTACATATTAACTTTTTTCTTTATTCTTTTACCTTTATAAAATAAAAATAAAAATGATGGAGAGAGAGAGATATTTCTACGTCTTTTCACATACACGTATTATGACACAACACGAAGCTTTTTTAACAACAGCATGACATCCTAACTGTTAAAGATACACTTAACATATTGCTTCTCATGCAAACTTCAACATCGTCTACCTTACAATTATACTATACAAAATGCTTGTCTATTTATGTCACTAATCATCATATCCTCTCTCTCTCTCTCTGGAATTCAAATTTGTTGTCACAATACACGTCATTCAAAAGCCATAGTGACACAGTTATTTTTATTTTTATTTTTATATGGGTAATTAGCATATAGGTTTCAATCAACTTTGGAGTTAAAAAATGAAATTTTGAATATATGTAATGGTAATTATGAGATAAACATAAAATAATTTTCAACTACAACCAACTACAACAACATTTAAGTAAGATGATAAGGAGAGATGAGATGTCGAGTGCAGGTTAGTAAGAAGTGGTTGTTCCATCAATTGTCGCCAAAAAACCATAATTAGTCATGGAATTTGGGGGCATAAGGATCATCATCATGATTTGGGTTAAGACACTAGACCTTATAACGGAATATACATGTTTAGTGCTTAGTGGTACCGTTACTTGAATATGAGAGAAAAAGAGAGCCCAAGCATCACCAATATAATTGGCAAGTGGCTTAAAAGTATGTCGGTGAAAACTTATAGTCTCAAATACTTGATAACCCCCATTCCTCAGTGCTAATATGAGTGAGTGTTGGCCACATGGTGAATGCTACCTAGTTGTAGTGATTAAGGTAGTTAAAACGTGGATTGACTACCATACACATATATAACATATATTAGTGATCGATACACCCCACATGGTGCTCTTTCATTTGCTGTACTATGTAATCAGATAATTATGAAGTTCTTGGTGCCCATTGCTCTCACCCCAAAAAAATCTTATGATTAATTTTTTTTTTTCACCAAAAAAAGATAAAAAGCTAAATGAGTTATATTTAGTTCGTGATGCAAAGAATGACCTAAGCTAGACAGAGTTATTCAATTAATTGCTGGTACGTACTTGGTTCTACATGACAAACATGTCATTTTAGCTTTCTATTAACAATATAAGAAACCTTAAAGTGAAATACCCCAAATTTGCGCAAGTTATAGGCAAGATATGACATCACTCATAGGTTAATCAAACAGTTTTTCTTATTATGGTTCTAGCGAAACCCCATCACCATTGTGCTTGTAGCAAGCAGTGAATATTCCTTCTTTTCTTTTCTTTTTTCATTACATCAATCAAATTGCGACAACTAACATATATAGGTATATCGTTAAGTTATCATATCAATGTGATACACATTTGCATGTAAATATACAGTTTTTTATGGTGACAAGTTTAACCTAGTAGAATGTTTTGAAAAGTCTCCAAACACCATCTACACCTTTCTTCTCATATAATAGGGGGTCAATAATTATAATTCTCAAAAAAAAAAAAAAAAAAAAAAAAAAAAAAAAAAAAAAAAACTTGGGATCACTTATGAATTCTCAACAGATTAATCAAAGTCAATTACATTATTCTTTTCCTACCAAAATATATAAAAATGGAAGACGCAAAGGCCTAAAAAGAAAAAGTTCCTCTCTCCCCCCTTTCTATTTGACCTGGCGATCAAAGTTCATTTGTCTAGATTACCTTTTAAGGGTGCAGGTGGCACGATATTGAGCTTCCATTCTTAGAAATAGAGGACTGAAATCGCTACAACGCATATACATTGCTTTGAGGAAACATAATTTGATCCTGATGGCAGTCTAATTTAACTACATACATAAATGAATCATGGGAGAGAATGACGAATGTGTAGGGAGGGCTATATTTCATTTTAATGGCGATGAAAAATTGAAGTACATATTATTTTTCGGTCTAACAAAATTGCATTACATTATCCATTCACACCTACAATATTATTACTTAACACCAAACTCTTTACTAGCTTTAAGGAATCACCTGCTGCTGGTGAGCTTCATGCAAATTACTTATTAATAGTGATGATGACATTTAAGTTTCGTATAGAGAAGAAACTCTCTTAAAGTCACTGATAAAAACGTCCCTCAAAGCCTAATCTTTGATTAAGTTCTTTTCATCCCGTACACCTAACAGAAGAGAGGGTATTAGAAAACGGTACGTCTCAGTGGTCAAGTCTAACGGGTAGATAATGCATCATTTGGCTTTGGCTGCACTACTTTTTGAAATGGTTTCTTTTAGCGAATGAAAGGTTCAGCAGCTTCAATGTACAGTCATGGAAAGAAATTACCAAGACTATGCAAAGATTGGTCTTTTAAGTGGGTGCTTGTACTTCATTTGGGTCACTCTAGCCAAAGCAGCTCTGAAGGGTTTGCCAAGTGCATTCCATTTTTGCTTCAATTATACTAACTAGCATTTCTCAATATATCTACTATAATTTTCCACAGTTTGTTTGGTACCTTGGACTCATTGTACCAATTTTAGCAATAGTATTGATTAACACACTCATTTTTTTTTGTACCAATTAACAAAAAATATAAATGGTGCGTACGTACCCTCCTATATATCCTCCCTAGCATTTGGTGGGTGCAATCACAGTGTAAAATAAAGTGAGAGTAGGAGATAAAAACTCATGTAAGTCTCCACAAAACCCATCATGTCTTTCTTTCCACACGGGACCATGAAAGCTCAGTGCCTCCGACCCCATCATCTCTCTCTTTCTAGACCCTTGTCCTCGAGTTGAGTTGGTTGCACAAGAAAAACGAGTAATCTCTAGGGAGAGCTAGAGAGAGAAAGAGATTCTTTTAGAAAAGTGGTGGTTTTAGAGGTGCTTTTCATTCAGATATTAAGGTCAAGGGTCATAGTTAAGATGGAGGCGTGCCCCCTGCTCTCACTATATATTTTGTTGCCTCTCTAACGCATTTTTGGGTGGCTCTATTGTTATTTGTTACTACCTATACATTGGGACCCACAATTCCCCCTCTCTCTCTCTCTAGTCTCTTGTCTTTGGTGGTTGGTTCTTCTCGAGGAACCTGGACCCCACACTAAGTACACTAATGGCCATGATACCAAAGCTTTTCATGCATTTTTGGACCCTTCCCATGTCCTACTACCATTATAAATTATCATGACTGCATTACCCTTTACGCATATCCCCACACCGAGTTATTGTACTTTATTACTTTCTCTCTTCCTTTCTGTACCAATGCTTTTGTTTCTTAGCCTAAATTTTTGAAGAGATTTAGTTTTCAAGGCCTTTAGTGTTGTCCCCTTGTTCCATTGTTAGAATTTTCCTACAATTCCTGCTAATGGCAGAAGATATGAATCTGTCCATAAATGGTCAATCTCAGGTCCCTCCAGGCTTTCGATTTCATCCCACAGAAGAGGAACTTCTTCACTACTATCTGAGGAAGAAAGTTGCCTATGAGAAGATTGACCTTGATGTAATCCGTGAAGTTGATCTTAACAAGCTCGAGCCATGGGATATTCAAGGTACTACCTCTTCTTCTTCTTCTTCCTTGATTTATTAGCAGTGTACATGAAGTCGACTTTGATTGACCTGTTTTAATTTAAGACTAAAACTTAGTTGTTGTTTAATGATTAACAATTTCATTGCTTCTTTGCATTTGAACTTTGTAGAGAAATGCAAGATTGGATCCACCCCACAGAATGATTGGTACTTTTTTAGCCACAAAGATAAAAAGTACCCGACTGGGACTCGAACAAATCGTGCAACAGCAGCTGGGTTTTGGAAGGCTACAGGCCGAGATAAGATCATCTATAGCGGCTTTAAAAGAATTGGATTGAGGAAGACCCTAGTGTTCTACAAGGGAAGAGCTCCACATGGACAAAAATCAGATTGGATCATGCATGAGTACAGGCTAGATGAAAACATCCATGACACTAACGTAAGCCATTCTCTTCCGTAAGCCATTATATATCATTTACAATCAAAAGCTTGTATTTCTCTACCTTCTTTTTCAACATATATGGTACTAATTCTATCTTCTAAATACCCATGGTTACATGAAAGAATTTTCTTCAAGTAATGTTAAGAATATTATAAATTTTATTACATAATTCTTATAAAATAATGTATAAAGATACTAAAAATTGTACTATGTAAAACTTATAAACGGATACGTCATTAAATACAAAAATATAATTCATACATTAACATATTAGGTTGTTAAAATTTACCAATCACATTAATTGTCGTATCAACTTATAAATATTTAATTTGTAGTAGTTTTAGTATTTTTCTAAATTACAAATAATCAATTGAGACATTTATTAATTATATTGTTGAAGAGGCATAGGTCACATTGACATTTTTTTTTCTTTTTTTGGAAGGCATAGGTCACATTCTTATTACTTTAATTTAATTTGTAAACTTTTTTTTTTTTTTGGTAGTAAATTAGGTAGCAATTTTAAGATTTTGCTTTCTCCTTTTCCCTTTCTGGGTATTGTTTGTCAAAGACAAAAATATTTTTCCATTATTAAAATATGTTGTGTGCTTTCAGGTTTCTAATTCAGTAGGAGAGTCAATGGCTGAAGATGGGTGGGTGGTTTGCCGTGTATTCAAAAAGAAGAATTATCAGAAAGCCCTAGAGAGTCCTAAAACCTCCTCTATGTCTATGGACTCCAACAATGAGCTACTAGCTTCAAGAAATGACGAGGTCCTGGATCAAATACTTATGTACATGGGAAGGACTTGCAAGCTTGAAAACGAGTCATTCAACAACATTAACATCTCTGACAACAGTAACCCCTTGAGATTTCTGACTGCAAAGCAAACAAGCAACTTCAGTGAAGGGCTTCATGATAGGTTCATGCATCTCCCACGGCTGGAGAGTCCAAACCTTCCTTCACTTCCCATCAATAACTCTCCCTTTGATCATCAAGACCATAATTTCAAAGCTTGTTATCAAGCATTTGATGAAATGCTCAATGAAACTGAACCTTCTACTACCAACCAAGCTAGTGGCTGTGATACTCACACGACCCCAGTTCATGATCATGACCCAAAAACTAGGCTCAGTGATTGGGTTGCCTTTGATCGAATGGTAGCTTCTCAGCTTAATGGCCAAGAAGAGACATCCAAGCAATTATCTTGCTTTAGTGACCCCAACATGGGCTTTTGTCCTCCTCATCATGATGATGTACAATTGTCAGACCTACGTACCAGTCGGCTAGGTCAAATCTCACCCGTCTACAATACTACCGAGAATGATATATGGAGCTTTACAAAATCATCATCACCATCTTCATCAGACCCTTTGTCCCACTTGTCTGTATAACCGTACTATTGATCAGTACATCACTATAATGGTATTTGCCAAGTCTAGGTATATGTACGTAGTATAAACAGCAAAACATGTATTCAAATAAGTAATAAGGTGACATATTTGAGAGGTGGTGGCATTATTATTGTTTTTAGAGAAGTCAGCTGTTTTAGGTGCTGTGAAATGTTCTTTCTACCTTTAATCATATCTCCATGGTTGGAGTCTAACTAGAATTCGTTAACTATATTGAAAAGCTTGACAAGTTAATTATGGCATTATGCTGACTTTTAAGCCAGATTTGGTGTTTCCTCTCCCCCACAATTAACACTGCCAACAAATCTGTGACGACTAGGCATGGTCTATTGGTAAGAAGTCATCATAAAGGATCAATATGTTATTGTGGTGTCGACAACGAGAGTGAGATCCTTGGGTCTCACCTAACGTGCGTACCAATAAAAGATGTGGGAAAGGCGACCACCTTTTACCAAGTAAGATGTGATATACTCATCTCAAAAAGAAAGGAAAATAAATAAAAATATAAAAAGTAAGATAAGATGTATCATGTATATTTGTAGCACGAGAATCATAAGAAGACATATCGTATCTTTTTTTTTTTGAGGAACGAGACATATCGTATTTTTATCTTATTTTCTTCTTTGTGGGGGAAGGGGAGTCCAAGAAGAAACCCCCCTTTTTTATTATTTTTTTATTTACTTTTTTTTTTTTTTTATCAAGATTAATTGATGATAACCAAGAAAGTAATTACTTTTAAGGATGCAGTTTGATTGATGGATTACGATCTAATGAAAGTTGCCCAGAGTACCTGCCTAAATGCATAAATGCTTGCTTATCATGTGTGTACAATCAATATCTGAGCTATATTCCAAAATGACAATGAAAATAGAGGTTATATATCATTGCAATGTGTTAAGGTGCAATCTCTACAATGTGATCTAATTAGTCTAATTATAGCTCGTTATCTCAGTTAAAAATCCAACTCAGCTTCACCTCAACCAATTATATATGGAAACACCAAAAATCCAACTCAACTTCACCTCAGTAAAGGGCTTAGGTATTATTGGTAGAGGCGAAGTAATAAATTGGGGTTTATCAAGACCAATGTTGCGAGCACTTGAACTCGAGTGAATCACATCTAGACAAATAGAAATAGGGTGGCAGTTGAGGTGTAGAGAAAGCTGCAATATATCAATAGAATTTTCCTAATCCTCCCTTGTCGTGTGAGATGATTGAGGATGGCCACAAGCTTGCATGAATTTGATGGGAGGTTTTGTTGTGTTTTGATAGGGAGCTGGGGTATGGTTTGGTGTGAGATGGTTTGATTGGCCACGGTGACATTAGCTCGATTCAAATCCAACTGTTGGAGAGCTAGCTGAAAGAGAAGTCTTGCTTGAAGCTGAAAGGTGGTCCAGCAAGCTACACAAAGAAGAGAGAGAGAGAGAGAGAATTAGCAGGGTTAATAGAGAGGAAGATAGAGTTTGGGGTAGTAATTAGGTGAGGTAGAGCTGCGTCGGAATTTTTTTTTTTTTTTTTTTAAATTGAGGTGACAAGCTCTAATTAGACAAACTAAATCACATTTTAAGGATTGCACCTTAATACGTTGCAGGTAATTATATGATCCCAAACAAACAAGTCTTTGATTGTAACAAATATGTCGGTTAGAAGTTTCCCAAATTTGAGAAGAGATCGGTGTTGCGTAGAATGTTAAGTTTGACTAATATTGTATGTTCACTTCTAACTTGCAGATAAGCTTGAAGAGGGATTGTCAATTAATTAATGTGACATTAATTTGTCATCTAGCGTAGGATGCTTCGTTTCGTTTGTGCACTACCACAAAACCTAGCTTTACGTGTGCAATCTCACGCTTTTATACATATGAAGATGGCCGTATTACTCAAATCTTTTTTTTTTTTTTTCCTTGGGTAAAGAAGGTTTGCATAACACAAATCTAAACTACATGCAATAACAATTCTGGAACGTATAGTATGTAAGAATACAACTTGGTATACAAAATAGTGGAACAAATTTTTTTACCAATTTGAGCTTAAAAAATTTCACCCAACACTCACTCAGCCTGCCTAATCGCACTGAAATTGTTGCCCTGCTATATATGAAAGAAATGAGGAAGAAGAGGACCTAATTAAGTATTGTTGAACTAGCACTAGGTCAAATTTGTGGGAGTCATGTGTTTACCACCTTTCGGAGTCAATATTTGTTTTAACAAAATGATGAGAATGTAATTATTTAGAATAATTGTGGATCTCCTAGGAGGAAATTGCTGTCATCTACTAGAAGCCAGAATCTCTCTAAGGGCTAATCAGTTTTCACCTAACAAAAACATCATTGTAGATTATACTAAGAAAATAATAAAATAATAATCATGGGTATGTTGTATATGTATGACTTCACAGGGTAGCTAGCTGTCAAGCGCTCTGAGTGAGGATGTATGTAATTGAAACCTTTTTGGTTGAATTTGTGATGCTTAACAAAAGTTAAGAATTACAAGAAATTAATTTATACAGATGAATGATTATATATAGGAATTTTATCACAAGTCTTAATTAAGAGTTATGGTCGACGACCTAGCGCACCAATGATACCTTTGTGCATCATTTTATCTTGATCAATCACCATATATATATATATATATATGAAATAAAACAAATAAATAAAAACAACCAATCAAGGTTATTGATATGATGTGTCACACATGCAGTAGACTCATTACTAAAAATCCTCACAAACAATGTGAAGTTCAAGTGGGAAAGCGCGACAGTTCATTGAATCTTATCCTATCAACTTAACAACTATTTTAATCCCTCTAAGTTAAAATCCTAATGGCGTTTCATTTATATAAGAATACACCTTTTGGCACCCTAATTCCTTTTGACGAGAAGTTTCCTATGGTTGCCTTAATATAGTTCGCTTTGTCCAAGAGTCAGCGTCTCAAATCTCATATGGAGTGAAATGAATATTTCACCATATGTGATCATGTAAGCATCCAAGCAAGGATTTTCGGGGCGCCTTAATTTGTGGTTAGGGTGATTCCCTTAATTTGGGGGCGCCTTGGAACCATAATAGGCTATACAATATATAATAATATTAAAATAGAACTAAGATGGTGTACTCTTGTAGATTTATCCATTATAATTTTTTTTTTTTAAATTAAAGATATCAAAGATTAAGAAATATATCATGGAAAGATTTTCATTGGATAGGAGCAGTTCGAGCGATAGCTCCAGCAAGGCTCATGTGGTACACGTGATATTACCCATTGCCGTCACGTGGCGTGAGGTTGATGAGTCCACACCGAAAACCCTCTTTTTTATTCAAAAAAAAAAAGAACTCGTGACATTATTCTTGTATGGGTCCGGTTAATGTGTGCCCTTAGGGCACATTCAATTCTCGAGAAAACTTTTTCCAAAAATGGAAATTAATGTGTGCCCTAGGGCACACATTAGTAAAATCCTTCTTGTATTACAGGAATTAACTTCTGAACTGTAGAAACTCATAGGACCTTTAAATTATTTTGAAAAGGTGTTAACCTTGTTAATGTAATATGAGGAACTCTAGTTACTCAACGCATCGACAAATATTGTTCTCGAGAATACCATTCTTCGGTTATCAAAAAAATAAAGAATACCATTCTTCATTTCATGTTATGATATTGCTTTTTTTTTTTTAAATGTTATAATGTAATTATTAATTGTTGAGTGAGTCGTCCACCACTTTTGGCAAAGTAGACCCAACATTGAAAGTTTCAAAAACTGTCATATATATAAGAAACCAATAAAATCAAGGTGATATAGTATTCTCACAACAAATTCTTGGTGATAAATAAAAAGTGATGTTAATCGTAGGTTCATATAAGGTCCAGTAAAAACTTGCCACATAGATTTTGTTATGAAATTATTTTGAAACTATTATGCCCAAAGCACAACTCACAAGAAAACTTTTATATGAATGTAGCTAGCCGGAAGGTAAATAACAAACAAAGGTGTGGCACATACCCGTTGGATGTTCCTAGAAAAACAAAATTATAACTTTCGTGTCTTGCAAATAAGAAAAACTAGTTGATAATCCATGTAATGTATGAAAAAATTTATCGAAATAATGTTTTTTTTTTCTTTAACTTTTTGGCTAAATATGAAATTTAATGATTTCGATGTTTATTAGTAGTCTTATTTTTTTAATATCAAAATATGAAATTTAATAATTATTGTAGTTATCAATAGATAACCCGTGAAAGAAAATTTTAACAAAACATGATTTTTTTTCTCTCTTTTATTTTTGTCTAAAAATTAAATTTGATACCACCACACACCCTTGATGCGATGGTCACTCCACAAGTATAAGTACTTGTAGGGTGTGGGGGGCAATGGTCGGGGTTCAAGTCTTTGGGAGGGAGTTTCACACACATATACACTTATATTAGGTTAAAGTAAAAATTCTATCTTGTATCAAAATTTTTTTTTTTTGATAATTATGATAATTATTAATAGATATTTGTTTTTATAGAAGGAATAGGCATTTATTATGATTGTGTTTTATGGGTAGATGAACATGACCTCGAGTCAAGGGCCCAACAGATCATTTCTTAAAAGATGGGCCTGACCCAAAGGTGTGGACATGAGTAAAGAGGTCTGTGGAATGAAAGATAACTCCCCGAGGTGGATCCCGTGGAGGTTTGGACCAACCACTATTACCAAGGTCCACTATCGAGGTAATAAGCAAAACCTTTCCCCTATCAGATACGCAAGGAACCATGGACGACTAGTTCCCCTCTAGATTGAGATGCCACCTTCCATCAAGCTCACCTCGAAAAATGCTATAAAGAGATAAGAACCACTGGGGCAGTTACATCCAAACTAATGAGATGTTTTCACATAATCGCTTCCACATTATATGCTGATTGATTGGCTTGAAATGTGAAAACACCTCCAAAGTCCTATTTCATGATGAATGAATGGCAGAATCGAGGGATGATGGGACAAATATCCCCTAAATCCTGCTAAGAACAGGACAGCTGGGGAGAGAGAGAAGGGGAAATTGTCTATAAAAAGAGAGGAGGGGCAATAGGAAAGGGGATTTAGAAAAATTGAGAGAAAACCTTAGAGAAGAACAAGAGAGAGAAAGTTGTGATAGTAGAATAAGTCTAAGAATTTTTAGCTTTTAATCCTATTCCTTGTACCTCAAGAAAGATATTCATACATTAATAAAAGCCTTTTTGTTCCTTATTATCTTACAATCTATTGTTTAAATCTCCTATTGTGGAATTCTTACCCTTACTTTTATAAATTAATTGTGTAAGTCATCTTTGTTATCACTATCTTCTTAGCGGTTGTTTTTGGCCCCCACATATTTGTATATAGAACTATTTATTATACCATTTATAGAAAAAATTTATTTGGAAAAATTTTAATGGAATGTTTAAATATAGAATAAATTTTAAAATTAATTAAAAAAATAAATAATAGAATAATGATGTGTAAAATTACGAGGTCCTAAAAACTTATGTAACAAAATATTATGAGATCAATAAAAAAATAAAATGTCTTTGGTTATATATATATTGTTAGGTTCTAAAAGTTTAAAACAATTGGCAAATTGTAAACACAAACTTGTCTAAATATAGATCCTAGTGTCTATAGGTATTATTAGACAATACTCAAGGTGATTCAAGTCAAGATTCAAAAACAAGTAAGCTACAGAAAGAAGATTTCAGAATTTCCTGGTTCAATCGATCGAAAGACAGGCTCGACCGATTGAAATACAGGTTTGCAGAATTTTAAGTTTGGCCCAACAGCAATTCAAGCCCAAAAAGGATTAGAGTTTCAGATCTACTTCTTCTAGTATATAAAGGAAACCTCAGGCACGTTTTATTATGACTTTGGAGGTGCTCTTATGAGATCTAAAAGGTTCTGTGCCTTCCTCTATCAAAATCACTATCAGATATCACTTTCATATTTTTAGAACTGGTAGATTTGAAGTTGCTGCATGAAGATCAACAATAGTTGAAGATCTAAACCTTCCATGATGGTCTTGGAGTCACAAACAAAAGAGTTTGTGTTTTTTATCACAAGTGTGGGTGTTTGTGTTGCAAAGGCCTAATAGAGAAGGAGACCGTGGATTCGGAGCTTGCACGTGGTCGTGTCAGTAAGTTCTACATGTGGTAGCAATAGGATATTAGTGGTCTAAGTCTTATTGTAAACTTTGATTCTCTATAGCGGATTTGTTTTTTACCTTGAGAATAATTAAGTTAAATCCTCCCCAGGTTTTTTACCGATTTGGTTTTCCTGGGTTATCATATCGTTGTATTACTTACTTTTCCGCTGCTTTGCATGATATGATTGTTTTGTTTTAACCTAGATCTGAATAATAAACCTAAGTATTCACTTGGTTAATTAATTAGGTTAAACAATCTAGTTTACAGGGATCTAAAACCTAACATATATATATATATATATATATATATATATATATATATATATATATTATAGATTATAGATGGATATTGTTAGAGATATTACAAATTTTACTACATTAAGGTTACAAATTAATGTATCACCAATCATATGTACATATGTAATTTAAATATTCATTTATAAGATGATTGATGTCAATTAATTACATTCATTGACATATCAGTTTGTAAGTTTTATAAAATTTATATAGTAAACTTGTATTACTTTTAATATTTTTCACTATAGATTATAGATTAATTTTAAAGTTTAAAACCACACCGTGATGGCATAATAGGTTTATAGCCCAGTGGTACTTTTTTCAAAGAATTTGAAGTTTACAGTTTACACACACACATACAAAATGATTATAGGTGTAGGACATGTGAAATTAAAGAATTTTTTTTTAGTTATTTACATCGGTAATTAAAATAATAGAAAAAAAAAAGAAAAAAAAAAAGGGAAAAAAAAAGTATATATGTTTGATGCTGTGAATATTTGTCTGTATTCACCGGCAGGGCTAGGATTTGGGTATGATGTTATTTTCCTCGAGAATATTCGCAATTTGGCCCAAAACATGACAAATCAAATAAGATTTTTTTTTTTTTTTGACATTAAAAAAAAAAAAATCTTTTTAATCTAGTGTACGGGATTCTTAAAATTTTGTCATGTACATACCATCTGATTGCAACTATAAGTCTATAAGTAACTATTTTAATACACACAGTTGACAGGTCGTCCTAATTTTCATCAAGCAATTGCAAGTTTTCAACCCATGAATTGATTTTTGAGGTGCGTATAGAAAAAATCTATGATCACACCATTTTGTGTCAAAAAAATTTTATAATTTTGATATGACAGACTATAAATGGTGAAAAAAAAAATTATAAGTTCATACAAAAGTGACAGACAGTCAATCACAATCTGTTATATATAATATTTGTGAAAAAATAAAGTGATAAAGGATGTATTTTTATAATTAGCCATATGTATATATAACTTCTATCATCTATAATTAGCAGTTGTTGGTGGGGCGGGCCCATTTCGATTACCTTTCCGGGTAAGTCATTGACACAACCAAACCGCTTTTACTATCAGCTTCCACACATCACACATGAAACTGATGTTGGGTAAATTTTTGTTGTTTAAAACCTTGACAGGAACAAGCTTGCCTATCATCAATGATGTCATAGTGTCATAATAGAGAGGTAAGAGGAGTAATTTTACTGCTTGCAAATCATTATTAAGAGAAACATCTAAAGTTTATGTGGGAGTGATATATCTATTGATAGTTTTCGTACATGTGTTTGTTATTATTGTGCAAGATGGGAATTAAGGTAAATTTTTTGCAATCATGGTTTCGAAAATTAAAAAAAAAATAATAATCATAAAATAAAAAACCTTGGAGAGATTTTATTGTTATGGTATTTAATTATGAGGTCACATATGAAAAGAAAGCTATCTTGTTTAAAAATTGTTATGTATCTTGGAATGTAATGTGATTGAAAGAATATACAATCTCTGTAACTCCCCGGCCACCACTCCCTACTCATTGAGAAATAAAGTTCTAAAGCAATCAACGGCCAACTTCCGAGCAAGGACAAAAGTTCTAATTTTAAATAAACAAACGTCAATTAATATCAATTTACATCTATGGACTTTCAGTCAAGAATCCCATTTAGATTCTAACTATATTTCAATTTTATATTAAGCATCCTTCTAAACACACTCAAATTTTGTGTCAAAATACATTCTTTTATAAA
Source organism: Quercus tomentella (assembly GCA_028535165.1). Taxonomy (NCBI): domain Eukaryota; kingdom Viridiplantae; phylum Streptophyta; class Magnoliopsida; order Fagales; family Fagaceae; genus Quercus; species Quercus tomentella. The sequence goes on from JAPQVY010000155.1 coordinate 28,984,141, forward strand.
AAAAAAAAAAAAAAAAAAAAAAAAAATTACATATAAATTCATGCATCTAAACATATAAAATATTAAAAAAACACTACATTAAAAATTATTATTTTCTTTATGTAATTCTATAGAGTAGTGTTATACATGTTACAAGTTTACTACAATGGTCTTATAAATTGATGTGTCATCAATTAGAAATATATAATTTAAAATTTAGTTATAAGATAGTTGAAACCAACCAATCACGTTCATTGTCACATTAATTTATAAGTTTTCTGTAGTAAAATTTGTAGTATCTTTAGCATTTTTCAATTATATATATATATATATATATATATATATAAAAGGGTTATAAACTATTCTTGTAAGTGTATCTTATATCAAATTACTAAACAAACCTCAATAAAGTATAATTTTTAAGTTATAGGGTATAATGGATCAATGGATTACACGTCCCACATAGTGATCTTTGATATCATGCCAAATTGTCCCGCTAGTGTCCAAAATGTGTCTCCATCACTATAGAATCACATTGTAACATAACTCCCACACTATAGGTACTAGACAAATTAGGTTCTTTAATGGTGTTATAAAGGTTATTAAGATATAGACTTGGCATGAAGAAGAATAAGAAAATGCCATGGCTCGTGATTATATCTCTATCAGATGTGACTGGTTCTGTCATTTAAAAATTAAAAAAAATAAAAATTAATTAAAAAAAATAAAAATAAATGACTGCCTTCGAAAGGCCAATAATGGTTAACCCTCATTAAGTAAAAGAACACTTTTGGTATTCCTAAATAGCAAGAAAAATGAATTTACAAAGAAAAGGAAATGGTTCAACAAATATTATAATTTCAAAGAATGGGATTAAGTGCCAAATTAAGCAATCAAAACAATTTCAACCAACACTCCTATATGAAGACAAATATGAAATAACGTGTTGATATTTGATTAGACCTCCATTGCTCTCTAGTGAAGAGATATGTAGAGTATATCTCAAACAGTCAAAGTACGTAGGTTCTAAATCTATTCTTGTCCTTGTATATATATATATTTGTATTATTAGGCTTCTGTTCATGATCTTATTATTTATACTTGTCTGCTATTGGAGACGCATTATTTTGTCTCTGACATTTGGAAGATTATATATGTTAAAGCTCAACCAAACATGCACCATATGTTTTTATAAGTTCTTGGATAATATGAAGGAAAAATAAAATTCATGCAAATTTCCTTAACCAATGTCCACAGCTTAATGAGTTCATTTGTTGAAGTGAGCGTGCATGAATCGACTATTCGATGGTGGGCAAGACCAAAAAGGTTTTACCGACTTTCCTCTCTATCACACAGAAGGGAATGTATTGGTTTGTTATGGAGAGTTATCATTCATCCTATTCCAACTTGTAGGTCCAGAAAGCCGACGGTTCAAACCTTGTATGGCCCCTGTTTCCCTTAGCTAATTTTTTAGACATGATTAGTGGGAAAGATTTTAGCAACCTTCTAAATTATAATCATGCTTATCTGGAAAAAAAATACCCAAATGCTTTTTTGGTAAGATCTTTGTGAGCTATTATTAATCATGGTTCTTTGGAAAAACTTCCACATAAATAATTATACAAACAGAAGAGAGTGGAGCTAATAAAGTGATACATCTAATTGCTATCATGTACTAGAAAAGCACTGTAATTCACTGTGGCACTGGCATGTTCTCCAAGTAAGCCACAAGCAAGGGCGCAGCTTTTTGTTTAAAAGTCGGTACCACCTGACTTGTAAAAATAAGTATATATACTTGAAAAAAATATATATATACTAAACTAATTTATTTTGATCACTTAATAAAAATGTTAAACGCCCTAACTTAAAAATTACAAGAATTTAGGTTCAACAAAAATAAGAATAATATTACATTCATGAGATTTTCTCAATTACTTCACAACAAATCCTATGTAATAAGATGTTATTAATTCTTGCTTGGGTATAATACTGACATCACTTTTTATCTCATTAATAACAGTTTGTCATATAAGATTTGTTATGAAAATGTTGTAAATGTAGCATTACTCCAAAAATAATTCTGACTCTTCAAACATAATCTTTAACCCCTTAAACCAAAAAAAAAAAAAAAAAAAAAGCTTAAATAATAACAATAAAAAATTAGCCTAAATAACAACAAAAACAAGACTAAACCAAACAACAAGATGTCAACAAATTATTCAACAAAATGCCTATAAAAAAAAAAAAAAATTCTCTAATCATTCAAATTTGTAACTTATTCAACCCATTACATAGAAATAATCTCTAATTTCATTTTTCCTTAAAACGATTACAGAGAGAAATAGTGTGGTTGTGAGTTATTCTTAGTGATGTCGGCATTTATGCTTTTTTTAGCTTTGCAATTGCTATAATTTTGCTCTCTTTAGCGACTTAACTCGCAATTGTAGCAAATATCCTCTCTCTCTCTCTCTCTCTCTCTCTCTCTCTCTCTCTCATTTTTCTCTTTTCTATTATCATTTCAGACTCTCTTTCTCACTTTATATTACTCTTATCTCAACATTCTCAATTCTTATTTTATTTCTTATTAGTCCAGTTTTATTTTCCTCTTTGTTAGTAGAAAGAAATTGTGTGTTTGTGTGTGTATTTTTTTTTTTTTTTTTACTCCGATATATTCAAGTTATCCTTTATTAAATTTTGTATAATTTAAGCTTCTAATGACCATCTTAATATATATATATATATATATATTCTAGAGCTGCCACCGGGCACAAGCCCACAACAATAGTGTTGAATGGCCCCAAATATGTATGTTTGATGCAAGAAGGTATAGGACAGTGTTTACGAGACATCTTTCTCACTATATGTTGTGAAATGTGTTTTATAGACCATTCCATAAGATAATTTTCCGTGTATTGTGGTATAGTGTGATACGGATAAGACATCCTTGCTACAGTCATGGACCACTAGTGACATGACTCATGATGAAGGGCCATTAGTCACTTTCATGTGTCAGGCCTTAACCTCTCTCCCAACCCCACGATAATTTGTCGAGGGAGACTCGTAGTAGAATTAGAACCAAGTGAGCCACAAGCCCACATCTGCAGTGCCGAAGGTCCTAAATAGACATATATGGGTCTCAGTAAACAAGACTCATATCATATGTTCCATTAGAATTGCTTTACTTTACTTTTTACTTTACTTTTTACTTTACCAATTGACATCGTAAATGTCATGTACTTGAATTTTTTTTTCATTTAAACTTAAGTTACTTTGGAAGGATTAAAAGAAGAAAATGATGTGTCAGCATAGAGTAAAACACCCATATTATAATAGACTTATGTTCAATGTCTCAACATGGTATGATTAATATGTCCTTGCTACAATCATGACCATTAAGCACATAATCAAGGGCCATTAGTCTTTTTCATGTGAGGGCCTTCAATCCTCTCTCTCTCTCTCTCTCTCTCATGGTCCCTTCCCAACACAATATATTTTGTTGAGGGAGACTCCTGTTGAAATTAGGACACAACATGAGCAGACTTGTCTCCTTCGGCATGTGAATGGGGGGGATAAGAATGGAGGCCTTGTACCATAATTATTGAAGTTTAAGATGGATTGATTGGAAAGTGTACCCAAGTTTAAACCCTCGTTTGAAAAACATACCAACGGATTCAATTGTATAAGTGTTACATATGGTGATTAAAGTCTAGATACCTTTATCCTGTAGTTGACTTAATGATGACAAGGAAACGAAGTTTGGGACCAGTGACTACAGGTTTTGGCTGGGGGATTCAATTATGTATTGCATTATTAAAGCAACAAAATGGAATCTATTCTTGAATGAAAGAGTTCATCTGAAATGACAACTACTTACTTAAATTACGAATTATCAGCATCCAAGGTTGAATTGGACTTGTTTTCAGTCATAGGAATCTTAAATCTGGTTATCAATTATCTGAGATGACTGAAGGGTCCACGTCCGTCGTCCAACCGATTGAAAATGCTCATTAGAATTTATTGGCTATATATCAAGCAACAATGTCAAATGCAGAAATAACGAAAGCTTGTCCGTCTCCCACTCAAAACCTGTGCATTTTGCATCTGCCCTTCTAGGCCCGCCAAAAAAAAAACTCTAGATTTTATTTGTTTGTTTACCTGAAATAGGTACAGTTAAATTATAAAGAGTAAAACTTAAATACAGTATTTTAGTTATAATATATTACATTCCTCTGTTTGAATAGAAACAAATTTTTATATTAATATCAGTCTCTTAATTTTATTTGAAATCACTTGAAGTGGTTCACACTAACTCAAAGTGAATATTTGACTTCGAAGATTAAGGTTTGGAGTTCGAAAACACCCAACTTAAAAGGACTTTTTATGAATGCACAAATTAGTAATGAGAATGAGACAGTCCTAATTTGCTAAGTGCCTAAATTACGATGCCTATTCTACCAAGTCTAAGTTACCAAGCTTACTTAAAGTAAAATATACTATAGGAAAAGCAACAGTCTACTTCACACGATTAGCACCTAATTAAATTATGAACACGAATACAAAGATACAAGTATAAAGCCTATTAGAGCATCACCAACAAACTTTCTAAAACCAAAATTTAGAGAGTAAAGCAACAAAATGATGCTCCTACAAATTGCCCACGAACTACTTGATACAATTATGAATGATGTCTAGAGTTCTATGTTTGGTTCTATGTGCACTTTCTTGTACAATAATTCTTCTATTTATACTTGAGGCTTTAACATTTAATTTTGTCTTCCTTGCCACGTCTCCTCTTTTTTCTTTTCTTTTTTTAAATACAAGATATAATTTTTACTCTTATCTAATTTAAGTATATATATATATATATATATGCGCGTCTCTTTTGCTAAATATCCTGCAAGTATAGAGGCTAAGTGACCTCTCCTAACCACTTCGAGGTGACTGCTACCTTAATACTCCATATGTCTGGCACGTATCTTTCTTAAAGCAACTGCTCAAAGTAATTGTCACTCTTTAAGATCACACTATTTCCAATGGGTTAATGTGACTTGTCTCCTCTTTGGCTTTAATCTTTAATCAAACTATTTCTAACTTGTAAGTTTTGTTGGCAAAGTCTTCCCATGTGGCTTCCTCTTATCTCGGCATGTGTCCTATTATAAATTTAGTTATTTGGCCCAAAAACCTTCATTAAATTTAAACCCTTAGGGAATTGAATTCAATTATCACCGGAAAAGACAATAATTATTATATTTTATTAGTCTATGCAACCAGATGTTTAAATTTAATTAAGGAAATTAATTTTTATTAGTCTATGCAACCAGATGTTTGAATTTAATTGAGAAAATTAATGAATTACACCTAAAATACTGTATTTAAATTTTATCCAATTATAAAAAGTGAGGTTTTTAAAAAATTGTACAAAAACAAAAAAGTTAATTAAGTTTTAGAATGTAGTTAAACCGAACACACACAAGTTTTTGCTTTTTTCTTTGATGATATACATAGCTCACTTTTTTTTTTTATTGTTAAATTTAGAAATTTCACTTATGATAATATACATTTAAGCATTATCTTATGTATAACTTTTTTTTTTAATAATTCAATAGTTTAAACAACGAGAGAGTGGTGATTCGAATCCTAGCTAGTTCTCCTAAATTGTGGACTGATGGAGTTTTAAGGACTGGTTTGAGTTTGGTTTAGCGTAAAGTGGAGTGGGATGAGTTTTAGTTGAATGAGTGTAGGTTGGGTTTCGAATTAGGCTTAATTGGCAGTTAGGCTTACTGATTGTTAAGTGGGAGCATGGGCTTGAGGGATAGTTTTGGGAAATCTGGTGGTTTAAGTCAGTGTTGGATTTGAGATTTTTGGTTTCAAAGGCCCTTAGATTTCGGATTAGGCTTAGGATTGATGGTTTAAGCCTCAAAACAGTGGGTTGGCTGGAGTGGTTAAAGGTTTGTGAGATAAGTTATGGTACTAGATTTTCTCTTACGCTTTAAATTCGTGTGTGGGAGGTTTGCTGCGGATAGGGGTGGGAGGAGCGGGAGCTTTTAAATAAAAAGCTGTGGACCACATGCGCAGCTGGAAGCTGTGCAAGTTGTTCCATGCGCAGCTTCAAGCATGTATAAAAATCCAATTTTTAACACCGTTTCGGTTCTATAGTTTTGATCAATCTCAAGTACTAACTTTGCACACTAATTTGAAGGTCTTCCCAAACTCCGTTTTGGATGCTCATGGTGTCTACGGAAAGATCTCACAGCGTACTTTTCATAGGTTCCAACCTCGGGTCATTTGGAGCATCGTGCTAAAAATTATTAGCCTCCAAAGTTGGCTGCCCACACTGATTTCATTCCGAGAGTCCTTTTTTCAAGCCGTTTGTTCCGGGATGTCAAGGAATACTCAGGAAAGTATGTGCTTTTTCAGTCCAACATCCATGATCAATTAAGAATCTTCGTGCAAAGTTAGTACCAAAAGTGCATTTTTATGCGTTTTCCTTAACTTCGGGCTATTTTTCCGTTAAATCTTTTTAGACTTTCCAACCTATGTTTTGATCAAACTAGACATCATTGGAAAGCTTATGACGTCTACTTTCTAAAGATAGTTTATCTCCAACTTTCAAATTGAGTGAGCTTCAAGTTTTTTTTTTTTTTTTTTTAAAAGGCGAAAAGCAAGGTTTAATAAATAATATTAGTAAAGTAATTTTTTTTGGGTTTTTAATAAATTGATTTTTATTAAATGGAATTTTAGTAAATTAAGCTCACCAAAATGAAATTCATCACAAGACATTTTCAACAACACTTTATTTGAGTCATTCTGAGTAGGGATGGCAATTTTGCCCAGTCCCGCTTAACTCGCCCCTCCCCCGCTTCACCTCATGTGGGTTTTCCCCGCCTCGCAAAGGTGATGGGGCGGGAATGGGGCAAGATTTTAGCCCCACACCACGGGGCAGGACGGGGATGTGTTTAAAATTTTTAGACCCACCCCACCCCGCCCCGCCCACGTTGTTAAGGATTATAATTGTAAATTTTTCATACCCTAAAATCCTACTATTTAAATAACATATCAATATTAGCTTATTTTATTCTACCCAATGTGGTTCTCTACCTTTATTTTGTTATGTATTATACTATGATTTTTTTTTTTTTTTTTGGTGATTGTCTTGTTAAACGCTTGGATATATTATTCAATTTTTTCTAAAAATTGAATTGATTTGATGAGATAAATTTAGTTGTAATTTCAAGTATATTTTTATTAATGAAATAGGTTTCATTAAAAAAATTGTACTAATTGTTGGGCAAATTAACAAAAAGTAGAGTTTTACGGGATGGGGCGGAGCTTCACAAGGCCCTAAGGGGCGGGGATGGGGTGAGAAAGTTTTCCCCATCATGCGGGGCGGGGTGGGGATGGGGCAAGACAAATCATGCGGGGCGGGGACGAAGATCCCATCCTTCGGCCCCGCCCCGCCCCATTGCCCTCCCTAATTCTAAGGTCGTTTACTTATAATTCAATAAGATTCTCAAAAAAAAAAAAACCTTATAATTCAATAAATTGAACTATATTTAGCATGGGTCTTGTAATCCTGTTAACGAAAATTGTAAGAAAATTTTAATGTCATTTTTATGGGAAATATAAAAAACTGTAAAAAAAATATGTTACTATTTTCTTTTCCAATAAAAATTTTCTAAAAATACTTCGTTAACCAATGCCCTTAGGCAGGGACGGACCCAAGTAAGGACCCGGGCCCCCCCAGGCACCAAAAAAAAAAAATTAGTAGCTTAATTTTCAGATTAAAAAAATAATTTAGACTTGGGCTTTACTTTGTAACTTTTGCCCCCTCCAAAATCATGACTCATTAACCTAGTCCATATAAATCTTTAAAAAAAATGCAAATCCAAAAAATTGTAAACCCAGTAGTCCAAATGGAAAAATGAATGAAAATAAAAATAAAAATTGAGAGGCGAAACAAAGAGAAAAGGGCAAGAGAGACCTATAGAGTAGAGAGTAGGCGATACAAAGAGAAATTGAGAGGCGATAGAGAACAAGAGTTCGAGATGGTGAGACCCATCTTGCTGCCACCCACTCCACCACCACGCAAGACCGAAGACCCATCTCGCTGCCCTAACGTAGACCCAAACGGCTACACTAACGTTGCCACGCAAGACCCATCTTGCCGCTAGTTGATCAATCTACCTAGCCCAGCTTCGTTGTTCTAGCCTTCACAGTTCACAGTTCACACTCAATTAAGTATTTATTCTATCCTTCAAAACCTAATATAAAGTTTGTGAATCTCAGAATCTATGCTTGTGGTGTTTGTGTTTTTACTGATGAGTGATGATGGTGATTGTGAATTGAATATACGATTCTATGCCTATGGGGTTTTTTTTTTTTTTTTGTGGCTTTTTTTTGGCTTTTTGGCTTTTTGGTTTTGTGAGTCTGTGACTATTTGGTAGTTGGGCAATAATAGGGACAAGTGACAGAAGGAGGAACAATAATTCAACAAGATTAAAAATGGTAAAGTTAGAAAAAGTGTTTATTGGTAATGAATAATAAATTCTTAGTGTCGGTAGTGAGACTAGGTGAGTAACAGAAACAATAGTGTTTTGTGTCTTTTGTTTTTATTGGTAGATGATTGCATCTTAATATATTAAATGATGATGCACGAAAATCAGTAGGCTGGAATGTTTCGGACTATGACGATGGCTATGAATCCTGAAAAGAAAGAAAGAACTATCAAAGGTGACCAATGTGACCCGGCCAAGAACCCTCTGACAATTAAGTCAGTTTTCTCTCTAGAACACAAGGATAGAAAATAGTGAATAGTTGGAACTTACCTTTGGGAGATGGGACCTGCTCCTTTTATAGAGAGTTTGACGTGAGTCTTGTTTGGGACCTATCACTATCGTGGGTGATATTTTCTCTCTAGGACACAAGGATGGAAAATATTGAATAGTTGGAACTTACCTTTGGGAGATGGGACCTGCTCCTTTTATAGAGAGTTTGACGTGGGTCTACTTGTTTGGGACCTATCACCATCGTGGGTGATATTGGTGGTTAATGAAGAAAATGGGGTATGTGGAACAAAGTGTATGGAATTCCTTCCACGTATTAAGCAACGTGTCGTGTTTTGCTTATGTAGAACCTTTGGAGAATTTCTAGTAGAATTTACTAAGTACAATTTTATCGTCCTTGTGTATGTTCGTCTAGATAAACTCATCCATGAAGAACTCCATCATATCACTCGGTTATCAACTGACGAGCGTTTGTATAGGGTCTCGTTCTCAGATGACTTGATATGGGCACAGTTAAATTATGGACGACAACTTAAGGACGAGTGATACTTGTGTTGATCCCCATCATTAAAAAAAAATGATTTTTGTGATTTGTCTCGGTTGAAAGTTTCTTAATACTATATGGATGGGTATTTGAATTTTTTTATTTTTTTATTTCATTTATCTCCAGCCTCCTAGCTTGAAATCCTGGGTCCGTCCCTACCCTTAGGGCATCTGTTAACATTTCTCATTAAACATTAATGGCATGTTGCCAATTTTAATGGGAAAGCATTTTTTTAGTTTTATTACGATATCTTGATCGTTTTAATTCCAATTTGGACCCGTAAATTGTCAAATTGAAGGGAATTAAATTATCTATGACATAAGCTAAAAATTATCATAATCAAATCTTTTTTGGTCAAAATATGGGTTAATTGCAGTCACACTTAATCAAAATTTTGAACATTGGTTGGAAAAATTAATCTTAACATAAAAAATGAATTTTATTATTTGGGTAAAAATTTGACTTAGTTTGACTATTGGTCAACTCGCTCAAAGATTGATCAATAGAGGCATTTTGGTCATTTTGACCTTAAACATGAAAAATTGGATAATTTGTCGTCCAATTCGGATGAATTCCAACATTTTAAACATTCCCATTATTCCACGACTAAAACGGTAAACCTTTCAATTTTCTAAAAAATGTGAGATTTTGGTACACAAAACGAGGCAGACAAAATAATGTCATAAATCATGTATGATTTAATTAGCAACTCCTCTACAAAATTTTCATCTCTAATTATAAATGGAATTGGTTTATCGTTAAAGTTGATGAGCTTGATTATATTAGAGTAGGCTTTTTGAATAATCTCTAACATAATTTCTTATAGTGCATGAGTTATAGTCTTGTGTAACACACACATATCTTCAGTATTTGAGAATGAGTCTGGATACCTAGTTAGCCACACACTGTTTAACTTTTTTTTAAGAAGAAAGAAACACACTAAACAGCAAAAAAATCACAAATTCAAAAATCAAAAACCTTCTCTTTCCTAACATTTCTCTCTCTCACTAAAAGTCAAAAAGTGTTCAAATTTGGGTTTGGAATACCAAACTTAGGTTGGTACACCTGGAATTTATTCCTCTACAATGATTTTTGAAATGATTTTCATTTCCAGCGCCATTGCTGCATTTTTCTTCTTGCTTACTTGTCCCAATTATAGTTCAAACGAATCGAATTTAGTGGAGGCAACACCATTTAGGGGAGGCTCAGCCATTAGGTCATTTAGGCAATGGCCTAAGGCCCCCTAAAATATAATACATTACATGCACTTGTCTATTTTTTCAAAACTCTACTTCCTCCTCCATTCTTCTACATACTTTAGTCATTTGAATGGATTTACATTCCCCTTCCCTTCCAACTTCAACCCATCATCATCACCACCATCGCGTGGAGGATGTACCAATGTCAGGATCAACTCAACACATTTTTTGGCCTAAGCCTAAGGTGACAATTTAAAGTGATAATCAGTTTCTTCCAATATCCTAAAGATAATACTTGTTGAACACTTCCTTGCAAAACCATCAATTTAACATATTTTTTTTAAACAATTTTAGCCTCAATTGAATTGATTTATTTGTACTAATAATACTATGATCATATAAAATCATGAAACATTAACTATGACATTTTCATGTTAAATGCATTTTATGCAAAACATGGTCACATTGCTATGAAATTATTTTACACGCGTAGAGTATTTTAAATATAATATTTTATAAAAAAATTAAATTCTAAATAATGTCATTTCTATTGATTACCTCAATTCAATTTCAAACAAATTCTTTTCAAATCTACTCAAATTCATGGTCCGCAAAAATAGGGCCTAATATATGGCTGACTCAACACATTTTGGAGCTAGACACAAATGTGAAATGCAATATTACTTAATATTTTATAAAGTGATATATGAATTAGAAATACATTAATTGGACTATTTTCATATATATATATATATATATATATATATAATGTATTTTAAAACTTTTAATTTTAAAAATATTGAAACAATCAATATCAAAATAAATATCATGTTTTAGATCGTTACTGTCTCTTTTGACAATGTTAGACTTTAGCTATTGAACAATGAATTTTAGTAATGAATTTGTCTCGAAAACTATTCAGTCTAATTTTTGGGTGTGTTTGTTTGGAGGTGAAATAGGGTAGATGAAAACTTTGGAGAGAAAATGGGAAGGAAAACTTTTTTGAAGTGTGTTTGGTTGGGTGGGGAGGAAAGAAAATAAATGGTAGAGCCCAAGTGTTTTCTATCTGGGCCCACCAAAATGTTTTCTACCCAAAATGAAGAAAAAACTGAGTGGAGATGCATTTTTTATTGGACGCAATAGCTTGTGTCTTTGTTGCTGTTGCTTTGTGGTGTTTACTTTTGGTTTGTGGGTGGTTTTTCCCTAGTTTTATTGCTTAAGTAGCATGTCTATACTTAATTAGTGAGGGGGGCATTTTTCGTCAAAATACACTTGTCGGAATATCTGTGAATATTTTTTGAACAAAGGGTGGTGGGGTTGGGAATTGGGCCTAGTTCATTCTACAGAATAGGCCCTATTGGAATTAGGCCTGGTATGTCCTAAAGAATGGGCTCCGCTATCAGTCTGTAACAAAACAAACACTCCAACACAGATAGTAAAATACAATAGTACAATCCAATAATCGTTAGTTCACAACAGAGTCAGCATATATTTTTAATAAGTATCTAATGAATACATTAACACATATATGTACTACAGGTATAAGAGATATCCCTTTGCAGAATGAGAGTTAGTCAAGAAAAAACTCAACCCCAACTCCCATAATCTTATTGCTTTGAGTCAGCACAAAATTATGCAGTTTGGAACTTGAGTCAGTCTTAACCATATTGAATGCTAGGATATTCTGCCAAAGGGTTTTTCTTTTCTCTACTCTTCTAAACTACTCTGCTATGAAAGGGGCGGAGATATGTACAAGGGTGGGGGGCTATGCCCCCCCCCCCCCCCCCAATTTTGAAATTTTTTTAAATATATATAATTATTTTAATGTTTTCAAAATTTAGTTTACAAAAATAAGAGTTGGCCCCTCCAAATATTTGAATTAGTCCAATAATGCTCTTAAAAAAAATAATTGGTCTAATAGTTATAGAGATATAGCTTTATTTTTCGCAATTCTATTTTTTATTATAAAATGTGCTCTTTTGGCATAAAAAATGTTTGAATCTATCTTTTTCAACCCATTACATGGTGATTTAACAAGTCATTGACTCATTAAAAAAATCTTATCACTAAAACTACATGATGGGACCGATGAACTCTGCTTTCCCAGACGACCTCATCAAATATATTTGCCCACCTTGACACTGCATGGATGAAGGCAAGTGAGTCATTAATGAGATGATTTAATGCCTCGGACAGTTACCAATTAGTTGGCAGACCGTTGGAGGCTCATCAAAACTTGCATTAATAAGCCCTGAGGTGTTACGGAAGAAGCACTAAAGCCACAATTAAGGCCCCAACGGCTAGAAACTACGAAGCTATATATACACACTAAGTAGAGACAGACAAGGTATACAAACACACCCAAAAAATACTTTTATATAGATACATCTGATATTCAAAGCTTTATTATTTCTCTCAAAAAGCTTCTTTACACTAACTTTGGCATCGAAGATGTTGTGGAAAGTACCACACCAGTGACCACCTTAGGAGATCCTTTGTCCTACGTTTGCAGGAATAGTGATGAGGATTCGGCTTCATCTGGACAAACCTACAGTACTGACGATTTACGCATCATCAGTTTAGCGCCGTCTGTGGGGACGACATTTTCGCACTTAGATTCGAAAGCGTAGTTCCAGTCAATTCCCAAATTCAGATGAAGTCTAACCAAGATTCTGCAGCACTAGCCCTTCAAATCCAAACACTTACAGCTAGCGTGGAAGAACTCACCAGGCAGAACCAGGAGATGAAGTTGCGGCTTCAACAAGAGGAGAACCAGTCTAGGACCAATCAGGAAGATAAGGGAGATAGCCATAGAAGGAGTGATCGTCACAGACCAGCCACTCCAGATAGACCAAGCTTGGATCTTCTCTGGGAAATGAGAAAGGAGATGGACGAGCTGAGGAACGCCATTAAGGTGAAAACAGATTGAAGCCTGGATAGAATGGTCAGGACGATGGATTCACCTATTACAGCGGCGGTCCTGGAGTGCCCAGTGCCGTCAAAATTTCGCCTGCCTCAAATTGAACCGTTTGACAGACTTAAGGACCCCCTAGACCACCTCAACACTTTCAAGACAACACTAGGCCTCCAACAAACCCCCTGACAAAATACTGTGCCACTCTTTCCCCACCACTCTCAAAGAAGCCGCAAGGGAGTAGTTCACGAAGTTACCAACATCATCCATCGATAGCTTCAAGCAATTGGGAAATTCCTTTCTACGCCACTTCGTTGGAGGATAGTGCCCAAGGAGGCCAACAGACCACTTACTCACCATCAGGTAAGGAGAGAAGGAGACCCTGAGGTCATACGTGAAGCGTTTCACTCAAGAAACTTTAAAGGTAGACGAAGCTGATGACAAGGTGCAGTTAACAACCTTTAAAGTCGGATTGAAATCCAGGGGGTTCATGGTCTCACTCGTGAAGAATCCTCCAAAGACGATGGTAGAGATGCTCCTGAAGGCACAGAATTACATGAATGCCGAAAACACTTTAGCCGCGATAAAAGATGTAGAGAAGACCAATGAAAAGGGAAGGAAGGAAGACGACCGGAGAAGACGAAAAAGGGAGCGTTTAGATCATCAGACTAGCGACGGGGGTAAAAGGAAAGACGAAAAAGCTCCGTGGACGGTAAAATTCACTCCTTTAATTATGCTAGTTGACAAAATTTTGGCACAGATTAAAAATGAGCACTACCTCAAATGGCCAAGGCCATTACATTCATCGCCCAACATGCATGACAAGAAGAAGTATTGTCGTTTCCACAAGGATCACAGCCACTACACAGTGGATTGCAAGGACCTGAAGGAGCAGATAAAGGAACTCATACGAAAAGGGAAACTGCGGAGGTTTGTGAAGAATGGAGAACCTAGTTGGTCTAGGGATGATAACAAGGACAAGCGCGAAGCCTCACCAAGGGACGAGGATCACATGTCCCAACGTCCGCCTAGTGTGATCGGGGAGAAAAAGACGATCACAGCCAGGCCATTCACAGATGGGTCGTTCAGATCCCTCATGAAATCATATCAGAGGCAAGTGAATAGCATCCACAGAATACCCCCTTAAAGCAAAGACGAACAGACAGGGACATGTTTTTCTCGGAAGAAGACGCTAGAGGAGTGAAGCAGCCTCATAACGAGCCCTTGGTCATAATGCTCGTGATAGAAGGATTCAATACCAGAAGAATCCTTGTAGATAATGGCAGCTCCGCGGACATCATCTATCTCTCCGCTTTCCAACAGTTAAAGCTAAACCCGAGAAGGCTGGGCCTTTTGAGTCCCCTCTCTTCAGCTTCAGTGGGGACAGGGTGTATCCCAAAGGCATAATGACATTAACAATCACAGTAGGATCTTATCCGCGACAGTTGACTCGTCAGTTGGATTTCCTAGTGGTAGATTGCCCTTCTTCATACAATGTGATCATTGAGAGGCCCACACTCAACCGCTGGAAGGCAACCACGTCCACCTATTGCCTGAAGATAAAATTTCCAACAGAAAACAGTGTAGGTGAAGTAAAAGGAGATCAAGTACTGGCTAAGGAGTGCCACCAAGCAGTGTTGGCAGCCAAGGAAAACCATACATGGATGATTGAGGAAAAAGAAAAGGAGAAGGTGGAAGCCCTGGAAACTGTGGAGCTGGTAGACGGGGAACCAATGAAGACTATCAGGGTAGGGTCAACCATGAGTGCAAACACGAAGAAGAATTTAGTCCAGTTCCTTAAAAAGAACCTGGACATTTTCGCCTGGAGCCACGAGGACATGCCAGGCATATCCTCGAAGATTATCCAACACAAGTTAGATATGGATCCCGAGAAAAAGCCCGTCCAGTAAAGACAATGAGTGTTTGCTCCAGAACGAAACTAGGCGATCATGGACAACGTAAATAAACTACTAGCAGCGGGCTTCATCCGTGAGGTCAACTACCCGAACTGGCTGGCCAACGTCATCCTCGTAAAGAAGGCAAACGGGAAATGGAGGATGTGCGTGGACTTCACAAACTTGAACAAGGCCTGCCTAAAGAACAACTTCCCCTTGCCGAAGATAGATCAGATGGTGGATTCCATAGCAGGGCACAAGCTCTTGACTTTTATGGACGCATTCTTGGGATATAACCAGATAAAACTAGCAGAGGAAAACCAGGAGAAAACTACCTTCATCACAAGCCAAGGGCTCTACTGCTATAAAGTGATGCCCTTTAGGCTGAAAAATCTAGGAGCAACCTACCAAAGGTTAGTAAACAAGATGTTCAGTAAACAGATCGGGAGGAACATGGAAGTGTACGTGGAGGACATGCTCATCAAGAGTAAAGAAGAGTCTACTCACCTGGACGACCTCCAAGAGACGTTCACAACTCTCAGACGATATCAAATGAAGTTAAACCCCAGCAAGTGCGCCTTTGGGGTGGTGTTAGGGAAGTTCTTAGGGTTCATGATGTCCCAGAGAGGAACAAAAGCAATCCCAGAGAAGGTACGAGCCATACTGGAGATGGCGTCACCCAGGACCGTGAAAGAAGTCCAGAAGCTCACAGGAAGGATAACAGTGCTCAACAGGTTCGTCTCAAAAGCAATGAACAAATGCCTACCCTTCTTCAAGACACTGAAGCAGGCCTTCATTTGGACAGACGAGTGTGAGAAAGCCTTCTAGGAACTCAAGCAATACCTAAGCAATCCACCCCTCCTGAGTCTGTCCAAGGAAGGAGAAAACCTGTATTTATACTTGGTAGTGTCAGCTACAGCTGTGAGTGCTGCCTTGATTCGAGAAGAGGACAGAAGACAGCTTCTAGTCTACTATGTCAGCCAAGCCTTCCAAGGGGCAGAAGCCAAATACCCACGCATAGAGAAGATTGCATTAGCTTTGATTGTAGCTTCACATAAGCTGTGCCCTTATTTCCAAGCGAATCCTATCTTGGTGAAGATGGACCAACCTATAAAGAAGGCGATGAACAAGCCCGAGGCTGCAGGAAGGATGATCCAGTGGGCTATTGAGCTCAGCCAATTCAACATTGAGTACCACCCCAGGACAGCTATTAAGGCACAGGTGCTGGCAGATTTCATCGCTGAATTTACAATCCTCAACGAGGAGGGAGATACAGATGAGGTGGAAAGATAGACGATTCAGACTAACGATTCGTCAGTCCAAAAGAGGGGCGGAGTAGGGGTCATTATCATTACCCCCGAATGAGAGACGCTCAAATACGGAGTTCAGCTAGCATTCTCGACAACCAACAATGAAGTTGAATACAAAGGAGTACTGACGGGAGTAAGGGTCGGGAAAGCACTAGGAATCAAAAACTTGCTCCTCTAGAGCAATTCAAAGCTTGTCATAGGCCAGATAAAGGTGAAATTCGAAGCAAAGGAGAAAAGGATGCAAAAATACCTAAAGTTGATGAAGCTTTTGATGCAAGAGTTTGATCAGGTAGAGTTCACACAGATCCCCAGAAGCCAGAATATAGGGGCAGACAAGTTAGCGAAACAGTCATCGTCAGAAACAGGACCAACGAGTACAAACCTGAAGATTGAAGTCCAGAGATGCCCCAACATCGAAGAAGTCCATACCTTCACAATCCAGAGCGGAAGCACCTGGATAACCTCAATCCTATCCTTCTTTCAAGACGGATGGCTTCCACAGGACATCGAAGAAGCAAGGAAGGCTAGGAAGAGGGCAGCAAGGTTCACAATCTTGAATGATACCCTATACAAAAGAGGCTTCTCCATGCCCTACCTAAGGTGCGTCAACGAAAAGGAAGCCAAATATATTTTGGGGGAGATCCATGAAAGGATTTGCGGAGATCATGCAGGCCCAAGATCCTTGATTAGCCAGGTTATCCGAACGAGTTACTTTTGGCCTACCCTGCAGAAGGATGCAAAAGAGTTCGTCAAGATGTGCGACAAATGCCAGAGATTTGGAATAGTCTAACGCATACCATCTAAGAAACTGACGACAATAGCCTCCCCGTGGCCGTTTACTCAGTAGGGACTTAACATTGTTGGCTCATTACCCCAAGGTAAAAGACAAGTAAAATTTTTACTAGTTGCCATTGATTATTTCACAAAATGGGTTGAAGCAGAAGCAATATCAACCATAATGGAAGCGAAGGTCCAGAACTTTATGCGGAAGAACATAGTCTGCCGATTCGGGATACCATGGACGATCATATCAGATAACTGGAGGTAGTTTAATAGTCAGGGTTTCAGGGAATTCTACTCGGGGCTAGGGATCAAGAATCAATTCTCATCCCCAGGTCATCCCCAAGCTAACGGCCAGATGGAAGTAACAAACGGGATCTTGCTTAAGATCATCAAGGCTCGGTTGGATGAAGCAAAGGGCGCATGGCCAGAAGAGCTGCCCAATGTTTTGTGGGCATACAAGACTACAGCAAGAACCCCAATAGGAGAGACCCCCTTCAGTCTCACCTATGGCACCGAAGCAGTAATTCTAGTCGAAGTAGGAATCACCAGCTTAAGATGAGAAGCTTTCCACGAAGGCAGCAATGACGATCAACTGAGAGTCAACTTGGATTGCTTGGATGAATCTAGAGACAGAGCAACCCGCAAGATGGCGAAGTACCAGCAGAAGATGTTCGAGTACTACAACAAAAGGGTTAAGCTCAGATGACTTAATATTGGAGACCTCGTCCTGCGTAAAGTCACACCTGCCACCAAGAACCCAACTCAGGGGAAGCTCGGTCCTACCTGGGAAGGACCCTACAAAGTCACCCATTATGCCAGGCAAGGCAGCTATCACCTGGAGACGTTGGATGGGAGGAAACTACCACGACCATGGAATATGGAGCATTTGAAACAATACTGTAGACACCCAATTTTATAACTTGCATTTAACCAACCGGTAGATCTTTAGATTTGTGATACAAAACAAATCTTGATGTTCTAACGATCATAATGGTATGTCATGGGTTTTGATCGGACCACCTGATCAAAAGTTATCATACAAGCAATTTTCAATGATCATGGCCTGCCTACACGATGGGCCTGATCGCGTCCTATTCTAAACACTTAATTTTGATTGGTTCTCACAAGAATTAATTTAAAATTAATCAAGTGTGATTTTTGATTGGATTTCATTTTATTTCATTTTTTTAAAAAAAGAAAATAATAAAAAAATGTTTTTCTTTATGGCATCTTATCTGCTCTTTTGAAAAAATTCCAGAGATATGATCCATGAAAAATTCAAAAAAAAAAAGAAAAGAAAAAATTCTCAAAAAACGTCATTATCTTCAGCTGTAACTTGAATCACATTTTTGGTCAGAAAAACGTTGAAATTTGGATTTCTCTATTTCTATAAAAGTTGTAGAGAATTAAATTTCCTTTCAAAAAACATCAATCCCGAATCAATTGGAATTTTGAGCAGCAAGTTATGGCCAAAATACGAAACAGGTGCAGAAGACAACATAAATTCAGCATTATCTTCAATTTTCTCTCAAAATTCCAAATGAGTTCAACGTCAAATCTGTTCAAGCCTATCTAATAGACTTATCCTTTCCCTTTGCTTCAGAAGAAATATTTTTGAAAAATAAATTGGGTAAAGAAACAGATACAGCCTATGAAAAAATTCAAAAATGCTCAAAATACGTTACTATTTTCAGCAGCAATTTGAAACACATTTTTGGCATGGATAACGTTGAAATTTGGCTTTCTCTATTTCTGAAAAAGTTGTAGATAATTGAATTTCCTTTCAAAAAACACCCATCTTGAATCAATTGGAGTTTTGAGCGGAAAATTAGAGCCAAAATACGAAGCAGGTGCAGCATCATTTCAAAATTTGAATGGAGATCAACACCAAATCCGTCCCCAGCTCATTTAAACAGATTATCTCCTCCCTTATCTTCAGAAGAAAGCTAATAATTTAGCTTTAAAGCTAAGCCATCCCTTCCCCTATAAATAGAGAAGACCTCTTCCATTCTCTGGACCCCGAATTTCCTCTAGAGAGCTAGTGAGAAAGCAAAAAAAAAAAGCTATTAAGCAACCATTGTTCTTACTTTGGTTGTAGTTGAGTATTTCCTTGCTTTCTCCCTAACCCTTTAGGTGATCATTTCCCCTTTTAATTTATGCTGGTAAGTAGTTAACTTTTTTTTATTCTTTATACATGCTAGAATAAATGCTTACAAATCATTATTCACTTCTTTTATGCTATGCTTGAATGAACATGCCTATGTCTTATTAGTTTTCTCTTACATGCTTAGATGAACATTTCTAGGCCAATACACAATTTTCTTTTGAATGCTTAGATGAGCACTTCTAGGCTAAAACACAACTTTCTCTTTAATACTTAGATGAACATGTTTAGGTAATTGTTTTACATTTTTAAATGCTTGAACAAACATGTCAAAGTATTTTGATTTTGCCTAGATAAACATGTCTAGGGTTTTTCTTTTACTTCTCTTCATAATTGCTTGGATGATCAAATATGCTTAAAGGTTTTATTTTTATTTGCTTCTCTTTGCAATTATGTTGATGACAAATAACATGACAATTTTGTTTTTCCCTCACATGCTTAGATGAACATGTCTAGGCTAGGAATTCTTTATTTATATTGATCTCTTGGATGAACATGCCATTACCTTCATTTTTGTTATCTAACAAGTTTTATTTTATTTTTTATTTTTTCTCTTTATGTCAAATTCCTCTAACATGTATTTATTTACACTTCTTGCAAATCACATGTTTATATTACATATTTTTTTTGTATTTGTTTGACATGACA
Source organism: Quercus tomentella (assembly GCA_028535165.1). Lineage (NCBI taxonomy): Eukaryota > Viridiplantae > Streptophyta > Magnoliopsida > Fagales > Fagaceae > Quercus > Quercus tomentella. Next base: position 29,004,360 of record JAPQVY010000155.1, read on the forward strand.
TGACATTGGCCACCTTAACCTAGGAGACCGGTTTTACCGGGCGAGATGGGTGCTTAATCCCTTCCCATCTCGTAAATTAGCCTCCAAACCAAGATCAAGGGTTCTAGACAATTTTTTTTGTATATACAATTTTACCTTTTTTAGAATGTAACTAGGAAATAAAGCAATGTAATTTACTTTTCTTAGATTGTACCTAGGACAAAAAGCATTGTAAATTTTTGTTACAAAATTCGATGTAAATTGTCATATACATTAATACAACAGAAGTATTTTTCATTAAAGGTTTTCTTGTTTTTCCTTTTTAAATTAAATAAATGGCGACTCCATGTAAAACCCTCGATCTAGGGGGGAGCACATTTTACAGTGGGGACTCCGCTGGGGATGTTGAAGGCTAGACTCTACTTTAGGTTATGGTGGCCAACCATGTCATTTGTTTGTTTATTGCTTTTAATAATATGTCATATTTGCTTGTCATAACATCATTTGCATAATTGGAATTGGATATGAATTGTGTATGTTGCCCGGAAACCACGGTAATTGTAGCCATGGATCGCGGTCCTCCTGGATTCATGTACCCAGTGGTGAACCTACCACCCCATCGCCTAAGACTCGCTTGATCTTTCTTGCGTTTCGTAAAGGACAAACTCTACCGTTTGGACCAACGCGGCGTTCATACGTCACAAGTTGGGAGGTACAACGTCCTAGCTTTTGGGGAACCTATTAGCCTACCTTTTACCTTCATGTAAGAAGCCATAGAACTAATCTTTAGGTCAATCCCATAAAATACATTGCATCCCATGAATGTGTTTGGCCGTTATATGTGCCATGAATTTTACAAGCAATACAAGTACAATACTGAGGTGGACATCACTTGGCGAGACCTTAAGACAGCCAAGCAAGATTCCAGTGAATCTTTTCATGCATTCATCACAAGGTGGAGGACAAAAGCAGCCCGGATGACCGTTAGGCCCAATGAGGAAGAACAATTGAACATGATTGTGAAGAATCTCCTCCCAACCTACAACAAGTATCTATTTGCTCGATACTTTCCCAACTTCAAGACCCTAATTGCTGCTGGAACCCAAATTGAAGATGCCATCAATAACAGTGGGATTATCCAAGATCTCATGGACCAACAAATCATTGCTGCACCAACATCTACCAATCAATCCAACTCTACTTCATGAGTTGCCAAGCCATAATGGGTTTTTCAAGAAATTTTTTTTTATTACAAGCTTTGTCTGTTCCTTACTTGTTTCCATTTTTTAATTTCATTTATTGTTTGATGCATTTTGTTATTCATGCTGTGTTTGATGCAAAAATTAAAAAAAAAAAATTCAAAAACTCAAAAAAATAAAAATTAAAGAAAACTTTGGACTAGGGGCATTGGGATCTTTAGTGACATTTCCGACTCCTTTCAAAGCCCAATTGAAAATGTTTTCCTTGAGGCCTACAATTTCTGTCAAAATGGACTTGTTCATGATAATCCTTCAAAAATTACAAAAATGCTTTTCTCCAAAAAGAAAAAAATAATAAAATAAAATAAAGGAAAACTTTCAAAAAAAAAAAAAATCTTCCAACCAGGGGCATTGGGCCCTTTAGTGGATTTTCAAAAATGATGTAAGGCTTAACCTTCTCATCAAAGCCCGGTCCGCTTGGAAAGAGTGTGAGAGGTCAAAATTTTCAAATGTTATTTTCCTCAAGTACTACATGAGAAATCCTTTGGCAAAGCTTTTGCAAATCATAATGCTTAATGGGCCAACCAATCAATGTGCACCAAGAGAGAATTAATTTCATCTGATTCGTGTAAGGATCTTTGCTGAATCACTTAGAACATAAGAAGAGAAGGTCCTAAAAGGCAATCAAAGAAAATCTAGTTATTAGAAAATCTCAACAAAAAGAGATTCCACCGATCAGAAATTCTCAAACAATGTACACTCAATCCAAATCTTAGAACATTTTTTGTGTCACAATATTGGAGCATTCATAATTTTTATTCCAAGAGGAAGTTACTAAAAGAGTTCGAGTTATTGTTTCTATAAACAAGCCTTACTAGGGATAGGAGGCCATCTTTGGTTTAGCCACATTATTCCTTGACACCCATTACAAATATTATCCATTACTAGCCCATTTGAGCTATTAAACAGTTAGCCTTTTTTTCATGAACCCATAACAACCTAAACCTAGGGTGGGAAAATTCGAGTGTGCATACTCAAAATTTATGCAATGGAGGACAATCTCATAGCTTCAATGAAGACATCAAGAAAAGTAGAGTCCATCAAGATTAGAAGAAACAATGAAGATCACATTTGAGAATGCAGATGATAATATTCCATCAAGGTGAGAAGACAAGAGTTCATCAAGTTGAAAGCTAAGAGATTCCATCATACGGAAAGAGATGAGAGCTCATCAAGTTAGAAAGCATGAAAAAAAAAATTAAAAAAATAAAAAAAAATCCTGCTAGATTGAAAACTTGAGAGGACAGTCTAGGCATAAAATAGGGATTAAAAAAAATAAAAAAACAATGGTAGATTGAAAACCTGAAAGGGCGGTCTACGCAAAAGGAAAGACAAAAAAAAATCGAGTGTGAGAGAGCCTGCTAGATTGAAAACCCGAAAGGGCAGTCTAGGCAAAAATTAAGGCACAAAAAATTATTTCGAAATACAGATGACCTGATCCTTCTTTTAAAAGAGGTACGTAGGCAGCTTTTTCAAGCACGGTCATATCAAAAAAATTCATTTGCTATCAAAGAAAGAGGAATAAAAAGAACAAAAGAAGTCCAATTGATCGAAAATCGAAGAGGCGGCCTAGTCACAATTGCCAAAAGAAGAGAAAAAGAAAAGGCGACCTTGTCATAGGTTTCAAAAGAAGAGAAAAAAGAAGAACAAAGAAGGTCGAAAACTGAAAAGGCAGCCTAGTCACAAGTTCCAAAAGAAGAGGAAAGATTTGTCAAGATGAAATTCTAGAGGTTTGAAAAACAAGCATGAAAGCACATTCATACAATAAATCAATGAAGAGAAAGGCAGAAAAATTCAATCATAACAAAGACCTCAGCACAAATTCAAATCAAAGAAGAGAATTTGAAAGCTCAAAAAAGAGTTGCCTGAGAAGAATACAGGCAAACAAGCATGATATAGCATTGATACAAATGATCCATGATGACCAGTGAGCAGATGACAAGAATGAAGAAAATTTCAGCACAATGTCAAGAAAGGGAGAAACAAGAAAATCCTTCTAATGCCTAACTTTTCAATATTGCACACTTAAGGGGAATATCTACAGGGGATTTTGAGCCTTTTTATACCATTTCTTTCATAACCCGAACCTAGCCTACATTACAACCCATGCATAAAGACCTCTTTGAAGTTTTGCTAGTCATAGGCACACCCTTAACGCTGGCAATATTTTCTCTTGGATTAAAAAGGAAAAATGCTTGAGGTTATCAAGCCCCACTGGCAAGTAATCTCCATGATACAGTTTCTTAAATTCTCAAATGACTTGAAAGAATTCTCTTATTGAGGGCACTCCCTTTTTGTTTGTTTCCAACAAATGTGACTCCCAAATTTGGGGCACTCCTCTTTGTTTCTATCCCAACAAAAAAAAAGTGTCTCCCAAAAGCACTCAAAAAAAAAAAAATCACATGACTCTCAAACATCTCTACATTTCATTTCTTTGATTGTCCTTGAAGACCTAATCCAACAATGTTTAAAAAGAAGAAGCAAATTTGATTACATGCATTCAATAACTTTGATCCTTTTTAGTCAAAAATATTGACTTGACTCTTAAACAGTATGATATGCTAAAATAGTTGTTGAAAGGATTATCTCATGATCATTTGGGAAAGAAAAAGAATTTTCTCAAAAGGCACCACTATTCACCAAATGGTTTTTCAAGAAGAAAATCAATTTCTTTCAAAATCAAGTCCATTTTGAAAATGCAATGCAAGGTTTGGTTGGAAGCCATGATCATCTTTTGGGTGGACTAGATGTCTTCCTTACAGACTTGAACTATGTCTAACCTGGTCCTCCTGAAGAAAGGTGCGTAGGCAACCTGTTAAAGGCTCTGTAAACAATAGACACCAAATCAAGACAATGACCCAAAGTTGTTTGCAAATAGCTGTAAACTAGGGGCATTGGCCCATTTGCTTTTTTATCTGCATTAAGCATGACTAAATTATGAGCATTGGCCCATTAGTTTCCATATGCAAGCTTTTCATCTATTTTTCTATGCAAGCATGTTTATACTAGGGGCATTGGTTCAAATTAACTGGTTTCTAACAAGCTTGAGAAAGGAAAATTTTCATCTTTGCAGGAATTAAGAAAAAATCTCTCATTCATTTCAGCATTCAATAACAGCTTCAAGTCCAGATCACCAAATCAGCTAAGAAGTTTCACATCTCACATGGATCAACTAAGAAGTCTCCCACATCACACAAGGCTCGACTAAGGAGTCTCTTGCATTCATTGAAGTTGACTAGTATTGTCCAACATCTCAGGCTCTAGGGTTTGACAAAGTTTTTTTTTTCTTGAAAGTCACAAAAAAGTTTTCAAAAAAAAAATCAAACAAGATTTTCAGAAAATTTTAGCATCTATCTCAAAAAACCAAACAAGGTTTTCTAATAAAATTCTCAAAACCCGACAAGGTTTGTGAACAAAATTTTCAAAAAACTCAACAAGGTTTGTCAACAATTTTTCAAAACAAGGTTTTCATGACTTTCTCGAAAAATCAAACAAGATTTTCAGAAAGGTTTAGCATCTTTTTCAAAAGTCAAGGAAAATCCTACAAGATCTTCAAACATCTCTCAGAAAAAGAACGCTTGACAATGTTACACAGTTTTCACAAAAACCCAACAAGGTTTTTATCAAATTTCCAAAAGACATGACAAGATCATTCCAAGAATGCCCAACATGTTTTCACAAATACCAATTTTGATAAGAATATCAAAATTTTCAAAAAAAATTCAACAAGATTTTCAACAAGTTTCGGGTTCAAAAATTTTCAAAAACAGACAAGTTTTTTAGAAAATTTGCCAAAATCTTCATAAGAAAACCCAACAAGGTTTTTATCAAATTTCCAAAAGACATGACAAGATCATTCCAAGAATGCCCAACATGTTTTCACATATACCAATTTTGATAAGAATATCAAAATTTTCCAAAGAAAATTCAATTCAACAAGTTTAAGGTTCAAAAAAAATTTTTCAAAAACAAACAAGTTTTTTAGAAAATTTGCCAAAATCTTCATAAGAAAACCCAACAAGGTTTTTATCAAATTTCCAAAAGACATGACAAGATCATTCCAAGAATGCCCAACATGTTTTCACAAATACCAATTTTGATAAGAATATCAAAATTTTCAAAAGAAAATTCAACAAGATTTTCAACAAGTTTTAGGTTCAAAAAAATTTTCAAAAACAGACAAGTTTTTTTTAGAAAATTTGCCAAAATCTTCATAAGAAAACCCAACAAGGTTTTTATCAAATTTTCAAAAGACATGACAAGATCATTCCAAGAATGCCCAACATGTTTTCACAAATACAAATTTTGGTAAGAATATTAAAATTTTCAAACAAAAAATTCCACAAGATTTTCAACAAATTTTGGGTGCAAATATTTTCAAAAAAAAAAAAACAGACAAGTTTTTTTAAAAAAAATTTGCCAAGATCTTTACAAGAAAACCTAACAGAGTTTTCAAATAAAAAAGCCCTACAAAGTTTTTTTTGAGAAAATTGCCTACACATTTTTGGATCAAAATTTTTGGAAACCAACAAGTTCCCAAAACTTTAACAAATTTTCATCACACATCGGTTAAATTTCAAGTTGCAAAATTTGGTGTCTTCCTTTTACATTGACATTCACTTTTCAAGCTCTGTCAATGAGGGGCATTCTATAGACACCCAATTTTATAACTTGCACTTAACCAACCGGTAGATCTTTAGATTTGTGATACAAAACAAATCTTGATGTTCTAACGATCATAATGGTATGTCATGGGTTTTGATCGGACCACCTGATCAAAAGTTATCATACAAGCAATTTTCAATGATCATGGCCTGCCTACACGATGGGCCTGATCACGTCCTATTCTAAACACTTAATTTTGATTGGTTCTCACAAGAATTAATTTAAAATTAATCAAGTGTGATTTTTGATTGGATTTCATTTTATTTCATTTTTTTAAAAAAAGAAAATAATAAAAAAATGTTTTTCTTTATGGCATCTTATCTGCTCTTTTGAAAAAATTCCAGAGATATGATCCATGAAAAATTCAAAAAAAAAAAGAAAAGAAAAAATTCTCAAAAAACGTCATTATCTTCAGCTGTAACTTGAATCACATTTTTGGTCAGAAAAACGTTGAAATTTGGATTTCTCTATTTCTATAAAAGTTGTAGAGAATTAAATTTCCTTTCAAAAAACATCAATTCCGAATCAATTGGAATTTTGAGCAGCAAGTTATGGCCAAAATACGAAACAGGTGCAGAAGACAACATAAATTCAGCATTATCTTCAATTTTCTCTCAAAATTCCAAATGAGTTCAACGTCAAATCTGTTCAAGCCTATCTAATAGACTTATCCTTTCCCTTTGCTTCAGAAGAAATATTTTTGAAAAATAAATTGGGTAAAGAAACAGATACAGCCTATGAAAAAATTCAAAAATGCTCAAAATACGTTACTATTTTCAGCAGCAATTTGAAACACATTTTTGGCATGGATAACGTTGAAATTTGGCTTTCTCTATTTCTGAAAAAGTTGTAGATAATTGAATTTCCTTTCAAAAAACACCCATCTTGAATCAATTGGAATTTTGAGCGGAAAATTAGAGCCAAAATACGAAGCAGGTGCAGCATCATTTCAAAATTTGAATGGAGATCAACACCAAATCCGTCCCCAGCTCATTTAAACAGATTATCTCCTCCCTTAGCTTCAGAAGAAAGCTAATAATTTAGCTTTAAAGCTAAGCCATCCCTTCCCCTATAAATAGAGAAGACCTCTTCCATTCTCTGGACCCCGAATTCCCTCTAGAGAGCTAGTGAGAAAGCAAAAAAAAAAAGCTATTAAGCAACCATTGTTCTTACTTTGGTTGTAGTTGAGTATTTCCTTGCTTTCTCCCTAACCCTTTAGGTGATCATTTCCCCTTTTAATTTATGCTGGTAAGTAGTTAACTTTTTTTTATTCTTTATACATGCTAGAATAAATGCTTACAAATCATTATTCACTTCTTTTATGCTATGCTTGGCTGAACATGCCTATGTCTTATTGGTTTTCTCTTACATGCTTAGATGAACATTTCTAGGCCAATACACAATTTTCTTTTGAATGCTTAGATGAGCACTTCTAGGCTAAAACACAACTTTCTCTTTAATACTTAGATGAACATGTCTAGGTAATTGTTTTACATTTTTAAATGCTTGAACAAACATGTCAAAGTATTTTGATTTTGCCTAGATAAACAAGTCTAGGGTTTTTCTTTTACTTCTCTTCATAATTGCTTGGATGATCAAATATGCTTAAAGGTTTTATTTTTATCTGATTCTCTTTGCAATTATGTTGATGACAAATAACATGACAATTTTGTTTTTCCCTCACATGCTTAGATGAACATGTCTAGGCTAGGAATTCTTTATTTATATTGATCTCTTGGATGAACATGCCATTACCTTCATTTTTGTTATCTAACAAGTTTTATTTTATTTTTTATTTTTTCTCTTTATGTCAAATTCCTCTAACATGTATTTATTTACACTTCTTGCAAATCACATGTTTATATGACATATTTTTTTGTATTTGTTTGACATGACATGACATTGGCCACCTTAACCTAGGAGACCGGTTTTACCGGGCGAGATGGGTGCTTAATCCCTTCCCATCTCGTAAATTAGCCCCCGAACCAAGATCAAGGGTTCTAGACAATTTTTTTTGTATATACAATTTTACCTTTTTTAGAATGTAACTAGGAAATAAAGCAATGTAATTTACTTTTCTTAGATTGTACCTAGGACAAAAAGCATTGTAAATTTTTATTACAAAATTCGATGTAAATTGTCATATACATTAATACAACAGAAGTATTTTTCATTAAAGGTTTTCTTGTTTTTCCTTTTTAAATTAAATAAGTGGCGACTCCATGTAAAACCCTCGATCTAGGGGGGAGCACATTTTACAAATACCATCAGTAGATGTAGTGGACGAATGTATTCATGTTTGGAATAAAGCAATAAAAGAACTATTCAGCCAGTGTGATGCATGTATAAAAAATAAAAATGACAAAATCCCTTCAATGGGTGTAAGTCACAAAAAATTGGCTAAGTAACAAGATTCCGCCTAAACGGATGTAAGTTACTGACGAAGCCAAAAATAACAAGATCCCTTCAATGGGTGTAAGTCACAAAAAATTGGCTAAGTAACAAGATTCCACCTAGACGGATGTAAGTTACTGACGAAGCCAAAAGTTACAAAATCCCTTCAATGGGTGTAAGTCACAACAAATTGGCCAAGTAACAAGATTCCGCCTAGACGGATGTAAGTTATTGATTAAACCCAAAAATGACAAGGTCCCTTCAATGGGTATGAGTCACAACAAAATTTTTGACTAAGTAACAACAACTCGCATAGATGGATGCAAGTTACTAACGCAGAAAAAAGAAAAAAGGATGATGACTAAAGGAATGAAGCAGACAGGGATCACATGCAGTCAGTAAACAAGTAAGTATATATAATTGAAGGCCCAAAAAACAACGGGCAACCATCATTATTTCAACATTATAATTAAAATCCCAAAACACTGGGCAAGAGACGTTGTTCTCAAATTAGAATAAAAATATTGTTCTGAAAGTAGAATCAAAAAGCCTAAAAACACACTGGGCACCCAAAAAAAAAAAAAATACATTAAGCAAATATAAAACAAGAACAAAAGCAGGTTCAAGGAGCAGCTGCATCGTCACCGGCAGAAGGAGGCGGGGGAGCATCTCTGGAAGTATCGCCAGCAGGAGCGGCAGTAGTAGACTGAGAGGCCTCGTCCGCCGCCTTCTCCTAATCTACCACTTCCAGGTCCAAATTTTCCATATCCACTCCAGAGGGATGCTTGACTAGGTACCGACGAAGGAGCTCAAAGCCCTTGTAGTACCAATGAAGAGCACAGTGTTGTACTCCTCAGTTTGCTGGAAAGCCTCAACGGCTTTGGCACCAACAGTCTTTATCTTTTCCTTCGCGGCCTAGAGTTGCTCATCCTTCTCCAGAGTTAGCTGCTGCTCAGCTCTAAGGTCGTCCCCCAAGACCTTGGCCTTCTCTTTGATAGTGTTGGCCTTGTCCATGGCAGCAATCAGGTCCTTCTTTAACGTAGAATTTTCCGCCTCCAAAGCCTCCACCCTGGACACCGCAGATGCAACCTTTACTTCCTGGGTAAGGTACTCCGAGGTAATATGAAGACTTTCCCCCAGCACCTGAAAAAAGGACCCAGACTTCAGAACAATGAAAAAAGAAGAAAAAGGAAGGGATGAATTTGCACAAGTACACTACCTGGACGAGTTTGTGGAGATGACGAACCACAACCTCCTTAGGAGATACGCCGGAGAAGACCCTCAACTCCTCGGCAGTAGGAGTGTGCAAACCATTACCAGAGCCGACAACATCGACCGGCATCGACCCTCCCGCACCGCCATTGGAACCGACCGACGGAGCCGATGCCGGTGATCGAAACGTGAACAGAGCTTCGATGCCAGTGCGGTGAGGACATCGGAGACGCAAAGCATGTACCGAGTAGAGTCGAACCGAACCGATACAAATAGACATAGAGAAATATTTTTCAGATCTAGGATACAGCGTCATTTAGTTGTGTATACATTTTAAATTTTTTTACTAAAACGTCGTCGTATTGGGTTATTTAAAAAAAAAACACACACACACACACACACAAAACGGCACCATTTTATGTAGGTTTTCAGACATCATACCTCACTATAAATTCACTCTATTCGCACCTGGGGACCCTTAACTCTCTCTCAATCTCTCGCTCTCGCCAGTCGCCTCTAGCTCTCGCGGTCTCGCTGGCTTGAGTCACGCCTCGTAGCAGCAACAGCTCACCGTGGGCCCGTGGCAAACCACGGTAAGCCATCAGCCCCTTTCTTTTGGTTTTAATGGAAACGGAGTGAGAGAGATTGTGTTTGTAGCTGTGAGTTAGAGATGGAGAGTGTAGAACTAGAAAGCGTAGAAGAACTAGAAAGAGAGATTGTGTTTGTACAAAGCAGTGAAGCACTAAAGCAGAGAGTGTTGCTTTGACTTTGAGATTCTGAGAAGAGACTAGAGAGTGTGGCTCTCTCTCGGAATTTGGATATTGGATAAGAACTAAGAAGTGGGGACTATACTTTATAATTTTATATGATTCCTCTTGTCACTTTTTTTTTTGCTAAACTGATTCCTCTTGTCACTTGTTAGTTTAGTAAATTTATATTTTATACCGTGCAGTTAATTTATTTAGTTAGTTTTTAGTTAATTTATTTAGTTAGTTTTTATAGTTATTTAGTCAGTTTAGTTAATTTATATTTTATACCGTGTAGTTTTATAATGCACTCTTTTTTTATTATTAAAAAATATAGTTTTTTTTTTAATATTTCAAACCGACCAAATCGACTAAACCGCACAACAAAAAACCGCACTGCTATAGGTCGGAAAACCGACCCTAGGCGGTGTGCATCGGTTCTAATTATGAAAAAACCGATCTCTATCGGTTCAGTAATAAATTTGGAAAAAAATCGCCCTTACCGAACTGCGCACACCCCTACTCGGCAGTAAAAGCTTCTTGCGCCCTCGCCAGCACGAGGCTAGCATCGTCCCAAACGCTGGACGAGCGCAAATCAGCTTTATCCTTCCCCTTGTCAGTTACACGCTACTTCTTCTGGAGGGGAGCGATCTCTTCAATCGAGGTAACCGGGGAGGCTATCCTCGTCGTCTCAGTGTCAAGGGTAGCTGGAGTGACGAAGACCCCCTTCTCCACAACGCGCACTGTCCTTGCCCCGAGAGCAGAAAGGGGCTCATTTTTCTTGGCCCTCAATTTTGCATACATCCCTTGATTGAATTTTGTCGTCATCCCTGCAAGAGGAAAACACTTGTTAAAAAAAAAAAAAAACAGTGACAAGCCAAATGAATACTTACTCTTCTTCTCCTTAATCTCAATGGTGCGTAGGACGTAGGCAGAGGGTTCCGAACCGAGGCAGTGCAGAGCTAAAGTACGGGGATCGTCGAAGTCGTCAATCATTTTTGCGTACTCAATAGCCGCTTCAACACATTGCTTGTACCTGCTCTTGAGTTTTGGTCGTCTTTTAATTGCCGAAAAGAACAAACATAAGGGTTAGGGACGGTAGAATGTATACAAAAAAAAAAGGACGAAGAACTAGTAGAAAAGACGACGCACCTAGACGCGAGATTCTTCACTGACGGAGCAACCTAGGGAGATCACCCCAAACCTCGTCAGAATGAGTCTCCCACTCATCCCCAGACACAAAAAAGAATCGAGATTTCCAATATCTGAATGACGAGGGCAGGCCCCTAACGATCCTAACCTCCCTCGTCCAAGGCACCAGTTCGTAGTACCCATACTCCTTGGACTCCTTTAAATGATATAAGTAAGTAAACTCGTCCACCTTGACCATATCTCCGTCAGTGGCAACCAGCCATATCTCTATACAGCTAATCACTATTCTCCACGAATTGGGCATAAGTTGCCCAAGAGTAATGTTGAAATGGCCTAAAAGCTCCATGATGAAAGGGTGGACGGGGAATCTAAGCCTGCACAGGAAAGCAGCCTCGTAGAAGCACACCTCCCCGGGCGAGAAATGACAAGCCCGTTCCTCCCCATGAGGAAGACGAACCCTAACCTTATCGGGAAATTGAAACCTACCCCTGAACCTAGAAAGTGTTTCGTTGTCTAGACTACACACCTCCCCAAAAGCATGGAAAGCCCTAATTTCACGTGGATCAAAAGCCGTGGTGTTTGCCTCTACCTCCACAAGATCAACCTCGTCTAAAGCTCACTTGACCTCACCTCTGACATCGTTCTTCGCTCAACTACCAAACCCTCGAACCAATCAACTGACTGACGCAATGACGGGAAAAAATCAGCCAACACCACACTAAGACTATGACCCTCAAAAACAAAACCTTCAATCAAAGGGGAGAAGGAGCGGGAAACACCTAAGGAAGCCCCTAAACGTGCAAAAAGGAACGAGATGGAGGGATAAACTATCCTAACTTCGGAGCTACTAACCATGGAAACCCAAAAAACTAAGAAAAAGAGACAAATCCCAAAAGCCCAAAACAGAGAAAAAATTAAAAATCCGCACAATCTCTTTATGCCATAAAAAAAGCAAAAGAAAAGGGAAAAGAGAGACATTCCTCAAAGAAAGCAGCCACAGAATGCAAAAGCTCAAAGAAAATCGCAAGGTGGAGCAAATCAGAGAAGAAAAAGCACAGAGCAATGATTGAGAAAGAGTTGGAAAAAGTAAAGAGGAAAGAGGAAAGAAATGAAGTTTAAAAACTAGGCACAAAAAACTGAAATTTAGCGGGAAACCCAAGGGTCACACAAACAGGGCATTAACTCCACTGGTCAGAACACGCCATGTGGCCACGATGTCTGTGGTGTCGCCACTACGCATTAAATGTGGAACGGTACCCTAAGAGCCATGTCTGAGTAGAAAACCTTTCACCTTCTGATGGTCATCGTGACATGCCACGATGACCACAAAACCTGGGGGGCAGCTAATGGGACCGACGAACTCTCCTTTCCTAGACGACCTCATCAAATATATTCGTCCACCTTGACATGACATGGACGAAGGCCTGTGAGTCATTAATGAGAGGATTTAATGCCTCGGATAGTTACCAATTAGTTGGCGGACCGTTGGAGGCTCATCAAAACCTGCATTAATAAGCCCTGAGGGGTTACAGAAGAAGCACTAAAGTCACAATTAAGGCCCCAACGACTAGAAACTACAAAGCTATATATGCACACTAAGCAAAGATAGACAAGGTACACAGACACACCCAAAAAATACTTTTATATAGATATATCTGATATTCAAAGCTTTATTATTTCTCTCAAAAACTTCTTTACATTAACTTTGGCATCGGAGACGTTGTGGCAGGCACCACACCGGTGACCACCTTAGGAGATCCTTTGTCCTACGTTTGCAGGAATAGTGACGAGGATTCGGCTTCATCTGGACGAACCTACAGTACTGACGATTTACGCATCATCACTACACATGAAATGTGTCTTTAGTTGCCACATAATGGATTCAAGCAAGATAGCTTCAAATATGTTTGAAGTGTAACTTATTCCTCCATGTTTTTGATCATTCATGTTTTTGAAAATTTCATTAGTTCAATTGAAAGATTTTTTACTTACTTTACTATAAAATTTGATCATTTGTATTTAAAATGAAACTTTTTAAGAATTTCACTATGAAAATGGAAAAAAAATGAATTTTATTTTATGAAAAATTGCAATCAAACGTAATTTTAATTGAAAATATTAAGCTTTTTTTTTTTTTTGGTTGGGTGTGTGTATATATATAACTAATTAAATAAAAAAGTGTGTGTGTATATATATATGTGTGTTTATATATATAATAAAAAACTATATGTATATATACGTGTGTAGGGGTTGTCTTGATAAATATATTAATATCGAAACTTGGCCCCCAAACCAAAAATTTTGGCTCCGCCTCAATTTCTCTCTACTAATCTTGATGACTCTCACTATTGTTGTGTAGCTCTTGTTGTTGTGTTGTTTTCTATGAATGAGGTCTACCCTTATTCCCTTATTTATTCACAAATTTGAGAGCCTTTCAGCCTCTCTCTTCCTCTTACGGTACATTAATCCATTCTTGAAGTACACTAATCCATGATTGTACTCTTTTCCCGCTAATTCTTATTTCTCCGAATCTGGGATGCGAAATAGCAGGACATACTCTTTTCTATTCGCCGCTTGATGCCCATAACTAAATTTGATGCTCATGTACCCTGTGTGTTCTGTGGCTCCTCCTTCCTTCTTTCCCTTTATTTTCGGGAGTGCTCAGAGCCTCCAATCTTTTATATCAAAGTCTTGGGCCTTTTGGGCTTGGTTCAATTCCTTAAGCCATTCTGCTGAAGCTCTTTTTTGTGAGCTTCCACTCCCGCTTTTGCTTTTCTCATGGGTTTGTGGTGAAGATTGTTTTTTCCTCTTTTTCTCAACAGTAGGTGACGAGGCCTCTACTGTTTATCTCATCCTAAGGTATTCTGCAAGGAGACCTCTTCTTTCGTCACTTAGTTAAATTGGCTTAGACTTGGGCCTGGTGGGCCCTTCAGTCCCTTTTTCTCTTGTCCTTCTCGGGCTTCCTCATCTGGGCCTGGGGCTTCATTCGCTGGCCCAGTAGTGTTAAAAAAATGGGCATCAAATTAGTCTTGCAGCTATGTATCCCTTATTGCTTGTGTGTATGATCACAACCAAAAAGTGCACATCTATATGAACAACAATTCTTGAATGGGAAATAATTCTCAGCCAATTCAAGGATTAATTAATCATCCTTGTATTATCCATTACTGATTACTGTTTGCATTTGTTTTAACTTTAACTTTGCTGCTTGTTTAGTATGGGTTTAAAAACATAATGATTTTCCATGCCATAAACAAATCACATCAGCCACAACGGTAAATTACGTGGTATTTGCAAAATTGAATGGTGGCTCTTTTCCAAAAAATTAGAGGACAACATGATATTAGCATCCTAGGCTTTTCCTACGACAGATGCTTTCTTCATTGAGAGCAAAAAGCTATCCCACTGTGTTGAATATCAATACAAGTTCAACCAAGATTTCGAGTCTATCTGAGCTTTTACCTTGTTTTAATTCCTTAAATCAAGATTTTTCTTAAAAGATTGCTAGTAAAAATTTTGTACATACTCAAGCCAATACATTGGTGAATGCTATAGATTAGCAACTTTCATTTCTCTCTCTCCCTCGGCCCTCGCACACACATGATAGGGTGAGTCAGCATCTTCCAAGATGTTCATATTGAAGCAACCTACATTATGGCCCATAAGTCTCTGGATGATCTTTAACTGCTGGGTGCGCCGTGCACGTGGGCACCAAAGTCCAGCCATATGAAATCAAAGCTCTTTAATGAACTTGTAAGAGCCATGGCTAATAAGTCACACGTGAGTCCTAATTATACTTGAATTACGAAGTTGTGTGCAACTAGAATACAAGGCAGCAAGGTTTTTATTTTATTTTTATAAAATGAGCGTGAAGTCTTTTATATAAGAACTAGCCTCATGACACGCGTTTCGCGCGTGTGACAAGTCTTTTCTTTTTTTGGTTTAGTATCATATATTTTTCATTTATCTCAATTTGAGGTTTACAGTTTTTCTCACAAAAATTGTGCATTTAAAACTACTAATATAGTCAGAAATTTTATAAGACCAGCTCTAAAAAATGAATATTGAAATAGTATTGAAATCATATGTTCGTGTTGATTTTTTCATTTTTTAATTTAGAGCTAGCCTTATGACATTTCTAACTGTATTAGTAGTTCTAAATGTGCAATTTTTGTGGGAAAAAGTGTAAATCTCAAATTGAGATAAGTGAAAAATATATGATACTAAACCCAAAAAAAAAAAGCCTCATCGCACGTGCTAAGTACATGTGATGAGGTTAGTATATTACTCCTTTATTTTTATTTTTTTTAACTTATTGTCATCATTTTCCATTCATCCCAATTTGAGGTTTATGCATTTGTACAATAATATGGTTTTTTTTTTTTTTTATTTAAGTTAAATATTTGGGCAATTAACTTAAACGTAGTAAAATTAGGGTGATTAACTTAATTTCTATCTTTTTCTTAATATTTAAAAGTAATATTACTCTCTTATATTTTGATTTTTTATTGTTATAATATTCTTAAAAAGTTGTGAATTTTTTTGACACATTTTGATTTAAAATCCTAATCTCTATCTGTGTAGTTGAAAAAATCATCTTCTCTACGTGCAAATAATAGATCAACAACCATAGCTAAACTGTAGGTGCAACAAAAAATATATATATATATATATGCCTTGAATTTCATAACAAAATCAAATAATTGATTAAACTTCCAAATTCCAAATGGAGTAATAGTAACTTTGAGAACTAAACCGAATGCTCATAGCAGTATAAATTTAAATTGAAAAATTAACATAAATTTTTAAAAATAAGAACTATCTACTCCAATGACTATAGCTCATCACTGACTCCCTTCCATCTCTCTCACTGCTATTAATGCTAACAACTATGTCATTGATGATCAGCTACACCATTGCCCGGGCTCAACATCTTTGGAGACAACATTGGCTTCATTTTAAAAATGGGTCACTCACCTGAGAAATAATAAGAAAAATTTTAGATGTTTGCAAAGCAAATATTTTTTACAAACACCTAGAACACGTATTTAACCACAAAAGCAACGGACTCAACTCACCACATTCCCCAAATTATGAAATGCGGAAATATAAAAGAAAAAAATGAAGAACAATCAAACGTGAAGAAGAAAAGGAATAGGAGGAAGAGAGAGCACCACTTAAAATAATTAGGGAATGCATTCATCATCTATAATATACAATATCAACTAATTAGTCAAAAATTTCAAACCGATAACCAAAAAAAAAAAGAGAGATAAAAATATATATCATTTCCACACTTTGAAAAAGAATTCGCACCAAAGTGAAACAATTAGAGAAAATATTTTTTTTTTAAAAGGAAGAACCAGTACCGCAAAATTAAAAGAAAATAGATATTAAAGAGTCTAAAAAAAAAATAATAAGAGGTTGTTCGGTGAGAGGACATTACCAATTACCAAAGTCAAGTAGATGAGTGGATTTGGAATGGCTCTAGATCTAGACTCTAGAGTGGCAATAGAAAAGAAGAATGGCCAAGATCTGCTTTCTCTCCCCACTGGCCAAATCCCTTTTTGGCAGCCTCTTCTTCTTTCCACGTAAAAATAGAATAGATACAAGATAAAAAAGAGATAAGTAGAAAGTGCATTTTTTTATATAAAAAATTTGTTAGAGAAGAAAGTGCAGTTATTTTGCGATATAGCTACATAATAACTGATCAATACTGGCTAGCGAAGAAAGTGTAAACTACGAAGAAACTGATGAAAAATGTATTTTACAATGAATTTAGTTTACAATTTGTTGTAAAAGGAAAAAAAAAAAAAAAAATTTGAGTTTAGTAATTGTATAAGTGGAAAACGTGATTGGCAAATTAAAAACAATTTTTTAGGAGTAAAACATGGTAAATCTAATCGGTTTAAAAAAGGGGGGAAAATGATTTTGATAATTAAAAAAGTTGAAAACATTCAATCAAAATAAAAAGTGGAAAGTTATCCCCAAAAAAAAAGGAAAACTAACATGAGAGAGAAATGGGGAAGTGGGAGAATAAAATTTTTTTTTTTTTTAAATTTAGCTAAAAATTAGGAGTTTTTAAATTACTAATTGTACATGTCTAAGCCTATAATTTAAGCCTTAGAAACAAATGAATTTGAGAGTATTTTGGACATAAAAATTGAGGAATCCAAACAGAGGAATCTCCTTAAATAATATTATAGATAAGAGGTGTTTGTGCCGCATAAAATAGAAAACAGCCAAGAGAGGAGCTGTTAGTGCCGTTGAAACTTGAAAAAGCTAGAGAGAGCTAGTTGCATGAAAAAGAACAGAAGACAAGCTTATCGAAAAAGAACAAAAGACAAGTGTATGTGTGATGCAGTAAAGACACGGAGATTTTCTTTAGCAGGAGATAAACACAAAAAGAAGATTAATTTAGGGTTTTTCTCTAAAGATCTAGAACCACATGTAGTTGTTGTATTCATAGTGTGAATGAAGATTTTAGGTGAGTTTTATTATTTCTAGAGAGATATTATTGTATTTGGTATGAATCTCAAGTTAGATATGAACTTGTGAGGATATTGTATTTGATTTGATAATAGTAAAATTAATGCATCTTTGTAAAGTTAGGTACATTGCCAAACTACATAAATATTATCTTATATGATTGTTTTTCTTTGGCATCATATCTCATCTAGGAATTGGGCTAAATTCCTAACATTAACAGCAATTATATTTGCTGCTTTACAAATTAATTAATTCCACCTTTATATTTGCCACTCAATTATATACAACTCAATATATTGTATTTTTTTTTTTTTTTTTATAGAAAGTTTCAACCTATGGCGTCTGCTCCTGATGATAATTCTTTATCATCAGACTAAGACATCAATCAATTTTTAATATAAGTAAGGATTGAACTCTAAATTTCTTATTCAACCATCTAAGACTTATTAGTTGAGCTAACTAGAACTCATAATATATTGTAATTTTTTTTTTTTTAGAAACAATATATTGTAATTTGAATAGCCATATAAAATGGAATTTAGACCGTCAACTAAAAGTAAGACACTGTAGTTGTAAGTTATAACTAAGCAACACACAAACAGTCCAGCCTTCTCCCCTGTCTACAAGTATGCTTTATTTCCCATTATTTCAATAGATCAATTTCATGGTTCATACTAAAGGTCCGTTTAGATACTGCTTATTTTGCTGAAAACTGAAAACAGCGTAGCAAAATAGTTTTTAAATGTGTGAATAATGCCATAAGACCAATTTTTAATGAAAATTTTGTTGAAAAAAGAAGTTTGTAAGTCCCATGAACAGTATATGAGACCCACTGGAACCACTGAAACGCGCGTCTAAAAATAAAATAAACGTGAAACGCTGGATGCAGACGCTATCCAAACGCGTACTAAGTGTCCGTTTGACAAAAATTAATTTTGCCAACTTATTTTACTATTCAGCTTATTTTTGCTACTATTTATAAGTCTCACTGTACTTTTTGGTATTATTCATGACTCCTATTGTACTATTTCAGCTAAATTTTATCTTTATCTACATTACTTTCAGAAAAAAGTTTTCAATTTCAACAAAATAAATAAATCCCAAATAGACCCTAAATATTACAAATTTAAAAAAGTGCATTTAATATCACATCACTTCTAATTTCAAATGACATAACACCACATAAAGATTCAAAAAAATAAAAACTTAGGCTGCATTTGATTCGGGTGTAATTGAATTCCTGAAATTGTTTTACACTGTTACTGGTGTTTGGCAACACAGGAAATTATGGTCAAACTGAAAATAGATTTCAGTTGACCGTAAAATACCCACCCCACACCTGTAAATCATTTTACACCCTTCACTCAAGAACCATACCTTCTCTTCCACTCTCACTAATAGCACTTTCTCTCATCTCACTTTTTCTCTCTGGCCCGAACCAAACCTCCTTATTTTTGTCTAATTTTCATTTTCTTTGATCTCTGATTTTTTTGTTGTTGTTGTGGTGGTGTGGGTGGTGGTGTTTTGGTGGTTTTTGTGTTGTGTGGTGGTGGGTTTTGTGTGGATAGTGGTAGATTTTTTGAAATAAAATTTGTTTGGAAGCTGAAAAAATGGCTAAAAAAATGTGAAAATTTTGTAGGAAAATAGCATTTTCAGAATGTTACAAAACACTGAAAATCGTTTTTCGCACTATTTTCCATTGCAGAACCAAATGCCAGATTTTAATTTCCTTACGGGAATTCATTTACCCCTGCATTGATTTTACACTCGGAATTCGATTTACATCGAACCAAACGCAGCCTTAACTATAAAATGGACTATCTCCAAGGATACATACAATGGTACCTTTGTATAGTATAAACCATTACACAAACGGCATACAAGATTATCATTTCAAACACAAGCTCCAAAAGCATTGTTATTCACCATATGATTGTAGGACAAATATGTCAATGGATAATCTTAACAATCATATTGTACTACAATAAACCATCCAATTCCAAATTCTTCTCCATATGCATATGTTTATACATGCCAATTAATCAATTCTATACAGCTCAAAGTATTGTAATTTGACCGGCCATATAAAATGCAATTCAAACCATCAACTAATTTTTTTTTTTTTTTTAGAATTTTAACATGACATCTGCTCCTGATAATTGCTTTTTATCATTAGATCAAAACACCAATTGATGAGAATCAAACCCTATATCTCTTATTCAACAACAAGAGATTTTACCATCAACTAAAGTTTAACGATATAATTGCATACATAAACAGTCCAGCATCATTCCCAATTTACAATTGGGCTTAATTTTCATTATTTCATATCATACCATAAAAAAGATCTTTTCCTCTTTAAATGCTTAATTGCTTATGGTACGACAGATTCTTTCTACAGTGTGAGTAGAAAGCTGTCCGACTATGTTGAGAAATCAATCCAAAATTCATTCTCTATCAGCTTATATTATGCATTGTTTCCTTAAAGGAAAGAGTTTGCTTGTAAAATTTTGATACATAGTGAAGCAAATATCTTTACAATTGTGGAGAGTACAATTACAAATATAGCCTTTTCAGAAAGATGACTTTCTCCTGTTGGTGCATCAAAATCACCTTCCGAAAGAGGATTGAGCTCACTACTACTCTCTATATGAGATCTACGGCAGGATTATGATGGATACTAAGTTTTAGAACTCCCATCTTTCTCTGTCTGAATCACCCACAAGGCCAGCCAACACCCACAGTTTTCTCCATATGCACCATAATATCATCCTAGGAAAAACATGTCTACGGATAATCTTAGCAGCAAGTAAACATATATTACTACAACACAAATCATCCATTTCCAAATTCTTCTCCATATGCATAACTTTATAATTTCCAATCAATTATATTCAGCTCAGAACATTGTAATTTGACCAGCCATATTAAAGTTTAACATGGTTATAACTAAAGAGCACAAAATAAGCAGCCCAGCCTCTTTCCCTGTTCACAATTATACTTAATTTCCCATTATTCCATATGATATCATAAAAACAGATCCTTATAATTTCAAATACATCCATTTCATAGTTCAGATTAAATATAGAATCTAAAAGTGAATCTAATATCACATCATATAAAACTTTAAATGACATGATGCCATATACACTGTTAGATACTGAAAATAAAATCTTAACCATGAAACAGACTCTCATCAACAATACATACATTAACACTAAATAGGAAATATTCTTACCCTATGAGACCCAATTAAGCTGATGAATCAGCTGCAAATAGGGCATAGAACCAAGCCATTCTCATTACAATCAGAGCACCTCACCACTACAGTCCTCTCTACTCTTCGACCCACCTCTTCTTTCACCACCATAACCATCTTACAACTCCCACTACACCTAAAACAAGGCAAAAATCTCACATCCCCACAACCCTCACACACACTACTAACCCCACCAACCCCAAATCCACCTCTTTTCTTAGGCAAACCATTAAAAATCTCACCAACCAAACCTTCCTCCACCATTTTCAACACCTCATCACACCCACCCACATACCTTCCCTTCACAAAAACCCTCGGAGGCACCATTTCTTTCCCTTTCATTAGTTCTCTCAGCTCTTCTCTGAACCCACGATCCATCGATATATCTCGCTCTGCAAACAACACTCCTAAACTCTGTAACACTGCCCTCACAGCATTGCATTGCTCGAAGGTCTTCCGTACGCCCCGCAACGTCGTCGTGTAGAGAACCACTTTGTTTTCTCCGTTTGGTGGACATAGTTTCTCGAACTTGTCGAGAACAAAAACGTGGTCGTTTGAGCTAGTATTAGGCTTGTTGGGGTTTGAGTTTTCTTTGTTGTTATTAAGGTTTTTGAAGAAACGGAAACTCTCGGAGTTGTTGTGGTTGTCGAGGCCAGCCATGAGTTCCCACGAGTTGATGACTTCAGCAGGCTGGAACTTGGGTTCAGACCAGAGAGACCTGGGTTCGGACCATAGGGACTTGGGCTCGGAGAGGGTGAAACGAGTGGGTGGGGTTGTGAGCGGAGGCGGAGTGGTGGGGTTTGAGTTTTGTGGCGGTGGGTCAAGAGTGAGGAGGCCATAGGTGGTTGAAGTGAGAGAAACAATGTGTTGACTCAGTGATGAACTGCCGAGTTGGGTGAACTCTTCATCATGGTTGAGCAGATTGGAAGACACACAACCCATGATTTTGATTTGATGAAAGATGAAACTCTCTCTCTCTCTGTCTCTGTTTCTGATTTTGAAAAATCAAAAAAAGAAAAATAGTGTGAGAAAGTTGGAGAAAGAATAAGGACAAAAGGTTGAGATACAGGGAAACACTTTTGGGACTATTGATTTTTTGGGAAAGTTAGTAATAAAATAATGAGCAGTGTGGTTTCTTTTTTGTTGCATTCAATTTTTTTTGAAATCTTGAATGTTGTGCTTTTGGCAACTGTGTAGGTGTAGCGTGTAGGCGCTGGAGTACACGAGCTTTGAGCGCTAAAATTTATAATTCAAAATTTGGTGAGATGATAATGATATTGAATAAATGAAGACTCGAAGACACGTCTTGAGACGAATATCCTTGGTGGCCTTGGGCCGGTTGGGTTTTGTTGGTCTTGGGCTCATACTTACGGTTATAGAACAGTAAAATTCATTGGGGTGTTTTTTTTTTTTTTTTTTGTGGAAATATCTTAAATGTGCCCAATTTCACCCATAAATTTTATAAAATTATAGGAAGTAAGTAATGGTGTATTATTTTCATATTTACGTATGACAATTATCAATTTTATTTTCTCTCTTGTGAACCTTAACAGTTTTTTTTTTTAAACAAATGATGTCATTCTTGACTGGCAAAGGAAAACTTGCATTAGTTTTGAATTGAGATGTACAAATTACAATTTATGGCATGTCAAAGATGGGTCCACATTTTGGTGATTAGGTTATTGTTAATGGTATTTTAAATTTAAATTATATTTGTAAATTTCAGTTAGCTTAATTGATAAAATCTTCTGTCGTCAAATAAGATATTTTTTAGTGCTACAGGCCTTGTAACCTAAGTGGTTGGCACCTTCAGATATGTCCATGACCTCCAAGATTCAAATTCTCCTTCCCCCATTGTACCTATTGAAATATCAAAAAAAAGAAGAAGAGATTTGAGCTCAAACCCCGCTTATGCCAAAAACCAATTGGCATATTGGTCTGCTGATAAAAAGTAATCATCATAGAGTAGATCTCATAGATTGAATTCTATCTTATCTATCTAAAATAAAAAGTAACTCAAAAAAATAATAATTGAAGTATATTCTTTCCACTCTTTTCTATTTTCAATTAATGCTATGAAAATTCTCCAAATCAGACATTATACATAAAGAGAAATTAGAATTACTATAAATTTAATATAGACTATATTCTATATTAAAGAAGTTAATATTTTGTTAATTTTGATCATCATGAACAAGATCAATTAATGTTCTCCATGCTTGAACTGATTTTGATCTTCCTACCTCCTAGTGAACCCGTTTGGGCTTAGGCTCAAGTTGCTTTGCTTGCAGTCTTGAAGGCCATGGATTTTGGCTTCTCTACCATTATTTTAGAGATATAGGGAATATACACGAAATTCTTAGATCTATGAGATGCAAAATAGAAAAAAAAAAAAATATATATATATATATATATATGCACCAAAGAAAACAATTACACAAGACAATATTTACGTGGTTTGGCAATTTGCCTGCGTCCACAAAATTGCAGGAATTTTACTATTATCATGGAAAAATACAAGATGCGGCAGTATAGTTTTCTCTCTCAAAACAACACCCCCCAAAACCCTACTCTCCAAATAGGATTCACGATGAGCTAAAAAATGGGCCAAAAAATTTTCCCGATGGTGTCGGCCCAAGCCTCTGCTCCAGAGACTAAACCTCAGAAAAGAAAAGAAAAAAATCTCATTAAAAACCATAACACTTTAATTTCGGGTTGGGTCATAATCCGGATCAAACACAACTAGGCTCCACATAGCCCAATAGGAGACGCCTCTAATGTTATCGACCCTATTGGTACTAGACTATAGCTTAGCTCCTATTATTTATGATATTAGGGAAAAGGTCTCTTTTTTTATTATTGGGTGGTGTTTTGTATTTTGAGAACTTCTAGTTCAGCTCCTTCTATAATGTTAAAGGAACAATTACCTTCTAATCTCTTCCTCCCATGATTTTGTCCAAGTCAATGAGATCTGGAAAGAAGAAGAAGAAACTTGGGCTTTCAATTGAAAAATGTATGTCATCAATGCCTAATTTTGATATCGTATTTTGTTCACCTTAGATTTTTGTAAAATATTCCAACTTTGACCCCAAAAAAAACCCAAATTTACATTGCTTAAATTTTCTTATGTAATCTTCGATAATTTCATCCTTTAAGTTGATTTAAGCTGATAGAATGAAATAACATCCAAACTAATTGTTTAGAAAGTCAAACCATAGCCCAGATGTACGTTCATTCAACCTAGATTGCGATGAATCAAGTCCAACCTGTCTTGACCAAGTGATATTGTTCTCCGTTGATGCCTGTTGAGGGCCATTTGTGAGAGCCCAGGCAGACAGAAAGAAAGCCCAATAATAAAGGCAACAAGGAATTGACAAAATAGATAGCAAAAAAAAAAATCATTAGGCTCAAGCGGCAGGAATAATGGATCACAAGCCCAACAAATAAACAAATGGGTCTTGAAGAGGCAAGTGGGCTCAAAGAAGCCTGGAAAGAAAGAAATAGCATCCCATGGGCAGTGTATGAGGTAGAGAAATGAGAAAGGGCTGCCGCAAGCCCAAGGCAATGCAAACTAAGAGAGTAAGGGGTTTATGGCAGGCCCATGAACCCCAAGGATGAGAATAAGGTTATTGGGTCAGGGAAGCCCAATGAAGTTAGTAAAAAGCCCATGGGAGTATGGAATTAGCAAACGGGCCGGGGAAGCCCAAAGAAAGCAAATGGGCCGTGGATGCCCAAAGGAAAGCCCAAAGGGACATAGGAGCCCATAAGTAAAAGCAAAACAGTGGCCATGACAAGCCACTGAGAGAAGGAATAAATAGCTGGCCCAAAAGAGGCCCAGCAGGCCTAAGTTATTACGGTAGGAATAACAGTACAACGTTGCAAGAAATAAAGAAAACCGAGAGTGGGCCAAAGAAATGTAAGGCCCATCATTAGACAAAGTCCAACTCTTGAATGGAGTGGGAAACCAAAGAAAAGCCCACATAAGAGGTCAGAAAATACGGACGGAGAGTCTCCAGATCACGGCAAACGCATGAGCAGCAGACAGACTTTTGGACATATCTGAAAGGAAAGCACGCGCAAGGCCCAAGCACCACCAGCCTGTACCTAGCCAATATGGGACGTGATGGGGCCATGGGCCAGAGGTAAGAGGTAAAGGGGGTATGGTTTGGTGGTGGGGAGAAGGGAAAAGACCTATTTTGCGGCTCCTGCCCAAGCCCTTTTGGGAGGTACGTCCTGTTGGGATGACAGACCACCCAAAAGAGGCAAGGTTGAGGGGGGAACCGATTAGGTGCATGCCTTGAGGAAAAGAGAGAGAAAACATTTATGCCATGGCAGGTAAGAGTGTTACGGTAGACTGACGAATAAAACAAACCTACCTTTGCCTGGCAAGGGTGAGACACACAGACGAACCCTTTGGTGGTTGGCAAGTATGCCCAGACCAGACAAAGGCGGTTAAGGGGCAAAGTGGTAAAACATTGGCCACGGCAGGCACTATAAAAGGGCCCTTGCCATGCCCTGAAAGGGGGATCGAAAAAATAGAGTGTATTCATGGAGTAAAAAGAAAGCAGAGTAAAAAGAAAACAAAGAAAGAAAGGAAAAAGATAAGAGAGAAAACAGAGGAAAAAAGAGAGATAATACAATGGGCATGCACCAGTAGGTTGATTTCCCTCTCTCCCCCTTTAAATCCTGCTCTCTTCCAAAACGCAAACAAGGATTCCTTTTTAGGCAATAACCATTCAGGTCCAACTCCCTTAAAGTCATTAATCCCCACGGCAAGATCTTTTCCTGGGAGATTATTTGCATTGAAAAGAGGCGTTCTCCCCTCTTTGGTTTTGCTTCGGCGGACCAAAACTTAAAACTTGATTCTATGCACTTTCTTGATTAGTTCATATTATTTTCTTTCTCCTTTACTTTCTCTGTAAATGACATTATCACGACTGTAATCATGTTTCATAAGTAGGAATTACTTGGCCATTTTTATTAAATAGTCATAGTACTCTGTTTTGCTATTATTACTATATCTGCCTACCGTAACTCATCTAAAACAGTTATGCTTGCCGTATGACAGACAAGGCATAGTTTGTGCACAAACCGGCCCAAGTTGAGTTACAATTGGACCAGCCCCAACTCCCTTACTCGGAAACATTTGGGCCCATTACCGTAGGAGGTAGCCCAGCCCAACGCACAATACGCAAAAAAGGCCCCTACAATGCCCATTTTAGCAAAATGGCCCAATGACAGAAGAAGCCCAACAATATAAAAAAAAATAAAAAAAAATAAAAAAAGAAGAAGTAGTAAAGTAAAAAAAAACCATTGAAGCTTAAATGGCAGGAATAATGGTCTACGAGCCCACAAAATAACAAAGTGGCTCCAAAGCAAGCAAGCGGGCCAAGGAAGCCCCAAAGAATGAAGTAGTAAGCCCATGGGAATCATAAAAAGTAGAAAGAAAGCAAAGACAGGCCAGAGGATCCCCAAGAAAGGAATTAGTAAATGAGATTGGTTCAAAGGCCAATAAACCCAAAAGTAAAGGATGTGGTAATTGGGCACGGGAAGCCCAAAAGATTTAGCAAAAGCCCATAGGAATGTAAGAAGTATGAAAGAAAGAAATGGGCCAAGGATGCCCCAAAGAATAAAATGGGTCGGGGAAGCCCAATATGTTATATGGACTGACCCAGCAGGAATACTGGGCAACGCATGAAACTAGCATGGCAGGCCCAGAGGGAGCCCAGTAAACATAAATTAAACGATAACATGACAGAAACAATGCAGTGGCGTGACAAGAGTACCAATTAGCCCACAAACTAGAAAGTGAAAGGAGACAGGGGCTGAATTAAAGGAGAAAAAGCTCATACCCAAGCAATACCCAGCCTAAAGAAGAAACAAGATGCAAAGAACGAAGACCCAATGACTCATCCATGCCACAAAGAGTTAAATGAGTAACAAAACATGCAGCAAGACCAGACAAACCCACATGCAATGGCAAACGCGTGAACACCAGACAAGCTCGAGCAATCTCTTGTAGGTGATCCAGCAGGAACTCCACAACAAACCCAACTCTGATCAACTCCTGAATCGCAGCCCTCTACTGCAAGATCCTCTCAGCAGACATGGTGTCAATGAAGTTATGCTCGATGTCGTTCATTACGCTTCCCAATAGCTTGTGGAAGTGCTCCCTGGTGGATTGGCCAAAAAGAAACCCCTACATAAAGTCCCCACGGCTATTGTAGACTGCCTCTAAATGAGAGATGCACTCCCCAGGGACTCGAAAGCCATAAAAATCAACATAAGGGGCTCCAGCACCCCAAAAATCTGCAGGATCAAAATCATTGGTCTTAGGCTGGTCAAATCGAATGAAGAAGACAGCAACCTCGCTTGTTGGATTAGGAACTATGGCAGAACTGTTGCCAACCTCAAACCAAGAGGATGGAGCCACCTCGACAGGAGTCGAACCTAGGAAGAAACGTGAAGTATAGCACGAGTTCGCAAGGGATGAATCCGTAATAAAGATTAAAGAAGATATGAGAGAAAGAAAAGTACCAAGCTCTGTAGGAGTGGGAACTATAGGTGTGGCAGAAGTGGGGGCTATAGGCATCGCGGTGTTTGCTACAGTCTTGGGCACCTCGGGAATATATGTGGCTAAGGAAATTAATGTGTAGAACAATAAGAGAATTGTACCAGGAAGTTACAAAAAAAAGAAAAAAGAAAATCTAACAAGGGTAAGAAACGCATACGCATAGCCTCGGTCTCACGCTCACCACTATCATCAGAATCAGAATCAGAAACCCTCTTCTTCATGACAGGCTCATCCTCAGAATCCTCAAGGACCTCCTTGGATCCCTCATCAAAAGACAAACCCGCATCAGGCCTATGGGTGGCAGAACTGGGAATGGATGAAGGAGTGGCCACCAAGGAAGATACATCCTCTATGGCCTGAGAAAGGGCAACAAAGGGATTGCTAGCAAAGATGATAGGAGAAGTAGCAGGAGAATGGCTCCCAGTCTGCGATGCACCTACATGAGTGACTTCTTTCTGAGGAATAGGAATCTCGGCAGGAATAAGAACAGACTCACCCACCCTCTCGGTTTAAGCACTTTCCTCAACAGGGCCAAGTCTGGGTGAAGGAATCAGGGCCTTGGCAGGAGCTCCCTATGCAGCAACAGAAGTAAAGACCATGGCCTCAGCCATTATGTCTGCCCCATCAAAGAAACCCTCAATAAGCGTGCCCATAGCAGCAAATATCTCCTCACTCGTGGGGTGATAAACAGAAAGGGGCTCGGGATTAGCCTAAAAACAAAAACAAAAAAGAGGGAAGAAAAGAAAGAAAAAAGATGAGTGTTAAGGAAGAAAGAAGAAATAAATAAACATGCAAAAAGAATGAAGTGATGAAAAAGAAGAGAGAAAGCACATGACAACACGTGGCAATAAGAATGCATGTAGAGAGAACGAATGTACCTCCATCTTGGGCTTGTCAAGTAAGATGGGGTAGGTGACAAAAGTATCATCCTTATGCTTAGACTGCCAAGAAATAATAATAAAAAAGGATGAGATGCATAAGTATATATGTAGAGTTAGCCGCAAGAAGGCCCCATGAATAAGAAAAAATAAAGAAAAAGCAAGGTTAGAGATAACATACTCTCCTTTCAGTAGTGGCAAATGGAGGTAGTGGAGATATCTTTCTCTTGTTGTCGCGGGTCCAACTAGAAGGAGGAGCATCCATGGATGGCAATGGAGCAGAAGGCTTAAGCTTGCTTGCAGTAGGATGCTTGCTGGAATGGGTACGAGCAGAAAGAGGAGAAGAACCCTCAAGAATTATGTTACCAATGGGAGGAAGGCCACCCTCATAGGGAACGATGTCAAAACAAGTCTTAGAAAAATCATCCATTCTCTTGGTAAACTTGGGCTTAGTGGACCGAGACACCGAGCACTTCTTCATAGGTGTAGGAAGGTTCACCACCCTCACCTTTTTCTCCCAACCCATAAGGTACTCACCAGCATATAAATACAACCACTTCTCCTTTGCTTGCCACTTAAATATAATAAACTGACTCTGTTTCCTAGCATATGCAACCACAGACTTGGTGGGAAGTAACAATTGCGGGTTGGTAGAAATGATGGCGTGAAGACCATCAAGAGGAATAAGAGAAAACCTACGGTTACCCAACAACTCTTGCTCAAATGAAGTCATCATAGCCTGTCAATACCCATGCATCGCAGCTGTGCAAAGAATCTCTCTTTGTGAACCTAAAATAGTGACTGCTGTGAAACACCTACTTAAAACTCAAAAGCACTAGGCAGCAAGAATGGTCGAAAAGAAGTAGCGAACTCTAGAATGGCAAAGAAATCATTAGGTATGTCCTGATCTAACCTAAACTGCCTCTTCACTCTATTGGTAGAATAGTGCACAAAGCAGATGCCTTCATCAGCAAGGTAAGGCAACCACCCAGCATTAGTGGCTGCCAAGTACCTAATCCCCCTCTCATCAAAGCCAGTCAACAGGGTGGTGGTCCTAGCAGTGTCAGTAAAGGGACCCATAACCGAATCAACACATGTAAAGCTAGTGCCCAAATTCCTATATGCTCTCTAACAAAAGCCAACTCCCTTATAAAAAAACTCTACGACAGGATGCCCAAATGGCTTCAACCCAACCTAGCGGTAAGTCGATGGAAAGTTAGATACAAAACGATCACAAAAATCAGTAATAACCTTCGAACACGAATGATACTTCTCTTTGGCAAAACGGACAGACTTGCACTTAGCCAAGTGCCTAGCACAACACTCCTATAGCAGATGCTGCAAAATGGTACTATAGGCAAAGGTAGTAACTATGTGGTAGGAGCTTGCCTGCTTCTCATCACTTTACAAAATGTCCAACTGCATGTACAGATAACCTAGAAACATAGGGGCTAATGGCAGACTCACCTCGGCAAAAATCTTTATGGCCAATCGGAAATAAAGAGGTTTTACAGCATAATGAGGGTGAGAGCCAAAGATGAACTTACAGAGCCAGAACGCAACAAAGGTTGCACGGTGGACTACATCGGAAGCCTTAGAGAAAGCCCCAACCCAATGCGACAACTTCGCGTTGCCACTCATCCCTTTCTTCAACTTGGCTTTCATGTCCTCCTCCTCGAGGGAAAGCTCAATATTACTTGGGTCTACATCACCAAGGATGGGCAACAACAGTTGATTCGCCACATCCTCTAAGGTCACGGTGATCTCGTCGAAAGAAAGGAAAAAGGTATGGTTGGCGCTACACCATCGGCGGACTAAATGACGAAGGTTGAACAAGTCCCTATAGTTGGACAAGCAATGCGATGAAACAATAGCCTTGAGCACACCGCCCTACTGCAACGCCGCCATGAAACCCGTATCGGAAAACTCTTCGTCTATCCACTCCTTCCAACCCAAAGAGGTACCCGACCCAAATTCGAAGAGGATGGGCACGGGAAGCAAAGTTCCTTGGCATATATTGAGATCGGGGATTGAGGAAGCCAAAGGGG
Organism: Quercus tomentella; assembly: GCA_028535165.1. Classification (NCBI taxonomy): domain Eukaryota; kingdom Viridiplantae; phylum Streptophyta; class Magnoliopsida; order Fagales; family Fagaceae; genus Quercus; species Quercus tomentella. The sequence continues at coordinate 29,035,015 of JAPQVY010000155.1, forward strand.
CCCAAGACACCTCCGTGTCACGGCGGCAAATGGAGAGCCACATGCGGCTCGGCGGCGGAGGCAAGTAGTCACCAGGTGCCACCGGGAAATGGGTGTGGGTGTCATACCACAGATCGATGAAGGGAGCGTACTTGCTGTTTGGGTTGTGACCCCCTTCCTCCTCCTTGGAGCATTTCGATTCGGAGAAAGGAGCATCTTCACCCACGGTTTTGGTAGGAGGATCATCGTTGGCAATCTCTTTTCCCTTACGGCGGGAAGAACCCTCGCCTTTCGACGGTGTCATGATGGGTTACTTGATCGGAGTAGATTGGTAGGGATATTTTGAGAAAGAAGACATAGTGAAGGAAAAGGAATGAAAAGACGTCATGAGCGAATAATGAAAAGGGAATAAGTTTAAGTATTAATGACAATAAAGATGACGCGAAAGGATGCAATGGGTCAGCCACCAAAAGAAGCATCATATTAATGAAGCAGAACTTGTGTTTCAAAATAACTGCTAAACTGGGAAATTCGCAGAAACAACACTATTCACAGCAAGAAAGAAAATAAGGTAGGCCTACTGTTCAAAAAACCCGCGAAAAAAAAAGGAAAAAAAAAAGAAAAAAAAAAAGAGACTTTTCTGTTCGCATATGAACTGCAGGAGCAGTTCATATGCTCAGGGGGCTAAATGTTGATGCCCATTTTAGCAAAAGGGCCCAATGACAGAAGAAGCTAAACAATAGTAAAAAAAAAAAAGGCGAAGAAAGAAAAAGTAGTAAAGTAAAAAAAAACTATTGAAGCCCGGATGATAGGAATAATGGCCCACAAGCCCACAAAATAATAGTGGCTCCAAAGCAAGCAAGCAGGAAAAGGAAGCCCCAAAGAATGAAGTAGTAAGCCCATGAGAATCACAAGAAGTAGAAAGAAAGCAAAGACGGGCCGGAGGAGCCCCAAGAAAGGAATTAGTAAATGGGGTTGGTTCAAAGGCCAATAAACCCAAAAGTAAAGGATATGATAATTGGGCCCAGGAAGCCTAAAAGATTTAGCAAAAGCCCATAAGAATGTAAGAAGTATGAAAGAATGAAATGGGCCAAGGATGCCCTAGGGAATGAAACGGGCCGAGGATGCCCAAGGAATAAAATGAGTCGAGGAAGCCTAAGATGTTATATGGACTGACCCAGCAAGAATACTGGGCAATATGGACTAGAGGAAGGAGTAGCGCATGAAACTAGCATGGTAGACCCAGAGGGAGCCCAGCAAACACAAATTAAACGATATCATGGCAGAAATAATGCAGTGACGTGGCAAGAGTACCAGTTAGCCCACAAACTACAAAGTGAAAGGAGACAAGGGCTGAATTAAAGGAGAAAAAGCTCATACCCAAGCAATACCTAGCCCAAAGAAGAAATGAAATGCAAAGAACAAAAACCCAATGACTCATCCACGCCACAAAGAGTTAAACGAGCAACAAAACATGCAACAGGACCAGACAAACCCACATGCAATGGCAAACGCGTGAACACCAGACAAGCAATGGACTCATATGGGAGTGGAGCACACACAAGGCTCAAGCACCACCCACTTGTACCTAGCCAATATAGGGCCGGTGGGCCATGGGTCAGAGGTAAAAAAAGGTATGGTCTTGCGGTGAGGAGAAGAGGGAAGCCTATTCTGGGGTTCCCACTTAAACTCTTTTGGGGGAAATGTCCTACTGGAATGACATACCACCCAAAAGAGACAAGATGAGCTAGAATCACTAGGTGTATGCTATAGGAGTTAGTAAGAGAGAAACACAGCCCTTATCTAGATGAGAGTGCCATGAGAAGCAAGAAAACAAAACAAAACTTCTTTTGTCTGAGAATGAAGCATGGTGCGGCCAACACAGGGTAGTGGTGGTGGCTGGGTAGCTAGTAGACTAGTGGGCAGTTTGAGAAGGACACCCACAACAGGCCAAAAGTAGTTGAGGGGTAAAATGGTAAATCTTATCATGGCAGGCAGTATAAAAAGGCCTTAGCCATGCATAGTAAACAACAACAAGGAAAAATAGGAGAAAACACAGAAAAACAGAGAAGTATGAAACAAAGAAAAACAGAGAAGTATGAAACAGAGGAATGGAAAGCATGCACCGATAGGCTACCCACTTCTCCCCCTCTCAATAGTCTGCTCTCTAGCAAGTTAAGAATCTAAGATTAAGCTAGTTAGGTCCATTTCCCAAAGTAGGTAATTTCTATGGCAAGATTCCTCTGTGAGATTACCCACATTGGAGACTGGTTCCTTCTTGGACTTAAATCTGTCAAGGAGCCAAGTTTAGCAGACTAACCCCCTTCCTTCTTTTATTACAATTGTTAAAGTGCTAATGTTATCTTTCTTGTTGCTAATCCATTCCTGCAATACTTATATTATCGTGTTTTCCTTTGCAAAATTATTTAAATATTATCTTTGGTCGGTAGCAAGCACTTTTGTTAAAATATTTTAACTATCTTGCTGTATTATGTTTCTCTTGCTATAACATTTTTGTGACAGTGTTTTCTACCATGGACTCGCGACTTCATCAAGATTCCTACCAAGGGTTCCAACTTGCGCACAAGCTAGCCTAAGGTCAGTTTCAATTAAGCTAGTCTTGACTCTCCTACCCCAGAATCATTAGGCTGTAGTGCGGCAGGAGCAGCCTAGCCCAGTACATAAAAAGGCTCACCACATTCTCTAATGGCTCTCTAGTCCACATATTAATCCGTCTACCTCGAACCCAACATTTTACAATAATAAGTCTTAATCCCAAAATTTTAGGACAAAAATCCTTAACAAATTAGTTATGGTTGGGCATACGTATTTTTTTTCTCCATTCAATTCTATTTAAAGTCATACTCTCAATTAATTCTTTAATTGAAAAGTTTTTGTAATTACTTTTACTAATGTTATTTTTGGTCTTCCTTTATCTTTTTTCGTTTCCTAAACTTAGATCAATTCTCTCTTTCTAAAATATATACCTATGATTATGGAATACTATAGAAAAAATAAAATAAAAATAAAATTTGAGTGATTCTAGGGATATCACAAAAGTCTACAATATAAGCCTTACAAGCTAGCGTATCATCAATCTAAAAATAATACAGTAATTCATATATTATTAATTTATTATGGTATTTAAGTAGCACTAATCATATTCTTTCTACACCATTTTATAATTTTTGTCGTAAAAATTGTAATAACATTAGCATTTTCCTTAAAATCTACTATAATATATTATTACTAAAGCTCAACGAGTTTTCCACGTGTTGTGTTTGCTTCTTTGACAAAATGAAATACGGCTAGATTAAAGATGATTTGGACCACAATTTAATTTTTCCATGGAGAATGAAACTTTGTCCATGTCAATATTTCACAATAAGTATCTGCCACATGTCAATAATAAATGAGTCGTTGCAACATCTTATTGTTGCAGCCTATCAAAGCAATAACTTATTGCAAAAAAAATTTTGTTACTATTTCATTTAATTGATTGTGCACCATTAATCTTGACACAAAAAATATCACGGTAATAACCTTATTTAAAAAAAAAAATTAAAAACCTTTTATTGCAAAAAAAATTTCTTGCAACGAAACCTTTTCTTGCAACAACCTATTGCAATGACTTTGACTTATTGCAACGAAAAATTTCATTGTAATAAAATTTTTTCCTTGTAGTATACTCTGAGTTTCTAATTGGATACTCACCCATGGAATTGGTTGACGACTGAGGACTTTGGAAAGACTTGTTATCTCTCATTTGCTGTGGCCCATGTCATTATTGAGGGAATTTTAATTCTTTTTGCCACCATACATGTGAGGGGATATGATGTTGCGGAAGCCTGAAGAAAGTACACATGATACTCTCTTTAATGGATAGAAACTAAATTGTTAGTTTCTGGGTACTAAATCTCGAATACACGAGGGGTTCCTTGAATCCACATAGTGATAAATTGAAATCCACTAGAGAAAGAATTCAACAAAATGTCTATATTTTGGTAGGCTACAATGCGTTTAAATAGTAAAAAGAAAACCTAAGGTGGCTAGAAACCCTAAGGCGGCTACAAAAACATATAAAACTCTAATTTGACTAAACAAAATTAAAAACACCTAAAACAAGGAAATAAATAACCTAAACCTAAAATAACAAAAATTACATAAAAATACTAAAATTAAATAATTACAAAAATTAAATATTAAACCGTGTCCTACAGACCCCTCCACTTGAAACAAACTCGTCCTTGAATTTATGGTCGGAATTTGAAATCTTTCGCTCCAAATAAACAAATACTTTGAATGCTTTAATAACTTAATTCAGTTTTGAAACTTGAATTCTTCATAAAGTGTAGCATAAAATTTCTTCTCATCTACCTTCAATTTATTTGCAACATCAAGCAACAAAGGGTTGATAATAAAATTAAAATTTTCTACTTGAAGAAAATCAACATATTGTGTAGTCATTTTTAACAAATCAACCGGAACCTGGGGATTGTGTGTGATGGACTCATCCTTATATTTAACCTCAATTGGATCTTCCACAATATTCTCAATAATTACCATCTCTTGATTTCTGTCAATTGGATCTTCCACAATCAACTCAACCTTCTTCTTTTTTGACTTCTTCATTAAATTTTTGAGAAATGGTATCTTCAAGTTTCAATTCAATAACCTGTTGCAAGTCTTGATCTTTTTTAACCACTTCAAAATTTTCTTTAGAAATAGGCTGCTTCTTTTCAATCCTCAAACCCTTTCCTTTACTTGACACACTTCGCTGTGATAATTTTGGTTTTGTGGTTGACCTTTCATGTTTTGAACATATTGCTTTTCATGTGAATATACAGATTTATAATCAACACTTGTATAATTCAGTATATTATAATAGTCATTAGGAAACCATAAATCAATTAATACCTTTTTCATTTCTTGCCAAAAGCAAGTTGGATGCTTACCACACCACTTTTTATCAATTTGAATGTCTTCCCACCATTCCTCTGCTTCATCATCCAATTTATTAGATGTAAGCCGTACCCTTTCTTCATCACAAATCTTCCAAAAATTAAAATACTCTTCCAAATCAAGAAGCCAGTTGTACGTGCAAGTTAGATTTGTAAAACTCATATGAAAAGTGTATGAGATATCTAACAATACATTTTGATGAAAAAGCTTAAAAACAATAAAAATGGAAGTTTTAACATCATAACTTCAAGAGAAAAAGAAAGTAGTGCAAGGAAAGTTAAGATGACAACGGGATGTATGTGGAAAAACTCTTTAAAAGGGATAAAAAACCACATGTGAGTAAGGGTGAATGTCCCTTACTCTGTCAAGCTTTCTATTATATGAAAATGGAGGTTTTCCTTGTACAATAGTGGCATTCTTACTAAAGGAAAGGTCTTTTCTCTACCTCACTTCCTCACAAACTTCCTACCATTCTCTCTATTGTTCTATCCTAGTTCTTACCCTAATAGTCTAGCAACATGTTCCTCTTATAGTTCGAGGAGTGTTGCTAGGTACACAAGACAGATGTAAAACTGTGATTCCCCCATTTGAACCCTAATACAGCTGTTGTACTATGTAGTGGCTAAAGGAGAGAGAGTAAGCACGTCAAGGTCAGTATAACGGTGTGAAAGGTGACATTGCCACTATGTGGGGAGCAATCCTTGGACAAGGAAAGGGACATAAGGGGCATTGAGAGTAATGCACATGTCCCCAATAGTGGTACAGCACAAGCACAACTAATGGGAGGGAAGGATTTCATAACCTCTAACTAAAGAGGGTCATTATCTCCCTTTTATGAGTGCTGGGTGTCCTTATGAGTGCTAGGTGTCCATGTCAGGTGCAAATCTCACTCTTCCCCAAGATGGTCACATCGTTGGCACGAATCAAAGATCCCTTCTCCAAGCCAACGTTCATTTTCATTGCTCATAGCCATTCCACGTGTAGAGTTCGGATCCAGCCACGTCAGCATTCCTCCATGCCTTGGCTGGTGTACTGTACACCTATTAACCTAAACCTAAAATAACAAAAATTAAATATTAAACCGTGTCCTACATCAAGATATAAACATGGCATCCTTAAGCATCCCCAAAATTTCTTATTAGAGTGTGATTTTGAGAAGAAGGTGAAGGTCATGCTTGCACATAAAGTTGATGTAAAGAAGTCGGATGACGTCAAGGTAGTTATCCATATTATCTTCAATGTTGTTCTTAAAAAGTGCGTTGAAAAGAATATCTTGAAGATTTAAAGCATATGTATGATATGATACCTCGATGTGATGGGACAACAAACAGGTGGGAAAATATTGTTAACCATCCATCACTATGGAATTGGGATATGAGAATTACATATCATGTACGTTGTATAAGACCATCAAACGTCATGAAGAGGCACACTTTCTTCCATGTTAATAGAGCTAGAAAACTTTACACTAAACTAGACTATGGATGGAAATAATAGATTTTATGCAATTTTTGCAGAATTTTGATTGTGCACTATATTCATGGTTGTCAGGATCGGGAGTCGGATCGTACAATTGTATGATCCTAAGATCAAGGACTTAGATTGTAGTAGGATCGTGCATTTTTCAAGATCCCATGTAGGATTGGTTGGATCAAGTGAGATCGGACCGATCTTATGATCCTAAACGGTCTTACTAAAAACCCAAATTTACTTTGAATTGGCATAAAAAAGAAAAAGTACAAACAACCCAATGGATGGAAACGACCCAATATGCCCTATACTATCAAAAAAACCTCACTTTAAATTAAAAACTTATTCCCTAAACCCCTAAAATCAACATGATTGGATTTTGCTTTAGGATATTGTACTATAGTTAGCTACTTATAAGCTAGTTGTCATTTGCAAACTTATTTTGGATTTTGAACTTGGAACTTAGTGCTATAGTTATAACTTTGTGACTGAAGGTGTCAGTGGTGGTGGGATGTGTTGACGGTTGGGTTTTTCTTATTTTCTTTAATTATTTAATTTAGGTACTAAAATAATAAAGCCACAAAATTAGGATTTAATTAAGTAGATAGACACGTGACAAGTTTTTATTTGTATAATATAAAGTAGAGTAGAGAAAGTTGGAGAGAATATTTGAACTCAATTTTATATGGTCAAGTTTTTTACCATTTTAATTTGAAGTGGTCAATGTTTATATACATTTTGTTCCATTCCATAATTGGAATTACTTATTCATTTATTTTTTAATAAAGAATTTCTAAACAATTGGATGGAAAAGTTGTAATTTGTCACTAGTTATTACCTAGTTTAACTAGTGACAAATTAGACTTGGACAGCTTGTTTAAAAATAATAATAATAATAATAATAATAATAATAATAATAATAAAAAGACAGCGATAAGGAGAAGAAAAGCAGAAGGTCTGGGCTAATGTAGGCGAAGAAAGAAGAGGGCGATACGTTTTAAGGTGCCTCACCGTACTAGTCTTCACATGCAAATGGAATGCAAGTTTGGACTTGCAATTATTATTGCTGATGGTAAGGCCAGGAGTATGAGAGACTAAAGGGAACTTAAAATGGGTTGGGCTCATTTTTCAATCCCCGTTTTACAAGTTACAAAACAACTGGGAATAGCTTTAAAGTTTCAGTGGGCATATTAAAAGTCTGTTTGAATAGAATTTATTTTACTGAAATTGAAAACTGAAAACACTGTAGTAAAATAATTTTTAAATGTGTGAATAGTATCGTGGGACCTATGAACAGTGCACGGATATACTATTCACAGAAGATTTGGTCAAAAGTTGCGGCTACTGTTCATGAACAGTAACCACTTGTTGGGAAAAACGCGTGCCAAACAAAAAAAAAAAAAGGGAAAACGCAGGAAACTTAAACGCAGAAAAACGCAACGTATATCCAAACCCCACCTAATACAATAAATTTAGGTTAGCTTCATTATTTTGTGGCTTTCTTTTTTGGCTAATTTAAAATTTGTCTTTGATTAATCCTGATTCATGCATATAATTGAAAGTGAATTTTTAACAATATGGGAAGCTTTTAGGATTGCCTCAATTTTTTCATGACTATATCCCACAGTAGCAAAAATAATTTTGTAATTGTGATTTTTGAACTAGGAATTTTAAATATGTTGCAGAAGATGTAGACAGAAGTGGGTGTTTATTGTTTTTGAATGGATAAATGGAGGGAGGCAGCTTTTCACTATTGTTTTCTGTTGATTGGCTCTTCCTATTCTTTCATTTCCCATGTGAAATGCAGAGGAAAAATGACTTGATAAACGCAGCATTTCACTGAAGAAGTGCAGGACTTGTCCATTGTTGGAGCCTTGGAGAGCATTGGAGCTACCAAACTTATAGTTGTTATTTTCTGGTAAACTATAAATACTGTCATTGTTTATGTCTAGTAGTAATTTTTTGTTTTGGCTGAATATGTATAGTAGCACTATTATATGAGTTTGTATTTTGTGTTTTTTTTGAGGCGTAGGTGTAATTTGCTCTTACTTTGTGTAAGAATCAGTATAGGGAAGCAGACCAAAGAATCAAATCAGTTTGACCAGTCCACCAACTGGGAAATGAAGCCAAGTCAGTCACTTTTACCAAAAAAGGGGTCCCCTTCTGACTCTTAATTCAGCGAACTTATTAGTTTCTTCTTGGGGCGACCTTATAAGTGATAGCTAAGTTGTTTTTCTTATTGATTTGTGACATTTGTCGTTTTTAAATCTTAACTTAGCCAAACAAAAGAACTTACAAAAGGCAGATACTAACACGTGAAACCATTAGAGTTCGTCAGTGTTATTTATAACAAAAATAAAAGCATGCTCATCGAAACCCCTGCTATTTTACAAGACTTTGGATTCTTGTGCAATCTCTCTCTCTCTCTCAATATCTAATTCTATCTTAATACGCATTATTTTTTTAATTTCTTGATGATTTCTAAATTCTGACACCTCCATTAGTTTTTGCCTGTGCCACTACGAAACACCTAGGCTTTGCAAATATATTGTAGCTTGTTCTCTAGAGGTTCTACAAACTATAATCTACACAAATGAACGTACTAGTTTCTTCCCTCGCTCTGTCTCATAAATTTCCCCCTATAGTTATAATAGTAAAGATATCAAATACAGTACTCACACCTCTCTCATATGCTTGCTTTTTAGCTGTAATGTAGCAAAACTTCCTCACACCTATATATGGCAAAGAAAAGCAGTAGCTCTTGGTTGACAATAGTGAAAAGGGCATTCAGGTCTCCTACTAAAGAGAATGAGAAAAGGAGTAGCAAAAGAAGAGATGAACATGATCAAGAAGAGGAAGAAAAAGTAACAAATATATAGGAGTATATACTATCAATGTTATCTATTTTTACCATGCAGATAACACTATTTTATTATATGAAAAGCTAATTTGTTAATTAAAGTATTTAATTTTGGGTTGATTTGTGCAGAAAAGAGAGAAAAGAAGATGGCTTTTCAGAAAGCCAAGTAGTCATGTTCAACAATGTGAAGCAAATGCAAGAACAAATACTACTGCAATTGCACCCGTGGTTCCAGTTTTGGCTGCAGAGCATCGGCACGCAATTGCAAAGGCTGCTGCCACTGCAGCGGCAGCTGAAGCTGCTGTGGCAACAGCGCAAGCAGCGGTGGAGATTGTTCGGCTAACTAGGCCTTCCAGTTTTGTCAGAGAACATTATGCTGCTATAGTCATTCAAACAGCTTTTAGAGGATACTTAGTAAGTATAATGCTAGCGGCACAATATTTCACAACTGCAGTCTGCTGATAAGGCTTGTTTTGATAGCAGCAACATCACTTTCATCCGAACTTGTCATTGACAACACTTCTATGATGCATCAATCACAGACCATATCAGTAATTGAAAAAAATATTGTGACCCTAAACCAATTGCATAAAAAAAAAAGGTGCAAGAAACATAGATACTTTTGCGGGTCATTGTTATTTCTTCATTTATCACTACAAGAAAAGTCTCTTGTAGTAGTATTGATTTCTTATATATTGTTGTCCTTAAGAGTACATATTGATTTCTTATAGGCAAGAAGAGCTCTTCGTGCACTAAAGGGGCTAGTAAAACTTCAAGCTCTAGTAAGAGGGCACAATGTCCGAAAGCAAGCCAAGTTAACACTACAATGCATGCAAGCTTTGGTTCGAGCGCAAGATCGGGTGCGTGCTGATCAACGTGCAAGGCTTTCACATGAAGGGGGAAGAAGGTCCATGTTTGCCGAAACCAACAGCTTATGGGAGTCTAAATATCTTCATGACATCCGGGACAGGAAGTCCATGGTAATTAAGCTCTCTTCTCAAATCCTTCCAAGTACACCATATTTTTCTTAAATGGGTGCTATAACTTGCTATTGTATCACAGTCCAAAGATACATGTTGTGATGTGGATGATTGGGATGACCGCCCGCATACAAGTGAGGAGATTGAAGCCATGTTGTTGAGTAGAAAAGAAGCTGCTTTGAAACGTGAAAAGGCTCTTGCTTATGCTTTCTCTCACAAGGTATGTTCTTCCTCACAATTTGTTTTTGGACAAAACTTAGGTACAGTTTTCATACCTTAGATTTCCAATTCATATGATTAAAGTGGCCTATGAGCCACACGGTTGTTAAAATAAGTAACAATTTTATTACAAAAAACTTACAAATTTACATGTGTCATTTCAACAAAATAATAAATAAATGTCTTAATTATTTTTGTGTATTTTGTGTTGCATTGGTCAACCACATGATTTTATTTAATTGGGAACATAATGTATAACACCTAATAATTTTGCTGTTTCTTTATTTTTGTGTTTGTGTGGAAGTTGGAACTTAATCTCTTCCATGTCTTAAATTGCATATCAAGATATGGGGATCTCGTAGGAGCCGGAACATATCTGCAGGAGATGAAAAAGAGCTTGAAGAAAGAACAAAATGGCTAGAAAGGTGGATGGCCACAAAGCAACAGAACAACGACAGAGTTTCAACTGATAAAAGAGACCCTATAAAGACAGTAGAAATTGACACTTCTATGCCACACTCTTATTCTGGTCCAATACTTCAAAGACCACAAGAGCTAAATCATCGCCAAAAACAATCTACTCCACGTTCTGTAGCTTCTCCACTCCATAAAGCACACCACAACTTTACTTTCACACCCTCACCCTGTAAACACAAACCCCTGCAAGTGCGTTCAGCAAGCCCTCGATGCCTAAAAGAAGAGAAATGTTACTCAGCAGCTCATACACCAAACTTAGGCTCCATTTACTGCTACAGCAGTGGTGGCATGCGTGCTGCAATGCCAAACTACATGGCTGCCACTGAGTCTGCAAAGGCTCGAGTTCGATCATCACAAAGTACACCAAGACATAGGCCCTCAACACCCGAGAGAGAGCGAGTTTGTTCAGCAAAGAAGCGCTTATCATATCCAGTTCATGAGGTTCGTAGTAGTGTTGGCACTGAGTGCAGTAATCTTAGCCAGAACTTGAGAAGCCCCAGCTTTAATGGGTATTATTATTATGGAATGGAGCAACATACAAACTTGTCTGCTTGTTATAATACGAGTGAGAGCCTTGGGGGACAAATTTCTCCATGTTCAACAACTGATCTAAGGTGGTTGAAGTCATGAAGGGACATAATTGTGAAGGTGATGATGAAGATGGTTATTAATTATTATTAATTGTCTTATTTGAAATTGAGAAGGAATTGTTTTAATGGAAGCAATGGTTAATTCTATAAATTGAGTCCACCTTGAGTAGATTTTCTTAAACAGATATTCTAAATTGGTTGAAAGGTGCAATAATTTCACATTCACTAAAGTTGAGCACATCCATATGAATAGGATTTGCAATAATTGAAGAGTTTTGGATCACAAGTTTTGTACCACAACTTTTGCTATAAATCAAGAATTACCTATTACTTTTATAGCTAACCACATCGAAGTTGTGTCACAAAAATTATATCCCAAAATTTTCTCTAGTAGGAAACGGTCCTCTTCCAATATGACCAATTTCACCAGGGACCAATATGACCAATTTTACGAATGGGGTGAGTAAACTAGGAATAGGTACAAAATGCGAATATGAATGCATAAGTAGATCAACACGGTAGTCTAGCGGTAACAAATTCAAAGTTCCTTCTTTTGAATCAATTTGATTTGCCCCGAACCTCTTACAATGTCCTAAAATCATGTATTTACTATTTAATGTTCAATGCAATGTGGATGATGTTGGGTTTGTGGTATATTTTTTACTAACCTAAGGAATTAACAACCCAATCAACATAATGAAAAAATCAATCTAATTTGGACAAAATTTAGGTATGATTTTTTAAGCGGTGTACCTTAGTTTTCCCAATTAAATCCAATCATACATGTGGTTGTATTGACCAATGCAATGCAAAATATATTATCTTCCTCAAAGAATAATTAAATCACTTATGTGACTAATTGGTCAAAGTAACCACATCGTTCAATTTAAGTGGGAAATCTAAGGTGTAAGGACATAAAATGAACTCAAGTCCACCAAGAACAATGGACAATGACCCACTAAGCCCAAAACAATGTATTTGTAATAGAATGGATCGAGCCAAGGAACGACTCTACAAGAAAAGTGACCACAGTTGATAGGACTCAAGACAGTAAGATTAAAGACACAGATTAATGGAAATAACGCTCCTCGGTCAAGTCTGAGAAAGAGATGTTCTTATATTCAACTCAAGTTTATATGAATACACTATCTTCTCCTTTTATTTTTCCTTTTTAGATTACATGCCCCCTTTTTCATGGTGATCACTTTCTTATATAGTTCTTCAACCCTTCCTCTCAACCTTCCATCTGTTGATTTAATAGAAAATCCCTTGGATACTTGTCCCATCAGGACCTCCTGGAAGCTTTGTTGGTAATTGTGAGCTGAGTTGCCATTGTTCAAGTGTCATTTCTCCATAAATGCGGCCAGTTCATTAGGTGCAGTGCATTTAATGTGGTGGTGGCAGCCTTCTTCCCAGATATTTCGTCTTTCATGGTTGATTGAATTTTCTGCTACTTTCCTTGAAACTTATCCTTCCATAACGGTTACCTCCTTAAACCCCTCCTGATGTGGCCTAGCTCCTTGGAAATCATAGCAGACCCATTATTCTTTTCCTTTGTCCTTGGCCCATTAATCCAGGCTCAACAATCCCATTGACCATCCTCGGGCTTCTGTTCGTCCTCGGGCATGGCCCATAGTCTGACACGCTTGCTCGGACCTCCTATCCCCACATAAGGTACAACACCTAAGAAATTGTACTTAAATTTTGTTCATCCAACTCATAAATCATTGGATTGAGGCAATTTTATCTGGTCTATAAAAAATTGGGTTTATAATTAACTATTTTAAGTTTGTTATTAAATAAATATTTACAATTTACGCCCTTAACCTTAATATTCTAATAGTCATTAAAGCTTAAGTCTAAAAATACTAAAATAAATCAAACTAATAAATCTAAACTAAGTTATGAACTCCTAAAAATAAATCAAAATAACATATCATATTGAGAGAAAATCCAACTAGAATCTAAATTAGAAGTCCAATTTTGTGTCATGTGTCAAATCTAATTTTCTTAATTTTGGTGTAACTATTTACTATACTACAAAAATTGAGGAATCCAATCTAATTTTCTTAATTTTTTGTGCTAAATGAATTATTAAGTGAGACAACCATAGAGTTAATATTAATAATTTTTTTTAAAAAATTACCATCATTGATTCATTTTTCTTATATTATTATCATTTGTATTATACAAATAGTGGATGAAAAAACTAAGATTGAGAATCTCATAAATTATAATGTAAATAATTTTTTTTTCATTTATTTCAAATAAACTTATATTTATTTTATAGTAGGTATTTTATATTTTCAAATAAAAATTTCATATATTATTTATAAACTTGGTAAAACTTTAATACACATTTAGTTATGGTTATTTGTAAATGTATTACAAGTTATATATTTATTAAATTACTAGTCACCAACTCATGCGATGCATGGGTTAATGATTTATTTGAGTAGTTTTTGCTATGAAACATGTGAGTTCAAGCTTATAGAACATGTTTTAGTGTGCATTAAGGGCTTCTTTTTGTGTGTGTGTGTGTGTGTGTGTGTGTGTACAATAGCATCCATAAAGTTGCTAGTTGAAACACTTAGACATGTTATGTGGTTCAAGCTGATACAAAGTTAGAACATTTGTGTTTGTAGCTTACTTATAAACAAATAATTAGAAAGCTGGTATTACATTTTGAACATAAGCTGATAATACATGTTCACCTTGTAAAATAACACAAAACAAATAATTAGAAAACAAATAATCCTTTGCTGAGTAGATAACTTGAAACTTTCTCACATCTTAATTCTCGTGTGTAGTATATTGCAACTTGCTGAGGTAATTTCCCTTTGGATTCTCCCCTAGGGTTTTGTTGCTTCTATTTGAATCATTAACTTTCCTCTTTGATTGCTCATCATCCAAATCAAAAACTTCAATTGATCCTCCACCCAAGATGGAAATACCTACATACACTTTCTTTGGGTCTAGCACTAAGACTCACACAAACATACACATAAATACGTACATAAATATTCATACTAAATGATATACTTTTAAGATCTTAGCGATATCAAGTTAGGATCTAAGACACTAACATCCATCTCCAAAAATATGCATGCAAATTTGGATCTAACACACACACACACACACACCCATACATGTATATATATTCAAACTATATAATATGATTCTAAGATTTTATCGATATCAAATTTGGATCTAAGACTCAAAAATCCATCTGCAAAATATGCATGCAAATGCTACAAGCATGTAACGAAGCCTCAATATTTACTTTTTCTTTATTACCAATGTGACGTTCAAAACAACAGATTATATGGCATTCAACCCAAGTACTAAAAATCATAACGTAAAACTAACCATGCCCAAAAATTTGGAATTGAATTAAATATAGAACTTTCATCACCAAAAACAAACTATATAACCATCAACATTATAAATAAAAATACCATTACATCTCCAAAGAAGAACTTGGATTTTGGGGCCAATCGTGCCATAAGAACAGTTGCTGCATTGTTCTCATTATTAAAAAGATCAAGATGCCAAAAAAGTAATGATAATCTAAACTTTTATTCTGCACAGATAAGGTATATTCAAAATTTTCCCCAAATAATTTGATTGAAGAATTGAATTTGACTAATTAGGAAATTTCAAAATGTTATTTCAACTTCATCTACATAATGACTAATATAAAAAAAAAAATTAAGCACTGCCAAATTCACCATTAGTTACACTTAAAAAAAAAAAAAAAAAAAAAAAAAAAAAACTAAAAATCTTCAAGGAAAAGTAAGCCTAGAGTCATATTTATTTCATTGTTTTAGGTCACTTGGTTTGATGGTCATATTGCTAATCTTACTATAAAAGATAGATAAAAAAAAAATTAAAAAAAAAAAAAAAAAAAACTGCAGTCATATGGACTTACCCTTCCATATGTAAGAGCAATGGCCATGATAGTTGCAGCTTCCATGACCCATGATACAGGAATCCACATATAACCCAAAATTTTTGGTATTTTGTTTTAGGAGGCAAGATAGAAGAGTAGAAGAACCAATCAATGAGAGAGATTGAGCAAGCAATAATGAAAAAAAAGAGGGATGAATATGAAAATTTAACATTGCTTTTCTTACCTTTTCCTCCTCAAGTTTGTTGTATCCAAACAAATCCAATCTTTCTTGAACTGCATCAGATCAAATGTCAAATCCTTTCTTATACAATTAAGATGCTCAGGGGGTAAAATTTCCAACATTAAGCAACTTATAATTTAGCACCAAACAAATAAGATAAAGTAATGGAAATTCCTTTGTATTTCCATCTTTTTTATTTTCTTGATTCAGGCAAATCAAAGTATCCACATGATGTTGCTTGAACTAAACTTGAAAGATCTAATTTCTTCCAATTGAATATACTTCCACAAAAAGAAAAAGAAAAAAAAAAAAAAACTGGTTGTTTGTGGCATAACAAAATATATTCTACTAAAGTATCAATTTGAGCCACTAAACTTCTTCATCTAACTATGAAGCTAATAACATTTGGCTTTATTACTCTTATATTTGCAGCTATGATTTTTCACAAAAAAAATAGAGAATATTGAATGGCTTTCATAACTGGGACATTCATTAAGGTAAAGTTGGCATGCCATAAGATGATAAAAGAGTATAGTTATTTAAAGAACATCAGGGGAAGGGCCTATTCAACCATCTTGGATTTCCTTTAGATTCAACCCTACACCAAGTTGTTAGAAGAGAATTTGCATTGTCAGATAGTTTTTTTTTTTTTTTTTGGTAAATAAACATTGTTAGATAGTTCATTACATCGCACTCACTGTTTTCTCTTAAGTTCACTAATCCACAAACAAATTAAACAGTGCTACTTATCTCATGTGCAAATAATTAAGTCATTCCCATTGTATTTAAGTGTTCCTATCACCAATCCTTTTTTGTTGGTGTCTACTCTTGCACCTTGCCAATATGCTAAGCTCCCCACCTCATCCATTTTACACAGTTCCTAGTGGGACTCTAGATTCAATCTATAGATTGTTATTACTGAGATAGTGGGTATAGCTGGGCCAGGAAACGTTCAATGGCCCACTATTGGACTAGTTATTTTGATAATATACTTTGCGAGTGTGATATAGTATTAGTGTCACTTTTGGGTCATTTAATTAAGTTCTTGTGTTTTGCACATTTACAGATGACCAAAGTATAGCACTTTTTGAGGAATTTGCAAAGGACCTTGAACCTATTGTCTCACAAAGTTATAAAGTTGCTCTAAGCATGCTTGAGTTTGAAAGATCAAGAAAATCATTTGTGGTATACTCTTTAAATTTGAAATATATTTAAAATATTGGTTTGTTTTCAAAAGTGATTGACAACTATTATTTGTGCAGTACCTTTTCATGCAAGCTCCCCTTGTGCATTAAATTATTCCAAAATTTGACAAAGTAGTCATTGCATCTATGCACATATTTGAAGAATGAGTTGCAATATGAAAAAGAATGAGCTAATGATGAGCAAGCATGAAGTTGGGAAGGAAATAAGTAAGGATAGAAGTAGGAAATTCACAGAATTACACAATCGTGACCTCTATTGCATTGTTCTGCCAATTTATGACCATACTCAGTGAACTGATATGAATTCATAAGTGTATCACTACTCTACCTGGGACTCTATGTAAAAACATGCTTGTGTGCTTTAAGAAGAGCACTCTAGGCTTACGGAGCTTCTCATCAGTTTAAAATCCAATAACATGTAAAACCACATCAAGCTCAAACAAATTCACCCCAAACAGACTTCAGATTAGCCATAAATAATCACAAATGCATTGGAAAAAAAAAATAAAACAAAGAAAATCAAGGGGAAAGAGAGCAAAAAAATCTAACAGTGGATTGCTATCCGCAAAACAATGTGAAAGCAGATTGTTGTAACAGAGTTGCATCTACATTTAGTTTAATTGATCTAGCCTTAGCATGTTGATCAGAGTACCACAGTGTTCCACCTAGTTCCTTGGGTTCCATATAGGTTCAAAAGTAAAAGCTATGTAAGTTGAGCATTGATCTTTGAATAATACTTTTGAAAATCCGTAAGGGCATTTAAAGAGTGATGTTAAAAATACTTTGAGGAAAATCACAATTATTAACCAAACAATCATACGTAGAATCCTCACTGAGACCCAACATCAAACACTTCACAGCAATAGTCTCTAATAATTGAATAACAAAAATTGATATTTCAAAAACCCTAATTTTGAACTCAACAAATTAATTTAGAAAAAAAAAAAAAAAAAAAAAAAAAAAAAAAAAAAAAAAAAAACTCAAACACACAAAATTGAGTTTTTCAGTTTGAATTGCCACAACCACCATTCAATTTCAATAGCAAAATGGGTCTTTTGAATCAAAACTCAATAGTTTTAATCTGCAGAAATCAAAAGGCTATTAGAGCAGCTATGGTAGTGGTGGAGCTGCTAATGGTGTAGCTCGGTCATGGAAAAAAAAATTGAAACTCCAAACCAAAGTAACCACAGAAATTGAAACTCCAATAAATAAATCAAAACCCTATAGTAACTGCAAAAATCAGAAAGCTACAATGTGATTAAAGTACCTCACTTGTGTGAACTGGGGCTAGAGCTCAATGCTTCAGTGACTTGGGCTGAGGTCTTGTCATGGCTATGATGGGTGATGGTAGTTATGGAAGTGGCAGAGCTGTTAATGGTGTGGCATGGGTAGGACGTGAGAGAGAGAAGGAAATTGGGTTTTGGGAGGTTTAGGGATTGTTCGGTAACGTTGTTCTAGTAACGTTGTTTGTATTTTTTGGAAATACGTGTGGGTGAAAAAATGTGTGAAAATACGTGTAATGTTGTTTAAAAACTGAAAACATGTTGTTAAACTCCTATACCAAACAACCCCTTAATATATAGTAGGTAATTAGGTTTTTAGAGACGTCGGGATGTAGTTGTAAAAATAAATAGTAATTGATTGTTGTTTTTATAAACGAAAAAAGTTTATAATATATATTTAAGTAATGCTGACGTGAAAAACAGTGGAGACGTCAGAGGTTCAGTTTTATATATAAATATATAGATTAATAATATTGGGTTGAGTGATTAGAGTTATAAGAAGCCCATCCAAACCCAATCCCACCCAACCTCTAAAGAAAAAAAAAAAAAAAAAAAAAATTAAAACAATCCAATCAACCCATGGTAAAGAAGCAAAGTCAGGCATTGGGCTGGGCCGGGTTGAATGCACACCGAAAAATGGGAGCTGAGAAAGAAAAAAAAAAAAAAAAAAAAAAAAGAGTAGCAAAAGAAACGTTCTAATGCTTTCTCCTCTCTTCTCCCTCTTCTCTCTTCTCTGTCTCTTTCTCGGCTGTTTTTGGTTGGGTTGAATCGGTGGTTACTGGGTTTAAGTGGTGGGTTGTTTCGGTGGTTGCTGGGTTCGGTGTTGGCTGGGTTTCAGTTCATGTATTGACTCGGTGGTGGTCGTTTGGGTGTAGCTTTTTAGGTTGTAAGAGAGAAAAGTAGTATAAGGGGAAAGAAGTTTTGAAAAGAGAAAACCATTGAAGCTCAAACCAAAGAGCAAAGAGCAACTGTACTGAGTTTCTCAATTGAGTTTCCGAGACATGGACGAGGCAATCCTTACCTCTGATAAACCATCCAACTCATCTCCACTCAACCCTCCTTCCAGGTCCATTTGCCATGTGTATGTTCCTCCCCAAACCCTCTTTTCTTTTTTATTTTATACATTTTTGTTTTGGGTATATTTTTGTTTTTTTTTTTTTTTAAATGTTTTTTTGCCCATGAAATTTGTTCATTTGCATTTAGAATGTTGGTATTGGTTTCATAGTAAAGCAAACTATGATTTTGTTTATTGCAATAAGTGTGTGTCTCTGTTACAATTAAGGTTTTTTTTTTTTTTTTTTTTTTAAATATTTTTTTTATAGCTTATTTATGTTGAATTATATTAGACTCTTATCTTGTTGGTGAAGTCTATTTACATTTATTGGGATTTTTTTTGGGGTCTTAATGGGCAGTTTGTTTTATATACTCATGTATGTTTTTTGTTTTGAGATAGTTGTCAGAAGCAATTTTCACAATATACATGCCCCCGATGCAATTCGCGATACTGTTCCCTCCAATGCTATAAGGTAGGTGTAAGTTTAATGTAGTTGTCATTTTTTTTTAATGTTGTTCTTTTTTTAAATGTGCTTCCTGTTCTTTTGTAAGCAAATGTTACATTTTTGCCTTCTCAAAAAAAATGTTACATTTTTGAAAATTTTTTGAAAAGGCAAGGAGGGTATCGAATATGCTTAGCTTTGAGTTAAGAAAGGATTTTGATGCTATTGATCACTTTGAATGCAGCCCAACAAGTGTGTTCTAGTTTCTTATCCTAGATTTGTATCATATCATTTGAAGATTCCTCAGAGATTCTTTTATTTTGTTTGGTGGACATTGTTGGTGGGTTGTTTTATTGTTTAATATTACATAATTTTTTTTGGCAGTCTCATAGTCTTCAATGTACTGAGTCCTTCATGCGAGAAAATGTAGTTGGGGAGCTTCAACAGATGCAACCTGATGATGAAACTAAACAGAAAATGCTGGACATATTGAAACGGTTCCATTCAGAAGAGGAAACTGATAGCATGGATGTGGATGGTATGTTATTGTACTTTTGTTTGCTTTGGGAATGTTGGCTCTTATTAACTGTTGGAGAGAATATAACATGAAACTAATTTTAAAATTCATATATAGGTTAGGAAGCAGCCATGTTAAGGGTAAAAAAAAATCACCAACAAATGAAGTTAAGATTTCGTAGGCACTGTTATACCAACTGTGTTTCAATGAGGGAAATAGGCTAATTGTGATGCAGGAAATCTGTGTATAGTAAAGCGAGATGATTGTGTCTAATCCCAAGCTCACAAATCTGTTAGCACATGCATTGCTCTATAATCAAAGTTCATTTGAAGAAAAAAAAATCATTGGATGAGATCATGAGAGCACAGCTGGAAGCTAAAGTCGATGATCATTTGAATTTTATTATTTGGTGGTGGTCCAGGCTAGTGCCACTTCACATATTTGAGGCATGTTTACTGCCAAAAAATCTGAACCGTGTCTGAAATTGCTCTAGAAGTCCTAAAAAAGTTGTACAATTAGAAGCTGTAAGTAATAACATTTCTATTGAACTATTGAGAACGATGCTTTTAAAATTGATAAAATGCTATGTAATATCTGAGATGATGCTTTATAGGAGTGCTATTTTATGTAATGCTTTCTGGTTGAATTTTCAGAAAAATTATTTTAGTATTTGATAATGCTGTAGATCAACTAGCTCTTATAATAGTTTCATAAAAGAACTATTTGAAATAATGCTTTCAGCAGGATTATAGAAGGTGCTATAGGGCCTTTGACGAACTAGTGAATGTAGTGGTTTTGTCATTTTTGAAAGGAGTTGGGTCTGCAAAAGCCTCTCTGGTCATACAGGTTGGTTATGCCTGTGTTTTTGAAACTTTATTGTTAGTGTTCAAACCAAGACAACCATTAAACAAAGTGATCCTAACAGATGGTATACCAGTACTGTGATATATTCAGTGGTGATCTAGCTTCATGATATGGTTATTACAGATTATATCAGATTTAAGTTAGATACAGTGCTGACCAACATTAATCAGGTTGAGTAAAGAATTGCATGTAGTTGTTTATGTCATCCTTAGTGAAAATAGAGAATTCTGGCATAAAAATATTTGCAGCCCAGTATATAAGCTGTTGCTTCTGCTACATGGGTAAATTTTCTTTTAAGTTCGTATATTGCTTTAGAGTTCCAAGTAAAACTAAAGAAATTGCCACCTTTTGGTTCTTGTTTTACTAACTTTGTGACATGTTAAGCTGATTGACTGATTGTTTAAAAAGGCTCTGACTGAGTTTTGCTCTTATATTTGGCAGATTCAACTCTGACTGAGGAGACCATACAAAAGATTTTGTCTGGTACAGTTATAATTCTAGATGCTAGCTTTTCATTTCTTTTCTATTTTTTTACTTTTTCTACATTGCCAAATAAAGCAAGATCTCTGCACTCCTTTGGTTGTAGTTGGAGTGTGAAGATCATCTGATTTTTTTTTTTTTTTCTTCCTCTGGATTTTATGCTGTTGCCTAAAGCTTCTTAGAATTTATTTGATTTTCCCCTGCAGGAGATCAAATAAGTTTTGATGATTTATCTGCAGAAGAGAAAAAAAGGTTCCAAAGAGCGATTGCATCTGGAGAACTGAGTAAGATGATTGAGCCATGGGAACCATGGTGGTTGAAGCCTTCTGCCCGAAGAATATCTCTCAGCAAGGAAGGAACTCAACTTGTCCAAACACTTGCGGAACACGAAGCGTCAGTATCACTGCAAGATGATGATCTAGAAAGTTACCAATCAAGTGAGATTCCTCATGGCCCTGAAAGCCCACTACCTCCGGTTAGCAAGCTTAGTTCTTCAGTGCCATCACCACTATTAGCTGTTCACTTGGTGGACATTTTATATAGCTACTGTTTTACACTTCGCCTCTACAATGGAGATTGGCAATCAGATGCCATAGGATCAGCCCTGGTGGTGTTGAGCATGTCCTCTGTCTTGGGTCAAGGTGGGCAGCCAGAAACAGTGTTGGAAGCTTTGTCTTATTGCTTAGAGCAAATTTGCTCTCCAGCTTACAGACACATGGGTGGCTTGCAATTTGGATTGGGTCTCATTGATGATGTAATAAGCTTACTTTCTTTAGGAAGTTCTGCTTTAGTGTGCTTGCTTTCTGATATGTGTAGGTTGATTCAAGCTGGGGAGAGGGAACTGAAGTCAGAGAAACAAAAAAAGTTGAGAACGGTAGAAATTAGGAGTAAGCTCAAGTTTGCTGAGAGGAAGATTTATTTCATCATGTGTTGGGTTTATGAGCAGCCAAGTGAAGCTTGGTCTTCCCTAGCAACCATTGTAGAGGCAGAGAAAAGTTCAGTCATGAATTATGGAGGCAATAAGCAATCTGTCAAAATGAACAATACGTCAGAAACCAAAGGCAAGGTTTTGATTGAAGAGATTGAATGAATTACCATTATCATATACTTTTTTATTTTCTTGAGGAAGAAGGAAGAGTGGTGGTATTCAATGATGTTACTGTAAAATGCTTTTGTATATTTAGCTTTTGTAGACCAGGCAATAACATCAACAATGTATTCGAGCATGACCAAACAAGGTTAGTTGAGACTTTTGAGACAAATGCTTATAGACAAACAAGAGAGATTTTTTATGCTCTCTTGTTTGTCTTGTTATGTTCTTCCTCCTCCCTTTTTATCATGTTTATTTATTTATCAAAGTGAGATGCAGATGTGAAGATGATGAACTTTATACAATGTCATTTGTTCTTAAAAATGCTTGACGTTAGAGTAAAAATCTTTGCACCTAATGAGATACCGAAATTGTAATGCTAATTTAAATTCTTGAAAATCTAAGCAAAAAGGTACTTTTAACTTAACAAATCTCACATGGGATATGGATTGAAGGGTCCAAGAAGAAGTGCTTACTATTCAAATTGATAATTGTCCACAAGAGGTTCTTTAAGAGAGAGCTTGTCATTTCTTTTCCATCACAGAAAATCTAGTATGGAAGGAATCCTTTTAAAGATAATACTAACGTGATATCAAGAAATTCCTTCAAACCAAAACAAATCATATTCAATAATATATATGAAAGAAAGTGAATAGATACCTCTAGGACATTGTATGCTGTTATTGTATGTTGTAAACCATGCTTCCGTGACCTAAATAGTGGTTGCTCATGATGGTGGATGTTACTACCATAGTTGTCAAATCGTGAATTGTAACGTGAATCGATTTTTGGTTTTTTTGTATCGTGTATCGTATCGAATCGTGTATCGTAAGATACACAAACAACTAATAAAATTATAAAATAATTATAGATATACATATATAAAATGTGTATTCATTATAAATTCAAAATATATTCAACTAATGACCAATTTAATCATTACTTATGTAATAAAATTTAACAAAGTTAACTAAATAAATCAAATTAACTTATGTTTATAACATGCACATTCAAATTGATTAAACTCAGAAGTAATACATGATATATGAACCAAAATAATAATATCTTTTCATCATCTTGGCTAATCAACTCCATCTAACTCAATGTTATCATCATGTTCAGCATCTTGCAAAATTATTTTTTCATAGAAATTTTCTTTCTTTATTATTATCAACATTTACTTTTTTTTTTGGTTTTTTTATTCTAATAATTTTTTCTTGGCATTCTAGCTTTTTAGACTCAAAATAATAATAACAAAATAAAAAATAATTATATTTTCATTTAATACATTATTTTTTGAGAGAGTTTCAACCTATGGCGTCCGCTCCTGATGATAACTCTTTATCATCATTTAGTACATTATTAATAGCATATAAAATAAATTTGCGCATATGGAAGTGAGTGTTATGAGTATAGTCTACATTTTGTAGAAGAAAGAGAAGGGAGGAAAAAAACCCATGGACTTGCTATTTCATTAGACTTAATTAAGTTTCCCAATAATTTTGTGTTAACAAAGTCTAACAACTTGTTTAAATCAAATAAAATCACAATTTTTAACAAAAAAACCCATTTTAAACCCACATGTCTATGTATCGTACGATACGTACGATTCACCGATACGATACGATTCATACGATACATACCTATGTATCGGACGATTCATGAGCACTTATGATACGCCCTTACAATACGAAACTTTTTGTACACGATACGATACGTATCGTACGATATGTATCGCGTATTGTACGATACTGACAATTATGGTTACTACAGTAGAGTCTTGAATGGCCTAAAGAGGAAGCAGATTTAAGCAAATCCATCATTTACTACCAACCTTATGCTGAGAATATGGCATAGTTGTCAATGAAGCAGCTCCTCTTTCTACTCAAACCTCTCCTCCCAAAATATCATTAAAGAGGACTAAAATAGACCAAATGGACCGAAGTGGACCAAAATGGACAAAACTAGATTGAAATGGACTAAAGTTGATGAAAAAAGATTGAATAGAATGAAATGGACAGAAGTGGATTAAATGGACCGAAGTGTTACGCTGATCAGGAGCGTAGTAACAATAAAAGTTACGCTTTAACTTTTAGGAAAAAATTCAGACTGAATGGACACAGGGAGATAGGGTTCCAAAGAGAGAAAAGAAGTAACAAAGTATTTAGATATTTACACCACCTAGAAAGTCTCTTCTTTTTTGTTTTTGTTTTTCTTTCTTTTTTGATCATCCTAGAAAAGGCTTTAGTAATGCCCTTTAAATATAAGCTTATTTCACCACAAGGAAACTTAGGGTCTGTTTGGGATCCGCTTATTTTGCTGAAACTGAAAATTTTTTGCTGAAAGTACTGTAGATAAATGTAAAAGTTAGTTGAAACAGTATAGTGAGACCCATGAATAGTACCAAAAAGTGAGTGGGACCCATAAATAGTAGCAAAAATAAGCTGAATAGTAAAATAAGATGGCAAAATTAATCATACCAAACGGACACTTAGTGTTATCATGGCCATAATCAAGGATATTAAACTCAAATCCTTTGACAATACCTTGGGTCTCAATCACTGGTACAATAAAGAAAAATTAGACTTAAAAGAGGCACTATTAACATTTTATATCTCATCAGAGGCAACAAAACTTTAATTATCCCATGTTCCTGATTTGAGAGAGGCAAAGGAGCAAACGGGAACTGAATTAAGGGGATATGAACCCCAAAAGTAAGGCTGCTTTTCCACGGAAAAGATGCCACGGTGTGATGGCTGGCATCATAGCTTTCATTATGAGTGATTGTGTATCTGTCTTAAGTTCATGGCTTTTGATCATATGCCATTGCTTTTCTTGCTTTACGATGCATCATTACATTGTTAAATAATCATAGCCAAAGACTCAATAATGTTCCTTTTTAAGCTGGAGCATCAACTGATGATCACTTAAATAATACTAGTTCATGCTTCTTGCCCTCAAGCAATTGACTCGAATTCCCACCACACACACACACACACACAAAGACTGGAATATATATATATAATCATACCTCTTTTTTTTTTTTTTTTTTTTAAATGAAGTTTCAAAGAAAGTGCTGCAACAAAGAGAGTGCCTTAATATGAAAATTATGGAATTAATTTAATAATGAATATGATTAATGTTACTTTAACAATATAATAAATAAATATCAGAATTTTATTTTTATTTTTATTTTTTTGATTGGTGATTCATTAATTAGTAAGATTTAGTAAAATTTGTAATATTTCTAGTATCATTTTAAAAATTATATTATAAATGCAAATATATTGTTGGGTATATACACCTCACATGTGAGTAATTAAAGTCCCACATTGAATAATAATTACAAGAATGAGTAATTAATAATTTAATATAACATAGTTAAGTGTAACCTCAAAAGCTTAAGCAAAAACTTTGGGTAATTAAGTTTAGTTGCCTCTAATCATATATAATGCAATAAAATGTGTTTCTATACAATGTTACATAGAAAACTCAATCCACCCCATTTCATTTCCTCTCCCTTTTCACTCCAACCAAATAATGAAAAATTGCAGTTTTCTCTTCTTTTTCCTTCCCCTATTTTCCATACTTTCTCTTTTTACCCCAATTAAACATAGTGTAAAATCAACACAAGGGAACGACATGTCACTCAAAAGAATACGTGCAACTGTGTTCTATACAATGTTGACACTGACACATCTTGAAATTGTGTCATTTTCTGGCCGGAGATAATGTTAGCAAAGGATGTTGTTTTCTTTTTCTAGCTAAAAAAAGAGGATATTGTTTTCTTGGTAGAAACAAGTTACACAAATCATCAGAAAAAGAATCAAGATTGATTTTTTATTTTATTTTTTTTATCAAACAACAAAGGGTCTGTTTGGATAGAACTTATTTTGCTGAAACTGAAAACTGAAAACACTGTAGAAAAATAATTTTTAAATGTGTGAATAGTATTGTGGGACCCATTTTTAAATAAAAAGTTGTTGAAAAGTGAAGTTTTTGGGACCCATGAACAATGCACGGGTGCACTGTTCACTGTTGACTTGGTCAACAACTGCGACTGAAGCAAAAAGAAAAAAAAAAAAAAAAAAGAAGGAAAACGCGCAAACGCGCAAAACGTAAACGTGCCGTGTATCCAAACCGCACCAAAATAAGACATACATCATATCACGGAGTAGCATAAGCTCAATGTCCTTAAAAACAGCTTCGAGACAAGCATGAGCTCGTGAATAAATTTGAGCTTATTCGACAAGAAAATGAATTAAACTTAAACATGTAATCTAGATTGATAATAAGCTCGAGCTTGGCTCGTACTCAAAACTTAAATGAGCAATTTTGAACTTTTAAATACTCAACTTGTTTGTAGCTACTCATGAGCCATAAGCAATTTTATTCTCAATTTCTTTTCAATAATTTATTTCTTTTTGAGTGATGTTAGGGATTCTATAAATTTTAAAAAATAATAAAGTTACTATCAATTGTATTATAAGAGAATTAGAAATTGACATATTAATTAATGTGATTGGTCTCATTTTAACAATATAATAAATAAACGTTTGAATTATTTATTTGTGTGTGTGTGTGTGTGTGGGTGGGTGCACACAATAAGTGAGGATGAGGGAATTTAAACCTAGATGTTCACCATAAAAAAAACTAGACAATGTTGTCGAGTTAAAAGGGCTCTTGACACCAAGAGTTTTGTAACCGAATTGCTTGGCACCTCGTGGTGTTTACAATAAAGACATTCAGGTCATTTTTCCCTCAACTATTGAATTATCAACAACAAAAAAATTAGGAGTCTTGACAATGGGCTCACTGTTATTAAAAAAAAAAATTATTTATTAGTGGCACTCATCACATTTATTGTGATTTTGTTTTTACAATAAAATCATAAGAAACTTAGACATTTTCCTTCTTAGAGATTTCAACGCTTCTATCAAGATTGTTTAGTTATACCTTGTTGAGACTTGTCAAGGGCCACCACCCCTTGCGGTAAAGGTCAGGCATGCACATCAGTACATGTGCAGGTGTCTTCAGAATTCAATAAATGAGCCTATTTAACAGATCTTGCAATAACACTTGCTCAGATCAGAAGCAAACTGTATTTAATATTCACAAACATTTGAACAAAATACTTCTATTCTTACATAACCACACTTTCAACTGATAGAAAATCAAAACATATTTACTCCATTCTTATGACTGTTCAAACCAATAAATTTGGGGTACTGGGTTGTGGCCCTATTGCAAAAACATATCAAACTAACAATAATAAGAATTACACAAGAAGAACAAACAAAATTAATCAAGATGCAGAGAGGTGGGAACAAAAGACCTTCATATCTTCAACTCATAATAAGATTGTTGGATTGGATTGGGATTCCTTTGTTTGAGTAAAATCCTTAGCTGAGCCTTTTGACACTCCAGCTTTGTGCCCCAATGCCGACTTTTGGATCCAATTGCTCTAACAACTCGTGGAAATTCAACAAACCCTTTGATCCCTCTCTTTATATGAGGATTCTCAGGTTCTGGAGAAGCTTTTCTCTGAACTGTCATGAATGAAACACCACCACCATTATTGTTCCAAACTTTCTCACCCAAGACCAGCCTTTTAGATTCTCTTGTATCAACACCATTATTGTCAGAATAAGCTGATTTATCGTCAAAACCCAATCTTGCTGACTCCCTTGAATCAACACCACTACTATAGTCATTGCGAGCCGATTTCTCATTCAAGACCAAGTGTTTAAATTTCCTTGAAAAAGAAGCAACATCATTCGAAGCAGTGGTGGTCGTTCCTAGTGGATTATCAGCTTCTTGATTCTTTTCCTTTAACTTGGAAGGTGAACTCTCAATTTGCATCCTTGTAGAGTCTTCCAATTCTGACAGCTTCTCTTCAAAGAGAATCTTTGCCTCTGTAAGTTTCATTTGAACTCTCTCTTCCCTTAACACCTCAGCCATCCTTAGCATCTTTCTCTCTTCTTCCATGTCTCTCTTCATCCTATTGATCTCAGCTTTATCTGATGAAATTTCTTTTGCAAGCTCTTCACACACCCTCCCTATTGCCTCTCTTCCTCTTCTCTCCTCAGCGAGCTCTTTAGCCAGCCTCTTATTCATTGACTCTGCCTTCTTTCGTGCCTTACGTTCATATTCAAGCTCAGCCTTCAGTTCCATGATCTGGGCTCGAGCAAATTCAAGCTCAGACTCCATGATGGGCCTGAATAAGGTTAAATCCCAGAACGAGGCAGCAATCTTACGTGTAGAGCAAGGAAGGTGTAGGTGATGAGGGTGCTTGTTACTATGACATTGTTGTTGTTGATTATGTTGATGATGCTGAGAATAATAAAAAGGATTTTCATAAAGTTTCCAGCTGGGGCAAGTGGAGGTGGTGATGGGTTCAGAAGAAATGGATTCATTTCTGGGATTTTCTGGGCTACTGATCATCATCATCACCATCATCTCCTCCATGTCCTTCTTCTTTCTATATGTGTTGTTCTTTTCTTTATAGCCTTTTGCTTTCTCCTTTGCTGCTTCCTTTTTTTTCTTTTCCTTTTTCTAATGGGGATTTCCCCTCTCACGAAAGCAATTGGGGTAGGCCCATTTGATCCTGGAACTTGCTTTCAGGTTGTGTATTGCAAAAGGAAAAAGTTACATCACATGCACCTCATCCTTATTAATACCAACTGCGGTGGGGGTGGCCTTTATTTCTTAATGAATGTCTTTTGTTTTATTTACATAATAAATATAGCGAGACTGCAATTTTCGTAAGTGTTTGATATGGTTTATGGTGATTGGTGCATAATTAAAGTAATGTGAGTGATAGAACAAGATAAAAAAAAGAAAAAAAATGTATGATGAAAAATGTTTTCCTAACATTAGTATTTATTTACCCCTCCACACCGGCCACTTCCACAGTTTCACAGTGATTCACCTAGATTGATTAATGCAAGGGAGGCCCCAATATGCCAGCCAATACCTTGACTGTTTGGTCAAAACAATTTGAGGAAATCCAACAGGAACATATAAATGAACTACTCCTCTGTCAAATCATATCAACAATTTAGAAAAGTTTTAGTCTACATGAAAAAGAAAAATTGTAAACCGATGTGGTTGGAGACTTGCATACTATAATCATATAAATTTCGAACTCACTGCATTGCAATCAACAGGGTGTTGTACATAAGGAGATTTGATGAAGTAACTAAACATGCCCTGACCTTTGCATCAAGAGCTAAGCTTTTTAAGCTTAATTAAACTTGAGTTAATGTTTAATTAGTCTATCTCGTTCATCATAGTGAGATAAACAATCCATCCGAGGCTATTTATTACCAAAGGGCCGTTTATGTATCTCTGATCAATCATTCATGCCTCACATGTAACCTAGTGATGCAAGTGAGCATCTTTTTCAATGTTCTTGGATTAACCTCCTCTAGAGTTCTTATAACTTTACCATGAAATTCATGAAATCATATTCATCCATTTTGATATGACTGAATTGGATTTTACCACGTCATCAACATACAACACAAAAAATTAAAGCATTTCTTCCCAAAATGGTCTTCTACGAATAAAAAGGCTTGAGAATTCCAATTTCCAAAAGCTTAATGAGAAATTCCTTTGTTGAAAATGGATTTTAAATCACTTATAAAATTGTTGTGCTGGTTGTTTTTTACTGGATTCCACCAGACAAAGACATCAAATGGGTTCTCAACTTCAATCAAATTTGGCATCCAACCCAGTGTTCCAAGCCTAGAAAATTTATGATAATGAAAAGGATCTTGAAAAGACAACAACGCAAGGACGCTATAGGCTAACATGAGGCCCCAACAACAATCATCTGCTAATTCTACAGGCTCCACATGGGTGTCTCACTATTCTATTTTTCTGCCTCTTATGGTCCATACATAACATTTACTGCGATAGATAAAGCCTCTACATGGTTATGGTTGACTACAAGCCAGTGGCACATGCATGAGCAAGAAACTTCGCTAGGTGTAACTGCTTAATAAGAGATGGATTGGACAGACCACAAAACTACACTATATTCCTGTATCGTGTGAAAAATACAGTGAAATATTATAGCAAATGTGGACTCTGCAAAGGCTACTATCACTTCTTGCAATAATGGAGGGTAAATAAAGAATTCCATATCAAATTTTGTTGAGCAGAATGACCTAAGCTAATGCTTCAATAGGCTACATAAACAGTCTCGACTATTGTAGTAAATTGCAGGTCTTTCTTGGGTTATAGCTTTGAGTTTTAACAGAAAATTTCTTTACTGTTTTGTGTGTTTGACAAATTATAGTGAATAGTCCCTTATTCTAGATTACAAAGCATGAACAACTTTAATCCTAAAAGCTCTAAATATTAGCCTTTTAGAGTAAATTTCATTAACATACTTTAAGGTTTAGGCTAATGCCAACCAGGTCCAAAATTTTTTAAAATTGACCAATTTGGTCCCTAAAGTCAACTTAATCTCTAAACACTATTAGGCCAGATAGTCATTTTTTTCAATTGTCAGTTTTGAAAAATTTTGGACTTGGTTGGCATTAGCCCAAATCTCATAATATGTTAATGAAATTTACCCTAACTATAATGTTAAAGCTCTTTCATAGTAAGTAGTCAAGCACTCTTTTTCTTTAAGGCTTTGCTTCTGAGAGGCTCTTACTCTTTGATCTCTGCCCAAATTCTATTAGATTCCATAAAAGAGCTTGACTATCTGCATCACTTACTCGTATGATTGCCCTTAATGACATCACCATTCTATGAGACATTCTTATAAACTTGTTAAGCAAACACCAAACTAGACATTAGTGTGTGATTGGGTGTAATAACCATTGCTCTACGAGAATTACTATATGGTCATCACTCAATTTATTCTTCACTATTAAATCAGGCATTGGTTATCACTCAAATCTATATATATGTAAAACCTAAAATGTAGTATTTATTGTTGCTACATTTATGTTGAGTCACATCAATGTAGCATTTCACTCTATTTGGTCCACTTCAGTCCATTTCAATTATAAGAGATCTATTAGTAAATAACTAATTGAGTTAATATAATTATTTCATCCAAATTTATTAGTACATGAAGTCATTTAAGCATTTTTTAAACTAATATTAATAAAACAATAAGATCTTTTAAATAATGCATCTTATGAACGTTTTCATTTAATTAAATTTTTAATAGTAAAAAGAACATTTAAAACAAGATTATTTTCCAACTAAAAAATTTACAATGTGACATAACTGATTAGTTTCACATCAACAACATAATAAATAAATTCCTAATTATTTTTTAGTGATATTGTGGTTAGTATAAATTTTACCACATATAAGTTTTATAAATCTATATAATATTTAAAAATTGAAGCGTAGCATTTATTGTTGCTACACTTTTTTTAAGCCACATCAGAGTAGCATTTTGGTTAACTTCGGTTTATTTAGTCTATTTCGATTCACTTCAGTCCAATTCAATCCACTTAGGTCCATTCGGTCCACTTTGGACCCATTCGATCTACTTTAGTCCACTAGGTGCAGTTTAGTCCACTTCAGTTCATTCAGTTCTCTTTGGTCCATTTTTGGACTAATTGGGCCTTAAATTGATTCTTTTGGTAGGTTGCCTTTTCAATTTTTGGCTCAAAAATTTTTTTCCTTAATTTTTGGGTTGAAAGATATGAAATTTTATTTTATTTGGAACAAACTCTTTAATTTTGGGCCAAAAATTACAAATAAATAGGTATTAGAAATTAAAGATAAAGGTCTTAAAAAGTAATAAAAATGAGAAATATTCAAAAGATTACCTTATAATTCAAGTTTTAATAATATAAACACTATACTTATATTTGGAAAGAAAAAAAAAAAAAAAAACACTTCAATTCTAAACTTATATAATAATTTATATTTAATGTAACATATTACATGTGTTCCATGAAATGGGGATGTGCATTTTTTTCCCTTCTCCATTTATATGAGAAATATTATAATTATGTAATTTAAATCTTTTATTAAATTACGTTTTTCACACACACACATATATAACCTGGTGATGCAAGGGAGCATCTTTCTTAATGTTCTTGGTTTAACATCCTTTAGACTTCTCATAACTCTACCATGAAATTCATGAAATCATATTCATCCATTTTTATATGAATGAATTGGATTTTACCATGTTATCAACATACAATACAAAAAATTAATGTATTTCTTCCCAATATTTACAAAATGGCCTTTCTATGAATAAAAAGGCTTGGGAGTTGGGAATTCCAATTTCCAAAAGCTTAATGAGAATTCCCTTTGTTAAAAATGGATTTTAAATCACTTATAAAATTGTTGTGCTGGTTTTTAACGAGATTCCACCAGATAAAGACATCAAATGGGTTCTCAAATTTGGCATCCAACCCAGTGTTCCAAGCCTAGAAAATTTATGATAATGAAAAGGACGTTATAGGCTAACACACGAGGTCCCAACAATCATCTGCTCATTCAACAGGCTCCACATGGGTCCATGCATAACATTTACTGCGATAGCTAAAGCCTCTACACGGTTATGGTTGATAGTTGACTACAAGCCAGTGGCACATGACATATGACTAAAAAACTTTGCTAGAGATGGATTGGACAGCCATATTCCTGTATCCTGTGAAAAATACAGTAAATGTGGACTGTGTAAAGACTACTATCAGACTGTCAGTTCTTGCAATAATGGTGGGCAAAATGCAAGAAAGAAATCCCCATAACAAATTTTGATGAACAGACAGAAGGACCTCAGCTGATGTTTCATTAGGCTACATAAACAGTAGCAATTAATGTAGTAGATTGCATGTCTTTCTTCTGTTTTAGCTTTTAGAACTTTTGCAATCTATAGTTCTTACTGAGAAGCTCTTTGATTTTTTTTAGTATTTGACAGGTTACAGTGAACAGTGTTTTAACTTAGTGTCCGTTTGAGACCAACTTATTTTGTTGAAACTGAAAACATTTTTTTGAAAGTACTGTAAATAAAGGTAAAAATTAGTTGAAATATTACGGTAGGACTTATGAATAGTACCAAAAAGTGCAATGGGACCTATAAATAGTAGTAAAAATAAACTAAATAGTAAAATAAATTGATAAAAATAATTCATACTAAACGCACATTTTAGAGTATGAGCAATGAATTGTAGAGGCCTTTTTAAAAATTTTTTTTTTTAAAAAAATTTTGGGTAAAAACTCCAAACATTAGCTTTTACCTTAAAGCTTTTTTTATTTTTATTTTTTTAATTTTTATTTTTATTATTTTATTTATATATATATATATATATATATATATATTTATATCTTAATGAATCCAAGGCCTTTTACAGTAGGTAGTCACTACTCACGGAGTCACGGGTCAAACACTATTTTTTTGGATACAGTACTAACTATTTTACAATTTTTTTTTGTTTATACTAACGGTGAGTGATTATTAGCAAGTAAAAAGTAATATTAGTGGTGAGACTAAATGAGAATTAGTAAGAATTTGTCACATCAACCATTTGTAAAAATGATATAAAATAATTTGTATTTGTAATATTACTCTTTTCTTTAAGACTCTACCTCTGAGAGGCTCTCTTACTCTCTAATCTCTACCCAAATTTTTAGTAGATACTATAACAGAGCTTGGCTATATGCATTGCTCACTCGCATAGTTGTCAAAACATGAATCGTATCGTGAATCGATTTTTTATTTTTCTACATCATGTATCGTATCGTATTGTATTGTATTTGTAATATTACTCTTTTCTTTAAGACTCTACCTCTGAGAGGCTCTTTTACTCTCTAATCTCTACCCAAATTTTTAGTAGATACTATAACAGAGCTTGGCTATATGCATTGCTCACTCGCATAGTTGTTGAAACATGAATCGTATCGTGAATCGATTTTTTATTTTTCTATATCGTGTATCGTATCGTATTGTGTATTGTAAGATACACAAACATTTAATAAAATTTATAAAAAATTATAGATATACATATATAAAGGGTATATTCATTATAAATTTTGAATATATTCAACTAATGACTAATTTATTCATTACTTATGTAATAATATTTAACAAGCTAACTAAATAAATCAAACTAGCATATGTTCATAACATACATATTCAAATTGCTTAAATTTAGAAGTGATAATATATTACAAATGACCCAAAAATTCATTTATTTCATCATATTGGCTAATCAACCCCATCTAAATCAATATTATCATCACGTTTATCATTTTGCAAATTTATTTCTTTATCAAAATTTTCTTCATTGTCATTAACATTTACTATCTCTTCTTGTTCTTTTTATTTTAATTATAATAAATAAATAAAATTCTTCTTGGCATTCTAGTTTCTTGGACTTATAACAATAATGAAAAAAAATAAAAAATTAATTATATTTTCAATTATTATCTTATTCATAGTATAGAAAATAAATTTATAAATATTAAAGTGAAGTGTAAGTGTGTACTGTGTAGTCCAAATTTTGTAAAAGAAAGAGAGGGAAAAAAACCTGATGAATATATTATTTTATTAGGTTAAATTAAGTAACCTAATAATTTTGTGTTTAAAACAAGTCTAACAACTTGTTAGATTGAAATAAAAGTACAAATTTTAACAAAAAATATCATTTTAAAATATTTGTCTATGTATCGTATGATACGTACAATTTTATGATACATTACGATTTATATGATACACACACTGTATCGTATAATTCATGAATACTTACAATACGCTGATACGATACAGAATTTTTTACACACGATACGTATTGCGTACCATACGATACTGACAACTATGCTTACTCGTATGATCACTCTTATAGCTACAGGCATCACCATTCTATAAGACATTCTTATGAAATTGTTAAGCAAACACTAAACTGGACATTTGTTACAAGAATTACCATTTGGTCATCACTCAATTTACTCTTCACTATCAAACCAAGGCTTGGCTATCACTAAAATTACTCTTCAACTATCAAGTATCAAACCAAGTTTTGGTTATTCAGCTTGATGAGTTGCTCTCAATATCACCATATGCATTGAGGATACACGGTTTCACATTCACAAACGTAGAATAGTAAACAAGTTTATACTAGAAACCCAATACTTCAATTTAGGATTGGTGGCTTGTCTTCAATTCAAGTATTCATGCTAGAATTCTTGCTTTTTGATTAACCATTCATGACACCAAAAGTTTTATCGGCTTGCACCACGTACCTTCTTTATTCACTACAAAAACGTCCTATAGCCGCGTTTTTAAAACGCGGCTATAGCTCCTGAAAACGTGGCTATAGGACAATTTGGCCTATAACTACATTTTTTTTAGTTGTGTTTTCAGTCGTGGCCTAAAACTCGTAACTATACGCTTGAGGGGTCTATAGCCGCGTTTTTACAGATGCAGCTATAGGCCAGGACCAATGGCCACGTTTTTAGAAATGCGGCTATAGCCCTTTTGTTTTTTTGTTTTTTCCTGGCCAGATGGCAAATGCCTAAAAGTAAATGAAAAAATTGACTGGAAATAGAACCCTAGATAAATATGTGTGTGAGTTTCTGTGTGTGTCTAGTGAGTTTGGTTTTACAAACCTCAAGATTATGACCTCTATGGCTAAAATTTGTACTGTCAAGATAAGAAATTGGAAAAGGAAGTCTAAACATGAAAGTCTTTGTTAGGTTCTAAGACTTTAGGAACTAAATGTATTAGAACTTTATTATATGTTATGTTGGCAAACCATGATCAAAACATAGAGTTTAGGTTTAGGCTTGCTCAAAGTGTGTTTTATTTGTAAAAGTTGGAATCGAGTGATTGCAGGATTTATTGGTCTAAATCTGCAAGGCTCGATTGATCGAAAATTAGACTCGATTAATCGAACCTTGTACAGATTAATTTTTCTGCAAAATTTTACAACTCAGCCCAAGCTCGTTTGACGTGTAGGGTTTTATTTTTTACTCCAAGTATAAAAAGAAAAACCCTAGCTACGTTTTAGAAATTTTTGTTGTGCTATGTGTTGAATCTCTTGTAAGATCTAGAGGTGTTTACCTTCATACACATTTAGGGTTATTAAGATCAAGATTCATGTCAAGAACTTGGTGATCGCTTCAGTTGCTGCATAAAGAATTTAAAGAAGATCTGAAACCTTTGAGTGGAGTCTCAAAGTCACATGTGGGAGTACTTGTGGTTGTAGTGGATCAAGGAAAGAAGTAGTTCGTAGACTCGGAGCTGTCACGTGGTTGTGGTAGTAAGTTTTCTACTCAAGGTAGCAATAGGATGTTAGTGGTCTAAATCTTATTGTACAAACTTCAATTCTTTCATAGTGGATTTGTTTTACCTTGAGGATAGCTAGGTTAAATCCCCCCAGGTTTTTTACTGGTTTGGTTTTCCTGGGTTATCATATCGTGTGTTCTTTATATTTCCGCATTACTTACATGATATGATTTGAATGTGTTAACCTAGATCTGAATAATTTATCTAAGTAATCACTTGGCTAAATAACTAGGTTAAACAACTTGTGTTTTAAGGGGTCTAAAAACTTACGGTCTTCATTTATTAGTCAATAGCTGTGTGGAACACTATCTTGTTGAGATCAGGAAACAGCTGTGTGGCCCATGAAAATGAGATGATAAATCAATAAATCATAAAGTATTCATATTCGATATTTATCATTCAACTAGAGAAGATGCAGTGAAAATATTGGGTAATTACCTCAGGGATATAGAGTCGGAGATGATTAAGGAGGGAGAGGGAGTTGGGGCTTAAAGGCTCGAGATATCTTGTATGTGCTCCATCATACTCACGCTATTTGGCTGACTGTACCTTGCGCTCCATCTGTAGTAGTTGGATTGACACTTTGTAATGCAATTGTTTTGCTTAAAATGCAAAATTAAGCATCAAATTGGCCTATTTCTCTATGAAATGATAATCCCGTGACAGTTTTGCTAATTCATTTTTATACAAAGTAGTAATGCAAAATGATCTAAATCAATCAATTATATTCATGCTATTACTTTTCTCATACAGTTTATTCTCATAGGAACATAGGGGCAGCTCTACGTTGTAGTCAGGGGTTCAAATGAACCCCTTGACCCGAATTTTTTTTTTTATATATATATAAAATATTATTATTAAAAATTGTTTTGAACCCGAAAAATACAAATTTGCACCCCCTCACCTTCAAACCTAACCCTTTTTATTTAAAGCCCAGCTTAAACTCTGAAGAAAAAAAAAAAAAAAAAGTCCAATAGAAAATTTCGGTCTTTAATTTCAGAAATACAAAGCCCATAAATAAAATTTTGAAAAATCATAAAAATAAGGCCAAATAAAACCTAGTAGTTGCCGCTGCGTAGCCTCAAAAACTCCCACTATCCTTCTTCATTCTCCAAACCCAAAGGAAAAAGGCTGCCTATGCTTCACACACAAAATCTGCCACTGCTTAGCCCCATGATCTGCCACCGCTGCCACTTAATTGCCGCTTGATATGCCGCCTGGATCTAGTTTTGACAATCTATGTTCTTAATCGCAGCCTCCATATCTCTCTCTCTCTCACTGTGAGTGTGTTTTTGCTTTGTCTTTATCTTTGTTCATGTGTCTTCTTCGAAGCTCCACCTCTTACTCACATGTTTGATGTCTTGCCATATGGTGTATATGGGTTATAGTGTTTTGTATTTTTTAATTGAGTTTTGAGCCATATACGTGTCTGATTGTGTAGTCACTGTTACTGTAGTTTCTATGAATCTATGTGTAGTCATAATTGAGTTTGTCTTTTGCACTTTGACTGTTTGACTGAATTTGTGACTTGTGAGTAGTTAGTTATGTTGGGTGGGTTAATACATTAACACTAAAGGACAATAAAAATATAAAATATTTAAAGAATTGTAAACTTATAAATTAAAAAATTGCAAAAAAATCAATTAACAACAATAATTAATATGTTTATTACATTAGAAAAAAAATATGCCAAATGATCTTATAGTTTATTTTTTATTCTTTTGCTAGAACTATGGACAAATTTGCAATAAGTAAACTCGGTAGGCCACAAGTAGTCCACAGAACAATCAGGTAACTAAGCTTCCACCATGCTCTTCCTTCCTATACTTAGATGATCAAAACAATAACAGCCAACCCAACATGCATAAACATGCATGGACACGATACCCACCTACATGTCTACATTCACTTTCGTGCTCACACACAATTCAAACCAAGTAGTTTTTAGAAATGAGTAGCATCAAAGGAAGCACGGATAGAAGAAAAGGATATGGGTACAATGAGGATAGGTTGATACAGCAAAATTATTAAAAAATAGCATAAAATGGCAAATATTTCATAGTTATACAATTTATTATGCCTTCCTATTTATTATTTACTGTTATATGCCCATTCTACACTAAAGAGGAACATATCTAAGAGCTTAGGGTGTATTTAATGCATAAGTTTACAAACTTTAGACGATTTATCAAATTGCATTGGAAAGCATCTGAGAAGTATTGTATCTAATACAAATATGACTCTTTTTTTAGAATCATCCGTGCAATATAGGAAACACAAATCTGAAAAAACCGATTAGATAAATATGAGAATGATAAATATTCTTGTTGAAAATCACAACAACTTGTATTGAATTTGGGAAATTAAAAGTCACTAGTCGCTAACCCGTGCGATGCATGGGAACGCTACCAATTTTTAAAAATCAAAATATATAAAAATTATATCCATAATAAATAAATAAATAAATAAATAAACATGAAGACAAGCATGTAGAATCGTAGATAAGAAGGGGTCACCATGTCATAGTCCATAGAATAAGAAGGCTTATGCACCCTATAAGCATTTCCTCAGCTGCTTATAACCATCTTAATATCCTTTGCTTTATAAAAAAACTTTGAAGTAAAGCTATATCCTCTGATAACTAAATATAAAAGTTTAATTCCTCTTTGTTTCAATTTAAAACCAAACTGTGCATAAAAGCAGAAAATTTTCCTTTATTCCAATATGTCTTTAGTACCAAAATCACAAATCCATTAAAACCAAGCTATGCATAGAAAATCTTAGAGATTGAAAGACAACTTTGAAGTGTTTTTTCTTATCTTCTTCCTTTATTGCTTCACAGTAGTCCCTGAATATGTCCTTTTGTTTTCCTTGAGTACAGATGTTGGTGTGAGTTGCACATTGCTTTGAACATCAACTTTTTGAAATTTTGTACAATCACCACCTTGTTCAGTTGATAAGTTGATGCTACATTCATTTGAAGTATCACTGATGTAAGCCTAGTAATAAAACAGGTTGAGGAATGTATTAGAACATATACATCTTAAATATCATATTTGTAATTTTGTTATATTAAAGAATACGTACTTCTGTCATTTTATCAAGCTGAATTGCTTTGTCAGTTCCTTCAAAAGATTCAAAAACTTTCTTGGCGGTGTAGAATTCCCATCCATACTTGAGATTATAGTCATTTAGTTGTATTTGGAAAACGAATTGTTTTCCTTTCAGATTTTCTATTTGCACAAGAAGGACAACTTCTTCTGGCACCTAACAAAAGTAACATTTTTCAAATTGTACACTCAAGTAAAGTTTAGTTAATATTAAATACTAATTTTATCTTCCATATTCTCACCTCTAAACATTTGTTCAAAAGGTCCTTCGTTGATATGTTGAGTAATTTTTCTGCTTCTAAATCAAATAAAATTAATATGGCCATTCCTGAGCTATCTTCAACCTTTAATTGAATTCTATACCTAATAAGAGAAATGACATATATAATGTTAATATCATATTAGTTATTGTGTATTTTAATATAAAAAGTAGACATTTTCATTTTGTGTACCTTGGGATTGGGAAGCATGCCTTTTTGTTGCAATTGTCACACCATAAAAATTCATTTCTTGACTTTACCTTTTTTGACATACTTTGCAAGAGATAAAGTACCAACCAGAATTATCTATCTCAATGTTTATAATCTTTCCTTGATAGGTAAAAATAGTTTCCTAGAAATCGAATTTAATATCAATCAATTCATAATTTTATAATTAAATTTTGTAAAAGCAGGTCTATGGTACATAAAGCAATGTTAAGGACACAATATTATTGTTCAAGGTTTTTTTTTCTTACCTCACTATCAGAGTCCCACATAATTTTTGTTATTTCACTTATGGTTCTTCTATTGATGTTCATCTCTTCTTGAATTGTCACTTGTGGTTTGAATTGCTTTGGCATTTGTACTATTGGTTGATTATTTTCCACCAGCCTGTTATATTACATAAAGATATTAGACATAGTATTGTAGAGACTGTAAATACATTAAAAATGTGAATCATGTAAAAAAAGTAACAAATTATACTCTCTTGCAATGCATGGGATTCATTAGAAAAAAAAGTACAATTATCTATATATAAACTTATATTTGTGGTAAAAAGGTCATTCCATTCAAGCCCATTAGCTACCTAAAAAGAGAAAGTACCCACTCCAAGTGGATTATCAGCTAGGCAGTTACTTCAAACCATCCCACTTGAGCTCAGAGAAGTTTAGAAGAAAATTGCCTTATAAGTTAAAGCCATTTGTCATGTACTCAATTATAAATTTTGAGGCTCTGTTTATGTACCATGAGTGGACCCTCCTATCACATGTAATTGTTGGACACTTCTTAAGCAAGGAGGCTATAGACAATGCATACAAAATACAAAACCAAGCAAAACCGATCATAAAAAAGTGAAAAAATTATTACACAGAAAGACTATTATGTGGATGGCCTACTCATATGTCTCATAAGTCCCTGCTTCATTGACTTCCACACTACACTAACATTTTTTAAAATCATCGAATCAAATAAAGTGTTATATCTTCCAAAGTAACAGGGGAACCTTTCATTTCTACACGAGCAATAAATTTGAAGGAAGATGTAATATCAGTCTATAATGGAAGTGGCACATTGCCTCATAATCATCATCTATTACATAGTGTGCATACTGAGAACTCCTTCCTTTAT
Organism: Quercus tomentella; assembly: GCA_028535165.1. Taxonomy (NCBI): domain Eukaryota; kingdom Viridiplantae; phylum Streptophyta; class Magnoliopsida; order Fagales; family Fagaceae; genus Quercus; species Quercus tomentella. The sequence continues at coordinate 29,076,618 of JAPQVY010000155.1, forward strand.
AACTACTGCATAACCTACATTCCATTGTTTGTCTAATACCCACAGTACGTTGACTACTTGTTGTTGGATACATTATCAGAAAATTTTAAAGTGGGGATCAAGCACTTCAACCAACTTTACTTTTGAGTTTTTAGGAAAAAAAGAAGAAGAAGAAATAATTAGTAAAAATTATGATATGTACCGAAAAGTAGGTGAAGCTTTTTGGCCAATCTTCTTGTGATATGGTCCACCTTTGGAAGGCAGAGAAGTACCACATTGGCTGTAAAGGCCATTGAATTGGACGCTGGAGTTGTAATTGTTAAAGATAGTGCTTAGGCTGGTGCTCATGTCAGTGGAATTTTCATTCCTTCTCTCTTTGTTTTGGGATTGGAGAAGTTCAAAGCAAGTGTAAATTTGATGAACATAGATGCAAAATGAGCAGTACAAATAACATATGAATCCAACAGGAACTACAATCAGAAATGAAGTCCTACTTGCTGTGAAAATCATTTATCCTCTGAATATTTAGATTCAAGACTTAGCTTGTTAGATAAACCCCTCAACCCTTTAATTTACAAAAGTAAAGCAAGCTGAAGAGTAAAAATTAAATTTAAAGCATAAGTTTGAGCAGTACATGCAGTTTTTGGATTTTATATGGCAAATACTTCTGGTATAATACTTCAAAATTCAAATAGAGCCATGGTATTGCATATATAGTTTAGATTAAACTTAAATAAACCAATAATGATATAAAAAAGACTCCCACATATACACATAGTCTACTCCAACCCTGCCCCAAACAAAAAATCTACAGGGCATTCAATAATCAAATAGAAAATAACAAACTAAATCTGAGTTTCCAGCCAGTTATACAACTTCTTAATTGGATGCTTACATAATAATTCAGCCAATATGTTTAAAACAGGGCATTCCCAGCACAATTAGAAACCTAAAATAAACTTAAAAGCTCAAGTAACCAACACCCAATTGTGCATAAATTACAATAAGAATTCAGAGATTGGCAGCCATACATGAACCCAAATAAGAATTCACAAAATTAAATCCAAAACAAACTGAATAGAAAATCAGAATTATAAAGAGAGCAATAAAAATTCAGAATTATAAAGAGATGCTAATGTCAAATTGGTGAACGAATCATAAGCAGATTGTATACACAAACATCTAATGCCTTCTAATGGCAATATCTAGATTTAACCTAGTCAAACACAAAGTGCAAAGACACTTAGTTGAAGGAACCAAAGGCTTGACAGGAAATATTTGGCAAACACATCATGGGGCAGCATTGAAGTTTTATAGGTCAAACCTCATACTCAACTACTTTAAATTTCAAATTGACAAATAATAATAAAAATTTCCAACCAAATTCAAAATTATGAAATCTACAGAGAAATTATAATCAACATTAACATTCAAACTCTCTCATGTTCCTTCAATCAAACAATAAAAAACAGAATATTGATTTAAAACAGCAACCATATATTTGCTGTGTGTTTAGAAGAGAGCATACCCAAACAACCTTCAAGGATCCTTTGTTGTTTCTTGAAATAATCAGCTACCCAGTTTCCTTTTCCTACAATTAAATGCAAGATGAATGAATGCATTAAAAATCATCAAATTTTGATTTTTACTTTCCAATAGAGCTTAACATCAACTATGTCAAAGAATAATAAATTGTTCAATGATATTAAAACTCCAAGCATAAAAGCAGAAAATTTTCCTTTGTTTCAATGTCTTTAGTACCAACCTTCATGACTCTTACAATTTTATTTGGATTGTGTGTCTCAACAGCATACCAATGCAATTATTAATTACTTAAAATTCAAAAAAAAAATATTTATACATGATAAGTTACAATTCAAATTGAGTTCCATGAGTTCTTTAAATGTAAAGAGAACACTACAATATTTAGAAATTAGATGTACATAGACAAATAGATGTACTAAAAAAAATTCAGAAATTTAATACAGAGGCAAATGAATACCATACCTTTAACCTTGATTCGAATGGAGGAAAAGACTGAAGAGAAAGGCAATAAAAAAGCAGAAATTAACATAGACAAATAGTTAACCCTATACTAAAAAAAAATTCAGAAATTTAGTATAGAGGAAAACGAATACCATGGCCTTATACTAAAAAAAAATTCAGAAATTTAGTACAAAGGCAAACGAATACCATACGTGAGGAAAAGACTGAAGAGAAAGGCAATCAAAAAGCAGAAATTAATCAGGAATATTAGATCTAAATAAAAGTGAATGGAAGAACAAAAATTAAGAATGAAACCTATAAATTGAACAACCGTGAAAAAAAAAAAAAAAAAGACTAATAAGAATAAACTATTTATAAGATAATAGTTATAGAGTCCTAATCAATATATATTAGTTACCTTTGGGCCAGTTTCGACGGGCTGGGTTGGTGTGATGGTGTATTGCCAACTGGGCTGGGCTAGGTATGATGGTGTATCGCCGACTGACATAATTGAGGTTGCATGTGGTGGTTTGTTGGTGGGTTTGCATTTTGGAGCAAGGAGAAGTGGTCTTTGCCGTGGGTCTGAGGAAGGAGATCTTTATTGGTTTGTGGGTATGGCCGTATGGTGTGTATGGTGGGTATGGTGGGTTTTGATTGAGGAATCTGTGGGTATGGTGGGTATGGTGTCTTTGGATGCTTTGCTGTGGGTCTGAGGAAGGAGATCTCTATTGGTTTGCCGTGGGTTTGAGCGTTGGGGGAGCTGGTAGAGGATGAGCGTTGGGGGAGCTAGTAGAAGGAGCTTAAGGTCTGAATTTTCGAGAAAGAGAAGGCAGGGCGTTTATTGGGTTTAGGTTTTAGAAAAGTTTTATTTTGCATTTATGTTTTATTTTTAGTTTTAGAAAAAAATAATAATAATATTGTGCTGATGTGGAAAATTGTGGGAGCTTCAAAGGCTTCAGTTTTATATATATATATATATATATTGATTCCCTTGAATGGTTCATTATCAGAACGGTAGACAATGCCTGGAATGTCATGTAACCACAATGGCAAACCCCTGTGCCCAACACCAAAACATGCTTAGTTGCAAATTAAATTTCATGCACTAATTTTATAAAATAATTTACACTATCGAGCTTTCTAGATTTGAGAAGTAAATATTTTATATATGGAATAATAAGGAGAGGTATCAAAAGAAAGAAGAAAAAAGAAGTGGCTTTACCCATAAGACCATTCGCTCTCAATGAAGGGTCCAATCCTTAGGCATGCATATAAACCGTGTGCATGAATTTCCTTTATGAATTTTACTAAATCACGTCTTCCACTGAAATCATACTGCAAAAGGCATATTGCAACCACCACCATTAATCATATTAATTAAAAAGACATTTTATCACCACCATTAATCATTTAGTTTTATAAGAAATTTTGAAATTGATGAATAAAAAGTAGTTTTGAAACAGTCATTATGTATTTTCAATAATAATCTTTATTTTTTTATGATATTATATTTTTCAATAGTCAACTTTATATAACTTAACATTTACAATAGAGTTCCTCCAGTTTAGTCTCTCCTAGGATAAAATGGAACTCTATACAGACAGTTTTTGTTAGAGATATATTAGCTCATTAGCATAGGCCCAAGCCTAATTCTACTTTGTGTGCAAGCCAAGTCTCCTACTTGTACTAGAAATCTATTAGTCTAGGGTTTAGTTTACCATATATACACATGTTATGATTCATTGTAACACAGGATTTGTACTACACTATAATATATTATTGATGTAACCCTTTAGGGTTTCCTCCGTGGATGTAGGCCGTTAAGCTGAACCACGTAACTCTCGTGTGTTATTGTGTTCTATACTTTATGCTTTTGCTTCCGCATCCATACTAGCATATTCAACAGGGTGTATCAATGCTAATATTTAACATGGTATTAGAGCCACCTTCTTGTGGCCTTGGTTTTTTGTCCTTGCGGTATATTTAAGAGCAATCTTTGTCTTCCTCGGTATTTTTCGCTGCGTTCATCTTCTTTGGCTTCCTACTACTGCCGTCAAAACTCTCCGGTATAGTCATGCCACCATTAGAAGTCACATCAACACTGCAAGACCATTGCCTTCCTCAAACTACCATCACAGAGCCAAACTTCATTCAAGGGATCTTCTCAACCTTATCAAATCTCAAGATTTCATTAAGATTCCATCTTGAGTTTGAGAGGGGGTGTTAGGAATATATTATTGATGTAGCCCTTTAAGGTTTCCTCCGTAGATGTAGGCCGTTAGGTTGAACCACATAACCCTCGTGTGTTATTGTGTTCTATACTTTATATTTTCGCTTCCGCATCCATACTAGCATATTTAATATGGTGAATCAATGCTAATATTTAACAGTTTTAAAATAGTTTCTAAGGCAATTCAATGTTCTTTTTTATTTTATTTTAGTTCATTTTACGAATCTAGACTATTTACTATTTCATTTTATGAATCTAAAATGAAAATTTTATTACTGAGAAAAGGAAACAATTTTTTTTTTTTTTTTATCAATCAAAATTACACTCTCCTAAAATGCAAATCTAGTAACTTAATTGTTTTTATTTTTAAAACAGTACTTTTTAATGCAATTCAATGTTTTTTTTTTATATTTTATTTTGGTTTATTCTATGAATCTAAATTATTCATTTCATTTTATGAATATGAAATAAAAATTTATTATTGAAAAAAGAAAAAAAATAATCAATCATAATTTCTTGAATATATACATGCACACGCTTAATATTACTAGTCGCTTTCTAGAGGGTTTGTGTTATTCAACAATCCACCAATTAATCCATATACCTCAACCAATTGAACTCATCTATATATATATATATATATATTACTAAACGCTGAAGCGTAGCATTTAATGTTACTACGCTTAGGTTAAACCACATCAGCTGCCATGTTATTACTATTCTTTTTTCCTGAATTTGTCCTACAATTTAAAATTAGTTTTCTTAAATTTAAAAATACTAATAAAAAGAAAATAATTCTCAATCCTTTGTGTTCTACAGTTACAATTTTAGATGGCAACCCTTTGTATTCCACGGTTACAATTTTTAAATAGCAACCCTTTGTGTTCCACGGTTACAATCTCAAACGGCAACCCTTTAGCTTCCTAACGCCAGACTTTGGTTTCTAGCTCCTTTATCTCTTCCTCTCCTCATACTATATTAATACTGAAAAGCTGGATAATTTAGTTTAGGTATCTCTAAATCCCAGTTACTCATGACCTCTATTCTTGTGGCTGCCTGCATAATAGTTCAATGTAAGGATTAGATTAATAGTGTTGTCCTTTTATTGCTGTTTTTTTCTTTTTTAATTTTGTTACTACCTCTTTTGTGTTGTGGGTCATATATGAGTTTTTATGTATTTAGGTTAGGTATTTGTACTGATATATGATTGTTTGTTTCTATGTTTAAAATCGATTTGGCCTTTTTTTTTTTTTTTTTTTTTTTAATGTTTGAGATGGTAACATTATTGGTTTATATTGTGTAATCCGTGTGATAGAGTTTTAGTAGTATCTGTGTGATAGAGTTTTAGTAGTTAGAAAATTGAATGATAGAGTTTTAATAGTATCCGTGCCTGTAGAAATTCAATTGAATGATGTAATCTGTACCTGCAGAAATTCAATTTGCTAAGATATTTTAGTAGTTAGCAAATTGAATTATAGAGTTTAAAATTCAATACTATACTCAGAACATGATACTTCTCATTTTTTCTTGGTCTCCTCGTTTAAGTGAATCCCTCCTTCATCATTGAAATCGATTTAAAATTCCTCCTATTAGCTTTGATTGTACTCTTGGCTATATCATAAAAGACTGTTTTTTGATATAATATTTTGTTAGGTTCTAAATGTTTAGAACAATTGGCAAATCGTGAACACAAACTTGTCTAGATATAGATTTTAGAGTCTATAGATTTTATTAGACAATGCTCAAGGTGATTCAAGTCAAGATTCAAGAACATACAAGCTGCAGGAAGAAGATTTCATAATTTGTCTGGTTCGATCGATCGAAAGACAGGCTCGACCGATCGAAAGTCGTATCTGCAGATTTTTAATTAAACCCAAACAGCAGTCCAAGCCCATTTAGGATTAGGGTTTCTAATCTACTTCTTCCAGTATATAAAGGAAACCCTAAGCACGTTTTTATGTGGCTTTTCAGAGAGAAAAGAGTGTGCCTCTTTTGTATTTAGGGTTTTGTTCCTAAAAAGCTCTCTTATGTCTTCTACCGGTGCTATTCCTTGAAGAATCTCAAGATCTGGTATTGTAGAAGTTGCTGCCTTCTCTAGTCATCAAAGGTGCTGATGATCTAAACCTTCAAGGGTGGTCTTGGAGTCACAAACAGGAGAGTTTGTGTTGCTAAACCTTTGAGTGGGATCTTAAAGTCACAAACGGGGGTGTTTGTGTTTTGCAAAGGCCAAAGAAAGAAGGAGTCCGTGGATTCGGAGCTTGCACGTGGTCGTGTCAGTAAGTTCTACTGGTTGGTAGCATTAGGAAGTCAAGCGGGGGTGCTTGTAAGTCCTTTTGTATGAACTTCGATTCTTTCTAGTGGATTTGCTTTTTACCTTGAGGATAGCTAGGTTAAATCCTCCCCAGGTTTTTACCGGTTCGGTTTCCTGGGTGATCATATCGTGTGTTATTTATTTTCCGCTGCTTTGCATGATTTGATCTTTTATATTGTGATAACCTAGACTTGTTTAATTGGACTAAGTAACAACTTGGCTAATTACCTAGGTTTAATCAATTGTTTAAGGGGTCTAAAAACTATCATATTTTTATGCTAATAATCATCATTTTTGTTGTAGTTGAATCAAAATAAGATTATGCTAGATCTGCATAATTAGTAGTTGTTGCTTCTTCATCATTATCACAAGTTTAAGATAGAGATTACCCTTATCAATATAGCTACTGCGTCTTCTTCATTGCCAAACTTGATCATCTTGACAAACCTTTTATTTATCTGATTGTACCACATGTATTTATTTACTTATGGATTCTATTTGATTGTAAGATTTTTATGTCTTTTGATATAAATTAACTAGCTAGTATGCTAGCCAAACCACTTGCTTCTTCAATTTTTTTTTTTTTTTTTTAATCTTTTACTTTGCCTCCAATACTATCGTAATTGATTGTCTCTTTAATGGCATGTTCTGTCTCCATCGCTATATATATATATATATATATATTGTTTTGTAGGATCCAAGCAAGAAAGAGTTTAAGATGCTTGCTGTGTTATTCTCTCAAATTTTTTATAGCATGAACAACTTGCGGTTTTGAAATAATTACTGAATATTTTATATCAATAGTTATTTGTTAATAGGTGTTTGATGACTTTAGAATATGAAAAGTTTTAGGTTAAACGGGTAACAACTTTAATTTTGTTAATTTTTGCTTTCTAAATTACTAATAGTGATTTATCATGTTAAATTGTTAGTTTATTTGTATATTAATCAGCTACAATGTTGTAATGTTATTTATTTTTTCTTTCTAATTTGTGAGGTTTAACTCAAATAATTTTGAATAAGTCCTCTAAAATCAAATTCAATACAAAAGAAATTTTGTTAAGGACTCTGTAAGGCTAAGGGGAGTTTGAAGATAATATAAGTTTTGGCCTCATATAATATACTTACATTGTGAGCTTTAGTTGCTACAAGTAGTATTGTAGTAACTTAGATATGAAACTCTAGATGTAACACAAACAACTAAGGATAACGACATTCACTAATATTTGTCTTTAAATTTAAATTGTATTTTGCATAATTGTTTTGCATTCATTAGATTTCATTTTCAATAATTTTCCCGTGCATCGCACGGGTTAGCGACTAGTATACCTTAACTACCACCACCATTTAGACCGTTTATTATACATGGGTGTCAACATCAAGGCTTCTTCTACATTGCACTAAGCCACTACTAACACCATGAACAATAAAAAGAGGCAAAAAAAAAAAAAAAAAAATCTATAAATCAACTGACATAAGTCACATAACCTGATCTGCATTTGTAATGTATAATCATATTTCCTATACAACAACATTTGGTACCATATGTAGCTCTACCATGACTTAGATTTCAAGATTTATTAACAAATAGCACTTAAAGTTGATTATAATCAAGTCATTGCAAAATAAACATCAAGAGTATAGCTAAAACCACTTGTACATGATAGCCAAAAATTTAAGAAAAGAAAAGATCCCATTTGCAGTAATTTGTAATAATACTAAACTAAGTTCCAACAAACTAAAACTAAATACTAAAACTCAAACCCAGACCCAAACCCAAACTACTGTTGCTGAACTTTGAAGACCAAAATCAAGAACCTACCATTCTTATAAGTAGGCACAATCTGTGAAACTGAAAAAGAGCCAGGTGGGAGCTTCACTGTGCCCTTGTAAACCTTTTTCTGGTCTTCACCAAGACCAAGATCATACACATACTCAAAGACACCTTCGAACTTGAACTCTCCACGGGCCTTACAGAATGACACCTTCACAGAATCAGGCCGAAGAGCCCAAAATGTGAGTGCTGTAGAGAAGTGCATTCTCATTCTCTCTGATTTCTACATCCAGATATATCTCACCAAGTGTCAGAGGTCGAAGCACATCCCTAATGACTGCAATTGAAAAAAAAAAAAAATGAAACACAATCTTAGTACAATGTGTTTTTGTTTGGACATTGAAAAAAAAAATTCCACTTAGTTATGACAGGTTCATTTCAAATAAAGTTAAATTTCACTCCAATTCCCATAAAAAAAAAATGGATAATTACAGTAAACCCACCTGAGGTTTGGCCCGTTTGCGCTTTGCCTACCCGTGGTTTAAAACTTTACACTTTGCCCACCTGTACTTCAATCTGTTACCCCCCCTCCCCCCCGTTACCCACCTCACCCTCAGACGTTAGAAAAACACCTTTTTATTCTAAATTAGAACATAACACGGATCAAACAACACGAACTCACTCTCTTTTCCTCTCGAGCCCTAGAAACGCGAAAATCCCTTGTACTGAACTGGGGTTTTGATTTTTCTGATTGTGCTTTCGTGTGAGGGTGAGGTTCTGACTTTGGGTTGTCTTGAGGCATTGAATATTCGAAGATAGATCATCACCAGGTACGACATTTCTGCTTTATGGTTCTAAGCTGGGGTTTCAAGTTTTGATGGTAGCTTTGATTCACAGGAAGTTGATAATCGATGTCTTCTTCGAGTGGAAATTACTCAGGTTCAAGTGGGCATATGTGTACATATGAGACTTGTGTGCTGAGAACAAGTCTGACAGTGGATAATTTTGGGAGAAGGTTTCTGGGTTGTAGCCGATATAAGGTAAGTATACTTTTTATTTAATCTAGTTGATTCACGTGAGATTGGAATGTGATGTGTTCAATTCAATTTATGAACAGGTTGGTCCCAAGTGCCCTTTCTTTAAATGGATTGATAATCCCACTTGTATGCATGGGAATGAAGCTGCCCATTTGGTGCAACAAAAGCTGGATTTATTGCGGATTGAGCTGTAACTTACACATGAAAGGGATAGAGAAGCTATCCAAATGGCAGAAATTGCTCAAGACAGGGCAGCAAAAGCCACTGAGAGGGAGAGAAAGTTTTGAGCTTCCTCTGTTCAAGCCAAGGAGATAGCAGTGAGAGCTTTAAAGCAAGAGAGAAAGTGCAGAATTGCACTAATTCTGTTATGGTTTTTTTTTTTTTTTTGGTTTTGTTGTTTTCATGTTTTGGCTCAAGTGAGAATGTTGGAATGATGAGATTGAGTCTGCCTGATGGGTTGAAATATAAGGTGGTCCTCAATTGAATTGTAATAGAACTATGAAAGAATTTTTTGAGAATGAGAACTATGTAAGGTGGTAGATGTTGTTGGCTTGAAGCCACTTAATAAAATAAGCCTTTTTAACACAAAGTGTTATTTATGTTAGATGCTGTTGGTATTTTTATTTAAAGTGAATTGGCTATTTGTGAGCTGTGAGCTGTTGGTTTTGGTGTTTTATTGGATGTTGTGAGCTGTGTTGGTTTGTGCATAAAGTGCATTGTGTGAAGACAATTGTGTTGAAAATGAATTTAAAGTGCATGACAATCTGTCAACTTGCAAGAAAAGACAACAAATGCACACATACACCTACTATTCAACACATACACTCTGCACACATAAACAAAGTCATATAATAATAACTTATATAACCAACTGCAATAATCAGAATAATAATTCTGAACACCTGTCATTAAGTTGGGAAATTGTATACATATTTTAAGGTGGCATTGAATAATCTTTCATCAACCACCAGTAAATATAAGGCATTTGGTACAACAACCAAAACAGTTGCAGCTACCCAATATTTACAAAACTTACAAAAATACAAAAAGTGTTTGAACAGCTATATAAAAAAGTGTCTTGCCATTGTCTGCCCTGCCATTGTCTACAAACTACATAAAACCCTAACACTACATAACCCTAATACATAACAACAAAGTGTCTTGACTTAGTCTTCATTTACTGCCCCTGCCCCTGCCTCTTCCACCACAGCTGACCTTTCCACCTCTTGTTCTACATTTCTAAGCCCTAGCTACATCACCCCTTCCTCTCAAAGCAGCTCCTCTGGTAGTAGGTGGTCTTGTAGGCTACAAAGTACAAGAATTCAAATGTTAGCTACCAGTATCACAATTTTATGAATAAAAAATCAAACCTAACACTACAGTACCTGTGATGATGGTGCTTTACTATCCCATGTTTTTGCAGGGGTGTGTGGTGCTGGCTGGCTTGAAGAGAACCAAGGAGCTCCTCTAATTGTGTACCTGAAGTCTGAAGAGTACCACTGACTTGGGTTCTGTGACCATGGAGCTAGTGGCTGTGACCATGGAGCTTGTGGCTGTGGAGCTGGAGCTTGTGGCTGTAACTCTGCTGCCTGGTTGGATGAGGATGAGGCCATAGTGTAAGGCTGATATGTTGGTGGGGGTTGAGCTGAGGATTGGGTCTGTGATGAAGATGGGGCCTGGGATCCTTGTCTGTGTGTAGAAGGCCTTCCACTTCCCTGCAATCTCTGCCTCCTTTCTCATGATGTCTCACCAATGACATTGGCCTTGCATCCCTTTGCATTGTGCCCTTCCTTTTGACACCTTCCACACCTCACTGGCCTATTTGCTCTAGACACCTTATAAGGGTTGGGCTCATCAGCATCTCTCTTCCTCTTCATGGGTGGCCTGCCTAGTGGCTTATAGACAATAGGTGTAACAGGCTTGGCCGCTTGACATTCACTCAGACTGGCTAGGCATGGGAGGTATGGGTGTCTTGTATGTCTCCACATAAGCATCCTTGTAGTAGCATGGGTGGGTGTAGTCTTCTGGTTTCTCACGATTCACAAAAATGGCTGCAACTCCATGCTTGCAAGGGATTCCTGTCAAGTCTCATGCTCTACAACTGCATGTCCTCCTTACCAAGTCCACCACATGCCTTTCCCTCTCATTGTCAACCTCATACACAAACCTTCCAGATGGCATTACACAGAAGCCCTTACATTCTAATTTTAACTACTCCAACTTTTTTTGTATGCTTGGACACAACTTGCCACCATACTTTTCTATGCCAATCTTCTTTATATACAGCCTACTCATATACAGCCTGCTCATAAGCCTAACTCTAATCCACTCCAGCATTGATAAGATGGGCTTGTCTCTAGCCTTCACAATCATAGAGTTAAAACTCTCACTCAGATTGTTTACCATACAATCTGTCAAAGCTCTTAAAGAAAAGTAGGATCTGGTCCACTGTGCAGGCTCTATATCAGCCAGGTACTTCCAAGCTTCTTCATCCAAACTCTTAAGATGGTCCATCCCCCTCTCAAATTCTCTGGCTGATGTTGTGCCAGCACACCTCCACAGTACAATCTTCAACTCTATGCCCTTGTGGTTAACCTTGAAGTTGTTGTATATGTGCTTCACACAATACCTGCGCTCCACAGTTGGGAATAGAGTCTCCATTGCAGGTAGAAGGCCTTGCAATCAAGTAAGCAAGTAAGCAAGTAAGCATTCAATGTCAGCAAGTAAGCATGTAAAAAGGTAAGCATGTAATGAAGTCATGATGATAATACCTTCTACCTGTCACTGATGAATACCAGATTGAGCTCCCCTAACCTGCCAATGTCATCTGCAAACTGCTCCAAGAACCAGACCCAGCTATCATTGTTCTTTTGCTCAACCACAGCCATTGTCACTGGGAATATATTGTCATTTCTATCCTTGGCAGTGGCAGACAATAATTGCCCACCAAACCTACCCTTCAACTGGCATCCATCCAGCCCAAAAAAGGGTCTACAACCACCTAGAAAGCCAACCTTCTGAGCATTGTACCTAATGTACATCCTTTTAAAGTTGGGTTCTGCATTCTCATTTGCCATCTCTGTTTGCAGAATCACCTTACTTCCTACATCTGTCATTAATATCATTTCTGCATAATCTCTAAGTAGGCCATACTAAGCCTCTTCATTCCTAGTAATCAGTCCCCTAGCATCAACTGAAATCTTTTGCATCACATGGTGCTTAACACCTGAGACCTCCCAATTAAGATTCTTACCAAAATCCTCCAAATACCTCTTTGCCACATAGGCTGATGTAACTTGCCCATTTTTAAATGTTAAGGGGTAAGTACACTCAGGATAAAGTGTCTTGATCTCAAATGTGCACTCCCCATAACACCTCCATCCACAATTGTTCTTACAATGTACAGAAATCTTCTTCTTCTCATTCAACTTCCACTTAACATCAATGTGATGTTGAATCACATACTCCCTCAAAGCCTTCCTAAACACCTGGGAGTTTGGGAACTTCATCCCTTTTACCAACCTAACATTTTCCATATCAGTCCTCTCATTGAACTCCAAATTGCCAAGCCGCTACTCATCATCAGAACCATCCACACTTACAATATCATCCTCTAAAGCTGGTTCAGCCCACTCTTCATCTAAATCTATGTTTGGAGGAGGAACATTGCTTGGGCCAAGTGCATCTATGTTTGGCTGAGGTGTATTAGTGTTTGGATGAGGTGTATCAGTGGTTGGAACAGTGTTAGGCTCATATGGCACTGTGTGAGGTGGAGAAGACTCACCAAAAATGTCATCAGCAAAGTCTTCTCCTTCCAAACCTTCATTCAACCAATCAAACTCCTCTTCCAGACCATCACCCCCTAAAGCAGCTCCTGTACCACCCCCTACAGCAGCCCCTGCACCAGCTCCTACACCAACCCCTCCACCATCAGGAACTTCAACTGCAAGTGGAGCATTACCACTCTCCACATACAATATGATGGTGTCTCTTGGCCCTCCCTCATTAGGCTTGCACATGGGCACCACATCTTGATCATCTTGTATGAGCCTCAAGTCTTGCTACAAGTTGCCCCTAGGACCTAAATAATGAACCCTACACGGTTCATCAATCCCCAATTCCTCACATATACCTTTTATTTCAAAATAACTAAGCCTATCAGGATCCCTATACACAATTTCAACTTTCCCAACAAAGTATTCTAAACTAGGGTTCCACAAAAAAGCACCCCCATAATGTACCTCCAATTTCACTTCCTCATCATCCATCTGCAATAACAAATTACCATTTGACACGTATACAATTAACAATTAAAGAATTGCAAACAACAAAAGAGTAAACACTTGCATGTTTCTGTTTTGCTTTTGGGATGCAACACACACAGAGGGACCGCATTTTCTGCTTTCCTTTTGATTCTGTTGTACTAAATAACACATGCAAACACTAAAATTTAAACCCAATAGAAACTTGGGTCCACTATGAGATATAATGACCACAACAGACAAAATGCCCATAAACAAACACATCCAAAGAACAGGTGGTCACATTTTTCATAAACATCAACAAATACAACCAATATTCTCATTCCATTACATGTAACATTGACCATTAATTGATTACTCAAAAAACAATAAAACAACCACAAACCCAAAGTAAAAACCCAAACAGTGACCAATTTCTTACTAGGATTTTATTCCCTCGAACAACTCGTTGCTCGTCTAGGTTTACACTTGCAACACTATGTCAATATCAGATATAGAATGGGGAATCTACAGGGATTTTCGCGTTTCTAGGGCTCAGGAGGAAAATAGAGTGAGTTCATGTTGTTTGATCCGTGTTATGTTCTAATTTAGAATAAAAATGTGTTTTTCTAACGTCTGAGGGTGAGGTGGGTAATGGGGGGGTAACAGATTGAAGTACAGGTGGACAAAGTGTAAAGTTTTAAACCACGGGTAGATAAAGCGCAAACGGGCCAAACCTCAGATGAGTTTACTGTAATTATCCCAAAAAAAATTCACTCCAACTACCAGGTGATAAGTACCCACGTGATTGTTTAAAGTCTCAAATTTCGTATTCATTATTTTATTTTTACAAGTCTCATCAGTCTGACATTTTCCTCTTTGAAGTTTCAAACACAGTTACAGGGATTTTTTTTGAAAATAACTATAAAAGTTAAACTATTTTATTAGTTAGCCAAGGTTTGGAACTATTTTGGTATCTAACGACTCGAGTTTATAATACTCGATTTCACTGTAGCAAATCGACTTTAACAGACTCGATTTCCATGAGGTTGAGTAAAAGGAAACCAACACTAGGCAGAAACCTAGAAAACACCAACGCAGGAAGACACCAACAGCAACGCAGGAAAACACCAACAGCAACGCAGCCCAGAAAACACCAACGCAGAAACCCAGAAATCACAACAACGCAGCCCAAGATCCAACGCAGCCCAGGATCCAACGCAGAAACCCAGAAAAACGCAAGAAGAAACCGTGATTTTTGGGTTTGGATTTTTGCTCCGATTGAGATCGTGATTTGGGTTTGGGATTTTGAGAAATGGATTTAGATGAAGAAGGAAGAACTGGCTTGGGTTTTTGGGGGCTTGGAAGAAGGGAAGAAGATGGTGAACAGGACCTGAAATGGAGAAAAAAAAAAAAAAAAAAGAGAAAAAGAACGAAGGAAGAAGATGGTGAACAGTGGCAGCGCACAGAAATCGAGTCTTTTAAAGTCGATTTGCTACAGTGAAATCGGGTCTATAAGACTCGAGTCGTTAGATACCAAATTAGTTTCAAACCTTGGGCTTTTATAGTTATTTAAAAAAAAATCCCAGTTACAGACACAAACGTTCACAGTCCTGACCTATGAGTATTCACTCTTCAGACGTAGACTTCGAAGAAGAAATTTTGAAGATCCAGTTAATATGTTTCCTTATATCACATATTAATTATTTATTTTAAAAAAATTTTATGAAAAATTAAAAAATTACCAAAATAGTGAATTACTTTTTTATTTTTTTATAAAACTTATCCTAAAATAGATTACTAATATATACCATAAGTCACACGTTAATAAATTTCAATTTTAAATTACGAGTATCATCAACAGACAGCCAAAACGTGAGAGCTTCTCATACAAGTGCATTAACGTGATTCAAAATCCCTCAAGTGGCATTGAAGAGTCCTCTCGGTCTGCGTTAACTTGCATTGTAGACTTCTCATATTTATTTCTCTCCCTCTCTCATTTTAGCATAGCATCTTTTCTTTTCTTTTCAGAAAAGCATCCCTGCACCTTCTATTTTCAGCTACACTTACGACACCTCTGTTTTTCACTCCTTTCTTTTACTTTTTTTTTCCTTTTGCCTCTCTGCTGCTCATCAGAACCGAGCAAGTAAGCTCAGCTCCAACGACACACTTCAATCTTCATCCACATTTTCTATTATATAGATTCTCTCATCCTCTGAAGCACCACACCAGACCAAGTGCTCTCTTTCTGCCAAGAACTCTCCCATTTTCTGACCTTGACACTACTTCCTCCCCTTTCTCTCAACTACAATCAAAATAATACTCCGCTCCCCTCTGATTCTTTTCTAGATTCATAACCAAAGCCCCTTTTCTGATTTTCTCTTCTCTAAGTCTAACCTCTCTTTTCTCTTTCTAGGCTTAGCCAGATGGGCTCCAAATCGGCCTCATCAAAGAAAACCCACCATTCCTGTCTCATCAAGAACAAGAGAGGAGATTCCAAAAAACGAAAAAGAGAGAGAGAGAGAGAGAGAGAGAGTCCACAAGGATTTTGGCAAAACACAACCTGTTGGGATGGATAGACTTGGAAAGAGGTTTTTTTTTTTTTTTTTTTTAATTTGGCATTTCATTTTTCAAAGGTTTATTTCTATATGAATTTTTTTTTTTAATGATTTGTACGAAGGCCAATATTTTTAATTGATTGTGTGCTTTCAAACCTCAAATCGTTTTAAAAATGAGATTTTTTATGTGTATTTTAGCTGAAAATTCTTCAGATATTGGTGAAAGATGGGCTACTTTCGTTCAATTCGTTGTTGGAAATTTTTTTGACAAGACATTATTGGAAACTTGAAATCGTTTACAAGTTTTGATTTTTTTATTTTTTTTGGTGTAAACATGGTTGAAAAATCTCCACTTTATTCCTATGTTGTGTGTTTGAATTATATAAAAATGTTTTGTGAAAGAAAAATCGATTTTTTAATCATTAACAATAACCACAGAATCACTCACACACTCTGATACAATGCTTGAATACACACCTTACAATACAATTAGTCATTGAGTTGTTGAACGCAGACCTTACAATACCCTTGTGCACAAAATTGGCTTCAAGCCACGGTCCGGTTTCTCATCGCCAATCAATGGATGAGATAGAGGCATTAAAGGAGGAGTTTCATGACCTAAGTAATATGTTTAAATTTTAAAACTTCTGGTTGATTAAATCTTATTAAATGTCTTATGTATTCAAACATAATCTAATCTATTGTCTTTATGTCATTTTCTTTTCCAGTTATAAATCAACAAGCAACATGAAGTGCAGCAGCAAGCAAGAGTTCTAGCTCGGGCAAATGTCCCTTAGTTAGTATTGATTGACTTGGTAAGTTACTTTTAGCCCCTTACTGTTATTAGTTTACTGTCCTTACTATTTGGTCTTGTACTTGGTACTAATATATTATTTGTTAAATATCTTTTTGTCTATTGTAGGTAGAAGGTCATTCATTTTGTAAATGAGGTAGTCTTTTGGAAACCTTTTAGAAGTTTTTTGGATATTGCTTTTCTAACTATACTAAACTCTTAATGCTTATAGAAAAGAAATCTTAGTCTATAAGTTTTATTTTTTGTAAGTTATATAGACTTATTAACAATAGAGTATTTGTCATTCGATGCTTTGAAAAAGCTATTTTTTGGAAATACTTATGGTATTCATAATTGTAACTAATTATATTGCTAGGAACATCTGCCTTCTGGTTTATTGCCTTACAAACTTGCAGTTACTGCCTTTATGGCTTACTTTGTATATATATCCATATATGGAAATATGCAGTATACTATCTGTTGCTTATGGTTGTGATTTATTTGCTGTTGGAAATATTATTTGTTGTGTGGTTGGCAGGTTTAATAGGTATTAAGATTTGGCTTTTATGCCTAGGTTTTCTTGACTATCTAACTAGAATATTTATGATTACTTGTGTTGAGCTACTAGCTTACTGCCCAGGCGTTTCTTTTTGTGTTGTTTAACATGTCAGAGGTGGTAAAAACATGTTTTTTTTTGTGTTGTGTTGTATTTTGTCCAGGATTTAGAGTTTATATTGTTGTGTTTAATTTTTGTAGTTAATATGGGGGAAAGATTATATTTGGATTGATATGTTAGCCTTTTCTTGACATCTTGAGCTATCTTACTAGAATTAGTAGAATATTTATGGCTAGTGTTGAGTGAGGTGCTTCTATTGTGTTGTTTAACAGATCACAGGTGGTAAAAATAGTTTTTTTTTTTTTTTTTTTTAATGTTTTGACTGTCGAGTTGTGTTATTTTATCCAGGTTTTACCGTCTATTTTGTTGGAATGATTATTTTTGAATTGATATGTCCTGGACCTGGAGGCCCAAAAAATGTAAAAGTAGTCTTGTTTAGTTCTTAATATAATTTTAGCATGAAGGCCAATTTTAAAATAAATTATGTAAAGAGAGGCCCAATTTCATATGCACAGGAGATTCAAAAAATCTGTAATACAAGTAATTTATAAAACTTCCAAACCCTTTAATCTGGGCTAAAAATGCCCATAAAAAATAATAATAATAATAAAATAAAAAAAATTTACGAAAATTTTAAGAAAGTACAAAAAATTGGCTCAATCTGTGGCGCAAACCGATTAACCGACAACTCCGACCCTCATAACCACATTCACAAACACAAAGACAGCATGAAGAAGAAAGCTAAACTATGCATTTAAAGATCTCAATGCGTTTGTGTGAGTGGCGGATTTGAATTGGAAATCAAATCCGTTTTATATTGGGTTTCAATTCAAGTCAGTGGTCAACACTGTGTTACACATTGATCGGTTTGTGATTGTAAGTTTGTAACATCTCTGAACATTACATAAACATCTCAATGCTCTTGGGGATTGAGATCCTGCTCTTGGTGTGGAGAGACTCACTCTGATAGAGCACTATCCCACATTCCCACCTTTTTTGCGTGTAATTCTCCCAGCTATTGTATTTGCCCCTTCGTAATTAATGATACTCTTTAGTCTTTATGGGTTCAGGTTAGAGTCAAAGCTTAAAAAAAAAAAGAAAAAAAGAGAAGAGTAACTAAAAGCATTTGAACCAGCCAAAATAGAAAATGATATAATTTTACCCATTTAATTTTCAAAATCACCTACATCATTCAAATTATAAATATGTATATTCATTTAAGTTTTTTATTCTTTTTTGTTGATGATGAAGTTAGAGAGTGGATGATGATTGTGTTTTTTTTTTTTTTTTTTAGATAGATAGAATTTTACTATAGCATAATCTAAGTGTATATGTGTATGAAGCTTTTTCCTAGAGACTTGAATTCCGACCTTTGTCCCCCACACCCCACAAACACTTATACTTGTGAAGTGACCCATCACGCCAAGAGTACGCGATAGTAGAGTGGATGATTGTTGTGTGTGAAGAAAGTGAAAAAAAAAAAATTTAAAAAAAAAACCAAGAAAAATTGATATTTTAATAAAATCTAGTGTAAAATAGATAATCTAATGTTGCGTGCTTTGAAAAGTTTGTAAAATAGAAAATGTAAGATCTTATGCTAAAATCGACAAAATTTTTTACGCAAGCTAATGTAAATACTTTTATAAAGGCTACATGCTTCAGTGAAATAAGCTCCAGCTGTATAGTCTATAGAAGGGATATGCAATCAAAAAACAATATACTAGACTTGAAAATTTTTTTGGTGATTTTATATTTTTATATATATAAAAAGGTGACCAATTTTTTTTTTTTAATGAATAGTAGATGATAAAAATTAGTTATTAGAAATTAGCTTTTTAATGATCCAAAATAGGTGGTGGAAATTTTTTTATAAAAATGAATAAAATTAGAAATTGATGAATAGTGATTCCAAAAGATAAAAACCTACCAAAAAAAAAAAAAGAAAAAAGATTTCCACTTAGTTATGACAGTTTCATTTCAAATTAAGTTGAAAGATATGAACATTGTAAAATATGAGTAATTATTAGGTATTCTCGAAGTACAGAGAATTGTGCTCCTTACTCTTACATTTATGTGAGGTTCACTCATTAAATTCATAGTAGAGTCCACTATGAACATGAGATGAGGGAGCACAATTTCTCCATACTCTGGGAGTATCTAAGAATTTTCCATAAAATATGACTATTTGAAAATATTATCGAAAAAAAAGATTGGGAAATATGATCATTGGAAGGTAGATTGACATTGGTCTTATTTATACTAAAAATGGATAATCATTGAGAAATATTGAGAAATATGGCCATTAAAATAAAGGCTTTTGGAAAATTTAAAAATATTACCATGGGGAGATTTAAAAATATAGTCGTTAGGATGAATAAAAAAATAATGAAGAAATAATATTTAAATATAATAGAGAATTTGTTCGAAAGTATATATAAAAAAGTAGGTAGGTAAAAGATAAATTTAACTGTTTATTTTTCATTCAGTACAAAAATTTTGAGAGGTTGCTGGAAATAATCTCATGTTTGAACCGAATTTATTGGCCCAACATAAACCCAAAGTTTAATTACTTTTAAGATGCTAGCTTATCTAAAAAAATGCGACAGGAGCTAGACGAGGATTTCATACTTGCGCTATATTTATTTTGAACCAAATTCTAAACTATCCAACATGGAAAAAGCATTTTTGAGCCCCACTTGTCCACCACTCAATAGCATAGTAGAGAGATATTTGATTGTTTGTAGAAACTCTCGATGAACTTCACTCTTTGCAAAAGCCATGGAATTTTAATGCTAAAAACCCTTCTCACTCACTCAAGATAATGGCCTTCATAGGAATTCCCTACCATCAATGATCAGCCAAGCAACAAAGACGCATCTCCTCTTGGAATTCGAGGAAATCCATCGAGGACTCAAAGGGAGTTGTTGTGTGTAGGAGTGCAAGTTGGGATCTGAATAATATTCTTCGGTTTTGTATTTGCAGAATATTCCCAGCATTAAGTTTTCTTCACCATCATGATTTTGTTTAATGACATGAAAAAAAAAAGAATGATTATCATGTGTCCTTAGATTAGGTTTCAAATATGTTTAAACGATAATCATAAAAACTTGATTCAATTGATGCACATAAAATGGTAAAATTGGATCTTTTGTGAACCTAACATGCTTATGAACTAAATTCAATTTTCATATTTTCTTATACTTTTTTTTTGATAAGGAAACATATTTTCTTATACATTTAAGGTATGACATTCTTGGAATGCTATGTTGTGCTTGTTGCATGACATGTGCAATGACCAATAACCAATTCCTAACACTGACTTAGACAAGTGGAATGAGTACTAAATATCTTCCTATTTTTTTAATTTAATCTCTGTCTTAAATCAATGATTCTAGACTTAGCATTTTTTCAATGTAAATTTAACATTTTAAGAATTATATAGGAATCAAAGTTATCTACATTTTCTTAGATCATAGCTAAGAAACAAAGTCTTGTAATTTCTATTTCCCTTTCTATTACAATGTAATTACAAAATTTCCAATTAAATGAATATGTGTTTCATTTTTTTATTTTTTTTTCTCTCTTAATAAAACAAGTGGCAACTTCAGTTGTAAACCTCTTGAACTAGAAGGCAACCAAATGATTATATTGATCAATACAGTATGAACAATGTATCTTTTCCAAGGACACACACACACAAAGTAAGTCTTGAACCCACGACCTCACTCTCCACACGGTACTTATAACAGAAGGACGGAGGTGTTAGTTGATCTAGAACTTATGGGCTATCTTTCCTAAGGATAATTAAAATTCAAAAACGTCACTTAAAGACTAATGCAACCATACAATTGGAAGTACTTTGGAAAACTAAGATATAGCACATGAGAAACTATACCTACAAGTTTTGTCCCCATTGATCTTCTAAATTGCACAGCAACGCCCTCAAGGAGGCACTCACTATGTAGCCCACTAATGGGCTGTATACTCCCTTCTGGGTTAAAAATAAACTGATCCAAACAATTAGAATGCGTGGATCTTGACAGAGAGAGGTGTTATAGAACATAGCCTCCTAGTTTTTCCTCAGTCCAGTCTTATTCTTTCTCTTTGTCCATTCACGGATAATAAAATTGGTTCAAACATATGAATATCAATTGCATATTATCATTCATTAGCAAAGGATGGCTCACAAGCAAAGATTAGTTGTATTCGAAATGTTTCTGAATGGGCACAAGGAATGATACAAATATGTTCGGATCTAGAAAATGAAAGGAAAGGAACATCATTAAATTGTTTAATAAACAAGCTTCCCTTTATATTATTTTTGTTTAATAAACGAAGACGTATTCTCCTTTGGAACAAAAATGATGATTTATGAATCGCTTCTTTTAAATTGCATAAACCAAGAGCAATAGAAAATTAGAAATTATTTTCCCCTTTTTTTTTATTCAAGAATTCTGTGAGAGCCAGAGCACTTGTTAAGACGTGTGATTAAGGGAATTTCCATGCAATTCTATGGAGAGAAGAAAGGTGAAGGAAAAGAAGCAATCAGTCGAAGAACTGCGGAAGTCATTCCCGGAAAGCATTTAAAATCAGCCTTGACCAAGTTTAAGACGCGTGATTAAACGTCTATTTAGATATCGCTTATTGTTAAAAATTAAAAACATTGTAGCAAAATAATTTTTAAATGTGTGAATAGTGCCGTGGAACTCAATTTTAAAGTTCGATTTACATTTTCCTGTACTTGTGGAACCCATGAACAGTGCACAAGACCCAACCAAAAAACGCAGACGCCAGCACAAACGCAAACATGTTGCTATCCAAACTAACACTAAGAGTTTGATAATAGGCACATATAGAAGTCAATTTGCAGCTATGCAATAAAAAAAATGAATAATTGATCATAATGCTCAATATTTAAACTACAAAGTAAAAGCAACCCAACAACTAACCAATTAACCAGTCAAAATTTCATAAAATTGGTTCTTAATGATGGCAGAGAAACTTAAGCGCGTGTATCAAATTGAAAGACTGCCAACATCATTAACCCTAGACTTTCCAGGGAAAAGTCAGTATTAAGAAACCACCCCTCAAATAATCTAGGCATCCAAGGGAGTTCTTACAATGGCAAACTGGGATTACAAATTACATTATTGCTAACCAGGAAATGATAATGAACTAAGGTGTATCAGCACCAACATATTAGCTATGGTAGTCCATGAAATTATCCTACTAAAACTCAAAAACAACAGGAACAGCAGGATCAAGCAAAAAAAAGTAACATGTATATGATAGTCAAATTTAACAAGCCTTTTTGATTACTAGAGAGCTTCTACCATCTCTAATCCATGCTTCTTTAAAATGAAATGGTTTAGACCCCCGCTTGCAGCTATGAAATGAGAATTGAATGATTGATCCTAATGCATAACATTTGTAAATAAAAAGTAAAAGCAGATCAACAACAAACCAAATAACCAATCAAAATTTCATAAACTTGGTTCTTAAAGATGGCAGAGGGCATACATTAAATTAATGGGCTGCCAAGATCATTAAGCCTAAACTTTCCTGAAAATTCCATATTAGAAAAAATCAAAGCAAAAGGGTTTCGAACCCATATTATCTTCTATGAGAAACTCCTCAGATAATATAGGC
Organism: Quercus tomentella; assembly: GCA_028535165.1. Classification (NCBI taxonomy): domain Eukaryota; kingdom Viridiplantae; phylum Streptophyta; class Magnoliopsida; order Fagales; family Fagaceae; genus Quercus; species Quercus tomentella. The sequence goes on from JAPQVY010000155.1 coordinate 29,099,792, forward strand.
AACTAAGGCCATTCTTACAACGACAACCTGAGATGACAAGTTACATCATTGCTAACTACGAAATGATAATGAAGTAAGGTGCATCAGCACCAACATTTTAGCTACAAAGTATAGCATGAGGCTCAGCTGTTTGGTGTGGAGACTAAATATAGTCGTACAATAAATCTGAAATTTATACCTTAAGGACCAATCAAAATCAAATCCTATTGCTACTAACCACTCGAGAAAGAAGGCAGCTTTACACACAATAACCCCTCTTAAGCTTTCAATAAAGGACATCTTTGCACAAGACCTATGTTAAATACTTAAATTATGCATTCTGCCATCATCTACAGTTAGCTAGGAGAATACTACCACATGGGAAGTTCAATTAAGTCATTCTTTCTGGTTGACAAGGTGAGGACTCCAAACTTTCTATTTGCTGAAGAAAAATACTCAAACTTCTAAAAACATCTATATCCATCAAATTCTAACATAGACAATAAACAAAAACACTACTGCACTGCACATTACATCTATACTAAACAACAAACCTCCATAAATACTTCACTCGATCCATTTGTTTGGCAGAAAATTTGTTATATCAAACGAAATTTCCATATACTCATGCTAGTGTTGAAGCTAAGTGATGCCTATTTGATGAAAAACAGTCTCAAGTTGGTTCAATAACTTACAAAACGTGGTGATGATTACAGATATCACGCTGCCTACCTTTCTCAGACAACATCAAATTGAAACAGAAGAATCTTTCTCAACCCCCCTCCCCCAAAACAAAAACAAAAACAAAAAGAAAGGTCAACAAAATTTGTCAAGTCAAATACCTTATATATTATAAAAGCACTCAGTAAGTTCTACTGAAAGCATTAATCTTTCTTTGACGGAAACTAAAAGCATTTATCTATATAATAATTAGAATCAATGTTCATCAGATGAAATACAATTCCATTTTTCTTAGATTATTCAAGTTTTGATAGGAAATTTTTTTTTGATAGGATTATTCAAGTGAAAGGTTCAAGTAATAGTCCAGTGGTAATGGCATATATTATAGTGCCACATGTCACTGGTTCAAACCCCTCAACCTCCCCACTATCTACCCATCTTCAAAATATATATATATATATATATATTCAGGTGAAAAAAAAAATTCCACTTATTTCAACTGGTCAAATGATGGCTCAATTCATTCAGGACTTTTTTTTTTTTTTTTTTTTTTTTTTCAATTAAGACTTCAAGTCAACGTAGACAGTGATCTTTATATGCTTCATATAAATATGAGATGAGAGCAATCTTGGTTTCCTTTTGTTCTAATTAACTTACTAAAGGCATTTGTAGTGTATTATCTACAAAATGTTCAAAACTTCAAATTACAGATTTTCCCTGTCAGTTTATTCCCATAGTCTGTAAACTAGGAACCAACACATAAAAGGACAACCCCATTAACCATACTTAAAATTGGTACATCATGAAAAAGATAGAAAAAGGAGAGAGATAAGATATGTAGAAAGCATCATTATTCCTATACAAAAATATAACACGTTTTGCATTATGCAATCCCAAGAGCACAATGTTTGGTACCATATCTCTACCATGATCCAGATTTCTATAAGATTTATTAACAAACTACACATAAAGTAACTCACGATCAAGCTATTGCAATTATCGAAGATATAAAGCAATCTTGCAAACAGTATAGCTGGATCACTTTTCATGTTTACAGCGCACAACTTCATTGATCAAGATTTTCACATTCATTCATTTGTAAAATGCACTTATGCACATTGAGCATCATGCCTGACTCGCACATTTAAAATTATGTTCTCACAAGCATAAGAATTTCCGGTTTCTGACCACACTTCGAATCATTCAACTCGCATCAACTTATAAGTCCCACACAATTACAATACTAAGAACATGCATTTCGAGCATTCATAGATGTAGTTGCACAACCTACTTAGAAGACAACCATTCCCCCAAAAAATTTGATTGCAAAAGTATCTAGTATTACCACTTACTTAAACATATACATACACTATCCAGTTCTTCACAGGCACACGAGTCTATGAAATTATCCTACTAAAACTCAAAATTAACAGGCACAGCAGATCAAGCAACATTAAGAAACAGTAACACATATATGATAATAAAATTTAACAAATGACCCACATTATAAATCGTAATAGTTTGAATTTTTGTTTTTTCTACCTCAGCCTTCCCCAATTTGATCACACTGCACCATCCCAAAATCTCTTTTCCTGCACTCACAATTCAAACTCATCCTCGAGCTTCAATTGCTCGGCTGCAGCCTCTTCCTCCTCATCATCGATCACGAAATATGGATTGTGTGCCTCGGGCTTGAACTTCAACCCTGTAAACACGTAGAATGCGAGTGTGGCTAACTCTCCGGCCACCACACTCGTCCAGAGGTACCGATACGAAGTAATAGTCTCCAACGCATAAACCACAACACGCGTGAAGTAAATGTAGCAAATCACAACAATGTAGTACTGCCTAAACAGAGTCAATTTCATCAAATTCACCGCGGCTTTCCCGTCAGTCCTAGCGGCTTCTCTGAGATTCTTAATCGACCAAACGATAGGGAACAAAACCGCACAGCAACACACCACATCGACGAGCAAGAAGATCTGCTTCCACGTAACCCAATCTTGCGCGAAGGGACCGCTCTCATCGATCGCGACCTGAGCTATATTCGCCACAACCTGTAAAGGAATCACAATCATCAAAACCTTCTTCTCCTTATCTTGCAAATACGGCTTCAAAAACGACCATCCAGTTCCGATCAAAACGATCAGCGTGAAGAGCGTGATTCCTTTCAAGAAACTGAAGATATAGAACAACACGTCCCAACCGTGAGCGCTACCGGTGCGCTTGATGTACGATTTGTCTTCGGCTTCACAGAGAAGATTCAGAGCTTTGAGAATCAGAACCGCGAGCATGAAGAAATGGATGCGGAACACGGTCAATCGCTTCTTGTACAAAACGGAGATCCAAAGTCCGGCGAGGAAGAAATAGCCCAAGGATAACAAGAAGTAAACCCTAGGTAAAATCGTTTTTCCGGCGGAGAGATAGTCACGCCGTTGACTCTTCCCGTCGAGATTGTACATCGCCGATCTCACATCCATCGAAACCTTGAGCTGGTTCCCGAAACAGTTGGCGAAAACCAGCGTGAACTGATCGGCGTCGGTCTCGATAAAAACTGTACTGAAGCTGTCACCGTTTTTCTTCAGGTTTGAGAAAGTGAAAACCGGCTTGACCAAATCGGAGAGGAGGGCGCACGTGACTTCTCCGTCTTCGAGTTGCTGGAGCACGTGCATCCATGCGTCTCGGGTACAGAGAAAGAACCCGACTTTTGATAGGTCCGCATTCGGGTCGGATATAGCGATCCCAGACACGTTGAGTTCGAGGCGACCCGTGTGGGTGAACCCGAACTCGTCGAATGGGATTATGGGGCGGACGTCGGATCGGATCTGGGTGTTGCGGATCTCAGCGAAGGAGAGGGAAAGAGAGAGGAAGAGAAGGAAGGAAAGGAAAACGGAGCGGGAGGAGAGAGAAAGAGCCATTAGATCTGAGGGCTGAGGTGTGGGAGAGAGAGAACTCTCAGAACTAAAAGTAAGATTATATATATATATATATATATATATGGTGTGGGATCAATTTGTGAAGACAATAGTTGAACCGACTTGAGAGCAAAGTCTACGGAGAGCTCAAGAATCGTGGTTTGTATTTTTTAGAAATATGTGCAGATAAATAAGTGTGTAAAAATATATATATATAATGTTGTATTTAAATACATGTACAAAAAGCCCCTAAATTTTCAAACTGCGAGCAAGCAAAGCACTGCTGTATTGCAAATTTCATGGTAATTGGATAACGTATTTTTGGCTCAATTTGACTTTTCCTCCCCAATGTTTCCACTATATTTTATTTTAGTCCTTCAAATTAAAAATTTTTATAAATTTCTTCCTTAAATTATTCTTTTATTTTAGTCCATCTTTTTCAGTTTTTCATTGAATTTATTACGAGTCATATCACATTTTTAGGGTGATAGACTAATTTGGAAATGTGGTAAAATTATTATGAATTTTTATTCTATTCTTAAAAGGACAAAATCAATAATACTTATGATGGTCTAAAAGTATCGAAAATTATGTATAAATTTATGTATACAAGATACATGTATAAATTCTCTCAAAAAAAAAAAAAAGATACATGTATAAATATTTATTAAGACATAAAAGGCAAATTAACAAAAAAAAAAAAAAAAAAACCGACACGTGTGTATATAGGGTAGGGTTCAAGGTACACATGGTGTAATTATAACGAACGCTACACCATCCAATAATTTGTTATTGAATTCATATTTTAAAAATTTCACCGTTGAATTACATGTTCTATATATTCTTAACATGCATACTAATATTCATGCTAATCAATTTTTATTTATTATTCAATCCATAAACTCATCTTTTATGCATTATTTTAAACTACAAAAACTTGAATTTAACAATTAATTGATAACATGACTATTAATATTTAATTATCTTGAAATTTTGCAGGCATGAAGAATGTACAAAGATAATATAATCCAACGGTTAATTTGTTAAAATTCATATTCAATTAAATAATATTGAGTAGTGCAACATTACTTAAAAATACATCAGGTATAACCTGAACTCAACCCATATGCAACAATGGAATTAAATTAGACTTTTTTTGTATGCATTGATAGTTGAGGGTGGGGGAATTTGAACCTTAAATGTTTTAATTAGAAACACTAAAAAGTGTTAGTTAAGCTACAAGACTATTGTCTAATTAGACTTTGTTTAGAAAAGACCAAAAGTAATTTAATTAAAATTGTTTTAGTGTTTAGGTTTTATTTTATTTTATTTTTTTTTTTTTTGAGAAAGGTATAGGTTGTTTTTGTTCTAATAAAGTAAGATATTCATGACTTTCTTATGTTATGGGGTGTTGAAGATTGAATTTAGTTGCCAACCTTGGTTAGAAAGTTGAAAAAGCCTTTCTCCTTTTTTATTGAATTCATATTTTAAAAATTCCACCGTTGGATTACATATTCTATATATTATTAACATGCATACTAATATTCATGCCAATCAATTGTTATTTATTATTCAATCCATAAACTCATCTTTTATGCATTATTTTAAATTACAAAAACTTTAATTTAAACAATTGATTGATAACATGACTATTAATATTTAATTATCTTGAAACTTTGCAAGCATGAAGAATGCACAAAAATAATATAATCCAACAGTTGATTTATTAAAATTAGTATTCAATTAAAAAATATTGAGTGATGTAACATTATTTAAAGTTACACCAGGTATAACTTAAACTCAACCCATATATATATGTGTGTGTGTGCGCGCGTGCGCAACAAGAGAATTGAATTAGACTTTGTTTTTTTGATACATCGATAGTTGAAAGTAGGAGAATTTGATCCCTAAATGTTTTAGTTAGAAACACTAAAAAGTGTTAGTTAAGTTATAAGACTATTGTCTAATTAGACTTTGTTTAGAAAAGACCAAAAGTAATTTAATTAAAATTGTTTCAGTGTTTAGGTTGTTTTTTGTTCTAATAAAGTAAGACATCCATGACTTTCTTATGTTATGGGGTGTCGAAGATTGAATTTAGTTGCCAACCTTGGTTAGAAAGTTGAAAAAGCCTTTCTCCTTTTTTATTATTTTATTATTTTTTATGAATAAACCCTTTCTCCATTCCATAGTAATTACGGTAATCTCAAATCTCAATAATAAGGGTTGTGACTATCAATTACTAAGGTGGTCCTATCCTAGCCAAACAATGAAACAATCAACCATTGATATCAGAAGAGCTAAGGAGTTTTCGAGTGTATTATTTATAGTTTCAATGAAATTCATAAGTATAGAAATAAGTCATATCAAATCAAGTTTTTTCCTTTCAACCATCTTTTGATTTTTTATATGCTATATAAGGATTATTACTACAAATAATACTATACCCTGTTACCTTTTATGTTGAATATTATTTTATTTTTTTTTTTTTTTTTGAGAGTAATCGGCAGAAATTTATTCAAAGAAAGAAAAAATGTACAAAAACAAGACAGCAATAGGGAAAGCCGAAGAAACCTGAACTAGTTACAGAGCTGTCCCTACTCCTACCAAAGACAGCAGCTAAAAGAAAGATTACAACAAGGAAAGCCAAAAAAAAAAAAAATAGAACTATCTTACAAACTCAAGACAAACATCCAAAAATAGCTTCCAAGTATTCTATAGCATAAGCTGCAACAGACCTGGCTAGAAAAAAGGGGTCGGGACGAGGAGTGCCAAAGTGAGCCTCATTCCGCTTATTCCAGATCATCCAACTTGTTGTGAAGAATATTGCAATCTCTGGGTCATTATTCCTTTGCAAAATTTGATCAGCCACATCCACAAATGAAAGATTTGTGAGATGAGACATGGTCCCCCATATGCATGTGGACTTCCAAACCATAGCAGAATATGTACAGCTTAGCAGGATATGGTCCATTGACTCCACCCCAACCTCACACCAATCACATCCGGCATCCAACAATATTTTCCTTCTAGCTAGATTAACCTTTGTAGGCAGTATATCTCTACAAGCTCTCCAAATAAAAGTTTTGATTTTATTACATACCTTGGCTGCCCAAATCGATTTCCAAATTTTATTGCACTGAGAGTAATTGGATGATTGGCCATGAGAAGATCTCAGTTGTTGAGTTTGCATCATCATGTATGCACTTTTTACCGAATATTCACCCGTGTTTGTGTATGCCCAAGTTTGGGTGTCTTGCACCGCTCTATTGCTCAAAGGGATGGATTAAATAACTTCAGCTTCATGAGGGAGAAATACATGATCTATCATGGATACACGCCAAGATCTAGTAATTGGATCAATGAGGTTATCCACTGTGGCCATTATTGACATTATGGAGCATGGGGTTACCACTTTGAATGATGGAGGAGTTGGAAGCCATTGGTCTTGCCAAATTCGAATTTTATTTCCGGTTCCTACTCGCCATCTCAAACCGCTATCCAAGAGAGATCTGGCAGCCATTATACTTTTCCATGCAAAACTCCTTGATTTTGGTGAAGGAGCATCTAAGAAAGATGTGTTGGGGAAGTACTTTGATTTGTAGACTCGATAGAGTAAGGAGTGTGTATTTTTCATTAGCCTCCATCCTTGTTTGGCTAACATGGCTAAATTGAAAGATTGAAGCTCTCGAAACCCAATTCCTCCCATCGACTTGGGCATACAAAGTTTAGACCAGCACAGCCAGTGTACTTTCCTTTCTTGCATTTTTTGACCCCACCAAAATCTACACATCATCCCTTCAAGTTCTTTAGGCAAACCTTTCAGTAACAAGAAACAACCCATGGCATATGTGGGGATAGCTTGTGCCACGGCTTTAATCAAAATTTCCCTTCCAGCCTGAGACATCATCTTTTCCTTCCACCTCTTTAGTTTACTCCAGACTCTTTCGATGATTGGGACAAAAGCTGCTTTTTTGTTGCGCCTCACTATACTAGGTAGCCCTAAATACTTCTCATATTCTGAAATTGTCTCCGCACCTAATGCTTGTTTGATTGATTCTTGAGTCTCAAAGCCAGTATTGCTACTAAAGAAAAGAGAAGTTTTATCAGTATTAACCTTTTGTCCTGAAGCAGCCTCATATAAATTAAGCAAAGAATTGACCTGTTGGCACTCCTCTATCGAGGCACGACAAAATAATAAACTGCCATTAGCAAATAGGAGATGAGAAATACAAGGACCACCTCTGCTAGCTGCCACTCCTCTTATAATTCCTTCTGTTTCTGCCTTTCTAAGCAACGCAGTAAGCCCCTCAGCACAAAACAGAAAGAGATAAGGTGACAGAGGGTCACCTTGTCTCAGTCCTCTTAAAGGCAAGATATAACCTGTAGGATTACCATTGACTATAACAAAAAAATGAGCAGTTGTTATACATGCCATTATCAATTGCACCCATTTTGCATGAAACCCCATTTTCTCCATCACCCTTTTTAAATAATCCCATTCGACCCTGTCGTAAGCTTTGCTCATATCCAATTTAATAGCTACCTGACCTATCTTGCCCCACCTCTTTTTTTCCATGCTATGCAAAGTTTCATATGCAACTAAAATGTTGTTTGTAATTAATTTCCCCGGGACAAAAGCGCTCTGAGAGTCAGAGATTAAATTTGGGAGGACAAGCTTCAGTCGGTTGACTAACATTTTAGATATAATTTTGTATAGCACATTACACAAGCTAATGGGACGATATTGTGTGATTAATTCAGGGTCTTTGGTTTTGGGAATTAGTGCTATGTGGGTATTATTTATATTTCGAAGAATGATACTAGAATTTAGACATGATAGCACAGCATTAGTTACATCAGCACCCACTATATGTCAAAACTTTTGAAAAAAGAAAGCAGTCATAACATCAAGGCCTAGAGCTTTTGAAGGATGCATTTGAAATAAGGCGAATCGAACCTCTTCTGGATGAAAATCTTTCACGAGCCAATCATTCATCTCCTCCATAACTACTCTAGGAATATGGGCCACCACTTCTTCAATAGCATTTGGGTTTGAAGATTGGAAGAGAGTTGAGAAATGTTGAATTATCACCCTTTCTATGTCACTTTGTTGCTCTATCACCATACCATCCATTTCCTTTAGCGAGACAATTAAGTTTTTCTTCCTCCTTGCAGATGCTTTTGCATGAAAAAATTTTGTATTGCGATCACCTTCACGCAACCAACTGATACGAGATCTTTGTTTCCAATAAATTTCTTCTTTCTCAATTAAAATACTAATTTCATGCCTAAGGGCTTCACATTCAGCCCATGATGCATCCCTGTTGTTTTCCTCAAGCACTTGCAACCTATTTCGCTTTTCCTCAATTTTTTTGCCTAAGGAACACAATGAATTTTTACTTCAGGCTAACAATCTCTTCCTGCATTCTTTTATTTTGTTACACACCTGGAACATAAGACTTCCATTGAAGGAAACAGACCAAGCATTTGCAATTGTATCCTCACAGCCTTCATCTTTCACCCATGCTTCCTCAAACTGAAATCGTTTTTTATACATCCCAATTTGAGAATTTGCCCTCTTAGCCGCACCCCAATGGCCATGTGATTAGAATTTGAAAAGCTTAAATGATGAACAGCAAAGTGAGGAAAAAGATCATACCATTCTTGATTAGCTACCCCACGATTGAGTCTAACATATACCCGATCCTGTTCATCTCTCCGATTGCACCATGTGAAACGAGCACCTTTAAAACCCATGTCCCTTAATCTGCAATTGTCTAGCACCTCTCGAAAATTCGCCATTTGCCACTCACTCCTTGGTTCCCCTCCTTGTTTTTCATTCGCTGAAAGTATCTCATTGAAATCACCAATGCATATCCATGGCAATGTGACTTGTTGATGAAGTAGGCGCATCAAATTCCATGTCTCAATACGCTTCAGTTTTTCAGGGTGCCCATAAATACCTGTCAATCTCCATAGAACCCCATCCTTCTCTTTCACAACAACATCAATATGGCTTTTTGACAAGGTCCTCAAGTTCACATCCCATTTTGAGTCCCAAAACAGAGCCAAGCCTCCACTCATTCCAATTCTATCTACACACATTACATTATCTATTTTTAATTCATTCTTCACTTCTTCTATACCTTTCTTTTTCAATTTAGTTTCCATTAGAAATACAATTCGGGGACGTTGAACTTTAATCAGCCTAGACAGCTATCCAACAGCACTTTTATCCCCAAGTCCATGGCAATTAAGACTTACTATACTCATAATTCAGCTTCACTTCAAAGGTTCAATAATCCAACATAAAAACGCCTAAAATAGAGACCCTTTAAGAGACTGATTTACCTGTAGCCAAGATGAGGTGCTATTGAAATGATATAGAAGCTCCCACTTTTGCAAAGAACTCGCCCAAAAAGTGGGTTGGTCCACAAAGCAAAACAAAAAGCTCACCCAACAACAACCAAATCTTCAGAGCTACGATGAAGCAGATCGGCGCCCAGAGACCATGAGGCAACGACCTCTATCAACAACGAAAACCCATAAAATGGGCACAAGAAACCCACACAGCGAAAGCCCACACACTAGGCAAGGCAGCCAAGAAGAGCTCAAAAAGCTCACCCAACGGCAGACAAATCTACAGAGCTACGATGAAGAAGATCGGCGTCTAGAGACCTTGAGGCGGCGACCTCTATCAACAACGGAAACCCACAAAATGGGCACAGGAAACCCACACAGAGAGAGCCCACAAACTGGGCAAGGCAACCAAGAGGAGCTCGTGTGAACGCTAGCGGAGAACCGAAACGTGCGCCGAGAGGGGGAGCTGGAACCCAATCCAGAAAGAAGGAGAGACAGAACTCTCTAGAAAGACCTAGAACCCAGCGGTCCAGAGAAAAACTCCTACTAGGGAGAGAATCTTCTATGCCAATTAAAAAGGTGAATTGAGAAAATATTAATTGTTTGTTGAACCTTGTAAATTGTGTGAAACAGTAAAAGTAAGATGCTTTAAATTATTTTATTTTCACGACTCAAAATCCATAAAGGACTAAAAAGAATAACTACTCTCCACATCTCTTTTTTTTTTTTTTTTTTTTTTGTGGGAAAACCACCCTGATGGGAAAGGTATATTCATTAGGAAACATCTTTGATTACAACAAACAAAACGTTTGGAGGAACATCTTCCATCCAGATACGTAAAGGAAAAGACATTCTAGCCTCCCTAGCTAAAGCATATACTACACTATTGCCCTGCCGCCGTACATGAGAGATAGAATAGGTTTGAAACAAACCAACTATAGACCTAAAGTCTTTTACTAAGTGTCCAACAAAAGCATTTGAGCTGGCCCCATCCCTTAAGCTTCTCACAACCCCCTCTACATCGCCTTCAAACCAGACATGCTTGAAGCTCAGATCCTTAGCGAAGATAGCAGCTCTCCTGGCAGCCAGCATCTCAAGCACTTCTACTGACGATGGCGTCACTATTTTTTCAGACAGCGAAGCCATCGCCTTCCCATGGTCGTTTCTAATCACAACACCCACTCCTGCCTCATGAGAGTCCTCAAAGACAGCACCATCGAAGTTAACTTTTACTGCATTAGGAGGGGGAGGCTACCACTGGCTCAGACTGGAGTGGCTTAGCCCAGCTAGTCTCGGCCTCCTCTGCTGAAACTCAGCAAAGAGGGTCAAGGCCGATTTGAAGATTTTATGAACCGGGGTGCTTTGTTCCTTGCACCACAGCTTGTTTCGGTGCTGCCAAATCGCCTAGGCAACCATGGCGAACTTGTCTAGCTCTCTATTCTCGGCATGCATAGCACTGATCAGGTCCCACATGGTGTCCATCCTAGGATATTTCAACCTTACTGCTGCAAAAGGAGCTTCCCAAACCGAGTGGATACTTTCATAGCCCCACACCATGTGAACTTCATCCTCATCTCCCTTCAAACACTGTTCATAGGTTTTATTGTCAACAACCTTTCTTTTGTGGAGCCCCACTTTTGTTAGGAGAGCATTTGAGCACACCCACCAGAGGAAGACTTTAATCTTGTTAGGCACTTTTGTACTCCAAATGTGCTTCCAAAAGAGTTTTGCGCTCTCATCCGTAGACCCCGAAGGCACACCCTTTACCTCGGCTTCACACAACATTTGGTATCCTAATTTCACAGAGTATAGCCCGGTTCTACATTTTGGCCAAGACACGCAATCTTCCTGATTTGTGACACAAATGGGGATGCCTTTAATCCGTTGGGCTTCAAAAGGAAGAAACATGGAGTCCACCAATTGGTCATTCCAGCCAGTCCCATTCGAGTTCAACAACCTACTCATTGTCCACACAGCTAAGGTGGAATTTGAAGGCGAAATAACCTTGGCAGGTTCCTCCCCAAGCAGCCACCTGTCCTCAAAATTTTTTATTTGATTTCCATCTCCTACCCTCCACAACAAACCCGATTGGACAAGATTCTTCGCTTTTACAATGCTTTACCAAGCATAAGATCCCGAAAGAGGTTTTGGCATCCAAAACCGAGCCACTTAGGAAGTACTTGGCTCGAAAAACCTTGTAGAACAATGATGTGTGATCGGTTAATAGCCTCCACAATTGTTTTGCTAGCATAGCCTCATTGAAATTCTCCAAGTCCTTGAAGCCCATTCCCCCCAAAGCCTTTGGTTTGCACAAGGTCTCCCAATTCTTCCAATGGATTTTTCTTTGATCTCCCTGTTGCCCCCACCAAAACTTCTTAATCAGCCTCTTAATATCTTGTATGAGCCCCGTTGGGAGTTTGAAGCAACTCATTGCAAAAGTGGGGATTGCTTGGACCACCGCCTTAAGCAATACTTCCTTGCCCGCTTGAGATAGAAGCCTCTCCTTCCACCCTTGGAGTTTATGCCACACTTTTTCTTTAATGTAATTAAGGCTCTCTTTCTTTTTCCGCCCTACCACAGCCGGTAAGCCAAGGTATTTCTCGTACTCCCTAACCTCGCTCACTCCTAAAAAATCCACCAACTCCACCCTTCGTTCCTCCGTAGTAGCCTTACTAAAAAACACCGTAGTTTTTTCCCTATTAAGCTTTTGTCCCGAGGCTAGCTTATATAACTGTAGGATATTGAGGATTGCCTCCAAATCTCCCTTTGTTGCACGGCAAAAGAGAAGGGTGTCGTCGGTAAAGAATAAGTGGCTGATTTTTGGGCCATCTCGACACAAAGAGAAGCCTCTAATTACCCCGGAATTTGCTGCATACTGTAGTTGTTGATTTAGAGCTTCTGAACATACCAAGAAGAGATATGGGGATAAGGGATCTCCCTGTCTAATCCCTCTTGTGGGCCAAATTTCCCTTTTTGGAACCCCGTTCACCAAAACTTGATAGGAGGCTGAACCTATGCAAGACATAATCAAATCTACCCACCAACTACAAAAGCCCATTTTCCTCATGGTTAGCTCCAAGAACCGCCATTCAACTCTATCATACGCCTTACTCATATCTAGCTTAAGTGCCATGAACCCTCCCTTCTTTGACTTTAGATTTTTCATGTGATGAAGGGTCTCAAAAGCCACAAGGATGTTATTTGAAATTGCCTTATCGGATTGGAAGGCACTTTGGGATTCCGAAATAATAAGAGGTAGTAGGCCCTTCATCCTGTTTGCAACAACCTTGGAAACAAGCTTATAGATAATGTTACATAAGGAAATAGGGCGAAATTCAAAGACTTTTGACGGGCTTTTTACCTTTGGGATAGGGGTGATGAACGTGCGATTGATGGATGGGGAAATAACACCCGTCGAAAGACAACTCAGCACCGCCTCAGTCACATCATCCCTAACCGCCTGCCAATAGTGTTGAAAGAACAATGGTGGAAGCCCATCCAGCCCCGGAGCTTTCAAGGGTTCCATTTGTTTCAAAGCCACAACCACTTCTTCCCTTGTGAATTCAGCCACAAGCTCATCATTCATCTCATCACTAATTGAGCAAGGAATTTTATCAACGATAGCATCCACCATGGCCGGGTTGGACGAGGTGAAGAGTTGTTGGTAATAGTCTACCAAGATACTAGATATGCCTTCTTCATCATTACAGACCTCCCCATTTGCATCTTCCAAACTATCAATCCGATTCCTCCTAAACCTATGGGAGGCTTGGCTATGGAAATATCTTGTGTTGTTATCCCCTTCTTGTAACCACAAGGAGCGAGACCGTTGCTTCCACATTTGTTCCTCCCTCACTAGTAGGGTGGAAATTTCCTTTTTCAACCTCAACACACGAGCAATGTTTCCTCCTCTAACTGCTTCAAATTCGGCCAGCCCAAGTAATTTCTTCTTCTCCCTTAATTTTCGAGTCACATTCCCAAAAGCCACCTTACTCCACCATTTCAAATTCCTACGGCACCTATCTACTTTTCCTTCCAATCTACTTATGGCACTACCCTGAGAATCATGAGCCCAAGCATTTTCCACCACTTCCCTACATCCCACATCCTTCATCCACATTTGTTCGAACCTCCACGGTTTGTTACTCTTTTTTGGTATGCCTACTAGAAAGATCATAAGGGGCTTGTGATCTGAAGTGCCACACTCCAAGTGGACCACCTTTGATGCTGGGAACATATCCACCCACTCCACCGAACCCACTGCTCTATCCAACCTTTCCCACACCGTGTGGCCCTCCCCATGCCCATTACACCATGTAAACTTGTTACCACTGAAACCAAGATCTTGAAACCCACATTCATCGAGAACATCTCTAAAATCCTCCATCTGCTTACTCGGCCTCAACCTTCCTCCATGTTTCTCATGTGCCCTAGTTATCTCATTAAAATCGCCGGCACAAAGCCAAGGCAAAGCATATTTTGATTTTAGTCTCCTTAATGTGGCCCAAGAGATAAAGTGGTTCCTTGTATCGGGTTCTCCATAAAAGCCGGTGAACCGCCATTCATCCTCCTTGCCTTTATTTATAATAGCATCAATATGGTTTGGGGAGTAAGTGTCAACTGAAAAATCTACGTATTTCTTCCACATAACAGCCACCCCCCCACCTCTGCCCTCCCTTGAGAACTTTAGCAACCCTTCAAACTTCAACTTATCCCGAATGAAAATTAGCCTAGCCTTATCAAGCCATGTTTCGGCTAGGAACATGACTGAGGGAGCTTGTGCCCGAATAATGTCTCCGGGCTCTTGCTCTGTCTGGGGGTTCCCAAGCCCCCGACAGTTCCAACATAAGATATTCATTGTTGTTGGTGGGGCTGTTTAACAGCCTCCACCATTGTTGAGTGTGTAGCTTGATCATAGTGGGAAACTGCTCTCTTCTTGCTTGGTAACCAGCTACCATCCTCCTCACTGGTTCTCTTTGCCCGTAACAGAGCCACGAGACTCATAAGTTCATCAGTGTTGGTCCTAATAATTTTCTTTTTTCTTTTTTTACTTTCCACCGTGTCTGTTTTGTCAAGTCTACCCAATATATTAGTGATGTCTCCTAATATAGTTTGAGTACTTGGGACACTTACCCGGTCAGTAGCATGCATGCTTGGCTGTCCACTCAGCTCCCTGCCTAAAAAGCTCCCACGTTGCTACCCAAAAGTGAAGTCCTTCCCTTCCTATTTTTTCTGGTCCGAACCCAACTGTTTTAGGAGCTCATTGCTGCTTACTTCCCCCAATAACATAACCATGTCAGTCTCTAGTTGTTGCACTTCGTCCTTATCAAAAATTTTCAAGTCTCTGTCAATCTCCTCGATTCGCTCCTCAAACTTTTTCCTGGATTCCTGGCTTTTCCTCACTCTGTCCATCACGGTCTCAGACTCGGTACCTGAACCCGCCACCCTGTTCTGTACTTCATCCTGGGTACCCCTCCTTGCCTCGGGTTGTGGCTGTATCACCACCTCCGGGGGTTCCTTAGGATCCAACACCATCATCGGAGTCGGAATTTGCTCCGTCTTGTGCGTCGATTGCCTCTCCTTTTTCCTTGCCTCGTAAAATCCCGGTACTTTGATCACCGGGCTTCTTCCTTTAACGAATGGTGGAGCGCGAATCCAGAGGCCATAGGCTTGATCTTCCTTCAGCTGACCTTCACTGTCTATCTACATTTCGTAGTCTCGGTCTCCATGGCTTAAGCACCCACACCAATAGCACAGGTTGGGTAGTCTTTCATACTTGAAGGAAACCCAGCCTTGTTCTCCCTGTGAAGAAAAGCACCCCCTGCAAAGAGGTGTATTAATGTTTATGAGGGCTTTGACCCTCATGAAGCTCCCTCCGTCCATCTCAGTAGCATCAACCCTTCTGCGAACCGAGCCCACTACCTCACATAAATCTTCCACCACTTTTTGATTCAAAAATCTCACTGGGATGTCATGGACCTGAACCTATATCGGTATCTTGCTAAATTCTAAAGCCCTGATAGGCACCTTTCTATCGTACCATTGTAGCACCATAAGGTGCTTATCGAAGCTCTATGGCGCGTTGCTTAGGATGTTTTCTACTTCTTGCTTATCGTTGAACACAAACAGCAAAACGTGGTTTCTTGCTTTTCTCACCTCAAAACCCTTCATTGACCATCATAGAGGGCTAAAAGTTCTAATGATTGCCTCAACACTCAAAGCCCTCTTTGTGAGGAATTTTGTAGCCAGGGTAAACTCATTTGATGAGTTCTGTTCAAGGAGTTCTAGGTTCTCATCTTCTCTATCGTTCAAAGACAGTTTTTGCCAGTTTTCTGCCAAGTTGTCCATCTCTATACCCTAAAAAATCTCCAAGTAACAAAGGTTACCTGAGTTACAATAAAATCCTCACCTAAGGAACGGCGGTTCTACTGTCTAAGGACGCTTCTCTGTTATTACAGAGAAAGCTTTACTACTCTCCACATCTCAATTGTGCTAAAACAGAAGGAATTACATAACTTTGTAGATAAAGAGTGAGAGACTATCACATATAAGAAAAATCATAAATAGAGTTAAACCAAGCAACATTTTAAATGCATTTTCAAAGAAGAGATGCCTTCTACTTAAGGGGTCTTGCGACTAACCTTAGGTGAATATTTACCAAAAACACAAATCTCCAAACTCTCCATAAGTGGCAAGACCATGCAGGAGTAATGTCTACCTAATCCTGGAAGGTCAAGAGAGTAACCCAAGTGTAACTATAATGGTCTTAAGGTAGCGAAATTCCAATAAGTTATAATTAGTTTTTAACTAATATGAAAAAATAATACATAAATAAACAAACATTATAATAACTAGCTTGTAACTCCATGCATATGCATGGATACATTTAAAGATATATAGTAAGATGCATAATATAATTCCTATATATATAATTTAAATACTATTGATAGTCATTTTTATATTTTGTTAACTTTTTAAAAAATTTTGTAAGGATATTGTAGGGTCACAATTTGGGGCCCAAGCCCAAAATGTATGGAGTCTTGGTCCAATGAGCCCAATACAATGAATTTGTAGAGAATGGGTTAAAGAACTAGGTCCTAGTGATTTGGACAACGACTCGTATGGGACTAAATGGCAATCAAACACAAATAAGAGATGTTAATGTCATTGGACTTTCAGTCCGAGGAGACCACAACTATTGTATATTGATCACAGTTGGATATTAAGACAGTTTAGATTACTACAGTATTTTCTCTCTCCTTTCCTCCCTCCTTTTCTCATGGGGGTTCTTCCTTATTATATAGCTCCTTTCTGGCCATCTTGACCCTACACTTGTTGATCATCTGAATCTCCACTTGAGTGTCCGTCCCATTAAACACCCCTTTCAACCTTTTGTGAATTGTGGTAGCCAAGGCAACACTGTTCAGAGGTCCTCTCCACATTAATGTGGCTAGGAAAGTAGCTGTAGTGCATTTAATGCGGTGGTAGCAGCTGTTCCTTAGATATTTTGAGTCTCCTTCCCTCTCACATGTTCATGGAGCACACTTCAATTGCTAGAGTGTATACCTGGATTATATTCGCCGTGTCCGAGGAGTAATTCCTCCTCGGATCTCATTCCCTTCATCTCCCGCTTATCAGATTTTTACTGGGAATCATTTGATAGTTATTTCCTCCTCCTCGGACTTGTTAGTGTCCTTGGACATGGCCCAAGGCCCAATACATTATTTTGGGCCTTAGCCCCTACAGATATTATTAGGTATAAAATGTAAATTGTCTATATTTTTTTTAAAAAAATTATTGTTAAGCACTTTTTTTATTTTTTATTTTTTTACGATTTATTTATTCTAGACTCTTTAGTTTTGTACTTAATAACTCACTTGGATGAATATTTATGACGTGGTCCCACATTTGATTCTAAAATTAAGAAATAGAACTCTTTAAGAATAAATAATTAGGATGCATGGCGCAAAATTGGAACTCTAATTTGGAATTTTAATTTGAGCTTCTCTCAGCTTCATCTATTATTATATATATATATATATATATATATATATATAGATTATGTGAAAAGAATATGAAAATTTAAGACTAATTATAACTTTTATATATATATTAATATGCAAAGCTAAGAGAAAATCAATTAAATTCAAAATTAGAGTCTAATTTTACGTCACGTGTCTCATCTAATTTTTAAATTTGTGTGTCAAGTGAATTATTAGGTGCAAAAATCAAATAGTCTAAATTCAATTAGATTCTAAATTGAAGTTCAATTTTGCGTTATGTGTCCCATCTAATTTTTTTAAATTTTTGTAGCTAGTGAATTATTGGGTGTAAAAACTGAAGAGTCTAGATCTAATTAAATTCTAAATCAAATATATATATATATATATATTTATTTATATAAATTGCGATTGTGATTGTTTTTAAATGTATCTGTGCATGTGCACAAAATTACACACTAGTTAACATAATATAAGTCAACTAAAAATAGAAAATGCAATTTATTATACAACAAATGCCAAGTGAAATAACATGGTTGTATAAAAAAAATCAAATAATTTTATATTGTATAATATTAATATATTATGTAGATACAGATATCATGTCCATCCATCACAAATTCAATTTACTAGTATTATACCCGTGCGATGCACGGCTTAATTAAAAGTTATATATGTCAAAACTATATTAATAATTTGTGAGCCACAATAAAAAATAATTAATTTTGAAACATGTAATACATACATGTATTTAGTCACTTTGTGCATACATGATGTGTAGTATATAAATTATACATATTAAAACATAAAGTTATATGGTTTATAATCTAAATAATTATTAAATTTATTTTAAATTACTTGAAACATTTTGTTATAGAATTTTAAGTGGAGTATAATTTAAAAAATTTAGAACTTAGAAAATAAATTTTATTCATAGTAAATTATTAGTAATAGAGTTTAATCTTCAATAACAAACTTAATAATAAATGAAAGTATAAATTATATATTTTACTAACATGATCAAAATTATTTTAAGCACTATTCAACTTTCTTGATGTATAATATAAACAAAGAAGGAATGAGTATTAACCTTATGCATTGAGTACACTTACTTGAGATGATTAAATATGAGATCTTTACATGCTTTCTTAGTTTATGTCAACCTCGTTGCTAATCTAACAAAATTTCATGTTTAATCAAAAGTTATCTACATAATTCCTCACCTTATATTATGAACACTTTATATCTTTCTCACTCTACAATCCTATCAATGTTTGTAATTCTAAGAATTTATTGTCATGCCAATTGAGTCTTAACAATGTTTTTGACAAATAAGTTAAACCCGCCAAAAAATTGGGAGAAAAAAATACCTAGCATTTCATGCTCCACGTGTTTGGTTTCATAAAACCCTTTTTTTTATGAATCTCAATAAATCAAATGATGAACAAAATGGATAAAAAGAAAAGAAAAGAAACAGAGCTTGGAACAAATCTAAGATTTGAAACTTAGATTTGCTTATATTATGAACTTAAGGGTGTGTATATATATATATACACACACTTACCGGATAACGAAACTTTTAGTTTTAGTTAAAATAGAATTTTAGTTGAAATAGAATTTTATATCTTTTGAAACTTAGTTAAAAAGGTTTATTCTTTCTTTAACGTATAACTATTTTTTTTTTTTTTTTTAAAGTTCTCTTGGATTTATCCAAAAAAAAAAAAACTCTTAGTTACTGGGCTTGAGTCAATCCAAAAATATCTCTTTTGCCGGACTTGAGTTTCTTTTTTTTTTTTTGGATAAAATTGTGTATTAAAAAAAATGAAAATTTTGTAGATTATTATTCATAACGTGAAGGAAAAAAAAAAAAAAAAAAAAAAACCTGATATCAACATTAAGTTTTGTGTCTATCCAATGATAAATAGAGGAAAAGTTAATAAGAATTATTAAGATGCTTTGTGTCTATCCAAAGATAAATAGAGGAAAAGTTGATAAGAACAATTAAGAATTTGTGTCTATCTAACAAATTGATTTTAAATTGCTACAATTTTGTGCAGCCACTAGGCGCAGTTACTGCTTCTAAGCCCAACTTTTATTATATAATATATGATATGATTTGAAGACATATGGAATTAAGGATGGAAAAACGGTCCTTAAAAAAAAAAGAAAAAAAGAAAAGAAAACAAAAGTTAACGTTTTTAGGACTAAGTTGTAATTTACTTAAAATTAAGAGACTAAAATAGAATTTGAACAAAAATCAGGAACACAACTGTGTTTTTTGACCGAGAGTGGTTTTTTTTTTTTTTTGGCGTGATTACGAAACGGGGTACCGTTTGAGACGGAATTACGGGGTTACCAAAATGAAAGGGTTTTGTCGGTTGGGGGTAGGATAGGGAAAATGGGGTGGCTAGCTTTGTGGAAAAACTGGGAAAGTGGGAAGTGGCCAACAAGAAAAATGAATCCAAGATTCCAAACCAAAATGGGTGGCTAAAGATATGCTGCTGGATAGTGGATTCTAGTACTTCTTAGTTTGCTTTGGTGTAATTGATTTTATTTTTATCATGAACTAAAATAGAAGGGCCAAATATATTATATAACTAGTATTATTTTTGTGCAATGAACAGCTTAATCAAGAATTATATGTAAATTAAATAAATTTTTTTAATATTATAATTAAAAGTTTTAAACTCGTAAATAAGGTTTTAACTTGTATGAGGATAATAATTTATGTTTTAAGAAGTACAAAGAGTTAGAATGGAATAACTAATCATATATGGGTAACCAATATACAAATATCTTGAAAAAAAAACCTTTAAAAAAAAATAGAAGTACTTCTAATAGGGAGAAACTTAATTGCATAAGAATTGAATGGTTGTCCTTGAAAGTGAAGAGTATTTCTAATCAATTAATTTATTAAAAAAATTGAAATTGTGTATTAATCTTTTTTTTTTTTTTTTTTGAGAATCAAAAAAGGGGACTCGCGTGTGGCAATCATTGACCCACGCCTCACGGTATAGTTGGGTAAGCCCATGGGTACCACCAGCTCGAACTGGAGCTTGGAAACTCCGAACCCACACACACCCCAGACTCTATTGGTTTCTGGGACTTCCAAAATTGCAATTACAGTCCTTGTGAAAACTCGAACCTGGGATGTGATGAAGCCTCAGCAGTCACCTACCAGTTGTACCACACCTGCTGGTGGTTAAATTGTGTATTAATCTTGACATTCCATTTATAATAAAAGGTTTAAATAAGCATCCTCCCTTATTTGTCATATAAAATTAATAAACATATAGTAAAGAAAAAATAGATGCGTAATCTTTTATCTTATATGGATGTTTATGTTCTCTTTAGTCTTCACATATCTAATCAATATATATGGATCATCATTCTCAAAAAAAAAAATATATGGATCATGAACCATACGTAGATGCTACTTGTTCATAGAAATCCTACAACACCTAGAAATTTAGCAAGGATTTAAAATCAAATAATATATTTTACCCACCACAATAGTGTGGTAGAAAGAATGATTTTGAGCTAGAGCTACATAATTTCTGTCATTTTCTTTAATTCTCTCAAAAATTTTAGAAAATTTTAAATAAAGCTCTAATAAGACATAAAACGCATGACAAAAAAAAACAACCTCACTTTTTTTTTTTTTCATTTCTCACCTTTAATTTCCTTCTTTTTTATTATTTTTTTTTATTTTTAGCATGAACCAACAATCACAGATTCATGAACTTGCTTTTGAGTTGGAGATAATTGACTGCAGGATTGCAAATTACAGATTAGAATCTAAGCTAAATAGGAATTGCAATTTTACTATAACTCACAAGAATTTAATTCCTACAAACCTTGCTAGATTTTCACATAATAAAAAACAAAAATGCAAAATCATATACGTATGAGACAAAAATAGGGTAGAGGTTACCTTGTTTTCAACTTTTCATATTTTTAATTTGGAGAGTTTCTATAAAAGAAGGTTTCAAAGAAAACCTTTGAGCCACCAACAATGATTCACGAAAGGGAGAAAATCTCCTATCATCAAAGAGTAGATACTCCTATTAAAAAAAGAGAGGTTTTTTTTTTTTTTTTTTAATTTTTTAATTTTTTGAAGAAAAAAGGAGAGCCTTTAGTAGAAATAACATCCATTGGATGTAAAGACCGGTGGTTGAGTTCATGTATGCTTTCATAACATATATCGTTTAGATTATCTCTTTGTTAAAATCAAATTTATCTCTTCTAGTAAAATTTTATCATCAATGTAGAAATTATAGGAGAAGGAGATAATAATTTTTTTTTTTTAATGTAACAGTATGTTAAAAACTTTAAATAAAAAAGGTACTAATAGAAAACAATTAAACCCAATTATTAAGCTACTAGCCTCATCACACGCGCTTCACACATGAGATGAGTCTTTTTTTTTTTTTTTTGGCTGAGAAACTGATGAGGCTTAGCCAAAAAAAAAAACCCTGTGTTTTTATTTTTTATATATATAATTTTTATTTTGAGAATCTAATTTATAAGTGGATAAAGTAATTTGAAAATTAACAGAAGAGTGATCCTATTTTTTAGGCAATGTTTTAGTGGAAGTTAGAGTTGTATTTTTACCGGATTGTCTTTTAGTTTTGTCTTTACTTAACCATAAGGGTGTAGGGGCATTTTTGAACCAAATAAATGAGAATTCCAAACAGGAGAAGCTCCTAAAATAGTAGTATAGATAATAACAACAATGGTGTATGAGACAAAATGTAGAGATAAAAAAAAAAAAAAGAAAAAAAAAAAAGAAAAAGAAGAAGAAGAAAGAAAACGTAATACTATTGTGTCTATTAAAATTTATCATCAACAAAACCTAAAAAAAATGGTGTCTATCTAAATATTTAAAAAAAAGAAAAAGAAAAAGAAGAAGAACAACAACAAATTGACAAACCGTAGAAATCAAAAAAATGGGGGGAAAAAAAAAAAGAAGTGGAAATTTTTTTTTTTTGATGGATGAGAAGAAGTTAAGTTGATATTAAATTATTAAGTTTTTGTGTCCATCAAACTTTATCCAAAGAGGAGATTTCAAATTAAAATTTTTATCAACTTAGAAATTATAAAAAAAGAAGATAAGAGTAGAAAAATAAAATTATATCTATTTTTTTTTTTAAATCTATAATTTTTTTTTTTTACAATTTAGTGAAGCCACTAGGCATAATCTCGACTTCTAAGTCTAACTTTTATAATATGATATGATAAAATATATGAATCATGTTTTATTAATCTATTGGTTATCATGTCCTATAAGAGCCAAATTTTGTGCTAGTGCAACACTTGTGTGGAAATTTGAATACTACTTGGATTGCAAATTGTAAATAGCATTTCATTTTCATACCAAGTGTTTGTTTGAGAACAGTTTATTTAGCTTTTTGTTGAATTTTTTTGGCTGAAAGTATGCTAAAATATACTTGTACCTTAAAATAATTTGAAAAAAATGAGAAAAAGCCAAAAAAAAAAAAAAGTGAAGTTTTAAAAAGCTGTACATAAATTTTTTTTTTTAAAAAAACTAAAAGCTAAAAATTAAACTTATAAGCGGATTACAAACATACTCCAAGTATTCATTCCCTAGAATTTGTTTACAAATTTGATTTGAACCTTTCAAATTTCAACAAGTCCTTGGACTTTTGACATGAGACCTGACGGTTCAGTTATTTTTCTATTTTATTGTGGTATGTCGGACCAAATCTTGAGATTAAGGGTCTGTTTAGATATCACTTATTTTGCTGAAATTGAAAACTTATTATTGAAAATACCATAGGTAAAGGTAAAAATTAATTGAAATAATACAATAAGACCCATAAATAGTACCAAAAAGTACAATGAGACCTATAAATAGTAGTAAAAATAAACTGAATAGTAAATTAATTTATAATTTTCATCCAAATCTAAACGTACACTGAGATTTTGTGGAGCTCCCGTTACTTTTCGGGGCGGAGTGGAAGAAAGGGAGGAGATTCTTGAGGAAAAGGATCCAACGAGGTTGAAAGAATTGAACGAGGAGCCCAAGAATCTTCTTCAACATATTTTTCTTGGTTTGAGAGAGACAATTCAGGATCTGCGAATTCTTTTTCTACTTGATTTCTATTTTCTAATTCAAGAGTTTCTCATTCGATAGTGTAAAACTTTTTCTATTTTCAGTGATGCTTTTATGTTCATTAACATTTTCGTTCAGTGTAAACAATGAAGTTTAGGTTTCAAACATAATGATATGTTCTGACACAAATGGTTTATAAGGATTCAGCAAGATGATGTGATTCGAATACAGGACCTTCCTAATATTTATTAATGCTCAATTATGTAGCTTAGCTGGTTTACTATAGAGCATTAATGCCCTTGAGGTAAGCTCTAGGTCCATGCTAGTAAAGATTAAGTACTAGACAGATTTAGGCAATAACCCTTCATACGTTTGGAGAAGCTTGCTGGCTGCAAGGGAGGTGATTAGGGAAGGTTTAATGTGGAAGGTAGGGGATGGATCCTCCATACAAGTCTCAAACCATAAATGGCTGCCAAACAGACCGGTGTTCCTGGGGACTCCTAGACCTCAAATGTATGTAAATGAGTTGATTGATAGGGCCACAATGCAATGGGACAGGGAGAAGATCTTCGATCTGTTTGCCAACAGGACTAGGATGGGTATTTTATCTATTCCCTTGGCCAGCAACTCAGCCCGTGATGCTCTTGTTTGGAAGGAAAATAAGTCTCAGACTTTCACAGTGAAATCAGCCTATCAGGTGGCTTGCAAGCTGAAGGAAGCGACCTGGGTTGAACATTCTGCAGCAGCTTCAGACTGGCATATCTGGAGGAGTTTGTGGAAGCTAAATGTCCCTCTGAAGGTTCGAACCTTTGTATGGCGGGCATGCTCAAATATATTGCCTACCAGAGATAATCTCCATCGAAATAAATTGAGAGTGGACCCAAGATGTGAACTGTGCTGCCAACATCATGAATCAACTGGTCACCTATTGTGGGAATGCCCATTCGCAAGAAATGTATGGGCTTTATGCAGTGGGAGGATTCAGAAGTGTTCAAATGAAGTTCAGGACTTTTTTCTGCTATTTCGCATGATGGTGAGAAGACTTCCTCAAGCTGAACTGGAAAAATGGGCCACAGTCTCCTGGGCGTAATGGAATGCTCGAAATAAATTTTATTTCGAGCAGGTCCAACTCCACCCAAGAAAGATCCTTGATGGCGCCCCTGGATACTTAGCAGAGTACCAGCACTTTTTGTCTGCACAGAATAGTGCTGTACATGGAGATCAACCTGCTGTACATGGAGATTAACCTGGTGTACTTTGCATGTAATACCCGTTAGTCCTTCTCTGTACACTGCTGCATTTTGTAGTCCTTTGTCTTGTATGATGCCCTCTGAGTTATCGGGTCCAGTGGGCTTTAAGTTGTATACCACTTTCATATCAATAAAGTTTTTCTATCTTTCCCTCAAAAAAAAAAAAAAAAAAAAAAAGTACTAGACAGTCTAGATTCCAATATAGATGGGTTTGATAATGGATTAGATTTCTGTGACTGTGATAGTGACCAAGCATATGCTCATTGTTAGAGTATTTCTTGTTTAATTGAAAACCATATCCATTATGACTCAGAAGTGCTGATTAAATCCAATAATGGGCATACCATGATGTCAATGGTTTCCTTATTGCGCTTATCATCAAGTACGTTGGTTACTTGCGTTTAATCAAGGTCTGATTACCAATTAGTAATGTATTTTGTTGTTTAATATGCAGATCAGAAGTGTTTCTTATTAATTCACTTCCATTACATGCCAAGCGCGATCATTTGAAGAACCTTTGGTAAGTTTCAGAGGGTAGCACAAGAAGGTAAGAGTACTGAATTTTAGTAGTCACTTAAACTTTCTTTATAAGTGGTAGCATATTTCTCTGCAATACCACTTCCTCGAAATTTAGGACTTACATGGGACACATACTGTTCCTTAAGAGAGAAAATGAAGATGTAACTATTTTGTAGTGGGGTTGGCCGAGAAGAAAGCAACAGCACCAACAAATGGTGCATTTATATATGTAGCTGGCTCAGCCTGCTGATAGTTATTCCGGTCATCAGAGAAACTGTCTTTGTTATCAGGACCGCCGACTATGGCGCCAGCAAGGACATTTGGATTGGGTGAGCTAGAGTAGAGGTATTGAAATCCATTGTTGCAGGCAATATGATCAGGGTGTGCATGTATAGATGGTAGAGAGGAGCCCCTATGGTGGACATGTTGTGGGTACTTCTCCCCAAACCCCACCATGTAAGACATCTTTGCTGGATTATCACCTAAAATGTAGTCAACTTGCTTCTTTGCGTGTGAGATGAGATTTTCTGCAGTGACTGTTGAACCACTACACGTGGCAACTCCTCCATTGGAGCTAAGATACTTGGCATATGTCAGGAGGAGGAAAGCTGTGGAAGTAACATACTGCAGATTGCTCTCACTTGCTTTGTAGAGCAGTCCCCCTGAAAATTCAAGTATTAGGCAACCATTTCACCATTGAGGTGCGTATCCCTGCCGGGGAAATTTGTTTTACTTCACATCACAGCATGGGGAGTCACCGTAAAAGAAGAAATTATCATCTTTATCAAGATGATGACAATTGGGAATCAGCCACACCAAATTTTTTTTGGGGTAAGGCTGTTTACCAATCGCCCCTCCTAAACTCTGCAAAAGTGAGAGTTTTGTACACGGGTTTGGGCACGAACTTTTTTTGTTGAGATGATGACTGGCCTCCCTATACTGTGGTGTAAAGTGCTGTAATTGTTGTTTGGACAAAGGAGCTGCACCCATAACATTGGCATTTCAATATGGCAAAAGAGGAGAGAGGGAAGGAGGTTGCTCACCAGGGGTATATTGCGCCTGGAAACTTGATGTTCCTGGAATTAGGGAGCATATGTAATTGTCTGAGTGTGCTTTGTATATCTGAAATTCTTGAGTAGTTCTCTCTAGAAAACCCTGTGGAGAGTTCCAACAAAGGTTATTTTTTAAGACCTTGAAAATAGTGCAGAAGTACCATAAGCTGAGTTTTGGAATAAGACCTTGGAAAGTAGAACTTTGGTCCCAGGTCGCTTGTCATCCCAACTGAAGGAATAGTCATCATCATCCGCGCCCAAAGTGTGGCCATTGGACTGAATGTAAGCCAAGTATGAGCTGTTCTGTGAGGCTCTATGAATCCATGAAGCACCCCAGAGAAGCTCATCCTAATTGATAAAACTGGGGTCAAGAACTTGGCGAAGTATAAACAAAGCTAGAAGCAAATGTAATAATCTTACATGGTAGCCTGAGTAAGAACAGTAAAATGGGCAGACAACTGAATTGAGAGAGTCACTGTAAGAACCTCTATGCCTATCTGCAAAATCAAATACCTGCATCATTGTGAAGAGCAATTGCTTGTTAATTAAGTGGATGAAACAGAGAACTGGTAAACAACGAATGCAATTTGTCAGGATATTTACTTTCATGGCTGTATGAAGCAATTTTGCCGAGTAAGAAGGGTCAGAATCTTTGAAGACTATTGAAGCTGCAGCCAGTGCAGCGGCCGTCTCTGCTGCTACATCAGACCCTGGGTTTTGATCAGATACCTTATAAACGTTGCGTGGCGTGTCCATATCTTCAGGCCTCTCCCAGCACCGATGATCCATGTTTGGATCTCCCACCTGCACCATTCAGCACCAAGCCATGAGCTTTTGAGCCCTTTTCTTCAAAACTAAGAATGATGTAGATAAGGTTATCTCTTTTATTATGTTCGTTTTTGCCATGCTTTGATGTAGTAAAAAATCTATTTATGTCATGTCAAAGTTGTATACTTCCATTGTGCCAACTAGCATTAACTGTAATGTTAGGATTCACCCTTGGTTTGAGTTTGTATATAGCATCTAAGTATATAATTATGTTTAATATATTTTACACCATTTTGCTGAATTAACCATAATCTTTGTTGGTGCTTAAGAGCATGTTGCTTTTGCTCACTTGGACATATAAGGTGTTAGGGGCTGCAGTGGAAGCTTTTAAAAGATAATCAGTACTCCATTTGATGGCAGCTCTGGCATTCTCAATCTGGTTGTGCATTGAGCTACCAAACTCAATCACACTCCATGCTAATAATGTAGTGGTGAAGGCCATTGGTAGGCCAAACTTGACATTATCTCCTGCATCATAATAACCTCCTACTAGGTCCACCTGAAATATATCCACAAGCAAGAAAACATTCAGTCATTTGTTTATAGTACATACTAAAAAAATATAAAGTTACACCCAATGCACAAAACTCGCACTACTGTGGAGACTGGAACAAGTGATTGGTAGTTATTTTAAATTCAACAATGACAAACCAAAGTAGAATTATTGTTACATGATAAGAAGAGCCATCTGACTGCCCGGAATCGCCCCTCCATGTGAGCCTTTGGTTTGAAGGCAATTTTCCAGACCTCTGTCCCTCAAAGAAGAGGATGGATTTCTCAAGAGCGTTAGAGTAATCTTGAGAAGTGAAGGCAGAGCAAAATAAACTGAGGGAACAAAGAGTTAAGCACAGAATGTGCATCATCATGGTAAATGTGGTGGCAGAAGCCATATATTTTTCTTTGCTTAATCCTTAAAGCCTCAATGGTCTAGTCTAATGCTGGTGGTTTAAGAGACTCGTGGGCTTGAATAAATTTGAGATAGGGCTGAAATTTATAGACCAAGGTAAAGCGGGAAGTTTAGCAAAAAAATACAATTAAACAAAAAAAAAAAGAAAAAAGAAAAAACAAGTAGAGGGAAGTTAGGATGTTCGTTGGTCGTTGAAATTGCATTTGTCTCATGCTTTATCACGGGATCAACTGCGCTGAACCGGGCGTTTAATTGTGGGGATACAAACAAACTTATCTTCCCTATCGGATATAAGAAACTGAAGAATGAAAGTCATGACTCACAAAATGACAAAATTAGGATATGGTAGAGATTATAATCATCGAGTAACGTTAGAGACACAATTATTTTTGCAACTTTTTTTCACAATTTCGGACCTAGCATATTGTGATTGGAACAATATCATTTTCTTGTGTGTCTATAGTTGATATCATTTTTAATGTGGGTTCCAGTTAGCTCAACTGGTAAAGTCTCTGATGGTTGTATAAGAGATCTGGGGTTCAATCTCTATCTACACTAAAAACTGATTGTTGTCTTAGTTTGATAATAAAAAGCTATCGTCAAGAGCGGACACTATATATTAAAACTCTCAAAAAAAAAAATATCATTTTTATTATGCAACAATCAATACAAGTCATGTCAATGATTGTGAATATAAATTAAAAAAAAAAAAATAGTGCACCCTGTAGTTATAGTTAATTCTCTTCATTTTTTTCAGGGTTTTGCACAGAGAAAGATTCAATCAAAAGTCTTCTACAAACTGCTTGAACATTTGATGCCATAATTTAAGGCGCAGTACGGTATTGAATTTTGGACAAACATATCTTGTCCATTGCAACTTAAGTCACGGATACGTAGAAAAGTGAATCACGTGTGCCGCCGAGGCAAAAAAGTCGAAACTGTGAGAAGAGGTGGAAGAGGTTATAAAACAACATGAATGCACAGTTTTTTTTAGTTAAAGCGTCACTAGAGAGAGAGAGAGAACAAACACAATTCCTTATATCATGTGACTAGGTTTATTGAGTATACTATATTATCACGAGGATGGTCAAGTATTTTACAATTCTTTCGGTGGAAAAAATACCATAATCTTATTTGCAATTTCATGAGAGAGTCAGAAAGGTGCGGCATGATTTTTGGACTTTTGGAAGACCATGAGTAGCCAAAATAGGATTCTGTTTTGAAAAACATGCAGTATCATAGATGGCCGTGATGGCAGTGACCCTTGGTTGCTTTCTCCATTCATGACTTTGGTAGTAGAAATATTTCACATGTGAATTCCATTTGATTAGATATGGTAGAATTCAGATTGTGACCAATGAGTTATAACTTATTTGGCACCTTCTCTTTGTGTATCAGTAAGGTGGAAATTGAGGTCGCAGGTTTAAGACTCACAGGATGTGTGTATAACTTAGGGGGGCGTATGGTTCGCTGTGATGTCACATTATACTGTAATATTACATTATTGTAATCTTACATTAATGTAATCTCAATACAAGAATAAAACATTACATTGTTTAGGAAGGTGATGAGATTAAGATGATGTGATATATTTTGTAATTTTAGATTATGATAATGTTAGAAAAAATAAAATAAACTAAAAACCTTAATGTCACATCATTGTAATGTGCATTACATTAATGACACATTATAGCGAACCAAGCTTATCAATAAAAAGAATAAAATTGTGAGACGATCAAATATGTTGATTTTATGGTTCATTGTTCATATATAGGGTGCACTTGAGAGACTAGCAGTGTAAAGACTTCTGTTGTTTTATGAAAATTCTGAGGGACTGTTTTTGACTAAAGAAAACGATACTGCTTTGAGCAATACATATTTGTTTCTCTTTGCAGCAATAGATTTGAAATCATAAGTTTGTTACTTGTTGGCATTAGAATTTGTTTTTGAAATATTCGATTAACAAAAGGCCGAAAAACATCAGACAAATTTGAAAAAAATCCAATGAAGAATTTGAGACCTAAAATGGATATATTATCCTTGAAGATACTTTCAGCATTAGTATATCATTGAAGTTCCTTATCTGATGGGTTTTGGTTTTGCTTGCTTGGTGAATTTATTCCTATAATAATTTTGTCTTTTACCGACCAATGCAACTGCCAAAAAATGTTTGTTTCTTAATGTTAAAATTGCCTCCTTGCAAGTTTGAATGACCCATACATTTCCGGACAAAAGACAGGAATTTTTTTCTTAATGCTAGAGTTGCCTTCTTGCACATTTGAATGTCCCCTACATCTTTGGACTGCAGAAGAGCCACAATATTTTCCATGAATTCAGCCAAAAAAGGCAGGCTGCTTCCTGCATCTATTGTACTTCCCTTGCATTCAGCCAAAAAAGAAAAAAATTTGTATATCCCCTTCAATTTCACAGATAGCTAAAGTTATGATTTGCCTACTATATGAACACCACATCAAGAATCATGTGTTGCTGGTACTGGACCAGTAACTACTAACAAGTCAGCAGTCTTGGGCATTTCATCACTTTGCAATGATTTGGTTCCCCAATTTTGTAGGGAAGTATATTGACATTAGACAAACAGAATTTAGTAATTCTGGGGACAGAGGAGGAGAGAGATGTTGACTATCCAGTGTTTTGAAACTTAATAGCTATGTGCTTGGTACTCACTTCATTCATTCTTCTCCAATCAACTATGTATGTATGCACCTGTAAGGATACTACTCAAGCAAAGGTACGACAATATGACAAAGAAATTGCTAGAACTATTTCAAGACGTTAATACTATTTGTAGCATACTAATGAACTTCCTTATCTCATGCTGTGGAAAACAGAAACTCATTGCATAGAATTCTAACTTCAAAGAGATGAATTTTCCTCCAGCAGCATCAAGAGAACTCACTTAGCTACTGTCTATCTTGAGTAGAGTACTTTGTAAATTTCACCTAAATATTCTCTAGATTGAGGCATTGTAAAGCCTTGACAAATACAGGTCTCACTGCCATTTCTTTAGTTTTGAATATTGATTAGAAGCAGTCTGATAAATTTATGTTCATATGACGAATCCTCTGGCTCTAAATACAGGATTTCCTATCTATTGTCTAGGAAAGAGCATAAGTATAGAAGTATGATTAAACCTAATTAAATTTCAATGTGTTGGATGCTACCATTTTTAATTCTTACTTTCTCTGATATATTGGAGAAAACTTGTACAATTTGTTAATTGATGGAAGGGCACAATCACCCCTGTGACAGCTGTAATGTATATCATAAATGTCTCTTGAATATAAACCAAGAACACAATATCTGTACAGTGAAATCACAAAAAGAGTGAAATATCTAATTCTCCAATAGGAGATATCAAAAAGAGTGAAATATCAGTCTCAGGCTTGTAGTTTAGGACAAACACTGGAGCTGGGATTTGAGATGGAGCCTGCAAATGTTGCTATAGTTAGGAAACAGAAAAATGTTAAATGTCCATGGACCACATAATAGAAATTTTACAAACTTACAGATATCTGCATAACAAGGCTGTTTGGACACAGGATCCTCTTCAAATGGGGGTGGAACTTGGCCGTACACCATTTCGCAACTCATATCTTCAAAATCTGAGATGAACATGGAAAAGTGGATACATTAAGTAAGAATCTGCCTAAATAATCCAGAACACAATTATTTTTTTCTTCTTTGGGTGTGGGTGGGAGTGATGAATGATTATTGAGATACAGTTTTCACCAACATGTAAACTGATATTTACTACAGAACAATAGATCTCTTTATAGGATTTCAATAGAAAAGGAAAATTTTCTGACCAATCATTAGACCAAAGATATAAGGTGACATACTTGGTATCATGGTTAATGGAAGCCCAAATTCATTGGTGAAGAAATCTTGAGTAGGAAACTTGCACATGTTCACGCACATTCCTACACACCCGCTGTTCTCCAGATACCTTGGTGGGGAAGAATGTCAAAATTGGAAAATCATTGTTAGTTTTTTATTCTATATGATAAGATCTTCTAATAATGATTGCTTCTGCTTTAAGAATGCTGCTTCATTTGACTGCTGCCAGAAAGGATCGAAAGAAAGGAAACTTGGAACCTTCTATTTTCAATGTTTAATGTAAAATGAAAGTTAAATTATTTCTTAGAATTTTGATTTTACCTGCACTTCTTTATAAGAACTCCACTCTGTTGCTTCACCCCATCTACCTCTACTTCCACAACCTAGTGGATGCATGCTCACCAAATTAATATAAAATAAAGAAAACTAAAAGAAGCAGCACAGAAATCTCAGAATAAAAGATGACATATGTCTAGCTGGACATGCATGTAATTCATGTAAGAGAAGAATGAAAAACAAGTGTCCTTAATTCTAGTATCAAGTTTAAAAGGAAATCAACTTGGATATGTACAACTAAACTTTAATATTCTATATGGTATAATTCTTCCAATGGGAATAAGTGTGCACATTGCTAAATTTGAGAGAATTCTCACTTGAGGAATACATGTTTATGAATATATAAGAGAATGTGGCAGCATAATTACCTCAGATGGCCCAACTAACCACTGGAAGAAGGGCACTGTCAATGCTGCATTGAATTCTGCAGCCCACTTTGTTGGAGGAAATAATTTCTTGAACTACAACAACAATAAACTGAGTCAAGCTATATCTTATATGAGTTGTAACAAGGTTTAGTAATTTAGTATTTCTAATTAGAAATAATACTCTCATTCGCACTTCAGATATACCAGGACAAGCCATGATAATCTCTATTTGAATAGATTAAACATAATAAGTCAAAGTTGTATCTAGTGTCAACTTCATTTAAAATTTTATATGATGCGACAATCTGAAGAATATTATTAGATTCAGGAAATAAAATTATAATCGTGAAATGGACTATTCCAAGACAAACGGAGAGAATCCTGTTTTATGCCAACTACCGTATCTTCTATGTGTTATTGACCATAAACCATTTAAAAAAACATGTAAACACCAACTGAAACCAAGTGAGAGAACTGAAAATATAAGCATTATTCATTATCCACCTGAGCAGGCGCACCTGGAGGGAGCATAGACAAAAGCACCTCACGAACCACTTGCTGTTGCTGCACGCGAGACCTTCCTTGCATTACTCTCTTAGACACTTCCACAAAACTCTCATAATCATGATCCCACCACCCATTCTTCTTAGTTTCTGTCCCAGCTTTTGCAGGAGCTGCAAACTTCTCCATCTTCCTAGCAAAGAGTGTCATGAATGCCCTCTCAAAAAACCCATCATTATACTTCGTTTTTTGTCCTAAAGGAGCTGGCTCTCCTGATGGCTCTGCAATCCCACATCGCATAATATTTCCTTTGCTTGGTCTATGGCTATGCAATGGAAAATGTTGAGGAGAAGGCCTAAACTGGACAACTTGAAGGCTTAGAACCACCATCAAGTTTTCAGTGTATTGATTTTTGTCCAAAGAAATGAAAGTAAAGCTCTCAACTGAGTACTAAAATGAAGACCACATAACACATAAACTGCATTGAGGTTTATACTTTTAAGGATTCTCCTTGTTCCTTTTACTATTAACCTTCAATAAGATTTATGTAGTTTCTGGGGATCCAGGAAGGCTATAATGAGGATATGGTTGGTTGAGTTTGCTTTGTTTCCATAGGACAAATTATGGCCATACATGCCACTTTTATCTATCCCTCTTTTTACATCTTAATTATTTGATTTTTCCCCCCCTTAAATTTTGTGGAATGGCTAAAGTAGCCTCATTTATATGTATCAATTTCAAAGCACATTCAGGTATTTTGGAGATTTTATTGCTGAAATTGATGCTTGAGAATGAGAGCTATATAACGCTGGCCTCAAAAAATTGTGATCCTGAAGTAGAATTAAGCAACAGTATCAGGATGGATATGAGGCTAAAATAGATGCCACGATTGAATTTTATAAACTATAAAACCATGTGAATGGGGGGATATGAGGATCCAAGTCCAACCCAGGCTTGTATTCCTTGCAATTGAGCACAGACTGCACAAAAGATTTAAGTCATTTTCCCACGGCAAATAACACTATCATTGTAGACTACAATTTGTATATTTTATGAATTGATACAGCTCTTACAAGTGTCTTTCTATGGAAACTTTATATGTGCATTCTAAACTACCAAATTCTGCCATCAATACTCTAATTCAATTAATTTGCTATTTCACCCAATTGTTCAAATGCTTGTCAAATTAACATTTTTTTTTGGCTATCTAATGTGTTGGAGGAACTTTTTGCCAAATTAGTTAGGAAAATTACATTCTTTATAAATTAATTGGGAATAAAGTGCTGATAATCCGAGAATTGGAGGAGGAGAATTTAAACTTGAATATCTTCATTTTGAAAACACGAGGAGGTACTAAATAAATTACAAAGCTCTTGACTTGTAATTGATGATGCACCTTACAAATAAGTCGTAGTAGTTTTTAATTAGCCATTCATTTGTTCATTGTTTTGGTCCAGAGTCCAGACTAAACTGATGTGGGCTCAGCAATGTTAACGCTGCTAAGGTTGGATCTCTGACTCACCAAATCATTTCGAGGTTCGGTCCAACAAGTCCAAGCCCAAGGAAAAACAAGGCATCTCTTCGTATTTGTATTTAATATAAGTGTTACATCATTTTTTTTTTTTATATATTTATTTATGAGAAGAAAGTGTTACATCATTTAATTAAATTGATTAGGACTTAGTTGACTCGTCAAGTATTACCATAAAGACTAGGCTCCACCATTAGTTGCCGTAAAAACAACTCTACCTAACATATTTTTGTTATTTTTAAATGTTATTATACGAAATTAATGAAATATGAAAAGATTGTTGTTGGGATACAATTACTCCCAGGCCTTCCAATTGACACAAACCAGATAAAGAGGCCCATCCAAGTCGCATTAAAGGCTTTCGAACAAAATCTTTTTGTCTTATTAAGAATTTAAGACGGTTTTACTTTATGTTCAACAACCATAATAGGTCTGATATTCTTGGCTGATGATTATTCAATAAGTATCAGGGGGTGTGGATGGGCCAGAATTATAATTTCTATATTGTATAAAAAAAATTATAGTATGTCTGATTTTTTTTTTTTTCATTTTAAACTTTGACTTTTTTATAATAAAAAAAAGTATAACTATACAACAAGAATAAATTGAAAAACACACATTGGAAATAGAGGATTGTTATTCAAGGCTTTCATGCACTCTCACAAATTCATCAACATTATATAAAGTACAATTTCATTATTTGCTCAAAGTCATTTTTTATCTCACATTTAAACTAATAAATTAGCAGCAAAATAATAAGCGCCACCAAACACACTCTAGAATTCTTATAATTATAAAATTAGTGGCAAAGCTAAAATTTTAGTTTAAAATGGGCAAAATTGAAAGACAATAACGTATGTAGTGTTTGTCTCTATGGAAAAATTAAATAATAAAAAAAGAAAGAAAATCATATTTTATTAAACATTGCCGCGTATTGCACAGGTTATTGATTAATGTAACCTAAAGAAGTTTTATTTATTTATTTATTTATTTTTTTGAGAAAAACAAAGAAGTTAAAGAGCTTAAACAAATAGAAATTCAAATATATTAATATATCATTTTTATCTTTTTATTTCAAATATATTTGGGAAAGCTTTTCTTTAAGACCCTTGGGATGGAAAACTTATTTCATACACCAAGTGTTCTATACCTTTTCACATAAATGCAAATTCCATGTATGAGAATCAAATGTAAGGTCCACATTTATGATGGCTAAGGTGTTTTTTGGCTGGAAAGAGGAAATTTCTCACCCTCGACCCTTGGCACTGGCCAGTGGAGGAGCCATGTTAATAATCTCCAAAAATACACACATTTAATTAGTTAATGAAAAATAGGGATATGTATAATTTTATTTTTAAAATAAACTTTTTTACGTATATGTATGTGAATGGTCAAATTAGTTGGGCTTATAACCCCCTAAATCTTTTATTTTTTATTTTTTATGGGAACCCCCTAAATCTTGATTATATATATATATATATATATATATATATATATATCAGCTATTTAATTAAATTAATTGAACATTCATAAAATTACAATAAACTTGTGGTTATTTTAACAATTATCTAAAAAATAAATGGAAAACAAATAAGGATGTAGTCCTTACACTTTACGTATTGTAATTTAAATAAAGATGTTTAGTTTTGTCGTAAAATTTGTCAAGTTTAATAAATGCATTTTTTACACTACTAAATGCCGATACGGTAGGAATATAAAATATACACTTTTTTTAAAAAAAAGCTTATGTGTAGTATTGGAGCGCATTGGACAAAACACAAGAGTGACATGTGGACGTATGTTGTATCCATGTCACATGCAATTTACCAAAAAAAAATTTTAGAAATATAAAAAATTTCACAATTTTTGCCAAAATTTATTATATGACGAGTTATGAGTGGTGGGTCTATTGTGGATCCACCACACCTTCATTACTCACAACTCATTATATGACGAGTTGTGTCAAAAATTGTGAAATTTTTTTAATGTTATGATAATTGATCTTTACTGAATCAATACACCAAATGCAAGCACTCAAGGGGGAAATTTTAATATGTCCTAAAGAACAAATTCATGGTTCTATGTATGCATAGAGATGACATAGAAGAACACTTCTCAAATAAATAACACACTCTCTCTCAATATTACTTTGCTCGTCATTGGTTAAATATTTAGTAAGAACCACATGCAGGCTGAAACCAAAAATGGCTTCTGTTACCACTCAACAGCTCATCTCTGTTCAGTTTCACTGCAAGTCAACGTTTAATCGTTTTCCATATATATACACATGGACTTCAGCCAGGGTTGGACCATTTAGAAACCTTTTTTTTGGGTCAAAATCTCACAGCATTGGGAAGGCAAAATCATGTGCAGGTCAGCATGTGAAAGAAATAAATCATGACACCGATTTCTGTGTTTTCCAGTGGGCTTATTTTAATTTCCCTGGCATTTCAAACCTTGAATTGGACTTTTGGAACTCATTCATGTCTGTGGCTCACTTGTCACGTTAACGAGGTCTGAAATTTAAGCTGGCTGTCTCAGCAGCATAACTATATCTTTAATCAGTATTGTACTATTGGTGGTGGTTGACTAACAGAGTAAAAGTTTTTTAAAAAATCAGCTAAAAATTAAAAAAAAAAAAAAAAATGTTATGGGGAAGCAATGGTCAACCATCTAGTTCGAATCCATTGATGATGGTTCTGAAAGAAATTATTCTAGCAACAAGAAAATAAGGGAGGGGTTGACTTCTCTTGGGATTTAATAGCTAGCTGTGTCAGAAAACCGTTTATCTTTGTTTATTCTGATGCTGCCATGCATTGAGCTTTAAATGCCAGGGAAATAAAATTTCTGGAATGATGCTTCTTCTACTAATTGTTAAATCTTGGAGATAATATTACTGCTTTGTTTATTTCATTCATGGTTTCAGCCTTTCAGGGCTTTGGTTGTATCACATTCTAAAGCCAAATGATATTGGTCCATATGGAGTTTTGTTGCTTATAAATTAAGGGTAAGGGTAAGCGTAGCAGTAATGAATCCAATGTTGTGTTATGTATGGCATCTCACAAATGGACAGATCACAAAATCAAGAGAAGCAATTAATTGATATTTTTTTGAGAAAAACTAACCTCCAAAATGCAGTTTAACTGAATAATATGATTTTCATCATGTTTTCTTATTCAATGTTAAGTCCTATAAATAACCGTACACCCGTGGTGTCACTCCACAAGTATAAGTGCTTGTGCGGTGTGGGAGGCAAGAGTCAGGGTTCAAGTCTCCAGAAGGGAGCTTTCACACATATATACATTCAGATTAGGTTAGAGTAGAATTTCTATTTTGTATATATATAAAAAAAAAAAAAAAAAGTCCTATAAATAGATGATTTTACATTCATATTATTAAAAACAAAAAACAAACATAGACTTGTCTTCTATTAGAATTAAATAAGATTTAGGGATGGGCTCCTCTCCTGTTATTGTTTCTCCCGTTATCTCCAATTTTAAAGCAGATGCATTATATTTGGCAGTTATCTAATCTAAGGACGTTCATTAAGCCACATCACATGAGCAAAATTTTATCCCATTTAACAAAGATTAACACAAAACTCTACTTCTCAAACTCAAAATTTTCACATAAAACCATTTCACTAAGGTGCGGTTTGGATACAAATGATTTCGCATTTACGTTTGTTTGTTTGTTTGTTTTTTTTTTTTTTTTTTAAGCGCCTCTTGCATTGTTCATGGGACATGAACAATGCATTTAGGCTTATGAATAGTAACTCGCATTGTTCATGCATGCGGATTACACTGTGCAGGAGACATTGTGCACTGTTCACGGGACCCACAACCACTTTATTCAGAAAAAAAATAAATAAAAATGGGTTCCACGGTACTATTTACTCATTTAAAAATTATTTTACTACAGTGTTTTCAGTTTTTAATTTTCAGCAAAATAAACTGTATTCAAACGGACCCTAAAACCTTTGAGCAACCCGTTAAAATATCTACCAATTCCAAAATCTTCTAGTCATTTGAATTCCAGCCCAACAAAGAAGATTTGCTTTCTACTGAGTGTACCCAAGACAAAAATCTTCACATCATTTCAGCTCTAGTGAGACCACAAAGTAGAACCCTTGTTGATTTCAACAACTTGAGTACTTGATTGGAATTCAAAGTTCTGAATTCCAAAAGATGCTCAATCATTCTTTGCATTATTCCTTTGTGTTTCTTTTTTCCCCCCTAGTTTTTATACCATTTTGCTTATGTGATGTGGCTTAATGAACATTCTTAGATTAGATAACTGCCAGATATAATGCATCTATTTTAAAATTGGAAATAACAGGAGAAACAATAACGAGAGAGGAGCCCATCCCTAAGATTTATTAAAATACCAACATAACAATTCATTCCCCCATTATATATTAACCTAACTCCAAATAACTATAAATTATAATCTTAAAAAATAGTAAAAAGCCATAAAATTGAAGCACATAATGTATTGTCATCATCCCAAACATAAGGATTCTTGTCATTTGACTCCTATAAAGTGAATAAATGATATCTTAAAGTAACACTAGATCCCTTGCTTGATTTTATACGTAGCTAATCAATTTTGGAAATTAACCAATTATAAATTAATATTTATTTTTGGTTAATTAACCTTAACCAAAATAAATAAGTCACCAATAATGATCAAAGTACAGTAAGGTAATTACTAAATAATACAATCAATTAAACTGGAAAACCGTTAGATGTATCCAAAGAAAAAATCACTATGTGCATTCCCAAATTCCAAGAAAAGAAATCACTAATAGAATTGAAATTTACTTCTGAGTCTTACCTATGATCCTAAACTCTACCCTATAGAAAGTTTACTGATGTGACCTCATGATTAGCTCTAAGTCATTTAAACTCTTCTACTCTAATTTTTCCCCTGAATCGTG
This sequence comes from Quercus tomentella, assembly GCA_028535165.1. Taxonomy (NCBI): domain Eukaryota; kingdom Viridiplantae; phylum Streptophyta; class Magnoliopsida; order Fagales; family Fagaceae; genus Quercus; species Quercus tomentella. The sequence goes on from JAPQVY010000155.1 coordinate 29,139,892, forward strand.
TCAGTGACTCCTAGGACAACCTTAAAGGTTTTGATATCCATAGCAAACATATTGGGATGGTTTTGTGGCTTCAACCTTGATCACCAAATAGACTCCGTCTTGAGATTTGAATTCTAAACTCACGTGTCGGATGAAAGTAGGTTTAGGGCTCTTTTGTAGCACATTGCACAAACTCTCTAAACCTCTCCTTTTTCAGTTGAACTTTAAGTTTCCTTTAATACTTACGTAAGTGGTGCACAAATTTGTAGACACCAGCCTATATAATCAACTTGAATTAAATCGAGTTTCTTATGTCTTGATCAAGTAGACCTCAATCAAGGGTCTGTTGAGAGGTCTGCATGTCTTGATCAATTGAGACTCAATCAAAGGTGAGTCGAAGAAATAAAGACTTCTCTTGACCTGATTCCTGAAACTTGATCTTATACTTGAAAATGCCACTACAAGTTTACAACTCAAACAAGATGCATGTCATGAAATTAATTTGCCAACAATTTAAACCTAACAGATATGGATCAAATATATACTACAAATTGGGAACAACAAAAACCTAATTTTATATATTCTATACTTCATTAATAGTAATTTACGCCCACATTTTGCAAAGTAACTATTACTACTTTGTGATAGGGTGTGAGTGGGGCCTAGAACTGAATATGGAATTGCAAGGTTCGTTAACTCAGATTTAGTTGATGATATTCATATTAGCAATGGAGTACAACTAGTCATATATACATTGGATGGTATAGCACTGAGTTGGGTCCTTGATTACAGAATTTTTTTTTTTATTTATGTTACAAAAGTTGAAATGTTATCTCTCCCACATTGTAATTATCAAAGTTATCAAAAAGAATAAGTTGAATATGTTGCAATTATTGAAGCTAACATAGAGAAGACTTGGTTGCAAATTTTCTTGGATGAATTGGGTAAGAAGCAAGAGAATAGCATCCTACACTATGATAGTAATAATGTTAGTCGTGTGTGTATATATATTATATGGGAAATGCTAACAGATGCCTTTAAGACAATGGTTAACAATTTATTTAAAGAAATTTTTTATGGGAAAAGAAAAAAAAAAAGCAATAAATGTTTTGATAGCATTTTTCATTTCTCATATGTTGATACTGTATTTTGTCCGCCCTTGATTTGCGTGCTGGACCTCGAAAAATCTAGAAATATTATTTTCTCTCCATGGGGCCACGAGGACATCCAGAATGATGTGGCACAACCCGTTCGGACACCGGAGCACCCAAAGTGCCTTTTTCAGCCAAAATGACCAACATGCCCAAGCCAAACTAGGGTTGACCGAAGGTCAAACGAGGTCAAAACCCTCACAAAACAACACTTTTCATAGTTTTACATTAAACCTAAGCTTCTCGGAGATTTTTGGCAACTTTGACCAAGTTTGACTTGGAGTTGACTCCGATGGGCCCTAGAAACCTTAATTTTGATTCGACCGTCAGAACGGATTGAAACTAACGCCATTACGAAGATTATCAAATTCTCATTCCAAAAAATATTCATGGGTCGAATCGGAGTTAGAATGGCCGAGATATCATGAAAACCGAGATAACACACCGATTCATGCACCGCTAACTTCCGAGAGCCATAACTTTTGATCCGACCGTTGGATTTTCAAGTTCCATACCTTTTCAGAAACAGGAAGTCAAAATCTTTCCAGGGATGTCAAGATCAACCCGATCTGGGGCTATTTGAGCCTCAAAAAACGTGTTGGGGCTATAAAAGGCCCCAGGCACCCTCCAGACCAAAAAAAAAAAAAAGAGAACTTCTTGGCTTTCTGCTCTCTACCTAGACGTCTTTTACACATTTTTCCTCTTTTCCAAACACAAAAAACACATCAAAACCTCTTGATTCCTCTCTTCATCAAAAATACAAGGTATTGTTCCTATACCCGATCTTCTTTTCCTTGGTTCTACACCTTGGAATTTGAGGTTTAGGGGTGTGGATGTAAATTTTTAGCCACTATCCACACTCCTAACTATCTAAATCTTTTTCTAGCATTTATCTTGTTCTTTGTGCTTGAATGACATGATTTATTGCTTCACGTTGCTTGCTTTATTTGTGCTTCTAGCCTAAATCTCCTTGCTTTTTATGCCTTATGCCATGTTTCATGTTTATATCTACATCCTTACGTGCTTTTATGTTTAGATCTACATGTTTTATGCTTTATGCCATATTTTCCTACGCTATGTTCCTCTTTTTGTTCTAGGATGATGTTAGGGTTACATGCTCACATGCTTGTATGATGTTGTTGGGTATGCCTTGCTTGGATCTATGTGTCTATGTGTTTATTTCTGTACTATATGGTTGGATCCTTGCCTTCACATGCTTGTATGCTTGGATTTGTGTTCTTCCATACTTTTATACTTACATCCACATGCTTAGATGTGCATTTACATTCCTACATGCATATTTCCATACTCATATGTGTAGATCGGTGCGTTTACATGCTTAGATCATTGTTCTCTACATGCTTTATGCCATCATCTATATGCTTGCGTGCTTCATGCCATGTTTATGTGCTTAGGCCTAGACCTTGTTTGTCATGCCATGTGCTGTTGTAGCCCTTTTGTCTCTTTTTCTTGTGTTTTGGCTTAATGGTTAGGTCCCGATCTAAACCCTATGGTCTTTGTCATCGTCCATACACCAAGGCCCATATCAAAGGGTTTGGATCATTCTTGTTTGCATGTCTATGTTTGCTTGCTTCTATGCTTTATCTTCCATGTTAGTCTCTCTAGTTCTAGGCTTTGCCACGCTTGACGCCCTTAGCGGGTTTGTGGTTGTGTGGTTATATCCGATGCTCGTGAGGCCTTGTTTGGATGTAACCATTTGGGATGCATCGCCACGATGCTGGTTGCTTCGTGCATACCTTTCCCCTTTTCCGCTCCATGCGATGATATGCTTGCCATGCTTGTTTATGCCACCCATTGGCTTTCTATGCACCGTTACATGCTTGCTTATATGTCCATGCATGAGTCTTGCTTGCCAGTGTGTCATCCATGCTTCGACACAATGAAGTTATGGACACCCGATCCAAACCTACATTTGTCCCTCGTGGACACCACCTTTTGTTTGCCTTTTTGCTTGTTTGTATTCTTTCTTGTTTGCTCGCTTGCTTGTTTGTCTTCTTTCTTTCTTGTTTGCTTGTTTATCTTATGGCTCGTCATGTCTCCTGCCATATGCTTTGCTTGCCATGTCTATCATGCTTATCTACTTTATGCCTTTTTCACATGCTCTACGCATCTCTTTCTTTCCATTGCTTGTCTACTGGTTTCTTATTCTTGCCTTTGCATGTACACACATGGAGTGAGGACGCATAGAGTTAGGGCACAGTTTCCTAGGCGCAAGTAGGAAGGGCAAGGATGCAAGCATGTCGATATAAGCCAGACGGCAATGTTCAATAGTTTTAGGGGTCTATCCTCTCCCATTTGGTTGTGTACTCTTTTAAATCTCCTTCCTTCCTCCCTCCTATCTCTCTTAGATGGGTTATATTAGGTAGATCATGCCATGTACCATTCGTCCTTATCTCTAGAGTATGGCGACCCTTGTTTACTTTCTTGCACCTATATTTTGGGCCATGCTTTAAGGATGTAGGCATTTACTTTCCTGCTTTGTGTGCTTGCATTGTGCATGATGTATATATATATATATATATATATATACCTGCTCGCCCCTTCCGGTGTGATTGTCACAGTCCATGTCACCTAAGGCAAAACGATGCCTAATTTCTACCGCGAAAGTATAGTGACATGTTGTTGGATTTTCGCTGTGGAAATCTGGTACTTTGCTCGAATGCCTTAGGAAAGTATAGATTGAGACCACATCCATTCAAAAGCCAAACCTCAAAACCCCCCATGCATGTAAAGCCCCAAAAGCCAATGCCAAAATCATGTTTTTTATTGCCAATCTCCGAAAATTAATGTTTTATCAAAACAAAGGACTGTCCTTGGACAAGCGTTGTGGGGTGCCTAACACTTTCCCCACACGTAACCAAACTTCTAGACTCAAGAATCAAGATTTTTTTTTGCCATCCACATTAGATTAGGAAAAATGCCCTTTTTCTTAGCCTAGGATCGGTAATAAAATAAACTTGAAACAGGTGACCAATCACACCTTAGAAAAACCTAATGATTGGTGGCGACTTCATTTGCCTTTGGTAATTCCCTTAAAATTTGGCCAAGATTCCTGCCACACTGCCAAAGGTAGACAAATACCTTCCTCCATCGAGAGAGAGAGCACTCAAAGCTCCGTGCAAACCACACGCACCAATCAATCAAGAAGGGGCCTCCAACAGGCCTCGCGCACGCGGGAGCGTCGCCACGGCAGGAGGTCGAACGAAGGCCCACGACGGCGGTTTTCTGCTCCGATCGAGGCTGGGCGTCTGCACCATAAAAGTGGTTTCAAAACTTTCCTAAAATGGACTTGTTAACCATTGCCCTATATTTCCTTTCTACCTACTGACAGTATGGATAATCTCCTAAGCAATTATAGCATTATCCACACCTTTCCTCCCTGGCACAAAGGCAGTTTGGTAGGACGAGACTAGCTTATCCAAGTAAGGTCTGATCCTGGCAACAATGATCTTGGTTATGATTTTATACACTGAATTACATAGGCTTATAGGTCTGAAGTTCCCTATTGTTTCTGGCACTTTGATCCTAGGCATAAGAGCTATAAGGGTTTGATTGAGGACAGGAGGAATCTTCTTCGAGTGGAAAATTCTTTTGATCTCTTCAATGACTGATCCACCAACCACTAGCCAAAATCTTTGGACGAAATCAGCATGAAGACCAACTTGACCAGGGGATTTGAAAGGCTTTAGGGACCATAGGGCTTGCTTAATTTCATCCTTATGAGCAAGCAAGTTGAGCATCTAGACTTCATCATCTAACAAGGAGGGAGCGTTTAGCTCACTCACCAGAATAACTCTAGAGGAAGAAGTAAGCTCAGAAGTGAAAAGTTTACAAAAACTATTTCGGATAAAGCTCATGACTGCATCTATGTAATTTATCCATTTTCCTTGGGCATCTTTTAAATTGAGAATTTTGTTATGTTTCCTTTTGATGAAAGTGGACATGTGGTAGAAAGCTATGTTGCGATCACCTTATATCATCCAATTGAGTCTAGACTTCAGTGACCACAATTCTTCCTCTTGGTTGAGAACTGAAACTAACTTCGATTGGAGCTTCTTTTCCAAATTAATGAGCCAACCAATAGATTTGATCGCCATTGTTCTTTGGATGCCATTTAGACGAGCCACAATTCTTCTCTTCTTGGTAAAGATGTTACCAAAATGCATCCGGTTCCATACAGTAGCATCTCTGGAGAATTTAGAGATGGAGTTGTATAGATTGCTCTAATTTGACCAAGCCTTCCGAACCACCTCAAGGAAGGTTTCATCTGATAGCTACAAGCTTTAGAACTGGAAAGGCTTGTTAAGCTTGAAGGTTGCCTGAGGTTGGAGTTCCATTAAAACTAGGCAGTGATCTAAGGAGCATCTTGTGAGATGGGTTACTTGCGCTTCCGGGTACGCACCACACCAGTTTGGATTGGCAAAGAACCTATCCAACCTTTCTTGAATCAGAGAAGTGATATCCTGTTTGTTGGTCCAGGTGAATCTAAGGCCTTGGAAGCCAAGATCTGCCATATTACAGATATACATACATTCCTGGAATAAAAGGGCTCTTGAAGGAATAATGGGTCTACCACCAAACTTATCATCACTAGAAAGCAGCTCGTTAAAATCACCACCAATAATCCAGGGTAAATTATGATATTGAGCAACATTAGATAAATTATTCCATAAGAGGCATCCCTCCCTATAACAAGGGCTAGCATAAATTGCAGAAAATAACCTGTTAGAGTTTGAGGAGATTACCTTAACAATGACATGGATCTCTTGCTCAGTACCAGTGAGGTTTGAGACTTCCACTCAGTCAGTATCCCACAGCAACCAAAGGCCTCCAGCATAGCCAATAGTGTTTATATGGAGGGCTCCTTGGAAAGGTAGCCTATCCGTAATTTCTTTAGCTCTGTCACTACCTATGTGAGTTTCCATGATCACCAGAATGGTTGGATCATAATTGGTAATTAGCTCTCTAACATCAAATTGAAAGGAAGGCTTCAATGCCCCCCTGCAGTTCCAGATTATGATATTTATCATAACAAAATGATGGGAGGAGGGACATTCATCAGTTGGGGGAAGAGATAACGCCTCTTCCCTCAAGTTCCATCCTATCTAGCGCATCATCTCTCTAGAAAAGCCTCTCTCTGGCATTAGAGTAATGCAATGCTGAAGAACCCCCATCATCATTTCCTTTCGGATGGAGTGTAGGTTAAATTCCATTATAGCGTGGAGCACTTGGATGATCTTTACAGTGTTCTTGTTCCCCATCACTGAGATCGAGATTGGAATAGATTGAAGCATCCTTCTCACTGTCAGAGAGAGGCTTGGAGCTAATTCGTATAAGATTGGAGTTGGAGTTTGCCTTGGCATATTCTTCCACACTGCGACATTAGTCCTTCACCTTTCCTGAACATTTGACTTGAACACCCACCATGGTTGCTTTATCAGGTTCCATGCCGGATCTTTTAGAGCTAGCATTCCCATCCTTGTACTGAGCTCCATCAACGAAAATATAAACTTCCAGGTCTTCGCCAACAATGGGTTGAACCAGCCCATTTCGTGAGTTGGATTTGCTCAAATCTCCTCTATAATGATGTTTGGGATCTTTATGATTCTGTCCTCTACTGATATTACCCACTTCCTTGTTGGAATTACTTAAGAACTAGAAACCACCATTTCTTCCATCTGGAGGTGCTGCCGAGAGGAATTTGGAGTTGGAGACAGAGAAGATAGAAATATCTTTAGTGGGTGCGGTAGGTAAGCTTAAATTTGGTTTAGCCCTAGTCTATGCTTTTCCAGATTTACACTTATTTCCACATTGGGTCTTAAAGGGGTTTGGGCTATGCAAAAATTCTTTAGATGGGCCACTACTAGTGCTACCAACCTTAATGGGCTCCTCAAGCCCAACCGCTTTTCTTTTTCCATCTTTGGGACTATCCTTATTCGTAGTTTCAGGTATTAGTGAGGCCCCTTTGGTCTGGATATTGGCAGAATTATAGTTGGCTCTAAAGGATGTACTGCCACTACCTTTTTTGGTGTTTCTGGCTCCATTCTTTTTGGGTGTCATTACCATCCAAGGACCAAACACATCCTCATTTGATTGCTCGGAGTGAGAATTACCCTCAGTGTTAGGAACATGATTGCCACATGTCCTTGTGTCTTGGCCATTCCTATCAACCTTGAGAGGTCCACTGTCCTTATCTGGCTTAGTCACTACTGGCGGCTTGATCGTGTATTGGCAAAATTCTCGGCGGTGACCCACATGACCACAGGAAAAGCATTGCTTACTGATGCCTTCGTAGGTGATAGTTTGTTGAAATTTCCCAATCTGAATCGTATTGATCAAAGGCTTGGAGGTGTCCACTTATACACAGATTCTGGCATACTGGCCTCTTGATTTAGTGGCTGTGTGCATATCTATGCGAAGGACAGTGCCAATGGCTTGACCAATTTCCTTTAAGACTTTGACATCATAGTATTCTATTGGCAACTTAGGAAGCCTGACCCAAACCACCATGAAAGCAATGTTTACTGAATCAGGTCTGAATTTTGGTTCCTAATGTCTAATGGAGAGGAAATGCTCACCTATAAACCAAGGACCTTTCTTTAGAACCAAGTCATGATCTTCTTTGATAGAGAATCTCGTTAGGAAGAAATCGCATCCCAAATCAACACAATCCATCCTACTTACTGGCTTCCAGAGAGCCATGAGTTTAGAATGTAAATACGAGAGAACCCAACAGTCCTCCCAAAGACTTTGACAATAAGGGCACTGGACTAGGGAGCTCTGATTTGTCACTTGAACTCCTTGGAAAGTTTGACAACTATAAAACCTTCCCTTAGAGTTTCAAGCTCTGTATCTGATTCCATATCATCGTCAAGATAAGTGGAGAAGTCGAAAGCTTGTACGTATGCTCCAGGGATCTCTCTAATAAGCTTTTCCTTAAAGGACAACTTGGGGCCATTAGGAATGGAGGATGAGGGATATTCAGAATCATCAGGTTTGTAGCTTGAGAAGGGGTCTGAATGATGAGGCTCCTTAAATTTTTTAATACTATGGCGAAGTTCGGCCTTTTCTTCGCGTGAAAGTTCTTGGGAACTCTTCATGTTTCTCCCTTTAACTTAACAGGCACCACACTTGTGTTTTAAATGTGAAACTTGAAATTCGAAGAAACCCTTGGTGAAATCCTTTTTCCTTTGTGAGAGGAACACCTAGTTTAGCCATGCAAGCTTGAATTCGATCATGTGATCCATACAAACTTGGATACCTAGTTCAACCATGCAAGCTTGGAATGGTCTTTCATAAGGGAAGTCTTGCATTTAGCCAATTTCCCTGTTGATCTTATCCAAATCATCATGTGCTGCGTGTCCTCAACTTTAACATCTATTCCCTTTAATGGAGGCATTCTTGAACCATTCCTGCCTTCAAAAGGAATCCGTCAAGGAGGCCCTCTATCTCTATACTTGTTTATCCTCTGTATGGAAGTTTTGGGTAGAATCATAGAGGATAAGTGCATCAAAGGAATTTGGAAGTCAATTTGAGCCTCAGTTGGTAAGCCTGCCTTCTTGCATTTATTCTTTGCAAACGATCTTTTGCTGTTTGCTAGGGCGGATGCAATTAATTGCCAATGTGTAAAAGATTCGCTCAAAGATTTTTGTATGATGTCGGGGCAGAAAATAAACTCTCTTAAGTAAAGTCTATTTCTCGCCTAATATCGATAGAGATGGAAGAGCTGATCTATGCAATATTCTCGAGTTTCATTCAACGTCCAATCTAGTAACTTATTTGGGCTTTCCCCTTAGACATGCTGGTTTGTCCAACCAAGATTTAAAATTTGTCTTGGACAGGGTCAACCAAAGGCTTGCCGACTGGAAAGCCAACCTATTATCTTTGGCGGGAAGGAAAATTCTTATTCAGGCTACCACCAGTGCCACCCCCTTTTACATCATGCAAACTACTCTTCTATTAGGTAGAATTCTGGATAATTTGGATAGAATGAATAGAAATTTTCTGTGGGGATCATCAAACTCTAAAAGGAAAATACATTGGTGGGATGGAATAAAGTGACCTGGCCCACAGAGGATAGTGGTCTTGGCACACAAACGGCTAAGGGAAGGAATTTAGCATATCTAGCCAAACTTAACTAGAGATTCCACACAGAAAAAGAAGCACTTTGGGCCTAAACTCTCAAAAAGAAGTATATTTCTCCTAGAAGAATCAACTCTAGAAATGAAAAAGCTTTTCTCAGTTCCAGGACTTGGAAAGCTATAAAGGCAGGTAAGGAGATATTTTCAAAAGGCACTTGATGGAGCCTTGGTCATGACAACAATCTTAAATTCTGGTTGGATACCTGGATATCAAAGGGACCGTTAAGAGATTTCATCTATAAGCCTTTATCTAGGGGAGAAGAAGATCTCAGTGTTGGGGATGTTGCCTCAGCCATTAGGTGGGACTGGAGGAGAATATCCATGATTCTACCTCCTAAGGTTTACATGGAAATTCAAGCGATGCCCCAAGCTTGTGTAGCTAATGAAGAGGATCGTCTCATCTGGGTTGCCTCATCAAATGTAACTTCAATCTTAACAGTGCCTATCTCTTAGCTGTCCAATCTGAAAATCCGATGGTTGCATTCAATGGAAAATGGATATGGAAGTTGAATACTCTCCCCAGAGTTCAATCTTTTATTTGGATGTGCTACCACAGGAGTATAGCAACTCGTGAGTGCCTCGCATCCAGAGGAATTCAAGTTGACATCTCTTGCCTTCTTTGCCACCAAGCTCCTGAGACCATTATCCACATCCTTAGGGATTGTAGCCCAGCTTCTAGATGTTGGAAGATTCTTGGAGAGGGGGATCTACCTTCAGATTTTTTCTCTATGGATCTTCTTAAGTGGCTGGATGATAATTGTACAACAACCAAGAATAGTCATCTTTGATCCCTTCCCTGGAGTACCCTCTTTACTTTTGGTATATGGACCTTATGGCAGCATCGAAATAGAGTGGTCTTCAAAAGCCAAGCCCCTTTTCAGAATGTCCATAGAGAAGTGATTCAAAGAGCTTCAGAGTATGTTTATTGTGCTCAAAAATTTACTAGCATAAAATTACGAGCAGAGCAAAGGATTGGATGGGAAAGACCAGGAAGAGGATGGCTCCTCCCTTGGCAATCCTAGAGTAGTTGGAGGATGGGGTATTGTACGGGATGCTTCTGGCTCTTGGATTCAAGCTTTTTCTAGGAAAATAGGAATAACTTCTAGTTTTCTTGCCTAACTCTGGGCTCTTAGGGATGGTTTATCTATGTGCTTAAATCTGGGTGTTAATGCTCTAGAAGTAGAGCTAGATGCCAAAGTAGTTGCTGATTTGATGAATCATTATAGGAGTTCTAATGCTGTAAACTCTTCTCTCGTGGTTGATTGCAGGCATGTGATTTCTCAAATTCCCCAAGTCAAGGTGTCCCACTGTTATCGGGAAGCTAATAGTTGTGCTGATGGGCTCACTAGGGTAGGAACACAACAATTTGATGATGTGGTATTTTACAATTCCCCTCCCCCTCCTTTGTTGGACATTTTCCTTTCGGACCTTTATGGTCATTATTGTACCAGGCTCTATTTTGACCAAGCTGTTTTTGCTTTTGTTTCTTAATTAATGAAATTATCCAGTTTACCAAAAAAAAAAAAAAAAAAATCAATTTATTTATTTATCAAGCAATTATTTTGATGTAGATTTGATGTTCTTGTTTGTCTGTGATTTGATTTCCACTCCCCTATATAGGTTTAATGTTACCTATTACTTCGTTTGCATGGCAAGATCATCATTTCTTCCATAATTAGCTAACATATATGGATCTCATCACACTTTTTCTTTTGGATTCAAGCACTAAAAAACTAGGGCTCAAGTTCTTAATCAACTTTGCAATACACCTCAATCCAACCTGTCCAGTGATGTCCAACTTAATACTAATCTTTAAGCATTACACACATATAGATACATTCAGCCAGAATCTTTCTTTTGATAGGTCACTATATTGAAATTTAGAGAGAAACTGATGATGAAAATGCTTAATTAACTGAATCTTCATTAAGTTGGATAATGATATTTATACTGGATTAACTATTTAACTAACTAACTAACAGAAATAACAAACTAAGCCACTGACAACTAACTTCAGCATCACATGCTCTGCACGTGGTAGAACCGCTTATTACATAACACAGAAAACTACTTAAACGACTTGTAGCTGGACTCGTGAATTCTGAATTCTATTCTCAACACACTAGCTAGGAGTTGTAGTTGTAAAGCTCACGAATGTTGACAGGAAAGCTAACGCTTTCATCCCCGTCTAGCAACATTTTGGCAATGATGATATTAGCAGCTTCTGTTGGGTGATATGCATCCCAAAATACATACTTTGATCGATCATCACACAGAGCAGAGGTTTTTGCATTAGGGCCCTTAAAGCAAACAAATGGTGGAAAGTTTCCTCCGCAACATGGTTCACTTGCATTCTCAAATCCTAACAACATCCACAAAAAATTAAAAAAGAATTAGTGGACTTGAAAACTATTTGAAATTAAACCAATAAATGGTTACAAAATCAAAGGAGTTTAAGGATTTAGGTTAGCTACCATATTGATGATAGTTTAGTATGATCCTCATGACAATGTCAAAGGAGTTGGCATATACAAAAATAGCTTCTGGTCCCAACTGTTGATTTAATTGATCCAACGCCTTGTTCAGTTTCTTATTGTAGCCTTGGATCAAGTCGTTCACTTTAATTGAGCATTTTCCACTAGCTAGTAAATTAAGTGATCGAACAAATGGTATGCATCCTAGTGGTCCAACCCCAACCACTATGAACTTTCTTGCCCCCAATTCATGTAATCGCTACACAAAACCATAGATAATAAATAATGTAATTGAATATCACCAACTTGAAAGAAGAAATATATTAAATGTTACTATATATCTATGTTCTTCAAATTATTATACCTTAAGCTGTGTGGTTAAGTTGAAAACCATATAATCTTGGAAGGTAGAGGGAGAAACCTTGTCACCTTCAAAAAAGGGTATTGATGGTTGAACATAATTCAATATGTCATTGGACCCAGTGGTTAGAGAGAAGATTGCCTTCTTTAAAAGTTCCTTTGTACCATTCTCTCTCATCACATTCACCATGTAATTTCTACTTTGCTCAAAATAGTTCACTTGCTCCCTTAATGGAACTCTCCCTATCTGGTAAGTTCAAAAAAATTATAAAAAAAATAAAAAATAAAAAAAGAAAAAAATAAAAAAAGAAAAGAAGTGGTTCTAGTCAGTACTTTAGAAACTCAATTGATCATCTTGTGAATGAAATCAAAGTTAACATATGCTTACGAACAAGGATCCTGTTTCATCCAGTATGCCTGAGGCTCCGGAAGCATAATTTATTCCTCTATGAATTGCATCAACTTGAGTGTTTGGGGCTAAGTAAGGTGGGGGAAATGACTTGGCTCCAAGGGCTTGACCTGATTTTACCACAATAAGCAAAATTTAGTATTACAATCTATAATGGTTAATAGTAAATTTTAGCATGATTTATGGTTAATATAAACAATGTTATCTTTTTTCTTAAAAAAAAAAATTAATAATTTGATAGTTCGAACAATGAGGAGGGAGAATTTGAGCTATGGTTCTCCTCATAAAAAAGAAGAGACAAGTGTTATCCTCTTTATGAACAATTAAATTTAACAATATATGATCATTTCTATATGAGAGTTCTAAGGATTGTGGTTAAGATGTATTTAATATTATTAAATAATAATTATATATATATATATATATATATATATATATATTTTAAATAAAGTCAAATTGTACACAAATATTCAAATGAAATGGGTTATATGACAACAAAAAGAAGGTAACATATGTTCAAGCGCCCCTTGATCATGTGCATATATTGCACATGACTTTAGAACACGTGTTACTTTCTTTTTGCTACTACATTACCCATTATGCAGCAATTACTAGTAAAACTTTTTCCTTTATTAATTCTTAACATGTGCCTTAAAGCACTAGTTAACAATACCTATAAAATAAGTGTGCGTTTGGATTGCACGTTTTGGCTGAAAGTCTGCGTTTGCGTTTGAAAAAGTGGGACCCACGGCTAAAGTTAGTTGAAATGATTTTGCTGAAACTATTTGCTACAGTGGTATCCAAACATAATTTGCTACCGTGTTTTCACTCTAAGCAGTCACACCGTATTATCCAACGTCAACGCTGAGAGTGAAAATTATTTTAAAATTATTTGCTATAGTGTTTTCAGTTTTCAGCAAAATAAGTAGTATCCAAACAGACCATAAATTGTGAAATTCACCCACTAAACTTATAATAAATGTCATTTTCGAGAATATGAATGGGGGCAGTTGGGGGCAACATTTGCACATATTTATTTATTTATTTATTTATTTATTTTTAGGATGCTGTTAACGGGTGCTGTACAGCACTCGTTAATGTGATAAAATTTTAAATAAATTATTCATGTTTTTTTAGGGATGTAGAGAAAACTGAATATGTATTAAATGTATGTCAGTTTAGATGGAGAAAGTCAAATCATTTTGTGATAAAACACAGCTGAAAAATAAAACTTTGCCAATTTTCTATGCAAGTGGGATTTGTGATAGATAATAAATGAACCACAGCTAGTTCATTAACAGATGCTAGCAGGTACCTATTAACAAAGTCCTTATTTTTATCATTCTCCCTACTTACCGACCTTGGCATTAATGCCTTCTAATACTTTTCAGCAGATTTCTTTACCTAAACTTATTGCCAAAAAACTGTCATAGCATATTAATAAGAAAAATTATAGAACCACAATCAATTATAAAGCCTTAATTTTAAAAGAAAAAGTAAAGTACTCCCATATATAGTAACAATGTACCATAATGTCAGATTTATATATATATTTATATATATTCTCCGATTTGCTGTCAACCACATCATTTATACTAGAACTAATAAGCTCAACACCGATAAAATGGTGTCGGTACCTACTGAGTGACTTGTTACTAGCGAGACCAATCAATAGAGAATGAGACAGTTTCAACTTTCAATGGAGTGGCTAATGCCAAATATTATGTTCTAGAAGACCAAAGTACCAAACACACACTCAATGTGGGTTTGGTATTTTATTTTGATTGGTTTATTTCACTTAAGAAATAAGCTTCATAAAAATGTAGTTAAGAAAAAAAGAAAAAAAAAAAACAAGCATGTAGCATTACCCACAATGTCTGATATAGTTCGACCATTGGTGAATCTGCCTGTGGGTTTTCCACCAGAGGGCTTGAAATCAATGCCATAAGGAGGTGAATCTGCCTTTGAGAGTGTGAAAAGATAGTCATTGTTTCCAGCATCAACCAGAGAATCTCCAAACACAAATGAAGTAAAAGAAAGACATGGCAAGATATGCAAGGAGATAAACACAAAAATAACGAAGATCTTCATTGTTTTGAAAATTATATTGTAATTTGTAACCTTAACATAGTTAAATAAAATAGGATGGTTGAGTAGGTATCATGACATAGTGCTAAAGAGAAGTAAATACGTATGGCCTGCCAAAGCAGGTAAGGGCATCTTTGAACATGTCTCCCCCTCGTGGGAGACTAGGTCTATGAAATACTGACATATTACATGTGTTCATGACCTCATATTTGGAACAATGTTAGATCACACAACTATTTTTTTTACATTTTTACAGTTTGTTAAGGTGTCATTGCTTCAACATCATTTTTACATGGAATAAATTTACTATATTATCTTTACAAACTAATGTGTAATCTAAAAAGTCATTTAGAATTTATTTATAGTTTTGCAAGTGGAACCGAATTTTCACATCCTCTCTTACATAGTATTGCCACTTCACTCAACAAAACCCACCATAACTCAAAAACACAAGAGAGGGTGTAAAAATTCGATGAAGTTTTTAGTGTGAATAAATAGACTTGTTGGTTTATTTTTTTATGTTGATGAAGTGGCACCAATCACTTTATTATCACATTAATTTTTAAGTTTTTTTTGTAATAAAATTTATATTAGTTTTAACATTTTCCTTTTATGCCAAGAGTTTTGTAATTTAACTGGAACTTCTTGGTATTTCTAAGAGATCATTTCCCCCTCTCCATTGTCGCTATAGATTTTTTTTTTTTTTTTTACTTGAGTGCACAACTGAGTATTGACATTACCTTTGTTATACATTTACCTTTGTCATATATCAATCACAACATGTTATGTCAAAATCAATCGTAATATGAATTTTAATCAGCTTAATTGATAAATTCTATTACCATTGAATAAAAAATGTAAGATTCAAACTATATCTACCCAAAAACTCATTGATGTTTTGACGTAAAAATAACAATCATATCTTTAAAAATAATAATATTATGAAAAAAATTTGTGTCCAAGATTTAATGACCAAAAGAAAGACCGTCCATTGTTTGATTAATTAATTAAGTGGGCTCCCTACTAGCAAGGCTGGTATGACAAACGTTAATGACGTCTTCTACTGAGCAATTGGGAAGACTATGGATGGAACTAATTAGTGGCTTATCATTTTCACAAGACAACATTTTCGTGTAGACAGCCATAGATTTACAGGGTCCCAGTGGGTGTTTTACTTGTTAGACTGCATTAATTCATGTCTCAAATCTCTCGATGATTTTTACACACAAACTAAAAGATGCACATTCATTTGTCATTTTGAAATTACCACAACTTCTGTTGTTATATATTATTATATCATGATCTTCAATATTCTTTATTTTATTAATTCCCAAATTAAGGACAAAGGAAACCGAAAGGAAACGAAAGGGAAAAAAAAGCATAACCACATTTGACCTTATAGAGAAAGATGATGCAAGAAGAAATGACTCAATCTGTATTTTGTTACATATTGTGCTATTCTTGAGAATCACAACAACATCACTGGAGATCTCCAGTACAACATTACGCAACATATATTATATATATAGTCCAAGAAGCACATATAATTATCTCATTAAAAAAAAAAAGGGATAATGTGAGGGAAAAAAATGTTTGTATAATGAAGAAATTACTGATTATGCTGAAATATTAATTAATCAAATTATTTATCTTGTAGAATTGAAGAAATTGCTGTAACATCGTAAGGATTTGTACAGGAGCTTAAAAAAAAATGTTTGGCTCACTTCAAGTAATTTTTTAACTAGAAATGTCTTTTTGTTTTAAATGTACAATTACAAGTGGTAATGAGTTTTAATCTCCACATTTTATTTAGTTAGTGGATGATGTAACAATTTCTCATTAAAACAAAAAGAAATTCCAGTTAAAAAAGTACTGGAGATAAGTCGAACTCAAAAAAAAAAAAAAAAAAAAGAAACTGTAGCATAATCCGCAACGGCAGCGGAATTATGAAGAGACAAGGAGGGGGGGGGGGGGGGGGGCACCACCAGGTCCCATAAAATTTTTTTCAAATTAAGATTTGAAAGTTTGTGGGTCCAAAAAATATTCACACCTGGTGAGCGTTGCGGATCCACGTTCACGTTTTTTTTTTTTTTTTTTCAGCACGTGAACAGTAAAATCACATGAATTTACTGTGTAAAGACAAAATATACTGTTCACGCACTGTTCATATACTGTTCACACATTATTCATCACTGTTCATGGGTTCCACGACACTATTCACACATTTAAAAATTATTTTGTTATAGTGTTTTCAGTTTTCAGTTTTAGCAAAAATAAGTTGTATCCAAACGGTCTACAAAAATTAAAAAAACCAACAACCCCACCTCCAAATCCAAATAAGGCAGCACATGTATTAACTAGGAACGGTGGGTTTCAGAGTTTTAGCTCAATTGATTAAGTCTTTTGTAGTTGAATAAAAAATCTGAGGTTCGATCTCCACTTATACCATAAAGCTATTGATGTCTTGGTCTAATAATAAAAGACAATCATCAATAGCTAGCAAATGCTATAGATTGAAATTATCTCTTAAAAAAAAAGTATTAACTAGGTGTTTTTTGAAGTTTGTCATGTCGAAATTTATTGTTTTTGGCTCAACCCCTTGAATTTGTAAAGAATAAAAAGATCATTTCGGAAGTGCAGCCCAGTGTTTGAATGCTGCATTTTTGTTTGTAGCTGCTTTTGGCTTGTGTTTCCTAATAATTTTTTTGCAAATTATCCCCCCCCCCCCCCCCCCCAAAAAAAAAAAAATCCCATCCTCGGAATTGAAAACCGTGTTAAAAAACCCGAAAAGTAAAGTGATCAATTAAACCATATATATTACTTATGGTCCCTTTCCAAAACAAAAACAGAATTCCCATTTTACAAGCAAAACAAAAGCAAATATCTTATCAACAAAAAAAGAATGTTAGGTTTTAGATAGTCAAATTTCATGAAATTGTAATCTAGATTGAGTTTGTAATGTCTATCAAAAGAAGACTGTTACTAAAGATTTCAATTGAGTTTCGATTGCTCCTCAATAAATCAAAATTATAGTTTTGATGGATCAAAAGATGAATTTTGATTGATATTCGACAGCGGCTCAATCAATTGAGAATCTCTGACTAAGTCAATGACCGGTTTTAATGAAGTTGGTGCCTTTCTCATGCTTAAGAGAAAAATCCGGTGTTCCTAAACCAGGTAAAAGGTGAACACTGCTTGAATAAAGGGTTATTTTGTTCTTTGTTGATAATAAAAGTCGATGATCATGTATTGGGCAAAAGGTGATCATCAAACACATTGCATGTAATGGCATAAGGTTAGGAGGAGTAGACGTATTGAGTACCTCTCTGGAGGATAGAGTGAGTATAGATTTTGTGTCATGAGTTTTACTTGTTTTATTATATGTCTTCATATACTGTTGTTACCCTAATAAATTTAAGGTTTTAAACTTGCACAGTAGCTTATTTTACAAACTACACGCAAGGTTTTTTTATTTTTTATTTTATGATCTGCCACTACCCTATTTTTGTATTTTTTTTTTTTTTTTCAAATTTGGTTGAGAGGAGTTGTTTGCATGAAAAGCAGCATTAGTAATAGTATGTGCTTTTCATGACAGGTGTGCTGCAATATTTGTTGGAACAGTTTTGAGAGAGATTGCATCATTTTGCATTTTCTGCATAATTTTGTTTATGCTTAATTAATTGTTTGCTCTATTTATTCAATTGACTCAAAATCAAACAAAAATTATTTAAGTGTTTAAGTGATCTTATGTTTTTACTAATGTCTCTCAATTATATCTCAATCAATTGAAGCATTTCTCAACGGCCTCTTGACTCTTACTAGATCAATCAAGATTTCTCTTGTTTGTACATGTTGGTGACTCTCAGAATTTAGGAATGAATACTCTCATGTTGGTTCCACCGATGGTTGAGTAAAAGACACTCTGGTGATGGTACTGCATAACAATTGAGGTGTAACCACAGATGGTTTGGTAGAAGGCACGTAAATAAAGGAAAAGATTTGTTGAAATATTCATATGTAAGTGGTGTGACTAATTAAGTGGTGAAATAATCCCACATTGAATAATATTGATAAGAATGAGTGAATGAGTAGATAATAATGTAATCGGCCCCAAACTCATTGACTTAATTATGTTTTTGGGTTAAGTGATGCTCATATATGTTATATTAAACTCTCAATTAGAATATTTCCATGACACTGTGGCTTGCCGCATCCCCAATGGTTTTAAGTTATTTAG
This sequence comes from Quercus tomentella, assembly GCA_028535165.1. Taxonomy (NCBI): domain Eukaryota; kingdom Viridiplantae; phylum Streptophyta; class Magnoliopsida; order Fagales; family Fagaceae; genus Quercus; species Quercus tomentella. The sequence goes on from JAPQVY010000155.1 coordinate 29,158,752, forward strand.
AACATATCCGAGACACAAGAACATTATATTCTTAATTCTCATAGCTGTGTGGTGAAGGATATTAAGCTAGAAATTAACTTAAATAGATTTTTAATACAATTAATATTGACAAAGACTTCATTATAACCTACAAATGGAGGCCTTTATGGTTTATATGTACTGACCTTTAACTAAAACAATCTAGAAAAGAATTTCGATAATATTGAAATCCATCTTGTGATATTTGTATACATCCATTGTATCATTGTATGGCCTAAAATGAATTTCATGTCACCACATTTTCCTTTCTCCATTTGTTAGAGGCTTAGAGCCAATGAATTTCATGGTTGGTGCCGCATTTTCCATGCTGTCTCGCAGCCACTGATGTCATCCAAAAATATATTGATTATTAGTAGTTGAATCAAGAAAATAAATAGGAGTATATTAGGTTTAAGTGATATAAGTTCGAACTCCTTATTATAACATCAACACACTTGGCACAATTTTACTTGTTAGAGTAACAATCTGACTATGATCTTTCTGTGAGCAATCACGCCGTCCAATCATGGTCCAACCACTTTTCTGGGCTCAGGTTCTTAGAAGTTAAATCCACTTAAAGCATGGGCAGGATCTTTTTGTTGATATTGTTGACATTTTTTATATTCCTTAAAATAAAATAGGGTCTTTTTTTTTTTTTTTAGAGTAAAAAATAGGGTCTTGTTATTGATGATTTTTTGGACATTTGTTAATAAGTTATTAAAAAAAATTACAACTTTTATGAATAATATAAAAAGTTGTATAAAAAAGTCAATTTTTTTTTTCTTTTAAAAAAAAAATCTAAAAATATTTTATAAATCAAATTTTTTAAAGCATTTGTTATCATTTCTTAAAATAAAATAAATAAATAAAAACCATAAGCCTAGGTAACATTTACATTTATATCTATATTTAGATGTGCGTCAATGTTTATATTTACATTTACATATATGTCTACGTTTACGTCTACATCTATATCTAAATCTATATTTCTAGCATATTAGATTTTACATTACTATAATGACAGTAAGTAGTACCAACTAGTTAGGCCTAATTTTATAATTAAAAGAATAAAAACTAATTCAGGCCAAATTAAAGAATAATGGTGGATTTAAACTAGCTATTATAATACAATGAATTTTTGTTTTTAAAAGTCTATATTTTTTCATGACATCATTCTAACATATATTTTTAATTTTATTTTTAAAGTTGTTAATAATGCTAAACTATGTTAATTTAAACCATATAGGTTAGTTTAATTTGATTTTTATAATTAGTCATCATTCCACCTATTTAAACTAGGTATGAACTTCTCTAAATAAATTCTAATGAAATTGGGTGTGCTTTTCTCTATAAATTAGTTAAATATATAGACTTTCCCTTCAAATACGGATGCTCAGAGCAGGATTGAAAAATCAACCATCCAAAGGAATATGGCTTTTTCTACAAATATTCAAGGAGTAAACCCCTAAAAGCACCAAACCAAAAGCCAGATTATTGTAAATCTGGGGAAAAATTTTCCAAAGAAAGAGCATAACCCAAACAATTAACAAAATGCGATCGAAGAAAATCCCTAGCCAATGAAGTAAAATAAAACTCCAAAGTATAGAAATAAGTAAAAATACTAATGCTAATTCAAATAGGAAAAGCAATGGAAAAAAACTTTGGATTGCAAAAACAGTATTTGAAGAAGGAAAATAATAACGCTATGCTAACCTTGGGTATATGCATTATGCAAAGAAGAAACAAAAGATAACAAAAAAGTGCAAGAACTGAAGATGCAAAAGTGAAAATTGAAAGGAGGAAGATATTTTCTTCTATCTCTTTCTTTTTCTCTGTATAGCAAGCCTTCTGATTGTATTTTAACTTTTAAGCAGTTTAGTTTTCTTTTTATATCGAGAGGCTATTAAACGGTGTTTCAATTTTGCCGAAACAGTATAATGTTTCGCTTTTTAATCATAAACGTGGCTGAAAGTTAGATGGGTATTTTTTCTAATGTGGCAGCATGGCTTTAATTGTAGGAAAAAGCTTTTGCTTTTATATATAATATTAGATTAGATTAGATATGTATCTTTGTAATTCGAGATTGTTGGTTAAGATAGCTTGACCTCGATTAATTAATTCAATTATCCAAGTTGATTAATTAGGTTCAATTGCGTGCAAATCGTGAAGGCACCAACAAATCACCAAAAATACTAAGAGTAGCGGAAAATAAATTAGACACAGTGATTTGTTGACAAATGGAAAAAATCTCACAAGGCAAAAATCCCACTGGGTAATTTTAAAGTCACCACTCTCAAGAATCCACTAATCAACAATCAAGCAGTTACAAGTATAAAGAATCTTACCAACTACCCTGGCCTATCCCAAAATACCAACCTATAGTTGAACATTCGCTCCAATACCCAATTGAACTTGATCTTGTAGTAGTCTTCTTTCCTTTGATGCATAAACCTCCAATTTGTGACTTATCCTTTGCACGGATCCCAGTACGTGACTAACTCCAGCAACTTGAACAGATGTTGTTGGCTGCAAAGTTCTTCACTTCATCAACAATGAAGATTAGGAAGCACTTCGTTACAAAACCCTATGGCGTACAAACGCAGTAGCTTTTCACAGAGAAAATAAGTTTCTTGGTCTTTCTATCCGTATGTGATGGCTCTTAAAATAAGCCTTATATATGTTTAGGGTTGTGAGAAAAAAAACCCTAAACAATTACGCAAGCTTGGGCCGAATTTCAGATCTGGAAATCTTAAAATCATAATTTTTGATAGATCGAGTTGCTATCGAGCTTCATATTAAGTCTTGATAGTAAGCATCTATCGAGCTATCTGTCAAGACTTAAAGAAAAGCTTTTCTTCACTTGTTTCTTGGACCAATTTTCATGTCTTTAATACTTGATTTGAATAACATGTTTCTTGAAATATTAAACCCATCTTAGATCTACCTAATTACAAGCAAAGTGCATTTTGTCAAAGGATTAGCCAATTACAATACAACATAACCCTAACAGAGATCATGCAGGTAGAGTTGTAGCTGCATTAAGCAAGAAGCTCCACTACTTGTTTGGACACTGGAAGCTGAAGCAAAAGCTTTTGAAGAAGTTGTTGATTTTTCTTGGGATGTTGGTGTTCGAGATGTCGACTTTGAATGTGACTCACTTATGCTTTCTAATGCTATTGAAGGCTTGAGTTCCCCCACCCCCCTGGTGGCCATATCTAACATTGTTTCTAGGATTTGCCATAGATTGCAAGCTTTTTGGTCTGTGCAAGTGTCCCATGTAAGGAGGGAAGGATATAAACCGACGCATATTTTAGCTTAATATGCCAAAGGATTAGTTAGTTTGTAACTTGGGTAGAAGAGGATCCAATTATTATTGAGTCGGTTTTGGCTCATGATGTATTGAATTTATCTTTATCTTAATAAAGTTACGAGTCTTAATATATAATTAAAAAAAAAAAAAAATTTATGTGCACTACATGGATTATCGATTGGTCAACCCAAATCATCATGGACTAATGGCCAATCAATTTGAACAAGATAACCTTCAACCTTTTGTTAAATTTCTCTAAGGTTACCACATAAGTTTTTGAGTGCTAACATTTTTTACAGCATTATTTTAATATATATTTTTTAATTTCATTTTTAGAGTTATAATTGGTGTTAAACTGTGTTATTTTTAACTAGGGAAAATTATGTATTTGGTCCCTGCTGTCCTTTACACCATATTTCAATTCGGTTCTTAACTTTTTAATTGTGTAAATTTGGTCCCTAACTTTCAGTGCCATCTTAATTTAGTTTTTGCCGTTATCTCTTAGATGGAAAAACTGATGTGGCTAACGGCCAAAATAAAAGATTAGTTTATTGTCACATCAACGGAAACTAATTTTTTATTTTAGTCATTAGCTATTTTAGCAATTTTCATCCAAGAGATAACGACAAGGACTAAATTGACATGACACTAAAGGGTTGAGGATTAAATTGACACAATTGAAAGTTTATGGACCAAATTAAAATATGATGTAAAGGATAGGAACCAAATACGTAGTTTAACCTTTGAACTAATTAAAAAAATGTTAGTTTAAGTTGGTTTTTTATATCTTCTCAATAAAAAAAGGTTTTTTTTTTATAATTAATTATCATTCCACTAGATAAAATTAGCTTTGATTTTCTCTAAATGAGTTCTAATTAAATTAGTATGTTTTTTTTTTTTTTTTTCCCTATAAATTTATTGAGTTATTAAGTGGTTATGGGATATTCTCCAGATAAAAGTCAGAATGCAATCTTTCTAAGATAAGAAGCGCGAAACTTGACTTTAAGAAAGAAGTGTCTTAATATTCTAATATACTATTAATAAAGGCACATTATCCTATCTAAACCTTTTTTTTTTTGGAGAAACAAACACACACACACACAAGGGAGAGAGAAAAGAGTTTTAGCACAAAGGCATACTATAACTCCACTCAAAAGTCTCGGTAACTTTTACCCTATCTAAACTTAAGGGGCATTTTCTTGCTCGTCAGACAAAATTGACAGTGTTAGAAAAAGAATATATATTATATTTTTAATTATTATCAAAATTTCCAGTGTATTGCACAGATTAGCATCTAATTAGGCCGAATTAAAGACTAATAGTGGATTCAAACTGGCCTTTGACTTTTTGTTAACTTTCGCTAATATTGCGACATAAGCTTATAAAAAGCCTACATTTTTCCAAATCATCATTCTAATATATATATATATTTCTAATTGATTTTTTTAGAGCCATAAATAGTGCTAAACTTTATTAGTTTAAACTAATTAAACTATGTTAGTTTAATTTTGTTTTTCTAATTAGTAATTATTTCACCTGATTAATTTAGATTTAATCTTCTCCAAATAAATTCTAATTACATTTGATGTATTATTTTCTATAAGTTATCTAATTAATACTTATTAATTAAATATGTATCAAATTTTTAAATTGATTTTTAGAGTTATAAATAGTGCTAAGCTTTGTAGTTTAAAATAATTAAATTTTGTTAGTTTAATTTTGTTTTTGTACTTATTAATTATTTCACGTGATAAAGTTTGGTTTAGTATTCTCCAAGTAACTTCTAATTACATTTGGTATATTCTTTTCTATAAGTTATATATCTGATTAATTTGACTTTTTACATATTCAATACTTATTAATTAAATATGTATCATATATAAATTGTTTTATTGACATTTTTTTGCATTGCTCAAAATTAGCGACTAGTAGGCCAAATTAAGAACTAAAGTTGGATTTCCAACTAGTCTATAATTATTTATTAATTTCCTCTAAGGTTGTAACACAAACTTTTGAAAGTCCACATTTTCTCACATCATTGTAACATATATCTTTATAGTTTTTTAGAGTTATATATAGAGTCAAACTATGTTATTTTAAACTATAATTAAACTCTGTTAATTTGGTTTTTATCATTAGTCATCATTGCATTTGATAAAATTAAGTTTGATATTATTTTAATAATTTTTTAATTAAATTAGGAATGCTCTTTTTTTTATATATATATATTCTCTAATTTGATTTTTTATTTATTAAAAAATATTAATTAAATATATATCATATACATATTGTAAGGACACAAAAATCAAACAGCCCAACGCACTTAGAATAATGAGGATTGTGCAGCTCAACTAGGCCCAAATCAACATATATTTGTAAGAGAGTGGGTTAAACAAAAAAGGGAGGGGTTTAGCCCGAGGACAAAAATATGGAGAGTTTCACTACAAATCAAATTTTACGTATATATAGGGCTTATCACAAGCTTGCCCGATGAGGCAATTCTTACATAAAATGATACACTGTTCACTTTCTTCTCTCAATACTCCTATTTTGGTTTCTCTCTTTCCCTTGTTTTTCTTTGCCTCCCTTTCACTTGGAAGTTCATTTTCCTTATATACTTCTCAGCCCTTTCTTCATCTCCACCTACCTAGGCTCTCACTATGACACTTGTCCCTTTAAACTTCTGTTAAAGGTGGTAGAAGGAGTTGCTTAGCTGTGGATTCCACTGTTCAGGTCACTTCCTTATCAATGCAGTTGATAAAGCTGTTGCCAATCATTTAATGCAGAGGCAGTAGGATAACTCTCACTAGAGACTTCCCCTACTTTCCATGATTCTCTCTCTACACCTCATCCTCTTCATCCAGACTTCCCAGAAGTCTCTTGTCTCTTCTCCTCCCATCCTCATGTGGACCCCCTCTTTAGGCTTATGATGCCTTAATAATGACGATAATAACTTATCGAACCTTTCCTCAGGCCCCCACAATAGCCCCCTAAAACCTTGCTATTAACCCTGAGGTAAAAAGTAAGGTTTTAGTCATACCTTTTCCATGTGATACATGCTAAATACGTTCCCACATGACAATGTCTCTTCAGATGTCTCTAGCAAATCCCAGACGATTCATAATCCACGATCTCGTATTTATTGTGTCAGGCAGTTGCTTGTCCCCCTACATTCTACGGTACGATGATGATCCTACGGTCCTCATTTAATCGAATTTATGAGCAGGAACTTTATTGCTCATTTTTTACCTCTATATAAGGAGAGGGTGAGGTTAAATCTTCGCCTTTTACTCATTTAGCCATTTTTTGTTGAAGCAGCAGTCCGAGGAGAGATTCCTTCATTGCTTATAGGTGTGTCTGAATTTATTTTACTTTTATACTTAGACTCCTTGTTGCCTATACCATAGGTTTCCATGGGTATATTTGCTAGGTTAGTGGATACCCTCGAAGGCATGGCCGCTTTTAAGGCTCAATATAGGATCCCTAACGGTGTTGAACTCCGACACTACGAATTGGGCGAGTAGTTGGTCTTGAATAGACCTCTCGACTCAGTAGTGATTCTGATGATTGCCTTTATAGAATGCGGAATGGAAATTCGCATGGGTAGGGTTACTAGAGACTTCCTTATAAACTATAGGTTGTCTCCTACCCAATGCACCCCAACATTTTTAGGGTCCTCGGTAGCGTAGATATGGTAAACTGTAAAATGGGGACCAACCTTACATGGCATGACGTAAACTGGGTATACAATTGCCAAAAAGGGAAGGAAACAAATTACTATATTAAATGTAGGGTACCTTTTGTTAGGCTAATCTCTTGTATGCTTGAGTCTAACAAGGGCATGGATGAGGACTTCCTCATCGTCTCGAGAGACTGGCATGATGGTTTGCATTATCCCACCTAAGAGGGGGAACCAGGTAGGGTTCCCATAAACATTAGATGTGTGTAGGGTTTTTCTTACATCAATAAAATTTCCGCAAAGGTTTTTTTTTTAATCTATGACTTATGCTGTTTGTTCACTTATAGATGAACATCACACCGCCCTGAACAAGAACTTTGTAAACTTTCCCGAACTTAACCGAATCCTAAGATTAGAAATTTTCCTTCAAAAGGATGGTCAACTTCGAGCGGTACACATGATCCTCGGTTTCACCCCTATTTCCAAGCGTTTCCAAAGTCCCAAGCACATGATTAGATCCGAAGACCCCAAGCTAGCATTGATCGACGTAGCAGTCCCTGGTTTTCTATTAACTGAACCTCCTCCAACTGGAAGCCAAGACGCTCAACTCCCAGTCCCACCTGTAACCAAACTCCTCTACTCCTAAGAGCCTCCCATTCCTTCAGATGACAAAGTTCAAGAGCCCACTCCCGAACTTGTCTAGGAAGTGACAGATAGGGACTTTAAAGTCTTCTTCCAGCAAGAGGACTCCGAAGACCTTCCTAATACTTCCCAACGCTGCTTACTCCCTACTCAAGTAAGCACCAACCAAGAGGATGCCAACATACCTGAAGGGATGGTGATCAAGGAAAAGACCCCAGATTTGCTAGCATTACTCACTGCTCATGCTAGGGGTGCCTCCCCAGCAGTTCCTGTAGTCCCCCGACCACCAACTCCTGCCCTTAAGCACGCGTCCTCTGGTGACGTCGCGGATAAAAAGAGGAAAAGAGTACAAGGAGGCAAAGGATTTGAGGATACTGAAGAGGAGAAAGTTACACACTCTTCCCAGCAATCCTCAAACAAGGAAGCCCGAACTACTAGGGCTCAGCAAAAGAAAAGTGTTACCTTTGAGGTCTCCCAAGGAACTGAAGGGGAGCAACAGGCAAAGGCCCCTGCCTAAAGGCCTTCTTTTGTGCTAAAGTTCAGGGAACCCTGTCATGGATGATGCCAACCTCAAGGATACCCAGAAGGGTAGGTTGGGCATCCTAATTGAATGCTTGGAAAAGGCCCTCCTTTTACCCTAGGACATGCAAGAGCTCCGGTCTTTCTGGAAGTGCAAGGTCTTTCTGTCACTAAAAAGAGATCTTGCCAAGGTATATAATCACCTTCTTCTTTGTACAACTTAACATAAAACATTTACAAATTCTAACCCTTAGTAATTTTGCAGTCTGTGCAAGCAACCTTTGTGGCTGAAGAATGGGTGGACCATGCCCTTGGTTAGGCTTGCGAGGTTGAAGGCAAGATGGAAGTAGCTGAAAGGGCCCATGAAGAGATTGATAAGAAGCTCAAAGAGACCTTCTCCCAGCTATCGAGGTAGAGAAGTCTCGGAAGAATGCTGAGGCTGCCTTGGCCAGTTATGAGAAATAAGCTGTAGAGTCCTTAAAGGCTTAAAAGAAAGTTGAAAACTAGCTGGCCTTAACCACGGTGAAGGTTAAACAGCAACAAAAGCAACTGGAGGCAAAAGATGCCGAGAAGGCTAAGGCCGAGTAGGCGGTCTATGATGCGGGCATGACTAAGACTGCTAAAAGTCTGACTGCCTAACTCAGGGACATCGCTTAGGCCTTTTTTCTTGAGGTATGGGGTCAAGCCCTCACTGCAGTTGGGGTTAGCGCTGAATCAAAGTTTAGAGCCCTTGATAGAGTGTATTACCCCCCAGCCTTGCGTTTGGCCCCCAGCCTCTCTTGATCTTCAGCTGATCCTAGCTCTACCTCTGCCTCTGACTCAGTCTAGCCTGCTACTACTCCAGCTGCCACACCTGCTTCAGAGAAAGGGCAAGAGCAGCCACTTCTAGTAGCTGTTGTGGACATGGAGACAGAAGAAGCAGTTGAAGTGGGATAGCTGAAGAGGAAGAAGAGGGAGAAAGAGAAAGTAAAAGAGGGGGAAAGGAGAAAGAAACATCGACATAATTGAGTCCTAGGTTAAGATGCAATTAGTCAATTTTGTAATTGGGCTTAAGTTTAGTTGATGCCCCTTTTCCTTCTATTGTAATCCAACTCCTAAACTTTAATGAAAACACCCAACTTTTACTTTATAAATTTTCATCCATCTAAGTTTAATCTATCTGAGAATATCTCCTGCTATTTTTTTATTTATTTTTTTATTTTATTATCTGTAACATACTAACCTTTGACTAACCTAATTAATTACCCTCACTATCCTATTCAACATGAAATGAACTTTAAGGAAGTTACTAAACTGACACTTAGGGCGATTTGTAACCATATTTTGACACTTAGTAAAAATTTCAAACAACAACTTACCTTACCTTGGACTTAAAATACTAAAAGACCAATCTGCCTTGTGCTTGTAACCCGAGGAAGTAAGCAAGACTTATGGTTCTATCCGATACTTAGAAAATTCCACATAAATGCTAGCTTGTCCAAGGTTTGTGACCGGAGGAGTCGAACAAGACCGAGGTTCTATTTAACACTTAGAAATTTTTTTCCACAAATGTTAACTTACCCAAGGTTTGTGACCCGATGAGTTGAACAAGATTAATGTTCTGTTTAACACTTAGACACTTTTTTCCACAAAGGTTAGGTTTGTGACTCGAGGAGCTGAACAAGATCGAGGTTCTGTTTAACCCTTAAACTTTTTTTCATAAAGGTTAATTTACCCAAGGTTTGTGACCCGAGGAGTTGAACAAGATCGAGGTTCTGTTTAACACTTAGAAACTTTTTTCCATAAAGGTTAATTTACCCAAGGTTTGTGACTAGATGAGTCGAACAAGACTGAGATTCTGTTTAACACTTAGAAACTTTTTTCCACAAAGGTTAATTTACCCAAGGTTTGTGGCTCGAGGAGTCGAACAAGACTGAGGTTCTGTTTAACACTTAGAAACTTTTTTCCACAAAAGTTAATTTATCCAAAATTTGTGACTCGAGGAGCAATGTGGGTGATATCGTACTGGCCAGTGCACCAGTACAAGTACACCCCCTATTTCGTACCAGAAAAAATACCGGTCGTACCGGTCACATACCGGCCGTAACGACGAAATCCGGCTATTTCGGCTGGTAAATGGATACCGGGCTGAAACACGAAACACGAAATGCAAATCTGAGTAAGCCAAGAAAACCTAGCAGAAAGAAGGAGAAAAATGAAAAAGGTAACTGGTGAACACTCTAGTTTTTTAAACTTACAAAACCGGAAATTCCACTTTTAGGAGAGAGAAAGAGGTAGAGTGAATGAAAGACCGAACCTGTAAAAGAGAGACTTTGTTGTTGCAGATTTTTTGAGGAACTGGGGAAGACGTGAACAGAGAAGTGGGGAGAGGAAGAGACGAAAATTGAGAAATGGGTTGGGAAGACAAAGTAAAGGACTGGAAAGAAGTTTATTAGATTGCTTGGAAAATTGTATTAGATTGCTTGGAAACCATAATTTTAGTGGGAAATGAGTTGGCTTCTTTCATTATTTATTTAAGAGAAATTACCTTTAATGTAAAAAAGCCAAAGCTGAGACTTGAACTAGATGACGTGACAGTGAGTAGACATTTGATTTTAATGAGTTGAGAATTTTATATTTTTATTTTTGTTGATTTAGATTTTAGAGTAGATATTTTTCTATATAATTTCTTGAAGAGTATTCTTTATTTACTTTTTTTTTTTCTCAAAAAAAAAACCTCTCTTTATTTACTCTAAAGTATTATATAAAACATTAAACATACCAATAAAATAATCATTATAACTAAATGTTTATCAAGAAATATCATTATAACTTTGTATATTGAATAAAATAGAAAATATTAGCGGTAAATCCTAAACGGTATACCAGTATTGACCGGTATCCGAAATATATCGTCCCACTGGCCAAATCGGTACAGCTTCCGGTACGGTATTGACTTCCTTGCCGAGGAGTCGAACAAGACCGAGGTTTTGTTTAACACTTAGAAACTTTTTATTTAAGCAACCACCCCATTACTCACAACCATAGTAAGGCACATATGAACCATATATGAATAAAAAGAACTTCATATAATTAAAAGTAATAATGTCGTAGATTATTTACATTCCAAAGACATGGAACTACATTTTCACCCAAGTCTTCCAAATAATAAGCTCCAATACTAGCCACTGATATTATTCTATAGGAGCCTTCCCAATTGGGACCCAGCTTTCCTTAGGCCTGGTTCTTGGTTGTCCCTACTACCTTCCTCAAAACTAGATCTCCTGGGGCCAATGGCCTTAGCTTCACTCCCTTGTCATATCCTTGCTTGAGCCTCTGCTGATAATGTGTCATCTTCATTGCAGCCACTTCTCTTTTTTCCTTAACTAAATCTAAGCTGGCTGAGAGCAAGCGATTATTCTTCTTGACGCTAAACTGATCAATTCTTAGGGTTGGAAACCCTGCCTTAATAGGGATTACTGCTTCTGCCCCATAAGTCATTGAAAAAAAGTCTCCCTAGTTGATCTTCAAGGTGTAGTGCGATAAGTCCATAGCACATGGGGCAGTTCATCCACCCACCTCCCCTTGTCGTCATCCAACCTTTTCTTTAACCCAGACACTATGGCCTTATTTGTAGCCTCGACCTGACCATTCCCTTGTGGATAAGCTAGAGTAGAATACCTACTCTTGATCCCCAACTCCTCACAGTATCTTCGGAATGCTTTACTATCAAATTGAAGACCATTGTTCGAGATTAACGTGTGTGGGATTCCAAACCTGGTGATGATATTTCTCCATATAAACCTCTTAACATCCACATCCCTGATATTGGATAGAGGTTCAACCTCTACCCATTTAGTAAAGTAGTCTGTGTCGACAAGAAGCCATCTTTGGTTTCCCGCGGCTCGAGGAAACGGTCCCACTATATCCAAGCCTCACTGAGCAAACGGCCAAGGGCTGGAAAGTGGGTTCAAAACCCCTCAGGTTAGTGAATATTTGAGGCATACCTCTGACACTAATCACACTTCCTCACATAATCCTGAGAAGTTCTTTGCATGCTTGGCCACCAATATCCTTGGGTAAGGGCTCTGTGGGCCAAAAACCTCCCTCCTGTATGACTCCCACATAATCCCTCATGCAACTCTTCTAACAAGGGCTCCACTACCTCAGGATGTATACACAATAAATATGGCCCCGAATGAGAACGTTTATACAACTTTTGTTCTTCGGACAACCAATAATGGGGATCATTCCTATGTATTTTCTTTGCCTCGCCCTTATCCTCAGGTAACAATCCTTGTTTCAAGAAAGTAACCAAGGGGTCCATCCAACTTAGGCCAACTTAGATACTATGTACCCCGACTAAGGGCTTCTCCACAAGACTGGAACTAGCTATATCTTTAACAATAATGACCTAAGGCAGATTTGACCCCAGAGAGGTTGCCAGCATAGCCAAAGAATTTGTATGAGAGTTTTGTCCTCTTGGGATTTGCTTTAGAGTAAAGCCCTTGAACTGAACCCGAGCTTGTCTAACCTTAACGAGATATCTCTACATGCATTCATCCCGAGCCTCAAACTCTTCATTAACCTGGCCCACCACCAATCGTGAGTTTGAATATACCTCTATGACTTTTCCTTTCAATTTGTTAACCATCACCATTCCAGCTAACAAAGTCTCGTACTCAGCTTCATTGTTAATAACTAGGAAACCCAACCGCAATGACTTTTCCATCACCAGCTTTTCGGGAGTTATTAATACAACTCCTACCCCTGCCCTTTTTGGTTGGCTACTCCATTAGTGTACACCTCCCAAGTGGGGACAATGGATACCAAGATTGTCATTGTCTCCACTATTCCTTTTCCCTTATTAGTTACACTTTCTGTAAACTCCACCACGAAATCTACTAAAACCTTTCCTTTTATTGCAGTACGAGACATATATTTGACATCATAGGCACCCAACATGGTCCCCCATTTAGCGATTCTGTCCGTGTAATCCGATTTTTGTAAGAGTGCTTGCAAGGGAAGCTAGGTGAGCACCATCACAGTATGTGCCTGAAAATAATGTGGAAGCTTCCTCATGGCGTGTATAATGGCCAACACCGCCTTTTCCAAGGGTAAATAGCGTGTCTCAGCTTCATGCAAGGACTTGCTAACATAGCAAATGGGTCTTTGCACCCCACTCTCATTTCTGACCAGAAATAGACTAACTGCATAATCTGTAATTGCCAAGTACGCATACAAAACTTCCTCTTTCTCGCGTCTAGAAAGGATTGAGGGGCACGACAAATATTGCTTGAGCTCCTCAAAGGCCAACACACACTCCTCAGTCCATTGAAAGTCTTTCCACTTGTGGAGGAGTTGGAAAAATGGACGACACCTATCCGCTGATTGGGAGATAAATCTATTCAGAGCTGCTGCCATCCCCGTTAGTTTCTATACCTCCTTAGGATTCCGAGGAGGATGCAAGCTATTAATGGCCTTAATCTGATCGGAATTGGCCTCAATTCCTTGGTGTGTAATCATATAGCCTAGAAACTTTCCTAAGCTGACCCCAAAAGAACACTTAGATGCATTTAAGCGCATCCTATGTTCCCTCAACATCGAGAACACCTCCCCCAAATATGCTAAGTGCTTTACAACCTGCTTGCTCTTTACCATCATATCATCAATATATGCCTCCACCTTCCTCCCAATCTGTGACTCAAACATCCGTGTCACCATTCTTTGATAAGTGGATCCCGTATTCTTAAGGCCGAAGGGCATCACCTGATAATGGTAATTTCCATTAGGTGCGTAGAAAGCAGTTTTTTCTTAATCAGCTAATGCTAAAGGTATTTGGTGGTACCTTTGGAAGGCATCCAAGAAACTCATCTGAGGATGTCCAACTGTTGTATCCACCAGTTGATCAATCCGAGGAATGGGGAAAGGATCCTTCGGGTAAACTTTATTCAAATCCGTGAAGTCCACGCACACACGCCACCTCCCATTTTTCTTCTTTACTACCACAATATTAGCCAACCACTCGGGGTAAAAGATCTCTTTGATTGCCCCTGCTTGTTTAAGTTTGTTTACTTCTACCCTTACTGCCTCAGTATGCTCTTTTGACGAACGCGGTGGCTACCTTCGTGGAGTCACCTTTGGATTCACATTCAGTTGATGACATATAAACTCAGCGTCAATCCCAGGTACGTCATAGGTACTCCAGGCAAACACATCCATGTTGTCCTCTAAGAACTTCACCAAGGCTGCCTTTTCTAAGAATGGCAACTAAGACCCCACTTGAAAGAACTTTTCTTCATCCTATCCAATCATAATCTTTTCCAACTCCTAGGACAGCACCCCCTAAGACTCGGTACCAAGTCCTACTTCGAGACCCTTTGATTGCTATAGGATTCGCTCATCTTTTGCCACGGCTTGACCTGTGGGTTGCCATGTAATGGCTGTTATCAGACATTGCCTAGCCATTGCTTGATTTCCTACTAATTCCCCAACTCTTCCTTGTGTAGGGTACTTAACTTTCAAGTGTAAGATTGAGGAGACTGCTCCCATAGCATAAAGCCATGGTCTGGCCAAGATAGTTGTGTAAGGGGAATAGGCCTCCACAACAATGAAACTGACTTGCACTTCCTCGTCCCCAGCCTGCACAAGTAACCTTATCATCCTGCGGGGGACTACCATCCTCCCATCAAAGCCTATCAACAGCAAGTCATACCTTTCCAAGTCCTCGGGCTTTAAATTCAACCCTTTATACAGGTCAGGGTACATGATCTTTGCTCCACTCCCCTGGTCTACCAAGACCCTTTTTACATGATAGCCACCAATCCTAATGGTTACTACTAAGGCATCATCATGTGGCTGGAATGTTCCTTCCTTATCCTCCTATGGAAAACCCAAAATGGGTGTGGCCACCACCTTGGCCATTTTGAGTGTCCGATCCCTATCTCCTGAATCAGGGCCTATAGCCATAGACATGACCCCCGAACAGATCCCAGCGTCGCCCCTGGGCTTAGCGAAAATCACATTTATTGTGTCCAATGCTAGCCGAGGAGCTCCACCCCTCTGATACCCAGCTCCTGAATGCCTAAACTGACCTACAGGCTGATGCAAGAACTGACTTAGTGTCCCTGCCTTCACCAGTTGATCTAAGTGATCCCGTAAAGTTCTACAGTCCTCTGTGGTGTGCCCTTGTTCTTGATGATAATGACAATAAAGGCTTTGGTTCCTCTTGGAAGGATCCCCACCCATTTTATTGGGCCATTTGAAATATGGTTCATTCTTTATCTTTTCTAGTATTTGATAGACTGGCTCTTTAAATAATGAATTAATCACTTGAGCCCTCGCAGATGATGTCTGATTGGAGAAGTTTCTCCTAGGGCAGTTATTATGATATCCTCCTCCCTGAGGATCCATTTTCTCTGGGAAAACCTTAGCAAAGCCCTAAGGATAGGCTTCATTGTCAATGATTTCCACAATTCATGTTTCGTTGGGAGCCCCACTTTAAATGTTCTCATTGTTACATCTTCAAAATCTCCATCTATTTCATTGTATGTTTCCTAATACCTATCCAAGTAGGTCTTGAGAGTCTCACCCTCCCTCATGGCCATGGACAAAAGAGAGTCTAGGGGCTCTACTGCATGTTACAAATCTTGCTCCAAATGCCTTGTTAGCTCCTCAAAAGATCTTATTGACCCCTCCTCTAAAGCATCAAACCACTGCATAGCCACAAGCCCAAGGCTGGAAGGGAAAACCTTACATAAGAGGGCTTCATTGCCAAAATGAACTACCATCTTTTGATTGAAATGACTCACATGCTCCACAGGGTCAGACATTCCATTGTAAATGGTAAATGTTGGCTGTGAAAACCGGTGGGGAAGTGTGGCCTTATTGATTCTTCTAACAAAGGGTGATTTAGAAATTTGTAAAAGTGATTTACTCATCGCATCATTCCCCATGCTGTGGTGAGATGACCCTTGCCCGCGCTTGTACTTGCATTTTTCTAGTTTATCCTGGCGTGACGATGCTGAGAAGGACTCATTGGATGGAGTTCTTGACCTATGGCAATATGAGCAATCCCTACTTCCCCTTGATCCATCACTTGATGGGGGTGAAGAACTCCTATCATGCTCCTTTCGCCACAGTTTATTGTGCAAGCGATCTATCTCAAGCTGTAACTTTCGAGTCTTTTGATCATGCGAAATATGACTTTTTGTCCTCGAGTGACTCCTTTTTGTATGTTCAGTGTGATAAGACTCTACCATGACACTTGGTGTATGGTGCCTGTCTCTCCTTCGCTCCAAATTTACAAACTGATTTTCCCTTTGTGAACCAATAGACTCCTCTCTATTTTGCTCCAAGTTGGCCATGACTACTCAGGATAAACCCATAACAACACTTTTTCCCACAGACGGCGCCAATTGTAAGGACACAAAAATCAAATAGCCCAATCCCACTTAGAATAGTGAGGATTGTGCAGCTCAACTAGACCCAAATCAACAAATATTTGTAAGAGAGTGGGTTAAACAAAAAAGGAGGGGGCTTAGCCTGAGGACAAAAATAGGGAGAGCTTCAGTACAAATCAAAGTTTACGTATATATAAGGCTTATCACAAGCTTGCCCGAGGAGGCAATTCTTACATAGAATGATACACTGTTCACTTTCTTCTCTCAATGCTCCTGTTCTAGTTTCTCTCTTTCCTTTGTTTTTCTCTGCCTCCCTTTCACTTGGAAGTTCCTTTTCCTTATATACTTCTCAGCCCTTTACATCTTGGCCCTCCATCTCCACCTACCCAAGCTCTCACTATGACACTTGTCCCCTTAAACTTCTGTTGAAGGTGGTAGAAGAAGTTGCTTAGCTGTGAATTCCACTGTTCAGGTCACTTCCTCATCAATGCAGCTGATAAAGTTGTTGCCAGTCATTTAATGCAGAGGCAGTAGGATAACTCTCACTGGAGACTTCCCCTAATTTCCATGATTCTCTCTCTACACCTCATCCTCCTTGTTTGGACTCCCCAGAAGTCTCTTGTCTCTTCCTCTCCCATCCTCGGGTGGATCCTCTCTTCGGGCTTATGATGCCTTAATAATGACGATAACAGTTTATTGAATCTTTCCTCGGTCCTCGAGCCCCCACATATATATTGCATGAATATTAACCACTAGTTAGGCCAAATTAAGTACTAATAGTGGATTTTTACTAGTTATTGTATTATTTACAGGTGTTTAATTCATTGATCTTCAATACAAGTACTCCCTACTCGTAGTTGACCTAAATATCATACAAATAGAATATGACAAAACTTAAGTACAGTAATTTAAGTATTGTTCTTTAGGTTTCCCTCTTAAGATTCAACCATGTGGTTACTTAACTAAAAAACACACTTCCATCCCATCAGAAAAAATCTATATGGCTGAATTTTAAGAAGGGAAACCTAAAGAACAGCACCTAAGTCTTGCCCGATAGAATATATGCATCTTACATTTATTACTTTAGTTTAAAAGACGGTGGTGATGGGCTTTGTAACCTAAGGGGGATGGGAGTCATGTGGCTAAGACAGCGTGCAATAAATGCTATAGGTTTGGGACGTATTCATTTTGTTGAAAAAATGATAATAATAATTCTGACATTAATGAGTTGGGCTATTCTTAATTATAAATATATAGAGAGAATGAAATCTAACTAAGTGGATGAGAAAAATGCAACCTAGAATTTGTGAAGGACAAGAAAGTAGCCCTTTTTTCTTCTCTTGGCTTTAATAAGAAGGAAAAGAAAGAAGAAACACTTTTGTCTGTCTCTTTCGTAAACAAAATGTCATTGGAAGATGTAGTATAGAAACGAAAAGCATAAATGTTAGTAGGCTAATTTTTTTTTTTTTTTGAAAGAGTAGAAGATATACATGTTTCTTCACCTGGGGGGTTCAACTACCACCTAACCTTTTCCTAGGCCAACAAACGATGTTAAATGATACAATTAATTCATTTATCTGTACTACCATCTGTTAGTGTGTGTCTCAATCTCTCTCAATCTCTTTCTCTCTCTCTCTCTCTCTTTGAACATTAATCTTTAAGAGAAGCACTCCCACACACTTTCAAGTGCATGAGACATCATTAGGGAGTTGGTACCAAAGAAGGTTGGAAATGGTAGGTTTGTTTCCACGACCCATTTGCCAGAAACACCTAAAGAACCAAGATTTACATTCTTCTGTTGTGTTTCTCATTTGGGTTGCATAGGGATTTTCTTGTTAAAAGGAGAGAGAGGGAGCTATTTACACTGAGAATCTAATAAGCCAATATGGGTACCTTCACATTTTCCTTGTGACCCACCCTCTCTCTCTCTCTCTCTCTCTCTCTCTCTCTCTCTCTCTCTCTCTATTGGGTGTTTATTTCCACTAATATTGTGTGTTCCTGGTGGTTGTTCTGTGAAATGGCTGTGATGGGCAAAAGCAAATCTGTTTTAATATTAACTGGGAGAGTTATAAACGAGGCTGTGAGCTTCGTTGTCTTTTCTGTTCTAGACCTCATTGATTTCCTTCTTTGTTATGTTTATAAATTAGTTGATTTCTTTATTGAAGCTGAATGGAAACCATGTTATTGCTCGTCTGGCAAAGAAGTCATCACTAGCAGTGGCAAAATCTTGGTTTCAGAACAAGGTGAATCCAAGATTGTTTGCCTTAGTTCCACCAAGGTGCAATTGGAGGAGATCTCAGACACCCTTTATACACGTCCTTCTCTAGTGTCTGAGGTCTCAAATTTGACTGTGACCGAACTCAAAAGGCTCAAGGTTGATAAGACCTTTGTGCAATCTTGTGAGAAAATCAAGAAAGGTGGCACGGTACGTTCATCATTCACTGTAAACTCTTCCCTTGTTGAAATGCTTCAAGGAAAGATGGGGAGGCAGCTATTACATCCCATTCCAAGATGGTCCGATTGTGATTGTAGCTTTTGCAACTCTTGGACCTCTTCTTGCAAAGAAACACTTTTTGTAAGAGCCGAAGGCCCCAAAGGTAACAATTTAATATTTATGTTAGAATAATAATTAAATAATTAATTTTGCATAATTTCTTAACGCGATTTTATTTTTTGTGACAAATATTATTTTATTTTGGTTTCAGAATAGATGGTTACAAGTTCAAATCTTATCTTCCTTTTAACCCATATTTAAAAAGTTAAAATGGTTAAACTTCATTTATTCACACGGTATAACTTTTTGGAATATACGGTAGTTTGTCATTTCACTAATAAATACGTAGGTAAACCTACTTTGTTAATGTCCTTTGATCGTTTTTAAGCTAATAGTTAAAAAGTAATCTGATTAATTATCGCTAATGATTCTTCTTTATAAAATCTATATCTTAAAGTTGGTCTTTGCTTATGATGTCAGAAAAAGCACAAGAAGATGTGTTGTTCATTCATGGCTTCATTTCATCATCGGCATTTTGGACAGAGACATTGTTCCCGAATTTCTCAAGTGTTGCTAAATCTAGCTATCGCTTGTTTGCCATTGATCTTCTTGGATTTGGAAGGAGTCCTAAGCCGACTGACTCCCTCTACACGCTAAGAGAGCATTTAGACATGATTGAACGGTCTGTCATTGAACCACATCAAGTTAAATCCTTCCACATTGTGGCTCATTCTTTGGGCTGCATTTTGGCTCTAGCACTCGCGGTTAAGTACCCTGGCTATGTGAAGTCCCTAACCCTTCTTGCACCGGTACGTTTCTTTATTGTTAAATTATTTATTTCTGACAAGGAATCTACCATTTTTTAATTAAATTAAAACCTTTTGAATACAAGTCTTTTGTTTCATTTTGGTATTCTACTTTATACTCCTCCACCACTATGACCACAGCTTGTTTTATATATACAAAAATATTTTCTTTTAAAATAACCAAAATTTAAAATAGAAAAAAAAAATCATACATGTCATATTATAATTTATGAAATATAAAATAGAATACAAAAAATGGCACAGAAGGTTTGTATTTAAAATGCTTTGTCTTATTATGAGTGTTTCACTTTATGTTTTACTGGTTTGTAATATGTAATTTTTTTTACTTAACAAATAATTAAATTTTAAAATGAAAAAATAAAAATAAAAATCAAACGCTTAACATTTTATAGTTTATTAAATATAAAGTGAAATACTAAAAATGAAATCAAAAATATTTATTTATTTTATCTACCTTAATTTATGAGAAATTATTAGATCCATAGTATAAATTCCAATCCTCATATCATAAGGGACGGACCTTACGAGAGACTCATAGACGAGACTAATTCACTTGTGAGTGGAGGAATTCGTCGGCAACAAAAAGTATTTTGTGATTTTGACATATTAGTCTTTTTTCTTTTTCTTTGTTGATGTGACATACTTGTTAATCATGTCTTTAACGTTAGATAATATTAATACATACGCCGCATGTAGGAGATAATAATAACAAGATAGACCTAATTAATAATTTATGTTAACCTAGATAATATATTAGTTTATTCATGGTCTATCAAAAAAAAAAAAAAAATAGTTTATTCATGGGAATAATGCTTTAGTGTCAAACTAATAAGGTCTCCCAAATTCCCAATTGAAAGGTCTGCCGTCCGACCAACTGTGCAAATCTTGGGGCGGTTATTAGGCCAGGTGTCTTAGAACTACCCCAATTTCCACTTAATACCCCTTATTGGGACACGAACCTTACCTCTTGTTTGGAAAGTGGCACTCACTCCATTAACCATTCATACTTAACCAAGATAATATAAAGAACAGTGATATGCAACAATATTTTCACACAAAAAAATCTAAGTAATGAGTTGTTATTGATTTTCATTTTGAAACGGTCAAGAAAATTACTTTTTTATTATGTATTATTAGCATCTTGCAACGTAGAATATGCAGTAAAATCGTTATGAACGTAACATTTTTCTAATATAAATCGATATTGAAAATTCTTTCTGCATGATATATATGATCATTTTTGTTATAACATGGCAGCCATATTTCCCGGCACCAAAGAGTGAACAAGCCACACAGTATATGATGAGAAGGATAGCACCAAGGCGTGTTTGGCCACTGATTGGGTTTGGAGCTTCAATGGCGTGCTGGTACGAACACATATCCAGGACTATTTGTCTTCTCATATGCAAGAACCACAGGTGGTGGGAATTTCTTGCCAAACTTATTACTAGAAACAGGTAATTGTTCAACCTACCACCTTTTAGACTGTGCCAATGCTCACTCAACCTCTTAAATTCTATACATTAATTTTTGAGTACACCATGTAGTCATGTGCATATTTTCATCTAGAGGCTTTCCAAATCAGCGCAATTTCTCTATTTTATAATCCAACTACCATAGTACCCATCCAAGATCCAACCATTTCTTTACCTTATTTTTTTCTTGGGGTTAAACGTCAAACTCAACATATAAAAATACAACCAACATATGTTTTTTTTTTTGATAAACAAACACCACTAACATTTAATGCAAGAACAATATTTGTTAGACAAAGTTTAGTTTCAAAATAGTTTGAATCTATCTTCTCTAATCTATTACGTAAAGACTTATAAGACTATTTATCTATATTATTTATACAAGTCACATGACTTATTTTAAAAAATCATATGATTAAAACTACTTGTGAATTATTATATGAACTGTCGCATAGTAGATTGAAAAAATATAATTCCAAAATTGGTTTGGATCTAAATTTTTTCCATGCATAGGTGTATTATTAATACAATTATAGGCTACCTAGCTCTATATGGATCATATTAGAAACATAACGTACCTTTTTTTATTTTGTCCCTCACGCTCGCTAGCTAAACCCCTTTTTTTTTTCTTTTTTCTTTTTTCTCTTCTCATTTAGGTCAGTAAAGTACTTCTCTCAAGATCAAAAGACAATTGTCCTCACAACTCACAATGGAAAATCTATAACTCTGCAAAAAAGAAAAAAAGAAAAAAAAAAGCTTAAATAAAGATCATAATTAAGATTTGTCCAAGATATATTTTTAAAAGAAAAATTATAAGAACACACTCAAATTTACACTTAGGGTCTGTTTGGGATTCGTTTATTTTTCTAAAACTGAAAATTTTTTGTTAAAAGTTTACTGAAAGTACTGTAGATAAAGGTAAAAGTTAGCTGAAATAGTACAGTGTGACCCATAAATAGTACCAAAAAGTACAGTGGGATCCATAAATAGTAACAAAAATAAGCTGAATAGTAAAATAATTTGCCAAAAATAATTTTGCGAAACAAACACTTAATTTCACAACTTGTTAATATGTGCAATAATGAATGGTAGACATTTTCTCCTCACTCTTGTACTTTTAGTCGATATAACACAGATTAACAAGGTGTGAAATTGTCGTGAAATTGTATGTTAACAGGACCATCTCTGATTCTTCGCTGCCTGCTTAGTTTTGTTTGTTTAATGAATTTCCCTTCTACCAAAAAAAGAAATTGTCGTGAAATTGAGTTTAAAGATAGGTGTCTCATCTTTACTCTTGAAATGGCCGTGCCCCAGCTAGTACAAAGAAAAAGATAGTAACAGAGGAGTTTCAATTAGTGGGGGCCAAGATCATAATGGTGTTACTGCATGTTGGTACTCGAACATCAAAGTCATATTGAAATTGACAAGACGATATAATATGGGATGAAAGTATACAGTTCAGATATTGATTGGTACACGGCATAATAAACAGAAATATGGTTGGCTTTAATGATTTGAAGAAATGTCATTTTAATCTCCTTTTCAGGTAACGAAGAAAAATATAGCTTTTTTTTTTTTTTTCTTTTTTTTTGCTGAGAGAAGAAAAATATAGCTCTGAACTCTAATTTGAGGCCATTGGAAATGAATACAAAATTGGGATAAGGGGAGTTAAACTATTCGTGAAAAGATAGTCATTTATAAATAATATAAGATTTTTCTTTTTTGGGAGAAAAAATGATATAAGAATTTTAATAATAAATATTCCCCATTTTGTCGATCAAATTGTTTATTACACTATTACTCACATTTATACTTGAGTTCAAATTTTTATTTAATTAATTTAGTTTGTGTTTCATATAACTTATTTTATTTTGTTTTGTTTAAAGTAGGTTGGATAAAAGTATAGTGGTATCTATAAAATATATTAATTATACCTTAGTCAATATATGAATTAAATGTTTTCAAATTATTTTTTATTTTATAAATTTCTTTTCGAGGTATATGATTCACATATGTGTATTTTAATTTGATCTAAAGTGAATAGAGTGTAGCTTCAACCCACAAAGTTAAAATACTAGATTCCAACCAAAATTACAAGTGTGTAAATTGTAATTAACTCAAATAATTAATAAAAGGAGGTAAATAACATTAATTTAAAAAACTAAACATATATGAGGTTTAAGTGATATGAGAAACATAATGAAAGGAAGTATCAAAGTTTAAGTGATTCAGCAAAGGATTACTTGAAATATACATGTTGAAGTGAATGTCTTAAAACATATAGAAAATCTAATTTCCCCATAAGCCCAATGCATGTGCCTCTTGAAAAAAAAAAAAAAAAAAAAAAATGGTTTACCAATCTTACTATAAAATGTATAAGGAAATTAATAAATAAGTAATACAAAATATTTTATTTTTTATTTAAATTGTAAAACTTATATGACAAAATTTGAAAGATTCATACGTCATTTTTCTATCATGTTTTATATATATCACATGATTTTCTACCACTTTCATCACAAATTAATAACACGTGTGTTTGTGATCGATGAACTATTGCTTTCATATGAATCCACCGACTTTTATTTGACATCCTCAATGGCACATAGTAAATATTGTGTCTATAAGAAGAAAAATTGAGGGCACACCCGTCACATTACAACAGTGGCTAAGTCATAGTTCTTTTCCCCTGTTTGGGCAGTTTTAGGTGAAATGTTGTTCAGACTTCAAGCGTGAATCAAGACACATGGGGACAGCCCATCAAATTTGGTTGTTCATTTATTGTGCGTTGTTGGCCTTCCCTTCGATTCAAACTAGAGCTTATTGACAAAGACATCTATCTAACATTGTCATCAATCATTTAATTATTATGATTTTCTTTAATTATTATTATTTTTCTTGAAATCTTTTACAGGATTAGGACATTCTTGCTCGAAGGTTTCTTTTGCCACACCCACAATGCTGCATGGCATACCCTTCACAACATTATTTGTGGTACCGCTACCAAAATTGATACATATTTGGATGCAGTTCGAGACAACCTAAAATGTGAGGTTACTATATTCCATGGCAAAGATGATGAACTTATACCAGTTGAATGTAGCTACCATGTGCAAAAAAAAATACCTCGAGCTCGTATCAAGGTGATTGAGAAAAAAGATCATATTACGATTGTTGTAGGAAGGCAAAAGGCATTTGCTAGAGAACTAGAAGAAATATGGAGGAATTCAAGTGGTTGAGACCAAATTATAAGTGTAATAATCTACTACTCCTTTTAATATTTATGGCCTGAAGTCACCATAAGTTTCTATCCAACCAAAAAAAAAAGTGGATAAAAACATGTCCTGAGGTTGGCAGAATATTTATTTACTCCTCCTTCAAGTGTGTAGTCCCTCCATGAAATTATTACCAGTGTTCTTGGAGTTGTGAAGTACTTACTTGTAACAATGTTAATTTGATAATGTTAAAATGAACATTATATCAAACAATTGTCTTTTTTATTTTTTTGGTTACGTTAAGTTTTTAAAGGGACTGTGTATTTGGTTAGCTTGTATGTTGGTAGTTTATTGGTTGAAAAGTAAGAGAAAATATGGGTTTAAACAAATAAGTTGGCTTTAAGCAAATAAACCCATAATAAATGCCACTTGAGTCAAGAGAATTGTGGTATAAATTGTCATTTTGTTTATGAGAAAAGTTAAGAAATGCTCTAAGAACATAGATTTATTTATTTATTTTTATTACTAAGAATCTTGCAACTCAATTAGTATTTTCTCAAGAGAGATATTCGGAGTTTAAAATCTCATAATTCTAACTACTACTAATAATAATAATGAAATCGTTTTATATTTTATAATGAAAACAATTGTCGGTTTTTTGGTTTTCTGTTTTGTTTTTGAGAATCAAAACAATTGTCGTATTAATATGTCATAACTTTTGTTTTGGGCCTTCACACATAATAATTCCTCCTATTAATTAATTCTAATTGTCTTGAAGTAATTGTCTTGTCAATTTGTGATGGTTGAAAGGTTGAAACAGTAAATCCCGGCCACATTAAGCTGTTCATGTAGACCACATCTTATTTATATGGCAGATTAACAGCCGCGCTTAATAAATGAAAATTTTAGTACTTTCTTTCCCTTCTTGCTGCCAAGATGTGTGCAATTTCTTCTCTAATGCCTTTATTGATTGAATAATTATAGGACCATATACTTTACCCTTTGCCACAACTTAACAATAACGCTTCATAAATGAGATTCTTAATACTTTCCATACCTTCTTGCTGCCAAGACGTGTGCAACTTCTTCTCTAATGCTTTTATTGATTGAATAATTATAGGACCATATACTTTCACACACCCTTTACCATAACTTAATAGCGCGCTTCATAAATGAATTTTTTAATACTTTCTGTACCTTCTTGCTGCCAAGACGTGTGCAACTTCTTTTTTCTTTTTTTGTTCTCTACGTGTGCAACTTCTTCTCTAATGCCTTTATTGATTGAATACTTATAGGACTATATACTTTCACACATCATTTACCACAATTGAGTAATGAAGAAAAGATTGTAGATCTACGTAGATTAACTATATATAGTTAATCGTAGTCTGCCACATAAGACAATTGTGGCAAATAATGTGTGAAAGTGTGTGGTGCTAAAATTATTGTTTTTAATTGCTTATATAGTATCAACTATTAAGACAAATCAAAAAAAAAAAAATCAAAAAAAAAAAAAATCAAAATATATCTCAACCTTCAATAACCATAAAAGAGAGAGCACACAAAGATTTACATGGTTCGACTTCAACCTAATAGCCAATATCTATAATGTGAAATCTCTTGACAGCTACATATGCGATATGCCTATTAAGTACTTGTAGTACAATGTACCTAATATAGGTATAGGGTTTATATACTAGAAAATACTTAACTAACTCTAAATTAACCATAGACTAACCTAAGATTAACTAGTTTATTCTACAAATACATGAGTCTACAGTTGCTTTAGGCTATTGGGGCCATAATATATCTAACATCTCCCTATCTACATATCCAAAAATAAAATAAATAAATAAAAACAATTACTTTGGCAAAAACGTTATAGCAACAAAACCTTAATTCTAAATTTTTTACATTCGACCTTACATTATCATCAAAAATATTAGTCAAGGTCAGCACAAGATAAAAAATCTATTAAACATTTTTCTGATTATCTTTTAATTTATATATATAATATTTTTTCTAATTAAAGATAAAGATTATTTTTTTGAAAGAAGTCCCACGAACCATCCACCATAATTAGGTGGGCAATACAGATGAGTATACAGCAACAACATCATAAATTGGTGAGGAACAGAGATGAGTATACATACAGCAGCAACAACTAGAAGAAGAAAGCCTTAGAGTCAGAGATAGATCGTATGGATCCCACAAAAAGAGGTGGCAAAATTGTGAGTCAAAGTATTTGCTTATCTGTATCAACAGAAGCCGACCAAAAAGAAGAACTTACCAAAGAAACTTTTTTTCCTCAAAAAAACCAAAGAAACTTTTTGGGTTTATATGCAATTTTATGCATAATAGGTCATTAAGCTGGCGTGTTTTCATGTGCTATTTAATTTTTATTTCGAGTTTAACATCTACACACACAACGTAAAATATTGTTCATTGATTTTTTTTTTTTTTTTGGGGGGAAAAAATGATTGAATATATATATTAGAAAGTTCAATATTATTTTATATTATTCTTCACCCAAAAAAAAAAAAAACTCTTCTCCAAAATATTATTTTATATGATAATATCTACATATGGGTATAGGGTGTCAAAGGGTAAAACTTACCTATAATATCTTAGTGGACTTAAATTAGATTCCTTGATGTTATATTGAGTAATGAAGCACAAGTAATGTAATTTTTTCTAAAAATACAATTTACTTCAATGTAATTATGTATTTAAATTTAATTAGAAATTTAATTTTAATGTATTATACCTAAAGAAGGTGTATCTACTAAGTTTTATCCATGATAGCATCTATTTGTTTACATCATTTTTGAGATAGGTAGATAATGGATGTATGGAAAATGAGGCTCGAACCACATATATGAAACACCATAAAAAAAAAAAAAAAAAAAAAAAAAAAAAAAATAATAATAATAATAATAATAATGTCTAAGTTATCAAATGGACCCCAACTATCTTTTATTTTCTGAATGTTTTGCCTTTTGAGTGGACCCCAACTGCTTGTTTACCTAATTGAATGTTATAAACTAATGCCATTTAATCAAACCTATCGTACGCTCAGCCCGTGTTAACTCTAAAGACACGTCTTGGCTTCTCATTCAATAGATGTGCCTTGTACGTTATCACACGGCAATGGGGGATCAGATTGCGGGGTCTATATATGTTGGTAAGCACTAAGCAGACTGAAGCACTGAACTATCGCGAGTGCACAGCTAGCAATCGCTAAATTCAGTCATTTCAACTTGGAGCATTTAATAGCAGAGGAGAATTCTAGGTTTCCTTTAAAGACAGCTCAAGTTCATGAACATGTATCATATCATGAAAATGATGTTCATAAGTTTATCCCTAGGTGTAGCCTACTTACTGATGATTTTGGTGAGAACTGATTAATAGAGATCAATCATCAATGTAACCACAAGTTGGTTGGCAAATTAATGGAATTTGGGAGATTATAATACTAATTCCCAACAAAATTTATTATAAATTAATGTGCTAATTAAGACTATTATAAATTTTGTTACAGAAGATTTATAAATTGACGTGTCAACTAGTAAGCACATATACATGAAAGAATAATTGATGTAGCACACTCACTAATTAACATGTCATGCATGACATTGGCATGTATAAGATTTTGAGACTTGGCCAGTGGAGGGTCCCAGATTTTGTTCATTAATAAATACCTAGTAATGTACCCACGTAACCGGTTCTAATGAAAAGAATACTTTATTTTTAAAAAAAATAAAAAATTATTATGTAGCCAATGTGCCACCAACCATATTAAGTATTAGATAAGTTAATTTGTAAATGATTTATTGTAAAATTGGTATTAATTTTAACATTTCCTTAAAGTTAATTTATGCATATATAGCAGCATATATAGGCGATGACATTCACATACCTTGTAACATTTAGAAATGAAACGTTTGCCTGATGAAGCCGAAACTTTTGCTAAGCTAACTATGCAATCACAAACGTAACACCGCTATCAAGAACTTCTTCACCTAGCTATGATATGGTTTAGTTCTTTAAACTTAACTCAGCAAAAAAAATAAAAAAAATAAAAAAAAATCCCTTTTGAATTAAGAGTCAACTTTCCAACTTCAAATTGATTTCTAACCTACTTAAATCTGTTATAGTCAGTCTTTTTTTTTTTTTTTAATTTTATGCTAAATAGTCATGAATTTTTGTCAGTCATGCAACCATTCAACATTCGTACATATATAAATAACTACACAGATTTTTTTTTTTTGGTGGTTGTAATTAATATGCCTTTATTTTTAGTCGGCACAGCATCTCTGTGTGTTCCACTTGGAGTGTTTGCACAGAGCCACATCTCCCTTCGCAATGTTGCTGTTTTTCTTGGGAGAGTTATTCTTCATATATTGTGGTATCAAAGATCACAAAATTAGAGTATTAGACCCACATATATAGACGAAATGTGCTTGGCATGCCCAAATTCGTAAGCTATTGACTCAATAATAGCAGAAATAAGACACAGGCATGTTCTTGATAGCCAACAAACCATTTTATTTTATTTTATTTAAATTTTGGAGTAAAGGGCATAGTCAAATTGATGCACCACTAATTATTAATTAATTGATGTACGTCTAGTTTAAGTTATACTTTGGTCCTTGAGGTCCGAACGCATGGATTTCTTGGCCAAATCAATTTTTTCCCACATGTTCTATGGAGTTTAAGATATTAAGGATAAAAAAGTGAGTAATGACACAGAAACACAAACGAAGCAATTTCCCTAATTTGGTTTGGACTGTGTCAACCAACTTTGACTGTGTAAAGCAAAATTCAAGGGATTGCTTTTGTGCAAGAAATGAACGATTCAACAGCCCATGTTTAGATATTAATGGACCTCTTAATATCTAAAACGTGGACTGTTGGTTGAACTAGGAAAATAACATAGAACTGGTACTAAATCATGGTTTTCGTCTACACGACTGGTTTTCATATGGGTTGGTGAAAGAAACAACCTAACAAATACTAGCTGTTAGATTAGTGAATGTGAAGGATTTTGTGCTAATAAACCACAAACCCCAACATAATTTTTAATTTATGAGTGTTATTCTAATGCTTAAATTCTAGAACTACATATATTAAAATCCTAACATATTAATGGCAATAATTTATTGACAAATTCAGTTTCTAAATAAAATTTATACCATGTATTGACTAGTTTGATTCTTTTGAAGAATAATATATAGTAAGAAAATGTGCCACTTCATGATAAAGCCAAGCAATGTTTAAACACATTGAAAAAGGATACGATTCCACGTGAATATAAAGCATTGACATGTAAGTAGTAAAGATTCCAAGGGACCAAATCTAACATGTGGGGAACAAGTATTAAATGGACAACAAGGCTCAAAGAAAGAAATACCGTAAATTCGTAATTGAGGACGGCTCGATATAATTTGAAGTCTAAGATGATAATTTTAAGTGAAAAAGGTTTTTTATAATATATATTTCAGTTATAATTTTTAATTTAAAATTCAATCTTCCTATTTTTTAAGACGCAAAATTATTAATTAAGTTCTTATATTTGGGTTTTACTAATTGAAATCCTATTTGGTATTCAATTCATTTGTCTATTCTTCTCTCTTACTTTTTTTATAAAGTTTTTCATATATAAATTAATATTTTCTAGTAAATATTGATAAATAAAATAAACACTATCTGTAATACAAAAATATAATAAAACAAGAATAAAATTTATTTTAAATTATAGAAAAATAAAATAAAATTTATCAAAGACATTATTGCAATTTCACTGAACAATAGAATCACTAATAATCTTAAACTGTCCAAGCAAAGATGAATTGAAATAAGTTTTGAATTCTTTAACAATTAACAATTAGTTGCAAAATTTATGTAACAAGTTATTTCATTTTTTTTTATAGATAAAATTACTTGATATTCAAATACAAATTGATTGAGAATTGAAAATAATAGACAAGTGAATGTAGGTGCCAACCTAGTTACGATATACACCTTTTTATTTTATTTTATTATCTGACTATATACATATTTTGTAGTGATACAGCTAATCTCACTCTAATATATTTATGAATACATCAATGTACTTAATTATTTATTCCAATTAATACAAGTTAATTAATGGTTTTTTTTTTTTTTACAAGATATAAATTATACTCTAACATAATCTAAGTGTATATGTGTGTGAAAGCTCACTTGTAGAGACTTGAACCCCGACTCTTGCCTCCCACACCTTACAATTACTTATACTTGTAGAGTAACCATCGCATCAAGGGTGTGCGGTGGTATTAATAGTTTTTTTTTTTTTTTTGTAATATAATATAATTATAATATTTTTATTAAATTTTATAAGCCATTGAAAGCTTGTTAAAAAAATTAATGGCATTGAAAGCCCATTAGGCCCAACCCACTCAAGACAAAATAGACACTACCCATATGTAGAGCCATGGGCAAGGGTTTTCCCTTTAAGGTAGGCCAAACCCGGCCCATTGACTGGTCAACGCCTGTTATTTCTTGCCCACTAGGCTCACGAATCAAGTAAAAAGGGGCCAAGCCAGCCCAACTCAGCCCATGGTCTAGCCTTAGCCGACTCTATTTGTAGTTTAGATTTATCCACTCAATAGATTTTGATCAAGATTCTTCTCTAAGTCTTTTATATCGAGTATACAATCAAATTCTGATCGAGAATATTGTTTGAATCTTTTGTAATCGTTCTTCCAATTAATATAAGTAAATTTCTTATTTCTATGTACTTTTTTATCAACTTGCATTACTTATCCACTTTTCTATATGCATTTGACTGTCCTATTTTTTCCTTTTTATAATTTCCCTTGAGAAAAGTTCTGGTAAACAGGCATTATTATTACTACTGACAGCTCAAAAGTAGCAAGAACTAGCTACATTTACTAGCCATGAATGATAAGAAATAATTTTGGAGAAAAGAACAATGCAATGAGACAGAAATAATTATGGGGTTGCATGGCATGCATGCATATAACCAATTTTTTATTTTATTTTATTTTATTTTAAGAATTTGTATATAACCAAATTAGATTGCCATGGTCACACGAAAAATGTGGTTTGAGTCTGAGAGGGGAAAACCAAATGAAAGCTTTTAGTGATGTGCTGGATGAATCGGAGCTGAAGGATCTAGGTTTTGTGGGCAAGAAATATACCTGGAAAGGCCAACGACACGGTGGCCTAGTGCTGGAACGACTAGACCGTGTAGTTGCCAACAACTTGTGGCTCTCCCAAAATCCGGGAACAAAAGTCCAACACCTCCACTCTAATTCATCGGATCACCAAGCCATTATCGTGAAACCTGAAGGTATCAATCCTAAACCAAGTCGCTCTTTTAAATTTGAACAAATGTGGCTTAGAGACAGAGGCTGTAGCAACACAGTCACTAATGCCTGGGGTCCGCCTCTATTGGGGGCCACAATGCCTGAGGTTGCAAGTAAAATTAAGCATTGTGGAGAAAAACTTACGGTATGGAGTAAAAACTGTTTTGGAAGTGTTAGGAAGCTACTAAAGGTAAAAAACAAACTCCTAGACAAAGCTGAGATGGAAGCAGCTAAGAATGGAGATCATTTGTTGGTGAAATCTCTCCAAAAGGAAATAAATGGCCTGCTTGATAAGGAAAGCCAGATGTGGCAATAGCGCTCACGGGTGCTTTTTTTGAAATGTGGGGACAGAAATACAGCTTACTTTCACACCAAGGCCTCCCAAAGATTCCGGAGAAATCGAATTATTGGGCTGAGAAATAGTCAGAATGTTTGGTGCACTAAGGAGAATCAGATTAAGAACATTGCTCTTGAGTTCTACCAGTCCCTGTTCTTATCATCTTCCCCAACAAATTTTGAAGAAGTACTCCAAAAGGTTCAACCCTCAGTCACGGAAGATATGAATGAAATGCTACTCCGTCAATTTAATAGGGACGAAGTAGAAACAACCATGAAACAAATGGCACCCATCACTGCTCTGGGCCCAGATGGCATGCCCCCGCTTTTCTTCCAGACTTTTTGGAGCACGGTGGGTGAGGATGTTTGCTCCGCCATTCTAGACTGCTTGCAAAACTAAAACCAGAGTGCGTTTCAGGCAGGTCGGGTGATCATAGACAATATCTTAATGGCTTTTGAAACTCTACACTATATGAAGCACCACCAATCAGGCAGGTCGGGCTTCATGGCCTTAAAGCTCGACATGAGTAAAGCGTACGACCGTGTTGAATGGAAATATTTGGAACTAGTGATGAAACGTATGGGCTTTGCGGATAGATGGGTAGCCTTAATGATGGAATGCATTTCATCGGTTAGCTATTTGATCCTTATCAATGGTGAACCCTCAGCACCCATTCACCCAACTAGAGGCATTAGGCAAGGAGACCCCCTCTCTCCTTACCTGTTTCTTTTTTGTATGGAAGGCCTCCATAGTCTCCTCTAACATGCGGCGGATTCAAGCCAAATTAGAGGAGTCTCTATATGTAGAAATGGCCCTTGGCTGACTCACCTTTTCTTCGCTGACGACAGCCTGCTTTTCTGCAGATCCTCCATTGCGGAATGTCAAAAAATCCAAGACCTTTTGAGTAGTTATGAAAGTGCTTCAGGACAGCAGCTAAATAGGTCAAAAACCTCTCTTTTCTTCAGCAAATCAACTCCAGCGGAATCCATTGATCAGATCACAACCCACCTTGAAGTTCAGGAGGTTAAGCAATATGAGAAATACCTTGGCCTTCCTACTCTAGTGGGCAGAAACAAAAAGGCCAGCCTCAGGTTCATCAAGGAAAGAGTTTGGGCGAAGTTACAAGGGTGGAAAGAACAACTTCTTTCCCAAGCGGGACGGGAGGTGTTGTTAAAGGCGGTAGTACAGGCTATACCAACCTTCGCCATGAGTTGTTTTAAACTTCCCATCACTTTATGCAATGACATCGAGCAACTAATCCGGAAATTCTGGTGGGGCCAGAGAGGGGAGCAAAGGAAAATACACTGGTCAAAATGGAGCACCCTTTGCCTCCCAAAAGATCTAGGGGGTATGGGGTTCAAGGAACTCCAAAAGTTTAACGTCGCTATGCTGGCAAAGCAAGTGTGGAGGCTGTTAGAGGAAAAAAACTCGCTTTTCCATAGGTTCTTCAAGGCAAAATTTTTTCTGGATGGGAATATTCTTGAGGCAAAGGAAGGCAATGGTTCCTTCGCATGGAAAAGCATCCTTAAAGGGAGGGAGATCATTAAAAAGGGTGCCAAATGGAGAGTGGGTAGTGGAGAAAATATACGCATTTACCAAGATAGGTGGTTGCCGGATCCTCACTGTGCTAATGTCCAATCCCCCCCAGTTTTCTATGGTTGTGATGCGCAGGTATCAGTGCTAATTGACAAGGAAAGGAGCTACTGGATTGAAGATGCAGTAGACAATAACTTCCTACCCCTAGAGGCCAAGATTAGGGGTGTGCATGGGTCGGGTTGGGTCGGGTTGAGGGAATTTTTTGACCCAACCCACCATGGTGGGTCAAAAAAAATTCAACCCAACCCAACCCATCACCTAAACCCAACCCAACCCAACCCAACCCACATGGGTCGGGTTGGGTCGGGTTGAACCCATGGATTTGACAAAATTTTTTTATTATTATTATTAAATTGAGTAGAAAAAAATATAAATATTAATATATTAAAAAAACTCAAAGATTAGTATCAATGTAATTCCTTAAAGGCGAATAACACTAACGACTAAACAACAATAGTAATTTATTAGGGTTTGTGTGACCTAATTAGCTTTTATATAAAATAGGAAGAACTGGTTATTTTAAAAAATTTATTAATTATATAATATATATATATATATATATATATATATATATATATATATATATATTAAATTAGTATTAGTAGGAGGAACAGAGGAAGTGCTGCTCTACAGCTAGTTTTTTTAAAAAATTATTATATATATATATATATAAAAGTGCCTTGGTTTAAAAAAAAATTTATTAAATATATAATATATTTTAAATATATATTAAATATGGGTGGGTCGGTGGGTCGGGTCGGGTTTGGCGGGTTTGTAATTTTATGACCCAAACCCAACCCGACCCGCTATAAAAAATTTTTTTGTAACCCAACCCAACCCACCAAGCCTGAAAAACCGACCCAACCCGGCGGGTCGGGTTGGGTTGGGTCGGGTTTGGCGGGTCGGTGGGTTTTCTGCACACCCCTAGCCAAGATGATCAAATCAATCCCTCTATGCTTCACCGAGGCAAATGATCAGTTGTATTGGCCAGGAATGGTGGATGGTGTCTATTCAGTCAAGGCTAGTTACAGACTTTTGATTGAGGATGAGCTGACCTCAATAGCAGGTCCAATAGCCCCCCCTCAGCCAAAAAGCACTTGGAAGGGGCTGTGGAAACTGAAAATCCCAAACAGAATAAAAACGCTGCTGTGGCGGGCAACCTCAGATGCTCTTCCTTCTTGGGCCAACTTGATGAAAAGAAAAGTCCTATCTGAAGCTACCTGCCAGGTTTGTGGAGCAGAGCCGGAGACCTCTCTGCATGCTTTGTGGCTGTGTCCAAAATTGGCTATGGTCTGGGATGTGCATTTTGGCCCACTTAGGAACGATGCTAAAAATTGCTCGAACTTCCTAGAAGTTATACAGGTATGCATGGAGAAAGGCCACCCCACAGACTTGGTTGCTATGATCACATCCCAAATCTGGATTAGAAGGAACAAGCTCCGAATAGGTGAATCAGTGCCTAACTTGAGGCTACTATACTCTATGGCAAGAGATGCTTTACAGGAATTTCATCACGCCCACACCCCGGCTTCTTCTCCTTCACATACCCGAATCCACACCAAGTGGGAGCCGCCCCCCACGGATTGGGTGAAAATTAACTTTGATGGCGCCATCTTTAAAGCGAAGGGTGAAGCAGGTCTAGGAGCCATTATTCGCAACGACCATGGTCTAGTTATGGCTGCATTAACACAAGTTATTCCACTGCCCACCTCGGTGGAGATGGTGGAAGTGTTGGCAACAAGACGGGCTCTTTCCTTTGCACAAGAGCTTGGTTTTGATCATATCATCCTGGAAGGCGACTCGGACATTGCTATTCGAGCCATGAAGGACGAGAGCTTCTCTGCAGCGAGCTTTGGGCACATTCTTGCTGACATCAAGGTCCTATCTTCACATTTCAGACATTTAGTTTTTAGACATACACGTAGGCTGGGAAACAAAGTAGCTCACAGCTTAGCAAGAGCAACATGTAATTTTTTTCCTTTTTGTACTTGGATTGAGGACGTCCCTGCAGTCTCTGATGTAGTCTATCGTGCTGAAATTTTAATTGAATCATAGCTCCCCCCCTTTTTCAAGGGGCAGTTTCTCAACAAAAAAA
Organism: Quercus tomentella; assembly: GCA_028535165.1. Classification (NCBI taxonomy): domain Eukaryota; kingdom Viridiplantae; phylum Streptophyta; class Magnoliopsida; order Fagales; family Fagaceae; genus Quercus; species Quercus tomentella. The sequence continues at coordinate 29,194,713 of JAPQVY010000155.1, forward strand.
AAAAGATTGCCATGATATTATATAAAACTAAAAAGGTGATGAATAAGATTATAATTCACTGTGACAAGTTGAAGAGAGCATTTTACTATTCAACAAATCTGACCCATTCCCAGCCACTACTAAATGTAACATGACCATCTACTGCAACACCAGACTTTCAAAGAATATCTAATATTGCTTCTTTTGGAAATGCAGCATCATTCTTTTATCTAATTGAAAAAATTGTGAACCATATTCTCATTGTGATAGCACTTATATATGATAGAATCATGAGTCATGAGTAAGTTGTATTACCTCACATAGTTTAGATATTGGATTGGTTCATATATCTAAATTCCATTGCTAATCATATCATATCATATACTATATATAATAGCAGAAGTTGAGAGAAAGTTAAATCCTGCAATGTCTCATGTTATGCTACATAGGAAAAATACCCACTTAAAAAATAGGCACGTGTCAAAAATAAACCTAAAATGCAACATCCAAAGAAAAACAGTGTATCTATTAAAACCTAAACATAATTAGTTCAACATCGTTTAGAACAACTATCAAAAAACACTCCAAACTAGTTGTTTCGCCATTTTTTCCTAGAGAAAAAAAAAAAAAAAAAAAAAAAAAAAAAAAAAAAAAAAAAAAAATCTTCTCATGCAAGGGAAAGATAGAGAGACATCTTAGGCTAGCACCACCGAAAAAATTGACTTCCGTCACTGCCATACTGCTGGACTTGTTACAAGGTGACTTTTTTATTTTATTTTTATTGCTTTCTTTGTATTTTAATTTTTTATAAATAAATAACAAAAACTTGAGATGACTATTATTTATGTTTAGGTATTTGTTTGGCTTTGATTGAGGCATTTGGTATAAGTATGGTTTCGATAAAGGTCTTTTGGTTATAATTTGTTTTTGCTTAGCAATATCCAATAAAATAGAAAAATAAATTAAAAAAATTGAGTAGCAATGGAAAAAGGCGATGCAAATAAATGATGTTCATGAAAAACGTGTGTTAGGTCAAACTGGGATTTGATTTTTGATTTTTCAAGACAATCAATTATTACGTAATTATTATTGCCATATAACTTACTGCCAGGACGCTGGTAGAGCCTCGACAGTTAGGGCTATTAGGGAGCTGATTCGTAAGTCTAATCCGGATCTTGTCTTCCTATTATAAACAAAGATAAAATCTCCAAGAGACGAGAAGATCTCATAAAAATTTGGATAATTTTATAATAGGGTGTGGGGCCTTTTTTTCATGAAGATTTGAGGTCTTTTAGTAGTAGATGACTTAAACCTAGGCCATTGGCAAGCCTTAAATACTTTTGGACGGTAGTGATTGTTACCTAAGTTCTTAATATTAACATAAATTTAAAATAAAAAGAAAGGGTGTGTCTAATTTGAGTAGCAATATCCGATCAAATATATATATATATATATATATATATATATATATATATATATATATATATATATTTGAGTAGTAATGGGAAAATGCCATGCAAATAAATGGTGATAGTGAAAAACGCGTGTTAGGTTGAATTGGCATTTGATTTTTCAACACAATTAGTTACTACGTAGTTATTATTGTCATTTAACTTATTACCGGGGTGCTAGTAGAGCCCCAACAATTAGGGCTATTAGGGAGCTGATTCGTGAGTCTAATCCAGATCTTGTCTCCCTATTAGAAACAAGATAAAATCTCCAAGAGTCAAGAAGATCTCACAAAAATTTGGATAATTTTATAAAAGGGTGTGGGGCCTTTTTTTCATGAAGGTTTGAGGTCTTTTTCTATTAGGGGGAACTTAAACTTAGGCCTTGGACTAGTCCTAAATACTTTTGGACATTAGTGATTGTTACATAAGTTCTTAGTATCAACATAAATTAAAACGAAAAAGAAAGGGTACATCTAATTTTAGTAGCAATATCCAATTAAATAAAATAAAATTTTTGAGTAGCAATGGAAATAGGCAATGCAAATAAATGGTGTTAGTCAAAAACGCATGTTAGGTTGAACTGGGATTTGATTTTTGATTTTTCAACACAATTAGTTACTACGTAGTTATTATTTCCATTTAACTAATTGCTGGGGTGCTGGTAGAGTCCCAATAGTTAGGGCTATTAGGGAGCTGAATAGTGAGTCTAATCCGAATCTTGTCTTCCTATCTAAAACAAAGATTAAATCTCCAAGTGTCAAGAAGATCTCATAAAAACTTGGATAATTTTATAATAGGGTGTGAGGCCTTTTTTTTCATGACAGTTTGAGGTCTTTTTGTAGTGGGGGGACTAAAACCTAGGCCTTGTGCTACCCCTAAATACTTTTGGACGGTAGTGATTGTTACATAAGTTCTTAGTATTAACATAAATTAAATAGAAAAAGAAAGGGTACGTCTAATTTGAGTTGCAATATTCGATAAAAAAAAAAAATTGAGTAGCAAGGGGAAAAGGTGATGCAAATAAATGGTATTAGGGAAAAACATGTGTTAGGTGGAATTGGGATTTGATTTTTGATTTTTCAACACAATTTACTACGTAGTTATTATTGCCATTTAACTTACTGCCAGGGTGCTAGTAGAGCCCCGACAATTAGGGCTATTGGGAGCTGATTCAGGAGTCTAATTTGGATCTTATCTTCCTATCTGAAACGAAGATAAAATCTCCAAGAATCAAGAAGATCTCATAAAAATCTGGATAATTTTATAATAGGGTGTCAAGCTTTTTTTTCATGAAGGTTTGAGGTCTTTTTGTAGTAGGAGACTTAAACCTAGGCCATGGGCTAGCCCTAAATACTTTTGGAAGGTAGTGATTGTTACATAAGTTCTTAGTATTAACATAAATTAAAAAGAAAAATAAAGGATACGTCTAATTTGAGTAGCAATATCTAATCAAAATAAAAAATAAAAAAAATTTAGTAGCAATGGAAAAAAGCGGTGCAAATAAATGGTGTTAGTGAAAAACGCATGTTAGGTAGAATTGAGATTTGATTTTTGATTTTTCAACACAAGCAATTACTACGTGGTTATTATCGCCATTTAACTTACTGCTGGGGTGCTAGTAGAGACCCGATAGTTAGAGCTATTAGGGAGTTGATTCATGAGTATAATCCGAATCTTGTTTTCCTATCTGAAACAAAGATAAAATCTCCAAGAGTCAAGAAGATCTCATACAAATTTTGATAATTTTATAATAGGGTGTAAGGCCTTTTTATTCATGAAGGTTTGAGGTCTTTTTGTAGTGGGGAACTTAAACCTAGGCCTTGGACTAGCCCTAAATACTTTTGGACGGTAGTGATTGTTACATAAGTTCTTAGTACTAACAAAATTAAAAAGAAAAATAAAGGGTGTGTCTAATTTGAGTAGCAATATCCGATAAAAAAAAAAAAATTTGAGTAGCAATGAGAAAAGGCAATGCAAATAAATGGTGTTAGTGAAAAACATGTGTTAGGTCGAACTAGGATTTGATTTTTGATTTTTCAACGAAATCAATTACTACGTAGTTATTATTGCCATTTAACTTACTACTAGGGTGCTGGTAGAGCCCAACAGTTAAGGCTATTAGGGAGCTGATTCGTGAGTCTAATCTGGATCTTGTCTTCCTATTTGAAACAAAGATAAAATCTCCAAAAGTCGAGAAATCTCAAATAAGCTGAAATTTTTTGAACACTTTTGTGTGGACGTAGCTTAGCCATTTTTTGTAGGAAGGGTGTAGAGTTAGAAGTAGTTTTCTCTGACAATAATATGATAGCCTCTCTGATTTACTCGGATCCGGATAGAGCTCCTTAGATGATGTTTTGTGTTTACGGTCCTCCTAGGAGGACCAAAAGAAAAATCTTTTGGCAAAAAGTAGCAGACATGGTTAAAGCTTTCTCTAGGCCATGTGCTGATTTTGGTGACTTTAACTGGACAGTATAGGAATAAAATGGTAGAGTTTTGCCTAGTGAATGGAGATGTTATTCTGTATCATTACTTGATCTCCTTTATAATGAGAACTGTGATTTGAATCCACTTTCTCTAACTTATTATAACAGTTGAATTTTTGTGGGTGTATATACACACATATATAGAGAGAGAGAGAGAGAGAGAGAGAGTAAATGGGCCGGGTCATGGGTTTAGCACAGGCCATAACCGAAATTTCAAGCATGGCCTGTTTCAATTCTAGTCTATTGAAGATTTTGGAGTGCATAGTTAAACTTTTGGCATCTTAGCCTAGCCCGGCCCATGTGTTTGTCCAAGATAAGGGGTGCAACGTGCAATGTGCCTGGAAGCTTTCCAGTTACATTGGGATTGCGGCTATGGGTCTGGGTTGCTTCACCTATGTACATCAATCATCCTGGGCTGCAAGTTACAACACGGCGTGCCATTTTTGCTGTGTTGGGCTTTAATTGGCTGAAAATTGAAGTGGCCAATTTGGGCCTTGCTAGGGGAGAGTTGGTAGTGTGCCGATTGCTGATGGCTAACATGTGGTAAGATTTTTTTTTTTTTTTTTTTTTTTTTTTTTTTTTTTTTTTCTAATAATTCAATAGTTAGGGTTGGGGATTTGAACAATATACATCTACATTAGAAATATAAGGAAGTCCCAATTGAACTCTTGACATAAGGAGTCCATATTAAGATCATGGTTTTGAAACTCGGACCGGACCGTACGATCCGACCGGTTTAATTGGAAACCGCTCCTTGAGACAACTCTTTAACTTCCAAAACCCATTATGCACAAAAAACCCAATGGACCATGCGAACCTCAATCGAACCGCCTGGGTTTGAGGACCGTGAACGGGTCTCACGGTTTAGACCTAAGCTCTTTTAAAAGGAAAGAAGAAGAAGAAGATGATTAAGAACAGAAGAAGAGGAAGAAGATGAAAGATGACGACGAGAACAAGGATTAAAAGAAAGAGCCCAGTCGTTTTGCTGCGAAGTAGACCCTTTGCTTGCTATTGATGGCTACCATGTGACTGGCAAAAACTTAAAATGTTGATGGCTACCGTGCAGTTGGCAAAAACTGAAAAATGTGAGATTTGAACTAGCCTAACTTTGGTGTTTCAAGAGAGAAAATGAGAAAGTATACCATGTTTCAGTAATACCAACTCAGCATCTATTTTGGTGTTTCCTACCCAATGAACAAGTGACATCTGTTTCAAAAAATCACATCAGACCATTGTTATTGATACCGTTTCGAAACGGCCGGAATTTTTCGTATCGGTATGCAAACCGGTACCAGAATACCCCATGTTCCACCTCAGGTCAGATTTCGGGCTGTTTCGGGCCATTCCGGTCATTCCGGACAATTTCGGCCGAGATGTAAATTCCGACCAGTACAAGATTTAGCCTGTTATTAAAAAAAAAAAAAGTAAAGGTCCAAACGATGCTGGCCTACCATTTGCCTAAATGAACCCAGCATCCCAGCCCACTTCTTCATCTTCTTCTTCTTCTTTATCTTCTTCTTCTCCGTTTTGTATCCACTGGTTAGTGGGACTGGTCTTTTGCTCTTTTATTTTCTATTGTCTTGAGTGTCTAGTGTCTTCTAGAGTCTTTTATTGATTTCAATATCAAATTTTTTGAGCCCATCACGTGAGTGGTTTTGGAAATGACAAAAAAAGTTAAAAAATTCAAAAGCAAATGTCTTTTATTTTTTTGAGCCCCAAAAGCAAATGTCAGAGGTATTATTTTTATTTTCCTCATTGTGTACAATGGTTTATAACTTCATATTAATATTAATTTATTTTAAAAAATATATATTATTATTAGAAAAATATTATATTGATAACATTTTCACAATATTTATACAATAAATTGTAAATAATAGGTTGTATACGTGTGTGCTCGTATACACATATATATATATATATTTTTTTTAAGAGCTCCGAAACACCCTGAAACGATACGCCGAAATAGGCCGGTACCGAAATATTCCGTTCTACTCGACAAACCGAAACGGGTCCGAAACGGAATTAATAACAATGCATCAGACAACTCCACTAATCCAAACAAAAAGACCATCTTGACCCTGAAATTTTTTCAAAACCCCGCCCTATAACTCCTCTCTTTCTCCTTCTTCCGCTTTTTGGAATCTAATTCCCAAATCAACTTTACTCTACTTTAGTTCTTCTCTACCTCTCTCAGCTCTCTCTCTCTCTCTCACCAAACTCCATTCTACCTGCAACTACACCTTCCATTTCCTTGCCGCACTGCTCACCCCAACCTCCAATTATGACCACCACAAACTACAGCCATTACCTCCAGTTCCGACCACCACAAAGCACCAGGGCCGGCTTAATGTATTTGGGGGCCTAAGGCGAAAATTGATTATCTTATTTTAGATGCAAAATTACTACTAATTAACAAAAACTACGTAGAATTTTTTCTCTTTTTAGAAATTTTATAAACAGAAAAAATTTGACAAAATTTTTCATACTTGTCAATATGGTAGATTGATAATAGTAAGTAAAAAAGTAGTGTTAGTGGTGGACTTAGATGAGAACTAGTAAAAATTTGCTAATTAAACTCTTATTATTATTCTTATTTTTTTTAGAAGTACAACATTCACAGTATTTTTTTACAACAAATCCTAGGTTTTATGTTTTTTTTTTTTTTTTTTTTTTTCTCTCTCTTTGAAAATATCACTATAATTATTTTTTTGCCATCAGTAACAGGTTGTAACAATCTACTACTTAGCATAATTGTAGAAGTGTTGTAAAAAATATTGTGGACGTTGCAGTTTTCTTTATTTTTTATTTGTTTTTCATTTGGTAAAAAAATATTTTTTTATTTATTGATTATAAATAACCTCATTGGTTAAAATTTGGGGGCCTTTTTTTTACTTGGGGCCTTAGGCGACCGCATTTCTTGCTCCACTGTTCAGCCGGCACTGCAAAGCACCGTCCCTACCTGCGGTTCCGACCACCTCTAGGTATTCTCTCTTTGTGGTAATTTTTTTTTTTCTTTTTCTTTTTAAAAATATCCATATACACTGATAGCCCTCATCTCTACCTCCAAAATGTATTCAAACGTATAGATAAATTAAATAGCAATTTGTGGGTAGGTTCGGATCAGGCCAAAAATTTGAAGTTACTATGCTTATCTATTATTTTTACCCATTATATTTATATGAATGTGTTGTCTAGATTTGTAACGTAAAGATCCTTTTATGGTATTGGAGAATTAGAAGACTAAAATTTACAAAGAAATAATATAATCTGGAATTCTAAGCACAAATTACATTTGTTTTTACCATAAATTTCCTGTTAATTTTGTTTCCATTATCAGTTATGTTAATAAAATATTTTTATTTTTCTGTTGTTTATTTATTTGGTTTTTGAAAATTAAAGGAGTGGACTATCAACCTAACGTGGTGTTAGGCTCAGTAGAGTTGTGGTACAAACGAAAAGGTGGTTGCAAGGAAGTTTTGTATGCAGAGAGCTCATTGTAGGAGAAGGTGGGCAGTCAATGGATAATTTTGATAAGAGGAATTAGACATATTCTTTGACAAGTACAATACTTTGTCTTAGTTTACTGTTGGTAAAGCCGTAAAGGTATGATATAACACATAACGTGCTTATTAGCACGTTTGATGTTCTTAATTGTGTCTTCAATGTCATTGTTGCTGGTGATACTTACTACACAGCAATTACCATTTTCTTTCATGACCGTTTCATTGGTGGATATCATTTTCGTTTTACTGAATTTATACATTTCATTTAGTAAAAGTTTGGGGTTTAATTATTCCCAAAATGAGTGAATGAAATTCTGTTTTCTTTCTTTGAATTTGTTTTTGATACAATCAGATTTGTTGGAAATTTGTAGTGGCAAAGCTGTTCATATATTTTTTGTATTTTACTCTGCAATTACTAGTACTGTTTAATGCCTATGATTGTGCTAGGTACTTTAATTTCTTATTCTTATGTCAGTGCCTTCTTCTTCTTCTTTTTTTTTTCATTTTTTTTTTTTTTCACAGATAAATCTCCAAGGCTGGAGCTTAAATGCTGTAAAACATTGAAAAAGAATATCAAGTAGCTTATGTTGGGTTATTGATGGAAGATGTGATTTGCAAATTGTCTCACTATCTATATTTATGAATGTTGAGAAAAGAAGACATTTGAGGTCTTCTACTTAGGCAATTGTATGATCGCAAGATGTTTTGAGAGCCATAATTTAAGAAAAAAGTCTTATAAGTAGATTGTTTCATTTCATGTTTGTCATACAACTTTCATATATGAATAGTGGACAATTATATTGTTTTCAAGTTTGTAATTGCAAATATTATCTTTAAGCCAATTGAGTTTCATCATTATATGTAGAGGTGGACCTCGCCCAAAAGTGAAAAAAAAAATTCTGAAGTAGAGACTGATCTAGTTTTAAGCAGAATTTTTGATTGCACAACAATTTACTCATAAAGCTCAAATTCAAATTTGATGTATTAAATTGTTTTGTAAATTGATCATAATTGTTGGATTTGAGAAAAATTGAAGATTGAATTAATGGCTAAACATTTTGGCAACACAAATTAGAGAGCACATCAATGTATTTAGTTCATCTTAATACAATTAAATTTTGCTCATATTGAACCAAAGTCCTTTGTAAGGTTAATTTTAAGCAAAAGAAAATGAGAACTACGAAGTCATCTCCAAGACTATTTGCAAATTGTCTAGATGGGAGGAAGTGTAATCACCCTCCAAAATTATCAGCCTCTCCCTTAATGAATTTTACGACCTTCATCCACAATTGTCTTATTCAAAGATGCACGTATAGAAATGAACTTTACCATTACATTTAAAAATATTCATCATTTTCATATAGAATCGAACATTTTTGTTTAGCCACATTAGTTACAAAATGTATCTAAAAGAGTTGTTACAAAAGGTATCAATTGTCCAAATTGTTAGATATGCCATCTAAAAAACTGTCCTAGTCAAATATGTTGCACAAAAATATTGTCCACTAGTTGTGCATATATGTGTGCAGTTTGCTATTCCAAAAAACTGTCCAAAAATGTTCTCCACCATTCTTCAGAATCTTTCGGTAGGGCCCTGGAAAACAAATTTATATGTTAAAGGGCCTTTTTTTTTTCTTCCTAATGTAAAAAGTTTATAAAGTAACATATTGTACCTAGCTCATGTGTGACATTAAGGTACTTTCTTGAAGCATTCATGTATAACTAAACATGGGATAAGCAATAGACAACTCTGGGGAAAATAATGATGATTGAATATCTCATAAGAAAAAGAGGAAATAGTAACAAATGGTTTAACTTAACAAGCAAAGCTAAGAAAAAAAGAGAGATTAAAATAGTAATTTTGAATATACCTTGTATCATAGAACTAGCTTGCAGAGCTAGTGAACTAGTTGCATATTTTACACTTCTTCTCATCTTTTCCACTTCTACTCAATAGTCTCATCTATTAACAAGGCACAACCAATTAAAACATTGTTCCAATGACGGTTGATTCCCACAAATGGTGCACATATTAAGTTATACTTATTAGTTCAATAAGTGGTATAAAAAATAGCATTCTCAAAACAGTCATAATCTAATTTTGATCCACCATCTCCCCTTTTCGAATGCCAAACCCCTTGTTTAAAGCATACTTATTATAAAGGTTATATGCTTCTCCCTAGGAACTCACTAGCATTCCAAGTTTAATTTCATAGTATTTACCCTATATTATATTTCATGATTTTCACTTTTTTTCATTGTCACCAACTGTATCAAGAGCATTTTCTGAAAAATCCATTACTAGTCTAGCCTAATCATGAAAAATAATAGTGAACGAACAACTTGAATAGACAAAACTCATAGTTTTCCATAATTACACAACCAGAGACTTAAACTAAAAAAAAAAAAAAAAAAAAAAGACAAAGGAAGAGATAGATTGAATACCTTAGCGGAGACTTTTAGAAAGAGACTAACTATTGAAATCAATTCCTTCAACAAACCAAATAGAACAAAAGCATCACATCCCTGCACCAATGCCAAATTCAAAGAGAGACAGATTAGTTTTAGTATCCAAATGAGTTTCTTAAACTCTTTGTTTCACAAAAACTGGGATATATATCAAAAATAAACTTCCTGTTTAGGCTATCACATATACAACAAGTTTCAGGTTCTAGTATTCCTATCTATCTCCTTTCCACGCTAAAATGAGCCTCTGCATTATTTTGTGTGGTGATAAGTGAAAAAACCCATCTATAGCTGCAAAGAAATAAAAAGAAACTGAAAAATCGATCTCCTTTCCACACTCAAATGTGCCTCCCATCTTCTAAACTTTTATCAAAAAAGAAAAAAAGAAAAAGAAAAAGTGTCTCCCATCCGTAGTTGCAAAGAAATAAAAAGAAAATAAAAAATTTGTCTCCTTTCCACACTCAGATACGCCTCCCAGCAGTAGTTTGCAAGTAAATAAAAAGAAAATGAAAAAGAAGATGTGAAAAGGTATTGAAAACAAGCAGATAAAAAGGAAAAATTACCCCTTTGCGTCGTTGGGTGTCGGAATCGGTGACTGAGAAAGTGGTGCGGGTTCTGATGATGACGCTAGAAATAGAATAAAGATGATTTTCGAGGTTTTTAGAGGATACAAATTCCGATCTTGCTGGACCAGTGATGCACGACAATGGCTGTATTTGGCAACGAGGTCCGGGGTGAGAGAGAGAGAAAGGAGAGGGAGCATTTGAGACAGAGAGAAACATATGGTTTTGCAATTTCAGGTTTGGTAGTGTGGAAGAAAGTGGCGTCGGTTTGAAATTTTTTAGGATAAAATTGTCTTTTGCTTTGGTCTAGTGCAACAGGTTGATGCGGTTCTCTTGGAACATGTGTCACTCATTTATTGGGTAGGAAATACTAAAACAGATGTTGAGTTAGTATTATTGAAACATGGTATACTTTCTTGAGAGAAAAGAAGGATTTGAGAAAAGGATGTCTAATGAGAGAAGATATAAAAGTGAGATTTGAAAGCTTTTCACGTGGGTACCAGACAGTGGACTTGTGGTTGTGAATTTTTTTTATTTTACTTAAAGCTTGCACGCCACACGAGATTGCAACACAGTGAGCTTGATATCTCATTGGCTTCCTGTTACTATAACCTTCCTCCCTTATTCTTATTGAAATCAAAACCTTCTTTATGCTTAATTCTGATTGAGAGAACTAGCATGAAGCCTGAATTCCAACAACCAACCCAGTGTTCAAGTGAAGAAGAAGTAGAGCTGGTAAGGAGTGTGAAGAAGTTCAAGGATTATACTAGAGAAAAACCTTTTGTTCCTCCTCGCAAACAAGTGAGTTATAAAGACAACTTAATTGGTGATATTCCTGGAGCTTATGCTCAGGCCTTTAGTTTTGACAAAGCTAAAGGAAATGAGGAAGAGTTAGACTCAAAACTTGATGATCTCGTTGAGGGTATGGTGGATGTCAAACTCTCAAAGGAAACCAAAGCTCGTATTAGAGCTCCTTGGGCAAAGGCCTTGATAGTGAAAGTGTATGGTAAATCTGTTGGATACAGCTATCTCACTTTCAAAACCAATACCTTATGGAAACCAAATGCTAGGATGGACTGTGTAAATTTAGGGCAAGATTTTTTCCTTATAAAATTTAGTGATGATTCAGACTATGACAAAGTTCTCCGAGGAGGTCCATGGTTTATCGGGGAGCATTTTCTCGTGATTAAACCTTGGGAGCCATACTTCAAGGCTTCAGAAACCACGTTCTCTGCTGTGGCTATGTGGATTCACTTCCCTAAGCTCCCTATAGAGTACTATGACTCCTCAGTTCTTCGAGAGATTGGAGAAGCCATTGGACCTGTTCTTAGGATTGACTCTTATACTGTTACGGGTACGAGGGCAAGTTATGCACGCCTATGCATTCAAATTGACCTCACCAAACCGTTGATAACAACAGTTAGAGTGGGAAAATTGCATCAAAAAATCATGTATGAAGGCATTTCATCTTTGTGTTTTTGCTGTGGTAGACTAGGGCATAAACAAGAAAATTGTAGTTACTGTATACAGGCAACGACAAAGGCCGGAGAGGTTGAACCTCCCTTTCACTCTGTTGGGAACCAAAAGGACCAACCTAACGACACAAACTTCAGAGAATGGATGTTGGTCACAAAAAAGAAAAGGTCGGTTCAATCTGGACAAGGCAGTGGGACTAAACTCCCTAGCTAGCAACTTGATTCTAATTCCAGAGCAACTAAGGGCTAAGAAGGAATTTTTAGTAGCAACCTAACACCTTTTAGCCCTGAGTTGACCTTTCAATTCAAAGCAAGGCAAGCCTTAGGAGCCGTTGGAACAGTGGGCACCACATCTGAACCATGTGATTTTGGAGGATCTTACACGCATAAAGGACGTGTTGAAACCACAAAGAGTAACAGTTACGCCAGTTTGAACCCATCGAGTAGTGGACATGATGTTCAATCGGATCAGAAGGAAGGACAAGTAAATAGAAAGGGAAAAGCCACATTGTCTTCTCATGAAAAGAAAAGCTCACATGCGAAAGGAAAGAAATCCTTGAAATGCCCCACCCCAAACTCATCCTCTAGCCAAAAATCATTCTTACCTGAGGGAAGCTCCAGTCCTACCAATGTCCCACACTGGCCACCCCTCCCCCCCTCTGCCCATTATGGGATGGGCGATATGGAATAAAAACAAGGCCATTGCCATCCCAGACGAGGTGATAACCTAGATCAGAGTTGCTCCAATGGACACAATGGGGTGGTTCGACGAGGACCTGACCGTGGCATGGAAGCACATATTTCCAATAACACCAACAAGTGTAAGAACAGGGAATTTGCCGTTGGACCATCTGGCATGGGAGGCAACATCGAACCCATGGTGGAAGTTTCTCATGGATGCACCACTAATCTCGAAGGCAGAAGCATAGGAGTTGAACAAACTCAGAAGGCCATTGGTAATGCCCCACTTAGACAAATCGGGATGGTTGAAATAGGAGAGAAAAGTGATCGACTTCAGGGGCTTCGACTGCATCTCACCTGGGGAATTTTCCCACCTTGAAGTTGTTCCAAATTCTTAACCAAGTCAAGAAATGCGACTTGCTTTTGTGTTGCAGAGAGGAAATTCAGGGAATTATGACTTATATGGCGATGTGGAAGCCGGAATGGGTGGCCTCCAAGGACCTGCTGAGGAGGTTAGGATGGAGCATGATTACCTCAGCCAGGATGGGAACTGAACCTGTGGAGATCCCCAACAACCATTGTGCAAAGATGAATATCTTGTTGTGGAATTGCAAAGGTGCTTTAAGGTTGGATTTTAGGAGACGAGTTTTAGAGATGATGGTGAATCACTTTCCCTCTATCATGATCATCACTGAGACTAGGGCAGGTGGTGATCGAGCTACTAGAATAATTGAGGAGCTCCCGTTTGATGGTTTCTTCACCACTGAGACTATTGGATATGCGAGTGGTCTTTGGCTTTTGTGGAAAAGAGATGAGGTTGATATCTTTGTGCTTTCAGCAACGGAGTAGGAGATCCATGCCAACGTTAATGTACTTAATTCAAATTTAACTTGGCTTATTTCCCCTATATATGCTAGCCCCCGTTTGGTTGAGAAGAAAATTTTGTGGTCTAACTTATCTAAAGTAGCACAACTTCATAAACTCCCTTGGTTACTCCTAAGGGACTTCAATGAGGTTCTTTGTGGCAAGGATAAATTTGGGGGTAGGCGGATCAATCTTAACAGAGCCCTTGAATTTAAAGATTGTTTGGATGCATGTAATTTTTTGGACCTTGGATTCTCTGGAACTAAATTCACTTGGTCTAACTTAGGACAAATTACTGATCTGGTTTTGGAGCGTATAGACAGATGCTTTGCAAATCCCGAATGGAGGGTCCTCTTCCCTGAAGCATCTGTAACCCACCTTCCCAGGGTGTTTTCAGACCATTGCCAAGTTCCCTGAGGTTGTGAAGAGAGCTTGGGGCTCGAAGTTAAACTTAGGCTTGGCTATCAAAAAATTCACAGATAATGCTATGCAATGGAATAGATCAGTTTTTGGAAACCTTTTTGCCCGAAAGAAAAGAGTGTTGGCAAGAATAAATGGGGTCCAAAAAGCACTTTCTAATGGGCCAAATTAGTTCCTCATTCAACTTGAAAAGGAGCTTACAAGGGAATATTTTGCAATCATGCAACAAGAAGAGGAATATTGGGCCCTGAAGTCTCGACTTAATTGGGCTGCTTATGGGGACTGTAACACATCCTTTTTTCATGTTTCAACTCTTGTTCGGAGGCACAAAAATAAGATAAGGAGCATTAAAAACTCCGTGGGTGAATGGTTAACAGACGAGGATGGAATTAAAAATTTCATTCTGTTGGAATATCAAAAACTTTTTGAGACAGGGTTGCTTGCTTCTAACCCCTCAACAGGTCTTGATAATTTTCCCTGCTGTTTCTTTTTTGAGGAGGAGAAGGATTGTTTAAGTGCCCTTGTCACAGAAGAGGAGATCAAACAGGGTTTGTGGTCCTTGAAACCCTTCAAAGCCCCAGGAGTGGATGGCCTCCACGTAGGATTTTTCCAATATTTTTAGGCTGATGTAAAAGGATCAGTTTGCAAGGAAGTAATGGGTGTTTTTTTAGTCAAATGTGGTGCTAGACTTTCTGAATGAAACCATGATTTCCCTTATTCCGAAATGCCTTAACCCAAAGAGCTTCAACAATTATAGGTCGATCAGCCTATGTAATACCATTTATAAAGTGGTTACTAAAATTATAGTAGGGCGAATCAGACCATTCCTCAATAAGGTAATCTCCCCAAATCAAGCAACCTTTGTACCTGGGAGAAGGGGGTTAGATAACTTTGTCATTGCTCAAGAACTTATCCACTCTTTGGATAACAAGAGAGGTAAGGTGGGTTTCATGGCTATAAAAGTAAACCTTGCCAAGGCCTATGACCGTCTTGAATGGCCATTCATTCACAAAGTCCTTAGAGCCTTTCATTTTCCCCAAATGCTTATAGACTTGATAATGAGTTGTGTCTCCTCAACAAGCATTTCAATTTTGTTCAATGGTGGGAAGCTGAATCCTTTTAAACTTTCAAGAGGGATTCGTCAAGGAGACCCTCTCTCTCCATACATTTTTATTTTTTGTATGGAGTATATTGGTTTCCTCATTAATAAGAGTTGCACGGAGAAGAAATGGTTACCCATGAAAGCCTCTAAGGATAATGTGGAGATCTCACATTTGTTCTTCGCTGACGATCTAATGCTTTTTGCTAAAGCAAATGAAATAGGAGTTGAAGCCATTAAGGAGGTGCTAGCTAAGTTTTGCGATGAATCGGGACAACTAATCAGCACTGAGAAATCATGGGTCTACTTCTCACCAAACATTCATAAAGGTGTTAAGGATAGAATCTGCGCATCTTTGGGCATTTAAGCAACTACTTGTCTAGGAAAATATTTGGGAATGCCTTTAAAGCACAAAGGAGCAGCTAGATCTCAATATAATTATATTGTA
Organism: Quercus tomentella; assembly: GCA_028535165.1. Lineage (NCBI taxonomy): Eukaryota > Viridiplantae > Streptophyta > Magnoliopsida > Fagales > Fagaceae > Quercus > Quercus tomentella. Next base: position 29,210,148 of record JAPQVY010000155.1, read on the forward strand.
GAAAGAGTTCTCTCCAAACTTGCTAGCTGGAAAGCTCGATTCCTCTCCTTTGCAGGCAGGTCTGTGTTGGTCAAGTCTATCCTAACAGCTATTCCCAACTATGTGATGCAGGGAGCAACTTTGCCAGTGCATCTCTGTGACAAAATTGATAAAATCAGCAGGGACTTTCTGTGGGGTTCTTCCATGGAAAAGAAAAAATTACACCTTGTTGGTTGGAACAAGATTATCAAGCCAAAGGAGGAAGGTGGACTAGGCATACAACAAGCAAAGGCGAAGAACATTGCCCTCCTCGCGAAACTCAATTGGTGACATTATCATGAGAAAGACTCACTATGGGCTAAGACTGTGCAAAAAAAATATTGCTCACAGTCAAGAAGGAATTCCAAAGACCCTGACAAGCTTCCATGCTCCTCCGTGTGGACTGCCATCAAGGTGGGCTTTCCTGTGTTTGAAAAAGGCATATGTTGGAATGTTGGGACTAACTCAAACCTCCAATTTTGGGGAAGTAAATGGATTAAGGGGGGCTCAGCTAGAGAGCTGATTGAGGGTCCGCTCACACAATCAGAAAAAAATTTAACTATTGCAAATGTCTTCCAAGATGGAAGATGGTGTTAGGAAAAAATATCATTTGATTTGCCAAGGGCGGTTTCGGAAAAAATCCTAGCAATCCCCATGCAGATTTTTGGTGAGAAAGAGGACTCCTTGGTTTGGAAATTTTCCCAGAATAGAGAATTCAGTAATGCTTCAGCTTATGTCCTAGCTAGACATGACAATACAAGCCCCAGCTCTTTCTCGGGGTGTTGGATATGGAAGCTTGACACCATACCAAAAATCCAACACTTTATATGGCTATGCTACCACAATAGTGTCCCGGGGCGACAAGTTCTTGCAAACAGAGGCATACCCTGCCACACGACATGCCCCCTTTGCCAAAGCCAAGAAGAGTCCATCATCGACCTTTTAAGAGATTGCCGCTTTGCACTTAAATTCAAGAAACAACTTGGAACCCCCCAAACTTTCACAAACTTCCTCCAATTGAATTTGCTAGACTGGATTAAGCAAAGCTGTTTGTGTAGCAACCAAGTCCTAGCTAATGGTTTTTCTTGGAATACATAGTTTCCTTTTGCAATCTGGTGCCTGTGGAAGCATAGGAACAAAGTGGTTTTCGAGAATGCACCTGCCAATCCCAGCCTCCACTTAATGTGCATCCAACTAGCCTGTGAGTTCTTTTATTGTGTGAGCAAGAGGCAAAAAACTAGGCACTACACTGTCAACCCGATCTGTTGGCTCAGACCTGTTTATGGTGGTTCAAGTTGAATTCTGATGGGGCTTCTCAAAAGAACCCAGGGAGAGCTGGTGGGGGTGGTCTCATCCGTGACCATCATGGGAAGTGGATTAAGGGATTCATGAGGAATATTGGTCATGCTACAAGCGTTGCTGTTAAGTTTTGGGCCTTAAGAGACAGGCTGATGCTTGCGGCCCAACTTGGCATCACCCATCTGCTTGTAGAACTAGATGCTCAAGTTATTATGAATCTTGTTCTATCTAAGAAACCTATTAACAACTCATGCTCCTCTTTGCTCAATGACTACAGGTACCTCCTGGAGCAATTCCAGCATGTCAAGGTCACCCATGTGTTTAGGGAGGCGAATAGATGCACCGACAACCTAGCTAGAGTAGGCTGCTCCTTTTCTGGAAATTTTGTGGTGTTAGATTCACTGCCTACTGATGACTTATGTAATATTTTAAATGCGGATGCCGTTGGTTTGTACTCTTCAAGGCTTTCAGCTAGAACTTCGCCTTTTATGGCTAGCTAATGTTAATGCAATCCCCTTTTAACCAAAAAAAAATTTTTGGATCTCCTACGTGTTGTTGACTTGTTTCTTGGTTAATTTATTTAGTGATTAGTCTAATTCTTAATTCTACGAAGTACAAACCCTCCAATTCATACATTAATTTATTAAATTTATTTATTACTTTACACTATAAGATTGTTCGATCAATGTAAGATTTACACTATAAGATTAAACAAATACACACAATATTATATACATTTACAACAAAAAAGATATATAACATTATACACGCTAATGTCCCCCACCATTCAAGTTACTACTCTTTTTAAAGAAAATTAATTTCATGGGAAAATGTCTATTAAATTTTTTATTGGGTTTCATAAGTTAATTTAATGTGAAATTTCTATTAGGTCTTTATATTTATTTGATTTTTTATGTAATTTTTCAATTTTTACTAATTTAATATATTTATTTATATTTTAAATAATTATTAAATTAATTATGACGTCATCACGGTTCAACCTCAGTTCGACCTCGGTTCAACCTTAAAAACCTTGAACCTCTCCCTTTTATGGTTCATTGAACAGTCCGGGTTTCAAAGCCATGATTAAAATAGATTGTTACAAAGAATGGAGATAAAGAAAGAGAAAAGGGGAGATGACTCTTTTAAAATTTACTAATTTAATATTATCATGTGTTTATCTCTATTTTATTGTAAAAATAATCATTTTTATGTGGATAAACAAACAAAGAAATTGTTGTGGAAGCTACTGGAAGGATAATATTGACATAATAGTAAGTAGATTAAAGTGCAAGTAATATCTAATGATATATATAATGATTTGCAAGCTTTTCACCTCTAGGTACTTATCCTTTAAGAATGGCTCCAAAGACCTACTTGCCACGTGGCAAGAAGCCATTAGCCAAAAAAAATTGTGATCAGATCTCAAGAGAAAGAAGAGTATTTAAATCCAGGATTTTATTTTCGAGGAATTGCGTTGATTGTGACATCCTATACAAATGAGTTATGCTTTTGACATGTCTTTTTTTATAACAATTAAAGTTGGTAAATTTTTACTAATTCTCATTTAGGTCCACTATTTATCACTAATTTATCTATCATAACAACTTACCATCTAGGCATTTATTAATTTTTTTTGTGTGTTTCTAAACTTATTTGAATTCAAAGAGGATGCTTATGGGTGCAAAATGTATTCTTGCCATTATTTTAACTTAGTTGTATCACTGTTAACTGGTTAGGGAAAAATAATAATAAAGGGAGTAAGGGATTTGGGTTACGTGAACGAATTTATAAACAAATTGTCCTTATAATATCAAGTCATTTAATTTATATGGGGGCCAATTTTTCATCCATAAAGATAGGGAAGATTGAAACGCCATAGGCTTTAGCCTTCTTCTTCTTCTTCTTCTTTTTTAATATTCTTGTTTTTGCGCTTCTCAAATCCTATATTTAGGTAAGGTATACAAATTTTACAAGGAATGTAATGCAGGCTCCTTTTCTCTTATTGCTGAATACGTGCTTCAATTTCTATCACAATGTAATGATACCTTCTTTTTGTTTTCCCTCAAAATCTTCTAAGATGTTTTTAAATTAATGTTGTTCAAAATGGCATTCCCCTCTAGGGATGGAAATTTTGCCCTGTCCCACTTGACCTGCCCCTCCCCGCTTTGCCCCACGTGGGTTTTTCCCACCCTGCAAAGGTGATGGGGCGGAGATAGAGCGAGATTTTAGCCCCACACCATGAGGTGGGGCGGGGATGGGTTTACATTTTTTAGACCCAACCCACCCCGCCCCGCCCTGCATTGATAAGGGCTAAATTGTAATATTTTCATACCCTAAAACTCTACTGTTTAAAAAACATATAATCAACTTATTTTATTTTACTCAACAAGGCTTTCTATTTCTTTTTTTCTCTAGCAAGGGTGGAAACAAGGTACCAATTTTAACATTTTCTTTTGTCTTTATTATAAACAAATTTATATACTATTGAATTATTGATTTTGTTTTTTGAGATTTTTGTTTTTGTTGTGATATTGCCTTGTTAAACATTTTAATAATATTATTCAATTTTTGCTAAAAATTAGTTTGATTTGATAGGATAAATTTATTTGTAATTTCAAGTATATTTTTATTAATGAAACAAGTTTTATTAAAAAGAATTGTAATAGTTGTGGGCAAATTAACAAGAAGTTTACGGGATGGGGCGGGGCTTCGTGGGGCCCCAAGAGGCGGGGATGGGGCAAGAAAATTTTCCCCGTCATGCGGGGAAGGGGTAAGACAAAACCATGCGGGGCAAGAGCGAAGACCCCATCCGTTGGACCCACCCCACCCCATTGCCATCCCTATTCCCCTCAAATCTCCTAATTTTTTTAAAAAAAATTAATGTTGTTCCAAATGGCATAACACGATCCTTTAAGAAAAAAAAAAAAGGTAAATTGCAAATTACACCCCTAAAGTTTGGGGGTGTTTGGATTTTACACCCCCAAATTCTGAAATTTTAGGGTGTAAGAACCAAACACTCCTAAATTTTAGGGAGTAAAATCCAAACACCTCTAAAATTTATAGGGTAAAATCCAAATTTTAAAACGTTAGGGTGTAAAATCCAAACACCCTCAAACTTCAGGGGGTAAAATCTAAATTTTGAAACTTCAAGGTATAAAATCTAAACACTCCAAACTTTAGGGGTGTAATTTGCAATTTACACAAAATAAAACAAACAAACAAATTGCCGGGGACGTTTTGTGACAAGGGCCAAAAATGCAAAATTAGCCTAAATCTCCCTTTAGGTTCTTTAGAAATGTTTAGTTGTGGAGAATCAAGCCCAAAATTCCAAATGTATAATGAACAAAAGACTAATGGTGCTTTAATAAGAGAGAAATCAAAATGCCATAACTGAAATACAAGAAAATGCAAAAACAGTACACAGGTCCGAAACTTCGACCCACAGTCAGTGAGAAAAGGAAACTGAGAGAGGTTGTGAGGAAGAGAGGGGAGATTCCCCTGTACCCGTATTTCCATCCCTAAACTTCAGAATTGTGAGAATGTTAGCTGGCTGAATGGGCTTTTGGTCTCAAGTTTTAGCTTTGTGGGGAAAAATGTAGTTGGCCTCTTTTGAATCTGATTGAGGCCTTTTGTATTGAACTTGGGGTACTCTAAGTGACTATTTTTGGTCAATAGAAGAGGCTTTGAACCCTAGGGTATCAATCAAAGAAGTTATGGTCAGATTTGATTTAATTGGGTAAGAGGGATGCCTTACTTTTTGCATAATTTGGGAAATAAAGTAGCTTAAATTCATGGGCTAATATTTCCTAGACATGGCAGGTCCTTGGAGGCTACATTTGGTTGTTGCAGCAGACAAGGCCAACCACATAGGGTTAGCTATATGTTTTAGGCAAAAAATGGTAAAGTAGAAAAGTTGGGCCACAGTCAGCCAGAGCATAAAGGCTCTTTTAAGGTAGAAATTTCAAGTACAAGGCCTCCTCCATGAGCCTGAGGTGCTACCAGTGTCCCTTGCTCACTTGGTAGCATGCATGAGTTGGGCTCATGCAAAAGGCCTGAAAGAAATAGACCCATACCCTCCAAACCACACTTCTTCAATTTTCTCCATAAGTTGCATGGGTTTGGGCCATGTTTAAAAGAATAAAATATAATATAATACATGAATTGAGCCCATAAGGAAGTTGGGCTTAGTTGAATCGGGTTTGTAGAAAATGTGTCACAAAAATGGGTATCAACACAAACAAACAAAGGGTAAAATACAGTTAACATCCTTGAAGTTTGGGTTAATGCCAGCTAAATCCAAACTTTTCAAAATTGACTAACTTGATCTCTAATAACCATGAGAGAGGAGAAAAATGAATAATAGTTTAGGGTCCAAGTTGGGTTTACCGGTTGTAGGGGCCTTTTTTTTGCGTATTGTGCATTGGGCTGGGCTGCCTCCTACGGTAATGGGCCTGAGTGTTTCTGAGTAAGAGAGTTGGGGCTGGTCCAATTGTAACTCAACTTGGGCCGGTTTGTGCACAAACTATGCCTTGTCTGCCAGGAATAAGCTTACGGCAAGCAAAACTGTTTTAGATGAGTTACGGCAGGCAGATATAATAATAATAGCAAAATAGAGTATTCTGACTATTTAAGTAAATGGCCGAATAATCCCTACTTATAAAACATGATTACAGTCATGACAATATTGCTCACAGTGAAAGTAAAAGAGAAAGAAAAACAATATGAACTAATCAAGAATGGGCATAAATCAAGTTTTAAGTTTGGTCCACCGAAGTAAAGCCAAAGAGGGGAGAACGCCTCCTCTCAATGCGAATAATCTCCCAGGAAAAGATCCTGCCGTGGGGATTAATAACTTTGAGGGAGTCGGACCTAAATGGTTATTGCCCAAAAGTAATCCTTGCTACGTTTTTGGAAGAGAGCAGGATTTGAAAGGGGAGAGAGGGAAACCGACCTACTGGTGCATGCCCATTGTACCATCTCTCTTTTTTCCTCAATTTCCTCTTTTTTCTTCTCCGTTTTCTTTCCTATCTTTCTTTTCTTTTCTTTTACTCTGTTTTCTTTTTACTCCGTGAATACTCTGTTTTTCGATCCTTTTCTCAGGGCACGAGAAAGGTCCTTTTATAGTGCCTGCCGTGGCCAGTTTTTACCATTTTGCCCCTTAACCGCCTTTGTCTGGTCTGGGCGTACTTGCCGACCACCAAAGGTGTGTGACACTTACCCTTACCAAACAAAGGCAGGTTTGTTTCATTCCTCAGTCCACCGTAGCACTCTTTCCTGCCACGGTATAAATGCTTTCTCTCTCTTTCCTTCAAGGCATGCACCTAATGATTCCCCCCTCATCCTTGCCTCTTTTGGGTGGTCTGTCATCCCAACAGGACGTACCTTCCAAAAGGGCTTGGGCAGGAGCTGTAAAATAGGTATTTTCCCCTCTCCCCACCACCAAACCATACCCCCTTTACCTTTTACCTCTGGCCCATGGCCCCACTACGTCCCATATTGGCTGGGTACAGGTTGGTGGTGCCTGGGCCTTACGCGTGCTTTCCTTTCAGATATAAACAAAAGTCTGCCTGTTGCTCATGCGTTTGCCATGATCTAGAGACTCTCCGTCCGTGTTTTCTGACCTCTTATGTGGGCTTTTCTTTGGTTTCCTACTTCATTCAAGAGCTGGACCTTGTCTGATGATGGGCTTCACATTTCTTTGGCCCACTCTCGGTTTTCTTTATTTCTTGCAATGTTGTACTGTTATTCCTGCCTTAATAACTTAATCCTACTGGACCTCTTTTAGGCCAGCCGTTTATTCCTTCTCTCAGTGACTTGTCATGATCACTGTTTTGCTTTTACTTATGGGCTCCTATGTTCCTTTAGGCATCCACGGCCCGTTTATTTTCTTTGGGCTTCCTCGGCCCATTTGCTAATTCCACACTCCCATGGGCTTTTTACTAACTTCATTGGGCTTCCCTGGCCCAATAACCTTATTCTCATTCTTGGGGTTCATGGGCCTACCATAAACCCCTTACTTTCTTAGTTTGCATTGTCTTGGGCCTGCAACGGCCCTTTCTCGCTTTTCTACCTCATACACTGTCCATGGGATGGCATTTCTTTCTTTCCGGGCTTCTTTGAGCCCATTTGCCTCTTCAAGACCCATTTGTTTATTTGTTGGGCCTGTGATTCATTATTCCTGCCGCTTGGGCCAAATGGTTTTTTGCTATCTATTTTGTCAATTCCTTGTTGCCCTTATTATTGGGCTTTCTTTCTGTCAGCCTGGGCTCTCACAAATGGCCCTCAACACCGGTTTAGGGACCAAGTTGGTCAGTTTTGAAAAGTCTTGAATCTGACTGATATTAACCCAAACCACAAAGATGTTCACTGTATTTTACAAATTAAAAAATTAAAAAAAAAAAGGCATAACACAAAGATAAACAAATTTCCTTGCATGACTTTCCAAGCTTAAATAAGACAATGAAAATAGGAAACCAATTTTCCTATTTTTTCCCTGAACCCACTGCGAAGAAATATATTCTTTTTCTTTATTCTTTTTTTCTTTTTTGAGAAACGCGAAGAAATATATTCAATTCTTAAGATAACGGGAACAAAATAAATACTCTAAGTCAGATATTTTGAAACATTGATCAATCTGTTTCAAGTAATTAAAAATTTCATGTAAAGTTTCAATACTCTAGAAAGGAAATAAGGCTAGAAATTCAACGGAACACCTGTTAAAAACGGATAAGTGATGTATTGAAGTTTTCAACGTGGTGCTAAATTAATATTGTTCTATCTCGGCAAAATTAAAAAAATAAAAAATAAATAATAATAATATTGTACTAAAAATTGCATAACACATAATAACTCAGCCAAGTTTCCTTGCATGACTTGCCAAATATGCTAATTTTTAAATATTTTAAAACTTCCAACCTCTCTCAAGTAATTAAATTCATGGAAAGTTGATTCTTCAAAAATAAAAATAAAAAATCTTGGAAAGTTTCAATATTGGCTAAAATTTTTAATAGAACACCTATAAAAAATAAAAAAAAAAGATAAGGAATGCGATGAAGGTTGAAACGGGGTGTTTACTCTATTGCAATATTATTAAACCCGGCCCAGCCAGGCCTGTCGGACCGGTGACCCGGCACATTGACCGGGCCGAGTGATCAATTGGATTGGAAAAGTATGTGACCCGGTCAAAACCAGTGCAAGTCGATGGGTTTTAAGCAACCTGTGTGACCCGGTTGGGTTTTATTAACCTGGCCGGGTTTGTGAATTGTGTAAAATTACATTAATAAATCTACTTTATTGACTCTTTTATTATTTAAATGTGTAAGAATATGGTAATTTAAACAAGAAAAAACCTAAAAAATCCCAAAAAAAAACATTGTTCCCTGCGTCTTGCGGATTCACACTTTGTACTTTGTAGTTTGTAAGTGTACCATCACTTTTCAGTTTTCATAATGCTCAAAACCTACGGCTACGAGTTGCTACTATGCATAAATTTTTTTATGCTTTGAAGTCTGAACAGATGTATTTTCTTTTTATTTCATTTGTGGCCTTATACAAGAGTTGACATGCATGTAGATAACTTGAACTTGGAAGAGTGATGATGGAGATCCTAGTAACCAATATAAAGCTAGGAGTGAGGAGCCTAATGAAAACAGAGAATCTCATAATGAGGCTGATGTTGGAGTTTTCAATGAAGATAGAGCTTAAGTTTAAGCCCAGGTCGTAATCCATGAGATTGGAGTAATTGGACCAACTAGTGAGAGACTGAGAGAAAAACGCATTAGAGTTTGAGATTTTACTTTTTATTTATTTAATATACGTAATATTTAGACATGTAACAAGATTTTATTTAGTAAAGACTTTGTTGCAATCTTATGACATTTGTTTATTTTCCTTGTGAATTTTATAGAATTTCTAATGCTATTACTTATGAAACATTGATTTTGAATTATAATGGCGAGTTTAATTTACAATACAGTATATTTTTCCTATGCCAACCTTTCAACTTTGGCAACCTATGAAATGTTACAATAGTATAAATATATACAAGCTATTACTTGCACATAGCAAGAAAGAGAGAAAAGAAAAAAAAAAAAAAATGACGAGATTTGGGTGCTCTAGTTGATGACCATATAGATGATGCAGGTATTCTGTTGGGTAGCTCGAGTGGCCTACTTTTGTTGGGCATGATTATCATGTCCCTCTCAATCATATCAATGGTCATATTTGCTTGTGGTGATGATAACTCTGATAACCCTAGAAAAGGAATACCTCCTTCAATTGTTGGAATTGTAGGTGGGGGTGGAGGTGGTGGTGGCGGCCGCGGCTGTTAGAAACATGGAAATAATTCATTATTATTACTAAGCATGTAGCATGCATAGTTGTTGTTGTTATTGTTGTTGTCGGTTTTTTTTTTTTTTTTTTTGGGTGCTACAATCGTGTCTTTTTTATTTGCTATGATGGTAAAGAATATAAAAGAATGAGGGTTGGTGTGTGGCCACATGACCCAATTTTCGGTTTTGAATTCTTTACTTTCAATAAATGAGAGAGAAGGGAGAATTAAGGCAAATATTGGTTGAGTTGGTAAGCTTTTGGGTCCGGTTACAATAGATAGAGTTGGTACTTGGTAAGCTTTTGCTCGTCTCATCTAATCCCACCACTTATTACTTTTTCACTTACCAATAACAACTTACCGCCTCAACAGTTATGAATACAAAAAGAATGCTTATGGGTGTGTAGGGGCCTTTTTTGTGTATTGTGTGTTGGGCTGGGCTGGGCTGCCTCTTGCGGTAATGGGCCCGAATGTTTTTGAGTAAGGGAGTTGGGACCGGTCCAATTGTAACTCAACTTAGGCCGGTTTGTGCACAAACTTATGCCTTGTCTGCCAGGAGTAAGCTTACGGCAAGCAAAACTGTTTCAGACGAGTTACGACAGGCAGATATAATAATAACCAAACAAACTATTCTGACTATTTAAATAAATGGCTGTGTAATCCCTACTTATAAAGCGTAAAACATGATTACAGTTATGATAATGTCATCTACAGAGAAAGTAAAGGAGAAAGAAAATAATACGAAGTAATCAAATGGGCATAGATCAAGTTTTAAGTTTAGCCTGCCGAAGCAAAGCCAAAGAGGGGAGAACGCCTCTTCTCAATGCAAATAATCTCCCAGGAAAGGATCTTGCCGTGGGGATTAATGGCTTTGAGGGAGTCAGACCTGAATGGTTATTGCCCAAAAAAGGAGTCCTTGTTTACGTTTTGGAAGAGAGCAAGATTTAAAGGGGGAGAGAGGGAAACCGATCTACCGGTGCATGCCCACTGTATTACCTCTCACTCTTCCTTAATTTTCTCTCTTTTGTCCTCTGTTTTCTTTCTTATCTTTTTTCTCTTCTTTTTACTCTGTTTTTCTTTTTATTCCGTAAATGCTCTGTTTTTTCCTCCCTCTTTCAAGGCACGGCAAGGGCCTTTTTATAGTGCCTGCCGTGACCAATGTTTTACCACTTTGCCCCTTAATCGCTTTTGTCTGGTCTGGGCGTACTTGCCGACCACCAAGTCTGTGCAATATTCACCCTTGCCAGACAAAGGCAGGTTTGTTTCGTTCCTCAGTCTACCATGACACTTCTTTCCTGCCACGGTATAAATGCTTTCTCTCTCTACTCTCAAGGTATGCACCCAACGGTTCCCCCTCAAACTTGCCTCTTTTGGGTGGTCTGTCATCCCAGCAGGACGTACCTCCCAGAAGGGCTTGAGCAGGAGCCGCAAAATAGATCTTTTCCCCTCTCTCCACCACCAAACCATACCCCTCTACCTCTTACCTCTGGCCCATGGCCCCACCATGTTCTATATTGGCTGGGTACAGGCTGGTGGTGCCTGGGTCTTGCGCGTGCTTTCTTTTCAGATATGTCCAAGAGTCTGTCTGCTACTCATGCATCTGCTGTGATCTGGAGGCTCTCCGTCCGTGTTTTCTGACCTTTTATGTGGGCTTTTCTTTGGTTTCCCGCTCCATTCAAGAGCTGGGCTTTGTCTGATGATGGGTCTTACATTTCTTTGGTCCACTCTTGATTTTCTTTATTTCTTGTAACGTTGGACTGCTATTCCTGCTGTAATAACTCAATCCTGTTGGACCTATTTTGGGCCAGCCGTTTATCCCTTTTCTCAGTGGCTTGTCATGGGCACTGTTTTGCTTTTACTTATGGGCTCCTATGTCCCTTTGGGCTTTTCTTTGGGCATCCACGGCCCGATTGCTTCCTTTGGGCTTCCTCGGCCCGTTTGCTAATTCCATACTCCCATGGGTTTTTTACTAACTTCATTGGGCTTCCCCAGCCCAATAACCTTATTCTTATCCTTAGGGTTCATGGGCCTGCCATAAACCTCTTATTCTCTTAGTTTACATTGCATTGGGCCTGCGGTGGCCCTTTCTCACTTTTCTACCTCATATGCTGCCCATGAGATGCTATTTCTTTCTTTCCTGACTTCTTCGAGCCCGCTTGCCTCTTCAAGACCCATTTATTTATTTGTTGGGCCTGTGATCCATTATTCCTGCCGCTTGGGCCTAATGGGTTTTTGCTATCTATTTTGTCAATTCTTTGTTACCCTCATTATTGGGTTTTCTTTCTGTTTGCCTGGGTTTCTACAAATGGCCCTCAACAGGGTGCGAAATGTACTTTTGCCATTATTTTAACTTAGTTGTATCACTGTTAATTGATTGAATTAGAATAGTCTAGAAACTTTGTGTTCATCCCTAAACTTCATAGAACACTTCTCTCTACAAACTAAATTTGTTCTAGTCTCACTTTAAAGACTAGCCCGGTTTCATGGTTGCAATTTCCGTGGAATATAATAAATCTTGTGAGATTACAATACATAGCCGGGAAAAGAAGAGAGATTATAAGATTTTATCTCCTGCTGCCCTTAAGAAACTAAATGTTTTAAAATGTTGGGGAAAAATTTAATAAAGGGAGTAGGGGGTGTGGGGAAGAAGTCCATATTATATTCTACGTGGAACAATTTATATACAAATTGTCCTCATGGTATCAAGCCATTTAATTTATATAGGGAAAAAAATTTCATCCATATATAAGATGGGGAAGATTGAAACGCCATAGCATATAATGCCTTATGACCATGGTCAATGACAATTTTTAGACGATATAATTTTTAATTAATAAAAAAAAAATGTGCAAAAGCTACTTGATCTAAAGAGCTACTCTTTTTACATCTCAATTCTGATCCTAAAAATAGTGATCATAGACGTGATCCAAAAAAAATCAAGATTCAAGATCAAAGTTTTGAAATAAAGCCCTTCTATGTCAAATCGACAATAGACATTAGCTCTTTATTTCACTTTGGCAATCATAAGAGCATTCGCATCAGAGAATGCTACTCTATCCTATTTTACCATCCCAAAAAGCCACTTTATCGATTATACAATACCATTTTCTAATACATCCAACATCCTAACTTTTATTTTTCTATTCTACTCATTAAAATAATATATGTTCACAATAAAATATATTTTTTCCTTTTTTTTTTTTTTTCCCAATTTTCTCCTCCACATGCGTGTACCTTCCAGAATCCTCCATTACTTTACTTTTCACCTTCTTCCAGACTCCTCCTCCATCATCCATATCAACCCTACTCCTCCATCATCCATATCAACCTAGATCGGCAAAATAGAAAGAAAAAAAAAAAAAAAAAACCCATTAACACCCACGCCGATCACAATGCCACAACCACCACAGCTCCACCAATCACACCACCCACTGATCTCTGCCACGCCAATCTCGCCACCCACTGATCTCCACCGTTGTCAACACCCACGCCGACCCTCGCCCACGTCTGTCACAATCCCACCACCACTAAAGAGAGAGATAGAGAAACCCACAACCACCAGATGAGAGTGAGAGAGAGAGGGTCATCGGAGAGAGCACAGGGTCTTAGGTTTGAAGAGAGCTGAGAGCAGATGAGAAAGAAAGAAGGAAGAGAGAGAAAAGAAGAGAAAAAATGAGAGAGGAGAGAGAAATTTCAAGGTTAAAAAAAGGAGGAGAGAGAGTATTAAATATTATTATTTAAGTTTAGAATTGTGCTACAGTACAATTCTAAAGGTAGAATTGTACTGTAGCACAATTCCAAATTTTTTTACAATAGTTCCTTTTTACAATCCCAGATGTTGAGGTCTTTTGGGCTTAAAATGCCAAACCCACCTTACATTTGGCATTTGCAATGCCCAGTGTGGATGCTCTAACAAGTTTGCTGTGTATTATATTGCTAAGTTACACACCAACCCAATGAATCTTGAACCAAATTCTAACAAGTTCATATATTAAAACAACAACAAAAATGGTTGTTGAAAAATTTATGATGCTCATACTTGCCTTGTAACAACAACAGAGATATATGATATATGATTAGAAATTTAAAAGTATGTGGATAATAATTGCACATTACACGGAGATTGCTGATCATTTGATCAAAAAATGTAAGATCTTCCATTTCATATAGTGATGTATTAGACCCCCATTTCAGTATCCTGCAATTTTAAATTCATTGTATGTGTCAATAAGTACCATAACTAGTTCATAAGAAGTCCTAACACACTGAAACACAACCCCATGGTCCCATCCTACATTGCAAAAAAAAAGAAAAAGAAGAAGAAGATTGACCATTGACAAACCAAGCATGGCGGGTGTTGCTCAAACACAACTTGCCAACAAGTCAATCTAGAATTGCTTATAATATATAAGTAGCCTGATTAATTCATCAGCACAAAAAGCAACCTGACTGCCCTAAAAAAATAATATGGTAACATTATCCCATTGCTTTCAACTTATTTCTCCTTTCCCCAATTCCACACAAACATTTTTGACATATTTTATCAAACATGTCCAAAATTACAACACATTGGCACACTAAATGCATTGTATGTACTAATATAGAAAGAAAAATATTTATCTTAAACATTTTCTCAAACATGTTGAATGCTTCTAGCAAAGATTTTTCATTACAGAAAGAATGATGGCTTTGTGCAAAATGACAGAGAGTTGAAAGGTGTTAGAACTTTCATTAACTGAACTGATATACAAACTGAATGAATTGAAACTGTACAAGTAATATAGACTAAATACAAAACAGAGCAAGGCCAAAAATATCCCAAACTACACGGGATCAGTTACAGTACATGTGCTAGCTAGTTATCTCACGTGTGAACACATTCTAGTTAAATACATCACTGAACTACAGGTCTACATTAAGACTACAATTCTACAACAACTACACTACACTGCTTATCTCAGACTTCATTTCTTCTCCTCTTTCTTCTTTTGCTTCGTTCTTCTTCTTCCTTTCTGATCTAATTCACAACTTTGATAGTCTTCAACACTTTAAGAATAAACCCATCTTTTTTTCCCAACTGTCTAACTCTCCGAATAAGAATGAAAACAAACAAAAATTATAAAGAATTAAGTTTCCAAAACCACTATCAATGTGTTCTATAAATTGATTTGGGAAGCTGCTTTATCTCACCAAAACCACTATCAGTATGAAATCAATTATTAGGTACCTCCAATGCAATGCAGCAAGTCAATATGAGATATCAACAAGTCACTCACCATTTTTTTGGGTAATTACACTAAATCCACCTGTGGTTTGGCCCGAAATCACTTTGCCTACCTGTGGTTTAAAAAGTGTCACTTAACCCACCTGAGGTATGCTCTATTTGTTTTCCGTAACTCACCTTTGTTGAAATCAAGGGTAAATAGGTATTTTTGCTCAAATTTTATGTCTCTCTCCTCCCAAAACAAAAAATAGCACAAAAATGCAAGAGAAACAAGATCAAAAAGTGGTATTGGTCTCTCTCTCAATTCACATAAATCTTGAACATGAAGAACATACCCAAAAAAAAATAAAACCCAAACCTACCTACCCAAATCTCCTATGGCTAAGCCGTCTTCGTCGCCGATCTCCTCGGCTATAGTAGATCCGATGGCCTCCGCTGCTACCTAGGCGACATGGAGAAAATCGCCGGAAGTTCCCTATCTTTCTTCCTCCACATCCGCAACAGCGAGCCGTACAAACTCCTTCTAGCTTTCCTCTTCAGCGAGTAAGGATAAGAGTTTGAAGCTCTATGATGGGATGTACCATTCGTTGATTTAAGGGGAGCCAGATCTACCTACCCAAATCTAATTCATTTTTAAACCCAAAAATGGATACCCAAAAAAGGAAATGACAGCTAAGGAAAATAAATACTATCAGTTTCCATCTACAATAATTGAATTCAAACACCTACAAGACAAGCAACAATTTTTTTTCCCAGACAAATAGAAGTTGGAAACCCGTTCTTTCCCTTGGTAGAGTAGTTGAAATCCCTCATTGTTTCTAGCTTTGTACAACTTTCCTTCTTTCAAGCTCTTTGTAATAATCACCAACCACATCAATGGCATGAAAAATCAGATTATTGAAATAAAAGTCACCATACTTTGTCATCACAAGACCAGCCAGATGCCGAATGTTGAGTTCCTGTAAAGTGGCTATAGCATTAACGCCATCTTCACCTAGATTATATAATTCTGCCCACATATCAATGAGGGCAGCAGCGTAGGTCCTTCGATCTTCAGGAAATGATCCTAAATCCACGAAAAACTTTTTGAATTTGACCTCAGGACCTGAAAATTCTAGGCTTCTTTGGAGACATTTATGCAAACCAATATTGGAAATAATGTCGTCAATAGACCATTTCCTCAATCTACTAAGCTGAACCTCTGCACTCTACCCACGGAATGATCCACCAATCACTTCAAGGGCTTGTGGAAACCCCCCACAGCCTTTCAACATCTGCAATTTATGGAACCAAATAACATTTGTTATTCCTTTTTTAGGTTAATTTTTTTTTTTTAATACTGTCTCCAAATAACCCAGATCTACCTATCCAGATCTAATCCACCGTGACTCTCCAAACTCTCCCTTCTATGACCCTTTAAAAACTCCTTCACAACGCATAGCCAAGGCTTTGCATCGTTCCATTAACCATGTCAATCATTTTAAGCCAACTTCTTCACTCTCTACCAATGCAACTCAAGCAGATATAATCTCAAATAGAGGTGAATACCTCTTGAAATACTCTGTTGGTACACCACTAGTCCAAATCCTAAGCATTGCTGATACTGGTAGTGAGTTGATTTGGCTACATGCAAGCCTTGCAATGGTTTCTACAAGCAAACAGCTCCACTTGAAGTACAAATTTAGAGTTTCACACAGTAAGATGGCACTTGAACAAAATCTGAAACCCTAAATCAAGAACAAGCACAAATTCCTTGATTTTCTTTACCGAAACTACCTTCCCTAGCTTCGATGTTGCGAAACTAGTGTTTTCTCCCCCTCCAGACACTCCAAACCACAAAGAACACGTTGATCTCACCACAGGTCTCTCTCTCGAAAAGTTTCTGAGTTTTGGGTGTTTTGATTCGCATTATGTTGTGTTTTGGGGTTAGAGGTGTTTTTGTAACGGTTGGGCTTGAGGTGGGTTACGGAGATTGACGGAAACATACCACAGATGGGTTAAGTGATACTTTTCAAACCACGGGTAGGCAAAGTGATTTTCGCCCAAACCACAGGTGGGTTATGTGTAATTACCCCTTTTTTTTGTGTGGATAATGTAGGGAGTCTTTCTAAAAAAATAGCGCTTTGGACTCACCTCTAGTTAAACCTATGGGCAACTAAACCTGGCAAATATAGCCAAATAGCACATTTTTGCAAACTATGTTGCAATCTACCACTATTTCGGAAATATGTAAAGATCTACCACTTTTTTTAGTATTCAAGTTTGACAAAATTGAGTTTTCCATGGTACTCGAGTTTATGGAACTTGAGTACCATGGAAAAATTTTGAAAATTTTTTATAGTACTCGAGTTCCATGAACTCGAGTACCATAAACAATTTTCAAAAATTTTCAGAATATATTTTTTCAAACAACTGGAGTTTTTGGATCTTGAGTACCATAAAAAATTTTCAAAATTTTTCAGAGTATATTTTTTCAAAGAATTCGAGTTTTTGGAACTCGAGTACCCTAAAAAATTTTCAAAATTTTTCAGAGTATATTTTTTCAAAGAACTTGAGTTTCACAGCAAACTCAAGTTTCACAAAGGTGGTAGATCCCTACATATTTCCAAAATAGCGGTAGATTGCTAATTTTTTTGCTAAATAGTGGTAGTGGGTCATTTTCGCCTAACACTTGCCATAACCAATTGCTGTGTATACAAAGTAAAGTAGTTGATAGTTATGGGAAAAAGGGTGTGTCACAGTTCAATTGTCTTCATTAAGTATTGACTCATACAACTTAAACTTAAACTTAAACCCAAGAGAGAAAGTCTTTCTCTTTCTCTCTCTCTACAAAACTTAAAAGAAATAACTTTCCCCCATTCCTCAACTCTCACTCTCACTCAAGCCAAACAACAACACCAGAATAAAAATAATTCTAATCCTAAACTAGCAATTTGATCCAAAAGTTAATTTTTCTTTCTCTTAGAATGAATGACTGAATGAAATATAGGAAAACAAAAACCTCTTAGAAAACAAGTGGATATTGGTGTCCCAGTAGTAGTACCCTGAGTGGAAAGCTCTTGCTCTTGCTCTACACCATGTGGATGGAGTTGAGCACTGATGGCATCGAAAATCGAAATGAAATTGAAGGCCAGTTTTGGGTCCTTTATATTATGATAGAATCAAATGAAAGAAAGAGGATGACAAAGTTTTTTATTTTTTTATTTGATAAATATAAAAATATTCAAAATTATATATATCTACTTTCCATTCAATTCACTTTTGTCTATTTCGGTCCACTTCAGTCCATTTTAACTTATTTTGGTCCATTCGGGCCGTTTTCTAAACTACTACTTAAGAGGGTTCAAGACATGAACTCTAAATCATTTAAACAGTGGACTCTAAGGATATTTTCATCACTCTACTATTTAAGGAGTTTCCAAGCCATGGACTCTAAGCTATTTAAGCTGTGGACTCTTAACTCTCCATGTTTTACTCCTACAAAATTGCTTTAATTTGATCTATACTACTATTTAAGGGGCTTTTAAGCCATGGACTCTAAGCCATTTAGGCATTTAAGCTTGTGGACTCTAAGGATATTTCCACTATACTACTATTTAAGGGGCTTGCAAGCCATGGACTCTAAGCCATTTTAAGCCGTGAACTCTAAGAATATTTTTTCTATAAAACTATTTAAAGGGTTTCCAAGCAATGGACTCTAAGCCGTTTAAGCCGTGGGATAACTAAAACTTTTAAGTTTAAGTTATTGTTCCAAACATCATTTAATATACTCTATTTTTTAAATAGACTTTTGCTTACTTCTTAACACGACTCCAAAACATCACTACCTGGGAAAGGCACCCTAATACAGGGTTGGAAAAATCTTTTTGGACATCGCAAAGATTGTGCTTGGGATTCACCTCAATGGGGAATTCGCTGGAGATTTAATCAACCGAATTAGGATTTACAGAGATGACTGGAGTGTAAACTTTCCATTCCCAAATAAAGCATCGGATAGTAAGACAACTTTGAAGGACGATATAGCAAACGACATCGATCACTTCAGGAGGATGATAGCCTTGGTCGTGTCTCTGACTATGACAATTCCCTCCCAAATTACATTAAGCTCTATCCAATTTCCAACACAATACTCCACCTTTTACAACCCAAGCGAGAGGTTGGCTTTTTTATAGATGCTGGACGAATATGCCGAAGAATCCTAAGCTTTTTTAAAGAAGTGCACAAATTTTGTAAGAACAATGTTAATGTGTACAAAGGGTTGAGCACTACTCTACCATTATAATTAAGGAACATGGATATTCACTTACTACTATTTAAGGGGCTTCCAAGCCATGGACTCTAATGATATTTTCATCACTATCCTACTATTTAAGGGGCTTTCAAGCCATGGACTCTAAGCCGTTTAAGTCGTGAACTCTTAACTCTCCATGTTTTACTCCTACAAAACTGCTTAAATTTTTTCTATACTACTATTTACTATTTAAGGGGTTTCTAAGTCATGTACTCTAAACCGTTTAAACCATGGACTATAAGGATATTTTCACTATAATACTAAAGGGTTTCAAAGCCATGGATTTTAAGGATATTTTTACTTTACTACTATTTAAGAAGCTTCTAAACCATAAACTCTAAGCCGTTTAAGCCATGGACTCTAATATTGTTTTAAATTAAAATTTTTTAACTAATATTAACTTCTTCACTATCTGGGTTTTTTCGTCCCTACGAATCACGAACGTTGGCCAATGGAGCAGTAAAATTCAAATCTCACGTTCAAAATTCAAGTACACTCCAAAGTCCCAACTCCTAAGCAGTTACCTAAACTAAAAAAAAAAATCTTATCCACTAACCAATGGTTTCACTCGATATTCCAGACTTAAAAACTACGATGATGTTGCCTTTTAGAACTCTTAATTTTATTTTTGTAGTTTTGAAGGAATTTCACTTCAAGGTAAGAGGGATGCTCTACTTAATTCTCCAATTTCATGATTTTTTTCTTGTTGGGATTTCTGTTTCTAACGACAAATGATTTTTTGGATAAATAATCCATGTTGGATACAGCTGTATTGCGTTTTGTTCGATGTGATTCTCATTCAGTTTTATTTTCCCCTATTCTTATATAATATAGCCAGGTTTTAGTAGTCGGGTTAGATGACGAATTTTTCTGTCTTGGAACTAATACATTTTTTTTTCCAGGTTTTAGTACTCAGGGTGCAAGACAATGGTTCTATCCTGGAACTAATACATTTGTTTTCAAGTTTTAGTACTTGGGGTGCAAGACAATGGTTGCACTTGAAGATGTTATGGTTCTTGGAGGCTTTTCAGTTCTTGGAGAGCCTGTGACCGGACCTATTAGAATTTGTTGAAGATTGCGGAAGAGTCAGACATGAAGCGATTACAGATGTCAAGGAGAAGTTGAGGAAAGCCACATATATATAGGGGTTGGATAACTATTTCTTGGAGGGTGACGAGTGAGAGTGAGTTTGATTTCGTTACCCATTATCTTGCACTTCAGATAAACATCATAAAAAATAACATAAACATTTTTGCTTTATTTGTATGATTGTATCTCAGTTTGAGGAACACAAAAAGAATGCCATCTTAGCACTCTTAGCCCTTCCTTTCTTGGATAAAATGTTGTTGTAATTTAAAATATTCATCCAACTAAACAGGACAAAAAAAGAAGAAAAGGAAAGGATTATAATTTTTTTTCTTTTATCTAAAATTATATATCTATCTTTATTAAGAAATCTTTAGGTATTTTGTGATTGAAATTCAGTACCCTTACCTTCTTGTGCTACCTCTGAAACTTACCAGAGGTTCTTCAAATGATCACGCTTGGCATGTAATGGAAGTGAATCAATAAGAAACCTTCTGATCTGCATAGCTCTTGGAACTAGTATTAAACAACAAAATTAATTACTAATTGGTAATCAGACCTTGATTAAACGCAAGTAATCAAAGTTTTTGATGATAAGAGCAACAAGGAAACCATTGACATCATATATGGGAGCCAATTTTTCATCCATAAAGATAGGGAAGATCGAAATGTCATAGGCTTAAGTCTGCTTGTGTCAGTAGCCTTATTCTTTCTTCTTATTTTTTGTTTTATTTATTTATTTATTATAATATTCTTGTCCCTGCTTCTCAAATCCTAATTTTAGGTGGTGTACACCAATGTTACTACATTACAAATTTTACAAGTAACGTAATGCACGCTCCTTTTCTCTTATTATTATAACAGTTGAGAGAATAAATGGGCCGGATCATGGGCTTTGCAAAGGCCATAACCGAATCTTTAAGCTCAGCCTGTTTCAATTCTAGTCTACTGGATTTTGGAGTGTATAGTTAAACTTTGGGCATCTAAGCCTAGCCCGGCCCATGTTTGTCTAAGGGGGTGCATAGTCAAACAAAATTATTTTTGTTTTAGACCCGCATGGATTGATGGAATGCATGTGTTTGGTATGCCCAAGTTCATAAGCAACTAATTCATTTTTCTATTATTGTGGTCGAATAATATCAGTGGAAGACACTTTAAGTTACTTTGTTCATTGAGATCCAAAAAAATGGCGTTCTTGACCAAGTTAATTTCTCCCCCACATATCCTAATAGAAGATATTAAAGGATGAACAAGTGAGTAATGAAATATACAAACGATGCAATTTCCCTAATTTGGTTTGGGCCGTACGTGTCACCCAACTTTGATTTGAGTGGGAATTCAAGGATTATTTTGTGCAAGACATGCATTATTCAACAGCCCAAGTATACATATTAGAGAGCATGAAGGATTTACATGCGTTACTCTAGTGGCTAGATTTAGATTTACATATATTAAAGCACTAACAAATTAATGGCAATAAATTAATTTCTAAGTTGAATTTATATATATACCATGAACTGATAGTTTTGAAGAATAATATGAAAACAGGCCACTTCATATTATTACAACCAAAACTTTCATATAAAAATTGATATAGCCAAGCGATTTCCAAACGCATTGAGAAAGGAGAAGATGCCACAGGCCACAGCATGGAGAAAGCATTGATATGCCCTGAAATGTTGAAGAGAGAGTATACAACCCACTCATAAAGGAAAACTAATTGTCAATGTTGATTTAGCATACTCACAAAAGATATATATATATATATATATATATTTTTGTACAAAAAGTTATGATTTTAATTGAATTGGATTTCTATTGACTCATGATTTTAGGAAGCTTCTTGAAGAGAATATTAATACAACCTACCAATGTCTTCTCTCTCTCTATATATATAAATAGTCATTTATTTCCAAATTTTAGAGTGGGTTCCAGTTAGCTCAACTGGTAAAGTCTCTGATAGTTGAATAAGAAATCTAGGATTCAATCTCCGCCTACACCAAAAACTGATTGATGTCTTGGTCTGAAAATAAAGAGCTATTATCAGGAGCAGACGCCATAGATTGAAACTCTGTCAAAAAAAAAATTCCAAATTTTAGAGCATTTTCAAATTAGGTACCTCAGGTCTAGACGTAAAGCCAACCCTATTTATAACTTAGATTTTCCCATTTAAATTTAATTATAATATATTTTGATCAAGATTAGTCTCACTCTTTTCTATTGGGTATACAGTTGGATTTCCATCGAGAATTCTATGGGAATCATTCTTCCAATTACTGCAATAAATATTCTTATTTTTATGTACTTTTATCAACTTGCATTACTTTTTTTAGAGTGTTTCAACCTATGGCGTCCGCTTCTGATGATGACTCTTTATCATCAGACCAAGACACCAATTAGTTTTTGGTGTAGGCGGGGATTGAACCCCAGATCTCTTATACAACTATCAGAGACTTTACCAGTTAAGCTAACTGGAACCCACATCAACTTGCATTACTTATTTACTTTTCTGTTTGCATTTGACTGTCCCATTAATTTAAGCAATAACCAACTTGAATAATTATTGTTCCCTGACATCATTTTTTTTTTTTTTTTTTTTTTTTTAAGAATTGCCCTTGAGATAAATTTTGGTAAACAGGCATTATGGATGTTACTGACAGCTCAAAAGTAGCATAAACTAGCTACATTTACATGGCATGATAAGAAATAGTTTTGGAGAAAAGGGCAACGCATCGGGACAAAAATAATTGAATTTGTTGCATAAACCAAATTAGATTATAATGATAATATATAAAACTAAAAAGGTGATAGATTAAATTATAATTCATTATGACGTGTCTGTTTGGCATGATTAATTTTGTCAATTTATTTTATTATTCAGTTTATTTTTAGTACTATTCATGACTCCCATTACACTTTTGGTATTATTCATGGGTCTCACTATACTATTTCAGCTAACTTTTATCTTTATCTACAGTACATTCAGCAAAAAATATTCAATTTCAGCAAAATAAATAGATCCCAAATAGACACAAGCAGAAGAGAGCAATAAGATTATAATGAGTCAGTTTGGATTGAGGAGAAGGAAGGCAAAGTAGAGGAAAGTAGAGTAAAATTGACCTGAAAATAGCTCGAAAATAGCCTAATTTCAGCCAGCTCTATTCTATTTTTTTTGTTCTTCTTCCTCCATCCTGGCTATAAGAACATATATCTGAAAATCCGATCCATTCCACAACGTACTGAATGTAACATGATCATCTAATGCAACACAACAGTTTCATTGAATATACATTAAATAAATAAATAAATAAATGATGACCGTCCACTTTTTTTTCACAGCACTCTAATAATGCTTATTTTGGAAATGCAACATCATTCTTTTGCCTAATTGAAATAATTATGAACCATATTCTCACTATGATTGCACCTACGTGGTAGAATGATGAATCATGTGATACCTCACATAGCTTAGATATTGAATTGGATAAGTGTGTGTTACGGCAAAATACCGGCCACTTGTATTTCTAAATTCTATTGCATGATAACAATAACCAAAGAAGCCAGTTTTGCAGCAAATTTTTTTTCACCTTTTTTGAGAATCAATGTATCGCAACATTTACTTCGATTGATTAAAGACTAAGACTTCTGATTTACGACTTTGTAACTAATTAAATAATAATAATAATAATAATAATAATAATTTTTTAAAAAATAAAATGGTAGAGAATTTTGTATTCTAGAATTATTACTCGGCCTCTTATTTAATCAGGATTTGAATTCTCCTCTACCCATTTATTGTAACAATTGAATTATATTAAAAAATAAATATCATTTTAGAGATATCCATACAGTGGACTCAATAAATTTGAATAGTCTATTATTAGTCTATAGAGTTTCCGAGGTATTTCATAGAAAGAGAGTAGATCAGTAGAATAATCTGATAAGGATCTTTCTGTCAGCAAGATTTTATGATTTTTAATATAATTCCTGTTTACCAAAAAAAAAAAAAGAATAATCTGATAAAAAAAACTTGAATATTCCAGTAGAGTTATTGGAGTGCGTAGAAACTTCCCGCAAGTAAGCCAAGCCCGGCCATGCATTGTCCAAGATAAAGGTGCAATGTGCCGGGAAACTTGGCAGAGACTATGGGTCTGGGCTGCTTCACCTATGTACATCTCTCGGTATGGGCAGCAACTTAGTACATTGAAATTTAGAAGCTCTTTTGTAATTTTTTTTTTTTAGTGGCCTCAGAGACTAAATTGAGCCAAACATTTTAATTTAAGTCCAGGTACAATGTCACCAAACAAATATGAATATTGATGTCAAGTCACAACAAGTGACATGGCTGGAGTGAAATATACTTGGACATGATCACATCATTGACCTTGTAGTGTAAATGATATCTCTTTTGGTTATTCAAGAGAAACTTTGGAAATTTTTTCATCCATTGGAAATTAAAGAGACAGGAATTCTTCTTTTTTGATTGAAAAAGAGATCAAAATTCAAAATACGCGTTCTTTGGTTATTCAAGAGAAGCTTGGGGAATATTTCATCCATTGGGAAAAAAGAAAAAGATAACAGGAATTCTTCTTTTGATTGAAAAGAGAGGAAAATACACGTTTACAACACATCATTTTGTTTTTTTATTTTTGGGTTGTAAATGATCCTACCAGGTGGACCAAGATATCTAGTGGTACTACTTAGTTTCTTAGCAAAAATTTAAGTACCATATAAAAAGTTATCATTTTTGCTACAACTATTTAATGTAGCAAACTGTGATTAGCTAATTTACATTGGATTATTTTTTTCTTTTTTGGTTAGAAAAAATCCTTCCTTCACCCTAGTTTGTATCAAGGAAAGTACCACATGCATGCATGAAGATGTTCAATGGTACTAAATTTCTTTGACATTATTATTTAAGGGGAAGGTATTTCCTACACTAATGGGCTTACGTGATATCTCTCTTGCTAACATGTGCGTCCCATGCCTATGGGACGCTCATGACAGTGAGAGAAGGCACATTAACTCAACCCATATGAAAATTTCTCTTATTAAAGGCAACTCAAAACTTTGCAAGAAAGAAAGGAAAAAAAATTGCAGAATTTACTTGAGTACCAAGCAAATTTAGTCAATTTGTGGCAGAAAAACTTGGTTTGTACTTCTCATTGAGCAATAGCAAAACTTCATGTCGCTCTATAAAATCATAATTTGAGTTGGTTTGGAAAGACAAAATTAACTATTTGTTTTAGAATAATATTAAAAATACTTTAAATTTATTATATAAATTTTTTAAGAGAATGTATCACAAATCACAAAAAATAATTCAAATTTTAAAATATCTTTGGATCCCAGTAGTGGAAGTATTTTTTTTTTTAAAAATACATTTTCTAATATACTCTCTATCATTTACTATTTAGTTTAAATATTATTTCTTATCTTTCTTAAAGATTCAATCAAATACACTTTTTCATTTTTTTTTGTAATTTTTACATTTTTTTAAGTAAAAAAAAAATCTTTTGCTAATGAAAAATGACTCTTCAAACAAAGAGATTCACTGTTCATGAGCAATAAAATTTCTCTATTTTAGAGAGATTTCTGGACTTACATTTTAAGGGTTTTGGCTATAGCTAAGCTGTTGGAATGAATAGTTTCTTCCAAAATTAATGAATTGCTTACGGAATTGATTTGTCTAGAGCTTAAATGACCAAAGATTTTTTTTTTTTTTTCTTGATTTCTAAACAAAAGGATATAACAAGAAATTATTTTTTCTTTTTATATATATTATAGTTTTTTTTTTTTTTTTTGGAGGAATTCCATATTCTTTTCTTGCAATAAAGGTGTGTTCACATTGGATTTACCTCAATGTCAATCAGCAAATTATTCTATAGTTGATGTTATGGAACGTTGCCTGATTGGTTTTCTTGATCAATTTGTCTTCTTGTCAATGCATGCATGCTTTTCATGGCGAGAGAGAGAGACAGACAGTCAGACAGAGAGCTTTCCATCAAGACACGATTCTTTGAACGAATTCCTTAGAGCGAAAATGTTCTTTGAATTTGATTTTTGTACAGGTCGTACTTTAACTTGGGACACGAGGGGCTCCGCACGTTGTACGCTGTGTCTTATTTTTGAAAAATGGTCTAAGCTTGGAATGTGAACTCATTGTCATTGTTGAATCAGATTACATGTGTCAATTCGTCAAAAAAAAAACAGATTACATGTGTCAATCTATATCCTATGCTTACTAGCATGTGTGTATTCAGGAGTTTTTCAATTCAAGTTGATGAGGTTCTCATTCTTTTCTCTCATTTTTGAATTTCGTCAATGCAGCATTAGCTTGTTTATGAACTGAAATTCTGTTTAGACGTATGGCTAAACAACTTATGAAGTGAATTAATTTAACAAATTATGATTTTAATCAAATTAGATAATCCAACACAATAAAGAATTTAACCACAATTATAACATATCAAATCTAAAGGTGTGTTTTTTGGAGGTAAAACAAGGTGGATGGAAAACTTTGAAGAGAAAATAATAAGGAAAACTTTTTTGGAATGTGTTAGATTAGGTGGAGAGGAAGGAAAACAAATGGTGGGTTCAAGTGTTTTTTCCTGAGCCCACCAAAATATTTTCTCCTCAAAATGGAGAGAAAACTAAGTGGGGATGCATTTTTTCTTAATTGACAAAAATGCCCA
The DNA here is from genome assembly GCA_028535165.1 of Quercus tomentella. Taxonomy (NCBI): domain Eukaryota; kingdom Viridiplantae; phylum Streptophyta; class Magnoliopsida; order Fagales; family Fagaceae; genus Quercus; species Quercus tomentella. Next base: position 29,237,093 of record JAPQVY010000155.1, read on the forward strand.
TGTGCATGTGCACATGGGCTTCGTCTTGTTGCTTCTTCTTTTTTCTATTCTTTTTTTTCTTTTGATTTTTTAGGGCCTAGATGTGCCTTTTTTTTTTCTTCTTTTTTTTCTCTGGATAGTAATGTTGTCTCTTTTTTTTTCTTTTGATTTTTTAGGGATTGGGCATGATAGTTGGTTTTTTTTATTTAACTAGACGTGATTTTTTTTTGGGACATGTTTTTTTATTTTATTAATAAATTTGGGTGATTGTTCTTTTTTATTTTTGGTTATTTGTCACATTTTTGTTTTTAATTGGGCATCATTCTTTAACAATGGTATATGAGTAAATTTATTCAAACTCATTTTTTCATCCCTCCATTTTTTACTCTCAACCAAACGAAAATGAGAGAAATTAAAATCTTTTCTATCCTTCCACTTTTTCATCCTCCTACCATTTTCTATCTTTCCACTTTTTCACCCCTCCAACTAAATAGATCCTAAAGCAATAAATATACAAAGTAATAAACAACACATACATTTGGTAATCAGATGAAAATCCTCTCTAATAGAAAAAACTATTTAGGAAGTGTTGGGGTTCGTGGAGCCTAGTTGAGTTTGATCCGGATTACGACCTAACCTGAAATAATATTACTACAGTTTTTAATGAGAGAGAGATTTTCTAAGACTTAATCTATGGAGTGAAGGTTTGTGCACATGATAGAAAACAAAAACTATTGTTTTAGAGATTAGGGTTTTCGTGTGTGGTTTTTTAGAGATAAAAACTGTACTACCGCATTTTGTAATTTTTCCTATAAATAGTGGAATTCCTGCAACTCTGTAGACATAGGCAAATTGCTGAACCGCGTAAATATTTTCTTATGTGATTGTTTTCTTTGACGCATATTTTTTCTCTATTTTTGCATCTCACAAATTTGGAAATTTCGTATTTATTCCCTCCAGGTAGTCGAATCAAATTAGAAGACCATTATAAATGAACATTTATGTAAATTTCTATTTTGACCCCTACTTGTTCAAATTTCTTTGATACCAATTGCACACCAAAAAAAAAAAAAACCAAACAAATAATATATTTAAACCTCAAGCAATCTATGCAACAAGATAAACAAATTAATTCAACAAATTTGTTATGTATTCCATACACATGCAGATATATCAACCACATGTATCATATACTAAATTTGAAGTATTAATAATAAAGTAATATTTGTAATAAATAGTAGAAAATGAACAAAGTGAAAAACTAATGAATAACCTCTTCAATGGAAAAATTACCTTGGAGATCCAATCCCATTAGAAAATTTACAATTTGAAAATCAATTATAAATTATCTACTCACAAAACCTTTACCATGTTAAACTCTTTATTGCAACCTCTAACACCCTGTTCGCCATCCTACTGCACTAATACCAAAACTTCTAGAATCTACCTAGGCGTCTCTTCCATGAACCAAAATCTCCGGCACTCCAAGAAAATCCTCAAAGATTTGTAGCAATAGTTAACTCACTAGCACAAATTCTATGGTTTCAAGAGAACACATTAGTTTTATTGTTTTAAAATAAAGCTCAAGGATGATTTCTCTATTTAGCTTAAGGATGAAGGTTTCAAGATATGAACTTTTTAGCTTTGGTGTGACAACATTTCTTTCCTCTAAAAGTCATGCATAAGGTGCTTTATATAGCACCAAAAGAGAGGCCAAATCTGAGCGAGAATCTTTTTTTTTTTTTTTTCCTAAAAGAATTTGAAATTTTGAATGTGACAATTCTGCTAAAGAGAGTGACGAGTGACAAGAAAAACCTCGAAAACAACATGATTATGCTTAGTTCAAACGATCATACTTTACTTATTTCAAATCTAATTTGGGTCAAACTCATGTCCATTCAAAAGCTCTGAATGTTTAATTTTCAATCAAATAAGTTTTAATTAGAAAATAATATGGTACTAATGATATGGGCAAAAGATTATCAACTCATCATCTTTGAGTAGATTGAAATATTTTCCTTTTTTACCTGTTTTTCATATATAGACTAAATGCTAACAAAATTTTATTCATGCAACCCAATTTTGACATTTTTTTGGAATAAGGCTTTGCCAACACATTTATGAACCTTAACAAGCAATAATAGCTTATACTTACAAAACCTTAATAGCCCTAGACTCTCTATGTAACCTTTGCAAATGTTCAACTTACCTTCTTACCATAATAGTCCCAAAACCTTTAGAATTCTTTTATAGTGATCTTCTCCATAAATGAACCTTGTCTGTACAAATTGCAGCATCTTACACTCCACGGAACTCATTGAAGATTTACTGTAGTGAACTCATGTGGTTTTAAAGAAATGTTTAAGGCTGATCAAGGTGTATTAAGAACACAACTTGTTTTTGTCATTTTTTGATCAAGGAGAAAAGCTTCAAGATCTACTTTGTGTGGCTGATCTCTCTATTTCTCTTCCCCAAAAAATTTCATGCTTAAGGTGTATTATATAGGTAAGTTTAGGTTAGGCACAAATCAGTGTTATAGTAGAATTTAAGTTGAAAACCTGATAATTTCACTCTATTGAGATTCAAGCGAAATATTCAACAACTTTATGTCTGCTTTTAATGGTTTGCTTGAGCGAGCCTGGGTTTGCTTGAACTAAATTCTGCCCTTCAGATTTTTTCAATAGCTCTTGACCAAATTTTGTTCCAATAAATTACAACCATTAAACGCTATATTTATCCCATGGAATTAGCCAATATCCAAATACTAACATGTACAATGAATGGCATTCAACATTCAACATGCAAAGTTTATATTAAGAACAGCCTAGCTAGCTAGGCACCCACTTAATTTCGTATTATTCTCTTTATGGATACATATGCCGCAAAAACAATCAACAACAACACACCTTCCAAATAAAAAAAAAATCAACAACTAAGAAACAAAACCAAAATTACAACATAAAATCAGGAAGACAGAAGAAGCAGCCTTGCAATATATATACAAACTAAAACCCCTAGAGTGACCAAGGTCTTTGTTTTGTTAAGTATTAGGGATGCACTCCCAGCCTAACAAATCAGGAAAAAAAATCTCAACCAGCAACATTATATTTAAATTGAAACACTACTTATGATTTATGAAATATATCTTGATATTGTATCATCTTTTTTGAATTTATATCTTAATTTACGTTATGTCTTGATTTGGTTGCGCAAGTGATCCTTTCGAAAACTTCTTCAACTTTGACAAATCGTTTCCTTTACAACTTCATGTAAATATTCTGTTGAATTTGGGAAAATAATCTGTATTAAATCATGTTACGAATCCGCTGTTGATTGCAGCATTAGCTTGATGAACTACGGATCGATGGTATTCAAAATGCAATTTCTTAGGAACAGATTTCCGAGAGGTATACTAGCTAGGCACCCACTTAATTTTCCATTGTTCATTCTCTTTCTGCGAAACAAAGTAATTGAGAACATCGATACATGCCACAAAACCACTAAACAGCAAAGAACCAAAACCAAAATTAGAAGTTACAACATAAAATGAAACCCCAAGAGTGACCAAGGTTTCTGTTTTGATGTGTCTTATTAGGGCTGCATTCCCAATCTAAAAAATCAAGAAAAGAATCCCAGCCAGCTACATTAGATTTAAATTGATGCACTTATGATTTATCAGGAACGGAGTTAGGATTTGGAGTTAGGGGCAGAAGTATAAACAAAAAAAAATGAAACTCCAAATAAACATTCATTTAATAAACTATCAACAAAGAAAAATACACAAAATTATTATTTTTTAAAACATTACAATGCAATTATTTATGAAAATAGAACTCGTCATCTTAATATATTATATGTGTGAGGTCTATCAGACACTAACTAATAGACAAAAACACTAAAGACAAAACTACAAAAAATATCACAAAACATCACAAGCTATTGCTAAAGACAAAACTACACACAAAAAAAAAAAAAAAAAAAAAAATTACAAAACATCAATGGCAATAAGAGTTGATTGTTGCGTGTGGCGTTGTGTTTGTCAGATGACAACTTTTTCATTTATAAAAGAATTTAAATTATGGACTAAAGACAAAGATGGGTCAGTCAGATTTTTACCTCTCTTTAACTCTTTCTTTTTACTCTAGTTTATTCTACTTTGAGTCTCTCTGTCCCAGGCTTCTAGCGTCCCTGACTCCTTCCTTGTGCTTAGGTGCTCTGTGCTATGTGAGGATACCTTTGCTTCTACAGCTGACTGCCGAATTCCTCTTCTTTGTGTTCAGCCGTAAGTTAGTTAGGTGGTTTTTTTTTTTTTTTTTTTTTTTTTTTTTTTTTTTTTTTTTTTTAATGGCTTAGAAATCCCCTTCTTTTTTTCCCTTTTATTATATGTGTAAGGTAAGTTGGGTGTTTCCTACTCTAGGCTAGGTAGATATCTAATTAGAACTAGCTTTGATTTTTTTTTTTTTTTTCTTGTATTTGTTTTGGAGTGTTGTTTGGGCTTAATTTTTGTTGTTGGGCTAATATATTTTTTTATAGCATTTAAAAATACCAATAATATTGTTAAGGGGGACAAAGTGCAATTTTATTGAAACAAATTGCTAAAAATAATATATTATATATATATATATATATATATATATATACTAAAAATATAAATAAATAAAAAATCTGGTGGGGCCACTGCCCCCAATTCCAACAATAGCTCCGTCCCTATGATTTATGAAAGTTACCTGGTATTATATCATCTTCTTCTTTTTTTCTTTTTTCTTTTTTAAATTTATGTCTTGTTTATGTCATGTCTTGATTTGGTTCCAAGTGATCCCTTTGAAAACTTCTTCAACTTTGGCAAAATAGTTTACATTTATCTGAACTTACAAATATTCACTCCATCTAAAACAAACTTAAGGGAAAAAAAAAGTACAGAATATAAACTCTAGTTCTTTATTAATATGAACTTGGCAAAGCATCATAAATAAAGCCCCATCATGAGCTTATCTTAATTGCAAACAAAATAGGAGGTGATGTTGGATGATCAACCTCATATGATAACAGAACTAAATCTGAATTTTTTGAAGAATAGCACTTCTCATGGCCTCCCCACTTGCAAATCCATTATGAACTTTAACCACTACAACTTGAAGCATCATCTCCTTCACACTTGAAACACTTGCATAATGAACTCTTAACTCAAGGTCTCTAAGCGCATTCATCAATTTCGCAGATGGGAAATTCACGTCGGGACATTGTACACGGATTATGGCCTCCGATCCAACAATCTGCACCTCCACTTCCATCGAAGGAACAGAAAAACTTGATGATGTTGTTGCCCTATTATGATCAACAATAGTGGTTATGTTTGGCTTGTCATAAAAACCATTCACAAGACTCATTTTTATCTTTTGGGATTGTGCTTTAAGTTTGGCCTCCAATTCATCGATCTTGACCTTGAGCTCCTTGATGTAAACCACTGCATCAGCAAGTAAAGAAGCCTTGTCCATCTTTGACACATTAGGAACCACTGACCTGAGTGCATAGAATCGATTATTAAGCTTCTCTCGGCGCTGCCTCTCCGCTTCAACATGGTTTATTGGGATTTCTCTCCCAATTACTGGCTTTCTTCCTCTTTTCTTGATCCTATTCTCAGTCCTTTCAAAGGCTAAAAGGCCATCAGAATCAGAAGGCTCTCCTGAATCAGATGATGAACGGCCAAGACTAACACCTTCTTTCATTGCATCACTATCTGATTGCTTCCCTTGAAAGCTCCATTCTTTCGGAGTCACTGAATTCATTCCAATATTTAGGAATGAAACATCACGGCTAATTGCAATTGGTACTTGACCCTCAGGGTTATTGCCTTGCTTAGAGACCAAGGCAGTACTTGTAGAAGTACTTTCACAACCAAAAAGGGTCTTCACAAATTGCACCAAGCTCCAATCTTCTTTGATCACATCGGAGGAACCAAGCTCTACAACCCCACGTGAAGTTGCAATACAGAGCAAAGTTTGAACCCCATGGCCACGAGCTTCTTTAACTCTATCACACTCATAGTATTGAAGCTCATGATCACCTGTCAGCCAAATGTACCCACCAGTACCATAGGCACGCCCAAGAACACAATCACGTAGACCAAATGTGCGCGTCACTGAGACGATGTAAAACCAATCAGACTCAGTAACATGGCCTTCTACAAGTCTGTCTACGTCCATTTCTTCATCGAAAAGAGCTTGCTTGCCTTTGGTCATGGCCTTATAAATATTCCTTTGGTCTTCTTTGTTGCCTGTTGCTTTGGAAACAAAGTCTCTAGTGCCACGAAAGTACCCATCACCCCATGACAAAGCAACACGGCCATTGCTGTCTTTGGAAGCTTGCCAGAAGATGGAATAGACCCACCATTCAGGCCTGGTTTCAACTAAGTATTGAAGCCGTTGTTGAAGTGGGGATGGGGGTGAAGATGAAGAAGATTCTTCCATTTGCTTCTTTGATTTGATAAAAAAAAAAAAAAAAAAAAAAAAAAAAAAGCAAGTGAAGATATGTGAATTAAAGTGAATGAAAAGTGAGTAGTAGCAAAGAGAAGAGGTTGTACTATTAGCAGCAAGAAAACGAGTGCGAATTAAGTTTGCTGAATAAACAAGAAACTCTCAGAGAGCATTAATATGCCAACTACGAAAATAGCGATTTGGCCCCAAAAGCTCTGGGGGGGCTGTTTTTACTATTTGACCCCAACAGCACGTGATAAACACCTAACAGCTCAGAGTCTATGAATGGGGGTGTTTTCGGGGCCTGTCACAACTTTTTGTAAAACACCTGTGTGTGTACATATTTGATATTTCCCCTTTTTTTCTTTTTTTGGGTTACTATTCTCTCCTATATTTTCGTGCGTGTTTGTGATTCCTTTTCATAAACAGGAAGATATGAGTAGGAGTTGTGAAAAATGCTTAGAGTTTACATTGTACTTGGGCACCTCTTATGAATAGAATGACGTTTGTACCTCAATTTTTAAGGCAGCTTTACTTGTATTATAGATATTAGGATACAACATATAAGTTGTTGGTTAGCATGTTAATTATCTCATCCACAAGTTGTTGGTTAGTTTGTTACTTATCTCATCCACACTATAATTGAAAGTCAAATCTAGTTGCATAAATAATCCCGTCTTAACGCCATGTTGAAGAATTTGGATTTTTTTTTTTGTTGATACTTTATAATTACAATTAGAGAAAAATGGTACAAACCGTCCAACCTGTGACAAAACCTAAGTCGTTTGATTTTGGTTGTTTCCTACCTTTATTAGCGAACTCAAGTTGAACTCGTTTTCAAGACCGGGCTCATTTTCTATGGTCAAGCTTGGTTCGTTAAGAGAGGCTTAATAGGTTTATATAAGCTTTGTTGAGCTATTTAAGTAAATGGACTTAATTAGATTTATACTTAAGAAACTTATATTTTTATAGCTGTATATACCTTTTAGCTTAGCTACTAAACTATAACCTAAAAATTTACTAATTGATTAGTTTACATTTTAATAAGCATCTAATTTTTATAAGACATAAGAGAACTGCATTTTTATGCTTTTTTTTTTTTTTGAAATGTGTTAATAAAAAAATGTCTTATCTTTATTATTTTAAAATAAAAGTTAATTTTGACTTTATTAAAGGTTTATTCATTAAGGACTCGAGTTTCAAACTTGAGTTCAAGCATAACTTGTTTTTATTAATGACTGAATTTCAACGAGTATATTAACAAGCTAAGCTTGAGATATTCATTAACGATTGTCTTTTTAGGTAAGTCAACTTTTATTAGTTTAATTTTCTCAAAAAAAAAAAAAAAAAAAAACTTTTATTAGTTTAAAGTTTAAACCATGAAGGAAAAAGGTTGGATGGTATTTTCCGACGTGAACAACTTAGTTTCTTTATATAAATATAAATATATATATTAATTAAAATATCGAAAAATATATATAAATGATATTTCATTTGTAAGGATCATATATATAGGTTGAAACTCTTTCAAAAAAAAAAAAAAATCTTGTGTATTGGCATATGTAAGATTAAAATGTACTTCATCTATAATTAAGTCTTAGTTTATAATGTGTTCAAGAAGTACAACAAGTGTTAACAAGTGGTATTATTGAAGCCACAAGATTGCTCAAGAAATTGCTCAAGAAAAGCTGAAACTATAGGTCTCGATACCTGTCAACTTATTGAGAATAAATGAATCTTGATACCTATCTTGACACCTCTCGATCCATTGAGCTACAAAAAAACTAAACAGTAATCTTCTATTTCAACCCTTGATGAATTGGTCTTTCTAGGAATTCATGCATTAAAATTCTAGAAGATATAAAAGAGGGATTTTGCCCACGAGAGTTTTCCTCATCATGATCAAATTGTTATGTCAAACTTATTGTCCATTGCACTTAATTTTAGTTTGATAATTTGACTGTGCCTTAATTGGATTTTCATGTAATTTAAACTAATTAATCAACTTTAGTAATTGGTTAATTAACTGGGTCAATCTATAGCCTAACAATATTCATTATGATATTTGAGAACATAAAATTAACTATATGATACTTTAATTTTGGAAGCTAGTTTAGATCATGATGAATTATCCAAACTCCTAAAAGCCCCTTAGTCCTATCGTGTCTACTAAATAAAAGAACAAGTCCCCTACCCCTACTTTGAAAGTGATTTTTTTTTTTTCTTTTTTGGGGGAGAAAGGGAATGGTTATACTTATCTATGAAAGTGAACATTTTTTTTTTCCTCTTTTGGTAGAGAAAGGGAATAGTTATACTTATCTAAATTTTGTGATAAGTGGGAATTAATTAATTCCATATCCTACATAAAAGCAAAAGGTAGATTAGGATAATAAGCGTGCGCACATAATAGTGTGTCTCACCCTGTAAGTAGAAATCGTGTGTATTATATTTTATACAGTCTAGTTTTAAGAAATTCCACATATCAACTTCAAAATACTTTTCTTCTAAAAAAAAAAAAAACGATATAATAGAAGCCCCTTTTTTACAAATAAACAAAATCAATGTCACATGTCACATTTTTCATGAACATATATATATATATATATAATCATATAATTTATTATTTCTTTTCTTAGAATTTATATAATGGTCTCACAATATCATGTAAATTATTAACCCTAACATTTTTCTCAACTCAAAATTGGACGATCATTTGTATATACACATTTACAACATCAAAAACTCCAAAATATACTATCATAACAGAACAAATGTCATAAATTAAAATTTTATACTACCTTAAAAAAAATCCAAGAAATCTATTATGGTTCAATTTAGTTGGGGGTGGGTGGAAGCTCCATTATGGTTCTTTACTTCATGACTATCATAGCCCATGAACGGGTAAAGAATCTAAAGGTAGTGAAACTTTTGATTTTGCGACTCACCCCCAAGCTTTGCAAAAGATATGTGTTAGCATACTGCGGCTTTATCCTGAAGTAGATTACTCAAGTCATAGGATTCTTACTTTCTTATATTTAATTGAGATCTGACAGTCAAAAGATGGGCTATGTAAGATGGGCTATGTATTAATTTCATCATGTAGGCATCTAGCCTAAGTATGGTCTATGGACAACGACAAATTGAGAGAAGAAAACCATGACCCTCACGGGACTATTAGACAACAATTATGTAATGGATCCGACATATGTATATGAGATGCCAAAAGTATAAAATTGAGACTCCTTCACTCAGCATGTTTACATTATTAGTTTCGAAAAAGAAAATTTTCGGCTCTAAACATGTGGTAGCTAAAGAGATCATTCATGTATAGTTTTAATCATATGATTTTTTTTTTAATGAATTATGTAACTTATTTAAATAATACACATGAATTATTTTATAATTAAAATAATTATTTTATGTTAACTTTCTCTGTGCACAGTTACCAACTAGTATATATAAAATTTTCTATAAAAAAAATTAGTATATATATATATATATATGTGTGTGTGTGTTTTGTATATAATACCAAAGACGTCAATCTTTATAACAATTAACAATTAATTTATGGTGTTAACCATAGTGACTAATTAATTGTTACTTGTAAAGATTTTTTTTTCTTTTTCTTTTGATGTCAACTTATAAAGAGTTCTTTTTTTCTTTTTTTTTTTGGTGAGAAACAACTTATAAAGAGTTAAGGGTGAAAGAAAGAAAGTGGCTTTAGAAAATTTTCTTTTAAACAAGATTTCAAAGTAGTGACTATATCAAAAAGATTCCTTTTAATTATTTAGTGTCAAAATCATGCACCTAATCTTGCCAAAAAAGATCTTGTGGGGGTAATTAAGAAAGAGAAGATTAGAAGAAAAAAAATTAAAGTTATTATTACCGACCCTTTTTTATTTTTAAAAAGATTAAATTTGAGATCATGATTCATGAACTTGTCATGACTAGTTTATCAATACCATAATTCCGACCCTACACAGAAATGTCCGACTTCTCCCACATTCGTTGCAAGTCCTACTGATGTCACGCATTACGTATTTCAATACTTTGATATCTTCATTTTCAATCACAATGATTTCACATACTAAGCTGGCTCCTAGCTAGTCCGTTTTGTAATGAAGCATTTCCGACCAGTCTCATCACTTGTGGCATGCTCTAATGACAATCTACAATTTTTCATGTTAGTTGCAAGACCTTGGTACCTGTTAGGTAGCATTTCAAGAAAACCCCCACATGAAACACGCCCTTAAAAACATTCCAATGTATATGTACTTCTCTTGTTGAAAAAGAATAAGCAAAAAAACCTTCTTACTTTTGCCACTATATGCCCTAATGGATGATCACTTGGGCAAATGAGTCACGGCAAAGAACGTGATATTCGCGTGACTTTATTGATGCAAAGACTTAAATTTTCAAATTTTGTTTGGATGAGTTGACCCGAAAAAAGACAAAGAAGAAGATTCGGTTCATGGACATGGTTGACAAACTGTGTTAATAGTTACAGTCAAAAATTCACAATCAATCTTTTTCTTTGGCATGAAAATCTTGGTAATATTTATTAATACTTGTCACCGAAGTAAATTGACAATGGGACATATCACATACATGAGGGACAAAATTGCCAAATGCCCATTTCGGGCAAACTAATCAGCCATTTGCCCTTCTTCCCAAACTAAATAGGTAAATACCCCTCTTTTGAAAATCGAGTTTTTAAAAATCGATTTAAGCCCTATAGCGACGTTTTCAAGGACCTATAGTGACGTTTATAAGGACCTATAGTGGCATTTTGTAACTTGATATCCATAAAATCGAGTCATAGGCAATTCTATTGCCTATAACTCGATTTCATGAATATCAAGTTATAAAACGTCACTATAGGTTCTTAAAACGTCACTATAGGTCCTTGAAAACGTCGCTATAGGGCTCTGGAAATTTTTTTTTTTTAAACTCGATTTTAAGAAACTCGATTTTCAAAAGAGGGGCATTTCTCTATTTAGTTTGGGAAGAAAGGCAAATGACTAATTACTTTGCCCAAAAAGGGCAAAAGCCCATTTTGTCCCATACATGAGGATTCATTTCCATGTATTCACGTGGCCCAGATTTTGATGACAAGGACGAGGTGACTAAGAGCCTAATGAATTACAAAGACAAAGAAAGTCCCTAGAAACAAAAAAAATTTGACACTTAATGACGTGATAGATTGTTAATAATAAGTAAAAAAATTATATAAATAATAAATTCAAATGAGAATCAGTACAAACTTATCGACTTAATTATTGTAAAAAATATTGTCAAATTTTTTGTGCATTTAGTGTTATTCAGAAAAAATTCTCCACCCAAGCGCTTTCTTCTTTCTTACTCCTTTCTTTTTTAGGGATGAATGGACAAATTTTTCTTCTTTTGGGATGAATGAAGATAAAATAAAGAAAACAAAGGCACATTCGTCTTCCTTAATTGGATCTACCAAAATCACATTTAATCATTTTAAAGAGGATGTCCTGTTTGAGAATCAAAATGTCTTTTAGCCAATTAGCCTTCTCCTATGTAGGCCATGCATAATTTAGTTTTTATTAATTTCAACGCGGCTATTGAGTCTATTGACCAAGACTGAAATGGAGCTTCGCCGTCTTTACTTGATCTGTTTATTTCCCATGCTTCTTCAACATCACTCTAGTAGTCTGGTGGTAATATTTCGATCTAGTACTCTTAATTCTAATATGATTTTTTTCTTTTCTTTTCGAAAAAAGAAAAAATTGAATATGAATCTTGATTATATAGAATGTAGTATCTTTTTTTCTTTTTTTTGAAAACATAGAATGTAGTAACTTTGAAATTAAAGAGCTAATTCCTTTTGTCTAATTTGATTGGTTCTTTTTTTCCTAAAAAGTATGCAAAAGTCGCATTTTTGACCGATTGTCCTTTGGCTAGAAAATTTGGTTAGCTTTAATGAAGATGTGCTTATGTAAGAATGTGCTATATAACTGAGATGAAGCTATGAAATGGAGAATGGGTGATCTGAAAGGGAGTACCTTGTAAACAACCATTAGTGTAGTAGTGTTTACTGTCTCCATGTACCATCTTTGGCTACAAAGAAATGGAAAAATAATCAAGAAATCAAATTTTGTTTTTAAGTATTGTATTGTTAAATCTGTTTGAGTTTATGAATTATGTAAGGCCTTGGATTAGGATTAGGAATATATTTAAAAAAAACTCCCAGCAAAATAGGGTGTTCTGTTTTCACACATTTCATTGTTCATTCCACTTAGGGGTGTTCACCAAACCGCATAAACCACACCAAAACTGCCCACAAAATGGCATAACCGCACCGCACCACACCGCATGATGCAATGCAGTTTGCGGTTTTATAATAAGAAAACCGCACAAACCGCACCGTACCGCACCCTCTCTATATATTAATATATTTATTTATTTTTCATATTAAATATATTATTAATAGTTTAATAACCCTAGTTTTCAAAAAAAAAAAAAAAAAGTTTAAAACCCTAGCAAATGTTGACTAGAAAAGCCAACCCAAAATAAAGAAAAACTAGCTCAATAATTAAAAACTTGGCCCAAAAAAAGGGAAAAATTAGTTTTGGGCTGAGTAGGAAAAGCCCAAAATTTGAAAAATATACCAACTTCAAACCGCATCTTATACATATATCGCACATGTAATCGTAAAAATGAGGTGCGGTGCGGTTATGGTTTTGGTTAAACTCTAAACTGCACCACACCGCACCGCACCGCACATGTGACCACAAAAAAAAAAAGTGCGGTGCAGTTATGGTTTTAGCTAAACCGCACCGCAAAGTGCAGTGCTAAAAATAGCCTAAAACCGCACCGCACCGCACCACACCGCGAACACTTTCCACTTTTAATCCTATCATTCATGGTCATGGTTTCCTTTACAAGTTTACAGTTCACATTCCAAATTCAATGTATCTTCAAGTTTCCATCTTGAGCTTGATGCCATAATATATTCTAATAATATCATAATGTAGACCATAATTTTTAGAATATCATGGTTTTGTAATATTATTGTTTACCATGGTTTTTAGAGTTCCTATACTAAGCCTAATATAATATATACATATTATATTAGGTTCATTGTAGCTATATTTTAAAATAATAAATATGTACTCGTTTAGCACGTAAGTTGTCAAACTGAATCATATTAATTCTTTTAGTTTCAAACATGTTCTCTCTCTCTCTCATATTAATTTTCTTCTTTCTATTTTAACATATTCTTAAATAGGTTTGCTTTGTATTTTGAATATGTGTCTACAACTATTCATTACTTTCTTTTCTTTTCTTTTAGGGGGACTATTCATTACTTTCTTCTTCTTCTTTTGCTAATATATTTGTCTAGAACATTTTAAGTACCTAATTATTTTACCAGGCCTCCCATCCCCACACACACTAAGTAATTACATGAAAGAATCACTTTAAGGTTTACCCCAAAATGATTACTAGGAGTTTTGAACCATCCATTTTTGTTATGAATGGAGGTGACTAGGGCCCAGCCTAAGATTATCTTTTTTTTTTTTGAGAAACCAGCCTAAGATTATCTATAAACAAATAAATCTACTTAATTCTGTGTGATCAACTAAGTTATCAACCAAGTAAATATTTTTTTAGGATCAACTTCTTAAGTTAATGTGGTGAGAAATTGTCATATCAAAAGCCTAAGATTTTATTAATATTGACAAGTTAGATGCAGCAAGTGGGTTATCAATTATCATGACGTACGCCACTACGTCTCATCCCCATTGGTAAGGACATTAGAGCTTCCATAAATAATTGAACTTTTTTTGTTCTTATGTATGACTTGTGGCTGGACGTGGCTAGGGCCCAGCCCATTTGGTAAGGTTACGTCAACTTCTCCTACTAATGGTACTTTAAGCGCTGCCATTTTTAATTAATATATATATTTTTTTTTTGAGAATCATTTTTAATTAATATTTTATTACTCTAATGGTTCCACTTTTTTTAAATATAAGTTTAAGGGTAAACTACTTATTTTGACCATTAAAAAAAAAAAGTAAATTATTTATTTAGTCTCTAACCTTTAACTTACATGTTAATTAAATCCATAACATTTCAAATGTGTCAATTCAATCTCTAATCTTTTGATATTGTGTCAAAATAATCATTGCCGTTAAGTGGTACATACTAACGTGGATAACGGTAATATTAAATTATTATATTTTATGTCATATAAGTTGTCACATGTCCTTAAATTTATTATATATATATATAAAAAAAAAAAAAAAAAAAAAAAAAAAAAAAAACGGATTTAGCTTATATTGATATTCATTACCAAAAACTAAAGATTAGTAATTTTCTTTTTTCTTTTTTCTTTACTTTTCTTTCCTTTGCATTCTCGGGAACCAAATATGGGTTAAATACCCAGAATTCAAAACTCAACTCATAATGTAACTCGCTAGATGGCATGCACAAGGAAATAGCTTCTCTCACAAAACTCCAAGTCCTCGAGGGGTTTGTAGTTTGTGATTTAGAAAGCAACATCAACAATAATCTTAAAGGCCCGCCACCACAGTTTCTTGATGGAATGTGTTTCCCTCAAAAGAGAGACTCATGTACTCTTAATAATTTGGTAGGATTGAAGATTCTGAGCAAGTTGAGCATCAATATAAGCAACAAGGCTTTCCCTACAGAGGAAGAGCTAAAGGCTCTAACAAATTTTAAGAAAATATGATGCTTGTGTCTCTTTTTTAAATATTTCGCCCAATTTCTTATCCCCAAAATCAGTTCTAATTACTACACTTATCTCGCATCATTCGTCCTTTTTCTAGAAAGATAATTAGGAAGCCCTAATTCATTTTAGTCCAATGACTCCAATTAGCTTCTCGGGTTTGTTTCAAGTCAAGTCCAATCTCTCTCTCTCCGTTTGTGCAAAATCCTAGATCTCTTGTTGTCTTTGTTCTTATGTTATTATTATTTGTAGTTAATTTCATCTATTTGTTGCGTGATAGCATTGATCGCTGGTGTTTTTTTTTTTTTTTTTCTTCTTCTTTGAAAGAGGTTAGTAGCTGGTGTTGTTATTAAGAGTTGAAAGTTGCAGAGAAGTAATGGATTTGGAAATTCAAAACTCAACTTAGTGTTAAATTAAACCATGTTTGGTTCCTAGGAAAGCAAAGGAAAAGAAAATATAATTTAAGGACATGTGGTAGCTTATGTGGTATAAAATATAATAATTTAATATCACCGTTAGCCATGTTAATATTTTCCATCCACCACTTAACGGCATGGACCCTTTTGACACAATACCAAAAGGTTAAAGACTAAATTAACACATTTGAAACGTTAGGGACAAAATTAACATATAGTTTAAAGGTTAAAGACCAAATATATAGTTTACCCTAAGTTTAATAAATTGAATTTGAATTTCCTACCAGCAAGTCCAAGAGGCAATTTTCTACAAACAAGATTCAAGAGGCTCAAACTCATTGTAGATACATTACCCATATGCTTGTAGAACAAAATAAAAAACTTGTGTTTCAGAGATTAGGTTTTACTTTAGGCTACAATACTTCTAACAAAGTATACATTGTTGTATTTATTTTATGTTTGAGTTTAAATATTATAAACCTAAAAGAGTTTTTCGTATCTTTACTTATAATGCCTCAACCATTATTTTTTTGAGGAAAAAAAAAAAGAGCGACTCGCGTGTAGCAATCATTATTTAATTTGTTATGTTTCCACTTTACTTATGATAGTTCAACCACTATCAAGAAAAAGGACAGCCGTTTTAACAATAGTAGTAAATTTTTGCATTTTTCAAACTAATAACTACATAGACTTTGAATGACTAATTAAGACTAATTAATTAATACAGCACGCAAGAGCCAGCATTGATCCTACCCAAATTGATCAAATTGATCCTGTAATCAACTCTTTCGGTTAACTCATTCTACTTTTTCTTTCTAAAAGTACAAAGAAATATAAAAGTAAAAGTAAAAGTAAAACATCCCCCAAAGAACAAGAGTTGCTCTACCTGTTGCAAAAGGAATATGAATGTGAAAAGTGAGATGAACCATATCTTTTAAGGGTTATCAGACAAGTTTGTCTACCTTAAGATATGCAAATGGAGCCCCTCCCTCTAAATTGACAACTTGATTTCTCTTAATCTTTTTTTTTTTTCTTTTTTTCTTTTTTGGGTCAGACAAATTGCAATCGAAGTGAAAGCTAGAGGTCACAAAAGTACAAGAACCCTAGTCTTAATTTTGTTTATATTTCACACGATCAAATAAAACCTGACAGGTAATACACATGATTTATGTGGGCGGCTTCACTGTACCTTTTTTTTTTTTTTTTTTGGGAAGCGCTTCACTGTACTATTTTTAGATTAACTGAATAGGTTTTTTTTTTTTTGGACACATACACGGTTTTTTTTTGTCACAAATTCCACATGGTTGTCTAATGTACGAAAAAATAGACATAATTACACGCCGTGGATCCACCGCAACAATGAGATTCTTGGCATGCGTGTGAAGAAATATGTGGACTTTACCACGATGAATTGAACCTTATGAAGAGTTTTGCTTGATTTACAAATCAAGTACATATGATCAAATCAAGTGATAAAATTTATCAAAAAAATAATCGAGTGGTATCATATCAAACACTGTGTTACCAAAGACTCTGCTCTGTCTTTCCTTATCAACCAAAGGCCAGTGTGTTGTTACTTGTCAGTCTATGATTTGTCCAAAAAAAAAAACAATAAATAAATAAATAAAGGTCAGCCTATAGAACTTTCTGGCACTATACAATGATTTCAATTCACCGCGTTCTCACTCAAATAATGGATTAACATAATCATTGTTAAAGGTCCCTTAAAGGCCTTTGGGGTCAGATTTTTGGTCCTAAGCAAGTTAGGAACATGTACTTCTACTATCAGATGGATGGATTCTACTATCAGATGGATGGATGATGAATGTACACTATAAAGTTAGTGATTGGTAGGGGTGATTTGTGGGGTAGGTTAGGGTGAAATGATTTTGGTGGGCCTAACGGTTTTCTTCTTAATTTATTATTGACTATTTAAGAATGAAAATGCTGTCTCTCTAAATTGGAAAAAAAAAAAAAATGGGAGAAGAGAAAAGAGTTTAACATTGTTTTCTTTTTCTCTTTTTCAAACATCTTAGAGTTTGTTTGGTTTCAAAAAGTGATGTATTCACTTTTCATTTTCTTTATTCTATATTCAAATTCTAAATTTGAATATAGAAAAATTTGAATATAAAAAAAATCATTTATTTTCACATTTGATAGTGTTTGGTAAGTTAATTTGGATATAGAATACATCATATCCAGGTCTAGTAATTGTTTTCTATTTTAAAAAAGTAACTTTTCTCACTCACACACATCATACCACTAAAAAAAAAAAAGTTAACTTTTTGTTTTCAAAATGTTTACGTATATGCCACTGTATTCGTATTCATTGAAAATGAAAATGTCGAAAAGTTGTATTCAAATCCAACTTTTAGAATACTGAAAATGAAAACTGAATACAAATGCTAAAACCAAACCAGTTTTTTAGTGGTGAGACCTACTAAAAATTGAAAATGAAAACAAAAAACGGTGTTTTTTTCAACTAACCAAACAGGCCCTTATGTTCAAGTTTTTTTTTTTTTTTTAAATGTTTTCTCTAGGCTTTAGTTTTTTTTTTTTTTTTTTCTTTTTTTTCACTTATGAATTACTATTTTATAATGTACTAGGGGTCTAAAAGTAAATATGTACAAGTTACCTTTTCTATTCTCTCATTTTTATTCTTAACCAAACAAAAGAGTGTTTTATCCCTCTACTTTTTCACCCTCCAACCAAATATGTATGAGGGAAAACCAAATCTCTTCTATCTCACTACTTTTCCCTAACCCAACCAAATGAAGCTTGAAATTCCTAGCATATCTGTGTTGAGAGGTGAAACACACAAGAGAGTGTCTCTACTGTGTTAGGAGTAAAACAAAACATAAACATTTTAGGTAAAATGCAAAATCATCCTTAAGGTTTGGACTAATACTAAGTACTAAAAAAGTTTTTCAAAAATATCCAATTTGCTCTCCAAGAACAAATTAAATTCAATACCGTTTGAAAGTTTAATGCTCCTTTGAGTATTCTGCTTCCTTCTAATAACTTGTCTTGACTGCATAAATTTCATAATGACTGCATTTTAGAAATTATGTGTGAGTGAGTATTTTGGGTAGCCAATGGTTTTTTTTTTTTTTTTTTTTTTCTTTGAAAAGAATGGTAGATAAATAGTAGCTAAATATGGAGAATAAAATAATAGGAATAAGATAATTTTCAAATGATGTTAAGTGACAATTTGTGAGCGAATTTGATATTTTTTAACTTTATTATTATGATAATACGTTTGAAAAGTTTTGATAGTCCCTAGACTAGCATTAACCCAAATCTAAGGCTAGTTTTTGTATTTTACCTTTTTCTTAAAAGAATTATTTTGATTTTAGATTTATTTTTAAAAATTGTAATAGTTGTTCTTTATTTTGAAATTTTAAATTTAAAAAAAAAATTAAAACTATCAATTTAAAGATTAATTGAAATTTAAAGATTATATTGAGCAATTAATTAATTAACATATCCCCACCTATCAAATCTTTTTCTTTTTTTTTTCCAAATTGTCATGCCATCTATCTTTCTTCTTTTTTTTCTTTTTTTTTTTGAGAAAAAGTTTCAACATATGGCGTCCGCTATTATCATCAGATTAAGACACTAATTGATTTTTGGAATAAGTAAGGATTGAACTCCAGATCTCTTATTTAACCGTAAAAAATTTTACCAATTGAGTTAACTATAACCCACCATGTTATTTATCTTATAATTTTTTTTTAGAAATAATTACAGCATGCTACTAATCCCGCAGCTTGAACTTTTTTCTCCTTAAACCCCCAAGCACTTTGTTATCTATATTCGTGCTTCTTAACTTATATGCTACGATTGGGATCACCATTTATCGATAAGTTCTCTTTGCAATCTTAACTCTCCACTCTTATCACTGCTGCAATAGCAATGTCATATATGCTTATTTGTTTTGCCATATTAAAATATTTGAGATTAAATGTGAACTCTCTACTTTTCATTACAAACAAAAATAAACCAAGGAGAAATACTGAAATAGTGACTAGTGAGTGATTACACAGTAAAACAGGGGTGAATATGGCAATATGCGAATAAATGGTCGGTGGTGGATTTGCTTTCCATTAAATAAAATCTTAATCTTCCTATTAAAATATATTAAAAAAATGGTCGGTGGCTACTACCCCCAAGGACATTTCCTTTTCCTCTACCCTTTTTCCCATTCAAATAATCCAAATATATTCTTTCTCAAAAAATAAATAAATAAATAATAATCCAAATATAGGACAAAACTCAAATCTTTTCCTTTAAAAAACAAAGTCAAAAATCAAAAATCAAAACAAGAAAAATTGATACAAAGATTTCTTTAGTCAGTCAACTATAAAATTATTAAAATCAAGATCTTTAATTTAATTTTTAATTTTTTTGTGGTTTTACTTCATTAATTCTAAAGATTGGAAAACTTACCAAAGATCCGGAGTTCGGCTGGAAATTGGAATGGACTAGGAAAGACTTCAAACGGGCTTTATTTTGTCAAAGCATATGGTGAAAGTCTAGCCCAAGGCCTAGGTATTATTAACATTTTCAGGCTGAAAAATATTCCACCAACCCAAACAATATATTGCAAGGCCCAACCAAACAAATCCTCCCTTATGCTTTGATTGCCATTTATGGAATCACTAGGAGCCCGTTTGGTTGTAGTTTTCAAAAATTGTTGTTTAAAAAGATGTGAAAATTGTGGTTTAAAAAGTGTTGTTGAACAATGTGTTTTTAGTGTGAATAAAACAAAAAAATGTGTTTGGTATCATAGTTTAAACAATGTTTTTCAGTGTTCAAAAAATGTAAAATATGTGTTTGGTATGTATGTTTTGTTTGAGAAAAAAAAGCTGACCCGTATTAAATAACAAATTTGTAATCCCATTTTTATCCCTTCTTTATCCCATTTCTTTCCGTCTTTATCCCTTTCTCTTCAGTGTTTCCTCAGAGCAGAAACCCAAAAAGCAAACCCACGCCGTCCTCAGCTCCATTGCCGCCAAAGCAGATCCACGGCGGCTTCACGGTCGTCGTATCTTATCTCCACCAAAAAGCCAAACCCAAGCCGTCCTCATCTCCACGAAAAAGCCAAACCCACGCCGTCCTCAATGGGTTCGAATCTCACTTTCACCTTGCTTCTCAATGGGTTTTTGTGTAAAGATTGAACATTTCCTTCTTCACTCAGATGTCTCCACTTGTTTGTGTTTTTTGTTTTTGGGTTTTCTCCCTTGTTTTTCCTCACCAATCGGGAAAACCCATTTTCCAGTTCTTTGTTTGCTGTTGAGAGAATAGTTGATTTACAATCCAAATATACATGCCATACTGCATCGAAATGTAGAAGGGTTTCCTCAAAATCTTTTGCTGTTGTAAATTTGTTTTGATTTACAACCCAGTCGATTTCCATTTTTCTTAACACTCTGTTTGGTTGCCGAGAAAGCGTCGGAAGATTAAACAAAAAAAAAAAAAAAAAAAAATCTAACAAATCTGAGAACTCTATATATTAATAATTTGTTGTGGTTTTTCGTAGGGCTTCACAGCAACCAAACTCCAATGTTATTTGCTTGCTGTTTGAAATTTGAGGGTATTTTGAGTGTGAGAGGAGTAATGGAGTTCGAACTGTGAGTGTAGAGATGAGAGTAGAGAGGAGAGGAGAGATGAGATGAATTATTTGGGGCGTGAAGACTGAAGAGATGAGAGTAGAGAGGAGAGGAGACAAACTTTAGAAAAAGCTGATCAGTGGGTCCGGGTGCAGTGAAAATTGAATTTCATTTTTATTACCGTTGTGCCATCAGAAACGCAATTTCATTGTTTAAAATGTGGCCCGAGCATGTTTCAAAAAATATGTTTCAAACAGACGTTTTTGAGCAACCATTTTCAAACAACCCTATTTTAAACACTATCACCAAACATATTGTTTCAAATTTTGGACACTAGTGTTCAGTGTTTAAACACTGAACACTATGTTTTCAGTTGACAAACCAAACAGCCTCTAGACTTTTCTTTTTTCTTTTTTCTTTTTTCTTTTTTTACTAAGTAATTAAGCAGAATGAAAATAATAGATGAACCTTCTCACAAAAAAAAAAATATTAATAATAATAATAGATGAAGGTCTTATAAGAATAGGCCCAAACCCACTCTAAAACTCTCAAGGTAACTTAGACAGCCATTGAGCTCATTTGGATAGGCTGTTTTAAAAGCCTTAGCTCGTGTTTTTAGTCAAAATTTTTATTTGAAATCGGTATATTTTCACATTTTAGAAAAAGCAACTTCCTAGTTCTTTTTCATAATTGTACAATTTGCAGAGTTTCTCGTTTTCACGTCGCATATTTAAAAAATGCATGTTTTTGCAACAACTTATTCAAACGAGCCCTTTGTGAGGTTACACGTTCCACGTTACTAATTGAACCAAAGTCCATTGGAATACCTTTTTTTAACTTTGAATTGTTGGTGACGATAAAGCTCTAAAGAATATTCACAAGAATATGCAGTCCAAAGATGAAATGGCTTGTGGTTTAGAACAGAGGACAGAAATAAAGCCTCTATTACGAGTATTTGGGTTTGTTTGCTTAGGGCCCGTTTCTTGGCGTGGGTTGGGTAGCTTATTAGCTGAAGATGGAGCTATTGGGTTGATAAGTGTTATTACTTATTAGTGTGTAACCCGTACACGGATACAATTAAAAACAATTATAATTATACAGTTTAAAGTATACATTTTTTTTAAAAGAGATTCAAATTATATATGGTATTAACTTACACTTTTTTTAAACCATACATTTCTAATATATATATATATATATATATATATATATATATATATAATTTAGAATTTAATTGATTTTAGACTCTTTGATTTTTGCACCTAATAATTCACTTGCCACAAAAATAAAAAACTTAGATGAACACATGGTGGAAAAGTAAACTCCAATATGAAATCTTATTTAAAATCTAATTGAATTTGGACTATTCGATTTTTACACACAATAATTCATTTGGCACAAACTTAAAAATTAAATGGAACACATGGTGCAAAATTGAGAATCTAATTAAATTAAAGATTTCAATTTCACCTAGAGTTCCTAGACCATCTTTTGCAAACAAACTTCATTATTTCCAATCTTGACAATCCTTAAATTATCTGGTTTATATCCCCCAAATTTCATGTTGATTTCAAATACATTAATTCTTTTACAAATTAGGAACTATTAGAGAAACCTGGCTTGATGGACTCTATTGCATATGCTAATATTGATATGCTTTCTTGTTCAAATGCAAAGAAACCATTAAATGTGTAGTAGTGTTATTTTTCTAAAAATCCTAGTGCAGGCCATTGAACATCTATATTATAGTTTTAGTACTCAAAGGAGGTTAGATAACCCAATGCACCTTTCAGTAGGCTTAACTACCTCCCCTCCCTCTTCCCCCTTTCGCTAGAACCATTGCCCTCTCTTAAACACACAAAATCTTGAACTAAGTCCCATGAGCTATCCTACAATGCATCATAGAAAAATGATACTTTTATTTGGACCAATCAAACCCAGAACCTAATCAATTTGCTCATTTATCATAATGTCAATATTTGTAAGAGTATTGTGGTAAACAACACCTTTACATGATAAAATAATCTCTGCATAACTGATAAAAAGGGAACAATATCTCTTCTCCATAAATTATAAACTACGCAACTCAGTTAATTGCATATGGTTTTCATCGCCCCAATTAGTTGCACATTGCATGCCATCATTCAATAACATCAAAAACATGTCATGGCACCAAAGAAAAACCAGTACTTATTTTGTAGCAATTTGTTATACCCACTATAGAGATATATAAGTTATTTACCTGAGCAACAACAGAGTCTGCAAACTATGCATTAGATTCCAAGTTCTCTCGAACAACCTATAAGTTATTTGAAAGCATGAGTGAGAAGTAGGAAATATGACATGTAAAATAATTTTTCCTGTTTCTTCTACTCAGCCAATTGATAAATCATGGGCAGAAGACAACTTACAGCTACAGCCTCTGCATTTTCTAAATTAAGGTCATGATCAACGTCATCAGCATGGCAAAGATTTTCATATTGGGAAAATACTTGCTCAAAACCCAAACCGTTAATTTAAGCTGCACATGCTCTTTCAATTTCAGCACCAACTTTATGAAGGATATAAAGCGAGCTAGACAACGAACTTGCACATAAGCATACTTTCTAATACAAATTTCCATACCTGTCAGCTGAAAACATCTCCAAAATATACAGGGAGGTCCAGGAAACATCCTGCTGCGACTCTCTCAAGGAAGACAACATAAAACATGAGTGAAGAATCACAAAACTTTTTTGCAACAAAGCAACTCAAACGTTTCAAAATACCTAAAACACACCCACCCAAAGCATACCAACCACAAACCAACATATATAAATCCATCACAAAAAAGTTTAAAAAACAAAAACAAAACAACTCAACTCATAATTGCAAGCGGCATCACGATTGAGGAGAGAAACAGAAGAACGGCTTGAAGGTTAAAAAAAGGAAAAACTATAGATACACCTTTTTATTAAGCAGCATCCATTTAATAATAGATACAACCTTCAAATAATTTCTCTTCACCAACACAATCTCAAGTAGTTCCGTATTATGAACAAGTAAGAGAAAATACACAAATTTGCATGATAACAAGAGAGTATGAGGTTAAAAAAATGTGTAGAAGAAATGATGAGTCCAGAAAAAAAAAAAAAAATGGTATACAAAACCTTCTTAGAAACAGAAACAAAAAGTATTAGAAATAAATATTTTATTTTTTTAAATGTGGTAAATACTAATGCAAGTTTCTTTAAATGGTTTGAAAGAACATATATGAAAGTTCAAAAACGTGTAAAAACACCTTTGAACGTTTAGACCCCCAAATTACAACTTAACCAATTCAAGCAATATGTCAAACAACTAATGTGCGGAAACTTAACATATGCTATAATATGAAATTGGTTAAAAACTATCTAAGCCATAACAAAATAAAATCCACAGCAGATAATAAAAAGGCAAAGATAGAGAGGAAGGAAGATGCAAACACAAAGACAACACGCGATGTGTTATCGAAGAGGAAACCGAAGCTCTCGGCGTAAAACCTCTCCGCCGCTCTCCAAGCGGTAAACAATCCACTAGAAAATACAGTTGGGATACAAGGACAGCAATAGACCCTCCAAGCCTAATCTACCCAGTGCACCTAAGCCCTCCAAGCTTCTTGCTCCAACGAGGTTGCGCCGAACCTTTTTCTTTTCTAGCTTCCCGGATTCCGCTACTAGACCATAGCATCAACCAATGAAGATTGGTTCCTTCCTAACTGCTTCCCAGAAATCCAAACAACTGTCTCACAGTGATGATGATGGTGAGAACCAGGTTTGGTATAATGCCTCTCAAGGATTTGACAATGGAGAGGAAGAGAGTTGGGAAATTTGGAGAGACTCTAAGGTATAGATTGTGGGTGAATCAATCTTGTTTTTCTTTAGGGTTTCTCTCTCAAAATTCTCTCTGGAAGCTCTCTTTCAATCGTGGGTAAAAGGGGTATTTATATTGGAGTGGGAGAGGAATGTGAAACGTCAGGTTTTACAAAACAGGGGTGGCTCGCGGCTTGACCTCGCGGCTTGACTAAGTCGCGAGATCCAGTCGCGAGATAACCGTATGGCCAGTTGTCCTGTTTTGTCCTGTAGTGCTCCAGCTGGCATGACTGTTCACCTTCCAGCATGCTTGGCACGTGTGCTGCATCTGGCGGCTTGAAACCGCGAGTCACCCGCGAGTCTCAGCCGCGAGTCTCTGTTTTCTTGCACACTCTTGAGCAATCTTCACTCTATCTCACTCACTACCCTTACATCAAACCCACCTAAATACAGGGTTACTAAATGCTGAATTACAAGCAAATTTGGCACGGAATAAAGCCAATTAGATGGTTGAATAAATTCAACCTTACAATCTCCCCCTTTGGCTATTCCGTGACAAAACCCTAAAACAGACTCTAGACTTAACATGTGAGTTGGGAACAGTTGAACAAAACTCACTCACACCTAACTCTAGAAGCTGTGAAGCACTTGAATCATATGAACATAATACTCCTGAAACACAACAATACACCATGATCATTGTAAGCAGAAAATTATAAAATGCATATGAAACAGGCAATATGTGATCAAGCAAAGATGGAGTTAAGAAACAAACCATGGCTTGATCAACCAAGTGAACACCACAAGGTAGTGATCACAGTGCTCATTCACACTTGGAATGAACACAAGGACATACAAGTTAACAAGCACAAGGCAAGACACTTGTATGTTCAACACTCAACCAATGCATAACACACAAGGTATATGCATCTAGGAACAATCCTACAAGGGCACAAGAGTGACAGTACATAAACCAAAATGCAGAACATTTAGATCAAAGTACTGATTTCAACATAGCATAAAGGCTGCATTAAGCAAGGTACATACCATAAAGCCTACAAACTATGCATAAAACATTAACCCTAAAAGCTTACAAAAGCACATGGGTACAAACAAAAAGAATCCTGAATAACATCATCAAATTATGTTAAAGTTTAAACCAAAAGTATAGATAAGAGTTAGGAACAACTATACACCAAAAACACAGTGTATCAAACCCATAAAAGACAAGTTTAGAGAATAAGACTTAAAACAAAAGTATGGCAAAAGTATGTGAGAACTCCCCCTTTCTCCCCCTTACTGAAT
This sequence comes from Quercus tomentella, assembly GCA_028535165.1. Taxonomy (NCBI): domain Eukaryota; kingdom Viridiplantae; phylum Streptophyta; class Magnoliopsida; order Fagales; family Fagaceae; genus Quercus; species Quercus tomentella. The sequence continues at coordinate 29,263,427 of JAPQVY010000155.1, forward strand.
GCTCTCCCCCTTTTTGGCACGAATAGCTAAAGGCTCTCGTCCAACCTTTGTTGAATAGCATCTAGCTGATTCTCCATAGTCTCAAGACGCATTTGTACATGGTTGTTTGTGGAGTAGAGAAGTGCCACAATCTCATCAATGCGTTTCTGAATATGCTCAAGTACACTGCCCACTCTATCAGTATGAGGAGCAGTCTGTGCTTGTGGAATACTAGCCTGTGAAGCTTCAGGAGCAGCACACGAAGTAGATGTGGTATGTGCAGGTGTCTCTGATTCAGGGGCAGATGGAGTAACCGGAGAGATGTGAGCACTCCTTGGTGTGTTAGAGGAGTGACTTCTGCTAGCTTGAAGAGTGAACATGGAAATAGGACGCTGACGGGACAACATCTTTCCATCTGCAGGAGGAATAATGCCTTCACGAAGAATGAGCTTCATGATGAGACTGCAAAATGGGATGATTCCTCGAGCTGCAGTTCGACAAGCGGTCTTCCTCAAGGTGTAGTAGATGTGAGCACATATATCAATGGAGGCTCCTGTAATAAGATCACAAAGGAATAGAGCTCTCCCAAGATTGATGAATGTAGTGTTGGACAGTGGGTAGAGATTGGTGAACATGATCAACTTCAGAGTGGTCAGCTCTAGTGCAAACTTTGCGGTGCTGATGGATGTTCCTGCACTTGATACTTCATGATCGGATCCTAGGATTTGTAGAATTTCTCCAACCTCTGGAGTTCGTTCATCGTAAGGAGTTAGATCCACATTCTGAGGTCTGGTGATGCCGAGAAGATCTGCGATGGAGTTCGGAGTGACGATAAACTCCTTTCCTCTGACCCAGAAAGTTAGTTCAGCTCCAAGATCAGTTGTATTGGAGAAAGCTTCCTTAACCAGTTCATCCATTGGATCGTCAAAGTTCCCAAACAAGTTTGCCCAATCTCGTTTCTCAAAGATTCGAGGGATAAAAGTGGTCCCTAAGGTGTTAAACTCCACCACCCGTTCCACTATAGTAGTTGACTTGTCAAAAATGTTTGAGTAGACGTGTGAGGAAAGCGGAGTTCTGAACCTATCCTCATTGGGTTCTTAAGATGCCTGTGATGATAGTCGAGTCCTTTTAGCAACTGGTGTTGCTGGATCGTCAGCAACAATGTCCTTTCCCCTGGAAGATCGACGAGACATCTGCAAGAGAACAGGCCCACAGCAAAGAACCAACAGCAGTACCACACAAGATAAATGTCAACAAGATTCAGTGCTAATAGAGAAAAAAAATTCCAACATATAAATACAAACTGAAGATAGTGCAGACCCAACCAAACTTCCAACAATACAAAGGAGCACAAAATGACAGGTGCAGCAAAATGATGACAGAGCACAAAGGCATAGAGAGACAAAACAACTAACAAAACTGTCAATGAGACAGGTTACCATGACCATGATATGCAAGCAGATACAGTATACGAACATTTAGAGCAGATAACATAAAACACTCCACAAGAGATATGAACAATGGAAAATATTTCAGCAAGAAGAAACAAATCATCCATACTAGGCCACATGGTTGAGAGACACACATTATGATATCATAAAAACTCAGTAACCAATACCGAAATCCAACATCAATACTCAAACAAGAGAAATGAGTAAATCAAATAAACACCAAACCCATGTAAGAAAAAATTGTCAGACTCAACAATAGGCAAATATCAGAACAATGAAAAACACATTGTGACCGTTCAACATAAAAACAGATGAGAGCAATATCAAGCAAGACACGCCAAACCCATTACACAAAGAGAGAAGTATTTCGAACACAATATCAATCCAAACTGTAACAAAAATATGCAGGAAAAGGGAAAAATGAGATTGAGAAAGTAAAACCCATACCTTTTCTTGATGATTTGGATAAGAAATGAAGCACCAATGAGGTTTGAAAATGGATTCACGGAGTGTTTGGAGTGTTTGGAAAGGAGATATTTTAGAGAGAAAATGAACAGTTACAAATGTTCGAGGGAAAACTGAAAAAGATTTAAAAATTGCTCCTGTTTCTGCCAAACACGCGATTTTCGCGACTTGATTAAGTCGCCACACAGTCGCCAGTTCAAGCCGCCAAAACACTTAAGGACAAAAAATTTGAAAAATTCTTCTAAGTGTTTTTCGCGACTGGAAGGTCTACCCGCGAGGGAGTCGCGAGCTGAGCCGCGAAAATCTCTGAATAACCTCGCGACTGGACCTTTCACTCGCGAACAAGTCGCCAAAATGGACCCGCGAACACGCGACTGAGGCTCGCGACTTGACATACCCGCGACTAAGTCGCCAAAACAGGGCAAAACTGGATTTTTGAAATTTTCAGATTTTTCAACAAAATACTTTCCAAAAACACCTAAAACACTCAAAAATCTTTTTGTGCTTGAAACAACAAAGATTGAGCATGTGAAAAACATATTTTATCAAGTACAATCACACAAATGAATATGGCATTTATTGAACATAAACTTGTGTGTTGTGTGTGGATATCAACAATGAGATAGTCCTTAGTCTAATGTGAAGCTTCAATGATCAATTCAACCAAGGCATACACAATTAGCACTAGATCATGTGATCTATCTCACTTATAGAAATATGTATATATGACCTCCCACAAAACTTGATAACATGACTTGGAGCTTTACATTTGACTCCACTTTCAATCATAACATTTGATCTTTTTGATCCTTTTGAGACAACACCTCTCATTGTGAGAGAGAAATTTGATAAATCTCTTTAAGAAACAAGCCTTTGGCCTTTTGAATAAACATTTCTCTTTAATTTTTGGTCGCTTTTCCTTTTTCCTAGTCGAATACTAGTATGTGCGACAAGCTTTTGCAGCTCAATATCTCTTTTCATTTGGAGATTTACATTTGGTGAGCTCTTTTTAGTAAAAACAAAAATAAAGAGTGGGAAGATATATAGACACAAGTCTATGCATGTCTCAAGATCAACATAACCATTCACTAATCATTCATGACAAGTTTGAAGATCTATTTACAACAATCACATAGATTTCAAGATTTTTCCCACAGTGATATGAGTGCATGAAGACAAGCAATGCTCGAAAATGCACAAAGCCATTAGCACAAAGGTACAAGGCAAAACAAGTTTTGAGACAAAAACTCAACAAAGTCAATCAAGCTTTTTGATTTTCCAATTTTTATGTGATTTTTGGATTTTTGACACAAGAAGCAAAAAGATTGATAAGACAAAAATAAAAAATATGCACAAGAAGACAAGCAAACAACCAATAGCAAAAACAACAAGTAAAACAAACAAACATTGTCACAAAGCATAGGAAGTATTAATGCATGGACATGTTCTAATGCTTATGCATGAGTACCCTTTTTCACCCACACATCACTTGCGTTTGGGGTGATTTCCTTATAGGATTGGGTACGGGAGTTAGGGCTTTCAAACCTTCGTGAGAAGCTTTCCAAGCAGTTGGTGAATGCACCAATCATCTTCATCACGTTCATCATTCCGGGATCACCATTCTGATCTCTAGATTGATCACCTGCCCAAATTCTTCTATCATTTCTAGGTCCTCCTGACCTTTGAGGAGTTGCACTGTTCTTTGCTCTCAGCTTTTGGCAATTTGGTAGAGTATGCCCTTGAAGTCCGCAATAATGACACACATAAGTCGCTCTAGGACCTCTTTGTGGTCGTGGGCGAGATTTGGCACGAGATTCAGACCTGCCCACATATTGATTACGGGAATTCAGCAACCGTTCGTTCCCCACATTTCTCTTCTCTTCTATCTTGGGCTTCTCAGCAGTAGGACCAACATCAACTGGATCTTTAGCCTTAACAAACTTCACTTCTTTAGTGACATTTCCAGATGAGCTACTTCCTCCGGTATATCCCAATCCGGATTTGTCTGAAAAGCTCTTTTGAGATGAGATAACATCATCTAGCTTCTTGGTGGTGACCCTCTCTATTTTAGCATTTGCTTGCACAACCTCATTCTCAAGAAATCTCACTTTTGTGTAAGTTTCGGACAACTCACCATTCAAAGTTTCTATCTCGCATTTGGCCTCCCTATATCGGATTAGGAGACTTTTGTAGTCCTCCTCTGCCTTCTTCATTTTTCTCACAGCAGCCTTGGCCACCCTTGTGTACTCACCCGACTTCTCCAAGAGTGAGTTATAATTCTCTTGAAGATTTGCTGTGCTTTCATCTTGTTCAGCATCTGATTCTTCAACAATTCCTAGTGATTCATCATCACTATGTTCTCCAAGGTCTTGTACAAGCAGATTCAACTCATCTGAAGACTCAACATGAGCAATGGTCATAAAAGCTGAATAGTTCCCCTCTCCATCACAGCTCTCTTCAGATTTTGAGTCAGACGAATCCGAGTCACTCAACGTCGTGGCATACACTTTACCTTTCAATTTCAAATAATTCGGACATTCCTTCTTAAAGTGTCCATGCTCGTTACATTCGAAGCAAGTGACACCTTATATAGGTTGGGATTCTTTTCCATCTTTCTTTTTGAATTCCCTTTTCTCCCTTCCAGAACTTTGGAATTTTCTTCTATCATCAAATTTGCCATTATTTTTGAATTTCAAGAACTTTCTGAAATTTTTGACAAGGTATGCAACATCTTTGTCAACCACATCGTCTTCCGATGAGTCATGGACTTCTACCTTCTCATTAATGGTCTTAAGAGCAAGAGATTTACTCTTCCGTTGGTTGGGCAGTGACATCTCATAAGTCTGAAGAGAACCAACCAGCTCTTGGACTTTGATGTCATCTAGGTCCTTGCTCTCTTCAATCGCTGTCACTTTAGCACGAAAACTTTCCGGCAATGATCGAAGGATCTTCCTTACGATTTTAGAATCCTCCGTTTTCTCCCCCAAATTGAACTTGCTGACTACCACCTCATTCAGCTTCCCATAGAAAGAGTCGAAGGACTCATCCTCACTCATTTTGAGCTCCTCAAACCGAGTGGTCAGCATTTGCAACTTGGTGTCTTTCACTTTCTTCGTGCCTTCGTAGGTAGTTTCCAATATCTCCCATGCTTCTTTGGCAACGGTGATGTGAGAAATCCTGTGAAATTCATCTGGAGACACACCACAGAAAATAGCATTTAAAGCTTTACTGTTAGCATTAGATGCAGCGAGTGCTGCCTTATCCCATGTGGATTTGGCTGCCTCAGGTCTAGTCCAACCACTCTCAACTGCATCCCAAACAGATTCATCAATGGAGCACAGAAATGCTCTCATGCGAACCTTCCAAAAAGCATAATTACTACCATCAAAATATGGAGGTGCATTTAGGGATTGAGACCTATCCATCTCAAAAGGGAGTCAAGGATCACACAATGGTAATGAAACCAATAACAGTGTACCCGCTCTGATACCAATTGAAAGTTCAAAAACGTGTAAAAACACCTTTGAACGTTTAGACCCCCAAATTACAACTTAACCAATTCAAGCAATATGTCAAACAACTAGTGTGCGGAAACTTAACATATGCTATAATATGAAATTGGTTAAAAACTATCTAAGCCATAACAAAATAAAATCCACAGCAGATAATAAAAAGGCAAAGATAGAGAGGAAGGAAGATGCAAACACAAAGACAACACGCGATGTGTTATCGAAGAGGAAACCGAAGCCCTCGGCGTAAAACCTCTCTGCCGCCCTCCAAGCGGTAAACAATCCACTAGAAAATACAGTTGGGATACAAGGACAGCAATAGACCCTCCAAGCCTAATCTACCCAGTGCACCTAAGCCCTCCAAGCTTCTTGCTCCAACGAGGTTGCGCCGAACCTTTTTCTTTTCTAGCTTCCCGGATTCCGCTACTAGACCATAGCATCAACCAATGAAGATTGGTTCCTTCCTAACTGCTTCCCAGAAATCCAAACAACTGTCTCACAGTGATGATGATGGTGAGAACCAGGTTTGGTATAATGCCTCTCAAGGATTTGACAATGGAGAGGAAGAGAGTTGGGGAATTTGGAGAGACTCTAAGGTATAGATTGTGGGTGAATCAATCTTGTTTTTCTTTAGGGTTTCTCTCTCAAAATTCTCTCTGGAAGCTCTCTTTCAATCGTGGGTAAAAGGGGTATTTATATTGGAGTGGGAGAGGAATGTGAAACGTCAGGTTTTACAAAACAGGGGTGGCTCGCGGCTTGACCTCGCGGCTTGACTAAGTCGCGAGATCCAGTCGCGAGATAACCGTATGGCCAGTTGTCCTGTTTTGTCCTGTAGTGCTCCAGCTGGCATGACTGTTCACCTTCCAGCATGCTTGGCACGTGTGCTGCGTCTGGCGGCTTGAAGCCGCGAGTCACCCGCGAGTCCCAGCCGCGAGTCTCTGTTTTCTTGCACACTCTTGAGCAATCTTCACTCTATCTCACTCACTACCCTTACATCAAACCTACCTAAATACAGGGTTACTAAATGCTGAATTACAAGCAAATTTGGCACGGAATAAAGCCAATTAGATGGTTGAATAAATTCAACCTTACAATATAACTATCAAATAACTAGAACCAAAAAAAAAAACACTTCGGAAAACAAGAAAACAATAAAGTGACTAAAAAAAAGGAAAATAATAAAATAATCCAACCAATATCATATGACAATATACCTTATGAATCAGTATCTGATATAGGATAAAGAAATAAGGAAAAATCAGTTTTATCATTGGTGTACATATATATATGCCCGTGCCTCAACAACTGATACAAATGCCTTTATATAGGCTTACAAAAGTTACATGAACAATAAAAGTGAGTAGTGCAACCAATAGTAAAAGTAATGACTCTGATACCATGTAAAGACTTGGGGGAAATGAAATATGGTGAGTGGATGAAGAAAGAAATATGAATGAATATTGTGAAAGAGATATGCTACAAGAATATAATAACAGTAAAATACAAAACTTTGAATATAAATCTATCTTGAAAACTTAAAAACATACTTGATTCTTCAAAATTTTGAATAATATTTCAAGCACTGATTCTCATTCAAATACTTGAGAATATTACAAAGGATAATTTTTTCAGATACAAGGGAAGAATTTTAGGGGATCAAGAGAGTTTTCTTGTATAATTTTTCTTATACAAAAGGAGGCTTTTTAGAGATTGATTAGGAGAATAGGGGGCTTAGAGAGGCATAGTTTTTGGTTTCTAAAAAACCTTCTCAAGGACCTCTTCTGAAAAACCTTCTTAAGAACCTAATATTCTGTAACAGTAAATGTAAAAATAAGGCTCTGATACTTATATTGTAACTTTTATTATTCAGGGCATTACTATAACATGAACAGTCCTGTGAAGCACAAGAATTAGCATTATCAAAATTATTGAAGCTTTTCAATATTTGGTATCACTTTCTCTGGTAGAAGAATCAAAATTATATATTTAAGCTTTTCACTTTTATAATCTCAATATCAAAAATTATTGAAGGCCTTTCACTATATCTAGAATTATTGAAGTTACTATAGGATTTTGGACATATTAGAACATTATTTCTAATTGTTACTATTCATCATGCAATTATTGTTCAAATCATTAAATTATTTTTGACAATTACTGTGCACACCTATTTATTCGTTATTGTACAATACTGTTCATTGTATCAGTGTTATGAATACCGTTTCGGAGCCCGTTTCGGTTTATCCAGTGGAATGGAATATTTCGGTATCGGCCTATTTCGACGTACCGTTTCAAGGTGTTTCGGAATTCCTAAAAAAATTAATAATATATACATATATATTCTTATACAACATAAAATTATTAATTCAAATAAATAAATATCAAACAATACAAAGTATTTAGTCATTACATAAAAAGATTTATAACAAATCATTATTCATAACAAGGACTATAAGACTTAACAGAGTATTACCCCTCCTCCTCCTCATCATATAAATATATATATATATATATATATATATATATATATATATATATATTATTCTCTCTTTAGTCATTCCACTCTAAAACCGGCCCCACCTACCAATTCTCTTATGTATTTCTCTATCTTCTCTTTCTTACGTACTCCCTTCTCTTCCTTTTTCTCTTTTAAATCCTATCTCTACCAAATCCCAATATTCCCACATCCTAATTCCCAAATAACATCCTAGCCGTGTATTCAAAATTTTCTTTGAAGTTCTCTTCTTCTTTTTAGCTTTTAGGACTATAGTTCTCTAAATAGTCTAGACTTCTCTCTTCTTCGTGAAGGTAATCTGCTACTGGTCTCTATCTCCCTCTCCTCTCCCGTTATAGTCAGCTCCAAAGAGTGCCTCTACTTGTGCAGAATTCTCTTCAAAAAATGCTTGAGCTAATCTTTTTTCAAGAAACTTTCAGAGATAAGGATAAAGCTAAAGGAGAGACAATGGCTTTGAGTTTAGAGTTTAGACCCAGCTGAAGGAGAAACAGTGTAGCTTTGAGTTTAGACCCAGCAAGAAGACAAAATAGGTAGGTTCAGTAAGGGAAAAGAAAGCCAAAATTCATACCGGCCGAAATTTGTATTTCGGTCGAAATTATCCGAAACAGGCCGGAACGTCCGAAACAGACCGGAATTGGCCGGAATTTCATCCGAGGTGGAACAGAAGGTGTTTCCATTCCGGTTTGCAATCCGGTACGAGAAATTCCAGCCGGAACGGAATGGAATCAATAACATTGCATTGTACTATTCACTATTACTGTTCATGTAACTTTTGCAAGCTTATATAAGCTATATGTATTAGTTGTAGTAGCTTGTAACCTCATGCATATGTATAGATACACTTGAAGATATACAATAAGATGCATAATATAATTTCTATATATATATAATTTAAATACTATTGATAGTCATTTTTATATTTTGTTAACTCTTTAAAAAAATTTGTAAGGATATTATTAGGTATAAAATGTAAATTGTTCATTTTTTTTTTTTTAATTATTGTGAAGCACTTTTTTTTTTTTTTTTTTTTTTACGATTCATTTATTCTATACTCTTTTATTTTTGTACATAATAACTCGCTTGGATGAATATTTATGATATGGTCCCACATTTGATTCTAAAATTAAGAAATAAAACTCTTTAAAAATAAATAATTTAGGACACATGGCGCAAAATTGAAACTTTAATTTGAAATTATAATTTGAGTTTCTCTCAGTTTCACTTATTATTATATATAAATTACGTAGGCTTCGATACAACCACTCGAAGCATCAGTCCTAAGTCCCTCCTTTGTATATAACCCACTGATTGATGAGTGTACTACTGTTAAAACTAAAAACTAAAAAAAGACCACCAAAAAAAAAAAAAAAGTTGTTAAAAAATTGACCTGATATGATGTGTTATGTATATATCATCATTTAATACATTAAAATGGTACGTAAAATTTCTCAAGTCCCACTAAAAACCGTACTCCTTCCAAAAAATGTGATTAAATAAGCCATGGTTAATTTATTTTTTGTTAATAATGGTATCGTCATGATTTTTTTTTTTTTTTTTTAATAATGAGCAAATACAAATATACAACCATAGTTACCAAACATTTTCTTATTTGGGAAAATTATGTTTTGTTTTCAAGTAACCAAATGTGTCTTCAATTTTGAAAACACAATAAAATTATTTTTGAAACATAATAACCTTAAAATTTGTTTTTTGAACATAACCTAAAAAATATGTTTTTGAAAATATAAATAAAAAACATTTACCAAACATAACCTTAGGTTCTTCAAGGGGTTTTTCAAAATAGGTTCTTCAGAAAACAAAAACAACTTATTAGACTCTATAAATCCTTCCTTTGTATTACAATATTTAAGTATTTGAATGAGAATCAGTGTTTGAAGTATTATTCAAAGTTTTTAAGAATCAAGTTTTTAAAATTTCAAAATAGATTTATATTCAAAGTTTTGTATTGTCCTGTTATTTTATTATTGCAACATAATTTTTCACAATATTCATCCATGTTTCTCTCTTCATTCACTCACTGTATTCTCCCTAAGTCTTTAAATGGTACTAGAGCCAACCAAGTTCTCTTGAAAATTGCATTCTTTGTTTTCATTATTAATCTCTAATTCTATAGAAGAGTGCTCTTGAGTTTCGCTTGAGTTCGTTGGTTAGCCTGTTATTTGAGATTGAGTGTTTAAAATGGTCCCGACAGTGGCCCCATAAGACAACTTGTTAGTCATTCTAGGTTGAACAAAGTTTTTTTTAGAAACTAATTTGGAGAGAAACTCTTCAAACTTCTTTTTTGGACGTGAATTTTGAAAATCTAACCGTTGAATTTCATGTTTCTTATGTTCTTAACATGCATATCAATTTTCGTTCAAATCGAATATTATTTACTATTCAATTAATAAACTTATTTTTTATACACAATTTTAGATCATAAAAACTTGAAATTTTTACATTTTTTTGATGGCATAATAATTGATTTTTGATCCTCTTTAAAATTTTCAAGCATGAATGATATAATAAGAACATGTAATTCAACGGTTAGATTCTCAAAATTCACATTCAATATAAAAATATATGAAGAGTTTGAAGGGTTTCTTTTCAAACTAGTTTGGAGAGAAACTTTGTTCTTCTAGGTTATAGTACGATTGATAATGTTTAACTATGGATTCAATTTTTAGGAGTTCTTCCTGCAGTAATGTCAAACTAGAGTGATATAGTGAATATTATAGAATAGAGTGATATATATATATATATATATATATACACACATATATTAGCATTTTTTTGGGATAGTTTAAATTTATTGGTTTATTGACTTGAAAATAAAATTGTATTAAGGAAAAAAAAAGTTTTAAAAACCTACACATAAAACTGGCTTAAAAAATAAATTAACTTATAAACTTAGACAAACAACCCTTATTAAAATTATTCGCTAGTCAAGAGTCTTGTAACTCTACTGATTGACATATTCAAGTGTTTTTAATGAAGACATATGGGATTCAAGTCTTCCATTCCCATTATAAGTTTATAACTATTTGATTATCATAATAAAAGAAGAAATTTATACTCTAAGGATGATATAGTTGGCGAACTTAACATCAACCTTTGATTTATCTTCCAATCAAAATCAATACAAAATACCTTCTCAAAAAAAAATAAATAAATAAAGACAAAATACATGTGGTGATATAACTTTGAAACTAATCAGCTGATGAAGAAACAAAATTCCCACTATTGCATTGAAATTGATCCTTGCATATTTAATGAATTGGACAAAACTTAAAAGATGTTACTTTAAATTTCCCTCTTCCTTGTGTGTGCGTTTGTTTTTCAAAAAAAAAAAAGTATTGATAAATGCAATAAATACAATATTTTGTTATAGGACAATAAATATTATCTTTTGGCTAATTAAAATGTAAATTGCACCCTCTAAGTTTAAATTAAATTTTTCCCTCAAAAAAAAGTTTAAATTAAATTCATTTCAATTTCATCTAATTTTACTTTCATTCAATTGAGTCCTCTAAGTTTCAAATTTATTCAATTCAAGTTTTTTGTCTAATTCCATTAAAAAATTTCCGTTAACTATGAAATTAACTAACAAAAAAGATTGTTTGAAAAAAAAATTCTCACATAAATTTTTTTATGAGAAAAATATTTTTTTTAATGGCAATTGTGGGGGCCCGAGGACCGAGGAAGGGTACAACAAGCTGTGGTTCTCACTATAGAGGCGTGAGCCCGAAGAGGGAATCTTCCCAAGGATAGGAGGAGAAGAGAGAAAAGACTTCTAGGAAGTCTAAATGAGGAGGGTGAGGGTTAGAGAGAGAATCATGGTAGGTGAAGGAAGTTTCCAGTGAAAGTTCACCTACTGCCTTCGCATTAAATGACTGGCAATAGCTTTACTAGCTGCATTGATGAGGAAGTGACCTGAATAATGGAATTCATAGCTAAGCAGCTCCTTCTACCACCTTCAACAAAAGTTTAAGGGGACAAATGCCATAGGGAGAGTTTGGGTAAGTGGGGATGAAAGGCCAGGATGTGATAGGCTGAGAAGTATATAAGAAAAGGGAACTTCCAGATGAGAAGAGGGAGAAAAATAGTTGAATGACAAAAAATCAAAGCAAGAACAATAAAGAAAGAGGGTGAATAGTGTATTATCAAGTGTAAGAGCTTTGTCCTTGTAAAGAACCTCTGATATACATAAACTTTAACTTTTGGTCATTTCCTCTTTGATTAGATCCTTGGGCTAAGCCCCCTCCCCTTATTTTATCCCACTCTCTTTACAAATATGTATTGGTTTGGGCCTCGCTGGGTTGCACAGATTCTATCATTCTAAGTGGGTTTGGGTAGTTTGGTTGTTGGGTCCTTACAATTGGCGTTGTCTGTGGGGAACAAGCTATTATTGTGGGTTTATCTTAAGTAGTCATAGCCAACTTGGAGCAGAATAGGGAGGAGTCTGTTGGTTCACAAAGGGAAAACTAGTTTGTTAATTTGGAGCGAAGGAGGGACAGGCACCATACACCAAGTGTTATGGTAGAGTCATACCATACTGAACGCACAAAGAGGAGCCACTCTAAAACTGGGAACCATGTTTCACACGATCAAGAGACGCGGAAATTGCAACTTGAGGTAAATCGCTTGCGTAGCAAGCTGCAGCGAAGGGAGCATGAATAAGGGATCCATCACCCCCATCTAGTGATGGATCAGCGGAGAGTAAGGATCGCTCGTATCACTCGTATCCCCATAGGTCAAGAACCCCATCCAGTGAGTCCTTTTCAGCATTTTGGTATGCTGTCCCAGGCAATCAAAAATAAAACCTATACTCTTAAAAATATATGTAGTAGTGCGAGTAAAGATCGTTCCCACGGAGAGTATCTAGCCTAATTTTATGCTACGTGAACAAGGAGGGGGGGGTTGAGTATAATGAAAACAATTTTAAGAAGGAAAAAAACGACTAAGGAACAATTCAAATTAAAGTATCGAAATCAATCAAAAGAACAAACCTTGGTCTAAGTCAACATCCACCATCGGAATTTTACAACTGATCATCGATGCAAGTATATATCAATTCACACTTTGAATATTCACCGTTGGAACTATTTTCCTATCTCTCCTTAGTCGCAGTTAATTAGAAAACAAGGATATAATAAACCCTAACTACTAAACAACCCAAGACAAGTGCTAAAGGTTTAATCTAGTAGCAGCCTTAAGAATTAAAGAGATCGATGAAACTAAACAACACAAGCACAAGCGGTTGCATTTAATTTAATCGAGCATTCTTCCTAAGATCTAATAATTTCTGACGCAGCAAATCATTAAATCTTGGTTGCTTTACAAATTAGAGGGATCAAACAATTACGGATTTGATATCTAACCTAGTAATAGATTGCAACGAATAATAAACTAGTAGACCTCCTAGTAATTAAACGAGACAATCATAAAAATAGGCACAGAAGAACATCTGATATTCAAAGCATAAATTGAACAATAAAAACAAATTAGATGTCACAGTTTTATTGATTCTGAGGTTTCAGTTTCTTTCGACCAAGTATAAAAGTTTTAGCCACGCAGGGCCATGATGAAAACTCAAAGGAGAAAATCAAAGAAGAGGGGAGAGAGAGGCGTGTGTCCAATCCTGATTTCTCCTCCCCCTTTTACATGTTAATTCCCCCTTTCCCAAGCCTACAAAATCTCCTAAAAATATTCTCAATAATAATATCCAAATCTAACTAATTAAGGAAAAATATTAAAAATAAAACAAACTCCTAATATAACTAGTAAAGTGGTGTTTTTCAGCTGAAATTTTCGTGCATCAGATCTGGAACCTTCCAAAAATAAACTGCATCAGATCTGCGTATTAGAATTGCAGGCAAAGGAACATTCCAGAACGTCAATGGTGCAGGTGCAACAACTTCAAGCTCGATTTCGACCTTGATGCAGCCCGTATCTTTCAAAACTCAAAACATGAAAGTTGTAGAGCTTTGTCTTGGCGTTCCATAGCATCTTGAATAATCTCAATCAGAGCTCGGATGAGAGAGTTATGCCCAGATTACGAAATGATGTCAAAGCTGTCCAGAATCGCCCAATTAGCTACGTTTTGCACTTAATGCCTCCATTTGCATCCTAAATCAAAACATAAGAATAATGAGTACATTTAGGCACCAAATAAATATAAAAGACTAAACATTAAGGGCGAAAAATATGACATTTTGCATTCTCATCACATCTTCACACCAGGATAAACTGTAAAAGGGCAAGTACAGGCGTGAGCAAGGGTCATCTCATCGTAGCATGGAGAATGACGCAATGAGTAAAGCACTTCGGTAAATCTCGAAGTCACCCTTTGTTAGGAGAATCAACAAGGCCAGGCTTCCCCACTGGTTCTCACAGCCAACTTTCACCATATATAATGGAAGGTCTGATGTTGTGGAGCATGTGAGCCATTTCAATCAGAAGATGGCAGTTCATTCTGGCAATGAAGCCCTTATGTGCAAGGTATTCCCCTCCAGCCTCGGGCTTATGGCTATGCATTGGTTTGATGCTTTGGAAGAAGGGTCAATAAAATCCTTTAAGGAGTTGACGATGGCATTTGGTGCAAGATTTGTAACATGTAGTAGAGTCCCCAAGCCTTTAGACTCTCTTTTGTCCATTGCCATGAGGGAAGGTGAAACTCTCAAAACCTACTTGGATAGATATTGGGAAACGTACAATGAGATAGATGGAGATTTTGAGGACGTGGCAGTGAGAACATTTAAGGTGGGGCTATCGACAGAGCATGAATTAAGGAAGTCACTAACAATGAAGCCTGCCCTCAGTATGCGCCAGCTCATAGATCGCATTGATAAGTATAAACGAATAGAGGAAGATCAGACTCAGGGAAAGGGCAAAGCTAAGGTTTTCCTAGAGAAAAGAGATCCACGAGGAGGAGGATATCATAATAACCGTTCTTGAAGAGACTTCCCTAATCAGACATCATCTGCGGGGGCTCAAGTGGTTAATTCATTGTTCAAAGAGCCAATCTATCAGATACTAAAGAAGATAAACAACGAACCATACTTCAAATGGCCTAATAAGATGGGTGGGGATCCGTCCAGGATAAACCAGAGCCTTTACTGCCATTATCATCAGGAAAAAAGGCACAAAACTGAGGATTGCAGGACTTTACGAGATCACCTGGGTCAACTGGTGAAGGCAGGGAAAATGAGTCAGTTCTTGCACCAGCCTACAGGCCAGTTCGGGCATTCGGGAGCCGGGTATCAAAGGGATGGAGCTCTTCAGCCAGCATTGAGCACAATTAATGTCATTTTTGCTAAGCCTAAGGGCGACACAGGAACCTTCTCGGGGGTTATGTCAGTGGTTTTGTGTCCCAACTTGGAAGACAGGAGCCGGGCTTGTAAAAAGGCCAAAATGGTGGCCATGCCTACTTTAGGTTATTTAGAAGAAGTTAAGGAGGGGACGGTCTAGCCACATGATGATGCCTTGGTGGTAACCATTCGGATCAGGGGGTATGATGTAAGAAGGGACCTAGTAAACCAGGAAAGTGGGGCAGAGATTATGTACCCGGACTTATATAAAGGGTTGAATCTCAGGCTTGAGGACCTGGAAAAGTAGGATTCACCCCTAGTGGGCTTTGATTGGAGATTGGTAACCCCCCGCGGGATGATAAGGTTACCTGTACAGGCTGGAGACGAAGAGGTGTAAGTTGACTTCATTATAGTTGAAGCTTTTTTCCCTTACACAGCTATCCTGGCCAGACCATGGCTTCATGCTATGGGAGCAATCTCATCAACCTTACACTTGAAAGTTAAGTACACTACACAAGGTAGAGTTGGGAAATTAGTAGGAAGTCAAGCAATGGCTAGGCAATGTTTGATAGCAACCATTACACAGCAACCCACAGATCAAGTCGTGGTGGAAGAGGAGCAAATCTCATAGCAATCAAAGGGTCTCGAAGCAGGACTTAGGATTGAGTCGCATGGGATACTGTCCGAGGAATTGGAAAAGGTTTTGATTGGTCAAGACGAAGAAAAGTACTTTTAGGTGGGGTCTCTATTGCCATCCTTGGAAAAGGCTGCGTTGGTGAAATTTTTGGAAGATAATATTTATGTGTTTGCCTAGAGTACTTATGACGTACCTGGGATTGATCTCGAGTTTATATGTCACCGGTTGAATGTGAATCCAGAGGCAATCCCACCAAAGCAACTCGTTGGTGCTCATCAAAAAAGCATGCTAAGGTAGTAAGGATAGAAGTGAATAAACTTAAGCAAGCAGGGGCTATCAAAGAGATCTTTTACCCCGAGTGGTTGGCTAATACCTTGGTAGTAAAGAAGAAAAACGGGAAGTGACATGTGTGTGTAGACTTCACGAATTTGAATAAAGTTTACTCGAAAGATCCTTTCTTCGTTCCTCAGATTGATCAATTGGTGGATGCAATAGTTGGACATCCTCGGATGAGTTTCTTGGATGCCTTCCAAATGTATTACCAGATACCTTTAGTATTAGTTGATTAGGAAAAAACTGCTTTCCGCACTCCCACTGGAAATTACCATTATCGGGTGATGCCCTTCGGCCTTAAGAATACAAGATCCACATATCAAAAAATGATGACACGAATGTTTGAGTCACAGATTGGGAGGAATGTGGAGGCATATATTGATGATATGGTGGTAAAGAGCAAGCAGGTTGTAGAGCGCTTAGCAGATTTGGGGGAGGTGTTCTCGGTGTTGAAGGAACATTAGCTGCGCTTAGATGCATCTAAGTGTTCTTTTGGGGTCAGATCGGGAAAGTTTCTAGGCTATATGATAATACACCGAGGAATTAAGGTCAATCCTGATCAAATTAAGGCCATTAATAGTTTGCATCCTCCTCGGAATCCTAAGAAGGTACAGAAATTAATAGGGATGGCAGCAGCTCTGAATAGGTTTATCTCTCGATCAACAGATAGGTGTCATCCGTTTTTCCAACTCCTCCACAAGTGGAAAAACTTTCAATGGACCGAGGAGTATGTGTTGGCCTTTGAGGAGCTCAAGAAATATTTGTCACGCCCCCCAGTCCTTTCTAAACCCAAGAAAGAGGAAGTTTTGTATGCCTATTTGGCAGTCACGGATTATGTAGTTAGTCTAGTCCTGGTCAGAAATGAGAGTGGGGTACAAAGACTTGTCTACAATGTTAGCAAGTCCTTGCAAGAAGCTGAGACACACTATTTAAACCTGGAGAAGGCGGTGTTGGCCATTATACACGCCACGAGGAAGCTTCCACATTATTTTCAAGCACATATCGTCATAGTGCTTACCCAGCTCCCCTTACAAACTCTCCTACAAAAATCAGACTACACGGGTAGGATTGCTAAATGAAGGACCATGCTGGGAGCCTATAATGTTAGGTACATGCCTCGTACCGCCATAAAGGGACAAGTCTTGGCAGATTTTGTGGTGGAGTTTACAGAAAGCATGACCGATGATAGAAAAGGAATAGTTGACACTATGACAGTCTTGGCCTCTATTTCTCCCACCTGGGAGGTGTACACAGATGGAGCGGCTAACCGAAAGTGGTAGGGGTAGGAATTGTGGTGATAACCCCTAAGAAGCTGGTGATGGAAAAATCATTGCGATTGGGTTTTCTAGCTACGAACAATGAAGCTAAGTATGAGGCCCTATTAGTTGGAATGACAATAGTTAATCAGTTGAAAGGAGAAGTCATAAAGGTATATTCAGACTCACTGCTGGTGGTGGGCCAAGTTAATGGAGAGTTTGAGGCTCGAGATGAACACATGCAAGGGTATCTTGTTAGAGTTAGACAAGTTTGGGTCCACTTCAGGGGCTTTACTCTAAAGCAAATCCCAAGAGGACAGAAATCTCATGCAGATTCTTTAGCTATTTTGGCAACATTTCTAGGATCAAATTTGCCTCAGGTCGTTATTGTTGAAGACATGGCTAATTCCAGTCTTGTGAAGAAGCCCTTGGTGGGTGTGCACGATATTTAGGTTAGGTTAAATGGGATGGATCCCATGGTTACTTTCTTGAAATAAGGACTGTTGCCCGAGGATGGGGGCGAGGCAAAAAAGATATGTAGAAAGGCTCCCCGTTATTGGTTATCCGAGGAACAGAAGTTGTACAAGCGTTCTTATTCGGGGCCATATCTACTATGTGTTCATCCCGAGGCAGTGAAACATTTGTTAGAAGAGTTACATGAAGAAATATGTGGGAGTCATACAAGATGGAGGTCTTTGGCCCATAGAGCTCTTACCCAAGGATATTGGTGGTCGAGCATGCAAAGAACTTCTCAGGATTATGCAAGGAAGTGTGATCAGTGTCAAAGGTATGCCCCGAACATTCACCAACCTGGGGGGGTTCTGAACCCACTTTCCAACCTTTGGCCGTTTGCTTAGTTGGGCTTGGACATAGTGGGACCATTTCCTTGAGCCGCAGGAAAACGAGGATGGCTCATCATCGAGACAGACTACTTTACTAAATGGGTAGAGGTTGAATCTTTATCCAATATCAGGGATGTGGATGGTAAGAGGTTTATATGGAGAAATATCCTCACCAAGTTTGGAGTCCCACATACATTAATCTCAGATAATGGTCTTCAATTTGATAGTAAAGCCTTCCGAAGATACTGTGATGAGTTAGGGATCAGGAATAGGTATTCTACTCCTGCGTATCCACAAGGGAATGGTCAGGCCGAGGCTACAAATAAGGCCATAGTGTCTGGGTTGAAGAAAATGTTGGATGATGCAAAGGGAATGTGGGTGGATGAATTGCCCCACGTGTTATGGACTTATCGCACTACACCCTGAAGATCAACTAGAGAAACTCCTTTTTCAATGACTTATGGGGCAGAAGCAGTAATTCCTATTGAGTTAGGGTTCCCAACCCTAAGAACTGATCAGTTCAGCGTCGAGGAGAATAATCACTTGCTCTCGGCCAGCTTGGATTTGGTTAAGGAAAGAAGAGAGGTGACTGCAGTGAAGATGGCACATTATCAGCAGAGGCTTAAGTAAGGATATGACAAAGGAGTGAAGCTAAGGTCACTAGCCCCAGGAGATTTAGTTTTGAGAAAGGTGGTAGGGACAGCAAAGAACCCAGCCTAGGGGAAGTTGGGTCCTAACTAGGAAGGCCCGTACAGAATAACATTAGTGGCTGGTATTGAGGCTTATTATTTGGACGACTTGGATGAAAATGTAATTCCACATCCTTGG
The DNA here is from genome assembly GCA_028535165.1 of Quercus tomentella. Taxonomy (NCBI): domain Eukaryota; kingdom Viridiplantae; phylum Streptophyta; class Magnoliopsida; order Fagales; family Fagaceae; genus Quercus; species Quercus tomentella. Next base: position 29,282,552 of record JAPQVY010000155.1, read on the forward strand.
AATGTAAATAATCTACGGCGTTATTACTATTAATGATATGAAGTTCTTTTTATTCATATATGGTTTATTTGAGCCTTGCTGTGGTTGCGAGTTATGTGGTAGTTGCTTAATGAAGAAATTTCTAAGTGTTAAATAGAACCTCGGTCCTGTTCAACTCCTCCGGTCACAAACCTTGGGTAAATTAACCTTTATGTAAGAAGTTTCTAAGTGTTAAACAAAACCTCAGTCTTGTTCGACTCATCGGGTCACAAACCTTGGGTAAATTAACCTTTATGTAAGAAATTTCTAAGTGTTAAACAGAACCTCGGTCTTATTCGACTCCTCGAGTCACAAATCTTGGATAAATTAACCTTTACGTAAGAAATTTCCAAGTGTTAAACAGAACCTCGATCTTGTTCAACTCTTCAAGTCACAAATCTTGGGTAAATTAACCTTTATGCAAGAAATTCCTAAGTGTTAAACAGAACCTCGGTCTTGTTCGACTCCTCGGATCACAAACCTTGGGTAAATTAACCTTTATGTAAGAAATTTTTAAGTGTTAAACAAAACCTCGGTCTTGTTCGACTCCTCAGGTCACAAACCTTGGATAAATTAACCTTTATGTAAGAAATTTTTAAATGTTAAACAGAACCTCGGTCTTGTTTAACTCCTCGGGTCACAAACCTTGGATAAATTAATCTATGTGTAAGAGGTTTCTAAGTTTTTATCAAAATCTTAGTTTGGTTTGGCTCCTCAGGTCACAAACTTTGGACAAGTTAACACTTATGTGAAATTTTCTAAGTATTGAATAAAGTCATAAATCTTGCTTGCTTCCTCAGGTGACCAAGGTTTTCAGACCCGGACCGTTCATTGAACCATAAAATGGAGAGGTTCAAGATTTTTGAGGTCGAACCGAGATCGAACCGGGGTCAAACCATGATGACGTCATAATTAATTTAATAATTAATTAAAGCCTAAATATAGATATTAAATTTATAAAACTAGCAAAATTGACAATATATCTATATATGTGAGGGAAATTTAATGATTTTCAAGCATATATTTAATAATTAAATAAGAAAGTTAGTAAAATTAAATAATAACCATGAAAACATTAAAATTTATGATTAAGTTTTGAAGTAAAATTGAATATCTTTGAAGGATTTTAATAATAATTTTTTTATTCCTTGTAAGAGATGGATAATTTAATTAAGTAGAATAAAATTGTGTTAAGTTTTTTTTTTTTTTTTTAATTGCTGCTAAGGGGTTGGACCGCACGGTTCTCACCGGTTCGTGTGGTCCAACCCCCGTTTTAGGGGTTCACGGAATTAACAAAAAATCTGGTTCTTTAGGCTTAAAAAATCGGTTTTCATCCTGGTTCCCGGTTTTCACGGTCCGACCTCTCGATCTGGTCTGGTTCTGAAAACCTTGCGGGTGACAGGTACAAAGCAGATTGGTCTTTTAGCATTCTAAGTCCAAAGTAAGGTAAGTGTTGCTTGAAATTCTTACTAAGTGTCAAAATATGGTTACAAATTGCCCTAAGTGTCAGTCTAGTAACTTTCTCAAAGTTAATGTTAGATTGAATAGGATAGTAAGGAGAATTAATTAAGTTAGTCAAAGGTTAGTATGTTACAGATAATATGAAAAAAGGGAAATAGCAGTAGATATACTTAGACAAGTTAAACTTAAATAAATGAAAAATTATAAAATAAAGGTTGATTCTTTTCATTGAAGTTCAAGAATTGGATTACAATTGAAGGAAAGGGGGCATTGACTAAACTTAAGCCTAATTACAAAATTGACTAATTGTCTCTTAACCTAGGACTAAGTTATGCTGATGCTTCTTTCTGCTTCCCTTCCTCTTTTTCTTTCCCCTTTTCCTTCTTCTTCCTCCTCTTCAGCTGACCCATTTCAGCTGCTTCTTCTATCTCCACGTCCACAACAGCTACTGGAGGTGGCTGCTCTTGCCCTTTCTCTATAGCCAGTCTGGTAGTTGGAGTAGTAGCAGGCTAGACCGAGGCAAAGCCAAGGGCAGAGCCAGGAACGACTAAAGGCTGAGAGAGGCTGAGGGCCAGGCGTAAGGCTAGAGGGTAATATACTCTATTAGGAGCCCTAATCTTCGATTCAGTACTGACCCCAGTTGCAATAAGGGCCTGACCCCAAACTTCAAGGCAAAAGGCTTGAGTGACATCCTTAAGTTGGGCAGTCTTAATCATGCCCGCATCATAGATCGCCTGTTTGGCCTTAGTCTTCTCGGCATCCTTTGCCTCCAGCTGTTTTTGCCATTGTTTGACCTTCACCATGGTCAAGGCCAACTGGTTTTCAGCCCTCTTTTGAGCCTCCAAGGACTCCGCAGCTTGTTTCTTGTAGCTGGCCAGGGCAGTTTCGGCGTTCTTCTGAGACTTCTCTACCTCAGCTAGTTGGGAGAGGGTTTGTTTGAGCTTCTTATCAGCCTCTGCATGGGCCCTCTCAGCTATTTCCAGCTTGCCTTCAGCCTCGCGAGCCTGACCCAGGGCGTGGTCCACCCATTCTTCAGCCACAAAGGCTGCTTGCACAAACTGCAAAATTACTGTAAGTCAGGATTTGTACATGTTTATATTAATTTATAAAAGGAAAAAAGTGATTATATATCTTGGAAAGATCTCTCTTTAGAGATAGGAAGACCTCGGGTTTCCGGAGGGACCGAAGCTCCTACATGTCCTCGAGTAAAAGGAAAGCATTTTCTAGACATTCAGTTAGGATGCTCGACCAACCCTTTTGGGTATCCCTGAGGTTGGTATCATTCGTAACAGGGCTCCCCGAACTTAGCACAAATGAAGGCCTTCAAGTAGAGGCCTTTGGCTGCTGTTCCCCTTTAGCTCCTTTGGAGGCCCCAAAAGGAGCACTTTTCTTTTGCTAAGCCCTACTAGTTCAAGCCTCTTTGGCTGGGGGCTACTGGGAAGAGCGTGTAACCTCTCCCTCTTCAACATCCTCAGATCCTTTGCCCCTTGGTGCTCTTTTCCTCTTTTTATCGGCGGCGTCACCAAAGGACACACACGTGGGGGCAGGAGTTGGTGGTCAAGGGACCACAGGAACTACTGGAGAAGTACCCCCAGTGTAGGCTATGAGTAACGTCAATAGGTCCGAAGTCTTTTCCTCAAGCACCATGCCTTCAGGAATGTTAATTTCTTCTTGGCTGGTACTGAGTTGGGCAGGAGGTAAACGGCGTTGCGAGGGGCCGAAAAGGTCTTCGGGGTCCTTTTGTTGGTAGAAACCTTGAAGTCTTTATCTGTCACTTCTTGGACGGGTTCGAGAATGGACTCCTTAGCTTCGTCGTCCGAAGGTATAGGGGGCTCTTGAGAGTAAAAGAGTTTGGTTACGAGTGGGGCTGAAAGTTAAGAGTCTTGGGTTCTAGCTGGAGGAGGATTTGTTAACAGAAAGCCAGGAACTGCTACGTCAATTAAAGCTAACCGTCGGTCTTTAGCTCTAATTACATTCTTTGGGCTTTGGAAGAGTTTAGAGATGGGTTCAAACCTGAGTATTATGTGCACCGCCCGGAGTTAACCGTCTTTATGTAGAAAAATTTCTGACCTAAGAATCCAGTTTAGGTCGGGAAAATTCACGAGGTTCTTGTTCAGGGCGGTATGGTATTCGTCTACCAAAAAAGAAGTAATATAAGTCACAAGTTAAAGAAAAAACCTTGTGAAAATTTTTCTTTATGTAAATATAAAAATCCTATACGCATCTAATATTTGTGGGAACCCTACCTGGTTCCCCTTCTGGAGTGGGACAGTACAATCCATCATGCTAGTCTCCTAAGACGATGAGGAAATCCTCATGCATACCCTTGTTTGACTCAAACATACAAGATATTAACCTAATGGATGGGACCCTACATTTGATGTAGTACTTGGTTTCCTTCCCTTTCTAGCAGTTATATACCCAGTTCACATCATGCCATGTGAGGTTAGTCCCCATTTTACGGCTATTGTGGGGGCCCGAGGACCGAGGAAGGGTACAACGAGCTGTGGTTGTCACTACAGAGGCATTGTGAGCCCGAAGAGGGAATCTTCCCGAGGATAGGAGGAGAAGAGACAAAAGACTTCTAGAAAGTCCGAATGAGGAGGGTGGGGGTTAAAGAGAGAATCGTGGTAGGTGAAGGAAGTTTCCAGTGAAAGTTCACCTACTGCCTTCGCATTAAATGACTAGCAACAGATTTATCAGCTGCATTGATGAGGAAGTGACCTGAATAATGAAATTCACAACTAAGCAGCTCCTTCTACCACCTTCAATAGAAGTTTAAGGGGATAAGTGTCATAGGGAGAGTCTGGGTAAGTAGGGATGAAGGGCTAGGATGTGATGGGCTGAGGAGTATATAAGGAAAGGGAACTTCCAGATGAGAAGAGGGAGAAAAATAGTCGAAGGATAGAAAATCAGAGCAAGAACAGTAAGAGAAAGAGAGTGAACAGTGTATTATTTAGTGTAAGAGCTTTGTCCTCAGACGAACTTCTAAAGAACCTCTGATATACATAAACTTTAACTTTTGGTCATTTCCTCTTTGATTAGATCCTCGGGCTAAGCCCCTTCCCCTTATTTTATCCCACTCTCTTTACAAATATCTATTGGTTTGGGCCTTGCTAGGTTGCACAGATTCCATCATTCTAAGTGGGTTTAGGCCATTTGGTTTTTGGGTCCTTACAGCAATTTTTCAACGAAGTCGGACAAAATGCTTGAATTGGATAAATTTGAAACTTAGAAGATTCAATTGAACGAAAATAAATTTAGATGACTGAAATGAATTTCAGTCAAACTTAGATGGTGCAATTTGCATTTTAACCTTATCTTTTTTAATTGAAATCATTCTAATAGTTATGAATCAATTAATACAACCAAAATATTAGATATAAGTGAAGAATGAGGTATAATATAAAAGAAATAGCTAAATTTACCATTGGGAGGAGGGAAAAAGAAGCATGGTTTTCAAACCCGGACTGTTTAACGAACAGAAAAAGGGAGAGGTTCAAGGTTTTTAAGGTCAAACTGTAATGATGTCATAATTAATTTAGTAATAACAAAATACAAATAAAGGTATTAAAATGGCAAACATTAACAAATTTTTACTAAAAATATGTCTAAAAAAATTAAACAACTTTCAAATGAATCTTCACCATTTTTATATGGTTAATAGAAAATAATAAAGTGTAAAAAAATTGTGTTTAGTAATCTTTCAAATAAATAAGAAATTATCTAAAATAATATCATTTTCAACATAAATTAATAAATTTTTTATTCACATGTAAAAAGCATAGGTCTTGAACCTCTAATAAAATTATCAAATAATAATAGATTGAGAGGGGGTAATATAATAAATTGGAAAACTATAATTTAAATTGTAAATAAATAAAATATTAAATCCAAGAATGACACAACAAAGGAGCATAGTCTATTCTACCTGGTTCAAGGCTGCTCGAGTCGGACTGAAATGAATTTCAATTGAATGAAATGAATTTAGATGACTGAAATGAATTTTAGTCAAACTTAGAGGATATAATTTGCATTTTAACCTTATCATTTTCAATTAAAATCAATTTAATAGTCATTAGTCAATTAATACAACCAAAAGATTAGATTTAAGTGAAGAATGAGGTATAATATAAAAGAAATAGCTAAATTTAGCTTTAGGAGGAGGGGAAAAGAAGAAGTTTTTTTTTACCGATACAAATACAATCCCAATAAATTTAGCTTTGCACTTTGAACAAGGGCAATTATGTCCAATTTTGTGAGTAGGGGCCACATCCTGTGAACTGGAAATTGTACTGTAGTGTGCACTTTTGCACTATCGCTATAGTAAAATGTACCAATTATAAATGTTCAATGCACTAGGATTTATCATTTTAAAGGTTGGTAGTTCCGTCTTGAATGCTGATACAGTCAAGAGGCACTTATAAAAGATGTCAAATAGAGTCCCACCCTACACTCAGATTGTGGTCATTTTTGGATGGGGATTGGGGTAACCATATTAAGCAAATTACCAGACAAAAAAAAAAAAAAAAAAAAAAAAAAAAAAAAAAAAAAAAAAAACCCAGTAAAAATAAAAATCCATCTGTCGGCAGCACTAAGTCTAACAGCTAGTTTTTGTCTCATGGTGAGAAATGTAGCCGAAGCCGTGAAAATGACATAGTAATAATAATAATAATAGGAAAATGCTATAATTTATTCAAAAAAAGACTTACAAATTGATATGATTATAAAAATAATTCATATCATATTGACGACATAATAATAATAGGCAAAAATTTTATAACTATTTTTAAAATTATTGATTATGATTATATATATATATGGCGGATGGAACTTAAAAGCTCTGTGTTTACATCATGTCTCAAACCAATAAACACACCATCCAGTATTCAGTGGCTAGTAGCTAGGGTGACCTATTATGATTGATGCATAAAAAAATAATGTTTGTGGTAAGTTAATACAAAAGTAATAATGTTACTCTAATTACGACTTGTCATTTTAGTTAAAAAAAATTACGATTTACCATTTTAACAAGTTATGAGTAACATTGTGAAAATTTATTTAGCAAAAGAAAATTAGAATAAAGTTGTGAAAATAGCTGTCCTAGCGTAACACTATGTTGTGATGTGGTTGTTGACACCTATTATAGTGCTATAATTAGGGTAGGTTGGTTGGAAGAGTGGAAAAGTGGAAGAATGGAAAATTAGTGGGAGGATGGAAAAGTGGGAAGATAGAAAAGATTTGATTTTCCTTCATGTGTGTTTGGTTGGAGGGGTGGAAAAGTAGGAGGATGAAAAACTTTTTTGTTTGATTGGAGAGAAAAATTGGAGAATAGAAAATGTAGTTTATATAAATTGACTATTATATCCTCGTTATATAATAGTGGGAAAGTGAGAGGGGTAGGTGAGTGTAATAAAGTGGGGGTATTTGTGTCAAATGCATTTCTCATCACTTTTTTCTCCTCATTTTCCTCCCAATTTGAGAAGATAAAAAAAGTGAGCTCAGAAGAGAAAAATTTCTCCCCTATTTTCTATCTCTCCTATTTTTTTTTTCCTCAACCAAACAGTGAAAAACAGCATTTCCACCCTATTTTTCTCTCCCTATTTTTCATCCTTCATGTTTTCACCACAACCAAACACACCCTTAGTGTTTTGCTAGGACAATCATTTTAACAACGTTGATGCTGATGTGGCTATTGATGAGACTAAAGTGGTTTTGTTATCCTACCTAGTTCATAGAGATGATATCTCATGCGCCTAGTGCATACACTATTTTTCCCTAGTTGATGTTAATGTCACATGTTAACATGGATAGTTCATGCTGATGTCACACACTAACATGGATGGGTTGACATGACATGATGCAATGTGACACTTGGCAAAATAGGAGACGCTGTGCATAGTGTAGTGCATGAAGGCACATGACTGATGCTTGTGGTCCATGACGGCGCGTGAGGTGTGTTGGTTTACTTGCAGAGGCTTCTAAGGGTGCATGGCAGCTCAAAATCATCTTGAACTTGAGTTGTTTGGCCAATTTCTCGACAATGAACTAATTTGTGGAATCATGTTCAAGAAAGGATGAGATTTGTGATGTCAAGCAAGGCAAGCTGATTGTGATATCGTTGAATGACGATGAGCAGAGTTTATAGTGACTGGAACAACTATTGATGGCCAAGGCTGTGCTTCTGATACCATATTAAAAATAAACAAAAACAAAAAACAAAAGACAAAAAAGAGATTCGTGAAAATTGAATATATCGTTACGAAGCAGATGAAAATATAGTATATATTAATATCGTATATGCTTTGTATATTTTCTATACGTTTAAATACATCTGGGATGCCTAAATATATAGGTCTAAGTAATTAACCTAAGAATTGTTGTTGAATTTAGTCTCAATCATGGATATGATTATGTTAGAATCAATATTAGCAAATATTATACAGTTATGTCTACTAACAATATATAACAAACTTACCATCACTCATTTTTTCTTTTCTTTCTTTAAATAACTTTCCATTGCTTTAGGAATACAAAAATTTTCACTTTTTTTTTTCTTCCTTATTATACCATTGTTGATGTGTGGTGCAATATAAAAATGACATTAGTAGAAAGTTAATTTAAAATAATGTTACTACAATTAAAACTTAGAACCTTTATAAACTGTGAAGAATGTTATGAAAATAGTTATCCTATCAAAAACCTAATTTTTTACTTTTCTTTAAAAAAGGGGGAAAAGGCATTACACTAATTATAATTACCAAAAATTAGTGTTAGGGAACTCGAAGAAGGCTGGTGGAGGAGCGGTGATCAGATGTAGCAATGGGGAATGGATTGCGAGTTGCGTAAGGAAACTTGGGAACACGTCTTGTATAATGGCTGAGTTATGGGCACTTAGAGATGGGCTTCTTTTGGCAAAACAGCTTAGTTTAGATAATATTTGTGTGGATATGGATGCTAATTATCTTGTTTATTGCTTACTAATACTTTTGTGGTTAACCTTAGTCTTGAACCTTTACTATTCGATTGCAGGAACCTAATGAAGACGTTCCTTAACTGTACTGTGGCGCATGTATATAGGGAGGCGAATAGGTGTGCTGATAGATTAGCTAGGTTGGGGGCTGATCTGCATTCAGACCACCTTATTTTGTATAATCCACCACCTGTGGTGGAAGACCTCCTGGCTAGTGATAAAGCTGGTCATTTTTATAATAGACTTACAGTGCCTTAGTTGTATAATATTTGCACGGTTTACCAAAAAAAAAAAAAATTTAGTAAACTACACATATTCTATATACAATATAATAAACAAACTTGTCTAGTTTTTCTCAAAATTAAAAACAACCTTTGTCTAGTATGCATCCATTTTTCCTTTTCCTTGTGTGTGTGTTTATTTCTCAAAAAAATAAAAAATAAAAAGGTAATTGTTTCATACTGCTTAAGAGAGTATGTTGTGTGTAATATAACTTGTCTCACTCTTCTTTAAAAGTTACCATGACTTTTGAGTGGAGTTGTGATGTGCTTTTACGTTAAAAGGTTGTTCACTCTCCTTGTATGGGTGTTTGTTTCTCAAAAAAAAAAAAAAAAAAAAAAAAACTTGTCTAGCATACGTGAGAAAGGTGTCATGGTGATGCACCGTATAAATATAAATGAAGTCAAGGCCATATCCATCAATTGGATCTTACAGGAAACAGATCATAGAAACATTAAAGAACCAATATGACATTGGACTTATTTGAATTGACTAATTAGCTTGCCCATAGTCATAAATTCTCAATTCAATAAGCACAACAACCTACTATACTACTTGATATTGACCCAGGTCCCTCTGCTAGGAACACCATCATGGACCACAAAAAATTGATAATAACCAGGCGGGGCCAATGCAGCGGTGGCCGGAGCATAACCTTCAACAACAAAGTTCCCAGCTGATGTTTCGCTCACTTTTTCAAGAGCCAAAACCAAAAGCCTTTGGTTCATGGAAAAGGAATGTGTACTAAACGATGGAGCTACCATTGTCAAGTACAGCTTCTCAATGTCACCTTTTCCCTTCAAGTGAAACCCTAAAGAAAACTTCTGCTTATAACCAAGCTCCACACTAGGCTTAACCCAAGCAATGGATGGCCTAGACTTATCGGAGCACAAATATGGTGGATAAAAAACTTCAAGGCTTAACTCAGTAGGGTAGAGTGTGGTGAAGTTGTAGTTTCTATTTGGATTACTCCCACCCACTAAAACACGACCATCAGAGAGCAAATGCGCGGTTGAATGATAGAGACGAGGCATTGTGGTAGGACTCAAAATCAAAAACCTGCCTCGATGCTGATGAGATAAAAAAGATAAAAGTTAGCTTATATTATAATTAAAAAAAATACCATAAAAAGTGAATTTAAACCAAGAAAAAAAAAATTGGATAAAAAAAAATACCAAACCTCTTGGTTGGTACTAAAAACAATATTGCCATTGCTGGTTCCATTGCTGCTAGGCATATCAGGATGGTAAAGAAGCGGGTTTAGAACCGGTTCTCTAGCTACGCCCCAACCAGCAGTTCCTTTTGCCGCACCATTTATGATCAACACGTCTCCTGTAGGCAACAATAGCATGTCACCCATCACTCTATTCATTGGCATGTCTTCCATTTCCCATTCAGCATTTTCTTTTGTGATAACCAACCGACCACAAGTTTTAGCTGCATCTAGAAATTCTCCATTGTTGGCGTGGAAATTGGAATATGGCAATGTCCCACCACAAATCAAAACCTCAGCGTCTGGGGTGTTGGTAGCATTGTTTGGTAAGAGCTTTAGAGGGAGTAGAACTGAAGAACCGGTACTAGGATAGTTTCGAGAAACGCCTCCAGGCATAACCGGGTAGTTTCTAACAACAATGTTGTTCACATAGTCTAGTAAAATTGCACGGTCGTTTGCGAAAATGAAAAGATTTCCATCGGGGGAGAGGTGTGTAAAAGGGTAGAGATTGTTTTGTACACTTCTATAATAATTAGTTTCTTGAAGGAATGGAAGTTGGTGAAGTTTATGATCGGATTTGGAGGTTTTAGGGATGAATTCGTAGGAGTATTGAAATCTCCCACCGACAACAATGATTTTCCCATTTGGTAAAATTTGATTTGAAGCATACCATCTTGGTTGAATTAGGCCTTTTGGGTCCTCAACCCAATCAGAATTTGGACACGGCTTGAGGTACCTAACAACTCGTTGCCCATCATTGTAGCCACCACTTTGCACTAACATACCATCTGGGTCCAATGCACCTGAAGAGCACCATGTATCAGACAGAACCGTGAGTGCCCGAACGCTACGATTTGCTAAATTGAATTCCACAGAATGAGCATAGCAATCAATGAATTTTGAAATGTTTGGGCACTTCCCACTTGGTAGAGAAATGTTGGAAGGACCCATGTTGGTTCTGTCAAATGCAACAATTCGATCATTTGGTAACAATGCCATGTGCATTGCTGAAATTCCTATACTTCTCTTTAGCATTTTCCATTTGCCAAGGTAGCCTTCGGAATAGCAGCCCAAGGCTAAAGTTAAGAATGAACAAATTGCCAATAGAAGGAATACTATGGTTTTAGCTGCCATTGTTTTTCTGATGAACACTAGTACATTCTTATGATTAACAGCCTGACTATTTATATGGTGATTTGACAATGAACCAGCATTAAAAGCCCTTAGACTCTTAGGTAATTTCTCGGCTTCTGCACTGCAGCCTTACTGCCTTAGGTAATTCTGCTTGAACATAAATTACAGTTTTATTCAATGAACAACTCTCTTTCTTTTCTTGTTTTTTTCCCCTTACATTTAATTTGACAAGAGCATTTTATAGACTGAATAGCACTTTCTTAACGTGTAGTATCTATTCTGTGTAAACATTACTATATGAAGCTAAATTCAATGAACAATTCTCTTTCTTCTTCTTCTTTCTTCTTGGCTAGGGCATTGCAGACTTTAATTCGGTGAAAAAAAAACAGCTTACTTAACATTGTGTAATTATCCTTTTTTGTGTGTGTAAACGTTAAGAACGTCATACTCATAATATCACGTGTATAAGTGTGCATTACTATATATATTGATTCCGTGCGTCACTACATATGAACACATTAAAGATGAGGACATTATAGTTATACAAGGGTTTCATTTTTTTTTTTTCCCCTTAAAAAATAAGCAAGAGTAAAGAGATTTAAATTTAGAATAAGACTTAGGTATAGTATTTAGGTACTATTCTTTAAGTAAAGATTCTACCATGTATCATTTTTCTCATGGATGAAAGTGTATTTTTTAAATTAAGTAACCACATGACAAAATCTTAAGAAAAAAATCTAAAAAACAACACTAAAAATACTGTACATAAATTTTGTTCTTAAATTTAAGTTCTCCCGTAATCATTTTTAAAAATAAAAATATATACCATTGTACAGTACTACAAGACTTCTGTAAACAAGGCCTCTTTTTCTTTTCTTTTTCTTTTTTTTCTTTTTTCAATTCAAATATGTACACAGGTTTCATTGATCATAGGATGACATGCATTTGCTAGAATTTGAGTCTTTTTTTGGTGGCTTTGATAGGTAGGTGAATGGTCTATAATAAGGATAGGCCTTAGTTGTAGATAGATGGTTCAGATTCCTGACTTAAATTAGTGTTAAAAACTGTAAATGCATTTATGTCTCTGATGGTGGATAAGTGCAGTTAATGTCATGTGTTGTGTGTTATTCTTGTTTTGGAATTGTGTGAAAACTGAGAAGCCCATTGCAATTATTGAACCGCGTGAAACCAAGTTTATATCCACAAGAACAAAACAAGAAGCCCTTTTAACAGATTTTTTTTGGTAAACTAAAAAAAAAAAAGGGTTAAAAGGGCTTCTAACAGTTTTTTTTTTTTTTGATGAGAAATCTGGAAATTTCATTAAGAGAAAATGGAGTACAACAGTAAGCACATGGACTACAAAAAAACAAGACAATTTAACATTTCGCCCTGTCAGCTAAAAGGAGATGTTGCTTCTAACAGTTTTTACTGCTTGGCATGGGACACCATTCAATGCAGTTTTGGCTACATACATTAATTATTGTGTTGTGGTGGCCGAGCTGGTGGGCCCGTGGCGATTGGGCGCATGGGTGCACAATGTGAAGAATATTTTCTGTGACGAGTAATGGTACCCAAAAAAATTTACTAAAAAAGGAAAACTGTAATATCTTTCTAACCTGAAACTTGAATTATTTTCTTCTTAAACTCTTAAATATTTTGTGCATGGAAATATGTTAATCAAACTATAAGATTCTTTACTTTTTCTCAACAGTGAAGTTAACATATGTTTTCTAATTTTCGTTTAGGCTCACCGCTCACCGCTTGCATTTATTTTTGTATCTATACACTTTCTCCTAAATTTGAATGTGAAATATGCAATAGTGAGTACTGAGTAGACTGAGTTGAGGTGCTAATGCTGCGCATGCCACATCAGTAAACAGTGGTTTTAATTGGTACTGACTCGAGGAAGGACTGTGGTGGCCTGTGGGTGAAAGCCCATTACGATAAGTCAAGTCAGCTACATGTTCAAGGGCCCAAGCCAAGGCCCCAAATCTTTACCACTATTGATCTTTGTGTCAGATCTTTGTGTGACACAACCATAATGATACTATATAGTGTATATAGTGTTTTTTTTTTTCCTTAGATGATATCATATACACTATACAGTGTTAGAGTATTTTCATCAGGTGTGCCAAATGCTAAATATTTGGCATTTGGCACACCAAACCCCAAAATATGAGCCTCATGAGATGTTTCAAATGCCAAAAATTTTGGCACACAGCTACAGTACCGTCTCAAATATGAGACGATACGGACATCCATGCCAAATTTTTTTATTATTTGTTTATTCACTCAGACTTTCTCTCTCATGTATTCAATCAAACTTTCACCCTCTCTTTTCTCTCATCTTCGTTCTATTCTCTCATCTGCATTCGTTCTTTTCTCTCTGCATCTTCGCTTTTCTCTCTTGCCGATCTCGTCGAAGCTGCCAATCTCGCCGCTGATCTTGCCGAAGCCGCCGATCTCGCCGGAGCCATAGTCGTCCTCCACAGCTCCCTCTTCACTCTCATTCTCTTCCTCTCTCATCCTCAAGCCACCTGAAGCCGATCTCGCTTAAAGCCACCTCAAGCTGCTGAAACCGATATCGCCTGAAGCCGATCTCGCCCCCAATGTCTCCTGCCTGAAGCCGACCTCGCCACCTAAGTTGTGGGTTTGTTTGATTTTGGATGAGTTTTGAGGTTTGTGAATATGGTGGGTTGTGGGTTAGTTGTGGCAGTGGTACTGTGGTTGTGGCGGCAATTTGGTGGTTGTGGTGGTGATTATTGGGTAGTTGTGGTGACTGTTTTTTGGGTTGTTGTGGATTTCTTTTTTCCTGGTTGTGTTTTTTTTTTTTTTTTTTTTAAGGTGCCGTTGGTGGATGTGGGTTTGTGCCAGTGGTGGCTGTCGGTGTTGTTGCGGCAGTGGTTGTTGGTGGCCGTTGTTGCGACAGTGGTGGAGGAATTGTTGTTGTTGTTGTCATCGTTGTTGGAGGAGTTTAATATATTATTTTAACGTGGTGTAAATATTATTTTAATGTATAGAATGGAAAAATAAAACATCTGATAAATGGTGTATTGTAAAATGATGTGGTAAAATAGTAAAGTAGGCTTTTAGTGTGTCAAAATGGCATTTTTTATGAGAGAGCTGATGAGAATGCTCTTAGTGACACTAAAACTTTCATTTAAAAATAAAATTACAATTAACCTATTTGTAAATGGCCTATTTCAATTTAGTTCACAATCTTTCAACTGCTACGTATAAATCCCTTAAATTTGGACTAAAATGAACTTTTAGGAATCCATTTTATTACGAATCCATTTAAATTAACATATTCAGTATTTTTTTAGACAAACAAATTATTCATTGAAATTTGACCCATTCACAATTTAATCTCAAAAGCTTTTTTAATTATTACATTTTAACTTTGTAGTTTCAATTAGAAATGAAATCATTAAAGTTACTTTGAACATAATCTTAACAATTTCATTTTAGTCCGAATCTTACATCATTCACATCTAGTTGTGCATAATTTTTCTATTTTGGCCTACCAAAAAGTTTTGATTTACTTTACACAACAGCTTTAACAATGCACCATACATTCTAGCATCATTGGCACAAAAGAATGTCATTGGTCATGAATAAGGGTAACGTTTGTAGTAGTTGGATCTAATTGGCTCAATTGATAAGTTTTTGGCATCCTCTTTTCTTTTCTTTTCTTTTCTTTTCTTTTTTTTTTTTATAAGAATACTAAGTATTTTTTAACACACACACAAAAGGAGAAGGGAGAAAAGAAGAGGAGAAAAGGTTTTTTAAAGAAACTTACAATAATGTATATATATCCAAAATGACCTAACTCTTGGTATCTAATAATAGATTTAGGGTTTAAACACCGTCTTCACTAAAAATCCAATTAATATCTTAGCCTAATAATAAAGAGTAATTATTACATAACGGACATTTATAAGTCAAAATTTTATTTACACAAAATTTGACATGCGTATTAGAAGCGTAAAGAACATGCATTTCAACGGTTAGATTTTCAAAATATGCAATAATTTTTCTTTTATTGAGTAAGGCCAATTTTGTAACTAAACTTTGTCCAAATATTTATCATAGTTAACGATGCATCACATGGTGTGCACCATCCAACTCCATTCCCAAGATATTATTAATTCGAGCAAATGTAGTTGTGGGTCTAATCAAATTTAATTTATCATAAGAGAAACAATTACAGCATAAACTAAAACCCCTTTAAAAAAAACTTCTCCGTTTCTAGTACTTGGTTTTCTAAATAATCCATGCCTTCCAACCAGTTCTTTCTTCTGATTCAGCTCCAACCCCACCTCTCAGTATCCAATTATAAGAAACTTTCCAAAGAGATAGAGAGATAATGCTATCCAGAATGACAGTCATTCCATAGTACTTTATGCCTTACGCGTACAATTAAAAGAAAGGATTACAACATTAGTATTCTAATTATCAAGGAATATGCCAAATTGTCAATAATGTACAATTAAAAGAAAGGATTACAACATTAGTATTCTAATTATCAAGGAATATGCCAAATTGTCAATAATGTACAATTTGAATCGTATGGATGTTGATCACTTAGGCACTTGAGGAGAAAAAAGCAATACAACTATCATTGACCCCATCTAGAGTATTCATCTAAATTTCTTCTTTGACAAAAGTATATTTTTAACCTTTAAAGTTTTGTGTTATTTTTATTTTGGTCATATAAATTTTAAAATTATTTTAAATTTAATTTTAATTTCAAATTAGTCCTTGAAAATATCCAACTCGGCAAGCGGAAGAGAAAAATTATCTTTACATATTTTCTGCTCACAAAACTATGAGGTTGGTTTATACAAGAAATCTTGATAATATAAGGGGGGGAAAAATAGAAAAACCAATATATTATGTAGTATTCTAGTGACATTAGGTGATCATAGAAATGAATATTGTTAGGTTTATGAGTTTTGGTATTGTCAAATCATACCAAATTATTTGTCTTTTATTAAGTTTTGATGTATCTTAAAGTTGTAATTGAAAACTAAGTTGAAGATGCAAATTAAGTTTGCTCAAGAAAAGTGCATTTTCAGCACATTTTCAACATGTACCTTGATAGCAGTCTCAATACCTCTCGATAGCAATCTCGATACTACCTCGATACCTCTCAATAGAAGCTCAAAACCTATTGCCTCCTTGATAGCAGTCTTGATACCTCCTCGATACATCGAGTTTCACAAATCAGCAAAAATCAGCAATGAAAAAAACCCATAACTTATTTGTTTGAAGCCCAAATTGAGATCCTTTCATTACAACAAAATGTAACTACAGTGACGAATTTTAGTGAGGAAAATTTTTTCATCACAAAAAAGTACCATATAGTGACGAAATTTATATTTCGTCACTAAATATATATATAAAAAAAAAAAAAAAAAAAAAAAAGTAACCTTTAGTGACGAAATTTAGATTTCGTCACTATAGGGTATGCTAAATTCAGGGCGCCAAACAAAAAGGGTAGGCGGGAAACAAATGGATCTACAACGACGAATTTTTTTGTCGCTAAAAGTTCTATTTTTTTGTGACAAAATACTTTCGTCACTAAAGGTGCTGCTAGTCATGCTATTAGTGACGAAACGCAGATTCATCGCTAAAGGCATGACTAGCAGCACCTTTAGTGACGAAAGTGTTTCGTCACAAAAAAATAGAACTTTTAGCGACGAAACTGAAGTCATCACTATAGGTTTCCTTTATATATCAATTAATCAGCTCATTTTTCCCTCACTCATTCGACAAAACCCACACACCGATACACTCTCTACCTCACACCAATACCCACACTCCAAGTCGCCGGCGACGCTTCGCCTTCCTTAGCATCGGTGACGCTTCGCCTTCCGTCGCCACCGTAGCCTCAGCTCGCCGTCGTCGATTCATCCTTCGCGACAATTCAGACGCAATCACGACGCTTCAACTCCCAATCACGACGATTCAGACGCCGGTGACACCCCGATCGCAACGCTTCAGCTCCCGATCGCCGGCGACGTTTCAATCGCACCATCCGGCGACGCTTCATCCTTCGCGACGCTTCCGGCGACGCTTCATCCTTCGACGACGCCTAAGGAGGCTTGGCAGGGCTTTTCCAAAATGTGAGTTGTGCTCGCAAAAATGTAAGAGCATTAGCAGGATGAAAAAAAAAAAACTATTTTGCACCCTCAATCACTACTTTTATCTATTTTACCAACTCATTTTACAATTTACTTTACATTTCAGTTTTTATTTTTATATACAATCCAATAAAATAATATAAATTACTTAATAAAATAATAAAAAATTATTATTCTCTCTCTTTTTCCCCATTTACTTTTTCTCTTCACGCACGACAATATATTAAAGAGAGATGTTACGTCCACAACATTTTTACAACAAATCACAGGTGGTTAGTTGTTATTAGTTCAAATTTGAAACTAACACTAAGATTACTTTTTTGCCCCAACAATAACAACTTGCCACTTAGGATTTGTTGTAAAAATGTTGTAGATATATTATTTCTCTATATTAAAATAGTATATATTTTTTTACAACCTATGAATAGTATCATAGGATGCAAATTTTTTTAAATTTACAAACCCGGATAGAGTGAATTTTAAGTGGCTTAAGTTGTAAAATAGCGGGTATTTACATAATGTGCGTATTTTTTCCTCGTAGGTACCTTGGAAAATTGAAAAGATACGTTTCAAACCGAGCTCGACCAAAATGTTCGATTGCAGAGGCTTACATTCTCAAAGAATGTATTAACAACTGGTCTTTGTATATTGATGGGATTGAAACTGTGCATAATCGAAGAGAAAGAAATGAAGATTTAGGTGAATCTAACGAAGGATTGATAGTTTTTTCACAAACTGCCCGACCTATAGGTGGTAGGCGGAATGATGGCAACTTGTCTCGTGCATTGCTTGATACTGCTCATTGGTACTTGTTGTACAATAGTCCTGAGCTAGAGCCTTATTTAAAGTATGTGATTTTATATGCATATATTGTTTGATCAAGTTTTGAATATTATCTACAATACTTAGCTAAAAATAAATCACCTTATTTTTAACAGTGAACACAAAAGCACATTGCATAATCCTACTAGAGAAGCCATAACTCAAATCCAATGACAAGAGTTTCCCAACTGGTTCAGAGAACGTGTAAGACATTTGAAATTTAATCACACATTAATAAAAATTAAACATTTAAAAGTTTTTTCATTGCTTATTACTAATTAATATCACTTGTTGTATGTCATTATAGATGAATAGATTGAAAGTTAACGAGTCACCAGAAGCTACTAAATAGTTATGGTCATTAGCAAATGGTCCTAAGCCGCATGTGAAGGAGTACACAGTTTGTATGGTTAATGGTGTAAAGTTTCATACAAGGGACCTAGACAATCGTCGTGTAACCCAAAATAGTGGTGTATGTACCGAAGGGGATCATGAAGGAGAAATGCACGACTTCTATGGTCATGTGTGCAAAATTTGGGAATTGGAGTATATGTTTCGCCATAAAGTTGTTTTGTTCCAGTGTGATTGGTACAATACTGGTACCAATAGTCGAAGGACAACGATAAGAACCGATGCACACTGCACAAGCATTGATGTTACAAGTCGGTGGTATGAAAATGACCCTTTTATACTTCCTAGTCAAGCGAGACAAGTTTTTTACTTTCAAGATACCAAATTGGGTGAACCTTGGAAAATTGTGCAATCCATCCAACATAGGGGAGTGTTTGATGTCCCGGAAGTCAGGGGTGGAGAATCCAATGATAATACAGAAGATAGTGATGCATTCCAACAAGAAGTGATTGTTGATGTTGTCTCTATCAATGTTGAGGACAACATTATTGACTATTGTATGAGTGATGTTGAAACTGAGGTTGTTCTTGAAGGTGGAACTTCAAGAGATGCTAATAAAAATGAAGAGCATGACATACCTGATGTTGATCTTGATATAGATTATGATATGTAGAGTTCATAACAATTGTCTTAAATGTTGTGTGTTTGTCTTAAAGTTTTATACTTGTCTAAGTAGCAATTGTTTTGTATTTGTCTTGAACTTGATATAGATATTGATGTGGTCATTTGTTGTGTTGAGTTAGTAGTAATTGTGTTCAAATTTAGCACTTGTGAATTGCTTGATATGGATAATGGTGTAGACTATGATATGTAAAGTTAGTAGTAATTGTTATTGAGATGTTTTGTACTTATTTTGAACTTGATATGGATATTGATGTGGTCATTTGTTGTGTTGAGTTAATAGCAATTGTGTTCAAATTTTGCACTTGTAAATTGCTTGATGTCAAGTTAGTAGCAATTGTACTTATCTTTCATGTCAATACATAGTTTCAAAAAATGCCCAAAAAAGCTAAATACACTCGTAATATACCGAGATATGAGATGACAAGATTGGATAGAATGAGGCAAAACCAAGAGATAATTGATGCTTTGGGATTGAAGCACATTTCAACTTCTCTAAAGGATTCTGCTCAGTCCAATTGTGCAAAAGGGAAAAGAAGTAGAGTTAGTGTTGTGGTAGATGATGATTATGTACCATCTATTGGTGACGATGATAATGATGATGAGTCATCTAATTCTGTAATTCATAAGATATAATAGATGTTCCATAGGGTACAATAGATGATAATAACTTTATTGTTCCATTACTTGTAATGACTTTGTTGTTCCATTATATGTATGTTACTTACAGATGGCACTAGGACGACTTACACTCTCGCGAGGTGAGGCATCTATCCCGGTGGTCCGATCTACGGTCCAATCTACGGAAACACCTCCTGAAGCAAATCCTCCCGCCCAAAGTTCTTCTAATGCGGAGGCGCAGACTACCGGCGCATTAACTAGCATGACTTGTAATTACATAGAACATACTTAATTACAACTGCACCCTGTTTTTACTATTGAGATTATACTTCACTTAATTTAGCTATAATGTACATGGAATGTATAATTTTTTAACATTAATAATGTTTAAATAGGATCTGCTAGCAGAACTACCCGTGGAGCAATACGTGGTATAGCAATACGGGCACTTGTTGAAAAAAGTGGTAAGCTACCAGTACGTATAGCTGCAGAGTATGATGCTCCTGTTGGGAAGAATGCGTGCAAGCTTGTCAATCACGTTGGCGTACAAGTGCGAAGTAATTTGTCCAGTTACAATGTGAAAAATTGGAAAAATGTTGATGCTGCTACTAGAGATGTGGTGCTTCAAAATATCGCGGTAAATTTACATTGATAACGTCTAACTCGTCTAATTCATATAATAATATTCTTATAATACATATACACTTCATTTTACAGGATTAGTTTGAGCTAAAAGGAGATTCCAACTTGGTAACGAAAACATTAAATACAAAATGTGGAAAATTATTGATTTCCAACTCCCACAAGTTGCATCAGGCTTATAAAAAACTCAAACAATCTCATGGTGCTGACTATGCAAGAAGCCACCCGCAAATGAATGCCACGGAGAAGCAGTGGATTGAACTCATTGATGGGAGATGGACCAATGAGGATTGGCTGGTAAATTATTTATGTGTATATTATTATTATCCAATGTTTACAATATTATGTTGTCAACTAATTAGATTAATATTTAGATGAAATAAATGTATATTGTTTTATTCATGATCTAATAAATATCTTGAATGTTGTTTATTAGAAAAACTCAAGAAAGAACTCTGAAAATAGGAATAAAACTAAAGGCAAACATAGATGCGGGACAAAGGCACTTGCTGTTAGGGTTGATGAGGATGTGCACATTTTTTCATTTTCTTAAACCTTAGTATATTGCATGTTGTGATTAATTAAGTATATCTATCTAATACTTGAATGTTAATTAATCAGACAAATAATAATGATGGTCAAGTTCCTGAATTGGCAAAAATCTTCAAAGATGTTCATTTCAATCCAAATACAAATATGTGGATACACCCTGAGGATGAAACGACATATGTATGTGTATCATTCCATCCCTATCATGTTTGTAAAGCTATAACATATGTAGTATTAATGTTATGATTGTTTGTTTCTTTCTCTCTTTCAAATGATAGGAAAATATTCTCAAAATGCAAGCGGATCATTGTCAAGATCCTAATGCAATTCCCCTTACACAAGAGGAGATCTTAAACTTGGTGTTTAAGAAGAAGTCCGGTATTGTAAAAGGACTTGGCATGAGACCTTCCTCTTCTCTAGTAACCACCACCTCCTCTAATTCATCAGTGGAGTATATTCAACGGTTAGAAAATGAGATAATTGAGTTTAAAGAGGCAAGAGCTAGAGATCAAGAGGAGCGAGCTAAGGACTAAGATGCACGAACTAAGCAAGATGAGGTCCAAAAGAATATTCTTAACTTTTTGAGAAGCAAGGGTTATGATAATGCTCTTACTTATGGGGGTGGTTCAATTTCAAGTTAAAACACTTTTTGGTTAGTACTTTATTTGATTTCTACAACTTATACATTAGGAGTTGTGAATTTTAATTTATTGGTGTGGTTATTCTTAATGCATTGTTAGAAATGTTTCTTATAACATAGTTAATGTTTTTACTTTATGATTTTAATGAAGTATTGTTTTTATATTTGTGCAAATTTCTTATTGGTGGCTTTTAGGGGATTTACTTTTGGTATTACTTGAAAGCATATGAGGACATCTTCCATTAGTTCTAAAATAGGGTTTAGGTAGAGTTATT
Source organism: Quercus tomentella (assembly GCA_028535165.1). Lineage (NCBI taxonomy): Eukaryota > Viridiplantae > Streptophyta > Magnoliopsida > Fagales > Fagaceae > Quercus > Quercus tomentella. The sequence goes on from JAPQVY010000155.1 coordinate 29,304,360, forward strand.
GTATGTATTGCAAACAATTATTGTATGGAAGGAGTTTGAATTGGATACTTGTTTTATTTTTTAATTGTGGAATGTATGGATCTTTTTTTATAAATGTGTTGTTGAAATAAATGTGTTATTCAAATGTGAGGTTTTAATAATGTAATGACAGATTATAGGTTAATATCAAAGCCATAAAAAAAATAAAAACAAAAAATAAGTTTTAGTGACGAATTTTTTCGTCACTATATGTACCCAAACATAGTTTTAGTGATGAAATTATTCGTCACTAAATATGATTTAGTAAACTAAAGTGTTTTTAGTGACGAAATATTTTTGTCACTAAATAGTGTTTTTAGTGAGGAAAACATTTAGTGACGAAACATTTTCGTCGCTAAAATTTTTTTTTTTTTAAATCAAATCGGACTTTTAGTGACGAAATTTTTCGTCACCAGGACTTTTAGTGACGGGGCTACAGTGACGAAATGAATTTCGTCACTAAAGGTCCTTAGTGACGAAAAACCGAACTTTTAGTGACGAATTTTTTCGTCACTGAAAATACATTTTGTTGTAGTGTTTTGAACCTGTATTTAAAGGACATCATAAGCCATCTATTAAATGCTTTTTACAAAAAGAAACACTCCTTTTATGTGGCTATGGTTTTGTCACCAAGTTTTCTCTATTTCACCAAACAAAAGAGTTTCAAAGTAGATCTGAAGATTCTATTGGTGAAAAAGCTAAAGTCATAGTAACCACCACAAACTTCCTGCTATGAAGAAAACTTTCAAGAGGTTCTTGAAGTCAATCGGAGGTTCCAATTGTGATTGTGGGTGGAGCGTTCATATACTAGAGAATTCAAAGGCTCTAAAGCGTTTGAAGGTTTCTACTGTAAGTTCATATACTGGGTTTGTAAAGTCTAAAGACAAAAGTTTTGTACTAGATCTGAAACTTCTCTTTATTATAGTGGATTGTTTTTGGGAAGGTTTCCCTCCAGGTTTTTCAATGTGAAACTAGTTTGTTCTATTGGTTTTCTTGGGTCATCATATCTTGTCTTATTTACTATTCAGTTGTGCATGATATTGATTTTTTTTATTTAACCAAAGATTATTCATAATAGATGTAATTAACAACTTTACTTTAAAACTTTTTTATTCCATCAATAGAGGTCTAAATTTCCTAATAAAAATATTTTATGATAGTTTATATTATAAATGGTAGTTTTATATAATTTTGTTTTACATGTTGCATTTCCTTGAAAGTATATGTGCTTGATGGTTTAAATCAATGATCAATACAGCTGCAGGTTCACTGCAGTTCAGTTCTAAAGTTGATATGTCTTAGTGTAAAGTGCTGTCAACATGCACTTAAACAAATAAAAATTTTAGATAAGCAAACACCAGAAATTCTTTTTTCTTTTTTTTTTTAATTGAGCTTTACAACGAAAATGTCAGCAGGAAAGGAAAAGAATTACAAAGTAATGAAAAATGACAAGATTGCTTAAGCATGTTTATATCCTAACAGTGTCTTTCCCCACTAATTATTAAACGTTAAATTAATTTTCTACCTAATCATTGTGGTTATTAATAGGGGTGTAATCGGTTCAGGTCGGTCGATGTTGAAGGCAATTTTTGCACTGAACTGAAAATTTCAGTTTTAATTTTTGAGCACCAAAACCGACTTGTAAGAAAGGGACACCAAACTGACCGATTGCATTCGGTTTCAGTTCTGTTCGGTCGGGTTTCGGTATTTGGGATGTGAGAAACAAAAGCAATTAAAAAAAAAAATTTTAAAAAAAGAGAGAGAAGATTTTTTTGCATCAAATGGGGATATTATTGAAAGACAAAAGCACTACAACAACTAACAAGAAAAGCAAGACCAACATAGACCCTATTTTCAACACAAAATACAGAGCAACACAGCAAAAAACATAAAACACAAATTAAGATTAAGCCACCATCTACAACAAAAGGTAGCAGCTATAGAGTTTCTTTAAAACAAAAATCAAAAAGGATAGGCGAAGGCTCAAACTTGTGAACAAGTAGCTGAAACACACGTGTCATTCCCACTAAGCTACTCGCTCTATTATGTTTTAAACTTACATAAATATTTATATATTGGTCGGGTTGGTTGGTTTTGGGGTGAAAAAATCCAGCACCGAAACCAAAACTGAAATATTTCAATTTCAAGAAATTCAAACCTAAACCGAATTGTACCGAAACAAAACTGAAAAATTGGACTCGATTCGGTTGTTTTTGGCCGAATTTTTCGGTTTACTAATTTTTTGCACACCCCTAGTTATTAAGATAAGTTGAAAGATCATATTAACACTAGAGTTCTACAAAACATATATATATATATATATATATATATATAACAAATGTGAAATTACTCAAAACCCCATTAATCAATTTGTTAGTCAATTCAAAGCCAATGGCCTTATTATCTAGTGGTATTTTCCCCTTCTTGTGGAATCCCAGAGATCGAATCCTATTTAATTAATTACATTTAATTAAAAAAATTAAAACACAAACTACAAACGATATATCAAAACAAATAAATAAAAGAAATGTCATCACTTGGTCCATCTTGAGTATGTTGGGAATTATGCCCTAAAATTCAAATTGTATATTGATTTTAATTAATAAAAGTGCTTTATTTTTTGAGATTATATGAACATTGGAAATTATGCATTCATTTGATGAATAGTCCATAGGTTACATTGTATGTGATTTCAGTATATTGATGAGATTAACATATAAAAGATATAAATTACAATTTCTTGTGAATAATACTTTTTTTTTTAAATTCGTTGTCAATGATGAAATTGGGCATTTCATTTGATAAGAATATAACATATTAATTATAATGAATTGTCTTGATCATGAAAGAAGATATTTCTAGTTAATGTGCTGATATATTAGAATACATTGAACTGGACCTCTATCACTCGTTGTTCTATAAATTACTATCACTTGAACAAATGATGTCATGACTACTAAATGCATTAATTCCTCATCCTCATAAGGAGGTGAACTCCAACTTGAAGTGTAAGTTTCTTTGATGTATATAAAAGTAAGATCTTGTATGGTTAATACTGCAATAAAGTGAGATTTTCGGTAGTACCATGTAGCATTATGGGAATACTATTTTTCAAGATGGAATTCATGATCTTGTTAATAGAAAAGAAATTCTTGTTTGTGATAGATTTAATAGGAAGTGATTATTCAAAGTATCAGGCTTGATCATTTTAGTAAGAAGTTACTAAAATTTATATCATACGAAATTGGATTCTAAGAATATAAGAATAATTAATCAAGAGATTAAATTGGGGACTCAATGACTTAAGACGTAGTGTTATTACAGTGAAAATAACTATTTAACTTTGTTTCAGGATGAATATTTCATGGAGGGGATAGATATAATTTTAAGTAGTCAAGGAATATCTTGTTTAATTAAGTAAATTTGAAATTACAATTATGTTTTTATAGTATAATAAAATATAATTAATAGTAACTTTAGACTAATTACAAGAATCAAAGGCACATTGAAACTAGGTTTTATTTATTTATTTATTTTTCTTTGGTCCCATCTCAAGCTATGTATATAAGCCCTTATTAAGGTGTTGGCGATGTTCCCTCCCATGTCAGGGACTCGCACCAAATTTAAAAATAAATAAGAAGAAGTGAACCATGTAGTTTGAAAAGAAAAGAATAAGAAAATGCAGATTGTGTTTGTTTCGACATTAAAGTTTTAAGAAAATGAGTCATTTTTCTAAAACTAATTCTTTTTTTTTTCTTTTTTCTTTTTTTTCTTTTTTTACGTTTGATAGCAACCTTAAATGTGTTAAAAAACGATTTCCAAACTTGTCTTATTTAGCTTGCTATGAGATAGAGTAGTTTTTCAGAAAAAAATTGATGAAAAACAATCTCTAAAAAATAAGCTTCACTTTTATATTGATCAAAGATAGTTTTCCTTTGACTCTTTTTTTTATATGCTAATAAATACTAGAAAATGCGAAAAAATATCTTCACATAAGGTTTTCCATTTAAACAAACAAAGCGTTAGTGTAACTCGAGAGAACAGTGAGAGAGAAACATAATTTCTTATGCAAACCAACCACTTTGTAGCCAAATTGTAAGGTCATTTCTACTCCAATTTTGATGAAATTTCAGTATGTTTTTCCTAACGAAGAGAGCTTTGTGTTGACTTGTTTGGGTGCTTGAAATTCCTCTCCATTTGTTCAAATGATTAGACCCACTTAGTGAGATATTTTATGTTTGCTATAGTTGAAATCCACCCTTGTGATGAATATTTATAGTGAACTAAGAATGGTGTGTTCCTGATGTTTTGGTAGCTATAGCATTTGTTCTAGAGAATATTGTTATATACCCATTATTTTATAGAGAAATTTTTTACTAGACTGGATCCCATAGTTTTTCCCTTCTTGTTGAAGGGTTTTCCATGTAAAAATTTGGTCTTCCTTTTTTTTTTTTTTCTTTTTTTTTTTTTTCTTTTTTTTTGTTTTGAGAAAGAAATTTGGTCTTCCTGATTGTGGGTTGTTACTGAAATTTTTTTTATATATTGAATATTGTGCTTGGATAATTTATTTTGGAATATCCATTGAATTTCTATAAAGAGAAAAGAAAATAATTTCGCTGGGTATTGTATTAAAAACAAAGTTTAGCTACAAAATTGGTTGTAACTTAAGGCTACAACCTTACTCAATAAAATAAACATTACTACATATTTTTAAAATCTAACCGTTGAATTACATATTCTTTATGCTTTTAATACACGTGTCAAATTTTGTGTCAATCAGATATTATTTACTATATGATCTATAAGCTTATACTTTATACATAATTTTAAACTACAAAACTTGCAATTTAAACAATTTATTAATGACATAGTTATTGATCTTTAATTTTCTAGAAATTTTGCAAGTATGAATTAAGGATATAAGAAAAAGATGTAATCCAACAGTAGATTTGTCAATATTCACATCCAATAAAAAGATATTGAGTAAGGATATCACCTTAGGTTACAATGGCTAAATTTTGTCCTTGTATTAATTGATTAATTTTCCCAAGATAAGGTAGCCAGCAACACACAATAAGTGCATAGTCTTACGTAGTAAATTTTGTTGAGATGAAAATTCTCATTCCATTTCGGCTTCACAAAATAAACAGAAAAATCAGACCTTTTTCATCCTCTCAAGCTTGCACAGGTCTAGGGATTTTTTAACGAACGAAGAGTCCACTCTCTTGGTCACAGATATAGTCATTGAGGTGAAGATCAATGTGGTACAAGGATTTATTAAAGTTTTTTAATTTATTTTTTATTCTCGGTTTTGAGGTTTAATATTGTTTTAGAGTATAAGATAGCCAAGTAGAGTAAATCCCTCCCCCTTCTCCCCCTCCTAAACCTTTTCATTTTGGGTAACAAAAGCAAAAACAAAAACACAGATATTCAAGAAAGCAGAACTTTTATTATTTCAACCTTATTTATTGCCCAAATTGTGGTTGTAACTTGTAAGGTCATTCATTGTCTAGTGCTACAGGGGAACACCTTGACTCACACCCAGCTCCCAAACATCAACATCTTACATCAAAGTGACACTGTCGAGAACAGAACTCACACAATACGCCTCAGACAAAACACGGCTAAATAATTTAACAAAAAGTAAAAGTAGCAGTAATCTTAATTGCATGTGTGGAATCTTATTCTGGATAAAAAAAAATAATAGATACCTTTGTGTTACACTGTTACTTAAGACAAAGATGTTATGGGCTATTGTCTAATTTTTATTGACCACAAAAACCTATGTAGAGCGGATTCCATGTCCAACTTTTGGACACTTTCGGTCCATCTAAAAAGCTAGGTCCATGACTTCTCAAAGTTGGTATCCACACCAATAATTCAAGAAAAGTTGCAGAAAGTGTTACCTCTTCTTACCTCTCTCCCCCACCTGCGCTTCTTCCATCTCTTTTTGCTCACAACAAGTAAAAGAGAGGGAATTTAAACTCGAATTTTTTTCATGTGAAAGATCGGAGAATATACTACTGAATCACAGAATTCTCGGCAGTCCCTTCCATCTCTTTATAACACCCATTTTTGTAGGTGCATACATTGATTTGAGAAATCCAAATTATTAAAAAAAAATTAAAAATTAAAAAAAAGACACAACCTTGCATATTTTGAAGTCAATACATATTTGGTTAATTTTAATTCTTCACCATAAATTGTGGGATCATTTACAATGTCCACCCCACCATTCAGACTTCAATGTTAAAATAAAATAAATATATTAGGGATGGATAGAAATATGATGGGAAGTGATATGTCAATTTAGACATATCAATGCATACCACCACCACCACCAACCTCTTAAATTGTTAATTTCAAAACTAATTAATTTGAATGACAAAATGGATTGCATACTATTCTTGAATAAGGACATCTGTAAAAATGAATAGTTTAGGGTACAGATTGCACATAATTTCTATAACTTAAAATGAAAAGGATGTATCTTCATCGAAATAGAGCATTTTATCAATGCCTCAACGAGACAGATTTGGTTATCTAGGCTCTTCTATCAGCTTATAATACTTACACATTGAGCTGTATTTATTATAAGGTGCTTTTGATATGGGTTGGAACAGTGTGTGGGGGGTCGTAACTTGTAACACTGTATGCTGACATTTTTGTATACTAGATTCCTTACTAGTAGATTCCCCCCCCCCCCCCCCCCCCCAAAAAAAAAAAAAAAAGTAATTGAAATGCTAAGCAATGAGTTTATTACACAAAGTTCTGCTAAATAGAAATATCATTGTTGACATTAATCATAGTGAGGGTAAAAGGGAATCCATGTTGTAACTGCTGATGTTGACTCAACTGTATAATGGTAAATGATTCAGAAAGAAAGTCAGACCATTAAAGGCATTCAGTGTTGCATAGGCCTCAAGCTTCAGAAATTGATGACAGAATGAGGCACAACACTCCACACAACGCCACAAAGCACTAGAGAGTAGAGAGTAGAGACCCATCACAGTTGTCCTCTTTGGTGACGCTTCTCTCATTCATCTTTCCAATCACATGTTTCCTTTATAGTTCTTTCTGTACAGTAGTCCACTGTTCTCGGATGAACTCAACAAATGATACCCTTGAGAACATAAGAAACAATTTCGCAATGCATGTAACTTCTCTCTCTCTGTGAGTTCTAAGCACAGTTTTGCAAAGACATACAGTTAAGAAGTGAGCTCAAAGATGTAATGTTCGTCATCTTATTACAGAGCAACATTTTTCATAACAATTGATATAGTCAGTTCTGATATGAAGAGCATCATTTTCAACTGGTTTAACCACCTAAGATCTTTAAAAATATACTAATATCACAATAGGTCATGTTAGCAATTGTGGAAGAAAAAATTGTGATAAATGTTGTATTAAAATTGTGAAAAATAACTTCTTGCATATTACATCCCACCTTTAACCTTCCAATCTTCATTGTGCAACTTATTCATCAAAACCATACTTCCAAATTAGAAGTCGAAATTAAACTAAATTATTTGATTTCTGTAATACATAACTTTTTCCAAAGAAGGGTTACAAATCGCAGAGCAAAAACCATACATTGTTGTTTTATAGGTAGAGGAACATGAACACCATATCCACCATTCACAATATCTAGATTTTAGAGAGAAAAAATGCATATTTTTTTTATATAATGAACTTCTCATTATCTTTCTCCCTTCACATTTTTCTGAATCTAGGGTTCTCTTTTCTCCCCTCACATTCACAAATCTAGACTGCAACTTGCTCATGTATTAGACAACACTAGAAGGTCTAAGCAAATCAGACATCCAATCTATCACATCATTCTTTTTTTCTTTTTCTTTTCTGTTTTATGTAAATATACATCATAATTCACATTCAATATTAATGCTCCAATCCAAACAAAACCTCGTAGATTTCTGGGGCTGCAAATAACAAATAATAGATATTGCACTTGTTAAGTGGGTTGCTTCTTAAATATAGTTCACACATCAGTCAGCCCTGAAAAATTATACTTTCACCTTCCTTGAAGCAACGTAATTAGTGTGAAACGCACGCATTACAAAAGCTTGTAACATCGTTGGATCAAATCTTGAAAACATAACTAAAGTAACAATGATAAATAAAGCATATGTATCAGTTAAATGCATAAAGAAAATCTGATCAGAGTGTAGAACCTAAGCCACAGAGAGAGTATAAGTAGTAACCTTATAAGCATACCTCCAAAGGATCTGGTTGATATGCCCATCACTTCGGCCATGAAAAAAGCATCAGTTAGTAGAAAAGTAACTAGTTAATCAGAGGTAAGGCCAGAAACAAAATAAAAAAGGGGTGGAGATTACACCGCTCCAACAATCACCCACTATCTCTTGCAGCATAAAAGACAAAGATGTGAAACCAAGAAGTATGGCATATATCCACAATATTAGTATTATAAGCTTGTATGTTTAACCTTATAATAAACTTATATCAAATCCCATTTAAGAAAAAATAACTTGTATATAGAAATGATAAAGGAAATGTCAAAATAAGGGGTTTCAAGTTTCATATCATAAGAACTGCATCCAGATATAGAAAAACCCTAAGCAAAAGTAGTGCTTTGGTGTTGAGGAGGAGTGAAAGTGGAAGCTTTAGAAGAAGAAGAAACCAATTATGTAGTAGATCAGGGGAGAAAAGAAACAGACAGAGAAGATTCTTGAAGCCATGATGAAAAAATCCAACCCAATGATGAACCTGAAAGAGTTAAAGACTGACACAGAGAAAAACACAAACAAAACCTGCCTGATCCATGAAATTTAGAGATAAAAATAAAAGAGTAATGATGATCCTTTCCCTCTTTCAGTCAGAAAAGGAGTGATAAAAAGCAGTCAATATGTATAATCATTACACCAATCTGCTCATGCCCAACAACCATAATTTATCTAATGACAAAAAAACCCATGAATAAAAACACTCCCAAAAACCTAACAAGCATGCCACATACATATATATAGTGGAACAAAATTTGAGAAAGCAAGAATATTTAGTTACTCACCAATAGATCAAGGCAGATTAAGCAAAACATTGAAGAGAGAATTATCAAAAGGAGATTGTGATGATCAGTGTGAATAGAGGGAAGCAATTATTGGGGGGAATGAAGCCTGGTCCGAGGTCATTAACTTATGATCAAAAATATGATCTTTCTCAACTGGGTATCTCAAAGATCTAATAAACTGGAAAAAAAAATGTTAAAAATTGAGAAAAAGATCATAGATCTAGTTGGTGGCCTCGAGCCAGACAACATTCCCCTCAAAACAACAAGCTTCCTCTTCTTCCTTGTTCTCTATTTTCACATACCCAATTATCTCTCTATATAGAGAGAGATATATGGGTGTGTGTGAACTGTGATCATAGTGGTGGCTAAGAAATGGAAATGAGATGAAGAAGTGGATGAATGAGATTGAGATATAGAGAAGTGAGAAGGGAAGAGATAGAGGGATAAAAAGGCTAGGGAAAGAGAGATAGAGAGGTGAAAAGGACAAACAAAGTAATAAAAGTAGCTGACCCCTCCTGGCCCTACCGACTGGTCTTGGGTTCCAGAAATGACCACGACCCTCCCACCCCCTCTCTCTCTCTCTCTCTCTCTCTCTCTCACTTCTATCACTCATCTTAGTCATCTATCTCATCGTCTCTACTACCATGCAGTATATATAGAATTCAGCTCCCTCTTTCTCTCTCTCTTTCTATATATCTCGCGCATACTTTTTCTTTTTACACGTTGATATCAAATCCCTTGTCTACCGCGAGAGATCATCATGACCTAATCACACCATCAGCTATAATATTTAGCACTAACTTTTCCTAACAAACCCACATCAATTCTGTTTATCTCAATTGAAATTTGAAATTAAAAGGGTCAATTTCATAGTTAAGATTCTATTTTTAAAATTTAAAAATATATATATAAAAAGTTTACATTATTTAAAATTTTAAATAATATAAATTTTTATATTTAAATCCACTTTAAATGGAAAAGATTCTTTAAAATATCTTACTTACTGAATTCAAACAATATACCTTAGACCATTACTAGGTTTTTGTTTTTTTATCTATGTTACGACTATAAAGTTGATAATGATGACATAATAACCCTAGACACCTCAAAAACATACGATTAGGGAGACATGATGATGATGATGGATGGTGATGAGACACGAAATAAGTAAACCAAGGAAGAGTCAGAGAATTAGTTGAGCTAATTTACCAACCCAATATTGGAAAATTAGGTTCCTTCTTTTCGTTTCTTTCTCCTTTTTTTTTTTTTACTATTATACAAACTTTTTACATTTTCATGGGTACTGTAAAATTTGGGTAACACTATAAATAATAAACGTGAAAAAGGGAAACCCCCCTCGTTCAGTGCAATTTTTATTTTATTTTATTTTTTTCACATCTTTTACTAGGCTTGCGGGGGATTCGAGATTACGACAGAGAGAGTACAGACACATAAAAGAGTAGAGGAGTCAGCGTACTGTTCTACTTCTATAGATTTTCAGGTGCTCTACGGTCCACCATTGATATATGGTCTCCTCCCATTTTGATTGCAAGAACTTTTACTTGAGCACCACCATTAAATTTAGTGCCACTAGTGTATTGTTCTTATAGCTATATATATAACCATTTTAGAATGAAAACAATTTTCTAATCAAGTACTGTTTAGTGTTTATTTTGATATGTTAAGTTAAAACAGTCTGTATTTGGGGCTATCCATAAAAAATAAAAATATAGAGTATAGTAGAGGTTATGAGGACAAAATTGGTCTCTGCCCTTTTCAGGTAAAATAAATAGCATTCTACTCTCTTTCTCAAATTAATTAGGAAAATATCCCTCTTTTGAAACTCGACTATCTCAAAATCAAGTTAAAAAAAAAAAAAAAAATTCTAGAGCCCTATAATGGCGTTTTAAGGAGCCTATAGTGACGTTTTAATGACCTATAGTGGCGTTTTGTAACTCGATTTCTATGAATTCGAGTTACATGCAATTTTTTTACTTATAACTCGATTTCATGGAGCTTGAGTTAAAAAACGCCACTATAGGTCCTTAAAAACGTCATTATAGGACTTAACTCGATTTTGAGAAAGTTGATTTTCAAAAGAGGGGTATTTCCCTAATTAATTTGGGAAAAGGGGTAGAATGCTATTTTTTTCGTCCGAAAAGGGCAGAAGCCAATTTTGTCCGAGGTTATGATGCTCGCTTAAAGTTCTTATTTGATGTGACAAAGTTATTATCAAATGTGATTCTATTATTATTTATTTAAAATAAGTATAAGTTAGAAAATATGGGTTATCATGTGATATGGTGGAATTTACCACCAAATGTGACATAGTCACAATTTAACAAGAAAAAGTAAAATAAAATAAATACTAGAAACTTTGGAGTTATTGATTGATCAATGTAACATGAGTGAGTGACCCATGTATGTGACAAAATGATTATCATGTGTAACCCTGTATGCATTAGTAGAGGCATTATAGTCACAAACAAAAGTGTGGGAATCATAAAATTTCCCCTTAAATCCAATTGATGTGCAAGATATCAATATAATTGGAATCAAGGAAAAGCACAAGAAAGTCTAGGAACATAACAAAAATCTCACAAGAATTTTCACATCATTGTTTTGAGTTGTGGTAGATTTGGATATAATCTTCTTCTTCTTTTTTTAATTTCTAAACTATGATGAGTTGACACCTCATCTCATTGTGAGACTTTTTTGTGTCCGTAGAAGAACTCAAAAAGCAACCTACACATAACTCTCTAATTAGAGCATCAGCAATGGGCCTGCTATATGCCAAATGTAAGGTACATTTGGCATTCAAGCCCAAAAACTGCTCAGCAACTGGAAGGCCAAATTGGAGAAGGCCAAATTTTTTTTGACATATAGCTACAGTACCATCTTAAATGTAAGATGGTACTGTAGCTGAATGGGATAAAAAAAATAATTTTTTAATACTCTCTCCTCCTTTCTAACCCGGGAATTTCTCTCTCATCTCTCATTATTTCTCTTCTTTTCTCTCTCTTCCTTCTCTCTTTCTCATCTGCTCTATGCTCTCTTCAGACCCAAGACTCTCTCCGATAAGTTAGATGCTTCTCTCTCTCCGATGACCCTCTCTCTCTGATAGTGATTCCGACGAGGCATCGGTGCTTCGATCCCTTTACCGATTCCCTCATCTCATAAACCCAACACTCTAGATACCCATTTAACTTTTCACTCCATCACTCTCTCTTCAAACCGACATTCTTGCATGTGTAGATGACCCTCTCTCTTCAAACCGACAAAATCAACTTCCTTCAAGCTTCCCAGCGGTGAATCCGCTTCCTTCGAGCTTCAACAAAATTGAGCTACCCAGCGGCGAATTGAGCAATCCGATTTTCATAAATTTTTGTTGTGTTTGTGGGTGAAGATTGTGTGGCTTCGCAGTGGTTAGCAATGGAGATCGCGGTGGGTTAGTGTTGGGTCACGTGGGTTGTGTGGGTCAGGTGGGTTGTGATTTGTGTGGGAGTGGGTTTTGGGTCGGTGGGTGGCGGTGGATTGATTTCAATAGGTGTGATTTTGGTGGGCAACGGCGTGGGTTGATTTCAATAGGTGTGATTTTGGTGGGCAACGGCGTGGTCAGTGGATGCAGCGGCATAGGTCTGGTGGTGCAACGACTTGGGCAGTAGGTGTAGCGGCATAGGTCTGGTTTTTGACCGTTGGTTGCTGTGTTTTTTTTTTTTTTTGTGTGGTGTTGATGGTCGGAGAGGGTGGTGTTGATGGTCTGGGGTTTTTTTTTTTTTTTTTGATGTTGATGGTAGATTATGGGTTGCTAGTGGTGGTGGTGGTGTCAGTTGTGTGTAGTGCAGCGGTGGTGGTGATTGTGGTTCTTGAACAGAAAGAAAGAGAGAAAAATAATGTGTTGTATTGTAAATGATGGTGATTGTAGGATATATTATTTTATTGTGTAGAAATATTATTTTATTGTGTAGAAATATTATTTTAATAAGTAGAATAGGAAAATAAAAGTTTGGATGTTGAGAGTATTGTATAATTGATAAAGTGGCTTTTTGGGATGGTAAAATAGAATGGAATAGAATTTTCGGCTGTGGATGCTCTTAGGAATCCAAATCCAGGATGAAAAAAATTTATTTCCAAATCGATTTGAAGGAAAATTCCTCAAACCCACCATGTGGCGAATGATAAATCTATCCACATGTACTTTTAGTTACATGACTTATGTATTGGAGGAAAACTCATAGATGGTTTTATGAGTCACCACATAATGGGTTGAAAAAAATTCCTCTAAATTGGGTTGGAGGAAAACTTTGTTCATCTAGGATATATACCTCACGACACAACCTCTTTTCATTCTCTATTCGTATCGTCCACCACAAAGTACAATGTTTGGCTACAAACTTGGTTGTAGTCAATGGTTACAACTTTCACTAAAAAAATTAATATTGTTACATATTTTGAAAATCTTACAATTAGATTGCATGTTCTTTATGTTCTTAACACACATGTCAAAATTCATGCCAATAGAATGTTATTTACTATTCAATCCAAAATATTATTTTTAATGCGAAATTTTAGACTACACAATCTTGAAATTTAAATATTTTATTAATGACATAACTATTAATTTTTTATCTTCTGAAAATTAATATATAAAAAAATGTAATCCAATGGTAGATTTGTTGAAATTCACATCCAATAAAAATATATTGAGTGGGGTTATAGCCATTAGTTATAACCAATTTTGTAGCCAAACTTTGTTCCACCAGAAAACAATCACTAGCTCAAGTATCAAAGTATTAGGTTGATACCACACCGGTATCATTCTAAGCTTTCTCTGTTTTTATAGGTATCCCATTTGCCAATCGTGTTTCTAACCACTGATTCGATTATCACGAACCATTTCATAGGATATTCAAGGGGAAAAAAAATACATTACATAGCAAAATAACATTTTAAAAATATACATGTTGTACTTACCCACTCATATTTCAAATGGCACAAGATCCATGTCACATGTCAATAAGGTGTTGAAATGAAAGTTTATTCTGTGGTTGTGGGATTTGAATGATAAGATATTTAGAATAATTTTAACCATATTGCTTTGTAAAGAAAAGTTTTTGCCATAAAAGAAAAAATCGCATTAAGCAAGCTTGGCCTACTTTTGTGGCACTGTCAATGCCATAAAACATGTGCTAATATGTAAATTGGTTACTTTATTTCTATTTTAGAATAACTTTGTAACTTTTTTTTGATAATCAGAATAACTTTGTAACTAGTAAAAAAGAAAAAAGGAAGATAGAATTGTCAAATCCATGCCAACCACCAATTTGATTATGTCATGAAATTAAGCTTTATACTTTTTTTTTTTCTTTTTTTGACTCCGTAAAGCTTTATACTTGAGATGCACTCTAGCTCCTATATTTAAAGTTCATCAGTCAGTTGAATTTTCAATTTTAATGTGAATATGATGCGGACTTGGAAAAAATCAAAGGGTGAGATCGGACTATTCTCTTTATAACATCCAAAATGGAAAGGACAAAAAGTAAATACTACTATAATTTAGAATTTAGAGATATTAGAGATTAAAAGCACTAATTTTTTTGATAATCAGATAATTTATTGAACCCCAGATTTCTTATTCAATCATTAGAGATTTTACCAATTAAGTTAACTGGAACTCACAGCACTAACTATTTTTAAATGCCCAAGAAGTTAAGTATTATTCCCAATATATATTGACAGACAAAGTTTAGCTACAAAATTAGTTGTAGCCTAATACTACAACCTTAATCAATATCTTTTTATTAGAGGTGAAATTTGACAAATCTACCATTGGATTTCATCTTCTTCTTATATCCTTCATGCTTGCAAAATTTCTAAAAAATTAAAGATCAATAGCTATGTCATCAATAAATTATTTAAATTGCAAGTTTTTGTAGTTTAAAATTATGCATAAAATATAATCTTATAGATTTTATAGTAAATAATATCTGATTGTCACAAAATTTGACATTTTATATTAAAAGTGTAAAGAACGTGCAATCCAATAATTAGATTTTCAAAATATATAGTAATGTTAATGATATTGAGTAAGGTTGTCAGCTTAGGCTACAACCAATTTTGTAGTTAAACTTTGTTCTATATTGAATTAAAGGGATTTCTTAAAAAGTCACGTTAATATTCCACTATTTCAATACAGTGAGTGCCCCAGAACCAATTAATTTAGTCAATTCCAACTACTATATATATATAAAGCCATTTTCCAATCCAGATACAATTATAAAATTCCAAAATTAGTAGCTAATTTTTGTGCCCTGGTATGTGCATATACAATTATATTAAGGGATTTGAAAGCTAGTGTTTGAATATTTAGACCCCTGAACACTCAGATTGTTTAACTTAATATAATGGCCAAGTAGTTACTAAGGTTTATTATGCAGATCTAAGTTAAACAATGACAATCATATCACAATAGCAAAAAAGTAAAAAAGACAAGTGATACGATGACCTAGGAAAACCAATGAAACCATCCAGTTTCAAGGTAAAAAATTTAGGGAGAATTTAACCTAAACAATTCACAAGGCAACAAATTCACTAAATAGAATGGAAGTGTTTACAATAGATTTTTCCCTAAATCTAATGCTACCTCTTGTAGTACTTACATGACCACACGCAACTCCAAATCCACAGACTCTTCTATTTGGATTTGTTGCACACAGACACTCCAGTTTGTGACTTTGAGATCCCACTCAAAAGTTTAGATCATCAACAGTAGTTGATCTTGTATGCAACAACTCATCTCTACCGATTCATGCAATATCAATCTAATCTTCGGTAGATGCTTGTTGAGTTAATTAGAAGGTTACAGAACCTCTCAAATCTCATAGGAGTAATTCACAAGTCTTGAAAAATGTGTATTAGGGTTTTTCTTTTATACCTAGCAGTGTTAGACTCAAACCCTAAACATTTCGCAGGCTTTCGCTCTTTTTTTAAAATCTGCAGAAAACGCATCTCAATCGGTCGAAGGTGTCTCTCGATCAGTCGAGTAAGGCAGATTCTGATTTTTCTTCAATCCTGACTTGAATTAACTTAAGCAATATCTAAAACTATTTTAAGACATAAATATCTTATACTAGACATGTTTTTGTACTCGGTTTGCCAACTTACATAAAATTAGAGCCTAAACATTTAATCTTAAATATTTAATACCTAACAGCTAGGAAGCATGTATATTCAATTTTTGCTCAAACACCGATATCTAATATATATGCATCCATATTGGATACTTCTAAAGTTTTTCTCCAAACTATTTTGGAAAGAAACCCTTCAAACTCTTCCTTTATTTTTTTATTAGATGTAAATTTTGAAAATCTAATTATTGGATTACATGTTCTTATTATATCCTCCATGCTTGAAAAGTTTTAAGAAAATCAAAGATTAATAGTTATGTCATCAATCAAATATTTAAATTTCAAGTTTTTGTGGTATAAAATTATGCATAAAAAATAAATTTATTGCTCAAATAGTAAATAACATCCGATTTAAACGAAATTTTACATACATATTAAAAACATAAAGAACATGCAATCTAACGGTTAGATTTTCAAAATTCACATCCAATAAAAAGTATGCGAAGAGTTTGAAGGATTTCTCTTTAAACTAGTTTGGAAAGAAGCCTTATCCCTTCTAGGATACCACTACATGCATGTCCCAGCTAATTTTATTTATTATTATTATTTTAAAAAGTGTTGATGCATTCAGGATATGCTAGTGATATAGCCCTAATACGACCTGGATATAGTCGTAACTCAACCTCCCAATAGTGAGAGATAGGTAGAACTTGTGAGGATTTTTATTTATATTTTTTATATATTGGTAAATATTGAACACTTCTCTAGTTATCTTTTATTTACTCTTTTGAATTTTAATTTATATTCTAAACATCATTTAATAGCTATAGATTCATTTTATTATTCATTATTGTTATTAAATTGATACAATATGACAAATGAATTAAACCAAAAATGAGAAAGAATAATGCTAGAGATACAAACTATTTTACAAAAATTTTTACAAACTGCTGATGTAGTGAGTGATTATTGGTAAATGAAAATGTGATATTAATTGTGGGTCTAGATGAAAACTAATAAGAGGTTGGCCACATCAACATTTTGTAAAAATGTTGTAAAATAGTTTGTGACTGTAGCATTACTCAAATGTGAAAACTTACTCTTGGGTCCCTGCCCACATGCCCTATGTGTAGAAGTAAATGACCATGTGAGGAGCCAAACTAATAAAGTTGGAGAATGTTGAACATTTTGAACTTTTTTGTTACCAATCAAACACTACGAGTCTATGACATTAACATATCATAGAATTAGGCAAGGTCTTGATTGAATCCGTGTATAATATATGCCTCCATTGACCTTGTCACCTTTTTGACCTAAGACATGAAAATATGAAAGCAATAATACTGTTAATTTCTCTTTTTCTAAGGCCCTAATTTCTTCGTGATTGACCTAACCCCACCTTAGGCACCAAACTTTACCTAGATTTGTGTTCTTTCCCAATTCCCACCATACACATATTAACGGCATTGTCTCCTCTTTTTCTTGAAAATTATTACTAATAACAACTTTTTTTAACCCTTAACATATCTATGTTTCTATATGGTTTGACCAATCTCTTGTCACAGCCACATTGCCATCGTTAATTAGTGAACCAATGACTATTTACATATATATTTATGACCTCCATTGACCTTTTGCTTTTCTTTGATTCAACCATGATGAGAAAAAATTGTGAATCATTGTTGTCACAGCAAGCTGTGATCCTAAAACGCCTAAAAACTAGTACCTCTAAAATAGTGAAAAAAATCTTCTTCAAAGAATTAAAATCCTGTCCTCTTTCTCATGCAAGTAACCTTTAACTCTTTAAGAAATGAATATGCAAGAGTGGTTGAAAAGTGAAAAAGATAAAGACCCTTTTGTGTTAGCTTTTTGGCCACCCAACCCGAGTAGAGGTTGATTGAAAAAAGAAGATTCTTTGTGAACTAGACAACGTAGAAAATAGAACCAAAGCTAGGTGGGTGTTTATTGATGTTTGAAACTTCAAACTCAAAACATACAAGCCACGACACATTGAATTTCGTTTTTAATTTAATTATAATGGAAGAGCAGGTGTTGGAGACTGTTTTTACTGGCAATGTGAAGAGTATTATTATTATTAAAGTTTATATTACTATTTTAATTAAAGCTAACAACCAGTCAGCTTTAATTTTGTCTTTAGCAGAAATTTGAACCGATATGCAAGCAAGTCTACCACGCTAGGCCCAAGACTTAGGTTAAAAATAAATAAATTGAAGCTTGACCTGAAAATTATCCAATGATTAGTCTATGTTAATCATCAATTCATCAATTAAGCAACAAGGTCTAAACCAATAAAATGCACCCCCAAAAAAAAAAGAGAGGAAAGAAACACCAATACAGCAGGCTAAACAATCTCTGGGCTTATGATCAGTAAGGTTCAAATTCGCTTCTTAAGATTAATCAAAATGTCCATTTCCTGCCTAAGTGTTTAGTGAGCTGGCTAATTAGTTGGCACTCAAGAGTCAAGACCCAAAAAAGAATTGGTGCTATCGTGCCCAAAATTGACTCTCTAACATGATGTTTGCGTATTTGGATTAAAGTCCTTTATGTGGATTAAGAAATGATCCATGCATGAACCCAATAGCTTTTAACTGGACACAAAAATATGAAAGTTAGGTCCGTCTTCACTACAAATCACTGCTTTTCTTATTTCGTGCCATCTTGCCAAAGTCATCATATTATTACTGACTATATTTCTTGGCATTCTTGCAATATATTGCACAACTTGTCAACATTGTCTTCAAATCGAAGTAATAAATACCGAAGGGTACCGGTAATATTGGTCAAAATGCTTTGTAGCGGCCAAAAATCTGGTATACTTAACCCTTGAAACATATCGATTTAAATACTAAATAACTTCAGCATGTACATTTGATTGGTTCATATTCTTGATGGTTTCTTTTTTCCTTCTTAAACATAAGAGAATAAATTTCTTTTGATTTCATATAATGAGTATGTTCTTAAAATATGAGTTCGATGTAATAGTACCAAATTGACATATACTTGTGTTAACTAGTACCAAAATATTTTATTCCTCTAATAAAACTGAAACAGTCTCCGATACAATACTTATAACTTTGTTCCATCATTATCTTCACCCTATATCTAACCTATGTTGGAAGCAAACGGTAAAAAAAATTAACGTAAGCATATATCCTTTACTTTTGACTTGCCACGTGTCAAGAAGGGATTGGGTGTCCCTTGGGCCTGGTTTAAGATGGTGGAGTCAATTAAGTTCAGAACTCTAAGCTTTACGAGCCTTCGTTCAGCTGCTACCAATGCACCTTGAGCCCAATATGCACACCAGAGACCAAGTTTGAGAAAAAAAACAAGAAATCAATCAAAGTAATACTCTAATAAGAATATCTCATATTCAACAAAAGGAAGAATTTTATATTTAGTTGTAGGAAATTTCTATATTTAGCAGAAAAAAATTTTATATTCCATTGTGGTGATGCCGAAATACAAGATCAATGACCTCAAAGCAGAGAAATGAAACACCTAAAATGAGAGAGTATAAGTAGGTGGTGTATGCTTAAATTAATTCGTGGTGAAACACTTCTGTAGTTGTTTAAGGATGGGAGAGTTTATTTAGATAGTCTTGGGGCCAAGCCGCCGAGGGCCAAATTTTGGAAAATGCATAGACTTTATGGGTTCTCCTTCAGCTAGGGGTGATCACCCAACTAGTGCGCGCCCATGTTGTCCTGGGTTGTATTGGGCTGGCTAGGGGAATCAAGAGCCTAGTCCAAATTGAATATCCCATTAACTAGTCCATTTTTTATTTGGTAAGATCTATATTTATAATCAAATTAGTGAGAGAATGTTTTGGGAAAGATGAAAGCTTTTAGTCTCAGTATTTTTTACAAATAATCTAACTATTAACTTAAAAAAAAAAAAAAAAAAAAAAGCATTTAGTTTTTAGTTTTTTTTTTTTTTTAACTAATGAATGCTTGATAACATTAGTTTAAGAAATATTTTTATAAACTTTTTATGAAAAAAGTAACTGATTTTTTTGACAATTTTTTTTCAGAATTCTCATAAAGACAATATAAAAACTTTAACTCCTAAGTGTACCCATTAACTGAACCATTTGTTTTTTGTCACGCATTTTAACAAAAATAAAATTTAATGAATGTTATTTCTTTTGATAAGCTATGCAAATAAGTTGTGATGCCAAAACAGACAATGAGAATCATTTCCCTTTGTAATTTATGAAAAAAGAAAGAGTAGGAAGTAGCTGCAGTCCACTGAAGTCATTTGGTAAACATCTAATCTTCAAGAATCACTTTTTATTCTCCCAAGTTATGATTTGTGTCCAAAATGGGACTTTGGGGCAACATTTTCAAAGGCCTAACTCAACCTTTTCTGCCTCCCAAAGCAAAAGCCAATGTATTTTGTTTAACTCACGTGTCCAAACAAGTCGTAAGCTAGAGTGGTAAACCACAAGGTTGTTGCCACGTTATGACGGAGACATCATATAAAGCATCGAAATAAAACCACATGGGTGGACCCAAAGGGTAAGACCATAAATAGGGGTGGTGTATTGTCAATTTGTCATTGGCTGCTAGGGACATCACACTTTGTCCAAACGCAATCATCTAGTGCTCTAAGTATGCATAGCGACTTTAGATCAACGTGGCAACCAAGCATTTCAAGATGATAAAGAATTTTCCTATTTCATGTCTTCTTATTCCTCAACTTTTAAAAAATAATAAAGTAATTTGAAAAACATGAGCCTAAAAAATAAAAAATTAAAAAATCTATACTCCAAAAACTTTCCTGCAAAACCAACAAAGTTCCTGCAAAACCAAACCAACTAATCGTTGGTTATTATTTCAACAAATTACATAACTCATTAAATAAGTAATGTGAAGAAAAAAAAAAACCCGTAAATAGTTTTATCAAACCGATTTGGGGATAAACCTTGTTGATAGTTTGCTCTAATTATAACTTATTGCATCAATAATTGTGGGATTTTTTTTTTTAAATAAAACTTTTGTATCCTGTACTATGCTTGTAAATGAAGTGTACTCGCTGCATCTATGTAAGGAACTCAAGATTAATTTTTCAACAGTAGACTTAAACAGTAAGAGTATAAATGTAAGGAACTCAGCTGAAAAAGTATAAAGAAAAACAAAAATAAAAATTCCATGAACCTTATTAGATACAGAGAACATGGAAGCAGAAAGGGACATCCCAACCCCTTTACTTGACAAGCGTCCGCATGGAACAGCTAGTGGGATGTTTCTCTCTAGCAAGTTCATTAGAAAATGCTCCTATCAAGACCAGCCTCAGGCCCACACTTTAGATATTCTTTACACCACTTCCCTCACTACATTTCTTTCAGTTCACACTCCTACAAGCAAAGTCTCTAATCTATTACTATAAGGTTATAACTTATAACTAGTAAATGTTGGCTGAAGTGTGCATTGGTAGCAATAGAGAGTTCACATACTATGGCAAGTAAGAGGAAGAACAAGAACATGCAAAGATTCAGTGATGAACAAATCAAGTTGCTGGAAATTATGTTCGAGGAAGAGTCAAGGCCAGAGTCTCGGATAAAACAGAAGCTAGCTAATGAGCTTGGACTACATCCTCGCCAAGTTGCTACTTGGTTCCAAAATAGAAGGGCCAGATTGAAGACTAAGCAGATTGAACGAGAGTACAGCTTATTAAAAGCTAGTTATGACACTCTAGCTTCCAACTTCGAGTCACTTAAAACAGAGAATCAGTTATTACTCCTTCAGGTACCATTATTTTAGTTGCTAACAATTATTAAGAACAGTTTTTTATTAGAATAAGTGGGGGTGGGGAATTTGAATCCAGATTCTCCCTATAGAGAGAACTGAATGTTATCATTGAGTTACAAGGTTTTTGACATGTTAAGAACAGTTAACTACAAGCAGTTCTGATAAGTATTTTGTATTACACAAACAGTTGCAGAAACTGAAAAATATGCTGGATAAGCAACATGGAAAAAATGGAAAGAGTAGTGACAGCAACTCAGTGAAAGGAGATTCTACCTCTGAATCAAAAGAGAAGGCCAGCATTCTATCAGAAAATGTCAACCATAACATCAACACGCTTATAGGTGATGCTAATTGTGAAGATGCTGAGTGTACTGAGGAAGAAACTGGCATGCTGAACATAGCAGAACCAATAGATGGTTCCTTAACATCATCAGAAGATTGGTGCAGTTTTCTTGACCAGTCAAGTGGTAATTCACAATGGTGGGAGTCATAGTTTTGAGCAATTGCACTACCCCTACAATTAGAGTAGCAAGAATATGTATGAAAATAATTTCCTAGAGAGTAAGGTAATATGATCAGCATTGCATTAACACACTGTTCATTTTTGTACAAGCACGCCCAATACCCATTGGTCACTTCACTCACTTTCAAGTTGGTTAACAAAGATGGAAGGAATCTACTCAAATATAAGAATTCCAAAGACCTCAAATAACTAATAAGGATTTAACTGACTCCAGATTCCATGAAGTGCATCCACAACTAAAAAATGACCATCAAAAGAATAACTAAATCCAGGACCTCTACAGTTGTCAGTTCTATAAGTTTAGATTCTCCACCTTATATCCATGTAGCATACTGCATATCTCAGTTTAGTACAGGTTGAAGAGAAGGGAAATGTTAGGAACATAGCTATTTTCACTTTTTTTTTTCTCACAACTTATTTAGATGGTAAATTATGATTGGAAATTGGAGTGACATCACTTTCATATCAACCCACTATTGACACCACTTTATTATACCCTAATCACAACATTCCATATCGACAAATGTGAACATTTGCGTCCCAAGACTTATTATAAGGAGAATTTTTTACTCAGCAAATAGAATTACTTCAGCAAGCTAGCTTCTATTCATGCAAGTGCACACAAACACACCCATACGTACATATAAAATCAAGTTGTTACACAAAGCTAACAGTAGGAAGAAAGAGGAATATCAGCAGATATGTGTGCTTCCTTGCACATGTTGTGATTTATTTATTTCCTGAATATGCATTAGTCTTTAGTAGTACTGAAGCTGAAACAAACATCAATTCGTTAGAATCTGGTGGAAAATTCAAATTATCAAATAATTCTCAGAAATATATGCAAGAAAATTCAGGTCCCTTGAAGAACTGAATTTGACCGATAATGAGGAAGTTAGAGCCTTGAAGAACAAAATTTTTATAATGGCCACACTAAATTGCAATCAGTATTTCTTTAACGGCTAAATTGCATATTTGGTCCTCAACCTTTGACCTTTGTTTCAAAATCGTCCTTATATTTTGAAATATTTCAAAAAGGTCCTTACTATCATCTAATAGATGGAAAGTACTGCCACAACAAACGAAATTAATAAAACCAAGGTCACTTTGATGACGTTGCATGAATCCTGTTGGCCACATCAACATTTTTCATCCAACAAATGACAATTAGAACCTTTTTTACACAATTATGGAAGTATAGGGACTAAAGTGAAACATTTTAAAAGTATAAGGACGATTTGAAATAACAGTCGAAAGTTGAGGACCAAATATGCAATCTAACCTTCTTTAAATTTGATGTGGCTTTATGGATGGATTTAAGAATGGCCATGCAAGAGTCTGCATATGGACTCTCTTACTTGCATATATTACACTGGAACTGTCTATATATCCCCTGAATTAGGATTACCTTGCTGTGTAACCATATTAATAATAAATGTCATACCACTTAATTTTTCACTCTAACAAAAACACCAAAGATTCTGATATCATGCATTCTATGAATTTTGTCCAAAAAATACACAATCATTACTAATTACATTCGCTCTCAAATAGTAGGCATGAGAGAGAGAGAGAGAGAGAACAAAAATCTAGGAAATCCAAGTTTATATTACTTGAGTAAGAAAACCCCTAACTGCAGTTTATAATTTTTCATCAAACATCGGTTGAACATTTGAATAGTATGCACACTCGTCCATAGAGGATATTATACAAGCTAAAAAGCTAATACTTGTCCCATACCTAAACACTTAGATAGCGTTGACATGATCACCACAAATTTCTCTATTAATTACCTTGAATATTTTCAGCCTCATTCAACGTTCTTGGTAGCGTCTTACATTTAAGCCTTAATTTAAGGCAACAACATAGCATATTCTCAATAAAGAAAGTTAACTATAAATAAAAATAGATACTCTATCCTATTATTTCAGTTTTGTAGGTGAAAATTATTCCATAACATGCTTTACAATTTCCACTCTACTGATCCTACTAATATTGAAAACTAAAAATTCCCATATTAGTATGTCCCATAACAACATACTTGGTCCCATATTTCCTTAGTGTAATGTATCTGAATCAAACCATTAAAATAAAATAAAGGCCAAGCAGACACAATTGGATGAGATGTATACTTTTGTAAAATACATTGAAGTGAAAGGAAAAGTTTCAAGTTATTCAAAGTGTACACATACAACGAATGGTCTGTTTTATATATTTTCCCCCACAAAGATCATCAGAAAAAATTAAAAGTGTGCACATGTCCAAATTTTTTTATCAGCATGTATTGAAAAGGAAGTAAAGAAAAATAACTCTGCCATAATAAATTAATGTATCCATCTGGAATTTTAACAACAATCACAAAATTACAGAAATGCTAAGAGATGGATATTAACAACCAAAGCAATACTTACATGAACACCTACAGCTCAGATTTGACCTTCATATCTCCATTTGATAACATGCTTTGTGCCTGTGCAAGCCGCTTTGATTCCTGCATTAGATGTAAAAAGCAAAAAAGCTTAATATGGTAAACACAACATAAAAAAGAAAAATACACTAGACTTTTCTCCCAAATAGGCTCCAGCTCGGTTTACTTTTAAAGTAAAAGCTGATTAATTACTTGAATCAAGAATTGACTTCAAAATTGGGTGTTTGAAATTCTCATGCCATACATTCAATTACCAATCTCCATTCAAGATAATGCACATAACTGTTTTTAGCATTTCATTCTTAATTGAGTAACATAACTCAAGAAACACAATTGCTTGAGGAATGAGATGCACATCCAGAATCTTCTTAAAGAATCTTCTAAGACAAATTCTTCACATTTTATGCAACAGCAAAAATAATAATACAGAACTAACAAATAAAGAGGTACCCTTCACAATTTTTTTTTTTTTTTTTTTTTTTTTTTGATTAGTAAGTTACACAAGCACTCAGTGGGTTTTGAACCCACAATCTCACCTCCATCTCATTATTATGGTAGGAGGAAGTGCCAGTTGAACTATAGCTCATGGGCAAGAGGTAACGTTTTACAAATGGAGTGGTTTTGATCTTATACATGGCATTAAAGGGAATTGGGGGAGAGCAGGTTGGAAGGAGGTTCTTCACGTAATAATTGCAAAAATAATAATAAATGTTGAATTTAAGTAAATTTATGGAGTGACATCTACAGAGAACCATTATAAGAAATTAGTGCATCAACGCAAATATAACTTACAGCAGCAGAGGCTGCACGTATCTCTCTATAAGAGCCAACTTCATCAGGAAATGTTTGTTCAAGTTCTTCCAGAAGATGTTTGCGTAAACCCTGAAAAAAATATGTAAGGTCAAAATAAAACCACAAATAAACACAAAATCCAATATTAAATCTCAAATTAACATGAAGAAATAGAACTGAAAATATATAATTATATTAATATGTCATATCAGGAACAAAAGCAACCTTAAAGGCATCAGTTTTGCCTTTGGTAATCTGATTCTTGGCAATACAGCTGTTTATGACATCCCTTGTGAATTCATCTGGATTCTTTCCGTCATCAATCAAACTAAAAGAGAAAATAAAATATCAGCAATCAGAAGTAAAGAAAACCTGAATTTGGTTCTAAGGCTGTGTTTGGTTCGTGTAAAAGCATTTCCGGAAAGGAAAATGTTTTCATGTGTTTGGTTGCATTTCAAAAAAAATTTCGGAAAATATTTTCTGGTGTTTGGAAAAGAAGAAGGAAGAGGCAAAACCCAGAAAAACACGAACAAAACCCAGAAGAACACGGCGCGATCTCGCGATCGACGGCGCGCGAAGCACTGTTCGCATCGATTGCGATCGACAGCGCGCGAAGCACCGTTCGCGTCGATCGACGCTTCGCGAGATCGCGATCGGCACGGTGCTTCGCGAGATCGCGATCGACAGCGCGATCTAGCGAAGCACCGTTCGTGTCGATCGGCGCGGTGCTTCGTGATCGACGGCGCGTCTGTGAGCTCTCTCGTTCTCCCTTGCGCGTCCCCAGTTCCGGAAATCATTTGAAGTGAAAATAGGAACGGAAATGAATTTCCGTGGTCAACGCTACTATTTTACGGTCAACTGAAAATGATTTTCGGAAAATTCAATTTTCCAAACCAACCAAACAGCCTATTTTACGGAAAATGATTTCCTGAAACCATTTTCATCCAAAACAAACACACCCTAAAAGAATATTTGCAGTTGAAAAAAAAGGCTAATCATGGGATAAGACTCACTTTAGCACTTCCATAGGAATTTGAACGTTGCACTTCTCAGCTAATTTAACCATGTTGTCAAGCTCCGTAACAAGAGAATTGCTGCAAAACCAAACCCACAGTGGTTTATGTCTTAGAAAAGGAAGTAAAAAATATAAAGAACTAATTGCAATAGATAAGACAAAAGAAACATACAGGCGATGGAGAAGAGGAAGCTGAGAGGCAGCATTGAAGGAAGAGACAGTAAGGTAGAGCTGGTGAAGAAGGCCTAAAGTTTTCTGAATAGAGTTGATGACATGGTTCAGGTTTTGCTTTGGATCGTCCACAGCAGGTGTAGCTGCCATATCATTGGTTTGAGAGATCATCATCCCATTGCCACCACCACCAGTCCCTGCTGTTACTGCACTCTCTGATGAATCCATTGTTGTATTTTACTTCAAAAACCTCACTAAGACTTTCGAAAATGTATCTGTTGCAAAGAAATAAAGAATGTACAATATGAATATAAAGAAATTAAAAGTAGACAATTAATTGTTAAACGATAACTTCCTGCAGATGTCAAAAATTTTAAGGAAACCACAAAAATAATTCAATCAATAAAATAATGATTGAATAAAATAATGGACATGCCTGAATATATATATGCAAAAAAAAAAAAAGGCTGTCTTAAAGGTATATTCAAATGGATTTTTATCCAATCCTCTCATTCAATTTTCCATTATTTAAGAAGCAAAAGTTTTTTTTTTTTTTTTTTAATAGGTAAGAAAAATTATATTAAGAGGAAACTAGTCCGTTAAAGAAATGAAGTAGGCAAAGAAAATATGTACAAGAAGCAAAAAAGAAAACAAAAAATTATGTACAAGAAGAAAGGGAATCTAAGAACAGTATAGATTCCCTAGAAGTAAATCCCCACGCACGTGACCAATCAAATAAGGTTCCAACAAATAAAGCTAGGACCTTGTCCCCGAGAAGCAAAAGAATTTTAAGAGAACAAAGTTGACTCAATCAGTGATTTTATAATTATTTTAAAATACCATCATTTATTAAAGGGAAAATTACAGCACCCTCCCTTGAGGTTTTACAAATACACTACCAGGGAACATTTCATGAAATGACACTCCCCCCTCCTTTAAGGTTTGTATAATTGCAACATTTAAGTTCATACCCTCTCAAACTGTTATTTTATTAACAGGATATTCGATTTTTATAACAGATTCTTACCTAGACAATGCACAAAATGACACTCCCCTCCCTTGAGGTTTGTGGATGACTGACACTCCCCCTTAGGTATGTATAAATTAATAGAAATCTTTTTTAAAAATAGAAATATTCCATTAATGAAAACTAAACTTTTACATTTATATAAACCTCATGTCACGACCCAAACCCGAATTCCGGATTTGCAACCATGAGTGGCATGTTAATATCAAGCCTAAACTTGATACACTAAACTTGTATGCAATTTTTTTTTTTAACTTCTTACTACTTGCTAGTCAGAGCATCTAACCTAAACCTTTTTCTCCAATGGATAACAAAGCCATCAATTATTTAAAATATCACAAGTTCACAACATAAAATCTCCAATTACATCCAAGGTTCCAGCTCTCAACAGTTGATTTTGATTCTAAGGTACAAAATCTCTAAAGAAATAAGCGTAAAAATACCTAAAATAGAAAGCGATACTACATAAACCTAAAACTGGTACAGGTAAAACTCAACTAAGGCTCTTGCTGCTCCTCCATTGCATAAAACATGCTCAATGAATAGTTTTTAAAAAGGGGTGAGCTGAAAGACTTAGCAAGGGGGGTTAGGGAGCATGAAAATTTAAAAAGAAAACATGAATGCATGTATATCAAAGGCTTTTCTTAACACATGGATATGCTTCAAGATAAAATTCTTTGAACATGCACAAATAATTTTTCATAAACTTTATGAACAAATCTTTTACATAACTTTAAAAAATAACTTGCATACTTTCTTTAAAAAATAAATCTCGTCACATAAAGAAAACATTTTCCTTAGAAAATTATATCTTATTATATAAAGCAACCGATTTTCCTTAGAAAATTTTTCTTTTAAAATAAGTATTTTTCTCATGAGAAAACTTTTTAAGACCTGATGTGGAAAACTCTTACTTCAAAACTTATTAACATGACATCATCATATTTCATGATTTAACATTATATAACACATTTCCTGATCACTTTAAAACATAATTGCTGATAATTAAATAATTAAAAATTTCCTTTACCATAGCATAAAACATAATTATTTAAAATTTAACTTTGGTCAATCTGTCGAGTAAGCATGTAAAGCATGAGGCATCCAACCCTCTTGGGCCAGGCATCCAATAGTCCCTAAAGTGTCGGGTATTCCCAAGTATATACATGCTCATATCATCAATCACAAATGGCCTTGGCCCCTCATGATGATCCTTCATCAATCGTAGAGATGATCAGCATCCACCCAAGTTGGTCATGACCAAACAAAGGTCGGCTACTTCATTCATCTCACAATTTGGCCTAGGCCACATTCCATGGAAAGCCCATACCGTTATCCCTACCAGAGAAGTTCAAATCGTGTCATGACCTTCCAAATATTTTAAAACATAGTTTCCCTAACCTCAGAGCAGAAGAAACACAGGCCTAAACTTGAAGGAGCTCAATCCCAGGTACTAGGAACACCTAATCCAAAGAATAAAGGTTAATATTCTTAGTTCATTAATTTAAGGAAAATCAACATATAACTCTTAACCTAAAACACTCATGCAACTCAAGAAAATCCTAACCCACCTAAAGGAGGTTCCCCAAAAAAGCAAGTTACATACATCAAACAATTTAACGTCCTACTTCAAAACATGCAGTTAACAAAGCAATATGACACATTATTCATGAAATTGAGAATTATTAAAAATAGAGGTAGTAAAGTTTGTGCCTTTCCTTTGGGAACTAAAACTAAACAAAATAAAGGAATAATAAAATTCAACTAAGTAGTAACTGAATCACATAAGGTAAATACAAACAAGAAACTACTAGTCTTTTAACTTACATATGCGGCATAAGATTATACAATCTGGGAGGCTTTATCAATAGCTCACATTACAAAAATAATAAGAGACTTCTTTTAGACCCATTGGCATTATGTTTGATAGTAAAGGCCTCAAATTCAACATGTAAACCTTTGTCTCCTATTTAATCATGCTCCAGAGCTAATCTGATCTCAAATGTCAAGGCTACAATAATCATTTCAAAACTTAAGCCACAATAGTCTAAAATTTATCTTACTTTAGAAAATACTCCTTTATCTTTCACAATATTTTTCCTGCTAACGAATACAATGACCCTCCAATGAAGAAATAGAAAGAAAACACGTCATAAACATTTCTCTAGACATGTTAACAATTCAACTTTAGGAGGTCCAAAACACGTGGAAGAAAACTTATATCTAAACTACACATTATTTCCTGTCCATGAAATGAAGATGAATACCCTTTACTCACTGTCAAACAAGAGTGGCAGTGTAGTTATAAATTGAAATAAACCTACTTACAAATTCAAATTTGAAAAGTGAATATGAAACCAAATTCATATAAATAAATAAAAACCTAACTTTGCACCAAAGCAACCCCTAATCAATTTCATACACTTCCAAATAGCACCCTAGTGCTGATTTTCTATCATAAGGACGTAGTCAAGTTTTCACTTTTCACTGTAACTTAGCTACATTATTAAGTTGGTTCCTACCAATCTCCTTGTTTCCCATTCCTTTAGCAACTCCAACATACCAACTAGAAATCTTTGAAAACTCATTCAATTACTAAACTCTAAAAGCATCAAGTCATTAACACCGAGGGATCTAAATAAATAAATATATATAAAACTAGCCACATCTATCAACAAACAAGACAATAATTAGCAAGAGCCTATTGTCTATCATCTCATAACATGTTGTGTCAATAGACAGAGGTTCTGCCCTTGACACAGTGACATAATGACATTTGCCAACACAGAGATTTAGTTCATAGGCCAATAATGCCTTTTGGGTGTCGCAAAGAAACTGAATACACACACACATATATATATATTAAACAAAGCAAAACAAAACAAAACAAAAACTAATCTAATCATATTTGGGCAAATTTTAAGTTTCTTGACATTACTTCAATCAATGGAAATTCACAGTTTCAGTAGAAGATGATTAGGAGTTCTGCCTTACAAAGAAATTGATGTTTCAGTTTTATGATACAACCCACAATTTGAAAATAGTTAATAACATTAAAGAGTTGAAAACCCAGGCAACTTGGGAGTTCCGACCATCAATAGATCTACAAAAATCAAAATTGGATCTTAAGAACAATAAACCCAAGTCTTGAAGGCATAGTTTTATGGTTTGTTTGGTTGGAGGGGTGGAAAACGGGGAAGGGATAGAAAATTGAGAGGATAGAAGAGATTTAGTTCTCTCATATGTGTTTGGTGGGGAGGATGGAAAATGAAGTTGGTATATATTTACAATTATATTCCTATTAAATAAAACAAAAAGTAATACGTTTTTTTAAATTAATAATTGTGTATGGACACTTCAATTTTATTTTTATTTTAAAAAAATGACCACAAGCTAAAGGATCCAAAGCAGATGAGAAGAAAAAACAAAAACAAAAACAAAACAAAAAAACAAATGAGAATGTAAGAAACAGATAAAAGCAAAAGGAAGAAAAAGACAAAAAGTGAAACCAAAAAAAAAAAACCAAAACCAGAGAACAATGATAATAGGGGGCAAAAAAAAAAAAAAAAAAAAAAAAGGAAATATTAAAAAGTTGCTAGTTGTTGGGGGAAGGAAAGCTATGTCCAAAACACACTTCCCCCTTTTCTCTTGCATTTTCTCTCCATTTTGTAGAGATTAAGTTTTGGTGGGCCTGAGGGAAAATAGCCAAGCCCCACCGATTTTCTCTCCTCCTCCCCCTCCCAACCAAATACCCCTCCCACCCATTTTCTCTCCTTTTTCAATCCTCCCCAAAATCATCCCAACCAAACATACCCTTACATCCTCAATATAACCCAAGAAGAAATCAAATTTATTTCATAACTAATATGAAGAAAAGAGCTTTTACCTTGTCTTCGTAAAGTACCAAAAATAACATGGCCTGGTGGTGATTGCTTTTAGAGGGGATAATAGATGATGGTGGATTTGCTTGAAATTGAGATGGAGGGGAATTGGGGCTGAAATTGAAATTGAGATGGAGAGAGAGGAGAAAGAAAGAAAGAGATAAGCAAGAAGGTCAGGATGTTACACCTCAAGGGGGCAATGTTATTTCATGAAATGTTTGGGAGGAGTGTCATTTAATAAAACCTCATGGGAGGTTGGTGTAATTTATTCTTTATTAAATGAATACCGTTGGCATCAATACCACATGTGGACCAATTCGCCAACATCAAACATCATTTTATATCAATACAATAATAGTTTTGACTGACTTGACTCCAGAATTCTAAGATATTTGCATAAAATCTATAGTATCAAAGGTACATTAATAACATTTCAACAGCCACTTATCTGTTACATTTACTTTTTACTCTTCCCCCAGTTTTTACACAATCAAACAGATGAAGATCACTGCAACACTGCCAAACTTATCCAGCCACTCTAACAGTACATTACCATTCACCCATTCCCATAATGCAGTAATCATGTTGAAGAATTACCTAGAAGTATGTTGACAGAGAGAAAAAATATCTAAATTTGATATTTTTTAGATACAATACTCTTTGAGGCCAACTTCTCTTAAATTTTAAAAAATATTGTACCTCCATCGTTTCTAAAAAAACAACACCTGGGACAGGACTATCTAATAAAAGGCCTAAAGCCAGAAGTGACCAAAGAAACCAATCATGTTCTAGTAAGAAATCTTGTAAGAGCAAGGTGAAGGATGAGATCGTGGGTTGAAGTATGTGTAACTTACCAATCAGGGAAAAAAATCATAATCGTTTAGAAGGAAAAAAAAAAAAAAAAAAAAACTGAGTTTTTATTGTCCATTTCACAGGGTCTCTGGTGGAGCATGAAAAATCTAATAAAAATTTTCCTATATAATTACAGGTTCCTACAACTTAGTAGGTTGGTGACTGCAATATCACTCCACATCAAGTACCAATAAACCTACCTAAATTTGTGTTAAATAACGTATTACAACACCTAAATTTCCAGTGGCCATTAATGGAGGTTTGACTGGCTACTTCAAAGGAGGCAAGATCAAAAAGGTGTTGGATGAATTTAAGGCCTTCTCAGGGTGGGAAACTAAAGAACAGAAAACTGAAAATTTTTTGTGCAGGTACTTCCCCTATCCTTAAACAGAAGATTCCTATTTTTCTTCACTTCAAAGAAGCTAATCTCCCAGTTAGATATTTCAGAAATCAGAATGCCTCTCATCTTGGGTAGGTTAAGTTACTGTAGAGTCGTAACTTGATAATATTACAACTAGAATGAATTTTTTTTCCTTTTTGGACTTCAAAAAATTTGTCCTTTGCTGGAAGATTAAAGCTTCTTCAGTTGGTTTTGTACAGCATCCAATATTTTTGGCCTGGGATGTTTAAACTGCCTAAAAAGGTCATTAAGATTGTTGAACAAAAGCTCTACAAATTTTTGTAGAATGGTCCTGATGAAGCAGCAGGCAATGCCAAAGTTGCTTGGGAAAGCCTTTGTGTTTCTAAGAAGGGTGAGTTAGGCTTGAAAGGGGTTGAGGAGTGGAATAAGCTGGCTTGTTTTCTGGAACCTCTTTGCTCAAGCAAGTTCAATTTGGGTGGCATGGTTTCATATAAAACATATTGAAGGGAAGATTTTTGGTGTGTCAAGGCATCCAAGACAGTACATGGGGTTGGAGAAAATTACTGAAGTTAAGAGGAATGGCAGAAATATCTGAAATTTTCTATTGGAGATGGATCCCAAATATCCTTTGGCATGATTCATGGCACCCAGATGGAATTTTATATGAAAAAAAAAAACAAAATTGGCTAGGGTCATTTATGATGCTGCTAGTAGTATGGATGCAAAGCTGGCTAGCTTGTTGAGGGATGGGGATTGGAGATGAAAACCTGCAAGATCATATGAGTGTGTAGCCATTCAAAGAAAATTTTGCTTGGTTGAGAATGGACATAAAGACTAACCTATGTCTATGTGGCCAACCTCAAAGAAAGGTTAATTCAATTGTGCCATGACTTGGTGTGAAGTTAGAGTGAAAAGGCAACAATTCCATGGTGGAAACTAATTTGGTTTCTCATGGCCATATCAAAGCATGCTTTCATGGATGGCTTGTGTTTAAAAGTAGACTTCGCACTCATTATAGGTTCCATCAAAGGGGCAACAGTGGGTTTTTTTTTTTTTTTAAGAAGGGTCTCGAAGAGAAGAGATCATTTATTCTTTGATTACTTGATCGCTTTCTAAAAGCATGTGGAGTGAAGTGATGGTATGCTGCCTTGTTGGAAATCCTGCATGTTGTTGGGACTTGGGATGCTGTGGTCAACTGGGGATTGCATAATTTGAAGGGCAATAATCTTAAGGAAGTGTTATGCAAGCTGAGCTGGGAGGTAGTCATGTATCATGTTTGGATCCGGAGTAATGCCAGAATCCATGCTGGGAATCTAAAGAGTGAAGAGTCCACTATCCAGGCCATAAAATGGGAAGTTAAAGACTCATGTCCAATCTGAATGAGGCTTCAAAAACACAATCTGTAACAAATTACTATGCTGTAAATGGGAAATATCTTCCTCAGTTCTTAAATAGTTGCCGTAGTTTAGGATTCTGTTAGCTGTGCTCCTGAATTATAAGGGTTCTCATGGGATTATTTCCTTACTGTTGTAAATGTTTTTCATGAATGAAATTCAGCTAATTTATTGGGAAAAAGAATAATAATAAACCAACCTAACAAGAGTAGAACCCAAAAACAGGTACAAGAAACCCATATAAAGAATCAAAGAGAAGTGCTGAACTGGCAGAAGGCCAAAATGTACAAATATATAGGTCATGTTCAAGTTGCACCTAGTGTAACTCTTTGCAATGTTAAACAAATAATTTGACAAATCAATCATTGGATTATATAGTCATGCTATACTCTCCATACTAGCAAAACATCAAGATAATCGGAAACCAATAATTATCTCACCATAAAGGGTTTAAATTTCAAGTATTTTTTAACTTCAAAATTATATGCAAAACATGAATAACGGATCAGATGGTAAATAACATCTAGTTAACACAAAATTTGGCATGCATAATCCAAAGGTGTAATTCTCAAACTATTGATATAATAAATAAACAAAAAGTTATGAAGTAGTGTAACATTGCATAGAGTTACAACTGGTGTACCGCCGAAAACAAGACCAATTAACAAACTGACAAACCCCAAAATTCTTCATAGCTTCTAATTTAGATTGTTAAAGGCACAACATAAGATCAGCCCTCAATCTCCTTTTAAAAAAAATAAAAAAAAAAAAAAATCTTACCATTTACTAACTAAATTGAGAAAAAACCAAAACATAGCACTGATTTCACAGAATATTTATATAAAGAAATAAGAAAACTCAGAGATAAATTGCCTAGAAATATAAAGAAATAAGAAAATATAGGAGTACAAATTGAAGTTGTGTTTGTTGTTTTCTCATATCTTTGGAAGGACTCACCTCAGCGAGCGAGAGAGAGAGACCTAGCTAGAGAGAGAAACAATTGAATGGGGAGGGTTAGACAGTTTAGTGTAGAAGGAAAAGGTTATATATGTACATACATAGAAAAATTCAAGAAAGGAACAGAAAATCGATTAGACTTACAAATTTGGTTCAAAAGTCCAACAAAGAAGACAGGTTTGGCGAGGTAAAAGTTGCCGGAGTATTCTTTTCTTGTTGACTACGAGGTTCGATAGGTAGTTGCCGGAGTGTTCTTTTCTTGCCGTCGTTGGAGGGAGCCACAGACTCGATAAGTAATCCTGTTGGGGTTTATGGATTTGGTGGAGGAGATTGAGGCTGATTTTGGTTTGAATGGGTTTCAAGTTTCAACAGGGCAAAAAAAAAGAACAAAGATATTGACGGTGTTAAACATTGTTTGCTCTGTTAATTTTTTTTGTTTTTTTTTACTAATAGACAGTGAGATTTTTTAAAAGAGGAGCACAGAACATTGGCCAAAATTGGCAATTAAAACCAATTCCCAGGCAATATAGTTAGTTAACATCGTTTCAAAACTACGTACTAAACTAATATCTCGAGTTTAAAAGACTTGATTTACCCCTAAGAACTCGAGCCTCAAAGGCTCGATTTCCGTGTTTTGATGTAGATGACGTGGTTTTTTTCCTCATGGAATCCACTTAGAACTCGACCCTTAGAGGCTCAATTTCCATATCAACCCTTAGAGACTTGATTTATTAAAAGCAAAATCAAGCCTTAAAAGCTCGATTTGCAAACAATGGTGGATATTAATCCACGTAGTTTCATTGGGTCCCTATTTCCTCATAAAGGTCATTCAGACCCCAGCTCTTTCTGTATTGTGGGTCTCTCAGGCAGATAAAGAAGAATACCTCTCTTCATTCTTGTACTCTCTCACTCTCTCTCACTCTCCATACAATTCTAACACTCACAACTCATAAATCCACATGTCAAGTAAGAGTATCTGCACCTTAGAACTTCTACCAATTTCAATGATTTTTTGAGTGAGGTTTTTAAGATATTATTGTAAATACTGTTCATATATATCTCGTTGTTAGTGTATATATTTGCTAGGTTTTTATAAAAAGTAAAAATTATTTAAGATATATTTGTATTGTTAGGTTTTTATCATGGGTATGTAATGGATCATGACCCTTTTTTTTAGTTTGGTTTGATATTTTTCTTTATCAAAACTTTTGTTAGAATGATTTGAAATTTTGTAATGGGGGTGAGTTTTGTCATAGTTGAACAGCCAAATTCAATTGCAACTGCATCTTAGGTTTTATTTGGTTTTGAGTATGAAATTATAATGATTAAGTGTGTTTGTATGTGATGTGGGGTGAGTATATGCAAATGTAGGGTGTGTTTGTATATGCATATGATGTAACAAGTGGTAATTTTTATACTTTGACTAGATAAAAGGTTTTGTAATTGATGTTAAATGAAAGAGATAAAATATGTCACTAACATATTACACTTGACTCTAATAAGTTCACAATCACAACTGAAGATGATTGGTATAAATATATACTACGATGGACCCCTTATCAATCATGAGGAGACTGACAGATTCCCATTTAAAGGGCCGGGTATCGAGTGCTATTATATGATGACGTTTAAGACGTCGTAAGTTGAAGACGTTGAATGATTTGAAGATGAAAATCATGGAAGAATTGAAGTTGAACCCTGCTTTTTATGACATAAAGATTATTTACCGTTACCCACAAGAAGTCCTTCATGAACGGATAAATTACAGGTATATGGCAATCAAAGAAGACAAGCATGTGAAGATCATGTTTAATAGGATCCATAAAATGACCCAAGTAAATGCTACTGAGTTGTACGTCAATTCAGAGCTGCTTGCAGAAGTTGGTGCCAAGGACGTGCAACAAACAACTACATCTTTACAATTTACAGCCCTAGATGATGGATGCACTACAATGGGAGGCTATACACTCCTACATCAAGAAACACATTTAGGGGAGGAAGACGAAGATGAAGATCATGCTGTCAATAATGGTAAAATACTCTCATCTCAAGAGACACATTTACGGGAGGAAGATGAAGATGAAGATTATGTTGCCAATAATGGTAAAATCTTGATGATATAGATGAGTACAAAGAGAGGATTGAGCGAGGCAACTTTAACAGGGATGTTAACGACCATGAATTTGCTCCCAATTTTGAAGATGAAAATATAGTTGATTGTAATGAAGGTGATACGGACGATGATATTGGTGTCTAGCATGTTACAAATACGACCACTGCCTACACACCTCATGCCTCATTATTTTATGCAAATACTTGGGAAAATATGGTTGATCCTTCGTGTCTTCAGATACCAATTGTTTGTACTTGGGAAGAGGGGATGAATTTTTGTAAAGGGTTGACTTTTGCAAATAAAGAGGCAGTGAAGCGTGCATTGATAATTTACGCTAGGGGTGGCAATTCATGTTCACGGGTCGGGTTCGTGTCGTGCCGAGCCATGTGTATTCGGCTATATGGGTTGACCCGAACACAACCTGTTTAGTAAACGTATCAAGAATCTTCAACCCGAACTTGACCTGTTTATTAAACAGGTCGACCTGACCTAACACGTTTAACTCGTTTAATTAACATGTCATATAAAGGTCAATACAAATTACCCATTTAATAATCTATTTGATTAATGGGTCATACCAAACCTTTATAATTTTTATCAATTCCCATTTATCTAAAATTAAAATACAATTACAACTATAAATATAGTAATAAACATATAAAAACAACCATTAATTAAACAATAATATCAAAATAACTAATAATTTTATAAGCTAAACGGGTCAGACGGGTTCGCCTGTTAAACACGAACACGACCCGTTTATTAAACGGGTTAGCCGTGTCAACCCGAATATGACCCGAATCCGTTTAGCCTCAATCCATGACTTGTTTATAAACGGGCTAGTCATGTCGGGTTTGCAGATCATGTCAAATTTTGCCACTCCTAATTTACGCAGCAAAGGATAATAGAAATTTTACAATCAGTAGGTCGACCAAAACTAAATTGTGCTGCATTGATGAGTCATGCAAGT
This sequence comes from Quercus tomentella, assembly GCA_028535165.1. Classification (NCBI taxonomy): domain Eukaryota; kingdom Viridiplantae; phylum Streptophyta; class Magnoliopsida; order Fagales; family Fagaceae; genus Quercus; species Quercus tomentella. The sequence goes on from JAPQVY010000155.1 coordinate 29,342,806, forward strand.
GATACGTTGGGGCATTCATGAAGCCTAAACTTAATGGTCTATGGATGGTCACATCTTATATGGGTCCACACAGTTGTATACCCCTTGGCTTGCGAAGAAACGGTAGAATGATGGATTCTAATTTTGTTGCAATAGAAATTGTTCCAAAATTGCGATAGGATCACAGTGCTCATATTGATCAGCTATGGGACATCATTAAAACGAAGTATAATCATGAGCTTTCTTACTATAAGGTATAGGATGCGAAATAAAAGGCAATTGTGAAGATATTCGGGGATTGGGAACAATCTTACCAAAGGTTGTGAAAGTTGATGTTGGCATACTTGGATCAGGATCCAAGTACCCGGTACTTCTATCACACCATACCCAGGAGCGCACCTAGTACTACGTTACTACGCTTTGTATTTTGGGCATTCGCTCTATGTATTGATGGATTCAGATATTGCAAGCCAATGATCAATATTGATGGAATCCATTTGTATGGTAAATATCGAGGGGTGTTGTTGATTGCAATGGCAACCAATGCTAACAACAAGGTTTTTCCTCTCGCCTTTGCCGTTGTGAACAAAGAGTCAAGGCCTAGTTGGGGGTGGTTTTTAGAGGGCCTAAGGATTTCGATAGGGCATGTGATACCTGATGAAGGCATTTGCATTATTTCTGACCGGCATGCCAGTATCAAAAGCGCCATTACAATGTGGCCTAGAGGTGATGATGGAAGAGTTCGGGTATTTTACCGATATTTCCTTCGACATGTGGCTAGCAACTTTAACACACAATTTCAAGACCCAATTTTAAAGGCATTGGCCTTGAAAGCTGGATATGCTACTTAAGAAGCTAAATTTGAGTCCATAATGCAAACCATTAAGGAAGTCGAGATTAATGCCCTTAGGAGGAATGTGACGATACAAACAAAGAAAGGCGATCTAGATAAATGGACCTAGTCACATGATGGTGAAAGACGTTATAGGACAATGACAACCAATATCTCAAAGTGCTTTAATGAGGTACTTAAAGGGCTTACCCATTGTTGCAATGGTTAAGTTCACTTAGTGCAAACTTGTTGCATATTTCCATGATCGACATAAAGAAATTACTTCTGATCTCTCTCAAGGTAAGGTGTGGAGTAAATATGCCTTGGGGATCTATGGCTCAAACCTGCACAAAGTTTCAGGACACTCTATGAAGGCATTTAATCATGAAGCTGGTATATATAAAGTAGTTACCCTATACAACAACTATAGCAGTGAAGGGGGAAACCACAGTCATAAAATAAACATAGTGGCTAGAACATGTGGTTGTGGAAAATGGCAAAACATTAAAATCCATTGTTCACATGCAATTAGAGTTTTTCAGTGTCTGCAAATTGATCCGACCAACTATATTGACCCATGTTATAGTTTGGACAATGTCATTTACACATATTCACATCAATTTGTGGTGCCAAAGTCAGAGTCATTGTGGAAGGAAGTTAACGGCCCACGGTGGGTGCCTGACCCAAATCTGTTGCGGGCCAAAAGTTGACCTATGAAATCAAGAATAAGGAATGAGATGGATGGGGTACTGCGAGAACTAAGAAGCCGGAGGGAAGAGTCGAACTTGAGGGAGATTCAACCGAAGCAGCAATGCGAAGTGTGTCATGAATAGGGGCATAACCGTAGAAGATGTCCCAATTCCCATAGGGCTTCGACAAGCGGTGATGTTACAAACTAGGTATATGCTGTTTTTATATAATATGCTCGGATTGTACAAAGTAGTTGAGATGTAAAGATCAGATTGTATAAAGTAGCTAACTTGCAAAGAATTTTGTCTGCTTTTTGTTCTTCATATTTGGGAACTAACGACCATATTTAAATGTTTGTCAAGCAAGCAGAGACTCGATTTTGGAATGCATTGTAGCTGGATGTTGTGGTTATCTTTAGTATGGACAAGTGCACTTATCAAACTAGGCTATGTTGTATCGACACAATTATTATTTTGTTTATCGCTGAATGTATTTGTAATCGAACTATTCTCTACCCATTGTACTTGTTGGATTAGTTGTGTTTTGCATCTTTTTAATGCAATTGACTTCAAAACTTATATATATTGTGTGGGACTGCTGTGCTTTGTTTTCTCTATTTCTGATGTTTGTTCTGTTTCTGGTTGTTTGTTGGTTCTGTGTGTTTTTGGTTGTATCTGGTTGTTTGATGCCTGCATGTGAAAAAAAATTCCTGGCACAAATCGAATCTTTAAAACTCGATTTATGGAACTCGAGTTTTATATACTCGAGTTCCGCTAACGTGTTTTTTTAAAAAAAAATGCATAACTCTCTGCCTGGATACTCGATTTGCCTGAACTCGAGTACTAAATAGAACTCGAGTTCCACTGAATTTTTTTTTCCTTGTAAAACAAGGCATAGCTCCCTATGTGAATTTTTAAAAAAGAAAAAAAAAAGTCATTTCAACCAAAATCCATTTCAAACAAAAGTCATTTCCCTATATATTCATAATCAAACTGTACTTGTTCACATAATAAAACACATCAAAAATGCATTTTCTATATTACCACTGCTTGTTCACATAATTTGATACATCAAAAGACTAGAGACATGCCTAACTTTATACACTTGTTCACATCAAAATACTAGACTAATGCCTATTTTTCTTCACATCAAAATGCTTGTTCACATAATTTCTTTGTCAGCTACCTTTTTTGAAACTTATGCTGTCTCGTATAATATTTACTTTACGGAGGAGGAGGTCTTGCATGTCCTTGGTCAGATGCCTTGTGCCCAGCTTTGTGTCCATGTTTGTGACCACCTATCCCACAAGGAGGTGTCTTTGATGTGCATTTCGGTCGACCTTATGGCTCTGCAGGTAACCCAACAGCCTGCTCAATCTGCACATGCACATGTAGTTGCTGAGCTTTGCTCTGAACATGGTCGGCATGGGGTGAGTCGATGCTCGAACTAGGGCCAGTAGAGCTAGTGTGGAAGGGTGGCTCCGTGTGCATAACAGGAGGGGTTGGATTGAAGTCAATACCCAGGTCAAACGATGGAATGGGTGAAAGCTCAAGAAATGAATGTGGGGTGGGTGGAGGGATGTTGGGGCTAGGAGATGGATGTGGGGTGGGTGGAGAGTGATCAGGGCTAGGGACAACCCGAGGGGTTGCAACACGCTTACAACGGCCACGTCTGGCAGGAGCTGTGCTCGTGCTTGTCCTCTCAGTAGTGCTTGGCCTCTCAGTAACCGCTGCCTCAGGAGTAGCTGCCTCCTCATTCGGGGCCTCAGCAATATGACCATGTACACGCTCAATCTAATTCACTGCCTTTAGCACATCAGTAATGTCCTTGTAGTCTGAACTGCCCACTCCGTGACGCCTCAACAAACGGAGGTATCCTTCAATCTGCAAGTACATTACTACTATTAGTAATACAATATCAAAATGATTAAATGACAACAAGTTTGAAAAATGATTAAATGACACAAATGATTTATAGAAGATTAATAAATATGAATGAAATTAATTCAATCATATTGGATTGAAGTCAATACCCTGGTCACATGCCAGTTTATTTTACTATATATTATAATTACCATATCCTAGATCCTATCTGATTAACTAGTTTATCCAATTTTGCCATGATTGTGAATCCCTATTCCATAAGATTAAAAATAAAAACAATTAGGAAAGTTTTATTATAAGCTCCTCTTAGTTTAACCACTCTTCACATTCCCTTCACAGTCTTGCAAATTTCAATCTTAGGCTAATCACTTTAAGTTGACTCATGTTATATAGCTTGCCCCACCCTTTCCTAGTAAAATTCATCTTTATTATGCAAGTTCTTTTAGTATCAAAGCTCTGGATCTCAGATTTCACAACATATGAAATGCAGTCACCTAGAGTACTTGGCATAGAGTATTTTGCCTCAATTTAATAATGTTTCAAAATAATGCAGGAAAGAATACCAAAGAATGACGAACATACAAGCAATATCCAACAAATGTCAATCCTTCATAATATAAACTTCTCCTTTAGTTTCCAACAGGTTAAAATATTATGATTAAGTAAAAAATTAAGCTTGTATTTTGATGATAAATCACAACCCAATACCATGTTTTAGGGGTCAAAAAGAATGAAAATAATTAACAACTAATTGAAATACAAAATTAAACTTTCATAATATCATACATATAGTCTACTCATCCTCAAGCCAATATGAATGGCCTTACAATAACAGAAAAGGCTCTAGGCTTTTATAAGGTGAATTAGTACACTCATGCATGCTTACCAAACAAAAATCCCCCCTAAATGATAATTTAATAAATTTAATAAAATTGCAAATCATATGAAATTTTCCATTTTCCAACAATTAATGTGAGGAAAAGATCATGATTGCATGCCAAAGTCAAGATGGGTTAGCTAGGCCAAGATGTTATCAGATCCTAGCTAGCTATAGTCATACCCAACTCAAAATGTAAAAGGGAAATGAAAGAACTTACCATTATAATCATTTTAGCGCCCCCGCGATCGATGTACCAATCGAAGTACTCATGGTGAAGAGGCATATCACCAACCATAGTTGTCAGTATCGTACAATACGCGATACGTATCGTACGATACTTATCGTATCGTGTGGAAAAAGTTTTGTATCATATCCGCGTATCGTAAGTGCTCATGAATCGTACGATACAGTATCGTATGAATCGTATCGTATCGTAAAATTGTACGTATCGTACGATACATAAACAAATACTTTAAAATGAGATTTTTTGTTTAAATTTGTACTTTTATTTGAATCTAACAAGTTGTTAGACTTGTTTTTAACAAAAAATTATTAGTTTACTTAATTTAGCCTACTAAAATAACATATTCATAAGTTTTTTTTCTCCTCTCTCCTACAATTGGATTACACAGTACACACTTACCTTTCACTTTAATATCTTAATTTTTTTTTTTTAATTTTTTTTATCGTTATTGTTATAAGTCCAAGAAACTAGAATACCAAAAAACAAATTATTAAAATAAAAAGATTAAGAAGAGATAGTAATGTTAATGACGACGATGAAGAAATAAATTTGCAAAATTATAAACATGATGATAGCATTGACTTAGATGGGGTTGATTAGGCAATTTGATGAATATGATGAAAATAAATTATTATTTTTGGGTCATTTGTAATATATTATCACTTTTGAATTTAAGTAATTTCAATGTGTATGTTACAAACACATGCTACTTTGTTTTATTTAGTTAGCTTGTTAAATATTATTACATAAGTGATGAATAAATCAGTCATTAGATGAATACATTCAAAATTTATAATGAATATACCCTTTATATATGTATATTTATAATTTTTTTATAAATTTTATTAAGTGTTTTTGTATCTTACGATACACGATACGATACGATACACGATACGAAAAAATTAAAAATCGATTCACAATACGATTCACATTTTGACAACTATGTCACCAAGCACTGCTTGACACCGCCGTTCAAATCGATTACCCCAATTGAGGATATGTCTAGCATGTTTCCGCGTCCAATCGACACCGACCTTTCCCCTCAAATCAATCCCATGAAACACTATATCAGTATTAACGGGTTGGGGAATTTCCTGGACCATCCCAAATTGACGAACGACACAATCCAGTGTATGTTTCTCTACTAGGTGGAAACATATAAGTGGCACCGTTGCCGTCCACACTGCCCTCACTGCAACGTAGTACTTAGGAAGGTCACTTAGTTTAACTTCATACGGTTGCCACACCACCTACAGTAGCCAAAAAACAAGTAGGCAACACATTAGACAACTTTCCATCTTTTTGAGTAACAGGCAATTACAATGTGTATATTTCAAAGTTCACCAAAACTATATCATGTTCCTAAACATGTCAAAAAACACATTTTGGTACCTAGTCCGACAGCATTGAAGTTATTTGCTTGCGATACTGGAGCAAAAAGATGTTGGAGGACCTGTTTTTCTTGCTTGGGACCCACAACCACCTACAATCAAGAACAAGGGGATCAATATCTACAACTTTCCTACAAACATACTCTTATGATTAAAACTATAATATAATCAATCTATAATGTAATCAAGTTGCATGGTTAGGTAATGATCACAGAATGTATATGAGGTGTCTGAGGTAGAGACTTACTTCAGGGACAATGGACCACGCACTCGAGGACCATAAACACCTACTGGCGGGCCACGCTCAACACTCGAGCACAAAAATGGGAACTTGGCCCATGCCCAATACTGGACCAATAGCAAGGACCCATCAATCTGACTAGCTGTCTTATCACTTGCCTTGCATAACTCTCTATACAACCATGCAAGGCAAGCACTTCCACAACTGTACCTTCATAGGTTACGAAGGTCTTCCAATAACTGCACCCGCATGAGATGCACCCTATCGCCAGACTTGTCCATGAAGATTGTGTCCCCTAATAGCGCTAGAATGTAGCACCATGCATACTTATGCACCTGATCCTCTTCAGCATTAGGTGGCAATGGAACTGTAACTTGCTTCAAAAGCTGTTTGATGACAATCCTCTGGCCTTGCAGCACCATTGTATTATCCAAAGGAACACTAAAGCCAAGAAAGTGCCGACACACGTCCCTCCAAACTTTCTCAGTGCTCCCAGTTACAACATCACCATCAATAGGAAGCCCAAGAAGAAACTCCACATCCTACAACGTGATGGTCACCTCACCATATGGCATATGGAAGGTGTAAGTCTTGGGCCGCCATCGCTCCACTAAGGCCGTTATCAACCTATGATCAATCCCTCTACCTGGGGTCCTAAGGAGTCCTTCCAAACCAACTCCCTTAATTATGTTAACCACACAGTCATCCATCATTGGCTCTAGATTGATAAACTCTTCATTATGACTACGGCAGGTAAGTGCCCCTGAATCCTGCACATGATAGAACCATGGATTAATATAGAATTTACATAAAGTTATACTACGAAAGTTATACGATATAATGTGTGTCTACATTCTATGAATGAAATGGGGTACCATATGAAAGATAGAATTCAGAACATAACAACTGGTTTTAGTATTGTGTTTTACTTGCCCATTCCAAATAGCATCTAACCGATGTTGGGCTTGCAAAGTCAACACTGAATCATCAATGGGTCCAAGCCACGCAGCCTCAATCTCGTCAGCATTTGCATCAGCCATATTGCACAAGAATGACAAGCAGTTAGTTTGATAAATGAATGACTTGCAAGGTATTAATTGTTTATAGCTCTGACAATGCTTGTACAGACTCTACAAATATTCAACACTTGAATTATGGGGACTTTTGAAAAAGTAGACACTACATGATTTCAACCTCCCATATCATATTCTAACAGCATCCTTCTCTTAAAGAGTAAGGTGGAGGATAGGGATGAGGTAGTGACTTGTGGGTTCAAGACACATTAGATGAGCGATTAACTTACAAAAATATAGAAAGTGTCCAAACATTCATGTCCATAGTGGTTCTAAACATATAAAATAAAATTCAAAATTTCCAAATTCCTATGCATGAAAAAGAATATCATAAAATCTCATCCAATTTCCCTTCCTTAACCACTTCAATCGCTCTTTCAAGAAACACTCATCTCAGATGTTTGCCGAACACTACAATGGTGAGAAGAGGAAGGCTAAAGTAAATTGAGTCCTATCTATTAAAATTTTCACAATACTTACCTAAGAGATCAATATTTATATTCGATGTTAGCCTGGTCTCAAAGGACCCATTAAGTCCTAGATGGAAATGTTATCTCACTTTACCAATTCTTCAACTCTTTCCCTTCCCATTCCCAGTTCAGACTACATCTCTTATAATGTCTTGATAGTGTGGCAACTACCAAAGTTAACCAATCCCTAGCACACTTCCCTAGGACACCTTCCAAAAAGGTTCATGTATTTGCTTAATGGTTAAATGCTGCAAATAATTGAGCTTAAATTGAGACCCCAAAAGAAGCCTTATATAAGTAGGAGAGCCCTTACTCAACAATACTTATAAAAGCATTGTAGTCTAGCTAGATTAGCATGCAACCCTAAAACCACTTTCAGAAAAGTCATAATAGAAAAGGGTCACCCTGCTAATCCCTAAGGAGCTCTAAACAGAGCCCCAAAAAGTCATTGATACAAAAATAGCTGCAACAACACAGAAAATATAAAATGTCCCCCAATTTTTCATTTTTTCTTTTTGAAAAAACTTTAATCAATATTATCTTAATTTCCATGAGTATGATTTTGGATATGATAGAATGGAAGAGAAGAATATATGTGGTCTACTTTAATAAGTCTTTTGAGGATCCATGGCTAACCCCAAAAGTTTTAGGACTAAGGTTTTGTTGTTGTTGTTATATCTTAATCTCTATGAGAGTAATTTCTTTGAGTTCCTTCAACTATCACCCCACCTTGATGCCTAATTTTCTAGAGGAATACATCCAACTCTAGATGCATTATTGTTTGAGAAAATTCAAATTAGAAGGGAACGTGATAATATTAGAAAAATATTTTATATCATATGTTGCCTCATTTTGGTTATATTACTTGTTTTGTCTTACTTGAAAAAACTACATGATTAACATGCTTAAATTACTCAATGTAGTTTAACAAACACACAAGTCAGATGTAATAATATAGAGCTAGGCATATATTAACTTTAGCTACGAAATCATTTTAGTCCTTTCGTTCATTACTGATGAAACGATATCATTTCTAAACTAAACATTAAATTAGTGTTTTTTTTTTTTTTTTTTTTTTGCTAAACAATGTGATTAATTTTTCTATATAACAGATAATGGCAAAAGGAACACTATATACCAAATCAAATTTAACTCTTACAAGCTATTACTGAAGTGAAATGCATATCACAAAACAATGCATAGAAATTTGATAAAAGATCCATCCAACTCACATTTCATATCACAGAACAATGCATTTCAAATTTGATAGAAATTTGAAATGTGTTCCCTTTTTTTGACAAAATACAAGATAGAAATTTGATTTGCCTGATTTTTTTTTTTTAAATAGTGAATTTTAGGATAGTGAGGATTCGTATATCAATATATACATGATTCAATGATTTAAGCATATATCAACAGTTCAACACACGAACAGAAAAAAGCATAAAAATAAAAAATCAAACCCACAAAACAAAAAAATCATTTAACAAAGAAATGAATTACCTGGTGTTTCACGAGCAAAAGCTACGACTTGTGGGTTTCAATGATACAGAAGCTACGACTTATGGGTAGCGGGTTTCAGTGAGACAGGGTGGCCGAAGTGTTTGGGTGAGTGTGTGGGTTTGGGTGAGTGTGTGGATTTAGGGTTTGATTTAGGGGGAAGAGCTGAGGGAGAAGAATCCTTGTTTGGACGAGGAATTTGGTGGAGGACGAGGAATTGAGAGTGTAGAGGAAGAATCAGAGTGAGGAATTGAGAGTGTCTTTGTGGTGAGTGTGAACGACTGAGAGTAGAGAGTGGTGAGAGTGTGAGTGAATGATAGCGTGAAGGGAATTTTGCTTTTATGAAATCGAGCCTCTAAGGGTCAAGTTCCAGGTGGATAAAAAAATCACATCATCTACATCAGAACACAGAAATCGAGTCTCTAAGGGTTGATATGGAAATCAAACCTCTAAGGGTCAAGTTCCAGGTGGATAAAAAAAGCACATCATCTACATCAGAACACGAAAATCAAGCCTTTGAGGCTCGAGTTCTTAGGGGTAAATCGAGTCTTTTAAACTCGAGATGCTAGTTTAGTATATGGTTTTGAAACATTGCTAACTAACTATATTGTCTAGGGATTGGTGTTAATTGCCAATTTTTGCCCATAACATTTTCACAACACTTTCACAATAAATCCTAATTCCTAAGTGGTAGGTTGTTATTTTTTTATTTTATTTTTTTATGGAAGTGGTAAGTTGTTATTGATTTTTATGGGTGGAAAAAAAAAAGTAATTTTAAGTTATGGATTTAAAAAAAGTGTGTTGTGTGTGTGTTTGTTTCTCAAAAAAAAAGAATGAGTAATTGACCCACATTTCTTAAGAGAGTGTATTGTATGTAGTATAACTTGCCTCAACCTCCCTTAAAAGTTACTATGGCTTTTGAGTGAAGTTTGTGGTGTGCCTTTGTATTAGAACTATGAAAAGTGCTACATCCACAACATTTTTACAATATTTTCATAACAAATATTCCTAGGTAGCAGATTGTTATAAGTTTTTAATTTGAATTTATCACTTAAATTATTTTCTTGCCCACCAGTAATAATTTGCCACCTAAGATTTGTTGTGAAAGTGTTATAAAAATGTTGTGAACGTAGCATTAATTCAGGAAAAAAAAAATTCACAACTTTAACTATAATGGTCCATGTGGGAGATTGTAAGTAGTGGAAAAAAAATCATAGAATACATGTAAAAATGACAAACAACCAGCCACAATCTGCCACGTAAGGTAATTGTGGCAAAAGTTGTAACTTTTTTATATGGTACTAGAATTACTCTTAAACCTATCAAAAAAAGATTTAAAAAAAAAAAGAATTACTCTTTAAAAATTTTGCTTTTTTTAAACTTTTTTTCTTATATTTTTTATAAGTTATAGCATCTTTCTCACAGGGGTGGACCTTATAAATGTGGGATCCCCATGGGAGATAGATGCTAACACCAAATATCAAATCTTTTTATAAGGACCTGTCGAAGCAGTAGTATGTGATCTAATACCCAACCCATATAATTTTGTTAATTTCTTTTAATAATTCAATAGTTACAACAATGGAAGAGGAGGGATTTACATCCTAGACGTTTTCGTTTGAAACACCAAGAAAAAAGAGAAGTGTTGAAACTAGCTTATTAGAAAATCAATCAACCAAAATAACCATGAGCAACTATGATATTTTAAGTTTCTTCCTATTGACAAAATTTGTAATATTCATTAGCAGGTTGATTTTATGTGGTTTCTCTAATCAAACTAAAGTTACCAAGAAGGCAAGAAACCATGCATAACAGTTTTATTTATTTTTTGATACCAAAGAAAACAGATACAAGATCCAAGTTAGAATACATTAGGAGAGATCCAACAATAATGGATCGGGTTGTGAATAGCTAGAGAAATAACTTCTAACACTACATAGGATAGGTCTTGGTACAAAAATAGTGTGAAAGTTTAAACCCCAAGGGTTATAAAAATGCATAACACTTAATAGGGAGCTACCGAATACACCAAATACACCTAATATTTCAGCTAACATGTGAAATGGTTGACTCTTGGCAATTTGTTAATTTCTTTTAATTCAACTGATTTCATACATTTTCATTGAAAACCAAACAAATCATTGAGAGAGAGATCATATTCATAATCATACCTCAAACTTGTGAGGATCTTTTGAGTTTTGACTTGGGAAGAGGGACATTTGGGTTTTTTGACTTGGTGTCACTTAAGCAAGAGTCATGTGATTTGCATGTGTTTGGATTTTTTGTCAAATATAATAACAGAATTGATATCAGGGTGCAAAAGATAATACAGATTATAGGTGGTAAAATGTAATTAAAAAAAACTAGTATCTAATCCATGCTGGGTCCCAAATAATTATCACAAATATTAGCAATCAAAAAAAAAAAAAAACAATCACACACAAAAACACAAAATTTACGTGGAAAATCATTTCTCTTTGAAAGGAAAAACCATATGACAAACTCCGAATAATTTCACTATTATCAAATCAATTACAATAATTCTTGTGTATGTCTCACGGCTAAAGAAAAAATCTCTCTTGTTTTCTTTGCTCTCACACACAAACTAATTATCTTTCTCAAATACGGCAACACTTTACTCTCTCCTTTTATTTTCTTCTCCATGCACAGCTCTCTTTCTTGGCTGTCTTCTTTCTTTAAGCAGCTCACTCTTGGCTGCTCTCTCTCTTTTTCTCTTGTACGACACCTTTTTCTTTTTTCTTCACTATGCGGCACTCTTTTTCAGCTTGTGTGTATTCTTCTTTTTAGCTCATGTATGCCTTTTATATACAAAAGAAACTTTAGCTGCCTTACACTCCTAGTAGCACATAAACTCTAATTTTTTTCCTAGGAACACTTGGATTCCTTAATCAACTTCAACTAAAATTCTTGTTATGCATTAATTATTCAACACACTAACTCCTAAATACAATAAGAATAACTTAGCTCATTAAAGAATTTTCACATGGGCTGGACCTTGGTGCCAGCTTGCACCCAACAATCTCCCCCTCCAACCCATTGATAGGAGGACATTTTCAATCTATCTCTTCAATTCAATTCCATGTCGATCAAGCTGACTCCAAGCTTGGCTTTCTTCATTATCTTCACCAACATTGAGAACAACTCATCAATGTCAATACCTTTTATTCTCAAAGAATTCATCTCATCTTGGATTTCCTTAATCCAATCCCTTGGCTCACCCTCATCAAAAGCCCAATTATTCTTGAAGCTAACAATTCGATGTTCTCCAGCAATCCTCTTCTCATGAGGTTCAACAATCTCTAGTGGAGGATATTGCTCCCCCTGCTCATGACCTCCAAGGTCTTTCACTTTATCATCATCCCATGCAGCCTTAACATCTTCATATTCTTCATCACTTACCACTTCCTCTTCTGAAGCACTATCTGGCAATGAGAATTTCACCCTTTTGGTATCAACACCATTAATTCCAACTCTCAACTGTGGAGTCTTCTCAAAATTTTTAACCTCATTGAACTTCTTCTTACAGGTTTTCACATGAGTCTTGTACATACTGCAACATACATGTCTTTTGCAATAACCAATGGCCCCTTAGTAAGTTTCCATCTTCAATTACCAAGGTAGTTACAATAACCAGCTCAATCAATCGTCAATGTAGAAAACACATTCATTCTTAAATCTGGAACATGTTGCACATCCTTCAACATCACAGTGCTACCAACATTTGTTTTGATGCACGCATCACCAATTCCCACAATTTTTGAGTAACTAGAATTACCCATCTTCATTGTACCAAAGTCTCCTGCTTTGTACGTGGTAAACAACTCCTTTGTAGGGATAACATGGTGGGAAGATGCAGAATCAACAACCCACTCAACATCATTATTAGCAACATGCTCACACTTTTGTTTTTTAATAGAGAGCACCACAACATCCTCGGCAATCACAACAGCTGTAGTATTTTTCTCACTGTCATTCTTTTCATATTTTCCTTTATTTTGTTTCTTATTCCAATGCCAACAATCTCTTCTTAAGTGGCCCTTTTTTCCCACAATGGAAGCGATCTCTAGTCTCCTTGAATTTGAGATCTATCTCTTGATTGTGACCTACCATTGAATTTTCGATCATTAGGTCCTCTGCTTATACCTCTGCTCTTGTTCCCCATGACAAAGGCTTGATCTTGTGCATTGTCAATATTCTCATCTCTCCGGCGAACCTCTTCACTTAAAATCAAATCTCGAATATCATCATATTTGAGTTTGCTTTTCCCTACAGAATTGTTCACTGCCATTCTCATGGCTTCCCAACTGTTTGGTAAAGAAGCCAAAAGAATCAATGCACGAACCTCATCATCAAATTCAATTTCCACCGTGGATAATTGATTTGTGATTGTATTGAACTCATTCAGATGCTGCACTACAGGAGTGCCTTCTGCCTTCTTCAGATTAAATAACTTCTTCATCAGATATAACTTGTTGTTAGCTGACAGCTTTGTGAGAGACCGGGGAAAATTTACAGCCTCTCAAAAAGAGATTTGGGCGCTTGTAAGGGCACCTTTTTTTTGGGTAGTGGTGTGGAGTCGCCACTTATTTTTTATACAAAAAAATAAGGAAAAATAAATACAAATTACATGTTCAAAATACTTCGAATGTCATTGATTGAATAAAGAAAAATACAATTTTGGTAAATTAACCTTACAAGGCTTTGGGTCCTAGTTACAATTTATGCAAAAGGCTACAAAGTTTTGGTCCTAGTTACAATCTACCAAAATTAAAAGATAAAACACTAATCTACCTATCCAAAAATCCTAAGCTCAGGGGCTAAGTTACGGAATAGGAAGGTGTTAGGCACCCATTCTGCCCAGACAGAGTCTGGTATTCTAAACTCTAATGACCAATATACCATTTTTTGAATGATGTTGAATGATATGTTATAATGCACATGACAAACACTTGACAAAAATTAACTTAAATAAATTTGCCTTATGGATGTGTCCTCTTTTTAAAGAAAATTCAAATTTGTCTTAGAAATTAAAATAATAAGACTTGGTTTATAAAAAAAATCAAATTTGTTTTTGTAAAGGGTAAAAAGCAAGATTTTATCAAGAAAAATCAGATCTGTTTTGTGTAAAGTTAGAAAAAATTTGGTTTGTTAAAAAAATCAGATTTGTTTTTTGTAAAGTTTTTAAAAAAAAATGATTTTGTTAAAAAGAATCAGATCTATTTTTGTAAAGTTAAAAAAAAAAAAGTAATTTTATCAAGAAAAATCAAATCTATTTTTTATTAAAAAAAATAAAAATAAAAAAGAAGAAGAGATTTTGAAAAGAATCAGATCTGATTTGTGTAAAGTAAAAAAATGATTTTATTTGTAAAAAATCAGATCTGTTGTTCGACACAAATAAAAAAAAGACTTTTGAAAGAGGATCCACATTCATGAGACAAATTTATTATGTATGCATCACATATTAAAAAAACTTTAACCTAACTTTCAATCCCTTCTTTTGAATTTCAAAATCTGCAATTTTATAACAAAGAAAACTTTTCAGAAAAAAAATCAAATCTGTATTTAATGAAAATACTGATCGGTTTTGTATTTAGAAAAAAAAAATCAGATCTATATTTAATAAAAATACAAATCAGTTTTGAGTTTAGAAAAAATTAGATCTGTATTTAATGAAAATATAGATCAGTTTTGGGTTTTGAAAAAAATCAGATCTGTATTTAATGAAAATACAGATCAATTTTGAATCTTCATAAAAGAGTTTTGATAGTCATTGTAGATTTCGAAGTCAAAAATAAAGAATTTTTTTTTTTTTGAAATTTAGTCAAAAATAAAGAATTGAAATAAACAATCATCTACAATATCTAAGCATGGCAATTATATATTAAGAACAAAACATCATAAAACATACTAAACATATTCATGCATCAAACAAAAACATACTAATCAATGGAAGAAGAAAAGAAAGAAAGAAAAAAAATAGAATACCTCTTGCATGAGCGCGCTCTTCTAATGAAAGAATATTTTAGAAATCAAAGAAGTTTGTTCACCTCTTTGAATTCTAAAATACTTTACTTACAAAAAAGAAGTTCCTAAAGCAAAAACCTCCAAAACGTCTTTAACGTAAAGGGAATAGAAAAGAAGAGCCCTTAATTTTGATTTTTTTTTTCCTCTATTTATAGAGGTTGGGATGCTTAAAAAATAAGCTGAATGAGATCAGATACGAATTGAAACACGTCCTTATCTCTAAAAATCCAAAAAAAATAGACTTTATCTCAATCAGGGGGTCCTTGGGTTGGGCCGAGCTTTTGGGTCAGTTGGCACTCCAAGAGTGCCGAGCCCGCGTTTGAGTTTTGGTCTAATTTGGACTCATTTTTTGAGAATTTTTTAGCCGAAAATTGCACATAGACGCGTTTTTAATCCGTATTCTAAAAATTAATCATTTTTTCTTGATATTCAGGTCTTTAAAGTGATAATTATCTTGTAGATAAATATTCTAAAAAGACTTGATTATCCATAACCTCTTTGTTATCTGATTATCCACTTTATTCCCATGCAAGCAGGCTTACTTTTGACACTAACCAACAACCAATCACAAAATTATTTAATTAATTTTAGTTGTCTAACTGATCAGAATTAATTTAAATTAATCATGCGTGATCGGCTCCACCTAAACAAAATGCATGCAAACCGTGAAAACTTGATCCTGTGATATCTTTCAATCTGACGATCCAATTTGGAAATCGGACATACCGTCGCGACCGTTAGAATCTCAAGATCAATTTTATAATATGAAATGAATGAATTAATACATGTAATGCAATTCTAAATTTTGGTATAAGAATTGTCACTTTAGTCATCTTCCAAGATTAAATTATGGGTGCAAAATCGAGTGTCTACAGGCTTTTCATGCATACTAGATAAAACCTTTATCAAATCCACTGTAGTCTTTATTTTCACAACATTGTGCACAACTGATCTTGACAAAGTTAATCGAATAACTCCCAATACCTGTCTATCAAGAAAGTTCAAGTCTTCATCCTTCATAGTTTCAGGTTTCTTCCTCAAAAGAGGCAGATGCAATTTCTTCCCATAGAGATAATCTTCAATTTGCATCCTCCAATACCTGAAGTTTGTTCCATCAAACTTCTCAATTCTTGAAGCCTTGCCTTCTTCTCCGGCCATCGCTTCTACTCTAACCTAGGTCTGATACCACTTGTTGGATCCCAAATAATATTATCACAAATATTAGCAATCCAAAAAAAACAACCACACACAAGAACACAAATTTACGTGGAAAATCCTTTCTCTTTGAAGGGAAAAACCAAGGGACAAACTCCGAATAATTTTACTATTATCAAATCAATTACAATTATTCTTATGTATGTCTCACGGTTAAAGAAAAAATCTTTCTTATTTTCTTTGCTCTCTCACACACTAATTATCTTTCTCAAAGGCGGCAACACTTTGCTCTCACCTTTTATTTTCTTCTCCACGCACAGCTCTCTTTCTTGGTTGTCTTCTTTCTCTAAGTGGCTCATTCTTGGCTGCTCTCTCTCTCTTTTTTTCTTGTGCGGCACCTTTTTCTTTTTTCTTCAGTATGCGGCACTCTTTTTCAGCTTGTGTGTATTCTTCTTTTTAGCACACGCATGCCTTTTATATACAAAAGAAACCTCAGCTGCCTTACACTCCTAGTAGCACATAAACTCTAATTCTTTTCCTAGGAACACTTGGATTCCTTAATCAACTTCAACTAAAATTCTTATCATGCATTAATTATTCAACACACTAAGGATCTGTTTGGAATCCGCTTATTTTGTTGAAACTGAATTTTTTTTGCTGAAAGTACTGTACGAGTAGCTTAGCTCATTAAAGAGCTTTCACTTGGGCTGGACCTTGGTGCTACCTTGCACCCAACAATCCAAACCACCCAAATCTTAAATTCATCAAAGTAGTAAAAAACTAATTCACATTTTTTTGCTCCAATTTTGTCTTCTCCACTTCAATTATCAAACCGGTTTGCTCCTCACTTCTTGATGGAAGCCTATTTTAGAATTTTTTTTTTTAAAAAAAATCCTTCCGGTTAAGTAAGTGAAAATTGAGATGAGTTGATTATCGAAGCTTATATATGTTAGTTCTAAAATCACTTCCTAAAGTATACGTACTCTAATCTGCAAGATGATATGTGTTAGTTTTCAATTTTACTTTACTCTTTGTTTTGTTTTGTGCCACTAGACTAATTTTCTGGCAAGTGTGTATTAGTTAGCTAATGGATATAAATTTCTTTAAGACACTTGATCAAACTCAAAGATCTAACCAAAGTAAGGCCATCAAAATCGAACTTAGAAAGAGGAAAAAAGGACCAGGAATTTTTTTTAACTTAAGGGTATTATCCGATTCTCCAAACTTAGATTTGAATCCTCCCTTCCGCGACTTGTTGTAAGCCAAAAAATAATAATAATAACCCACTGTTTAAGTAGAATTGTATATGTCTTTGAGTTTAGTCTAACATTTTGTTATGATTAGGCAAAAACAGATTGCTTATTATGTGATACTTCAAAATAAAGTTATTATAACATGGCAAAAATCACAAACAAAATTAAAATTAGAAGAAAATAAGATATCTGCATTAATTCCTTTATTAAATGGATTGAGAATTTAATAACTTTATTTCAAATTCAGTTAAATATTTAAATTTTAAACATTTTGATTGGATGTGTTGGTGTCATTCTGTGTGTTTAAACTTTAAACCAAATGGAGAAAAGTCAGGTTAAACAAATTCAGATTTGGTCCATTTGGATTGAACTTCCATTTGATGAAGACTGTTGTGGGCACACAATTATGGTTTGGGCTTCAACATGAGTTGGACATTTGGACAGTGGGCTTCCATCAATGAGAATACTTTAACTAGAACCCGCTTAGCTTGGCCCAAAATGACCAAGCAAAATGTCAATGGACGTACAGGTTGGACCCAAAGAAAATAGTTATTACATGCGCATGTGACGAGGTTTTTTATTTTTATTTTTTTGGCTTTAAACGTTTTACTCATGACAGTTTTATTTTATTTTTTATTTTAAGAAGAAATTGTATTAGTACTTGACTACTAATATGAGAGAAAAATGCGGAGATGGAAAAAAAAAGTATAGTAATAAAAAAAATGGTACGTATTTGGAAAAAAAAAGTAGTTTTATTTTTTTTCAAAAAGAAGAAGTTGTATTAGTATTTGACAACTAACGTGAGAGAGAAATGTGGAGGTGGGAGAAAAAACTTTTTTTTTTTTATTTTTTTTATATAATTGTTAGGACATATGTGTTTCACATGTTAGGAACATATGTCACTATTTTATGTAATTGGCTAATCCTTTGACAAAACACACTTTACTTGTATTTGGGTAGATCTAGGATGTGTTTAATACTTCAAGAAACAAGGTTTCAAGTTCAAGTGTTAAAGTCATGTAAGTTTGTCCAAGAACCAAGTCAGAAAGTGCTATTCATTAAAACTCGACAGCTGACATCTATCAAGACTAAAAGAGAGCTGTTTCAACCCGAGGCTCGACAGCTGCTCGACAGATAGGTATCTGTCGAGGTTTATGAAAAACAGATTTCTCAGTTTTGTTTTCATCCAATCCGTGAGTATGTGTTTAGGTTTTCTTTTCTCACAACCCTAAACATATATAAGGATTATTTTAAGGGCCGTAAAAGGTTATACACAATTGCACAAGAGAAAATTTCACAAGAGTGAAGAAGTGTGACCAGAAACCTAGTTTGCCCTAGTTCTTGAAGAAGCTGCTATGTTTTTACACTGTAGGGTTTTGTGACCCAGTAATTTCATGATCTTCATCGAGTGATGAATAGAAGAACTTTGCAACCAACAACCTTCTCTAGTTGGTGATTGAAGTCGCGTACTGGGATCCGCGTAATTGGTTAGTCACGTACTGGGAGCCGTGCATTGAAAAGGAGAGATTGTCACTACAGAACAAGTCCAATTGGGTATTGGGGTAAGGGTTCAACTGTAGGTTGGTATAAGGTATTGAGATTCCTTTACTTGTAACCGCTTGTTGTGATAATAGTGAATTCTTGGGAGTGGTGACCTTAAAATCACTCGGTGGGGTTTTTGCTGTGTAGGTTTTCTCCATTCGTAAACAAATCACCGTGTCAATTTATTTTCCACTGCATACTTAGTTTAATTGGTGATTTGCTTGTACTACCACGTGCTTTGCATGTTAATTTGATTAATTAATAAATTTAGCTAGTTAATCAATTAATTTATCACAAGGGGTTAATACGTTTTTGGCTTATCAATAATTTAGCTAAAAATTAGGAGTTTTTAAATTACTAATTTTACATGTCTAACCCTATGATTTAAGTATTAGAAACGGATGAATTTGAGAGTATTTTAGGCATCTAAATTGAAAATCCTAAACAGGGGAAGCCATTTAAATAGTAGTATAAATTACTCATGGCATTATCAATATATATAGGGAAATTAAGATTCAAAATGACTAAAAGGGGCAAGGAATTGGAGAGTGATATAGATCTTAAAGTTGCTAAACCCAATATATTTTACTGGTTACCAACAAATACATTTTCAGATTGTACAAAAGTTTGTCCATATTATCTGTTAGAGCACTCACATTAGCTCTTCTAAAATACAAAAAAGTGTACAATTTTACACGTTTTACCTTAAAAATCACCCGCATCAGCTCCTCTAAAATTGTGCAAATTTCCAAAAAGCTACAGTAATCGTGTAAAGATACACAGTTACTGTTCACTTATGCATCAATATTTAATTAATTTCTCTCTCTTTCTATTTCATGTTGTTACTTGCTTCCTTCTTTTTCTTTTCTCTCCGTCTATGACTTTTCTCTTTCTCTTTTTCTTTTCTTTCTTTATTTCTTCTCCTTAATCTACAGTCCTTGCTCATCACCTGTTAGCCACCACCACCACTCCAATTGGTGGCTCTCCTTTGTTTCCTACCTATTATCTTCTCTCTCAACTGAAAACCTATAATAGAGTAGTTCATTTTCCTCTTTGGTGCTCTTCTATTTTCTGCTACCATGCCCACCAAGATTTAGAACTTTGCCAAAAGTGCGAGTGACTGGGTTTGCTGATTTTGGTGGATCAATTTTTCCGATTTATTGATTTTGGTGGTGGTTTGCTTAGTGGTATCTTGGCTTGAATTTGTTGAGATTTGGATGTAGGGGTTTTGGTGTAGGAAGAGAGGCTGTGATTTGTGTCTGTAGAGGCTGTGATTTGGGTTAAATTGTGTTTGTTTGGTGAGAAAACAAAGAAAGAAAAAGGACAGAAATAATAGTAAAAATAAAAATAAAGGAAGAATTAATATTATATTAAAAGAAAGTGTAAAATAGATGATCTGATGTTGGTATTTTTACAAAATAATTGTGTAAAATAAAAAAAGTAGGTTTTAAGGCCAAAATAGACGAAAATTTTTAAATGGACTGATGCGGTTGCTCTTAGGCATGTACAAAGAGGAATACAAAAATGGTCATTAGAGAAAAGATTCAAATTTGCCACAATTGCCCAACCTTCTTTGAAAAAAGAGCTTTTTTATTTTTTATTTTTATTATTATTATTATTATTATTTTTTATTTTTTTTTTGTAGTAGTAGTCAATATAATAATAATCTAATGGGTCTTTGTTTTTCATTTTAATTTTTAAAATTTTTTACAAATCCTCCACTAGGTTAGTTCTAGTCTTTTAGCTAGCTAGATTCAAAGCCCTACCCAACAAGCACTAGGCTGCTAGGCCAATAAGAAATGAATTCAACTAACATTGTAGACCATTCAAATGCTGAATCTACTACATTCTAGACCATATGCTTTCTAATATATTTAGTAACATCACTGGGGACTGATCTCATTTTCAATTCTCAAAAATTTTATCCAACTTGTGATTAAGCTATTTTTGTACATATTAATAAATCAAGACCTAATCAACTTGCGGTGTATATAGTACAAAATGATAAAGCTAGGTTTAACTTTACATGCAGTGTTTGTTTTGCAATAAAATTAGATCTCCTCCTCTTTTAAAAGGGGTCCAGCTGTTTCCTCCAACAATTTAGTATGGGGACCAATACATTAAATAGAAAGCACGCAAAGCAGATATGAACTAACACATCATCCTTCATTTCAAGGAAGGTTCCCCTTGAGGTTTTATAATTTGTGTACATCTTAAATTCCTATCTCTCTATCTCTTTCTATGTGTGTACGTGTGCGTCTCTTCAAATGACAATGCGGAGTCCATATCACTAACTAGCTTTCTGAGAAGTCCATTAGCCATATCATAATCAACTTTAGGTAAGCTATATTTCCTTGAAGTTATAGTTCGTGCATATGCATCCACGCATGGACAATGCATATATAGTGATGTTCCTAATAATTTAAAGGTCGATATGAATTGAAGCATATTCTTTGTTGATCTTTCTTTGCCTTTCGATTTTGATTTCTCAAACAATATAAACTATATTCTCCAATTTCTACTCATTTTTCTCGTACATTTCTTTCGAAGAGTCTACTTACTAACTAGAATCCAAAGGAGACCCTGATTCTTAAAGTAGCTTCTTTACACAACCCCTTCGCACTTGACCAGTTTAAAGTTTTGACTTTCTTTTTCCCATCTCTCCACCACAAGAAAATGAAAAAAGCGAAGATTTTCAGAGAATACTTTGAAAGTTTTTTAAGTCCAAGTGTACTTTGACCATGCAAACTTAGTGCACAAAGGTTATATGCAACTTGGGGTGGATAATTTTGTTTTGTTGGAGAATAATAGCATAGCCATTTGTAAGAGAAATTGAAGTTCTGACATCCCAGTTTGTTGAAAAAGCATCTCTTCAGCTTTATTGGCTAACACATTCTCAATAGGAACATGAGGTTTTAGCCTTAACAACTATCAAAAACCATTTTTTTACTTGTCAAACACCATTATTAAGATCTCATCAAGATGGCCAACCGTCAAAGTTTGACAGTGGAATGCGTAATCCTAAAAGCACAAACACCATTAGCTAGATACACTCATACACATTTGCTTAGCATGGAATTTCACTCACTCTCTCTCTCTCTCTCTCTCTCTCTATATATATATATATATATATTAATATATATTAAAAACCAAAGCTCATAGAAAATTCAATTAGACTTCAATTGGATTTTCAATTTTGGACTACATGTCCTATTATTAAGTGCAAAAATTGAAGAATCCAAATTTAATTAGATTCTAAATTGGATTTCAATTGAAGTCCAATTTTACGCCACGTTTCCATCTAATTTTTTAATATTTGCAATAAGCGAATTATTTGATGTAAAAATCGAAGAGTCTAAATCTAATTAAATTTTAAATCACACACACACACACATACACACACACACAGAGGTTAAGTTTAGAGAAAGTTCAATTAGAATTTGAAATTATAATTCAATTTTGTGCCACGTGTCTAAATTTATATGGGGACCACATCATAATTATCCACTTAAGTTTGTGTCATATGTTTACTTAGGTTTTTAAATCTTTGTGCCAAGTAAGTTAATGAGTGCAAAATACTAAGAATCTAATATTAATGAACTATAAAATAAAAATAATAAAAAAACCAATCACATATACTCAATAAAAATCACTACACAACCAAGATCACCATACGTTCTATTTTATTAAAAATTAGGTAAAAAAAAATGATCGTAAGTAGTATTAAATTTAGGTAAGAATTTTAACATGTAACTAATTACGTTTACTTAAAAAAAATTGATTAATTATTTATATTTTTATGATAAAATTGTGTTTAATTTTAAATGTATCTATACGAATGCATGTGTTACATGCTTTTTTTTTTTTTTAATAATTTGCCTAATTATTTATATTTTTATGATAAAAATTATATTTAATTTTAAATGCATCTATGTGTAATTTTAAATGCAGTTATGCATCTATGCATATATATATATATATATATATATATATATATATATATATATATATGAAAAATCATTACATATTTTAGAAATGTATGGTTTAAAAAATGTGTAAGCTAATATCATGTATAATTTGAACATCTTCTCAAAAAAATGAATAATTTGAACTGTATAATTGTGATTGTTTTTAATTATATCCATGCATATTCACGGGGTTACACACTAGTATATGCTAAAAATATAATAATAAAAAAAGCAACATTAGGGGATATATTTCTAATTTTATTACACATACCTTACAAATTAATATTTCGGCTTTAAACACAATACAATAAAATAAATTAGAAAGTTATTTATTACCGTATATGTAATTGATGTGGTATTGATTACATTCATTATCAGGTTAGTTTGTAATTCGTTTATTAGTATAATTGACCATATTTTAAGTATTTTCTAATTTCTAACAACTAATTGTGGGAGACAGAGACTAACATTTATCAGGTAGAGATCATGTTGAACAAAAAGTATGCCTATGGAAAAAGAATAGAGACATTTCTTTTAAGTCCTTTAGGACTTGTTGACCTGTCGCCTTTTAGGGGTTCGTTTCTAGATTTCATCCGTTTTCACCTTCAGGGAAACTTGTTGCAGCCATTCAACATTGATGAAATAATGATTAACCATTTTGAAAAAAAATGTTAAGAAAGACTAAACCAATTCATGTGAGTCATGACTGGAATAATTTCTACCAAGCAACAGGGAATATCCTCTATTGACAGCATTCATGGATAATTATGTTAATGACAAGGCCTTTGGGTCAAAAACTTCACAGTAAAGTAGGTCTAATTCAGTATGTAAGGATAACGATTCTTTGAGGGTAGCGATCATATACAGAAGAAAGTTTAATTTGATGGAGAAATATAAAATGAGAATGCGTGTACTTTCCATGAATAATCACTTCTTCCAAGAGTTACCACTTACAAACCTTAATTAAATAATAATACAAGAGTTACAAACTTAACTAATTAAACAGTATTGTGAAACAAATAATCTTATTGTGGGTGAAATAAAGTAGATGAGCGTACCATGTTATAGCTATAATTTGATCATTCCCATTTATTTACAATTTTGCACTACCCAAAAAAAAAAAGTCTATAGTCTCGTTTTAAAAATATGGGTATAGCTCCTACAAACACAAGTATGGTTCTATTTGAGCTATATTGATGTTTTCTATAGCGGCGTTTTGTTGATAGATCTGAAAGGGAGAAGTAGAGAACTCCTCTTTGTTTGGATTTTGATTTTTGATTTTCCATCTTTTTTTTAAAAAAATTATTTTGCAGAGGAATTTGACTAGATTTGAAGAGATAATATATCTCATTTTTTCCGATTGTTTAAAGAATACTATAGTTGAATAAATTTTCTATGCTTCCAATTTTTATTTTCAATAATTTATTGAATAAACTTTTATCACTTTGCTGTTTGCTCTTTCTAGAATCAATTTATATAATATCTTATTACTCTATTTATTCTCTTTTATATTCTTATAATTTGCTACTATTTCTTCTCTTTTTTATAATTATCCCATCTATTACTTTTTAGAGCATTCAAAACTACATATATTGAACCGAATATTATTCATTAAAATATTGGAAAAAGTTAATGGATATTATCCTACTTTTTCTCTCTCTCATTCTAATCCTTTTTTTTTTCCTCTCCTCCTCTCCCTCCAAATTTTCAAATATAGTATACAATCATTTGGTAACACCAAAAAAATCAACTTGGTTAATTATCAAGTCTATGAATTTAGTAGATGGAATTTTTAGTGGTCCTGCAATTGAGTGATTTGCAATCCTTTATGCAACACACGGAGTGATACACCATTAACTAGTTGTTCCTCACCAACCATTTAATATTTTGAATTATTAAGAAAATGACGTAGGAGTGGATATACTACATAGACTTTAAAATTTCATGCACCGGGTGGCGAACTTTAAGGGTTCTAGTTGAACATAATTAAATCAATGAACCAATCTTTCCCGTATCAAATCTTTTCAAAGAAAAGAATAAACCTCATTCAATTGGATGATAATTGATCAGATTTATTCATTCAAAAAAAGATAGTGCGCTCTTGTAAATTAAGGCAATGTAGAACTTGCACACCAATTAACATCTTATTAATTAAGGTCCTCATTTGAGTGAAACACCGAACATGTGGTATATATGGCACACTTGTGTCATGTGTGGAATCATCAAGTAGATAAAGAAGGAAATATTTACAAATTGTCTGTCTCACTTTAGATGTTTCATTTTATATATGGTTCATAAATTATAGCTTACCGTGTGTTTGATTTTTTTTTTTTTTTTTTTTTAATTTTGACTATTTTATAAGAAAATAAAAAATTATGCATGGCAAATTTTAATCAATAGAATATAAACTTATAAAGTGAAATACAAAAAATAGAACAAAAGATTTTTATTCGTTATATAAGCATGACAAACACTGTCATGTGTGAAAGCATCTAGTAGATAAAGAAGGAAACAATTTTTTTTTAAAGGAAAAGTAATTCCATGGAATTCTAAAACCAAAAGGATGCACAACATTCTGGACTCAGCCACAATATTAATTTATTAGATTTATTCATTGAAAAAGAAGTGCACCTTTCGTTTGTAAAGATAATAAAGTATTTTCAAACCCATTAACAGCCTAATCAAAGTTCTCACTACTCTTAGTTGAGTTTACACCACACATGTGTCACACGACATAGTTAAATGTGCAAATATCATATTGGCCAACACAGCATGTATCAATCAGCACGTACGCAAGCAACATATGAAAAAAAAAATAGAAAAAGAAAAATAAGACCATGCGCAATTCAAATCCCTGATAGTTTCTGAATTCAGCCATTATTTATGTAAAAGTTTACGAATTATGCAATAGTTTTTGCTTCTACAATCACTATTCGAATATCTCAAACCGAATATACTTAAATAAAGTGGACTAATAGTAAAAAAATGTCACTTCTGTGTGAGTTAATCGTAATTGGTCGAGTTAGAATGCTTTTGATTTTGAAACCTGAAACATCAGCCATAGCTTCTTGGAGGATTACAAATCCAAAGCTGAAAGCAAGTCCATGTTCGCTTCTTAAAAGAGAAAGAATCCCACGCTAAAACATGACCATATTCATTTTTAATTTTTATGCCACCAAATCTCTCCAAATAAAGAAACAAAGAAGTAATATATTATATATATAATCCTAGGTGTATACCACTATACCTAGCTATCAACCTATTACTTACCTAATGAATATAAACAACTAATCTATATATGTTTATATTGTTTTTATACATCTGTTATGCACATAGTCTTTCTGTAAAAAAATTTCATAATATAATATTTTGTTGCTACTAGTTTCACATGTATTGAATAAGAGTATGTTTGGATATCGTTCATTGCTGAAAACTGAAAACTAAAAACACTATAACAAAATAATTTTTAAATATGTAAATTGTACCATGTGACCCATTTTTAATGAAAATTTTGCTAAAAAAAAGGTTTGTGGGTCCCGTGAACAGTGCACAAAACCCATTGACAGACGCAAATGCGCAACACAAGCATTGAAAACGCTATCCAAACTCCACCTAGATATATTCTAGATTAAAAATTATATATAAGAGATGTATTCAAAAGATAAAAATAAATAAATATTTTATATTTTCAATTAAAGTTGTTAATGCAAGTCAAAAACAGACCTAAATTAAGTTACTAATACCACAAAATTATTAAAGAACGAAGATATATATATATATATATATATATATGTGTGTGTGTGGGGGGGGGGGGGTGGGGGGAGATGGGGAATTTTATTTATATATAAAAGAGCTTTTAGTACATGATAGCACTCTCTAAAAGTACCCAATTTCATTACATCTCATACAAAGTTATAGTACACAAAAGATGGGTATGTCTCAAATTCAACCACACTTCTCGACTGCTTTTTTCTCTTTTTTGCTAGGTCATTTGCTACTCTATTGGCCTCACGGTATACGTGTTGAGGATGAATGGTCTAATCTCAACAAGTTCCTGCAATCACAAACCAAAAGGACAATTTCTAATGCCAAAACATCTTCTGTTGTTAGCCAATGTAGTACAACTACTTGAGAATCAATTTCTAATTTGACATATTTAAAGCCTAATTCCCATGCCATAGCTAAGTCTAACCCATGCCTGACTGCTCCTAATTCAAATAAATATATTTGATTCCCTGGCCTCGTGTGGCGCTCGTTCTTATTTTAAGGGTTTTTTTTTAACTCATGCCAGATATGCTTTGGGGATTCGTTACTGTACCTCCACAGAAACATATCAAACATATATATATATATATATATATATATATATATATATATATATTTTTTTTTTTTTTTAATAATCTAATGAGTGCCAATTAAGGTTATCCGATTACGTTTTCATTTGCACACAATGACCTTCTGGATGATGTTTCCGATGATGCTTGTGCTCACCATGTTCCACAGGTGCCTACCTAGACATAGGAATAGTTTTCTACTATTCTTTTTTCAATTGATTTGGTTGAAATCGGCATCAAACTTCTATTAATTATGAAATGAGACTTCCTTTGTCAACATTATTGAAAACTTTTTTTTGTTGATTTCTGGCCAGGTTTAATTAGCCCTAGCTGATCAGTTCTGGATTTTCAGTAAGCGAGGTGCAAAGTTAACAATTATTGTTGCGGCCTGATGGATAAATTAAGAAATATAGCTAAGGGTGTGTTTGGATACCGTTTATTTTGCTGAAACTGAAAACTTATTACTGAAAGTATTTTAGATAAAGGTAAAAGTTAGTTGAAATAATACAACGGGTCCCATTAATAGTATCAAAAAGTGCAGTGGAGCCAATGAATAGTAGCAAAAATAAGCTGAATAGTAAAATAATTTTAATTTTCTATTCCAATCCAAATGCACACTAATAGTGATTAGAAAATGACCAAGAATATGTATAAACTATATCTGAGCCTCAAATTATTTCACAAATGGATCATCAAGAAAATGGAGTATTAATTAGAGGTATTCACGCTCGTAAGCTCTTTGAACAGAATTATAGAATCATTGTATCTTGACTAAAATTAAGTACAATAGAAAATAAAATGGTTACTGATGAAGTACAAATCGTCAATCTTGTAAGTTTGTCCAGATGGAGCTGGGTCCTCGTCACTATCTCTGCAAATGTGGAACAATGGCTCCCTTAAGATGGTCACCGGTGTGGTGCCTGCCACCACGCCTCCAATGCCAAAGTCAATATATAGAAGTTTTTAGAGAAAAATAAGAGAGGACTGAATATTAGAGTATCTATGAATACTTTTGGGTGAGTCTATGTACTTGATTTGTCTCTGATCAGAGTGTATATATACAACTTCATGGTTCCTAGCCGTTAGGGGCCTTAATTGTGGCTTTAGTGCCCTTTTTGTAATGCCTTAGGACTCATGAATATGGGTTTTGATGAGGTTCCAACGGTCTGCCAACTGTTTGGTAACTGTCCAAGGTATTGAATGCTCTTATTAATGGCTCTCTTGTGTTCGTCCGTGTCGTGACAAGGTGGACAAGTATATTTGATGAGATCGTCCAAGGAAGTTGAATTCATCAGTCCCATCAGCTGCCCCCCAGGTTCTATGGTCGTTGTGACGTGTCATGACAACCATCAGAAGATGAAAGGTTTTCTAATTGGACATGGCTCTTGGGATTTCGCTCCACATTTAATGTGTGGTGGCGGCGCCACAAGCATCGTGGCCATGTGGCGGGTTCTGACAAGTGGAGTTTAATGCTCCAATTGTGTGACTCTTAGGTTTCCCATTGAATTTCAGTTTTTTGTGCCATGGTTTTTAAACTTCCATTCTTTTCACTTCCCCTTCACTTTTCCCAATCTCTCAATCATTGTTCTGTGTTTCTTCTTCTCCACTTTGCTCTTGCGATTTTCTTTGAACCTCTACATTCTTGTGGCTAAGCTGTGGTTGCTTCTTTTAAGGTATGTTTCTCTTTTCCTTTTCCTTTTCCTTTGCTTTTCTATGGCATAGACAAATAGTGCTTAATTTATGATTTTTGCTTCTGTTGTTGTTGTTGTCGTTTTTTTTTTTTTTTGTGTTGGGGCTTTTAGGATTATTTTCCTTTTTCCCCTGTTCTCGGTTTTTCCATGGTTAGTAGCTCTGAGGTTAGGATAGCTTGCCCTTCAATTTCCTTTCTTTTTTCTTGTTTGGGGCCTTCCTTAGGTGTTTCCCGCAGCTTTGTCCCTTTAGTTGGAGGGTTTGTCTTTGAAGGTAGTAGCTTAAGCGTTGCGTTGGCTGATTTGCTTCCCTTGCTCAGTCAATCACTTGATTGATTCGGGGGTTTAGTGAGTGGGCAGGGAACGATGTCTGAGGTGAGTTC
This sequence comes from Quercus tomentella, assembly GCA_028535165.1. Taxonomy (NCBI): domain Eukaryota; kingdom Viridiplantae; phylum Streptophyta; class Magnoliopsida; order Fagales; family Fagaceae; genus Quercus; species Quercus tomentella. Next base: position 29,372,357 of record JAPQVY010000155.1, read on the forward strand.
GAGTGAGCTTTAAACTGGGTTGTCATCTAGTGACGATCCTATGGGGGGGGGGGGGGGACACTGCCATCTTCGTCCCTCAAGAGGTTAGGGCTTTCCATGCCCTTGGGGAGGCATGTGGTTTGGACGGTGAGACACTTTCTAGATTTAGAGATAGATTCCAATTCCCTGATAAGGTTAGGGTTCGTCTTCCTCGTGAGGAGGAACGAGCCTGCCACTTCTCGCCTAGGGAAGTATGCTTCTACAAAGTTGCTTTCCTGAGTGGGCTTAGATTTCCCGTCTACCCATTTATTATGGAGCTTCTAGGACATTTTGGTATTGCTCCTGGGCAACTTATGCCCAATTTGTGGAGGATAGTGGTCAGTGTTTGGGTTTATGCCCTAAAATCCAATTTATTGGCAGGACATAAATAATTAAATTGTTTAATTATATGAGACTATTTATTAATGAACTAATGGGACATTATCTTAGTCCATGAGATGCATAGTATGTGATTTATGTGAAAAGTCACAGAAGATATAAATCACAAGTTCTTTGTAAACTCAGAATTTTAGTTCGTAGTCGGTGATGAAATTGGGCATTTCATCTGCGAAGACTATAACATATTAACTACGATGATTTGTCTTGATCATGGAAGTGGAGACTTCTAGTTGGTATGTTGATATGTTTTAAGAGTTAAGATATATTGAACTGGACCGCTTTGAGATTTATTATTCTCGTAAAGACTGTCAAGTGAATAATAAATCTCACGAGTTCTATTTACATCAACTCTAAATCCTGAGAGAATAATGGACCTGATCATGAGATGTAGGTTGCTTTGATATATCAGGAGTGAGATCTATAAGTTACGGTCAAAACCTCAGTATGTTGGGTAGCCGCATTTAATGTTGATGGAACATATATTCTCAAAATGGAATTCATAGTCTCTTAACGGAGATATAAAATATTCCCTTGAGATAAATTTAACGGGTTTGGTTATTCAAAGTGTTGGGTCCAACCACTTTAGTAAAGAGTTACTAAAGTATATATATTTATGAAATTGGATTTCATAAATATATATTGAATAACATAAAGGATTAAACCGGGTACTCAAGAATTAAGATGTAGTAATCTTCAAAGTGGCAGTCAATATTCATGACTTTGTATTACTACGAATATTTTAATGAAGGGGTTGCATGTACAATAAAGTCTTGGGATATAATTTATAGATAAGGCCTAGAGTGCAACTATATTTATATAGTGGTATTAAATATAGTTAATGGTAACTTTGGACTTGTCAAGAGTTGACAGAAAAGCCCAAGGCCCATTGGAGCTAATGTCTTATTGGTCCCTTTTGGTCCCACTCCAAGCCACACACTAAAGCCCAATTGGGAAGACCCAAAAGGCTAGCCCAATTAGATAATCAGTTATATATATAAGGAGAGAAACATACAGATTTTCATAAGGCTTTTTCATAAGACTTTTCATTAAGTCTTTTCATGAGAGTTCTCATAAGGAATGAAATGTTTTTATGTGAGTGTTGGACACTCTTTATTCTCTCCTTAGAAACTGATTAAGAGACCACACATCTTGGGCATCAAGTAGAATTGGAGTGAAGATTAAAAGTCTTCCCAAGAACTTCTGATATTTGGTTTTGAATTTCACCGCACCAAGGTACGCATTCTTGTTTTCTAATTCTGAAACTTACATAGCACATGTTATCATTTTCTAATGAAGTAGATCCGTTTAATTTTCCGCTACGCACATGTATGTTTTCCATCAGTCAGCTGTATGGAGATATGGTTGGCTGCTACGAATGGAGACATGATTAGGGTGGACGAGCTCCTTTACCTGTACTATTTGAAGGGGTCTAAGGAGCATGGGTATTACGAACTGGTGCCGTGGGAGAAGACGACTAGGATCGTCCAGGATCTACCTTCGTCATTTAGATATTAGAAGTCCCGGTTCTTTTTTGTGTTCGAGGATGACTGGGAGACTCCCTCTGATGAGGTTTGGGGTGATTTCCCTAGGTTGCTCCGTCGGTGGGGAAGCTCGAACTTAGGTGCGTCGTTATTTCTTCTAGTTTTTTAACCCTCATTCTTTTTGTGCTCATTTTGTCGTCACTAACTCTTCTGTCCATTGTCTTTTGAAGATTTTGACGATCTGGTTGACCCGTGGACTCTAGCCTTTTACTGCCTTGGTCCAGAGCCATCTGTTTTTGTCCTTCGAAATATTGAGATTGAGGAAAACAAAAAGAATAAGTGTTAAGTTCGTCCATGCTGCTCCTTTCCTCTTCCTTCATTTTTTTTATTTTTTATTTTTTTATTTTTTTAACAAGTGTTTTCTTTGTGCAGGAATGACGACTAAGTTTAACCAAGACATGTACGCGAAAATGAGATCGAAGAAGAACGAGCCACTGTCTAATCTCGGGAAGAGGACAGTACGCGTCGTAGGGAAGGGGCCCCCCGTCACTCTAGTTGTCCTTGGTACTGAGACGATGAAGACAACTTCTTCGGCCACTTCAGTTGAGGAGATCACTACTCCCATCCCGAAGAAACCACGCTTGGCTGACAAAGGAAAGGAGAAGGTTGACTCCCGTCCGTCCAGTGTTTGGGACGATGCTGGGCTGGCGGTGGAAAGGGCAAATGAGGTCGTCACTGTTGAGGACTTGAAGGTTTTCTCTGGTATGCCTTCCAATGAGATTGTGACTTGTCATGTCCATAAACTCGTTCAGGTAATGTACTTGTGCAATTTCAGCCCTTTCTTTCTCCTTTTTTTTTTTTTTTTTCATCCTAAAGGTTTCAATTTTCTTTTCAGGTGCCGGGCCTTTTATTGCCTTGGTCCAGAGCCATCTACTTTTGTCCTTCAAAATATTGAGATTGAGGAAGAAAAAAGAGTAAGTGTTAAGTTCGTCCATGCTGCTCCTTTCCTCTTCCTTCCCTTTTTTTTTTTATTTTTTTATTTTTTTTTTATTTTTTAACTAGTGTTTTCTTTGTGCAGGAATGACGACAAAGTTTAACCAAGACATGTACACGAAAATGAGATCGAAGAAGAACGAGCCATTATCCAATCTCGGGAAGAGGACAGTGCGCGTTGTAGGGAAGGGGCCCCCCGTCACTCCAGTTGTCCCCGGTACTGAGACGACGAAGACAGCTTCTTCGGCCACTTCGGTTGAGGAGATCACTACTCCCATCCTGAAGAAACCACGCTTGGCCAACAAAGGAAAGGAGAAGGCTGATTCTTGTCCATCCAGTGTTTGGGACAATGCTGGGCTGGCGGTGGAAAAGGCAAATGAGGTTGTCACTACTGAGGACTTGAAGGTTTTCTCTGGTATGCCTTCCAACAAGATTGTGACTCGTCATGTCCACAAACTCGTTCAGGTAATGTGCTTGTGCAAGTTCAGCCCTTTCTTTCTCCTCTTTTTTTTCTTTTCTTATCATCCTGAAGGTTTCAATTTTCTTTTCAAGTGCTGGGGGAGAGTCTTCATATCACCTCAGAGTACCTCACTCAGGAAGCAAAGGTTGCGTCTGTGATGTCCAGGATGGAGGCTCTGGAGGCGGAGAACTCCAAACTAAAGAAAGACCTAATTGTCGCCATGGACGAGGCCAACACCATCAAGGAAAAGGCCAAGACCTTGAGTGACAGCCTCAGAGTCGAGTGGCAGCTAACTCTTGACAAGGACGAGTAACTTCTAGCTGCCAAGGAGAAACTCAAGACCATTGCTGTGAAAGCCGTTGAGGCTTTCCAGCAGACTAAAGAGTACAACACAGTGCTCTTCAGTTGGTATTACAAAGGTTTTGAGCTTCTGAGGAGGTACTTCGTCAAGCACCCTATAGGAGTGGATCTGGAGAACCTCGATCTTGAGGAAGTAGACAAGGAAATGGATGCTAACGAGGCCTCCTAGTCCACGGCCCCTGAAGGTGATGCTCCTGAGAGTGCTCCTTTGCCTCCAGTAGATGGTGACCCAACTCCAGATGCCTGAACCTGTTACTTGTCTTTTTTCTTTTTGTTTTCTGTTTTGGGTGCCCGGTGTATCTTAGGCCTTTTTTAAATTCTAATTCTAGAACAATACCTTTATTCTAATTTAAGAACAATGTTTTTAGCCCAGCGTTTATGGGCTTTTAATTTTAATGTTGAAACAATGATGGCTACCTGTTGTTTTTGGGCCTTTAATTATATTCGTGATTACATACTTACTTGCTTGTATTCTTGTCTTTGCATGATCCCCGCTTGCTTCGTCCACTTAGTTGCTTCGTCTGCATTGCTACCTTGTACTTAGTTAAATTTTCTGTTGTGACTTGCCCTTTTGAAGGGGAATTGACCCGTTAGTAACTTGCACCCGTCTAGGCGGAGTCTTTGTTAGCCAAAATTTCTTTTTTGTGACTTACATCCGTGTAAGGGATTTTGTCGTTTTTATGGCTTCGTCAGTAACTTACATCCGTCTAGGCGGAATCTTGTTACTTAGTCGTTTTTTATGACTTACACCCATTTAAGGGATCTTGTTGTTTTTGGCTTCGTCAGTAACTTACATCCGTCTAGGCAGAATCTTGTTACTTAGCCATTTTTTGTGACTTACACCCATTTAAGGGATCTTGTCATTTTTGACTTTGTCAGTAACTTACATCCATCTAGGCAGAATCTTGTTACTTAACCATTTTTTTGGCTTTTAAGCTGCTAGGTTTGCTTGTATTAAGTCATTGGCTGAATAGTTCTTTTATTGCTTTCAAAAATGAATACAATTGTCTGTTACATCTATTGGTGGTACTTCTTCAAGTGCTCAATGTTCCATGGTCGTGGAAGTCTTTGCCCGTCTAAGGTCTCCAGGTAGGGCTGTCCAACGGGCCAGAGACCCGATCAAACCGACCGAATCCGACCGAACTGAAGCCCAACGGGTGGATCCAAATGGCCTGGTCGGTCGGATACGGGTCTACTTTATTTGAAAACCGAAATTTCGGTTCGGGTGGCAGGTTGAAGAATCAGACACCCGTATAAACCGACCACCCGAAGTGCATTTGAAATGTTTTTAAAATTTCTCTCCCTCCATGTGTCTTCCTCTCATTGGTAGAGAATCTACCACCTTATCTTCCAAAAATTATATTTTTTTCAGCCCTCACCGATTTTAAGGCAAAGTGATAAGGTTTAAAAATTTTCCCAACACATGTCTTTCTCTCATTGGTAGAAAATCTACCACCTATCTTCAAAAATTATTTTTTTTTTCATCTCATTAGTTTTTAGGCAGGTTGTATACAGCTGGCTTGCACGTAAAATAAAAACATCAACTCAAACTAAAAATAAAAAAATCCGGATCTCTCACCTCCTATCTTTAGTTCCACTTTTCACTTCTCACTTTTCAAGCTCTCTCCAGTGTGGAGAGTCTCTTTCTCCAGCTGCGCCTTCATCATCGTGTCTCTACCTCACTATCTTTACACCGTGTCTCTACCTCTATTGTCTTACTGACGGAGTACCAACGCCTTATGGCAACACAACGAAGCTCCTAAGAAGAGACTAGTGGTGGTCTTCCTTATAGTTGATTGCTGGCACGGCTTTAGCAGTTTCCTTTTTCATTTTGCTGGCATGGGGATATTTTTTAGGTGGGTTGTATTGTTTTTGAAAATGGGCCTTTCCTTGTAAACTTTTTCTATGTAAACTCTTTTTCTCTTTTAATAATATTCCTATCTTTTATCTAAAAAAAAAAATTTATAGTTATTGATTTGATTTGTTTAGTCATAGATTTGAGTTATCAATTCACTTAGCAAACTCAAAACATTAACTAAAAAAATTAAAACCCAAACTTAAAATAAATCATTTGTTTGATATATTTTATTGATAATTTGTTTTATTTATTTTGTTACCTTATCTGTATTTCAGACCCGCCAAACCGACGGTTCCAACCCGCCCAACCGATGACCCGAAACGTCGGGTCCGACCCGTATGTTTGGTCGAGTACGGGTTTAATTTTTAGTCACCCGACTCCAACGGGTCGAGTACGAGTCAGCTCCAAACCCGATCCGACTCGACCCGTGGACAGCCCTATCTCCAGGTGATAGCTGCCTTGTTTGGAGTAATGGACAACCCAGTAGAGACCTTCCCAGTTTGGGCCGAGCTTCCCTTGGGCAGGGTCTTTGGTTGCCAGGGTGACTTTACGTAGGACAAGGTCCCCTATGTCAAGTCTTCTGAGCTTCACTCTCTTGTTGTAGTACTCGGCCATCTTTTGCTGGTACCTTGTCATCTTGTTAGAAATTCCATCTCTGACCTCGTCCAAGCAATCCAGGTTGACTTTCAGTTGATCGTCATTGCTTTCCTCATGGAACATCTCTCATCTGATGCTGGTTATTCCCATATCGACTAGGATTTCTGCCTCAGTGCCGTAAGTGAGTTTGAAGGGAGTTTTTCCTGTTGAAGTTCTTGTTGTAGTCCTGTAAGCCCACAAGACATTGGGCAATTCCTCGAGCCAGGCTCCCTTAGCATCGTCCAACCTGGCTTTGATGATCTTGAGTAGTGTTCGATTAGTCACCTCCGTCTGTTCGTTTACTTGTGGATGTCTTGGGGATGAGAACTAGTTCTTAATCCCTAGACTTGAACAAAAATCCCTGAAGCCTTGACTGTCAAACTGCTGTCCATTATCTGATATGATCATCCGTGGAATCTCGAACCTACAAATTATGTTCTTCCATACGAAGCTCTTGATTTTTGCTTCGGTGATGGTTGATAATGCCTTCACTTCAACTTATTTTATGAAGTAATCGATAGCGACTAGTAAAAACTTTACCTGTCCCTTACCTCGGGGTAGTGGGCCGATGATGTCAATTCCCCATTGTGCAAATGGCCAAGGGGAGGCTATCGTCGTCAATCTCTCGACTGGAAGGCGTTGGACATTCCCAAACCTTTGGCATTTGTCACACTTCTTTACAAACTCCCTTACGTCTACCTGTATAGTAGGCCAAAAGTAACATGTTCTGATAACTTTGCTTACCAAGGACCTGGGGCCTGCATGGTCTTCGCAAACCCCTTCATGGATCTCTTCTAGGATATACTTGGCTTCCTCTTCGTCAACGCACTTCAAGAAGGGCATGGAAAAGCCTCTCTTGTACAGGGTGTCATTCAGGATTGTGAATCTGGCTGCTCTCTTCCTGACCTTCTTGGCCTCCTCGACGTCCTGTGGAAGGTGTCCATCTTGGAGGAAGGATATGATCGGGGTCATCCAGCTACTTGTGCCCTGGATCGCAAATGTAGAGACTTCTTCAATGCTGGGGTGTTTTTGGACTTCCATCTCTAAGCCCGTGCTCGTTGATCTTTTTTCTGACGACGCTAGCTTCACGATCTCGTCTGCTATCATGTTCTGACTTCTGGGGATCTGCACGAATTCCACCTTATCAAACTCCTGTGTTAAGTGCTTCGTCAGCTTGAGGTATTTTTGCATTCTCTCCTCTTTTGCTTCATATTCCTCCTTTATCTGCCCTATTACCAGCTTAGACTCACTCTAGAGGAGTAAGTTTTTGGCTCTTAGTGCTTTTCCGACCCTTAGCCCCGTTAATATTCCTTCGTACTCGGCTTCATTATTGGTGGCCGGGAATTTTAGCTGAACCCCATATTTAAGTATTTCCCCTTCTAGGGTGATGATGACAACCCCTACTCCTCCCCTCTTTTGGGCTGACGAACGTTAAGGAGGTTGTCCTCATTTGGGATGGTGAACTTGGCGATGAAGTCCGCTAATGTCTGCGCTTTAATAGCCGTCTTGGGGTGGTACTCAATGTCGAACTGGCTAAGCTTGATGGCCCATTGGACCATTCTCCCTGTTGCCTCGAGCTTATTCATGGACTTCTTAATTGGTTGGTCCATCATTACCAAGATGGGGTTCGCCTGAAAATAGGGTCCTAGCTTACGTGAAGCTACTATTAATGCGAATGCAATCTTCTCAATCCTTGGGTACTTGGCTTCTGCCCCTTGGAAAGCTTGGCTAACATAGTAGACCAGGAGTTGTTTCCTGTCCTCTTCTCGAACCAAGGTTGCATTCACGGCTGTGGCTGATACTGCCAGATACAAATACAAGTTTTCTTCCTTCTTGAACGGACTTAGGAGGGGTGGATTGCTTAGGTAACACTAGAGTTCTTGAAAAGCTGTTTCACACTCGTCAGTCCAAGCAAAAGCTGTCTTCAGTGTCTTGAAAAAGGGTAAGCATTTGTCCGTCACTTTAGAGACGAACATGTTAAGTTCTGCTATCCTTCCTGTGAGCTTTTAGACTTCCTTGATGGTCCTTGGTGACGTCATATCGAGTATGACTCGTACCTTCTTTGAATTTGCTTCCATCCCCCTTTGGGACACCATGAACCCCAAGAACTTCCCCGAGGCTACTCCAAATGCACACTTACTGGAGTTCAACTTCATTTGGTACTGTCTGAGTGTGGCAAACATTTCTTTGAGGTCGTCCAGATAAGCAAGCTCTTCCTTACTCTTGACAAGCATGTCATCCACATATACCTCCATATTTCTCCCAATCTGCATGCTGAACATTTTATTCACTAACCTCTGGTAGGTTGCTTCTGCATTCTTCAGTCCGAAGGGCATTACCCTATAGCAATAGAGCCCTTGGCTCGTGATGAAAGCGATTTTCTCCTGGTCTTCGTCAGCCATCTTTATCTGATTGTATCCCGAGAATGCATCCATGAACGTCAGTAGTTTATGCCCTATCGTGGAATCCACTAACTGGTCTATCCTTGGCAGAGGGAAACAATCTTTTGGGCAAGCTTTGTTCAGATCCGTGAAATCTATGCACATTCTCCATTTTCCATTTGCTTTCTTCACTAGGACGACGTTGGCGAGCCAATCTAGGTAGTAGACTTTCTGAATAAAGCTTGCTGACAACAGCTTGTTAACCTCGTCTGTAATTGCTTGATTCCGTTCTGGAGCGAAGACTTGTCGTCTCTGCTGGACGGGCTTCTTCTCGGGGTCCACATTCAGCCTGTGTTGGATAACCTTTGGGGATATACCCAGCATGTCCTCGTGACTCCATGCGAAGTTGTCCAGGTTCTCTTTAAGGAACTAGATGAGTCTCGTCCTCATCTCTGGGCTCAATGTCGTCCTTATTCTGGTCGTCCTTACTATTTCTCCTTCAACCAGGTCCACTGTCTCCAGGGCTTCCACTTTATCTTCTTCCTTCTCCTCGATCATCCACGTATGGTTTTCTTTTGCAACTAACACGGCCTGGTAGCATTCCCTAGCTAGTACCTGATCTCCTTTTACCTCGCTCACACCGTTTTCTGTCGGGAATTTTACCTTCAAGCAATAGGTGGACGTGGCCGCTTTCCAACGGTTGAGTGTAGGCCTCCCAATGATCACATTGTACGATGAGGGACAGTCTACCATGAAGAAGTCCAATTGACAAGTTAGCTGCCTCGGGTAAGTCCCCACTATGACCGTCAGTGTCACTATGCCTTTGGGATACACCCTGTCTCCACTAAAGCTGACAATGGGGGAGTCAAATAGGCGCAACCTTCTTGGATCTAGCTTCAGCTGCTGAAAAGCAAAGAGGTAGATGATGTCTGCGGAGCTACCATTATCCATGAGGATTCTTCGGGTGTTAAACCCTTCTATTGTTAACATTATGACCAAGGGGTCATCATGAGGCTGCTTCACCCCTCCAGCATCTTCTTCAGAGAAAAACATGTCCCTGTCTGTTCGTCTCTGTTTCATTGGGGGCATCTTGTGGACGTTGTTCACTTGCCTCTAATATGACTTCTTGAGGGGCTTGAACGACCCTCCTGTGGATGGCCCGCCTGTGATCGTCTTTATCTCCCCGATCACGCTTGGCGAACGTTGGGGCGTACGGTCCTCGTCCCTTGGTGAGGCTTCACGCTTGTCCTTGTCATCATCTCTGGACCTACTATGCTCCCTCTTCTTCACAAATCTCTGTAGTTTCCCTTTTCGTATGAGCTCCTTTATCTGCTCCTTCAAGTCTCTGCAATCCTCTGTAATGGCCATGATCCTTGTGGAAACGACAATACTTCTTCTTATCACGCACGTTAAGCGATGAATTAATGACCTAGGCCATTTGAGATAGTACTCGTCTTTAATCTGTGTCAAAATTTTATCAATAGGCATAACTAAAGGAGTGAATTTTACAGTTCGAGGAGCTTATTCGTCCTTCCTTTTACCCTCATCGTTTGTCTGACGATCTTGACATTCCCTTTTCCATCCTCTACGGTCGTCCTCCTTCCTTCCTTTTTCACCGGTCTTTTCCTCATCCTTTATCGCGGCTAAAGCGTCTTCTGCGTTCATGTACTGCTGTGCCTTCAGGAGCATTTTCGCCATCGTCTTAGGAGGATTCTTCACGAGTGAGACCACGAACTCTCTTGACTTCAATCCAGCTTTAAAGGTAGTTAACTGTACCTTGTCATCAGCTTCATCTACCTCTAAGGTTTCTTGAGTGAAGCGTTTCACATACGACCTCAGGGTCTCTTTCTCCCTTTGTCTGATGGTGAGTAGGTGGTCTGCTGGTCTCTTCGGGCGTTGCCCTCCAACAAAGTGTCGCAAGAACACATTGCCTAACTGCTTGAAGCTGTCAATGGACGATGTTGGTAGCTTCGTGAACCACTCCCTTACAGCTCTTTTGAGAGTGGTGGGGAAAGAACTACATAGTATTTCGTTAGGAGGCTGTTGAAGGCCTAATGTTTTCTTGAAGGTGTTGAGGTGGTCTAGGGGGTCCTTGAGGTAGTCAAATTGTTCTAGCTGAGGCAAGCAAAATTTCAACGGCACTGGGCATTCCAGGACTACTGCTATAAAAGGCGAATCTGTCGTCCTGACCATCCTATCCAGGCTTCGATCTGTCTTCCCTTTAATGGCATTCCTTAGCTCGTCCATTTCCTTTCTCATCTCCCGGAGAAGATCTGAGTTTAGTTCATCTGGAGTGGCCGGCCTTCCTGATTGATCCTGGACCGGTTCTCCTCTTGTTGGAGTTGTAGCCTCTGTTGAGGTCTAAAAAGGATCATAGTAAGAGAGGCCCAAAAGAGTGAGTCAGGCCCAAAAGGAAAAGAACAAGCTAAGTCCAAGAAGCAGGTGCAAGGGAACCACGAGGGAATAAAGAGGCCCAGGGGACTCGAAGCCCAAACGAAGAAACATCAAAAAAAAAAACTCACGGCAAGAGGCTAAGTAGCCAGGATCCTCAGCAATCATCAAGGGGCGCGAATCCTTCCAGGCGCATAGTCAAAGAAGATTAAGACAGTTCGAAAGAAAAAGGACGGAAAAGAAAATAAGAAACAGAGCAAAGAAACACAAGCGCCAAAAGACCCAGCGACTCTCATGACACAAGCAGGAAGCGTCTCGGGGAACCAGAACAGAGAAATACGAAAAAAGAGAATGGCATCGAGTGACTTTCAATTTGGCAGAATGGGATTCCGCCCAGATGGGAAAAAAAGGGCAAACAGGGAATTGACAAATGGTGAGACCGAGAAGGACATACCTCAGCACATCCCGAAGAAGGTAACCAACCAGGGACTTTCAAAGGGATCAAAGCTGAAAGAAGGAAAGAATGAGAAAAACGGAAAAAGAACCTGCCGAGTGAAAGGCACGGAACAGGCTCTGTTCGCAAGAAGACAAAATAGGGGAATCGATGGTTCCCCTGGAAGGCCAGAAATTCATTATAAAAAGGAGGAGTAGGTTACAAAGACGGAGCAGCGAAAAAGGGAGGAAAAAAAAGAGATTTTCTAGAGAAAAGGACTATCAGTAAATTTGTGAGGAAGAGAAAGAAAACACTAAGGGAAAAGTGAATATTGCTTCCCGGTATCCTGTAAAAGGCCACTATTGCACATACTCTGATTCAAAGAGAATCAAACTTTGCAAGTTTTGAAGGCTGAAATAGCAACTCAAGACTGTAATTTTTGAGCTCGATTGAACCTTGTATCACGTCCTAGTGAGCTTTCTGTAACTTAACAAAGAACATATTAATGAAATATGTTTCAGTATTCTCAGGATCCCTTCAGCATTAATTTTGTGCCTCTTTGTTAATTCTTCTTTTGAATTTACCTTGTTGTTTTTGGCATGTCTTTCAATACGAATATCCTTGCTTGTCATCTTACTTGTATTGTAGGAAGCATCCCATGTACATTACTTGACTCTTAAACAGCCTTTTAGCTGCGGTGAGTCAAGGCCCGGTTCACCAAACCTTCTTGTTTAGGCCCGGGATCCTTGGGCCTGAGTGTCACAAAAAAAGCGACTCTCATAGCCTCATCTCTTGATTCTGTCTAGTGAGCTCTTCTATGCTAGCTGCAAGTGCCTGGACTTGCAGGGCTAATGCTGCAGGATCCTGGTTGGACTCCATCTGAATTTAGGAATTGATTGGAAATATGCTTTCGAACCTAAGTGCGAAAGTGTCGTTCCCACAGATGGCGCCAAACTGATGAAGTGCAAATCGTCAATCTTGTAAGTTCGTCCAAATGGAGTTGGGTCCTCGTCACTGTCTCTGCAAATGTGGAACAATGGCTCCCTTAAGATAGTCATCGATGTGGTGCCTACCACCACGCCTCCGATGCCAAAGTCAGTATATAGAAGTTTTTAGAGAAAAATAAGAGAAGACTGAATATCAGAGTATTTGTGAATACTTTTGGGTGAGTCTATGTACCTGGTTTGTCTCTGATCAGAGTGTATATATACAGCTTCATGGTTCCTAACCGTTGGGGGCCTTAATTGTGGCTTTAGTGCCCTTTTTGTAATGCCTTAGGGCTCATGAATATGGGTTTTGATGAGGTTCCAACGGTCTGCCAACTGTTTGGTAACTGTCCAAGGTATTGAATGCTCTTATTAATGGTTCTCTTGTGTTTGTCCGTGTTGTGACAAGGTGGACGAGTATATTTGATGAGATTGTCCAAGGAAGTTGAATTCGTCAGTCCCATCAGTTACATGAAACAATATAAATTCACAACAATTTCATAAAATTTTTAAAGTAGTCTACCAACATATGGACTATTAAAAAAATTAATTGTAAACTATGATAGGGTTCATGTGTGAAGTGATGGGTTGATTTAAAAATGTTAAGAATTTTTATTGTGTCTCTAATTTTATTACAAAAATTATCATTTTTAATTAGTTTTTTTATTGGAAAAGAATAAATGAGGGTTTTTTACTTTTATTTTTGAAATAAAAAATCTGTACATGTTCTAAAAGAGATATACAATACGATTTCATTTGATAATGGGTTTGGTTCCAAGGCTAGGGTTAACTTGGCAGTGATTTTTTGGAGACCATGAAGTTCTACGTTGAATCTGATGTACTGGTTAACCCCACACAACACGCTTATAGACCCACATATTATAAGATGGACACTCCACGAACCAATCTCATGAAATAACTTTTCAATCTCCAGTCACTGAATTCCTCGATTTTTTTTTTTACTTCTTTTATTTTGTTTGTATCAGTGTCCTGTAGTTCTGATCTTTGAGATTGTTCAATAGCCCTTGAACGATCAAAGTCTTTTTGTTATTTTAAACTATATTCCAGCACTGTTTTGATCAGCTTAGGTTTTGGATTTTCAGTGGACCCACTTTTGAAAAATACATCTCGCACCATCGAGTGGACCCAATTTATATAGCTTGAATGGCTACCATCCTCGTTTGGACTATCCTGTGGCATTTTTATTTTGTCCTATGATTTCTCAATGACAATTATGCCCTGCCCTCATCGGCACTTGATTAAGACAAGCTAAGCAAGGATGGGTTTTTGTGTGAACACAGACTTTGATTGCATCTAGTATCCAGTTGCACTAGACTCATTCAGATGATGACACACAACTAACAATATACACACATCATTTGGATGGCTCTAGTACAACTGAGTATTAGACCCAATCCCTACCCTAAAAGCACATTTTGCCACACATACTTGGTCATAACTTGCACATTTATTAATGTGTGATTGGATTATATCACTTATACATGGGACTACCATTAATACTTATAAAAATTAATTCAATCACCACTTAAAATGTGTATAAGTTGTGGCAAGGTATGTGTCTCTAAACTTTTTGGGCGATGATATGTTGGTGATTTACAAGATTTGTTAGGTGTAATTATTAGGTGTTCTTAGAGTATCATGACACTGAGTATTAGACCCAATCCCTACCCTAAAAGCACATTTTGCCACACATACTTGGTCATAACTTGCACATTTATTAATGTGTGATTGGATTATATCACTTATACATGGGACTACCATTAATACTTATAAAAATTAATTCAATCACCACTTAACATGTGTATAAGTTGTGGCAAGCTATGTGTCTCTAGACATTTTGGGCGATGATATGTTGGTAATTTACAAGATTTGTTAGGTGTAATTATTAGGTGTTCTTAGAGTATCATGACATATTGCTTTATCTTCTAGCAATCATGATACATTTCATTAATTATATTTTAAGGGTTTTACTAACGTGTGCCCTTATGGCATAAATTAGTAAACAATTTTAGGAAACCTTTTATGGAAAAATGAAAAAGTAATTAACTGTTTTAAAGTCCACTAGCCAAATACTAAGTGTTGATTCAGACCCCCTCCCCCCAATTTTAATTACAGCTTAATTAAGTTTAGGCTAAACATAATTAAAGCAGATTTTATGTACTTAGCCAATTAATCAACCAAATTAAGCACTCAACAATTGCATGGATAACATAATTGAACTATGCAAACAAGTAAATGCAATAAGTAAAGAGGATGTAAACCAAAAATAATACCGTATGTGTTGTCAAAGATGAAATGGAGAACTCGGCGGAAAAACCTCTCCAAGAGCCGACAAGCCAAAATGATCCACTAAGAGGATGAGTTGGAGTACAAGGATAACAAGAAGACCCTACAAGATCCACTACACTTAAGCCCTCCAAACTTTAGTTATCAACGGACTTCTCGAAGTCTTTTATTATCTAACTTTTTAGATCTTGCAACATAGACCGATTGCACCGCCAAGCCTTACCGGTTAAATTTGGCTAAGCTCCAATGCTTCCCAACAAACCAAGACAATCTTAACACTCAGTTGATGTGTAGGTTGTGTTTGGTTTAATTTCCTCTCAAGATAAAATAATGGGAGAAGGAAGAGATCGAGTAGAGAAAAACTATGGGAATTGGGTAGGAATTTGTAGGCTCAAATTCACTAGCTCTCCAATGGTGTTTTTAGGGTTTTCTCTTTAAAATTCTCCTTATAATTTCCTGAGAATTAGGATATATATAGTGTAAGAAAATAGAGGGACTGTTGCTTCTAGAAAATGAGTTGTTAGTGTAACTCACGGGTAGGCACACTTGCGAGTCACTTAATTATGCTCCAACAAACTTTTGAACTTTTTCTTATGTGCTTCTCATATGTTAACTCGCATGTAATTTAGTCCTGAGTCACTTGTGAGTCAATCCTGAGTTTTACTGAATGTGTAATTCTTTACGAACTATAAACCGACCCAAACACATTGAAGCCCCACAACATATAAGGAAATAAATGCATTGAATTAAAAAAATTTGGTATGGAATAAATCCAACAATAAAAAACTCTATAAAAAATCACAACTTAACAATATTCATAATGAAATCTATTATGAATACAAGAAGAGTGAGTACACTAAGGGCAATGGTGGCTCTAAGAGTTTTTTTTAGGGGGGTAATTAACAAAATTTGATAAAAAGTAAACTTGAATATATCAAGTTATTGCCAAAAAAAAAAAAATCAAATACATGAAGTTTTACAATTTCCTTTTATGAATTTTTATAATTTGAAATCGTTATATGATAGTTCATTATCAATTGTTAATGTAGCTAGGTGTGACCAGTTTATTTTGTTCAGTTTGTATAACATTTTTTTTAATTTTTACTTAGTTGTCATTATTTTTATAAAAATATATTAAACTAGATGAAAAAATGTAACCCATTGACACTATATTATTTGAACCCCCTAGATAACAAGTGCTGCCATCCCTATTTAAAGGCATTAGTTTAGAAAATATTTGTAAAAATTTAAAAAAAAAAAAACTAATTTTTTGATAAATTTTTATATTTTTCATAAAAATAACATCAAAACTTTCTTCAAAATATCAATTAATAAATATTTTAAAAGTACCTCTTAAAAAATACTTAATAATTTTTTCCAACGTCAAATTAGGGGAATCAGTCGGACAGCAAGGGCCCACGTGGGACTGATCAATCACGGAGGTCCAAATACTAGAGACTACTAGCCTAGTAATTAATGGTGCTCGAAAGGTACCAAAAAATTCATGCAAATGGACACGTGTGAACAGCAGTTGTCAGAGTCAGACAGAAACAGCATTGTCTTTGCTACGTACGGTCCTAGTTCCTTCCTAGTTACTAGACTACTAGTAATGGTCTCCGAAAAGTGACAAAAATACATGCAGATGGACACGTTTTAACATTGTCCCTCGCTACCAACCAAATTTATTTGTTTTTCTTTCAGTTAAAAAACCTGTTTCTATTTCGCAACTTGCAAAAATGTGCGCGTCAGTAAACACCCTTGTCCCATCAAAAAACGAAATGACAAAGCCAATCACCTAGCTAGCTTGTGTCATACCCGGTTTTTAGAAACGTAGATAAAAAGGTAAATTTCACTAAACGACCTTTTCTAAGTTTTGACTAATTTATATATATATATATATATATTAATAGGTAAAATTAAAAGAAAATTTAATTAAAATTTATATTGAAATTCAATTAGAGTCTAATTTTGTACTACGTATCTCATCTAATTTAAGGTTTAAATTTTTGTGTCAAGTGACTTAATTCAATATTCAGTATAAAAATTAGATTTTAATTAGAGTTCAATTTTGCACTATATATCCCATCTAAGTTTTTTAATTTGTGTCAAATGAGTTAATTTAGTGTAGAAAATGATGGGTTTAATATAAATAAATCATAAAAAAACCTAATCATATAACTAAAAACAATTTAAATTTATAAGTAATTTATGTAATATACCATGACTATGTATCGGTCCATTACTAACTAGTTATATATATATTAAACCATAGTTTATAGAAAATTCAATTATAATCGAAATTGGATTTTGCTTTTGTTAGTTTTCCATAAAAATTAAATTGTTAAGAATTTTGTTATTATTTTTTTCTTTGAACTAATGATTTTTTTTTTTTTTTACACAGTCTCTATTTAGATATTTGTATACGAAGATATTGAACGTAACAAACTGTAATTAAGTTGAACGATCTCATACACCTTTCCTCATTCAATTTAAGAGATATTATTTGACCAATTTATTATTTTATTTTGTGTTTGTATTTAGTAGAATTTCACAAACAATAATTGTGAATTGATATTGTATATGTAGATCCGATAGTGATTTTCAAAATCATATACATAATAGTAATGTAATGAGAAACTTGGCGTAATCAATATCATAAAAATTGCAAAAAAAAAAAAAAAAAACTATTTTAGTACCTCCAAATGTACTGGTCAAACTATGTCCTATATATTTAATAAGCCAAGCTAATATCAATAGCACCACTATGATTCTTCATTCCCGTGTATAAGCATGGGTTACATACTAGTATCAATTTAGTTTAAGACTTTAAAAAAATGACCAATTTGGTCCTTAAAAGACAATTTTATCCTTGAGTCCGTTTAGCACAATTACTTTATTCTCACATTCTATTCACTCTTCTCTTTCTCATCTCAGACCCCTCTCTTCACTCTCTTCTCTCATATTTTCTCTTCTCAGTAAATGTTTATTACATGATAAGATCCTTGAGTTTTATTCACTATGATTACACTAACATGAGCATAGATTTGAGCACAAATCACACTACATGGCTATACCATGTTGTAGAACACAAATATACACTGATACACACATAGCCATATAAATTCTAAAACCTAAAACCCCCAAAAATCATCCCAGATTACCAATCATACACACAGATTCATATGCATACACCAAAAAACCCATCATATTAGAGTCATTTTGAGACAAACCCTAAATCAAAAAATACCCACAAATCTGCAAATGACCATACCCAAACCCCATTTCAAACCCAAATCAAAAATCACCAAATCCTTATATTACATAAGAAAACCCAATCCCTAAATTGACCAAGACCCAAACCAACAAAGAACCAAACCAAAAGAGAAATAATAAAAAATAAAAAATAGAATAGAGAAAGGGGATAGAGATCGGCGGCAATCAGTGGTGGTGTCGAAGCTCGTGGGTCTTTGCCAAACATTCCCTTGACATTTGGCACACAAACCTAAACACAAACAAAGACCCAAACCTAAAAACAGAGACCCAAACCTAGAAACAAATACCCAAACACGTTTGGCACCAAATTAGAGCTATTGGCAAGGAACAATAGCAGCGGTGGTGATGCGAAGCTCTAAAATCCCTAGCCAAAAGTCTCCATGGAACTGATTTGGAGAGAGAGTGGAAGATGGTAGTGGAAAAACATGGGTTTTTGCCATGAAAGAGAGAGTTTCTAGCCACCGTGGGTGTGGGTGAGAGAGAGAGGGAGCTATTGTGGGTGAGAGAGAAAAAGAAGAAGAAGAAAGAGCCAAAGGTCTAACAGAGAGAGACGAAAAGTGTTTGGGTCTGAGATAAGGAGAAGAGAAGGGTTTGGGCTAAAGTAACGGTGCTAATGAATTCAGGGACAAATTTATCTTTTAAGGATCAAGTTGGTCATTTGACTTTCTGGGGAGGATTCCACAAAAGGCCTCTATTAAAATCATTAGTTATTTTTTATTCAAATAATTTTAGATGAAGAAGACTTGATTATTATTATTATTTTTATTTTTAGATTCTTGAGGTAAGCATTCTACAAATTCCTTTTTTATTATTGATTTGGTGATTAACAAATAGTTAAACTCTATGGCAAATTATTTTAGTATTTGTTTACATCTTTTTTGTAATTCAATTAATTATGAGGGATTTTAAGTTATGTTGGAGTGTTCTTAAAGAATTGCAAGAGTAAGAGTTTTTGAAGTAGGCATTACTTAAGGTAAATAACAATTTTCTTGACTAGTTATATTTTACTTCAAATAAAATGTTGTATTAATTAATTCTTACTTTCTCTGTGGTTAAGTTTTCTATCTACGATTATTTAAAGAAAAAAAAATTATTGAATACTATAAATGTATTTGATTCCATTGATTATTTAAAAAGTTTCTATTTCCTTCAAACTCGGATTAAAGTCGGGCGTGTATGTGTTTGTTTCTCCAAAAAAAAAAAAACTCAGGTCAAAGTCTAAAAATTATTTGTATAATTTGACTATGCTTTAAATTCAGCTATGAGGGTTTTACTACTTGTACATGAACAAAAACTAGTTTCTCATAGGGAATAATACGAGGCCAATGCATGATTCTTGGCCTAGTAATGGGAATACAATGTGACCATAATCATAAAAATTGTAAAAAATATGAAATCTGATAGGATATGGGCATGGGTATATATCGTTTGAAGTCCAATGAAATATTTGATGTTTTGGAATTCATTGCAATTGTTTTGTCTAATTTTAATTGAACTGAGATATAATTTCTAAGCCAATGAGTTTTGTCTTTTTTTTTTTTTTTTTGAGGGGGAATGAGTTTTGTCTTGTTAATAGTTTATTTGATCTATTTTATTGTATTTATGCTTGATACAATGGTTACTTACTGAGCTATCAAGCTCACCCCCCATATTATATCTATTTCAGATTTTGAAGAGTAGCAAGTTTAGATGTATGTGAAAGGGATATTAGGTGTGAATGGAATATTATGTTTGATTGTAATAAATATCAGACACATTTGCTATGCGGTTATATGAAGATTTTAAATTTAAGAACTTTTGTGTCGATTGTAATTTTTGGAGTTTTTTTTTTTTTTTTTTTTACTTATTAATTTATGGGAGATTAATTAATCTTGGACTGTCAAATCTTTTTGTTTCCAAAAGAATATTCAATGAACACAAAGTTTTAGTGTTAGGATCATCTATCCAACCCCGAATTCAAGCTTGTGCATGCATGTATAATTTGTAAAATTGATGCTTGTTTGATATAGTTTATTTTTGCCAATATGTTATAAACTTGTTTTTCTTGGATAATGAGTTAAACTAGTATCAAGAATTCTAGCTTTTAGAATTAAGATTTCTCATGTTCATATAACTTTCCTTTTGTGCTTTAACAGTGTAAATTATTTCATTTTTACTATAATTTTCTTATTTTTCCATTAAATAAAATAAGTGAAATTTAAAACCCTCGATCTTGGGGATCAAATACCACCATTTGAATTACTTATTTTGAGAGGTAATTAACATGATCTTACCCATTCACATAGACACACTATTCCCTTAAGATTGTAGTTTATTACATTACTCTTAATCCCTTTTAAAGAATAATGGTTGAACTTTAGAGTGGCTTGACACACTTGAAAGGTAAAGCCTTATGGGTTTGTACCATTCTCCTTATACTTTGGGTTTGGAGTTGCGATACATAAATTTAAAAATAAATAGGCAGGTGATTTGTGATGATTTTTTTTTTTTTTTTTGTGAGAAGATTTGTGATGATTATAATTGTTGTGAATTGTCAACAAATGTTGTATTCCTGCATACATACTTTGGTTATGGGGATTTTGAAGTTTTACGCTTATTTGGTTCAAAGAAGAAGAGGTGGAAGGTAAGAGAGGAGAGGAAAAGGTCTGTGCCATTGTCATCTGCCTAGCTAGCTCATACTTTTATTCTCTTTTATCTCATTTTCCTTTCAAATGAAGCATTTTCTTTTTTTGCTTTAGTCAAATTAAGTAAAGTAACACTAGTTTTTTATATTATTTTTGTTATGAGTAAGACAGAAATTAAATCCCCGATATCAACCTTGCAAATGAGGCAGTATGATATCATGCTATTAGCCCATCAACCACACTAATTAATTTCCTTTCTTTTAATAACTTGATAGTTAAAATAATTCAAGAGAGGAATTTGAACCTTTCCTAATAAAAAAGGTCAAACTATGCCATTGAGATATATGACTCTACGCTTAGTTACTTATTTTTTTGGCAAAAATGCAAAATTGACCCTTTAACTTTCAGTCTTTTTCATTTTAGTCCTGTAACTTTCAGTTTTGTCAATTCAGTCCTCTAACTTTCAATTGCTATCAATTTGATACTCCGTTAAACCCCAGTTATGTCCTGCTGTTAATTGAGCCAAAATGATGTCGTTTTGGCTTTTTTTCTTTTTTCTTTTTTTATAATAAATTTTAGAATTTAAAGAAAAAAAACTAAAATTAAAAAAAAAAAGCAAAGAAAAAGAAAACATTTAGCTGAAATCAAAACCGAGGAATCACTCCACACCCAAATCCCTAACTTAGAGAAATTGGGGAAACGATTAAGCTGGTTAGCGGTTTGAGAGAGAGAGATTGAGTCCGTTTGAGAGAGAAATTGAGTCGGACCGAGAGAGATTAGAGTCGTTTTCTACAGTATAATGAGATTTAAAAAAAAAAGTTGATTTTTTATTATCGCAGAGTTTCGAAGCAACCAAACAAAGTTTTCTCTCTCTCTCTCTCTCTCTCTCTAAATTCTGATTTTGGTATTTTATAAACACTTTCTCAGCAACCAAACACCGATAAACACACACACACCTAGAGAGCGAGCGAAAACATGAGATGCATGACCAAAAACTTGGACAAACTTGGACTTGAAATTGTTGAAATGAAGCTGAGCTTCTTCGACTTGAGAATCGTCGCCGTACACTGGCTCAAGCGACGAGAACACTGGGATTGGTAGCTCTTTGTGTTTCGCCATTTTTTTCCCTTTGATTTTCTCGGAATTCAATTTCCTCAACAACTTTGTAATCTATTTTTTTTTTTTTAATATCAGTTTTTTTTCTTTAAATTCTGAAATTTATTAAAAAAAAAAAAAAAAGCCAAAACGACATCGTTTTGGCTCAATTAATGGCAGGACATAACTGCGATTTAACGGAGTACCAAATTGACAGCAAGTGAAAGTTAGAGGACTGAATTGACAAAACTGAAAGTTAGAGAACTGAAATGAAAAAGACTAAAAGTAAGAGGGTTAGTTTTGCATTTTTTCCTTTTTTTTTTTATTCAATAGTTAATTAATTCTTTTATTTGCATAAATTTATTATTCTTTTTAACCTAATTAGGTATTGTAAAACCATGTATTAAAAATCAATTGAAGGCACTAGTATTGTGATGTAACTTGCAAGACCATCTACTTTGCTCACCTGATCTACCAAAATGAGAGTTAACAAAAATGTATCTTTAACTGTTATATTAGAGAGATGCATGAAGAAGAGTTACGCGTTGTGTAATCTATAATCATCATTAGATTACTAGAAAACGTATATATTAATTAATTACATGATGAAATTCTTAAAGACTTTAATAATTAATTAATTACTTAACGACCGGAAGTTATGTTACCACTATGAGCTTGAAAGCATGACTATTACCTCACGACTCACTCACTTAAAAGTTATGGTACCACTATGAGAGAATGACTAGTCGTGCGAAATAGCACAACATGCTTACAAGTTGGGACAGCATGGGATTGCATGCCCAATATCTAGTCATGCATCATAGCCTAAAAGCAAGAGGGCCCAGATTCTAAGAGAGAAAAGCTCCTGTCATTCCATATTGTCTCATTAAGGAGGTCCCTAAAAACAAAGGGCAATTCTTACATAGTCCCGGAGCAATGCTCCGAGACTATTTAAGTTTTTTCCAAAAACAAAGGCTAATATTAATAAACATTATTATGAGGTACAAGTTACATTTTTTATTCTCTCTCAAAAAAAATTACATTTTTTAAAAAAAAAAAATTTATGACTATCTAAGTATCAGTTTGGCATGATTAATGTTACTAACTTATTTTACTATTCAACTTATTTTTACTACTATTCATGGGTCCCACTGTACTTTTTGGTACTATTCATGAGTCCCGCTATACTATTTCAGCTAACTTTTACCTTTATCTACAATACTTTCAGTAAAAAGTTTTCAGTTTTAGCAAAATAAACGGATCCCAAACAGACCCTTAAGTGTTCATTTGTTATAAATTATTTTTGCCAACTTATTTAACTATTCAGTTTATTTTTGCTACTATTCATGGGTCTTACTGCACTTTTTAATACTATTCATGAGTCCCACTATACTATTTCAGTTAACTTTTACCTTTATCTACAGTATTTTCTGTCAAAAGTTTTCAGTTTTAGCAAAATAAGCGGATCCCAAACAAAGCCTTAAGTGTGCATTTGTTAAAAATTATTTTTGCCAACTTATTTAACTATTCAGTTTATTTTTGTTACTATTCATGGATCCTACTGCACTTTTTAATACTATTCATGAGTCTCACTATACTATTTCAGTTAACTTTTATCTTTATCTACAGTATTTTCTGCCAAAAGTTTTCAATTTCAGCAAAATAAGCAGATCCTAAACAGACTCTAAATATATAATGTGAACTTTTTTTTCAAAAAAATAAAAACACAATTTAATGGAACATTGATTAAATACACGTTAGTTTATAGGTTTCAATTTACTGAACGTGTAAAGAGATTTGAAGTTCAAGTCATACTTTCACCAAATACTAATTAATATTTACTATAAATTGAAATTTTATTGTTTCTTAAAAAATAGTAATGTTTATTAAACATAAATTATTTTACATAATTTTACGCACATTCCAAAAACACGATTTTAGTTTGTGAGTGTGTAAAATTATAGTTGGTGAGTATGTAAAATAATATAAAACAGTCCATATCCAACAACTTTAACCATTTAAGCTTTAAAAATGAAAAATAAAACAATAACTTACCATATTATACAGATTTTCCTTCACCACCAATTGAGGTATATTCCTTATCATAACTTTTGAGCAGAGTTGTGGTGTATCTTTATGTTAGAATTCATTTCCCTCTCCTCTGTGTGTGTTTGTTTCTAAAAAAAACTGAGATATATTCCTTACTTACCTTTGCCACCAAAAAAAAATTGGAGGTATATTCCACGCGTTTTAAATAAGCGTGGGTGGGTGTCTATCTATCTATTCAGCGCCACTACTACAACTACTACGGACTACCCTTTCCTTTCCGTTACGACGCAGAGGCGGCGCCACAAACCTATTTCTATAACTGCCAAGTATTTTCCGTTAAACGGTCAATAACATTAACGCATACCCTTGCTACCTCGTTTTTAACGGTTACACTTTTGTGAGCTTTGAATAAACAAACCTTCCCAAACTACACCTAACTACTCTCTATATAAACCTTTGAACTTCCCACTTCTTAGTCTAACCCAAATAAGGAAACCCACACACACAGACACACATATTCTTGCTCTCCATTCCATCTTTGCCTTTCTTTTCTCTCTTCTATCATGGAGACACAGGTTGATACTTTGTGGGTTTTAGCTCTTGCTTCTAAATGCAAAGCTCTCTCTTCTGAATACACCATTTTGGGTGTTGTTTTTCTTTGCATAACATGGCTGACCTTGGCTTTGTGTTACTGGGCTTATTGTCCTGGAGGCCCAGCTTGGGGAAAGTATTGGTGGAAAAGATCATCAGCTAAGAATATTAAGCCAATACCAGGACCTCGTGGGCTTCCAGTGATTGGAAGCATGAGCCTTATGGTTAACCTAGCTCACCACAAGCTAACCAAAGCTGCTGAGTGGTGCAACGCTAAGAGACTCATGGCTTTTAGTGTTGGTGAAACTCGCTTCATCATAACGAGCAATCCAGACGTAGCTAAAGAAATCTTGAACAGCTCAGTCTTCGCTGATCGTCCAGTGAAAGAGTCTGCTTACAGTTTAATGTTTAACAGAGCGATTGGTTTTGCTCCCTATGGAGTTTATTGGAGAACTTTGAGAAGAATCGCTTCCACACACCTGTTTTGTATCAAACAAATCAACGCTTCTGAGGCTCAGAGGTCAAAAATCGCATCCCAAATGGTTTCCATGACCGTGATTGCATGTAATAGTAGTAGCTCTGGCCGTGAGTTCTCTGTTCGTGACATACTCAAACGAGCTTCGCTTAACAACATGATGTGCTCGACGTTTGGACGAAACTATGACCTTTCACAGTTCGATAGTGAAACTGAGGAACTGAGCCAGCTTGTGTCTGAAGGTTACGACTTGTTGGGAAAGCTTAACTGGTCTGATCACCTTCCTTGGATTGCTGGTCTTGACCTTCAGGGAATCAGATTCAGATGCTCCAATATTGTTCCTAGAGTGAACCGGTTCGTCAACCGGATTATCCAAGAGCATAAAGAGCAAACCGGTCAAAGAAACCATGATTTTGTGGACGTTCTTCTCTCTCTTCAGGGGCCTGATAAACTCTCTGAATCCGATATGGTTGCTGTACTTTGGGTAAGCAACAAACACTATATTCTAATATTATTCTATCTGAATATTTCTTTTTCTTTTTTCTTTTTTTCATTACAAAATTTTTTGGTTATGAGGCTTGTTAATGGATTTTAATAGATTAATCAGTATTACCTACGAAAGATTAGTAAATACTTCCAGAACATACCTACGAAAGATTATTAGGTACATACTGACAAAGTATTTCTTCTCACGTGTTCACGTAGACGGTGAATCAAACTATGAATTTGATCAGTGAGATTTGCTATTACGTAATAAGTGAGAGAGAAGGGAATCTCCAATATTATTTTTGATGTTGAATTCCTGTCCTAAGTTATAGTATGTATTCATGACAAACGTGTTATTTTTTTACTATTTTTAGTGCTAAAAAAACTGTGAGATTTACTAGGAAAGTGTAGCTTCAAAGGGGTTAAGATTCTTGGTAGTAACGTTTTTATTTTACTGCAACGTTTCAGCAACTAAAAGAGCCATTATGATTGTTTAATATAATGCTAACTATTGTCTTCATTCATTATATGGTCCTTCATTACAGGAGATGATTTTCAGAGGAACGGATACTGTGGCGGTTTTGATTGAGTGGATACTAGCCAGGATGGTACTCCATCCTGATGTCCAATCAAAAGTGCATGATGAGCTCGATCGAGTCGTGGGAAGATCAAGACCGTTGAAAGAATCAGATATTCAATCCATGGTTTACTTGCCAGCTGTGGTGAAAGAAGTTCTTAGGCTACACCCACCGGGCCCACTTCTATCATGGGCCCGCTTGGCCATTGAGGATACTATAGTTGATGGCTATCATGTGCCTGCTGGGACCACAGCCATGGTTAACATGTGGGCTATTACAAGGGACCCACAAGTGTGGTCGGACCCACTTGAGTTTTTGCCAGAGAGATTTGTGTGCAAGGACGCAGACGTGGAGTTTTCTATCATGGGGTCGGATCTGAGGCTAGCTCCGTTCGGGGCGGGTCGGAGGACTTGCCCCGGAAAGGCATTGGGTTTGACCACAGTGACTTTTTGGGTAGCAACTTTGTTGCATGAATTTGAGTGGGTGAAATCTGATCAAACCCCAGTGGATCTCTCTGAAGTGTTGAAGCTTTCATGTGAAATGGCAAACCCTCTTACTGTTAAGGTGAACCCAAGGCGTACATGAGAAATTTGCACGTTATAATTAAATAGGCAGCATAAATTGTATTAATGCTGGTGTTTGTCTTAATTATCTTTCACCTAAATGTAACCCTTAATATATATGTGGGTTAAGTCACTAGGCTGTTAGTTATTAAGGCTAATGTACGTATAACCCTCAATATGTTGAGGATGAATCATTAGCTAGCTAGGCTGTTATAATGATAATGTGTGTGTCTTGTTTCTACTAATGTATAACCCTCTTCCATATATGTGGGTACAAGGGCACTTAATGTTAATATATGTGTACTACTTCCGCTAAATGTATGTGTAATATCTTCAAGTTTGTATGCACCAATTGCACAACAAAATATCATAATTTTCGCTATCCCAACAAATGATTTCAGAGTAAATGTGCCTTCACTAAGCATACACACGGCAATTAAGTTGGGAAAATAAGCAAACGATCCAACTTTCAGGGGATGTAGAATTGAGTTTTTTGCAAAAATAAAAGCATGTTACTCCACATGATCAGATAAACCTACACAAGAAAAAGAAAAATTTACATGCAAATTAATTTGCAAACGTAGTCTTTCATGATAAGCCTCCAAGTATGAGAGGGTATAAACTATAACGTCAAATCCCACCCCCCCACCCCCCCCCAAAAAAAAAAAAAAAAAAATCCTAACACTCTAGCATTGTTTATATGATTGACTCACAGAGTTTTGTTCTGATTTTAGCGGCTGAAAGAGAAAGTACAAAAGAACCAACCAATCTATCCTTGTTGTCCCATCTACATGTGGTCCCATTATGTTTTAAACATTTAGTATAAGATCAAATTTTTAGCGGCTATAGCGTCAATCCAGATTAATAACAAATAGATTTTGTACTTGTTAGCTATTATCTTCTATATACAATTTTCTTGTAAAAAGACTTCTTATATATATTTAAGGTGTTTTGTGTGATTTATTTTAATCACTAGTGGAAATTGACAACACACCTAAACGTTTTTTATATGCCATTATTACCAAAAGGGATGCAAAACCCTGGAAGTACTATATCTTGACAACTATCAAAATGCAATTATACTCATAGTTGGACATAAAGTAATAGGTGATTCCCAAGATTGTATTATAATAATTTCTAATGGCAAAATTATATCTTGATACTTGTCTAAGTTGTTGATTGATTGAGATTGATTGAGAGATTGAAAGAGGAAAAAAAAAGAGTGAAACACAAATTTTTTCCTAGTTCACGTTAACGGAATGCGTTTTTAAGTGAAAACCCTTAACAATTACATCTTTATTACTAAATTTGTATTACAATGAATGTAAGGTTTATGTTCTTGAGAACCCTAACTAATTCTGGAGTTGATTTGTTTGCTCTACAAATAGATGAGTCTACAATAGGTTTGGGGCTTCTTGGACTATAGTATGTATTTTTCATCTTTTCCCACTTAATGGCTTGTTTAAATCTTGTCCATGTAAACTTATACTTATCATATTCATTGCTTCATTCTTTTCACATTCCTCTCCAACACTTAAGTTGTTTGCATTTCAATTAACATTCTTGGTTTCACATGGTTTAATTCGTAAAATCTCTTGTTGTTGAATAAATGATTTGTGATCAAATTTGATCTCCACTATAAATAAACTCACTTAGCATGATATGTATTTTTTTTTTTAACCATGATTTAATTTTTGGAAATGAGGCATCCATGAGGTACTGGAAGTCTTGAAGTGTTGCTGTTAATGTATTTGTACATGAGCATCCTTTGAGGGCAACCTTCTCATTGCACGACCAAAAAATGAAAATGGAAAACATAAGCCTCCCTTATATTATATTCTATATATAGTTTGTCAAAAAATTAAGTATCCTTCTTGCATGATAATTTTTGTTTTTTAAAACAAAAAATATTTTCATCATTTTATAGAAGTAGAATTATCGTATTCCTTGGTTGGCATTAGGGCATATATAACTTTGCGAACATTTACCTAGTGGACAAATTTTAGTATGAAATAAAAATACATAAAAGTCATTGTAGCACAGCTGAAGTATTGTTGAATAAGTGTAATAATTTGAAGCAAAATAAAATGTCATGAAAGCATCCATAGAATATTCGAAGCATCTACATATATATGAAATATACACAGTGCCTTGACTCAGAAGTGGACCTAATTAACAAAAGAAATGGACAAAGGCAATGTCATTGCGCAACACAAAATTTTTGACCCTATTGAGGAGGACAAATATCGAGCCCTATACACTTGAAAACGTACAAAAATTCACCAAGTATGATTTGCTAAAAGTTTGTTCAGATTTACACTTATTTGCAAGACATTTATAATTTTTTAAGAGCGAAGATGGCTCATGGTCCTCACAAAAATTTCACATTGAAGTCCACCCTTGAATAAAAATATTTAACATGTCGCATGTAAGACAATGAAGTGGTTTGTGCACAATAGTTTCCATGAAACTTAGGAGTTTTGGATATGGACAACCTGATTTTTAATTTATTGGAGGTGATATATATGTGCAAAGTATATATATATGCCACCTGGAAAGCAAAGGCCATGTGTCCAAAAGAAAGAAAATTATTGAATACTCCCAGAGTACCATAATTGCGTATTCCCCCCTTTCACATAAATTGTGAGTCTTACCATAAATTTAATTAGTGAAACCAATAGTAATGTAGGAATGGTGAGTACGCATTTATGGTACTCCAAAAATACCCAATAATTATCCCCAAAAAAATCTTCATATCGACTGATTGTCAAAAATATGTTCACATCGTTTTCTTTATTATTTCCTTTTCAATTAAAGAAGCTAGGGTTCTACTTAAAATAAATAAATAAATAATAATAATAATAATAAAACAAAAAGAAAGAAAGAAAAAAGAAGAAAAAGAAGCTAGGGTAGTTAAAACTTAAGGATACCACAAAGTAGGTTCTAATAAAAGTGTAGTGGTAGAAGAATACTATAATATTTTCTTTCTTACAAATGCAAAGGGGGATTTGAACCTAAATTATATTTCTTTTTGTGAAGAATCGGACAAAATCACTCGGTTATAAGATTTTTGAAAACTGATAATGAAAGTTATTGCCAAGAATATGCTCAGCCCAATAGAACAATGTCAATTAAGTTAATGTTAAAAACGTGCATTAAATATTAATTGGGCACTCATATCAGTAATGCTTCGTGGTAGATTCATGAAATGTCCTCATACAGGAAGAAATGTGAGGCTTTTGATTCAGAACTATCGTAGTGACTGGATCAAATTGACTCTATCATTGATGAATTATGACTTAATTAAGCAAAAAGTTAGGTATAATTAGAGGATCATAAGGGTTTAATTCCCTTCTCTCCCTTTTTCTTCTCCTTCTTTCTGTTTTTATTACTGATTTCTCTTGTCCTATTATCGGGAACAAGCTCAGCTTGCTTGAGTTCCTGTTTTTTAAGTTGTATACGTATACTTTACTTCACACTTTAATAAAATTCTATCGGCTATCTCAAAAAAAAAAAAAAATTACCGATTTCTCTCACTCTTTCCTAGAAGGTTGTTTTCAGGCATGCATGGGTGACACATCAAAGAAGTTGGTCGTGGAAATATTAATATAATTCAAAATGGTTAAGCGTGGGCTGTATATGTTCATAATTATATTGCATGCAGTAAGCATATTATCCATAATATTCTTGGAAGAAATAAAAAAGAAAAGAAAAGAAAGCATGACAAAAAGAGGAAGAAGAGAAAGGACACAAAGAAAGATAGCATGATAAAAAGCATGATCTTGGTGTTGCTTGTGGAACGATTGCTATCAATATCATCGTCTTGTTAATGAGTTTGGATCCCATTGTGATGATAAGTTTTTCATTTATATCTGTTTTGGTTGTCATTTCTGGCTCTATTGAAAGCTTTGGTACGATAATCACGTAACATGAACAACTGTCGATAGCATGTGAAAAACACGTGGATAGAAAGCAATGGTACGTACTTCATGAAAAGTCCATGACATGCTAATAATTTTGTCCATTAACTCCAACATAGATTGATCATGCTCTCTGTTTTGTATGAGCTATAGCTAGGTACCCTTGATGGGTCCAAATCAAAAGTCTTTGCCGAAAAGAAGTCGTTTGCTGCATTTGTCGTAATTGCAACCTCCAAGTGCCAAGCATGAAAGATCGATTTTTAAAAAATGTATTTTTCTGATAACAAGATTTAGTAAGATTTACAAAACATTTATCTTTTATGAATGCATATGTTATCTTGATATATATGACACATGCCTTTGTCTTTGCTGATACCATCTGTAAAATATCCATAGATTCTCTCCAGATAATGCTTGGTGTGGTTACCCCAAAAAAAAAAAAAAGTAGTGAAGGTTAAAAATGTAGTACAGGTTAAGATCTTATTGAAGATTATAGAAGTACTATAGGCAAGATGAATATAGATAGCTCCTAGTACAGTCGTTGACCGACAAAATCTTTACAAATTGCTTTGTACTATTATACTGGGCTCGCATCAGTAATTGTATAAAAGAAAAATTAAATAACCACGTTTTAGCAAACTAAGTCCAAAATAGAAGTCCAAAATATACTCGGCTCGCATCAGTGCTCTAACTGGTCCATTTAACACTGACTTACTTTTGAAGCTTATTACTTGAAGCATGCGATCAACATCTTTGCATTATTGTTATTAAACCATAGCCAGCCGGAATTTGATTTGATATGGGTTTTGGATAATTGGATTAGCGGCTTAGCAAGTCGGTTACCAGTCAAAACATGTAATTTAATAAAAATTAAGAATATTTCAAAAAAAATTTAAAAAAGATTAGGGTATGTTTGGTAACTGTTTTTCCCTTTATTTTATGTATTTAAAAACAATTTTCTATTTTTGAGACTAAAAACTTATTTGGCAACCCAAAATAGACAGAAAATAAAAACTGTTCTCAAAATTTAATTTGTGAAGGAAATTGAAAACATGCAAGAAGCTGTTTTCAGTTTCTAATTTTCAAAAGTCAATGAAAACACGTATTTAATTTAATGAATCTGTCTTATTTAATGAATTAGCATTAGAATTCAAATCCTAGTAACGACATATTTTAGTATTTTCTATTTTTTTTCAAAAAAGTATATTTTTAATTTCAACTAACCAAACATATTTTTTATTTCAAAAATACAAGAAAATTGTTTTTTCATTATATTCCCAAAAACAAGTTTTTAAAAATAGAAAACAAAAACTGTTACCAAACATAACCTTAAAATTTGAAATATCAATTTTTAAAAAATCATGTAAAATATTCACAATAAAACATATAAAATGACATATTTATTGCAATATTAATTATCGAACACTCTTTGCATAAGACAAAGATTATAGTTCATTAATTTTATTTTTTTTGGCAAAATTTTTTAAATGATTTCCTTAAGTTACAAACATATATTTTTATTGACTAATAAATTTATAATTGTAGGATTAGATCCTAAGCAAATCATGCTTCCTCATGAATTTATCTTGAATTGGAATCTTTTGACTCAATTTGATCCCTTTTTGCTGAGGGAGTAACCCCATTTTTCACTTTTAATTGGTCAAAATATGTAGAATTTCTTACTTTTGTGAAGAATTAGATCCAAAAACTAGAAGGAAGGGGGGGGGGGGGGGGGGACTATGATTAATTGATTAATTAAATTCTTTTCCCAATAGTGAGCCACATGTATGGGATAAATTTTTCCATTGATCATGGTATGAAAGACGTTTTAGAGGCTCATAAATGTCGATTTATAAACTAGATCTAAAGGCCTATATGAGGGGTAATTATTGAGTACTTCCGAAGTACCATAAATGTGTACTCTCCTCTCTCACATAACTGTGGGTCCCACTAATTAAATTTATGGTGAGACTCACAATTCATGTGAGATAAGAGAGTATGCATTTATAATACTTCCGGAGTATTCAATAATTTTTCCTATATGAGATCCTAAAAATATCATGACATGCCCAATTATTTATTAAACTAGCCATGTTAAGATCTTTAACCATTATTGAAGCTCACCATGTAGCCTTTGATGCCACCTTATCGATATCTAGTGAGTGACTATGGTACCCAACTTTCATTTTTCATACATTGACATGTGGATTGATGAATACTTCTTGAGTTGCAAATTAATCTATGAGTTCACCAATCATTGATGCTTCTTGAAGCAATAAGCTTATATTACATGTAGTAGTTTGTAGAATTATTATTGGAAAAATAAATAAAAGAATTGGGCCATGTGCCAAAGGCTTTGTAGCTGAATTGGCACCTCCCCATGTACAAAGTGCTTGGGGGTCCAGGGAGGAAAAGGTTCGAGCTGCGGGGCTAGCAGCATGTTGTAATTATTTCTCAAAAAAAGAATTGGGCCATGTGAGCTCTTCGTAATAATTATGACCCATACCTTTAACCAATTTAGCTCTTAATACAAGATCATTCAAGTTAAGGATTTTTATTCTATTTCATATTTTTATTTTTTAAGTTCATCCTCCAAGGAATGGGACATGGTAATTTTTCATCGTTTAGCTTGAGCACAAATCAAACAAATTCAAGAAATTCATTTTTATAGGTAAATTCCATAATATATAATAAAGTTAATTTCAAACAAATACCTAGATGATAAGTTATAAAAGAATTCTGAGTTTAACTTAATTATTAAAGAATTTTTTAGAATCAATTAATTAGGGAAATTTGCAATGATAATAATAAAATAATATCATGACACATATTTAGAAGATTTCCACAAAAAAGTAGAAATAATTCATTTAAGGAAAAAATTGCAATTGAACAATTTATAAAGAACTCGTCATATTTAATTGGATTTGCTAAATTATATTCTTAAATGATCTAATTAAATACTTGAATCAATTAGGTAGCATAGATTAATGTCTAATCTATTAGGTTGGTTTGGATTTTTTTTTTTTTTTTTTTTTTTGATATAAGATAGAATTTCTACTCTAGCCTAATCTAAGTGTATATGTATGTGAAGCTCCCTCTTGGAGACTTGAACCCCGGCCCTTGTCCTCCACACCTCACAAACACTTATACTCGTGGAGTGACCACCGCACCAAAAGTGCGTGGTGGTTGGTCTGGATTTATTAATAGAGTAATTTTTAGATACTTCTGGAGCACAGAAAAATGTGCTCATTTCTCTCACATTCATGGTGGAGTCTACTGATTAAATTCATAGTGTGGTCCACCATGAATGTAAGAGGAAAGAACACAATTTCTCCTTACTCCGACAGTACTTAAGAAAATTTTTCTTATTAATGATGCTTTGCATCAATGATTTTCTTTTTCCAAAAATAAAAACTTTGAAGAAACAAATGTTTCCAAAATATAATTTTCAACTTATTTTTGGAGCAAGAAAACCACCAAGTAAATAGGAACCTAACCAATTTTAAAATATAATTTTTTTTTCCCTTTTTCTCACTTAAAACTAAATACACTCATTTAGCACCACTGATTGGTACGGTCAAAGAGAATCTATCTCAAAAAATCTAGAAAGAATGGCCGGATATACAATCATGATTATTGATGAATATAGTTTGAGTATGCCATAAGCAATAGAGCATAACAAGAATCAAATTTTAAAACAAATCCTTATTTTAAGAATAATAATATTCATGTGGCAAACATATGGTCGTGCATAAGATTTTTTTTTTTTTTTTTTTTTTTGATCTGGGTCGTGCATAAGATTGAATTTGAAAGAATACATTTGCGATTTTTGCATTTCTTGAAAGTAACAAGCAAGTGATTATTAATTATTCAATAACTAAATTAAGTCATTTTAATGATGGTACAGAATCAAATTTGATGGTATGACGAGAGCAATTGAGTTTAAAATTATTATACATACATATATATATATATATATATATATATAGAGAGAGAGAGAGAGAGAGAGAATGCCATATGGACTAAAAAGAATAAATTTATAATGTGATAGATTAACTTGGTGGGCAATTTGGGCTCAAGATTGATTTTGGTTTGTAAATGCTAGAATATGTGCCTGCCTTATGGTTAACGATGCCCACTTTCAATTGTCAGTCAAATGGGAAATAGTAATTTGGATGGAATATTCAAAAGAAATATTTCTGACTGAATAATTCCATTGCAAGACTAATGGATTTATTTATTCGAGAATTAGATGGGGTTTCTTTTGTCATGATTATGTTTATTCTGTAAAATGGAAACTGTAATTGCATATTCAACAGAAATTTTGCTGACTGAATGATACGATTCCAAAGAATAATGGATTTTCTTATTAGACAAATTCTTGAATTGGAAATGATTTATGTTTCAAAATGGAAAGGAATAAATGCAATGATTCTTTTCCTTAAATTGTTTTTTTTTAATGCTGTGGCCTGTAAGTGGAAGAGTCAAGGTGCTAGATATTATGATTCTCAGAAAAAGAAAAAAAAAATGTTGCTAGCTATTATAGCCAAGGATAGATCCTCTTAACGTAGGATTCTTGTTTTGTGAATATTAAAATAAGGAAACCTGAAGTGCTTCTGCATTTTTTTTTTCTCTCTATTTTTTTTTAATGAAGAGAGATTATAAGAAATTTTATTTATTTTTTTATAATCTGATAATTGTGTGTGGGGGAATTGAATTATGGATGTCTCCAATAGAAAACCAAAAAGTGTCATTTGGGCTACAATGCTATTGCTTGATATGATAAATTTTAATTTATAGCCTCTAATTTATGATAATTGTTCTCTTATGATAGTCTTATCATCAGGCCAAGTTATCAACTAATTTTTATTATAGTCAGGATTTGAACTCATATCTCTTAATCGAGGGCAAAATTTTTTATTAATTGAGTTATAAGTTATAACAAGAAACTAGTGCAAAAAAGCATTTTAGGTTTAATGAAATGGTAATAATGATTTGGATCACTCAAAAGAAAGGAGAAGAAGCTCAAAAGCCCCGTTGCTGTAATATGTTGCGCCTAGCATGGGCTGGCCTGCATCATTGGAAATGTAAGGTCAAAAGCCCAAGCCTTCGAGATTCCAACGTTGAAGATCATAACTAAAGACTAGCTGTCTAATATATTTCATTGAAAAAAAAGAGGAAGATAGGGCTTGGCCCATCACTTTCCTTAGGACCAAAGATCCAAGAAGGTAGGTCGGAGATGGAGAAGGCCTATTCCAATTTACAAAAGAGAGTAAAAGTAAGTCACTTTTTTTTTAGATGGAGAAGCCTATGACATTCATTTCATAATAATTGCTTTTTCTACAACAAAATTTTTTATCAATTGAATTAACTAAAACTTACGAATATAAGTCATACTCGTGTGAATAAAAAAAAAATCCAAATAAATGAGGGAGTTGGATGACTTGACATTTGCTATGATCATTTTGATATACCACTTTGAGTAGTTTTGATGAACTAGGCAATAAGAATTTTGGGGTCTCCTAAAAAGATTAGGAACTTGAGCTTGTGCTCTCTCGCCAAATTTAAGTATGCCTGTGTTATTAATTAATTCAAAAAACATGTGCACCACCATGCATGACAATTCATAAGTTAGGAACTTTTTTCAATTGGGGATAATTGGTTTGTGGCTTGTGGGTGGGTTAGATCATCATGGTGCACATTTATAATCAAGAGGTTGTATTAAAAAAAAAAGGCTAGTTCAATTAGTTGTAGGCCCAAAGCTTTAGGCCCGTTTGTGTGTGCCTATGAGTATCGGCTTTAACATAAACATTTTTCTGTGGGCTTCATGAAAATGAAGTTTGGGGAAACTCGTTTACTATAGGCAATTGATTGAACTTGAAGTCCGTGCCATGACAAACTAATAAAACATTATACACTGTCCACTGGAAAAGCTATTATTTAATATCCACACCTGAAATAACAGACTGCAAGGACCCATTCTTACATGAAACAACCAACATAAACTATACCACAGCTTATTCCAGCATTGGTTACGTCAAAATGTTCAGTATTTATTGAATGTAGCCGAATCCTGCATTCTTGAAAGTGCCTTTTCAAATTGGCTCCATCTCTGCTCTAATGTCCCAATGTATCCAATGGACATTCTAACCAAGCCTGGTGAAATTCCAGCTAGTGCTTTCTCCTCGGCATTCAATTCACTACTAGTACTACTACCAGAGCAAGACATGAGGGTCTCATAGTATCCCAGGCTAACTGCCATGAGCCCAAACTGAGTGGTGTTTTGCAAATGGTTCATCAACCGGTTAGCCCTTTCCTCAGTTTCCATGTCAACACAGAGAAGCCCACCAAACCCATAGTCCTTATTGCCGAAGGACTTCAAAAGATTGTGATTTGGGTGATCTTCAAGGCCTGGGTAGATGACCTTAAGGCCCAGCTTTTTCATCCTTGTGGCAAAAACTAATGCTCTGTGGCAATGCTCCTTCATTCTTAGGCCCAAGTGAGGAATCCTCTCTGATAGTTCAAAGGCAACCTTGGCATTCATTGTTGGCCCTAAAAGCATGAGGGTCCCTTGGTGGAGGTCCATCATGGAGTTCACAAGACTTGCAGGCCCACACACAGCTCCTGTCAATTGTCATTGGAATGTTGGAATGCATTAATACTCAAATTGTAGAGTTGAGAAGGTATCTTTTGCATCTTCTAAATATATATGAAGTATCCTTCTCACCGTATTTGGATTTCATGTAACCGTACATTCACATATTATGAGAGATACTTATATAGTTATATATCGAATGCATGGGATAGTTTTTGTCAAATGTAACCATCACGCCAAGAATGCAGAGTAATATTAATATCGTTTTCATAATACTAATATTGATAAGTTAGGCACATCAAGGAGACAGCAAACATCAAAGCATCATAAAAGCTACTTTTTCTAAGAAAACACATGACAAATACAATAAATTTCAGGAATGAGCAGTGAAATTTGTACACCAGGTCCACACTTGAAAATTACATATTGTGATGAGGACCACAACATGAGATAATGGCAGGCATAAAATTCCACAAGACGTGCATAAATTTCTAAGTTTTAAATAGAAGTTGATAATCACATCATTTGCCTCGATAATAATTTGTGACAAAAGCTTTCTATTCACTTGACAAGAAATAAAGTCACATCAATTAATTTTAATTTTAATATAGAGTAATAAACTTGGTCCTACATGGGAATTCTCTCGAAGATACCAAGATGCTGGACTCTACTGGTTGGTGGATTTGGGCTTATCAATTAAGTGTGGGCATTTATCATCATTATTGTAGATGACAAGAATACAGATGAATCTCTTTTTACAAAGAGCTTTCAATAAATCAGATCTTATATACACTCAAAAACAAAAACAAAAAAACAAAAAATCAGATCTTATATGTTAAAGAGTTAAACCACCCAAGTGGAACAAATCCTTCTACTGCTTTTTACAATATGATACTTAAAACTTATCCAGAATATTCTAAACCGATAATAAGACAGTACCCAAGTGGCCAAGTAACCCAAATCTGACTTGATACGAAAGGCCAATGCACAAAGAAACAAAGCCGAAGTTTAATTAGAATTCCTAACACACATCACATGTATGGTTATATCTTTCCACAGAAGAGCGAAAGGAAAAAAATAAACCATTTCACGCCCTTTTGTGCGTATCTATAAATATCATCCATTTCACATTTTAAATTTTAAATAAAAATATTAATATCACACGTCAAATTGTGGATGTTATACATATATAATGTTCATCAACAAACATGTGAGAAAAAAAACCCATGTTTTCCCATTGAGAAGCTGTCTTTCTTAGTTTCTTAGTACTCATTTGATAAAACAATCAACTTATTTTTCAATTATTTTTTTTTAAAGTACATTTTGAATAAGTGAGATTTTAAAATTTCTTCACGAATTTCAATTGTAAAAAAGAAAAGGAAAAAAAAGTTCTTTTGACACATCAATTTGTAAATTTTATATCATAAAATATGTAATATCGATATTCCTAACCTAACTTAAATAAAGTACTCGTTTGGATTCAACTGAATGTGGCGTTTACATTTTGTGTTTTCAGACCTTTTTTTTTTCTTTGCGCGTGAACAGTAATACCACATGATTTTACTATGCAGGGGACAAAAAACACTGTTCATGCACTGTTCATATACTGTTTACGCACTGTTCACGGGTCCCACGATACTATTTATGCATTTAAAGATTATTTTGTTACAGTATTTTCAATTTTCAGTTTTCAATTTCAACAAAATAAGTTCAATCTAAACATACCTAAAAGAACCACACATTGCTTAGATAAACCAAATGACCTATAGCTAAAATATCCTATAAAAATTAAAAACAGAAAAAATAAATTAAAAAACAAAACAAAACAAGAACTGCATAAAAGATAAAAGTATAAAACACGTGGCAGGTTTGCAAAGTAAAGGTACACAGCATCATTCACGAGGTGAAACTAACACAACCACATGAATCCAATAATGTCCCGTGGGCAACATCGAAAAGGCCACAGTAGTACAGTACACACACTACGCTACACAACTTTTGATGGACACTCTTTAGTCTTTAACCCTGCGCCTGAAATCAATGTACTAGATTCCCTCATTCACTATTAACCACGTGGTCAAAAAAGTTGATAGTACC
The DNA here is from genome assembly GCA_028535165.1 of Quercus tomentella. NCBI lineage: Eukaryota > Viridiplantae > Streptophyta > Magnoliopsida > Fagales > Fagaceae > Quercus > Quercus tomentella. Next base: position 29,411,406 of record JAPQVY010000155.1, read on the forward strand.
ATTTTTACAAACTTTTAATAGAAAGAATTCTTTTTAATAAAAATTGTAATGACCATGTAAAATAGATAAAATTATTTTTTATAGTGCAAAATATATATAGTTTTTTCTTTTACATTTTAGGTTGAAAACAAGAACATTCGCATGTAGTGCCCTAAAAAATAATCTTTAACACACTAAAAATTTATTTTACCGACTTTAACATACTACTTAATAATATACCTAACATCTTATCTACTGTTTTAACATGCAAGCTATTAAAATAATATAAAATTTAACATATCATTGTTTAAGATTTTTTTTAATTGAATTTTAGTTTTCTTTGATTTTACGTAATTAAAATTTTATTTTTATATTATATAATTTCTAGCTCACATTCCTTAAAAATGACCAAAATAATAATAAAATATATTTTGTGTGTGACCAGTGTTTCTGGTTAAAATTTCCAACTGTTAAAGAGTTACCAAAAGGACAGATAAAAAAAACAAACAAACAACCTTTTCACAACTTTTACTATTCTGTAAAAAAAAAAAAACAACTTTTATTATTTCCTCCAAAAAAAACAAAAAAAAAAAAATTTACTAGTTTTTACGTACCTGCAATAATGTCGGCCCCACCGCTAATAAACTTGGAGATACTATGAACCACAACATCGGCGCCGAGCCGAGCGGGAGAGATAACCATCGGAGCAAAAGTATTATCGACCACAACCTTAACACCTTTCTCGTGAGCTACTCGGCTCAGCTCCGGAATATTAGCCACACTCAGTGTCGGATTCGAAACTGACTCAAAATACAACACTTTTGTCTGTCCCAAAACCATCGCATTCTTCACCATCTCCAAATCGTTTATATCCACAAACGTCGTCGTTATGTTACAAGCTCGAGGCAGAAAGTGAGTCAGCAAAGCGTGGGTCCCACCGTAAAGTGCTCTAGAAGCCACCATGTGGCCCCCACTGCTGACCATTTGTAAGAGAACCGAGCTAATCGCAGCCATGCCGCTCGAGGTGCAGTACGCGGCTTCGGTGAATTCCAGCGCCGCCATGTGCCGGCTGAGATTCAACACCGTCGGGTTGAAGTGCCGGCTGTAGATGAAGAAGTCACGGTCAGGGCCGAGCTCGCCGGAGAACATTCTGCGCATGGTTTCTGGCTCCATCACTGTGAAGGTGGCTGAGGCTTCGATTGACATGTTCACTCCGCCGTGCTCGCCGAACTCGTGGCGCGCCGCCGCTAGAGACGCCGCGGGGTCGTCGTGCGCGGAGGATGGGAATAGCATTTGTTTCTTTGTGGTCTTGAAGTTGTTGCTGTCGTCGAAATCATCGGACCCAGTTCGTTTTTTGTTGTCAGAGATAACAAAGTTACTGTGGGATTTGGTGTCAGCCATGATTTCTGGTTTTTGGTTTCAGAGAGTAAAGGATTTTGATTTGAGAGAAAGGTGAGTAAGGAAGGTATGAATGAGAGGTTTATATAAAAAGCGAGAAAGATTTTTTTTTTTTTTTTTTAAAGAAAAGAAATAAATAAAAAGCGAGAAAGATGGTGGTTGGGTTGGTGGTTTTTTTTATGGGACGGGGAAGATAAAGAAAACATTGTGAGATATATAAAAGATTAGTGCTATATTTATAAATTATTTTATAATATTTTTATAAATTATTAATGTGTAATAATTACTCATCACATTAATAGTTTGTAAAATTTTTACACATTAACATGTATTAATGAGTAATTATTACACATTAATAATTTGTAAAATTTTTTGTAAAAAAATTTATATTTTTAACATTACTCTATATAAAAAAATTTATGAGCTATTATTAAATATTATAAAGTAACGTGTCATCGGTTATAATAAAAGTATATTTATTTATCTTATTTATTATGGTGTTGATGTGTTGGTTATAGTATTAATGCGTTATTAAAATTTTACCAAAAGGAACAAAAAGTTTTATTAATCACATTTCTTATTGCAATTTGTAATTTAATTTTTTTAATAGTTTATAAAATAATTTAAGAGTGTTGTAAAATTATTATAAATTTCTAATATTTTTGTATTTTTAATAAGAGTTTTTTATGATTACAACAAAATCTTACAACTATTTTGCAATACTTGAAGTGTCAACGTATCATAGATCAAATTTTAAAACAAGAATCACGTGAAAATGTTGTGAGTTTTTTTTTTTTTTTTTGTTACAAGATTTTTTTTTAATAATATAAAACTGTATTCTTTCAAAATAAGGAATAGGGTTAGAAAGTTTATATATTTTTTCCTTTGAAAATTAAATTATGGACTCAAATGGAAATAATGTTTTTATTTAAGAAGAAAATGAAAGTAATGTAAATTGTTTTTGAGAAAAAAAAATATCTATACATTTTGAATGGTGCAACAATGCGCGTGTGTGTATGTATATATATATATATATATATTTTTGGAGAAAGGGTGTAACAATGTATATGGCTTTTAATTTACCGAGCATGTTAATGAATGTCCTTAATATTAATAAATCATATTAGGAAAGATTTGATATCATTTTTATGAGAAATATAAAAAACTGTTAAAAAATTAATTGTTTTATCATTTTATCATAAAATATTTTTAAAAATAGTCCCTAAACTAATGCCAGTATTCCTTAACATTTCCCTTTATATATTAACCAAAAAATTTCTTACAATAAAATTAGCACTCCAACAAAATCCAACGAGATTTCATAACAATGGATGTAGAAGGTACAGTGAATCTGGTCACTTTTTTGAGAGGTGTAGATAAGTTATGTAAATTTCTTGTGTGTGGGATATCGATTAAACGATACTGGGAAACGTTTGGAAACTTCCTGTTTCCATAGAAAAGTCTGTCTTGGGTTCTGATTCTCAGTGCCATTGGAAAGTAGTCCGGTGATCTTAGAATAAAGGTATACAGTCCCAAAGAAAAGAGCTTGCTGTGTAATTGTCCCATTAACATGTCCCGATTCAAAGCACAAGCTAATTGTGTCCCATTAACGTGTCCCCTATGTGCATTTACTCAGGTGACCAATTAATACTATAGTTGAATTAATCCTTCATAGTCTTCAATGCCAAAATTATGGTCAAAGACATTCTCCAAAAAAAAAAAAAAAAAATTATGGTCAAAGAAATTGCAATCTAGTCATCCCCCAAAAAGGGGGGAAAAACAAAAACTAAAAACTACTCTCTTAACAGCCGTAAACGATTTGCCCACATCTCTTATCTATTTTTATATGTGTTACGTTATATATGCTAATTGTCAAATGGTATTGAAATTCCAATGCCGTATTTTCATAAGAGTTTGATCACTTGTTGGCACATTCCATATTTTTCGGGGTTTAAATTCTCATTTTCTATTTCAACTATCGAATTAAGAGTCTAATTCTGATCACTTTTACACAAGTCTATAATAGCAAGACACATTATCAAGTTAGTAAAAATTGTTTGTAAATATGCTTTATGTAAACTTACAGTGTCAACTTATGTAATATGTATCCCATTAGGAATGACCAAAATTTGTGGGTGCTAACCTGACTCAAAGTTGGTACGTTTAGTACGTATGTTGTAATAGCTCCTGTAATGGAATAGTTATTTGTGTATAATAACAATTCGGTCATTTGATTGCATATTTATTATATGGATTAATTATTACATTGGAATAACTATTCTTTAAATTGAAGAATAGCTATTTCTCTTTAAAATTGATGTAATAGTTATTCCTTAGTACATATAATAGATTTTAAAATTAATATATTTCTAAAAATACAAAATTTCCTTATACATCATCTTTTACAAGTTTTTCATATGTAACAATCAAACTTATGGATAGTAATAGTTATTCCATTACAATGTCTTTCATTCTTAGTAATAAAGATTACTATTCCTAATATAATCTACATTCAGTGTACCAAACGTCAACTTGCTAGAGAATTTTGACTACTTGGATTGAAAGTATTGATATCATTAGTATAATTGTTTCCCATAAAATGCAAGATTGACATAATTTGCTGGCAAAATTTCCTTTAAAATCTATGAGGAAATATGTTAAACGAGAGGAAAGTTACGTCTACAACACTTTCATAACAAATTTTAATTTGAGTCCACTATTCACATCACTTTTTCAACCACCAATAATAATCTACTACCTAAAATTTGTTATGAAAATAAAAAGCACATATCAATTATATCAATCTTTCTATTAATCGCTAATTTTCTATGTGCATGCCATTAGTATCATTTCAAAATAAACTTTTAATGAGGTTAGACTTCAAAAATAAATTCTTACTTTTATTGCTTTGACTAATCAAAAGATTCAAAACTACAGTAAGAAAGAAGCCCAACATATAGTAATGTTATTAACATTCCCACATAAAAAAAAACGTTTGACATGAAAAATGTTTAATAAGGAAATATATCAATTGATAGTTTAAAAATGTCACCAATCTGTGAAAAAAATTTCTAATCAATTATCATTAATGGATTTCGCTAAATCATGAGAATGTATGTGATGCATCTTTGAGACATTACGCATGTTTAAAATTTTGAATCCATACATCTATTAATGTTAGTTAAAAAAAAGGTTTGGGTGCAAAATCATGTTTTTAACTTAAAATTATTATCAAAAATCTTGTAATTTAATTGACACCTTCTTATGCACAAATTTCTTGGAGCTCTAAGGAGAAAGGGTTCGCATTATTTAAACATATTGTAACTATCTCCAAAAAAAAGGTTCAGGTCAAGTCTAGGTATCTAAATGTCATAGTTCGGGTAGGGATCATGTACAAGTAGTAATCGGATTTCAAAGGTTGAGTATCCACGGGTAAAATGTTTGGGTTGGGTTCAGTTATACCCGACCCAAACCATCCGTAGTAGATTATGAAACTCCCTGAATTTTTGCCATGTGATAATACATCCTGGAAACCAAAAAAATGTTCCGCAATTTGCAGGGAATGTGTAAGATAGTATTTTCCATCTTAACCATCGTGTGTTTGGATAGATTTAATTTTTTTGGTAACTTATTTCCTTATTTACTTTGTCATTTTAGAGGCCAGGCAATGTTAATTCACAAGGTGAAAGTTCTTGTGTTTCTTCTTAGAAGTTAGCTCACTAGCCACACTATCTGAAACAATCACATTTGCTCATGGTTTGAGTACAGCAGTGTTTGAGAGCTTAGATTTCATCAGAGCAAAAGAAGCTGTCAAATTGCAAGCTGAAAAATAAATTGGGTTCAAATTATATTTTATATAACTTTTAAAAATGTTACATCATCATTCAATAAATTTTTTTGTTAGATATATATTTTGACAAATTTACTACATTATAATATATTTATTCTTGTATCTTTTATGCTTGCAAAATTTGAAGATGATGAGAAATTCATAACTATTTTATCAATAAATTAAATGTTTAAAATTCATTTTTTTATATTTTAAAAATATACATAAAACATTTTTTTTATGAATCGAATAATAAATAACATCATATTAATATAAAATTTGGCATGCATGTTTAGAAAAATGAAATTGTATAATTTAATAGTAGAATTTTTTAAATATTAATCTAATAAAAATTTGTTGAGTGGTGTAACATTGAGAAAAACTTAGACCATGTATTTTTAGTTTTGGCCTCGTTTATTTATATAAACAGTGTCTTGGTGCTAATATGATAAGTTTTTTACCTTTTTATTTTTAATTGAAAAATTAATTTCTAAAACTACTTCTATTATTACTTATATTACAAATGTTGAATAAATGTAATTGGTGCTACCTCAGCTGAAGAATCTAGCTTCATCACCTACAATAGCTTCCTATGGTGGTTACTTTGGTGCGGATGCGGTCAGATCCGTTAGTCATGGGTGGTTGATGAACAACCCTACATATAGGGAGATAATCTTTTTCCATTTCTTAAAACCTTCATTCCCTATGTATTGATTAGGAACTTAACCTGTCATATTCTAGATTATGCGGATTGGATTAGAAAAGTCTAGATGATGTGGATTGGATTAGAAAAGTGTACATATATTGTTATTTGAGCACGTCGTATTGACATATTGATTGTTTACTAAGTCAAATTGAGTTATATAAATAATTATGATGAACTTCAATTATGATTTGACTAGTTCTTATGTGATGTAATACAAATATTACTAGTGATTCTTTGTACTTGAGTTATTACAAATGTTGAGAGAGAGAGAGAGAGAGAGAGAGAGAGTCAATTTTGTTACTATCACTATCAATTTTATTACTGGTGGTAGGGGCGAAGCCAAAGGGGGTGGGGGGCAAGAGGGGGCAACTGCCCCCTGACTCCACCAAATATTTCACATAAATACTACTATTAAGCAGTCTGCCCCTGGCGCAAAAAAAAAAAAAATGCTCCACACTTGATACTTGAGAACAATGAATCCTGACATGCTGACACCAAAAGGATGGGAAAAAAAAAGTTACTACGTAGTCTTTAACACTCCAAAGGCTATGTGCCTATTTGATAAGGTAACTCAAATAACAATTTTTAATATTTAAATACTGAAAATTGTGGGCTCCAAAAAAACAACGCATTTGATATGAAATATTTTTTAGGAGTGTTTGAGTTACATTTCTTATTTTAGGGTGTTTAAATACTGAATTTAGAAAACTCCTCTTACTTTTTTGTTTTCAAATAACATTACTCAATGACATTTTTGTGAATAAAAAAAAAAAAAACTGTAGGTCCCACCGATTAAATTACATGTCATCACTGTAAAAAAAAAAAAAAAAAAAAACATACACATACCAAACACACAATTATGTTTTTTCACGTTTGAATAGACGTTATTAGAAATATAGTACCAAACATATTTTTTGCATTATAAGTACTTTAAATACGTGTTTTCACATTACTTTTTAAACTACAGTTTTCGCATCATTTTAAACAACAATACTCAAACACCTCTACTATCATACCAATCTTGTCCCATGCTTTTTTCCCTTATTCCAAATTTACCCTTTATAATCACTCACAGGCTCACTACACTTATTCTAGCTAATCACCTTTTTAGAAAAACTTTCTCAATGCACCTCAACCACAAGTCCACAAGGCTTTAATTACTGGATCCTATAATTTACACATAATAATAATAATAATAACAAAACTACTTATGTCCATATACTAAAAAAAACCTCTATGTTAATTTTTTTTTTCACTACCATTTTTTTTTTTTTTGACTTTTTTACAATTACAAATGATGTTGTTTTGCTATAGATCCAAAAATTTAAATACTTTGAAGAATTAAGGAAAAAAAACTTTATTTTTTCATATATATTTTTTTAAGCAATCAAGGTGGTGAGATGCACATACAAAATTTATTTCTATACTTTTATTACTTTTACATTGATTTATCTAAATTAGATATTTAAAATTTATGTATTTAGATTAGTCTCTTATATTAATTTTTACTAGTTTGTAACTTCATGCATATGCATGGATACACTTAAAGATATACAATAAGATGCATAATATAATTCTTATATATATAATTTAAATACTATTGATAATCATTTTTATATTTTGTTAACTCTTTAAAAAAATTTGTATAGATATTATTAGGTAAAAAATGTAAATTGTCCATATTTTTAAAAAAAAAATTATTGTGAAGCACTTTTTGTTTTTTATGATTCATTTATTTTAGACTCTTTGATTTTTGTACTTAATAACTCACTTGGATGAATATTTATGATGTAGTCCTACATTTGATTTTAAAATTAAGAAATAAAACTCTTTAAGAATAAATAATTTATAACACATGACGCAAAATTGGAACTCTAATTTGAAATTTTAATTTAAGTTTCTTTCAGCTTTACCTATTATTATATATATATATATATGTGGGGGCCAAATAATTAGGAAGTATAGTTAAAAGCGGTATTGGCTGGGCCTTTGGCCCTATCCGAGGACGATTTGACCGTCCGAGGAGGCCCAAATTCGGCTATGAAGAGAATAAAGTTAAGAGAGGAGTAGGGACAATATAAGATGGATCCGATAAGCGTCCAAGGACAAAAATCTTCTCGGAAACTCGCGTCCGAGGTAAATCTGAATGCCATATCATAATAGACTTATTACAGAGTAATCCCACCACAAGGGATGAGACATTGGGCAGGGGGTAAGATGAGAAAGGTAAACAAATATCTTCAAAGGTTGCTACCTCCGCATTAAATGCCTTCCAACCAACTCTCTGGCCGCATTAATGTGGAAGTGATACCTGAACAGTGATCAAGCAGCCTTATAACTACTGATTGACGGTTTTAGGAAGTGCTGGATGGGACAGGAAGGAGTCCCCTGAATCTAACCTACACGTGTGTGATAAGGATGATACCAAGACTATAGTGTATAATCTGGAAGAATGCACTGAGAAGAGGGATCGGAACCGATATACAATTTTTGTCTTGAGGAAAACCATACGAAACAAAGAGCTTAGTTTGTTCCGAGGATAAATTTGATAATCTGATTTGTGTTGAACCATCTTGAATCGTTGGAATTAATCATTTTCCTTTCGAGATAAATCTAATTCTTTTATCTACGCTCTACAAATTTATTGTTTGAGCCGTTAGCGTTTGAGCCTAATCCGGTTTTAGGACTAATACAATTTCAATCCTTACAATTGGCGCCGTCTGTGGGGAGAGCTTGATCTTTCTAAAGGAAATTTGGTTACAACGTTTATGATGGAGGAAGCAGGTCCACACCAAGCAAAATCGAGGGGCTCCCAGCATGGTAATCCGCACCAGAGCCTCGAACGGAGAAAGGGCTGTGAGGGAAGTGTACGCACAACTCATACCATCATAAACTCAAGCAAGGCTATGATACCCATGTAAAGCTGAGGCCGTTAGCTGTAGGAGATCTGGTGTTGAGGAAAGTTCTCGGAGCTACCAAGAATCCAGCTTGGGGAAAATTGGGGCCTAGCTGGGAAGGACCGTATCGAATTACCACAGTAGCTGGAATAAGGGCTTATTATCTGGAAAACTTAGACGAAAAACCTGTACTCCATCCTTGGAATGTAAACAATCTCAAAAGGTATTATTATTAACAAGAGTAATCTAGTTTAGGTTTCTTTTAATTTATACTAAACAAGCATCTTGCGTTTCCGTATCTATGAAGTATTAAACAGAAACTAAGTTATGTCAGGTCCTCGGACCATAAATTTAGTGGAAATTAATATCCTATGACATCTACTGAAGTATTAAACAGAAACTAAGTTATGTCAGGTCCTCGGACCACAAATTTAGTGGAAATTAATACCCTATGACATCTACTGAAGTATTAAACAGAAACTAAGCTATATCAGGTTCCTCGGACCATAAACTTAGTGGAAATTAATACCCTATGACATCTATTAAAGTATTAAACAGAAACTAAGTTATGTCAGGTTCCTCGGACCACAAATTTAGTGGAAATTAATACCCTATTACATCTATTTGAAGTATTAAATAGAAAAGTTTGTGAAAATTAATACCCTATGACATCTATTGAAGTATTAAACAGAAACTAAGTTATGTCAGGTCCTCGGACCACAAACTTAGTGGAAATTAATATCCTATGACATCTACTGCAGTATTAAACAGAAACTAAGTTATGTCAGGTTCCTCGGACCACAAACTTAGTGGAAATTAATACACTATGACATCTATTGAAGTGTTAAACAGAAACTAAGTTATGTCAGGTTCCTCATTGCCCTCTATTGAAATCTTAAATCCATGAGCATCACTTAATGCATTTTAAGGTACCCCATACTTGCCTGTTGTTCAAACGTTCAGATATTTTCTCGGAGTTGGAAACTTATTGGAATTGATAAACTAAAAACATGTTTTGATAGTGCTGCGGAGTTAGCATTCATACTTTACTTAGATTTTCATTTAAATTATGTGAAACTGTATTTCTCCTCATATTAGCAAAATATACTCTTTCATAGCATATAGTTGTGTATGAACAAAGAGCAATTAAAATGGAAATTGCCTAAACCAAGGATAAAGAAATAATAACAACCCGTGCAAATCCAGAAAAGTAAAGCACCCAATAAAAAGTGACTTTCGTTACATTAACTCTCACTACCCAATAAAAGAAAAAAACTAAGGTTTCAACTTTATCTAGAGTTTGGACTTGGGGGCTTTGTCAGCTGCTGCGGGAGGAACTACCTTTTCTTTTTCCTTAGGGACTTCTCCTGCAGGCAAAGTAGTTGAAGCTAAGGCTTGTTCAAAACTTTGGCTAGCTGCCCCATCTTGAGGAACTTTGGCAGCCTTGTCCAGAGATGTCTCCCTAGGAACTTCATGTTCTTTTGTTGGCACTTGTTGGCTGGGAAGAGGAGGATCCTGAGGCAATACTTCTACGTTGGGATCAACAGCTGTTGAAGCCTTATCGCCTTGAGCAAAAGGAGGATCTAAGGCTCGGATTGCAGAAGGGTAAAAAACGGTCTCTACCTTCCTCAACTCAGACGAGGCCTCCACCCCAGCTCGGTTGAGGGCTTCATCCCAAGTTTGGGCACAGTAAATACGGCATACCGCTGGGACCTCTGCCCTAAGGGTTTCCTCGGTCTCAGCCACTCCAAGGTCATAACCCTTCTGTTCGACCTCATCCCTTTCCTTCTCGGCCGCAATCCTTGCATTCTCAGCCTCAGCCTTGGATTTTTCTACTTGATCCTTTAGCCTTTGGGCTTCCTCTAATTGTTTCTTTAGAGCTGCCATTTGCTCCTTGGCAGCAGTTAATTCATTAGTTGCCTTGCGCAGGCGCTTCCTCTGATCCTCGGCTTGCCTTTGCGCACCTTCCAAGGCAGAATCAGCACTTTTGCGGGCCTGTTCCTCTTCGGCCAACTTTTTCTTCAGCTTCGCATTATTATTTTCCGAGATGGTTAATGTTCCCACCGCTGTCACCCGTCTTTTTCTCTCGTCTTCCAGCTGTTGATAGCTGAAATTCGTTATCTGTTCGAGCCTGAAAGTGTTTTGGATGAGCTAAAAAAGGAAGGGTCAATATCACAACAAGTAAGAAAACAAATGAACAAAAAATGAAACGACTAATCCAATTAGAATTATAAGGTAACAGTAATTTTATACCATGGCTAAATATCTTTTGCTGTTGTTAAAGACCTCGTTCTTCCCCATACATCGCAGCTCGGCCATATCTTTGGGAAGTAACAAAGATTCCTCCAGTGCTGAAGCGACATGGCACCCAATGCCCCCGTTGAAGTCCCGAATTGACGCATCATCTCTCATGGGCTCACCTCCAAACATGGGTGCTGGAAGCCAGGCTTGTGGCTCTGAAGGCTGAGAGTCAGCTCTCTCCAAGCCCCATTGTGGCAAGTGGCTGACTTTTTGCTGCTTTGCAGCTCGCTGGGCTTCTTCTTCCCTGGTCAGACGGGATTTTCCAACATCAATCACATCCTTCCCCTTCTGGTCCCTTTTCCTTTTAGGATCAACAGGATCAGGCCTAACTGGTTGAGGTTGATGAGGGGTAGGAGGAGGAGATTTGGGAAGAGAAAGGGGAATCTAAGACTGTGCAGATTTCACTGGTGCACTTTTCCCAGGCTAATTTTCTATCAACTCCTGCAGAGTCCTTTATGGCTTTCTTTGAATACCCATTTCATCAAAATCGTCATCGGCGGGTAGAGTCTGATTAAAAACTTCAAATTTGTCAGAGGAATCGGACAAATCTACGATTTCCTCTGAACCTTCTTCTTCTTCTTCTTCTTCTCTTTCTTCCCCTTCCTCAAGAGTGGGTTGGGATGACGATGCTCCCACTGAAGGACTAGCAACGAAAAGTGGTTGAGTGCGAGAGGTATCTTCAGGGAGTGGAACACCTTCTGGAATGACAAACCCTCGGTAAGCAACACTTATGCGGTGAAGTCGAGGGTCGCGAGCCTTGATCACGCACTTAGGCGCTTGAAATGCCGACGAGAGTGGCGTGTACCCAAGAATTAAATGGGCTGCTCGGAGTTGACCGTCAGTTTCGTTCACGTACACCTCGGCTTGCAAGATCCTATCCAAGCTTTTTTGATTAACTAAGCTAAGCTTGGGCCTAGTAGCACGCTTATCTGCAAAATCATCGAATTGGAATAAAGTTTCATTAGGAACAAGGATGTAAATAAGTGAAAGAAAGATGTAAACTACAATTTTTAAACCTACGGCTATTTCCTCACCTGGTTTTCCCTCTCTAGTCGGACAAGGTAGGCCATCGTGCCATTCCCCGGAAAAGATTAGGAAATCCTCCTTTAAGTTTTTGTTCGAAGTGGGGAGACATTGGATTAGCCTTACTTCGGGACGCCTCGACTTGAGGTAATATCCCTGACCCTTCAAATAGTACAGATTGTACACCCAATTCACGTCGTGATGGGTTAGGTTCAAGTTCATTCTCTCATTTAAAGCTTCTATACTTCCCAAGACCCTAAACATGTTTGGGGCACACTGTGTGGGAGATAATCTAAAAAACCTAAGGTAACTCCTAGTAATGTTATCCATTGGAATGGTCATCCCACCCTCTATAAAGGCAATCATGGGAATGACCACCTCCCCGGTTTTCCTAGCATCGGCCCATTCTCCCTGGGCAGCGTACCTCATATCTACTGTGGGTGGAATCCTATACTTAGCCCTAAAACTCCTCATACTCTCCTCGGACTCGACCAAACACTTGAACTTACCCATTTTCCTAAAGGGCTATGAAGAAAAGTTAACCAGTTTAAAATGAAAGTTAAAGGATTTAAGAAGACTTACAGGTTTGGAAAGGGGTCCTCGGACAAGTTTCTAGTATTTGTAGGCGCACAGAGAAATGAAAGATAGGGAGTCAGGTTCAATGTACGAGCTCTAGAATTATGAGATTGCGAAAAGTAAGCACAAGAGTTGATTTGAAAAAAACTATTTATGGTGACATATAAATTGCAGGCGGGAAATTTCCCGCTCGTGAAACGAGGGAAACCCTCCACCGTTTGATTCACATCTTACCGTTGAACGTGGGAGACAAGGGCGTTGCCAAAATTTAATACTAGCGCGCTCTGGGCGACGAAGCGTCAGGAGTGTGTCTTGGGCAGGTAAAAAGACATATTGAGAATCAGGACTACGGAATAGGGTCATAAACAAGATGTGCTGAGAATATCAAAATCATCCTTTCCTCCAAGGAGTCGAAAAGTAAGATTTTGAGGGGCTATTGTGGGGGCCAAATAATTAGGAAGTATTGTTAAAAGCGGTATTGGCTGGGCCTTTGGCCCTATCTGAGGACGATTTGACCGTCCGAGGAGGCTCAAATTCGGCTATAAAGAGAATAAAGTTAAGAGAGGAGTAGGGACAATATAAGACGGATCCGATAAGCGTCCGAGGACAAAAGTCTTCTCGGAAACTCGTGTCCGAGGTAAATCTGAATGCCATATCATAATAAACTTACTATAGAGTAATCCCACCACAAGAGATGAGACATTGGGCCGAGGGTAAGATGAGAAAGGTAAACAAATATCTTCAAAGACTGCTACCTCCACATTAAATGCCTTCCAACCAACTCTCTGGCTGCATTAATGTGGAAGTGATGCATGAACAGTGATTAAGCAGTCTTACAGCTACTGGTTGACGGTTTTAGGAAGTGCTAGATGGGACAGGAAGGAGTTCCCTGAATCTAACCTACACGTGTGTGGTAAGGATGATACCAAGACTACAGTATATAATCTGGAAGAATGCACTGAGAAAAGGGATCGGAACCGATATACAATTTTTGTCTTGAGGACAACCATACGAAACAAAGAGCTTAGTTTGTTCCGAGGATAAATTTGATAATCTGATTTGTGTTGAACCATTTTGAATCGTTGGAATTAATCATTTTCCTTTCGAGATAAATCTAGTTCTTCTATCCACGCTCTCCAAATTTATTGTTTGGGCCGTTAGCGTTTGAGCCCAATCCGGTTTTGGGACCAATACAATTTCAGTCCTTACAATATAAATTAATAATGAATTGATTATTTTCGTTCATTTATTTTGATGATATGAAATTAAAAAAAAGATTACTTTTATTTTTATTTATTTTGATTAACAATTCTTTGTTGTTTTTAATATTGATTAATATTTTTTAAGTTAATTTCATCTTTCAATCTTGTTCTTTTCATCTTGCTAATTCAGGCTCCGTCACTAATTGGTAGAGTTAGGGCATTAACAACGCATATTTTTGGCTGCCATGATATTTTTGGCTTCCCTTCCTCTTGCTGCTGCTCTAATTAACATAGTTTCAAAGCAAAGATTTGAAATGAATTATTTGGATAGGAGGTATGGGAGGCTAATTAGCGTCTGATGATGCCCTTTGTGTTATTGTCGAACGAGAGAGAGGTACTAGTCTCTTTGATATTAATGGTTTATTTGCATGTGTGCATGAGAGAGAGGTACTAGTCTCTTTGATATGAATGGTTTATTTGCATGTGTGCATGTACTAGTCTCTTTGATATGAATGGTTTATTTGCATGCATGCATGCATGCACACATGCGTGCGTAAGGATGAGTCAGGTCGCATATATGGATTTATTATATATCTTTGCTTTGTCATTGTCGTCGTCATCTCTGCGCATATCTATTTATATCTATTTCTATTTCTATTAACTATATAAAAAGCGATTATGTCGCTACAGTGTTCTATACTGTACATTTTCGTTTCGTGAGTCTTTTTGGTCCATTTGTGGAGCTGCAGTGCCAAGTGGACTGTAGCTACAATAGCCGCAGTTTTTTTTTTTTTTTTTTTTTTTTTTTTTTTTCCTTTAGTAATCGGTTTGTGTTTTTTTTTTTTTTTTCTTTTAAATATTTATGTAAGTTGGTATATATATTGTTTTACTGATACAACAAATTTCATAATATTTTCACAATTATTGACGTATCAATTTCTTACAAGCTGAAATAAAATAATAAAATATGAGACTGTGACCAACCACAACTAAAAATAAATATTTTGAGAAAATGTTACAACACTTATTGTGTAGTGTTTTTGGTCTATTCAACTAGCACGGTAGCTACAGTGCCTAAAGTTTTTTTTTTCTTTTTTCAGTAATCGGTTTGTGTTTTTTTTTTCTTTTAAATATTTATGTAAGCTGGTATATATATTATTATACTGACACAAAAAATTTCACAATATTTTCACAATTATTGACATGTCAATTTCTTACAAGTCAAAATAAAATAATAAAATATGAGACTGTGACCAACCACAACTAAAAATAAATGTTTTGAGAAAATGTTACAACACGTATTGTTATCACAATATTTTCACAATTGTTGAGATTTTAGTTTCTTATAGACCAAAGAAAAAAATGCTAAGTCCACAATATTTTAACATTAATTTCTACAGCGCCTAAAGTTTTTTTTTTTTTTTTTTTTTCCAGTTATCGGTTTGTGTTTTTATTTTTTTTTAAATATTTATGTAAACTGGCATATCTATTAACTATGTAAAAAGAGCCAAAGGCTCATGAATAGTGTTTTTTTGGTTTATTCAATTAGTGAGGTGCATTTTTTGCCCCCTTCAAGGATGCCAATTGGTTTGAGCTTTGTTTTTGTTTTTTTTTTTTTTTTTTTAAATCTTTATATGTTTACTTTGTACTTACAATGCAAGTTTACATTGTAAATACACAAAAGTGGTTAATATTATACACATTTGCACAAAAAATGGTAAATATTGTACAAATTTTGTAAATGTGTACAAAATTTGCCAATTTTTTTGTGTCTACAATATAAATTTACATTGTAATTAAGTACAGTGTATACATAGAGATATTATTAAAATGTTGTGACGCATGTGTCAATTCCTTATGGGTCAAAATAAAATAAAATAAAATAATAAAATATTATACCGAGATTTAGCACAACTAAAAATGTCGTGACATTTTGTAGTTATTACAATATATTCACAACTATTGAGGTGTAAGTTATAGGTCAAAATAAAATAATAAAATATTAAACTAGAATCTGTCACGGTCTTATACAAATGAGATTAACTTTTTATGACATAATTATCAAAATTCTTAAAATTAATGTCTCTTTTGATTAATGTAAATCTCTATATATTTTAAAAATCAAATGATTTATATCTTTATTTTGTGATACAAATAAAATCTAAAATTGATCTTAATCACTACTTTTTTTTTCCCATGGCTAGCATGTGCCTTGCATCTGCTGCCCTGACTAGTAATCCTAAATGTTCTTATCCAAAAAGAAAGAATATTTAATGTCTATGAATATGAAAGGGAAATTAATTATTAGGTGCAAGAAACAATTTCTTAAAACACTTGCATTAAGATAGTGTGATATGCATGTACTCATGTAAATAATAATAATAATAATAATAATAAACATATACATATAATATCATTAATTATTTAACAATCATTTGCAAAAATAATTAAAATTTGAAATAACCGTGTTTTGATCAACTTATTAAAGTTTTTGTAAAAGATTTTAACAATATATATATATTGTAGGGACACGATTTTCAGCCCAGGCCCAAAATGTATGGGATGCTGGCCTAGTGAACCCCGTACAGTAAATTTGTTGAGAGTGGGTAGAAGAACTAGGCTTTGGTGAATGTGACGACAATCATAAGGAGTTTCCAAGACAATCAAATAGAAACAAACTAAGTTTGTACAAGAAAGTTAGTTCTCGGCACAATCCGAGGACTTTGTTTTAGTATATATTTGATGATAATGGTTGCAAGAGTTATTGAGATTGCTACAGTGCGTTATCTTCTCCTTTTTTCCTAGACTTCATGGTCTCCGTCCCCCTCATCTCTGGGGTCTCTACTCTTATTTATACTACATATTTTCCTCCATCTCTACCCTACACGTGGATAGTTGATGGTTTATGCTAATATTTGTCCCATCAGCCCCCTCTAGAAGTCTTCTGGGGTGGTTGTAAAAGTTGAATAATATAGTCAAAAGCATGGACCTGTCAGATGCAGAGTTCTTTATTGCAGTATTGGCAGCTTTTTCACTTGGCCTGTTCCTGCACTGGACTTGTCCTTTCCTGTAGGATATTACGGGGTGTCGAGGACGGAATCCTCCTCGGCTGTGTCTTAAGATAATTTGGACTTTCATGTCCTTAGGAATGCTCTCCTCGGCTTGGGTCTTGGGCCCTACTGTGAAGTGGGCTGGGACCACAAATTCTCCGGCCCCACATATATATATATATATTATGTAACTATGTCTTTAGATTAGATATGTAAATTTCTTCCTCTTTTTCTTTTTCTTTAGTATTCTTTTTTTTTTTGTAAAAAATTAATGCAATTGATTAGCGCATCTAGAACTTAGCTCAACTGATTAAGTATTAGATGCAAATCTTTTTAGCAAATATGATACTAATTCCTAATTAAAGTTTAGTTGCCAAGAGTCATATAACTTAATTGGTGAACACCTCTTCATATTTCCAACGGAGGTTAAATTCTCTACTATCGAATATTAAATTTAAAAAAAAAAAAAAGTTTAGTTACCTAAGTTCAATTCACTTTTTCAATAAATGTCTTGGTCTGATAATAAAGAACTATCATTAAAAGTGAACGCTATAGATTGAAAATCTAAAAAAAAAAAAAAAAATAGTCTTTTCAAAATTTGAAAACGAAACTTAAAAATAAAAAAAAAATAATAAATAAAAAAAACTTTAAAAATGGGGAAAAAAGTGATAGTATCCAGCATAGTGTCATGTCTTTCTTTTTAACTTTAACCAAGCATGCCGACATGAAGGACTTTTCCAACCTAGAATATACAAAATGAGCACGCCTTGGGCTTGCAAGGTTTTCTTCTTCTTTTTTTGGTAAAAAAAGGTTATCTTCTGTTTTGCTAGATTTACATTACTTTTTTTTGGGGGGGGTCGCAACTATTCAAAATCCGTAGTGTCAAACTCACCACTAAATAATACTGTAGTCATTTTTATATATTCAACTTTCACATAGCAAATTGCAAAGTGACTTGTGGCATATTCCATATTGACTATGACGTCCAAATGGATGGGAACTCAAATATGTGGGCACGATGATAAGGATAATTATAAAAGTTTGGACCTGCAAGAACCTGGCTTATTATCCGGATATATACTTTTTTCTTTTTTTGCTGGGTTATCCGGATATATACTTACAGCTTCTCTTATCATTTAATTTAATTGACTTCTCAAAAGAAAAAAGCCATTGCTAGATATTTGCATTTCCTCAATGTCTCTAACCATGAAATATTGCTACAGCCCTTACGCACAATTAGCCCCATATCTATCTATCGTTATCTTTAACACATGGGTCCCATTGGATAAGGCAGAACCCACCACATAAATCCCACTCTTTCCTTTCTTATTCCCTTATTTCTTTTTTCCTTTTCTTTTTTTCTGGTTATATCCTTAGTTCATTCTATCCAACCAAATATTGTAGCTGCACTTATGTTTGATGATACTATTACCTTAACTTTTGGGAAAATTACTTAATATTTCATTCTTTAACATGACTGGTAGATTATGCTATGAATTTAATTAGGAAGATTCAGTATTATTGATTTTTTTGATGGTTCAAGGATAACTTGCTCTTTGTAGTTATCCAAATCAAAATACGTTAATAGCAATAGCAATAGCAATAGCAAGTAGCAACCAAATTCCCTCCTGGAAAATACTATAACTAAGGAAAAGTTTTAGAAGTTAGTGTGGAGTGTGGACAACTAATTTGCTGGAGTTTGGTATGAAATGGTCTTAAGCACGTGCTCTTGCTTTGAATTGCATTTAGAAAACGTGTAATTAGTCACATGTTTGCTATCTAGCAAATTTTATCCCTAATTGTTGGCATTTTTTGAGAGAGAGAGAGAGAGAATTATATTGAAATCTTATGCTGACATTAGGCACAATATTATTTCTCTCCAATTACCACTATGTCTATCTAGCTAATTTAAAATATTGATACTTTGGTAGGAGTGGATTTTAATTTTAATATATTGGTAGAAGTAGATTTTAATTAGCTTAACTGGTAAAATCTCTTAATTTCAAATAACAAATTTGAGATCATTTCAAATAAGGAATTTGAGATCAATTCAAATCTACTTAAGAAAAAAAGAAATCTATTAGTGTCCTAGTCTAATAAGAAAGAGCAATAATCATAAAAAGGACATCATAGTTTCAAATCCTATCATATTTATATTTAAAAAAATGCATATAAAAATATGTTTCTTTTTTAGTTAATTATTTACTATAATCTCTTGTTATCATACCAAGAGATTAGGTTGTATTTTTCAAGCACAAATCTTCTATCCAATTTTTCCTACCCCACCCTATCTCTATGCTTCACAAATAAAAAATTATCAAGTTTCCACCTACTTAATTAAATGCTAATTTTCTACCTTCTCTTATTTCAGTTTCTTAAAATAAATAAATTAAAAACCAAGACATCCCCACCGATCACTGCCATTGGTCCAGCACCACCAACCAGAGCCGATGCCACTACAACGGCCACCTACCAACGCCTCGTTATTTTCAAATCCATGACTAGGTACATGTATAGAGAAATTGTGTTGTCCTTTCATCATCTAGTATCTATTCATTGAATCCACCAACCAATGATCTATTTTGGTAGATTGATAAAGTTTATTAGAAAACAAAAAACTAATATCAAGTGACTCTGTGGCTGTGATTTTCTTTTGGTATTTAACTAAAATTGTGTTGGATATATACTTTGATATTATTGTCTTAGGAATTTAGGATCCTGCCCTTGCTTTTGAAATAGAAGGGGATTGTTTCATGATATGGGAGTACGCATGGGTCCATTTGGTTCGATTTTAAGAAGAATTTCAAAATAAAACAAACATTGGCCGCTTAAGAAAACTTTGGTTGAACGGACATCCAACATATTTGAAAAATTGTACGGGGTTCGGAACACAAACATAATTGGAGGTAGATAGTCGTCGATGAAGAGGCACCGGCATTAGTTGGTGGTGGTGGTGGTGGTTGGTGGAGCCGTGTTGGTTTTTATTTTATTTATTTTAGGAAATTGAAATAAAAGAAGCAGAAAATTAGTATTTAATTAAGTAAGTGGATATTTGGCAATTTTTAAATTATGGAGCATAGAATGGGATAAGAAAAGTGGGATAGAAGATTTGGACTCGTATTTTTCATTAAACAAAGATTATGATTAATTCTTATTGTTAAAAAAGTATTCTAATTTATAAGTAATCGGATCTATTACTTGAATTCTTTAATTTTAGCTAATGCATTAGGCTCCACAATTAAAACAAGCATGCACACTAAGCAGTATAGGAAACAATACCCATTAGCTAACTTAGAGCATTCACAATGGAAATGCTAAATGCCATATGTTGCCTCTATTTAGCATTTATCTCTCAAAAACCTCCACCATCTCTTTCTTCATCTCAATTCTCACTCCCTCTTTGATTCTCTCTTGTTCAAAGCATGTCACTGGAGCTGGGTCACTCAGTCGGTGATCGATGTCGAGATGGGTTTGGGTCAATGATCGATGGGGGCGATGTGGGGTGGTCTCGATGGTGGCGGCGTGGGTCTAGGTCGGTGGGTTTGGGGTGGTCTGTGATGGTGGGTTAATTTGATGGGTTTGTATCTGATGGGTTTGTATCAGTGAGTTTGTATCTGATGGGTTTTGTATCAGTGAGTTTGTATTTGATGGGTTTGTATCGGTGGGTTTTTTTTTTTTTTTTTTGGTAAGTCCAGTAGTAATATATAATTTGCTCAGAAACATGAATATATATCGGTGGGTTTGTATCGGTGGGAGTTTGTATCTAATGGGGTGGTCTGGGTCGATGGGTTTGTATATGATGGTCGGTCTGTATCTGATGGATTATTTCATGGTGGTGGTGGGGGGATTCTTGTGGTAGAGGTGGTGGTGATGGGAGGCTGAAAGAGAGAAACAGTGAGAAAGAGATAAACACTGATGGAGGAGAAGGGTGGGAGAGAGATTGGATTAGTATTATTTTATTGGATAGTTATATTATTTTAATGAGTTGAATAGAAAAATAAAAGTTGGAATGTTGAGAGTGTTGTAAAATGGTATGGTATAAATAATAAAATAGGTTTTGAGATAGTAAAATAGAATAATTTGAAGGTTCCGGATGCGAATGCTCTTACAAAATACAAAAATGAAGCATGCACCAAGGGAACCATCAATGCAGATGAGGACTTGGGGAAAGTTCCAAAATGTTAATCTCCTTGATATTTTATGGCCTCTCCATGTTCATCCTCGTCCTTACTAATCTTTATTATTCTCTAATCATGTTTGTCTTAATTAGTATTTTGATAAATGGGCTTCCTCCTCTTATCATCATTATCATCATCTCCAAAAGCCTAAAGGTGTTGGATTCTCTTCTGATTTTGAATGACATTGAAGGAAAATGACGTGTACACTGACAAACTCCACAATCCACAATTCCACATGTTAAGTAGGCCCCAATGTCACATAGGGCCCACAAATGATCCCTCTGGGCATGCTTTGGATTTTGCTTTTGGGTCCGGCGAGAGCATGTTTATAGTGAGCTGTTGAGAGTGCCCATCCCCATGGGTCCCCTCCATGTTTAAATCTAGAATTATGATAGTATCATATAAATTCGGCACAATTTTGTACTACAATTCGCCACATGATCAATTATAATTGGTAAAAATGTGTCCTCACATAATCTATTATCACATTTTTACCAATCATAACTCGTTATGTGACGAATTGTGACACAAAATTATACCCAATTACATGACATTGAATAATTCTAAAAACCATCGAGTTATCCTTAAAATTGACCAAAAACTTGGTTTTCATATATTAAAAATATATGGGTTCCACAACTAGACCCATGATGACCTTTGCCACTATCTGTACGGTCTTGGCCCTCAGAGATGAAGCATGTAGGGATATTTTATTACAGCTTCATTGTTTCTCCAATAACATTGATATGAAATTTGATCATTTTTTATTCAACTTGGAATGTTTTCAAAATTTATATGATTTTTTTTTTAATTTAGATGAAATTAGGTCTTCACGTGATAATTGAGACAAACACCCACATAAAAGTAAAGTGATTTATAATCAATTTCATTAAATCAAATTAAAATAGTGAGTTAATATAAAGTTATAAGACTCAATTCCAGCTTTTTAAATTTCTAGAAACAAATTGATTTAGTTCAAATACCCCCTTCCC
This sequence comes from Quercus tomentella, assembly GCA_028535165.1. NCBI lineage: Eukaryota > Viridiplantae > Streptophyta > Magnoliopsida > Fagales > Fagaceae > Quercus > Quercus tomentella. The sequence goes on from JAPQVY010000155.1 coordinate 29,433,537, forward strand.
CTCTCTTTTTCTTTTTTTTTGGTGTAAGTATTTTGTTTAAAGGCTTTTGGTGTAAATATTAAGCTCTATGAGAACAGAAAAATCAAAGCAACCGATATTAATTTCCAACATAGTTTTCTGTGAGATTTCCCACCTTTTGGGTTACTTCCTAAGAACATTCAAAACTCAAGTCCAGAAATTTCTTCGGTATGATTGGGCAGGCATCCTAGTCAGATTCAAGTAAGTCTTATACTATTCAAGAACATTATCTTTTTTAAGATCATAATGTCATCGATTGAGTGATCTTGACCAAAACATGTAATGATAGAGGCGGCTAGAGCATGTCAAGTCACTCTATGGTCTACCATTCAAATGCAAATACAATCAGTTTGTTGGCCAATAAAAAATACTTACAATATCTAAATAGGAGCCAGGATTGTATTTGGACTCAATTATAGAATGCCACATGCAATGAGGATAAGCAGGGATGTGAGATTAACTTTTGGATAACTATATAATATACCACTCCAAAAAGCAGACCAGAAAACTAGGACAAATAGTAAGGGAAAGGCTCAATATTTAAAAAATAATAATAAAATAAAATAATAATAAAAATAATAAAATAATAAAATAATAAATAAAAAAAAGAGGCTAGAGAATCCCTATCCAATTCCAGCTCAATAATAGAACAAAAAACTCATGTCCTAAAGGGTATCAGGGAAAGCAACGGTTTATTCCTTGATATAAAAGGACAAAGCCAGAAACGTCCCTATAGCAACATTGACGGTGAAGATTTTATATCTAATTACTCTCATAGTAAATACAGGATGTGCAGACACAATTTCCATCCAATGTTTAGAGAAAAAACTGTTTGCTTGGAAATGCCATCTCGTGCTCATTGTTCACAACAGTGCAGAACAAATGCAGTACACCAACTGGGTGCGGTGTAAACCTTGTCAACGAACACTACCTTAAAGACAAAGATGAAATTGACATTTTCATGTTGATGTGATCTATTGCAACAAGATGTCACACACCTAATATACTAAGTATCGCATTGTGGCATGTCTAGCTATGCTCTCGAGGTGAATGACGACTTGCAAACTGATAAGATAGAAGATAATCTGGACTACACTACATCTTGAGTTCATTCATTTCTGTAAATTCATTCTATTCATCAACATTTCAAAAATATGGTTCAATGAAGGTGTGCCTACCGGGTTCCAGTGACAATACGTAACACTAAAGTTTGATGACATTTAACTTATTCAGTAAATTTTGTTGTACACAATTTTGATAGCAAGACTATATATGAATAGATTATATTTATGTGTGTGTAAGAATGCTAAGCATCTGCTAGCTATACTTCTACACTGTGCAAGCCCTCTGTAGATTGCTGTGCATCTACTGAATTACTATGTGATGCAAGGCCTGCTACTCTCTCTAGATGCTGAAGGTAATCCATCACAACAGGATCAGTCCAAGGAGCTCCACATGGAGCTTCGTCACCAGCAACCCACCCTAAATGGCCACCTTTGGGTGTCACTATCAACAAACAGTTTGGATTTTCCTACAAAACACCAATGGATATACTTAATTAAAGAATAAAAACAATAAAGAAAACAGAAAGAGAAGAAAAACACAGGAAAGTTGCATTTTCTTTTTTTCTTTTTTTAAGTGGAAGTAATAGGGAAGCACAAGCCTGCTTAGATTCATGTGATCCAAAGAATATCTTTAAATCAAAGATTACAAAAGAACTCACCCATAGATTGACAGAATCATGGTATATATCAAATAACAATATAGCAGTCCTTAATTTTACAGGTGACAATTCAAACTCCAGCATAGGTCTATTCCTTACTTTTTCCCATTGTTAAATAGTCTCTTTATAGTTTAACCATGTTGCATGGAAAACTTCAAATGCAGCAAACTGTAAAATAGTTAAGCAAGAAAAGGCCCACAATACACCTCCAAAAAAAATTTCTTTCTTTCTTTCTTATCCTTCTCTAAATTTCAACAAATTGGGGCAGGCTAAATATCACATAGGAGCATTTTCAAGGTCTCCGTAGCCAATTTTATCTTCTTTCCCCAAGTTTGGAATAGATCCTTCAAGGTTATTCTCCCCAAACAAAAGTTATTTTGTTATTTTTTTAATATTGCACTCCAACCGTAATGAATCAAGCAGCAAGAGAAAGGAATTACATAGGACAAAATGGTCCTGTGGGAGAACATGTTGAGTACTTGATATGCTTAATGAACTTTGACTACTCACAAATTTTTTTTTGTATTCCCAGGAAATGCAGCTTATAATGACAAATCATCTGGAAGTTCTTTTTTTGAAGTTTCAGGAATACAGAGAGGAGGTTCGTAAGATGTTCCTTGGTCAGGAAGTCACTAACATAATTAAAAATTACTTTAGCTAGTCATACGGAGCAAAAAGATAAAGTCTCAGCTAGTATTACGGTAATTTGGCAAAATCTATATAAGTTTTTTGGGATCCTGTAACCTAGTTTTAGAATAGTAGGCAGTACATAAAAGAGTTATAACAATCAAATGTTGGTTGAGCTATCTTCTAGTGGGTATCAAGATGATGAAATCAAATTGAGGTTATTTTAGTTATTATAAAAGCCAGAGGAATACCAGCATGACGAAGTTGATTCGGATGAGGAATGCATTTTTTTTTAAAAATCTTATTGGTAACTAACACACACATCTGATGGTCAAGAACCACAACCTCCCCAACCACCTTGCTCTTACTAGGGGAGGAGGTGTCATTTGAGTTAAATCTCATTGATGAAGAAATGCAACATTTTATCTAAATTAAATTACAAGCAGAATAAAGTGATCAACAATCTCCACAAAACATGGAAATTATGCTTACATTCCCAACTGATCAATAAAAGGATGATTAAATAACTTCTTAGGATTAAGAATCAATGTGGTTGGAAATAGGGCCTATGGGCTATGTAGTATTAAGGGAATAAAGTAACTTTTGTACCATAGTAATTTGAATAAAATATGACCCTAGATGAAGGCATGAAGCTAAAATTGGAGAACAAGATTTTGCAGGAGACCTTGATTCATAAGGAAAAGGCTTTGTGTAGTTAAGATGATAAACAAACTTGAAAGCGGTTAGCCACCTTAGGAATGAGGAACAAACCGTGCCTTAAGAGATTAATAAATTTTGGTATATTAGTATACAGCTTAAGGGACTAGGGAGCAATCCACAAACCTTGATATCTTCACGAGGGATTCCCCTAGCAGGAGCAACTGGATCATTTGCTGCCTGCAATCAACTGAACATGTAAATATATAGCACATGCTGAAGATTGATAACATGATTCTTAAAAGTTTCAATATATTATGCCACATAAGAAGTCAGCAAAAACCAATTAAAGTATAGCATTTAAATCTTTTGCTTCCCTTCAATTAAATCAGTGTACTTCCAGATATTAGATGTAGCCTAATGAAATAAGTGCCAAGATTGCCACACATTTTAATCATACAGTTTTGCCAGAATAACTTTCATGCCATGCATATCTAAAAGATTGCAAGTCCCATGTTATGCCTATGATAATGGAAAAATCCAACACTCATTTGAGGGGTATACTAATAATATACACACATAATTTACTATATGCAGAAACTTATAACTTCTCTCTCTCTCTTTGTGCGCCTCACCAGACCACTGAAACAATGAATTGAAAAATTCAGTGAACAGCATATTTTTCTTTATGCTTTTTTGGTATTATGTAATGCACAACTCTTGAAAACCATGCAATATATGTCAAATGTAACTTCTATCGGATCGCACAAACTGGGATTGATTAACAGACCCAGTACTTAAAACCATAACTTCAGACTACCTCACTCTTGTTCTACAGACTGTCTCAACAAACAACACTAATCTCTGCCTAGTGCTTCAATAAGGAAGACTTGGCCAATCTTAGTGGCAAATTTAGGATGAGGTTAATCAAAAAGATCACTGATACTCTCTTATCAGCCGAATTCAATATAATGAAATGGAAGAACAAATTCCCTGTTGCCAGACCTCATCATTACCCAGGACAAGTGGAGAGCATTAAACCAAACAGTATGTTTGTTGTGATTCAAGACATGAATATCAGCTCTAAGGGACAGCCGATATGGCACTTCAAAACATGCATAATACATATTATGAGTGTATTATGCATGTGCACAAAGAAATCATTCCTGCTGAAATAGAAGATTGTAATAATCAGCCTTTTATGTTGAAATTTATTCATTGTTCAAAAGGAATCTCCTCCTCCCAATGTAAAGAGTGAAGGGTGAGACAAAAGGTTCAATATCATGCAGGTGCATGTGTAATGTATTTGTATATCAGGAGAGAGAGAGAGAGAGAGAGAGAGAGAGAGAGAGAGAGATTATCAAAAAGAATTATAAAATTCATATGCACCAAAAGATGACTAAAAGTGCAAAAATTTGATCTGCCAGAGATGCTCATACAGTTCAACATTAAACATGAGGTTCAGGAAATATGATTTTAGAAGTGTATGATAAGTGGTAACAAAATTACCTGAATGCAAAGCAAAGGTATTCCAACATGTTTTACTGAGTCTGAACTATTAGAATTAAAGTAGTAGTCATCCACTGACTTGAAACCAAATGAAACTGCAAGGTTTATAAGAGGTGACATATTCTTATAAGATCATGACATACCTTTATATCCATAAAGGAAACTTCACTTTCATGTACAAGAAACACATACCACGGGTTAGTGCATCATCAAAGTACCTAACATACTTTGCATTGGCTGCTAGTTGGATATTGAATTCACCGCCCATGTCTTCAAAGAGAAGAGCATGCCTTCAGAAACAAGAGATTTCAGATGATAGTTTCTATGAACATAGAAATCCATTTCAAGCGTATATAAATAGATAGAACATAAAAGAAATTTAACAAAGTATTACTTCTTGAAAATTTTGCGTAGAGAACTTGCGAGAGCTTTGTCATAGAAGCCATAACGGAAGTCCTCGCCTGAATTGACCAGATTGAAAGGATTACACAAGGACACAGCACCAGAAAGAGGGCAAGAATGAGATTCCTGCAAGTAACACATCATAAAAATATAAATGAAAAAGAAGTAGATTTGCAGTAAAGTGGAAAGAAGCAAGCAAAAACAATCCAGTCCAAGAGTGGCTCCTTACAACCAGACCAATAAAATATAATATTCTTCTCCAGAAAATGATAACTTTAGGCTGGTGATATTCAAAGTCACATGAGTGTAATTAGCTCAGCTCAAAACTCAACATTTTTACTTTTAACATTCCATTCTTCAAAGGTCCCACAATATCAGATTTCTTGACCAGTGATTAATATGAAACAATATAAAACTAAATCTAAAAATGTGAAGTCGTTTTCCACTAGCCCAAACTCCTTGTTGACCTCGCCATTGTCCTTTAGAGCCTCCAAATTGAACTATATTTGACTCGGAACAGATACGTGGCATAAATGTAAACATACAATCTAGTACTATTTCTGAATAGAATAGGTAGCAAATACGTGACAGGGGAACAAGTTGAATGCACCAAAAGGAAATTAGGAACAAATTAAGGCAGTGAGAAATGAACAGATCCGCCTATGATCTAATGGAAAATATCACCTAAGGTAGAGCATAATTGGGGAAAAAAAGAGAGTCAAGTATTCCACCTCGTTTTTTAGATTTTTAAGGAATTGATGAGTTTAGTAGAGCAGAAAATAACAGAATTTTACAACAATAAGAACTTGTTACAATTTTCAAGCTTAGCCTCAAACTATCATTATGCAAAATTAAAGCCAAATTCACATTTTTCATAAGCTATTACTTATTAGTCATGGAATAAAATATAGAGAATGAATTTAAGAAAGCAAAACACTCGGTACAAGAAAATATATTTATTTAAAACACTCAGCTAAACACAAGGTATACGGACAACTTGGTCTCCAAAAAAAAAGGGGGGGAGTTAAATGGGTTATCCTACCTCGCCCAAATAACGAACAAGAATGTTGGCCCCCATAGACCAACCAACAGCATATAAATTAGCTTTTGGGTATGAAGTCGCAACATGTGCCACTACTTCACGCATGTCTCCTGTAAATGAAGCTGAAAATAACTGCATCAACAGAGTGATAGTAATCACGTATACTATAGAATCCTCTCAGAAATCAAATATTGTATGTATAATTTCAAGCTCGGAACAGTAGAATAAAAAAACCATAGTCTTGCACTGCAAGTATTACCTGAGGAGTGGTGACAGGGCTATTGCCACAACCTCGGTTATTGAACACCACCACACGCCAACCTTTACTTCTCGCTCTAACCAACATGTGCCTCACATACGTGTTCTCACTCCCTCCTGCTAAACCTGGCTGTAACCATCCATTATAACCATGGAAGCTAAATAAGTAAATGCCAAACTTCTATTTTGATCTCTCAATTATGTGTTGAAGCTGAAAGTAAATTATGAAATCATATAAATCACAACTCCTTTGAACTCTTTCTTCTTGTACTGGTAAGGTTTAAACTAAACTATAAACTGAATAATTGGATTTGTAAAAGCAATATCACAGAACTCAGGAAGTGTGGACAAGGGATTGAATTAACACAATCAATAATTAAGCAACAAAATTGAACTCTGACATATATATATATATATATATATTTAAAGCCAAAGCTCAAAGAAAATCCAATTAGTTCTCAAATTGGATTTCAATTGTGGGCTAATTTTGCGTCATGTGCTTGGATGCACAGACACAGATACGGGTAAAGATACGGGTACGGGTACGATTTGACGACATGAGCAATTTTTAAAAAATTATAACATGATACGGCAAATTTGACAATGTTACGATACGGGTACGACACAACTATGGCACCCCAAATGAAGTGTTCATGCATCCTAGGTCATGTGTCCCAAAATTTTTTCTTAATTTTGGTGCGTTGAAATAAATGATATGTTTTGGTAGAGCAAACGATCGTAATTCTCTTGTATAGTTCAAAGAGGACAAACAAAGTTTATCCATAATTAAATGAGACCAGAGATAATCTATTTTTAATGTTTTTTACTTTTTCTTTACTGTCCTTTATTCAAGTTCAATTTTTTTTTCCTTAAAATTTAAGAAGTTACAATTTCATCTCGAAAATTAACATATCAATTACATTCTCCCTTACCTTTTTAAAGAAATTGCATTTTGATATATAAGGTCCGTTTGGATAGAACTTATTTTGCTGAAACTGAAAACTGAAAGCTGAAAACACTATAGCAAAATAATTTTTAAATGTGTGAATAGTATCGTGGGACCCATTTTTAATGAAAAAGTTGCTGAAAAGTGAGATTTGTGGGTCCTGTGAATAGTATACGAGACCCACTGATATGCTGAAAAGTCAAATATTACGGCTACTATTCATGAACAGTGCATGAACAGTAACCGTAACAGTGTTATTTGCTCCTGAAACGCGTGCCAAAAAAAAAAAAAGAGTAAAGTCTACGCAAACGTAGACGCAGAAATGTGTATCCAAACGGATACATATAGAGTACACAGTAGAAATTATAATTTCAAATACAAAATTATAATTTTCTCTAAACTTGAGAACAAAACTAATAATATACAGGACAAAATAGATATTGTATGAAATACACTCGAATTTTGGCCACAATTTTTTTTTTTCTAAAAAACATCTTAAAAAATTGGCATGAAAATTAAAAAATAAGAAAAAGTACATATGGGTAATAGGAATTTAAATGAATAATTCGATACTACAAGAACGGCATATATGTTAGACCTTTTTTTTTTTTTTTTTTTTTTTTTGAGAAATAATAAAAAGTAATGCTCGTTTTGATCATGTTTTCAAGCAAAATAACATATAGAATTATTTATTTTATATCATATTGTTACAATTCAAAATATAATATATATATATATAATACTAAAATCCAATAATCCAAGTGTATGAGTGAGTTGGCACAATAAACAATCATAAATATGTGAGTAACATTTTCGATTAGATAATAACACTCGAGAATTCTATCCAATCATAAAATATAATAAATATAAATAATGACATAACTTCTCAGTTGGCACAATAAACAATTATTATTATAAATATAAATATGTTGGTAATTTTATGGTACACATCTTCTTCTTTTTTTGTGTGTATTAGGTAACGTTTGGATTTAAAGTTTACCCATCAATGTACCACGTTTTAAGAGAGGTACTTAACAAATCTAAAACTAGGATAAAATAAAATAAAAAATTATCTCAAGCTTTAAGAGTGCAATTGCAATTTTTTTTTTTTTTTTGATATCACGAGTGCAATTGCAATTTAGTATTAAAATAAAATAAAATTCAGTTTTTTTTTTTTTTTACCAAGAACTGAAAAGAGTAAAAACGGGACTCACCAGTAAAATGAGGAGAGGAGAGTCGGGCGGCAAGTGACGGTCGTCGCCGGAGATCCAATCGAGTGCGACGGAGCCGTTATCTTGGGTGCGGATGCACTCACGGCGGAGCTTGACGTCAGGGAGGGACCGAAAGTAGGCGGCGTAGACGGTCTCCACGTGGCAGTTCCACCCGATTAAAGGAAACGGGTTGTACGGAAATCGGGTCAGGGTCGCGTTCAGAGCCGGCAGGACTGACTCCATTGCTCCGCCTATGATTTCCAGCGTCGGATGAGCCTGAGCCTCGTGGGGGTGCTGCTGACTTGGCATTGCGGTGACGTGGACGGCTGAGATTTTGTATGGCGTTTTGGTTTTGGTTTTGGCGTTGATTCGGGAGAGTAATTGGTTTGGAGGGAATGTGATTGGTCGGTGATTGTATAAGGGAGTTACTGGTGGGGCCCTCGCCATTTTTACCGCGCTTTTTTTTTTTATGGGAGTTTTTTTTTGTTTTATTTATCTTGGGAAAAATTAATGAAATATGAATTTCTATTTTGTGTAGGAAAATTCCGGTAACACGGAAATTGTTACCAAAATTTTCAACGAAATTGTATATATAATTAGTAAGATAAGTTTGTGAGAGAATATATATATTGTTACCAACCTTTTTATTGAAATTGTGTAATTTTTTGTGTTGCGATAACTCTAATAAGATAAGTTTGGGAGAGAAAATGTGAATTTTTCAGAAATTCTGGTGACACCCAAATTGTCACCAAATTACGTTTTTTTTTTTTTTGTGTTCTGATTTGTATAATCTTATGTTGTGATGGGTTCTGGCAAGATAATTTTGTGAGAAAATATGTAAATTTTTCAGAACTTACGGTATGAGAGTGATCGATAGATCGACGGCTATAAGTGGCAAATTCCCCTTTGCTGCCACAGCATTCAGATTTTAGAGTTGGCAGTGTTTGGTGCTAGAAAGAGAGCGATTGCAAAGTTAAACAGATCCACAGTCTGATAAAATTGGGTCCGGGTCTTGAATATATATATATATATATATATAAAACAAGTTTCAGACTTTCAGAGCTCAATGTGACGGTGGTCTTGTATTTGGTTCTATGAGTGCAAAGTGCAATTGGCACTAGTTTTGGGATGTGGTTGGTGAATGGCTCCTAATTTGGCAAGATGCGTGAATGAATTGGGCAATGTGCTGTCTGTCTGTGCTGCAAAGCTCTTATTTGCTAACTTTGTCCTACAAATGATGGCATATCGTGTGAACAACTTTTTTTTTTTTTTCTTGCCTAATATAAGTCCACCTGCCCCAATATATTGACTACTGACTTCACCGACCATCCATATTCCATATCTAAAATGTTAAAAATGTTAGTTATTACGACTAGATTGGGAAAATCATTGACGTAATGAATTTCTCAATAGAAAAAGTGCTTCCAGATATGAAAGAAAAGTTTAGATGTTAGTAGGATGATAAAGATTGATCATAGAACAGATACCACAAATTTCAAATCTTATCTCATATATATATATATATATATAAAAGAAAAAGGCTAAGTATGCGTTTGGATACCGCTTATTTTGCTGAAAACTGAAAACAATAAAAAATAATAAAAAAGTTATTGTTCACGCGCGAGTTACTGTTCATTTGCCTACTTGCACTGTTCATGGGACAGTGCAAGAGGCACTGGTCAAAAAAAAAAAAAAAGTCAAACGCAGACGCTCCAAACACAAACGCAAACCAAACGGAGCTTAAATGCCTATGTCTTTGAGATAAACAAACTCAAGTGACCTTATATATATTGTAAGATAAACTTTTAAGACATCACAATTTTACATGTCAATATTCTTTTTTTTATTAATTTATTGAGTTTAAATTCTATCATATATTTAAACTCTCAATTAAAATTTTGCCAAATCATATTTTCTTTAAATGATAAAAAAAAAATTTGTTGAGAAACAATATCTATTTAAATAAAAATTAGAATAAATAGTTCCACATACAAACACAATCATAGATTAATAAAAATATCTATTAATAATTACATAATTATATTTATAATAATTTCATTTAAAAACACAATCATAATTGTGGGGGTCAAGATCTCAAACACAAACAAATATTTAATATATGGTCTAAGTCAAATGACTTGCACAACTAATTTATCATTAAAACGAGGTAAAATTTCCACAATGGGAAACTCAAACAACTAATTAAGCTAGAAGGAATAAAGATAAGATGTTTTATTTTATTCAAATTGTTTTCTCGAGGAGTAGGGAATGAGTAAGAAAAGGAAAATACAACATGACTCTCTGCCCTCTATTCTAGAGTTTCTTCTTTGTATTTTTTGATCCGCTTTTTCTGTTGCAACCTCCTCTTCTTTTATAGGCCTTTTTCCTTCCTTTATCTCTCCAGCTGGCCTACTCCCAGCCGAATTTTTTGGAGATATTTGTCCCATCTTCCATTGGTTCTCCACCCTTTTCATCATAAAACAAGACTTTTGGGGGGAGGGGGTGTCTGTATTGTTCAAGTTGTCCTATATGTATTTAATATGGAAAAGATTACGTAGAGAACCTCTCATTAATGTGAAGGTGACGATCTCTGTGGTCCTTATCCCTTTAGAGGGTTTCCCAAGGTATATCTGGTGAGAGCGGCATCTCAACTAAAGAAGGGGATTGGTTCCCCGAGAATCTTCCTTTGTCCACTATAAGGTCACCCATGTTTATAACTTCGAACAAGAGTTTCAGTATTGGTGGCATACCTAGAATTCCACGGGAATCGTATGGGTATGCTTCGTTTTATTACTCATAGAGATGGCCTTAGCCCATCTTTTCAAGTATGATCCTCCAAGTCCTTTGGGCCTCGATTCATAATTGAGTTCATCCCCCCTACAATAATAAATAACTTTTTTTTAGAAAATAAATATCTATTAATAACTATCATAATTATCAATTTCATATAAGTGTCTATTTGGGAACAATTTATTTAGCTGAAACTGAAAACTTTTTACTGAAAGTACTGTAAATAAAGTTAAAGATAGCTAAAATAGTACAGTGGGACCCATGAATAGTATCAAAAATTGCAATGGGATTTGTAAGGGCGGTATTTGAATTCAAAGCCCAAAAATGAAAAGGACTAAGGTCCAAAGAGCTCAAAACAATGAATTTGTAGAGAGTGGGCTAGAAACTGAATTCTAATGAGTTGGACAACAATCACAGTAGGCTAAATGGTACAATAAAGTAGGTATAAACAGTTTTATGCAAGGAAATTCTTCCTCAGCAAAGTCCAAGGAAAACAGTTCTTATATATTTCTCTTGGACTTAAGCACAATTATAGTTATTGTATGTATAGTCTTTCTTTCTTTTTTTCTTTTTTTCTTTTTTCAGATTCTTAGATGATCCTCTTGTAATGGGGTTTTTCTTCTTTATATTTCCCTTCTTTACTTTATCTCAGCCCTCCACGTGTAGATCAAATTGCTGGTTTTGATCCTTGTTCCATCAGCCCCTTCCTGAAATTTTTGTGGGTAGCTGTAAGGCTGAATGTTACTGTTCATGTATCACCTTCACATTAATGCGGCCAAAGAGTTAGTTGCAGAACATTCAATGCAGTGGTAGCAACTTTTCCCTAGATATTTCTCAACTTTCCTTTGTCTTATTCCCTTTCAATACTTATCCTCACCAGTATGATCGTTTGGTCCGTTGTTCTTGATGAAAGGTCAGACCTTTGTCCTCTGCTCTGATTAGCCGATGAGGTATTTCTCCTTGGACTATAATCCCAACCCCTCATCACCAAACTTCTTCTACGGAATATTAACTTGTATGCCCCCACTAGTGTTTACCTGTCCTCGAACATTTTAATGTCCTAGGACACAGCCCACGGCACAATATTCATTTCTGGGCCCTTTATCCCTACATGATTCATGAATAGTAACAAAAATAAACTGAATAGTAAAAAAAACAAGCTTTTTAAACCAATGTCAAACACACACTTAATATTTCATACACAAACACAATCAAAATAAATGTGTATTAATAATTATTATAATTTTCAAAATTTATATTTATATACAAATTAAAGATAACTTCATTCTTAGTCTAATGATAAAGAGCTATCATCCGGAGTGGACTCAATAAGTTGAAACTCTTTTCTTTTTTGGTTGAGAAAACAATATAAAATCATATTTTTTTTAACTTCATGCGTAGTGCATGAGTTGTTAAGTGATTTTCTGATAATATATAGTGTCATTGTTAGAGTTTGTTTGTCACAATCTTTTTTTTTTTTTTTGTTTAATTTTTTAGATTATTTTATTTAAAATAATACTATAACCACAAACTATTTTACAATATTTTTACAAAACATTGATGTGGCCAATCTTTTATTGGTTTTCATCTAGATCTACTATTAATATCACTTTTTCATTTATCAATAATCATTCACCACATCAGTTTGTAAAAAAAAATTGTAAAATAGTTTGTATCTCTAGCATTATTATTTTATTTTTGTAGATTTTTATAAAACCTCACTATTTCCATTTTCAAATATAAATATACTTTAATTCACTTTGAACAAAAATAAATTAATTAGTGAAAAGTCAAACGAATTTTTTTTTTTTTTTTTTCGAGAAACAAAGTCGAATGAATTGATTCCAAATAATAACTAAGTTTTTTTTTTTTTTTTTTTAATAATAAATAGCATCAAGTCCAATGATACCGGATTCTCAAAAAAAAAAAAAAAAGTCCAATGATACCCTCCATATCGTTCTCTAGTTACAGATCATTCCCGTGTGATCAATCATTTTTTTCAAGTCCAATGATGCCCTCCATGTCGTTCCCTAGTTACAGATCATTCCCGTGTGATTAATCATTTTTTTTTCATTTATCTCTTTCTTTTTCAAAAATAACAATAAAAGTTTCGTGTATATGTGTATATATATATATATATATTTTTTTTTTTTACTTTTCGAAATTTTTACTATAGCTTCCAAAAGCTTGGACCAAATTAAAATCTCGATTTTTTTTTTTTTTTTGCTAACTTAAATCTTAGTGTTCGCAAACTGTTTTTTTTGTTGACAAATGCATATGTTCAATTTAAGGTGTCAAAATAGGCGGGCGGTAATCTCCCCACTAAAGAGGCAAACTTTTCTTATTCTTTGCTCTTTTACATATGATTACAACAGATGATAGCTGCATATACATATAAACAAAGTGTTACAGATGGCTTATGCACTTAGCTATAAATTAAGCTTCATCCCCAAAACCTCTCCCATGGTATAAAGGAGTAGCCGCCAATCTTAAAAGAAAAAACTCTAAAATCTTCAGTCATCTACGAAACTGTATCTAGCCTGCTCCTCTGTGCTTAACAAAATGTTTTTAGCAGCCCAACCAAGTCCCAACATTTGTTCATTCAACAGAGACAAATCCCTTCGGGCACATCTCTTGCTATCCTCGATCCCTTTGAACCATTCATTGAGAACAAGATCAAGCGAGTCATCAACTCCAAGAATGTTTTTCCACCAACTGCTCACAAGGAGGGCCTTACGGACGTAGCATGCCTAAACAACATATATATTATTACAAATTACACCAAGTGTAAGATTATTGAAAGTACATAAAGGGAAATTAGCCATAGACTAGGTTTCCATTCAACCAGCAATAGCAAATAAATTAATGAAATGGCAATGGTGTGCGCTTTACACAATCAAATATCCAAGCTCTTAAAAAAAAATCCAGTTACCTGCAACAAACCCATGATAATATCTACAGTCCCAGCCCCTTCCCGTAGACAAAGAAGTATACCATGCTACAAGTTCATAAATAAGGGGATAAAAGAAAATGAATTTGTTAGAACATCTCTATAGGTATGGTGCTCCATGAATTTGTCATGAGTTCCCTGATATACTCACCTGCTTAGTTCTTTTTGCTCCTTTGCAGAAGATCTCCATGCATATAAAGTAATAATCCTCACCACTTGAATATTGCATTGCCATCATCGACAACTTGGGTATCTGATCCTTCGGATTTAAGCACCCTATTCTGATGGGCCATATTGTTTTGTCTGACTCAAACCGCAATAATTGGGTATAAGCTTCACTATTGATGTGCACTAAATTCTATAGCAGTATATATCATAGCATTATACACAGCTAGAGAAACACAGTAGTGAGACCTCACCTTTGCTCCACAAAAAATCAATTCCTTCCTCTTTACTCACTTCTGCAGGTGAAGGCACATATCCTGACTCAATCCAAATATTTAGTATGATCTCAAGTCTATCCTGAACATAAAAGTGAGGTTACAGTCAGATCATGAGCTTCGTAATTTTATGAAGAAAAAAAGTATCAACACATATGTTGTAAATTTTCTGAAAGCAAAATTGTCCACAGAAGGATCATAGCCTTTCCCCCTGTTCTTTTACCCACTACTTGAGGCCACGTGTCTGGGTGCATGTTATGATTTGTAACATGAAGGAGGCTATTTAGTGTGAGCCTTAGGAAGCAAAATCAAATTGAACCTAGGAGCAGCGACTGAAGAAACCTTTCATCCCAAAACCAGGGATGTAGCAAATGCAGTCGAACACTTATCTTATGTGTAAGCAAAAAGAAAAGCCAACGAGTAAAGCAAAGGCATTTGAATATGACAGGATACTTAGCTATTATATGTCTTTAATCTAACATGGACGGAAAATTCTACAAATAAGTTCCAGCTGTCTAAAACTGGCCCACTGAGCAAAAAAACTGGATAAATAATGGGTGTGGGTCACGTATATAGCACAGATGGAGGACAGAATCCTGTGTACCTACAAAGTTTCCCAAAAGCAAAAAAACATTAATGTAACCAGTCAATTCAATCCCTTAAACACTCCCCAGTCTTATAAAACTTACTAACACTAACCCACCTTTGTTAGTGTCTGCAGATGGACATGCTTAAGCCCCTGATATATTCCGAAAAGGTCAACTGCTGAGAAAATGGGGTATATAACAAAAGGTAAACCTGATTGCAAGCTTCAACATTATGAAAACATTGAAAAGTCAGGAAACCATGGAAGCACAATTTTCTATAACGACTATGGTATACATGCCAAGCACAGGTAAAAATAACATGTAACATTGTTTCTCCTATAAATAAAAATAGGTGCCATTCACGTTTTACAATTTTATTAATTAATCTTACTCAAATTTAAGACAGCAATTTTCAATTTCAAGATTTTACTTTCATAGTATGAATGAGAACCTTTAGTGACAAGCCAATGGAAGTCACTATGATCATTATCAGTACCCAACTGATAACATACCAATGAGGCAGGATGTTATAATATAGTTTAGCAAAAGTATAAGCAGACAGTCACACCCATGTGAAGGTTTTAATATTACTTGGTTTCTAACTGATAATAAGATTTAATTTAACAATATAGTGAGTTCAAAAATACAAATGGGAAGAAAACCTTTGATTGTTCTTCAGTAATATATTTATAATAGCAGCAAGCAAAAGGCCAAGGTTATCAAAGCACACTGGTTGAATCTGAAACCCATACCAAAAATTAGGATATAATTCCATGTTATCAAAGAAATACAAAACATGCTAGGGAAAATTATAACAGACCTGTGCCTTTGCAGAAACTTCACCAAGGTTATCTGCTATTGCAAAGCTTCGGCGAATAGCTGTCTGCTTAAACAAAGTAACAACATTAAAACTACATATAAAAAGCTGGAATATTCTGTTACAAGCAAAAATGCTTTCCAAAGCACAGTAGTCTCTTGATTAATTATGAAGCAGGTAAATCAGTAAAGATTTATCCAAGTATGTCTTAAATCAAGCTGTAAACCCGCCATACTGTTGTTAGATATTTAAGTTTGAAGAAAAGTTGTTTCTGTTTGAAGAAAATAGCAAAGCATTAACAAGTATTTTTCAACTTCTGAGGTTGAAAACAAATGATCAATACAAGAATACCTTTGATAGAACAACAGGCTGCCTTATACATATTTAATGTATAAAGTAATTAATATCTCTAAACATGGCCTGAAACTGCTGAAAATTTTGAGTTATCTTTAAAATAGACTTTGGTCCACTTCTTTAATAATATTGATGTTCTTTTCAAGACAACAATATTCTTTATGCTTTTTTTATTATTGGTACTTCAATTTTTTCCCTTTTCCCACTCTTGACACTCATTTGATTCATTTTTGTTAGGTTCTAAGTACTTAGAAACTTATGTATTAGAACTCTAATTTGTATTGTTGGCAAACCATGATTAAAACAGGTTTTTAGTCTTGTTTAGACTTACTCAAAGTATAAGTCTTTTGTGTAAAGTTGGAATCGAGCTGTTGCAGAATTCATTGTGCAATTTGGTCTGGCTCGATCGATTGAGAATTAGACTCAATCGATCGAAAGTCGGGCAGAATGTTTTTCTGCAGAATTTTCCAACTCAGCCCTAAGCCCATATGACGTGTAGGATTTTATGTTTTGCCTTAGGCATAAAAGGGAAACCCTAGCCACGTTTTTGAGGTTGCTCTATTTGCTGGGTGTGTGAATCTCTTGTGAGATCTAGAGGTGGTTGCCTTCACATATGCTTAAGATTATCAAGAAGGAGATTTCATTGAAAGCTTGATGATCATTCAGTTGCTGCACTAAAGAGCTTAAAGAAACACAAGCGGATGTGCTTGTATTTGCTAGAGAATCCAAGAAAGAAGGAGTCCGTGATCTCGGAGCTTGCACGTGGTCGTGTCAGTAAGTTTTCTACTAGTGGGTAGCAATAGGATGTTAGTGGTCTAAGTCGCTATTGTAAAACTTCGATTCTTTCATAGTGGATTCAGGTTTACCTTGAGGATAGCTAGGTTAAATTCTCCCCAGGTTTTTACCGGTGTGGTTTCCTGGGTCATCATATCTTTGTGTTCTTTATATTCCGTACTTTACATTGATATGATTATATGATTGTGTTAACCTAGATCTGAAATTTGGACTAAGTAATCACTTGGCTAATTTACTAGATTAATTCAGTTGTGTTTTAAGGGGTCTAAAAAACGTACAATTTTATTGCAAGAGATAGGGTATCTAATGGTGCAATGTTTTCCTTGAATATAGCATGGACTCTCAAAAAGTAGCCATAATTTTTTTATGGCCACATCTGTCGTCATGCTTATAGCATTTAGACTATTCTTTGACTCCAAATTAGTACCAAAAAAGGAAATAAAGCAACAGCAAATACAGAGGAATATTATTGGAAATATAACAAAGCATTAACTTGAGAAAATTTTAGCAAAGAAAAGGGTTTATGTGACACTGTAACATCTACTGTTCCCGGCTCCAGCAAGTAATATGATAGCAATCAACAGAAACTTTTTTTGAAGATATGACAATTCTAGTTACAAGAAAAGGGCTTGAGCCTTGAGGTCTAAATACTTACATTAGTTGCTAGGTAGGATGCAAGGCTTATTTGTTTGGCAATGTTGGCAACAGATGCAAGAAGCAAAAAGTACTGAGGAAAGACAGGAGTCAGCAGCTCCACTCCAATGCTTAAACTGAACATGACAGATGCTGAGAACCTAACTCTCTTCAAACAGGATAACAAAAAATAAATGATCTGCCAAAGCTATAGATTTCAAATTCTAGAGAATACAAACAAGATTTCTCATCTTGCAGTTCAACAATAACTGCCAATAAAGAGGCTTATAATATAAAACCAATTATATAGAACATTTTAACTGAATTCTAATGGAATAGAAGTCATACCTTCAAATTGGTATCAAAAGCAGATGCTAGGCCAGCAGTATAGATGCACCTACTTAGCCGTCCAAGACCATCCTTCAAGACCCAGTTAAGGGCAGCAGCAGAGGGAAGTGAACGAGAGTACCCAATTCCTATAGCTCGTAACATTGCCTGATATCAGTACATTCCAAAAATACTTAGAAACCACACATAGCAAGTCTTCATCTCAACAGTAAAAGGGTTTGGGAGAGAGCACTGAGCAGAGTTTCAATAAAACACTTATAACTTTCTATAATGACTTGGTGAATATTCTCAAACTCACCAAACCTGATAAACACAATATCTGAATTGTTTCTATAATTCAAAAGACTTATTACTCAATGTATATCAACAAGTATCCATCAAAGCTTTTAAGTTCAGTTCAAACGCATAACTAAAGAGGTTTAAACTATTTCTCTAAATATAAACATATTCCAACAACACCTTTATACCATAATCATAAAAATTCTATACAAACAATCGCATTTGAGCTCAAGGCACCATATATGCACAATTAGCCCAAAAGATAACACTTAATCCACACCATTACCTTTAAATTTCAATAAAATTATTCAACCCCAATATATATATATATATATATATATATATATTTTTTAATATTGTAATGCAAAATTTTATTACCTGAGTGGCAAGCACCTGGAGTGCCGAACTGAAAACCTGGTGTAAAAGCTTCCACTTCACATAGTCCATGTAATTTCCACTAACTTGCTTTGGAATAAAGAAATCCTGAACAGCTGAACTACAAAGTCTGAACATTTTCCAAAACCCATCATCAAAATCAAACGAAAATGATGACACACTGCCATCCACACAAACCAATTGCAAACGATTCCCATCCTAGAAGTACCTAGAAACACTACCAGACCTCTGAATCACCACCGGGGGTCGACTTGGAGGGGCAGGTTTGGGTTTGGGTTTGGGTCTTGGTAATAGTTCAATGTCTTCCTCGGGTTCATAGCCGAGCGGGATTCTCAACGAATTGGTTAGGGTTAGGGTTTTGAATTGGTTTTGGGGTTTATAATAAGGAATTGATTTCCTGGTTATGCAATTGGGTTCCAGAGATTTCCATGGAGGTGGAAAATGGTGGGAATTGTAGGCTGTGTAGAAAGTGGATTGCATGAGAGAATTGAGGGTGTGAACTTAGTTTTACAATTTGGGGCAATACTTTCCTGCCAAAACTCAGTGTTTTTCTTCTAATGGTTGTGGTTTATGAGGTTATCTTACCATGTATTACAGTATACTCATTGCCTACTATGTAATGTGCATAGCTGGAGGGAAAAATAAAAAACAAAAAGGTATCATCAGAGAAGTTAATTGAGTGGCTGCTTATATAAATTACTAGAATAAATCAATTTTAAAGCATTGAACAATAGAAACCTAAGTACGAGGTCAATTTAATATGTGTGTGTGTGTGTATTATTTTCAAAATTTTAGTAGGTTGTGCTATATCAAGAACTTGTTTGTTTTAGTTTTCTGATTTTATCTTTAAACAAAGTGAAATATTAACTATTGAAATCAACACACCTTTTTTTTTCCCAGTACTACCCATTCCAAAAGGTGGCTTCTTGTCCATCTATTCTTTTGGCTCACTTCCATCCTCTATGCAAATGACTCAGACAATTGCCAAATGCATCAGTGCTGACCATGTAGCACAATAGTTTGATTTCACTAATTATATAAGACAAAATACAAAAAAGTATTGCCATAGAGAAGCTCAACCCTACGATATATCAAAAGTCCAATTTTCAAGAACAATCAAAGGAATTCACTAAAAAAAAACAATGCAAACAAAAAAGGAACAAGGTGAGCCTAAGGTGGATGATTAAAAAGTCAAGACCAAGGAAGAAAACACGTTAGTGCTATAGGTCAATTTAACAAGCATTTGAAGTTATAAACCTTCCAAACCATTTACTTCTATCATTCCAAACAACTTTAATGATATACGGGAATAAATTCTTTATTCTTAATTCCAAAGATGATTGAAGAGTCAAAAACACTAACCATTACATTAAAAATAGTTTAACATAGAAATTAAAATTAAAGAAAATGTTTGTAATCCACAAATGAAAAGGCCTTATAATAATACATTAAAATGTTCACAGCCAACAATATCCACAAATGATTGTTGTTTTTTATTTTTTGCTAGGTAATTGTGGGGGATAGAACCACAATACAAGAACACAATAGGGGCCTGGCCCCAGTTGCCAACTGGCCTAAAGGCCATTGGTGATTCCTACTCATTATGAGTGTAAACCAGCTCAAATAAAGGGTTGTTTTTCATAGGGCAGTAAATTCAACTCGTATGAACAGCTATATGCATGCTCCACAGCCCCACCAATATATCACATTAACATGAAATCATTTAAATGGGATTGTAATTTGCTTTGATTTGATTTGATATGCCTTGAAATCTAGTTGCATCATGGACGGCCAACCCCAAAAAGGAGACAAATAGACATTTACAAAATTTTATATTTTCAATCTAATGAGATTATAGATTCATCCAAACATAAAACATCATCCTTCTTAACCTAGACCACCTAATTCCAGATTATCTACAATAAGAAAACATAACAGGAAAACAACCAAAGTGATCAATTTCACATGATACCAGCAGCATCAATCATGTTCATATAGCATGTGAGGTGTATCACATCAAAAAAAATATAGCAATAGCCCAATAAGCCTAATTAGATTTCGCAGGAGAAAAGGGAAACAGCCTAGTTTTACCGAATGGAAACCTCTTAGCAAACAACCCAAACAAGAGAGGACAAGAAACTTCATCTCAATTTAAATTATATGGAAACAAATTTGTTACCCACAACACTCTGATCAACCAGTGCCCTGTTCCCTTGCCGATATGATATATTATTGCTCAAGGAAATCAAGGTACCAATTACTTTTCGTGAGATAACACTAAATCCACAAATAAAGTTAGCCGTTCATGAAACATATTACTCAAATTTTATCAGCAAAAGCTGAAACTTGTATTTCCTTCTTAACCAATGAAGAATCAAGATAGAAGACAAAAGATAGACAAAGCATGTTAAATGGAGCCACATCATGCACTAAAGATTTTATACCAATTACTTTTCGTGAGATAACACTGAATCCACAAATAAAGTTAGCCGTTCATGAAACATATTACTCAAATTTTATCAGCAAAAGCTGAAACATGTATTTCCTTCTTAACCAATGAAGAACCAAGATAGAAGACAAAAGAAAGATAAAGCACATCATGTGCAAAATATTTTATACCACCTTATCTTCCCCACTGCCTGTTTCATGTAACCTAGCCTCCAACAACTATCAATCTCAATACAGCGTAACATAAAAAATGACCAAATATTATTTGTTTTGAATTTTCAAAAGAACTGAACTGATACATCAGACCAGTTAAGGAACTCACACAAGTAATGAAGATAATAATTGGTTACGGAATGAAAACTCCAAAGTCCAAATCCACTTTTTGTTGTAAAATCAGAAGCTCAAATACCAAGATTGATTGTGAAATATTATAGGCTTTAGAAAGATCTCCAAGCAAATAAAAGGAACAAAGAAAATCTGAAAGAAAAGTAGACACAATCACACAAGAGAATCGGTGCGGACACGAGGTACAAGCCCCCAATTACACGCACGTATAGGAGGAAGAGCAAAAAGAAGACGGCCCAACCTGTGGCCTTATGGATGGAGCCTATTAGTTATTGGGCTTGAGACTAAGCAAACCCGAGCATTTAATAATTAGGGTTTCTTTATGCATTTTTATTATTAGCTATTTAAGCACTTTTTTTTATTATTGTAAGACAGTTTTTGAGAATTATAAAAAAAAAAAAAACGTGTGTTTCAGTTTTTGCTTGGTGTTGACTCCAAGCAGCCCTTAGAGCATTCTCATCAGCTCTCTCAAATGTGCCAAATGCCAAATATTTGGCATATTTGGCACACCAAACACAAAAACGGACCCTCATCAGGTATGCTAAATGTGCTAAAAATATAGAACATGCTACAGTACGCTCTCATTTTTGAGAGCGTACGGATCCAAATGCCATTTCCGTTTATTGTTTTTTTATTCATCTTTCTCTCTCCTCTCTCATCACTTTATTCCTTTTTTTTTTCTCTCCTCTCTCATTCTTCCTCAGACATTCCTATCAACCCATCTCTTCTTTCACTCTTTTTTCTTCTCATTGTTGTGGCTTTTCTCTCTTTTGTTCAGCCTCGCCGATCTCTGTTGCTATGGGTTTTTTTTTTTTTTTTTTTGGCAGTGATTTGATGGGTGGGTTCGACAGTGGGTGGCTTCTCTCTTCCGTTCAGCCTCGCCGCGCCACCTGGTGCCGATCTCTGTAGCTGTGGGTTTTTTTTTTTTTTTTTTTTTATGCAATGATTTGATGGGTGGGTTCGGCAGTGGGTGGCGACCTCTCTTCCGTTCAGCCTCGTCGCGCCACCTGATGTCGATCTCTGTTGCTGTGGGTTTTTTTTTTTTTTTTTTGCAGTGATTTGATGGGTGGGTTCAGCAGTGGGTGGCTTTTCTCTCTTCCGTTCAGCCTCGCCGCACCACCTGATGCCGATCTTTGTGTTTTTTTTTGTTGTTTTTGTTTTTTTGTGGTGGTGGTTTTGGTGTCCTGCTGTGGTGGTTCTAGTGTGAGACGGTGGTGGGGTGGGATGTGGGGTGTTGATGGGTGGGTGGGTTGGCGGTGGATGGGTTAGCGGCGGCAGTGGGTTGGTGTGTGGGATGCGGTTGGATTGTGTTTTTTGTTGTTTTTGTTTTTCTGTGGTGGTGGTTTTGGTGTTCTGCTGTGTTATTTCTGGTGTGAAACGGTGGTGGGTGTGATGTGGGTGGGGCGTTGATGGTTGCTGGTAGCGGGGGTGGGTTGTGGTGGGGGTAGGGGTGGGGGTGGTTGGTTTTTTTATTTTGTATTTTTATATATTGTTGGTTTTTTTAATGTTATTTTAATATTGGAATATATTATTTTAATATATAGAATTGAAGAATAGAAGATGTGATAAATGGTGAATTGTAAAATGAAGTGCTAAAATGATAAAGTAGGTTTTTGATGTGTCAAAATGGCATTTTTTATGAGAGAGCTGATGAGAATGCTCTTAGGTGCCGACTCCTGGGGTTTATTTTGTGGTTTACTTGTTCCATTAAAATAGTGTGATTGTCCTATGTCAGTTTTGGTATCAGAGCAAACTTCTGGTCCATATAACACAACCGTAGACAACCACTTGAAAGCAAAACCATCAAAAGAGCAAGCTAGCCAAAGATGACAATACCTTTCAAGTTTTTGCCCCATGAGATCTTGAACAAGCCCAAACTAGCCACTGCAATCCGTATATTCCCGCAAGCCCCACATGAGTTTTTCACCCCCAAGCCAACAAAGAAGCCAGCAGCGCCTCCCAAGCCGACGACCACCTCTGATCACACAACCCACAACCCACAACCCACAAACCACAAAAAAAAAAAAAAAAGGGGGGGGAAAGGTGATCCACGCAAGCCCACCAGCTACCGAAACCCACAGATCAGCAATTAGCTGCCGCCGGCCCATCAGCCACCTGCCTCCAACGCCATCACTGCCGTTGAGGACGTCGACCACCTCCATGTCTCACCGCCGCTGTCTTCCTCATTGATGTCTGCGCCCCCGTCATCACACCGCCACAGTCGCCGGTCCCTAGCACCGCAAGCCCATCGCCGATCTCTTCTAGTTTTTGTGGTCTTTCTTTTTAGTCTGTGGTTTGAGTTCCTTTTAGAGTTTGTACTTTGAGTTTCTTTTAAGTCCGTTTGAATTTCTTTTAAGTCCGTGTCTTAAAGCAGCAGTGTATTTTATTATTTTTGCAAAAAAAAATAAAAAAATCAAAGGGAAAGAAAAGAAAGAAAGTATTGTTACTGTGACAGCCCATTGCATGTATTGGGCCTTTAAATTGTTCGTCCACAGGTACACTTGTCCAAGTAAGATCCATTCACTTGAGGAGCCAAGCCCGTGACTATCTAGTGCAATAAGTTGGCCACTGACCAAGGTACAACTCTTACTCTCTTTTTGGTGGGTTCAATTTTGTCTCATTGAAAGATATTATCTTTATATTTTTTATGTGCATATCCCACCATACCCCACTGGCCTACCCATTTTGTGCTCAAGTTAGCTATTTTATTATTTGTGCTTTCTTTCAGTACCCATTCTAAAATTCCAAAAAAAAAAAACCAATTTCTTTGAAATATCTGATTCTCATTATTAATTGTGGAGCTTATTGGAAATTGACTTTTATTTGGGCTATCTCTCAATATTATGAACACTGTCACTACTTGACTGCAATTTATTCCTTTGATTCATTGATATAATCTCTACATGCACTCTTGCTTGACCTTAATTTTACATTAAGAATTGGTTACTTGAACTTTTGTGAATCTCAATTGCATTCATAAATATAGTGTGCATGCATCTATGTAGTGGTCGCATCATGTCAAACTCTGAACATCAATCCACTTCCGAGCCTAGGCCCTCCTTAGAGCAAACCATAGAAGACCTAGCAAAAAGTGTCCATAATTTACTGGATAGGGTTGAGCGAATTGAAGCATCTCAAAGAGAGACCATTAACCATGAAGGAGATAACATGCTTCGACAAAATAACAACGGTTACTTTAATAGAGCTCCAAACTTTGAACATGATCACTATAATCACAATGGCCCTAGGGATTATGATGATAGGATGTTCAAGGAAAAGATAGAAGCACCCACCTTTGATGGTGGCCTAGACCCATGGGTTTTCACTGATTGGTTATGTCAAATTGAGAAATTCTTTGACTACTACCATTGAGCTGAGAATAAGAAAGTGAGGTATGGCAAAATGAAGTTAATTGGAAGAACCGACCTTTTCTGGGAAGACCTTGAGGATACCCTTCGGTGACAGCATGAGCCTCCCATGGGGCATCAATAGGATTAGGCAAAGACTCATCAAAAGGGGTATCAGGAATAGCTGTGGGGTTTCTATAAGCAACTAGATTCTCAATAGTAAAGGAGGAGCTAATACCATAATCATGTAGAAGATCAATGACATATGCATTTGGGCCTATTCGTTTCAATACCTTGAATGGTCCGGCACTACGAGCCTACAATTTCATAATGGTCCCAGAGGGAAACCGTTCAGGTCGAATCCGAATCATAACATAATCTCCTACTTGAAACTCTGCATGACGCCAATGAATGTCAGCATGAATTTTATATTAAGAATTACTTACCTGAATTTTTTTGCGAATCTCATTATGCAAATCATGAATATGTCGTGCAAATGTTTCAGCAGATTCAGAAATCCTAACATGTGGGGACATAGGCAAAAGATCTAAGGGCTTCCTAGGTGTATATCCATGCACAACCTCAAAAGGACTAGCGCCTATAGACCTATTGACAGAGCTATTATATGCAAGGTGGGCTATAGGAAGAATTGAATCCCAATTCCGATTGGCTTCACCCACTAGACATCGAAGGAGGTTGCCTAGACTACGGTTACCACCTCAGTTTGACCATCATTTTGAGGATGAAATGCCGTGGAAAATTTCAATTTGATGCCCACTAAATGCCACAAGGTCTTCCAAAAATAACTCATGAAGCGAACAACCCTATCAGACACTATGGTTTTGGGAAGACCATAAAGTTTGACAATCCCATCAAAGTAGAGCTTTGCAATCTTAGAAGCATCAGAGGTCTTAGAACATGGTAGGAAATGAGCCATCTTAGAGAAGTGATCAACAACTATAAGAATGGAATCATGCTTCCTAATGGTGTGGGGCAAACCTAATACAAAGTCCATACTCACATCCTGCCACGGGCAATCTAGCACAAGTAGAGGCGTGTACAGGCCAGTGTTTTGCTTGCAACATGTACTGACCAACTATCTTGGCAACGCCCCTCTTAAGACCAAACCAATAGAATTGACGTTCCACTTCCCCAATTGTTTTGTCTCAGCCAAAATGACTTGCAAGGCCTCCCGCATGTATCTCCCAAACTAGGAAATCTCTCACTGAAGACCGAGGGATACATAACTTGTTGGCTTTGAACAAGTAACCATCTTAAAGGGTATAATCATCCAAGATTGGCCGTGGGGCAT
The DNA here is from genome assembly GCA_028535165.1 of Quercus tomentella. Taxonomy (NCBI): domain Eukaryota; kingdom Viridiplantae; phylum Streptophyta; class Magnoliopsida; order Fagales; family Fagaceae; genus Quercus; species Quercus tomentella. The sequence goes on from JAPQVY010000155.1 coordinate 29,459,771, forward strand.
TACTTAGGCTAGTGTAGAGCTCCCCAAAATCTAGGCATGACAAATATTCATCCTTGAGTCGTTCAAACCCAGTAACCTTAACACTCATGACGGATAGCAAAAACACCCTTCGACTTAGTGCATCAGCAGCCTTATTCTTAACTCCCGCCCTATGTTTCACCACAAAGTAGTAGCGTTGCAAAAACTCAACCCAACTACCGTGCCTAAAATTCAGCTTCTTTTAGAAATGGAGGTAGCGCAAAGCTTCATGATCAGAGTAGATAACAAATTCTCGAGATAACAGGTAATGGCGCCAATGCCAGAGAGCTCGGATAATGGCATAAAACTCTTTGTCATATGTGGAGTACTTTTGCTTAGCGTCATTCAACTTCTCACTGAAATAAGCAATTGGGTGGCGCACTTGACTAAGTACTCCCCCTATACCAATACCTGAGGCATCACACTCCACCTCAAAAGGCTTGGTAAAATCATGGAGACGCATAACAGGTGCCTCAGTCATTTTTTGCTTTACCTCATTGAAAGCCTTAGCAACAGCTTTAGTCCAAACAAACTCCCCTTGTTTCATGCAATCAGTGATGGGGGACATAATGGTACTAAACCCCTTGATGAATCGGCGATAAAAGGAAGCGAGCCTATGAAAGCTTCGAATTTCATGGATATTTTTGGGCTCGGGCCAATCCACAATTGCTTGAACCTTTTGGAGGTCAGCAGAAACTCCATCAGAGGATACTATGAAACCTAGGAAGACAACTCTATCAGTAAAGAAAGAGCACTTCTTGAGGTTGCCATATAAACTCTCATTCCTAAGAGTAGTACAAACTTGAGTTAGGTGCTCTAAGTGTTGCTCCCTAGACTTACTATAGATGAGGATGTCATCAAAGTACACAACCAAGAATTTCCCCATAAAAGGCTTGAGCACTTGAGTCATCACTCTCATAAAGGTACTAGGGGCATTGGACAATCCAAAAGGCATGACCATCCACTCATATAAACCATCCTTCGTCTTGAAGGCAGTTTTCCACTCATCACCAGAACGAACCCTAATTTGATGATAGCCGCTTTTCAAGTCTATCTTGGAGAAGATCGTTGCTCCAGCCATCATATCCAACATGTCATCCAACCGAGGGATAGGAAAATGATATTTCACAATGATCTTGTTGATGGCACGACTATCAACACACATCCTCCAAGTTCCATCTTTCTTTGGAGTTAAGAGTGCAGGGACTGCACAAGGGTTCATGCTTTCACGAACAAAACCCTTCCTAAGTAGTTCCTCCACTTGCCTTTGCAACTCGGCATGCTCTGCAGGACTCATCCTATAGTGAGGCAGGTTAGGTAGGGTCACTCTGGGCACAAAATCTATGGTGTGTTGTATGTCACGCATGGGCGGTAGATGATCGGGGAGTTCCTCAGGGAAAACATCCTTAAATTCCTAGAGCACTGAATTCACTTCTTCATGTTGCTCCTCACGGGTCTCTCCATGAAGTTCCTTGGCAACTAAGACAAACATAATGGATTCTTGAACTGCTACCCTTTCAAATGCCTTTGGGCTTATGATGTTCAGGCCTTTCGCCTTTGGTGCCTCTATCTTCTTGCTCATGTTGATTGGCTTAGGTTTCAAAGGATTGAGCACAATCTTCTTACCTTCAAATATAAATGAGCAAGAATTGGATCGCCCATGAAGAGTGACATCCAAATCATAAAGCCAAGGCCTACCTAAGATAATATGCCCTACATCCATGGGAATTATGTCACACCATATTTGAGCCTTGTAGGTGAGGAATTGAAGTGGGACAACACATTTTTCTTTTATGGCTATGGAGGAAGTATCCACCCAAGAAACTTTATATGGGTTAGGGTGTGGGGTCAATTTCAAGCCTAGGCGGGAGACAACATTAGAGGACACCGCATTAATGCAACTTCCACTATCTATAATAACCTTGCAAGTTTTGTCCCCACACTTAGTGTAAGTTTGGAAGATGGCACTCCTTCGCCAATCATCAGTGTCCCTTTGCTCTGCCAAAGCACACCTCACCACATTCACTCTAGGGACACCAAAGTCCTTGAAGTCATCAACCTAGGGAGAGATGGCTCTAATGCATGCGAGATAGCTAGGATCATCTTCCCATTCTGCCTTAATATCTTGGGTTTCTTCAACATTTGAATCATACACCAGCTCCTCAACATCTTCAACATTTGAATCATCCTCTTGAATGACAAGGGCCCTAGAGGGACACCTAGCTGCGATGTGTCCAATCCCATTGCATTTGAAGCATTGGAGGCAAGAGCCTAATCTTGAAGACTCATTGACCACACCTTTTCCCTTGTCCTCTTTTTCTATTGTGGTGCTATTGGGGTTGACCTTAGGGGGTAAGGCAAGTCTAAATCTGCTACCAAAATGTTGAGGGTTGGTGGGAACACTCCAGAGCTCAAAACATCACCAAAAGATAAATTTGGATGTTAATTCACAATTCCTAGCGAGGTCATATGCTTCTCTTAAGGTAGTAACTCCTCAGGTGATAATCTCGCCTAGTAGGTTAGCATTTAAACCTTTCTTGAACCTATTGAGCGTGACAACCTCTTCCTCGACTATTCGAATTCGCCTCTTGAACTCCTTAAACTTCTCTATATATTCAGCCACAAGAGCAGTGCCTTGCTTTAGGTGATCCCATTCCTCAAGGAGGGAGCTCCTATAAGTTGGAGGAAGATAATTCCTCGAGAGTGCATCCTTCATCTCAAGCCAATCAGTAATGAGGGGCTCACGTCGTCGTCTAAGGGTTTCCTTAAGATCCTCCAGAAAAGGTCGGCTCTTCCAATTAACTTCATCCTGGCATACCTCACTTTCTTATTCTCAGCCCAATGGCAATAGTCAAAGAATTTTTCCATTTGACGCAACCAATCAGTGAAAACTCATGGGTCAAGGCATCCATCAAAGGTGGGTTCTTCTATCTTTTCCTTGGACATTCTATCATCATAATCCCTAGGGCCATTGTGATTATAGTGATCATGTTCAAAGTTTGGAGCCCTATTAAGGTAACTGTGGTTATTCTGCCTAAGCATGTTATCTCCTTCATGGTTAATGGTCTCTCTTTGAGATGCTTCAATTCGCTCAATCCTATCTAGTAAATTATGGACACTTTTTGCTAGGTCTTCTATGGTTTGCTCTAAGGAGGGCCTAGGCTCGGAAGTGGATTGATGTTCAGGGTTTGACATGATGCGACCACTACGTAGATGCATGCAACACTTTATTTATGAATGCAGTTGAGATTCACAAAAGTTCAAGTAATCAATTCTCAATGTAAAATTAAGGTCAAGCAAGAGTGCATGTAGAGACTAAATCAATGAATCAAAGGAATAAATTGCAGTCAAGGTAGTGATAGTGTTCACAATATTGAAAGATAGCCCAAATAAAAGTCAATTTCCAATAAGCTTCACAATTAATAATGAGAATCGGATATTTCAAAGAAATTGGTTTTTTTTTTTTTGTTTGGAGGGGGAATTTTAGAATGGATACAGAAAGAAAGAACAAATAATAAAATAGCTAACTTGAGCACAAAATGGGTAGGCCAGTGGGGTATGGTGGGGATATGCACATAAAAAATATAAAGATAATATTTTTCAATGAGACAAAATTGAACCCATCAAAAGAGAGTAAGAGTTGTACCCTAGTCAGTGGCCAACTTATTGCACTAGATAGTCACGGGCTTGGCTCCTTAAGTGAATGGATCTGACTTGGACAAATGGACCTGTGGAGAACAATTTAAGGCCCAATACATACAATTTAAGGCCCAATACATACAATGGGCTGTCACAGTAACAATAATTTCTTTCTTTTCCCTTTTTTTTTTTTTTTGCAAAAATAATAAAATACACTGCTGCTTTAAGAAACTACAGGCACAGACTTAAAAGAAATTCAAACGGACTTAAAAGAAACTACAGACACGGACTTAAAGAAACTCAAAGTACAGACTCTAAAAGGAACTCAAACCACAGACTAAAAAGAAAGACCACAGAAACTAAAAGAGAATAGAATCTCTAAAAAAAAAACTACTCGGCGATGGGCTTACGGTGCTAGGGACCGACGACTGTGGCAGCGCAACGACGGGGCGCAGGCATCAACGAGGAAGACAGCGGCAGCAAGACATGGAGGTGGTTGACGTCCTCAACAACGGTGATGGTGTCGACGGCAGGTGGTTGATGGGTCGGCGGCAGCTAAGTGCTGATCTATGGGTTTCAACAGCTGGTGGGCTTGCGTGGGTCACCTTTCCTCTTCTTCTTTTTTTGTGCTTTGTGGGTTGTGGGTTCTGTGATCAGAGGCGGGCACAGATGGTGGTCACCGGCTTGAGAGGCGCCGCTGGCTTCTCTCTTGGCTTGGGGGTGAAAAACTCATATGGGGATTGGGGGAATATACGGATTGTAGGGGCTAGTTTGGGTTTGTTCAAGATCTCATGGGGCAAAAACTTGAAAGGTACTGTCATCTTTGGCTAGCTTGCTCTTTTTGATGGTTTTGCTTTCAAATGGTTGTCTACGGTTGTGTTGTATGGGCCTTACTTAGGCTAGTGTAGAGCTCCCCAAAATCTGGGCATGACTCATAATCATCCTTGAGTCGTTCAAACCCAATAACCTTAACACTCATGACGGATAGCAAAGACACCCTTCAACTTAGTGCATCAGCAGCCTTATTCTCAACTCCCGCCCTATGTTTCACCACAAAGTAGTAGCGTTGCAGAAATTCAACCCAACTACCGTGCCTAAAATTCAGCTTCTTTTAGGAATGGAGATAGCGCAAAGCTTCATGATCAAAGTAGATAACAAATTCTTGAGACAACAGGTAATGGCGCCAATGCCAAAGAGCTCGAATAATGGCATAAAACTCTGTCATATGTGAAGTACTTTTGCTTAGCGTCATTCAACTTCTCACTGAAATAAGCAATTGGGTGGCACTCTTGACTAAGTACTCCCCCTATACCAATACCTGAGGCATCACATTCCACTTCAAAAGGCTTGGTAAAATCAAGGAGACGCATGATAGGTGCCTCAGTCAACTTTTGCTTTACCTCATTGAAAGCCTTAGCAGCAGCTTTAGTCTAAACAAACTCCCTTTGTTTCATGCAGTCAGTGATGGGGGACATAATGGTACTAAACCCCTTGATGAATTGGCGATAAAAGGAAGCGAACCCATGAAAGCTTCAAATTTCATGGATATTTTTGGGCTCGGGCCACTCCACAATCGCTTGAACCTTTTGGGGGTCGGCAGAAACTCCCTCAGAGGATATACTATGAAACCTAGGAAGACGACTCTATCAGTGAAGAAAGAACACTTCTTGAGGTTGCCATATAAACTCTCCTTCCTAAGGGTAGTACAAACTTGAGTTAGGTGGTCTAAGTGTTGCTCCCTAGACTTACTATAGATGAGGATGTCATCAAAGTACACAACCAAGAATTTCCCCATAAAAGGCTTGAGCACTTAAGTCATCACTCTCATAAAGGTACTAGGAGCATTGGACAATCCAAAAGGAATGACCATCCACTCATATAAACCATCCTTCGTCTTGAAGGCAGTTTTCCACTCATCACCAAAACGAACCCTAATTTGATAATAGTCGCTTTTCAAGTCTATCTTGGAGAAGATCGTTGCTCCAGCCATCATATCCAACATGTAATCCAACCGAGGGATAGGAAAACGATATTTCACAATGATCTTGTTGATGGCACGACTATCAACACATATCCTCCAAGTTCCATCTTTCTTTGGAGTTAAAAGTGCAGGAACTGCACAAGGACTTATGCTTTCACGAACAAAACCCTTCCTAAGTAGTTCTTTTACTTGCCTTTGCAACTCGGCATGCTCTGCAAGGCTCATCCTATAGTGAGGCAAGTTAGATAGGGTCGCTTCGGGCACAAAATCTATGGCGTGTTGTATGTCACGCATGGGCGGTAGATGATCAGGGAGTTCCTCATGGAAAACATCCTTAAATTCCTAGAGCATTGACTTCACTTCTTCAGGTTGCTCCTCACGGGTCTCCCCATGAAGTTCCCTGGCGACTAAGACAAACACAATGGATTCTTGAACTGCTACCCTTTCAAATGCCTTTGGACTTATGATGTTCAGGCCTTTCGCCTTTGGTGCCTCTGTCTTCTTGCTCATGTCGATTAGCTTGGGTTTCAAAGGATTGAGCACAATCTTCTTACCTTCAAACATAAATAAGCAAGAATTGGATCGCCCATGAAGGGTGACATCCAAATCATAAAGCCAAGGCCTACCTAAGATAATATGCCCTACATCCATGGGAATTATGTCACACCATATTTCAGCCTTGTAGGTGAGGAATTGAAGTGAGACAACACATCTTTCTTTTATGGCTATGAAGGAAGTATCCACCCAAGAAACTTTATATGGGTTAGGGTGAGGGGTCAATTTCAAGCCTAGGCGAGAAACAACGTTAGAGGACACCGCATTAATGCAACTCCCACTATCTATAATAACCTTGCAAGTTTTGTCTCCACACATAGTGTAAGTTTGGAAGATGGCACTCCTTTGCCAATCATCAGTGTCTCTCTGCTCTATCAAAGCACACCTTTCCACATTCACTCTAGGGACACCAAAGTCCTTGAAGTCATCAACCTGGTGAGAAATGGCTCTAATGCATGCGAGGTAGCTAGGATCATCTTCCCATTCTACCTCAACATCTTGGGTTTCTTCAACATTTGGATCATACACCAACTCCCCAACATCTTCTACCTTTTCATCATCCTCTTGAATGACAAGGGTCCTAGAGGGACATCTAGCTGCGATGTGTCCAACCCCATTGCATTTGAAGCATTGAAGGCGAGAGTCTAATCTTGAAGGCTCATTGACCACACATTTTCCCTTGTTCTCTTTTTCTATTGGGGTGCCATTGGGGTTGACCTTAGGAGGTAAGGCAAGTCTAGATCTGCTACCAAAAGGTTGAGGGTTGGTGGGAGCACTCCGGAGCTCAGAACGTCGCCAAAAGATAGATTTGGATGCTAATTCACAATTCCTAGCGAGGTCATATGCTTCTCTTAAGGTAGTGACTCCTCGGGTGATAATCTCGCCTAGTAGGTTAGCATTTAAACCTTTCTTGAACCTATTGAGTGTGACAACCTCTTCCTCGAATATTCGAATTCGCCTCTTGAACTCCTTGAACTTCTCTATATATTTAGCCACAGGAGCAATGACTTGCTTTAGGCGATCCCATTCCTCAAGAAGGGAGCTCCTATAAGTTGGAGGAAGATAATTCCTTGAGAGTGCATCCTTCATCTCAAGCCAATCAGTAATGGGGAGCTCATGCCGTCGCCTAAGGGTATCCTCAAGGTCTTCCCAGAAAAGGTCGGCTCTTCCAATTAACTTCATCCTGGCATACCTCACTTTTTTATTCTCAGCCCAATGGTAGTAGTCAAAGAATTTCTCCATCTGATGTAACTAATCAGTGAAAACAAATGGGTCTAGGCAGCCATCAAAGGTGGGTGATCATGTTCAAAGTTTGGAGCCCTATTAAAGTAACCGTGGTTATTTTGCCTAAGCATGTTATCTCCTTCATGGTTAATGGTCTCTCTTTGAGATGCTTCAATTTGCTCAACACTATCCAGTAAATTATGGACACTTTTTACTAGGTCTTCTATGGTTTGCTCTAAGGAGGGCCTAGGCTCGGAAGTGGATTGATGTTCAGAGTTTGACATGATGCAACCACTACGTAGATGCATGCACACTATATTTATGAATGCAATTGAGATTCACAAAAGTTCAAGTAACCAATTCTTAATGTAAAATTAAGGTCAAGCAAGAGTGCATGTAGAGATTAGATCAATGAATCAAAGGAATAAATTGCAATCAAGTAGTGACAGTGTTCACAATATTGAGAGATAGCCCAAATAAAAGTCAATTTCCAATAAGCTCCACAATTAATAATGAGAATCAGATATTTCAAAGAAATTGGTTTTTTTTTTTTTTTGGAATTTTAGAATAGGTACTGAAAGAAAGCACAAATAATAAAATAACTAACTTGAGCACAAAATGGGTAGGCCAGTGGGGTATGGTGGGATATGCACATAAAAAATATAAAGATAATATCTTTCAATGAGACAAAATTGAACCCACCAAAAAGAGAGTAAGAGTTGTACCCTGGTCAGTGGCCAACTTATTACACTAGATAGTCACGGGCTTGGCTCCTCAAGTGAATGGATCTTACTTGGACAAGTGTACCTGTGGATGAACAATTTAAAGGCCCAATACATGCAATGGGCTGTCACAGTAACAATACTTTCTTTCTTTTCATTCCCTTTGATTTTTTTTTTTTTTTTTTTTTTTTTGCAAAAATAATAAAATACACTGCTGCATTAAGACGCTACAAACACGGACTTAAAAGAAACTACAGACACGGACTTAAAAGAAACTCAAAGTATAGATTCTAAAAGGAACTCAAACCACAAACTAAAAAGAAAGACCACAGAAACTAAAAAAGACCGGCGATGGGCTTACGGTGCTGGGGACCGGCGACTGTGGCGGTGCGACAACGGGGGCGTTGGCATTGACGAGGAAGACAGCGGCGGCGAGACATGGAGGTGGTCGACGTCCTCAGCAGTGGTCAACGTCCTCAGCGGCGGTGATGGCGTCAGCGACAAGTGGTTGATGGGCCGACGGCAGCTAAGTGCTGATCTGTGGGTTTCAGCGGCTGGTGGGCTTGTGTGGGTCACCTTTCTTTCTTTTTCTTTTTTTCTTTTTTTTTTTCTTTTTTTTTTTCTTTTTTTTTTTTGTGGTTTGTGGGTTGTGGTTTCTGTGATCAGAGGCAGGCACGGATGGTGGTCACTGGCTTGGGAGGCTCTGTTGGCTTGGGGTGAAAAACTCATGTGGGGCTTGCGGGAATATACGGATTGCAGGGGTTGGTTTGGGCTTGTTCAATATCTCATGGGGCAAAAACTTGAAAGGTACTGTCATCTTTGGCTAGCTTGCTCTTTTGATGGTTTTGCTTTCAAGTGGTTGTCTACGGTTGTGTTGTATGGACCGGTGGCGAGGGCGACCAGATTCTGATTACACATGGATTACTCGAGATGAGCTACAGCGACTGGATCCTGACTTGTGGAGTACTATTAGAGCTCTTCAAATTTCCATTCAATGGGGTCGAGTTCTTCTCACCCGGGGGGAGTTGGTGCGGACACGAGGTACAAGCCCCCAATTACACGCACGTATAGGAGGAAGTGCAAAAAGAAGACGGCCCAACCTGTGGCCTTATGGATGGAGCCTATTAGTTATTGGGCTTGAGACTAAGCAAGCCCGAGCATTTAATAATTAGGGTTTCTTTATGCATTTTTATTATTAGCTATTCAAGCACTTTTTCTGATTATTGTAAGACAGTTTTTGAGAATTATAAAAAAAAAAAATGTGTTTCAGTTTTTGCTTGGTGCTGACTCCTAGGGTTTATTTTGTTGTTTACTTGTTCCATTAAAATAGTGTGGTTGTCCTATGTCAGGAACAACAAGAATTTATGCAGTTCAGCATTAGCCTATGTCCATGGGTGACAACAAAGGAAATTTTCACTAACAAATTTGGAGAATACAAAGATGATGTAAAGGCACTCTCACATTACGCAAAACCCCAATACACCCAAATAACTCTCTTACAATTACAAAAATTAAGGGCTGCACCTAATACAAAGAGTAATTTTTCTCTACATTAAATTTTCTGCATAGCACCCTTATAGAGCTTTCCCTCTAACTAAATCAACAAACCAAGACAAATACAAACTGCCACAGAGCACAAACCAAATAGAGAGCTACCTCACAAGCTAATTTACGACACACCAAACTAAAGAGCACAAACAAAAAACCAAAGTTGTGACACAGCTTTCTCTTCAAAAAGAGCAAAACACAACAATGTTACAGTCATGCACAGGAAGACAAACAATCATTCAAGCTACATGTTAACAAATCTCCACCTTGGCTTAATTCGATCAAGCATCACAAACAAAATTTGCAGACCACCAAATTTAATCAAATTTCTCTCCACCTAGGCAAGACTTCTAACAAGACACAAATGTCTCAATCGCCAAGACCAAATTAGAGCTCAACCAAAAGCAAAGTTAAAATCACCCAAAGCTACCTCCAAATGCTCTAATAGGCACCAAATGCCTGTGAAGATGGTGCCAAATCACCCCAAGATATCTCAGACACGAAACTCCTCCATCACCTCCTACAAAACCCTTAAAGGCTAATTTAAATCATAAACACCAATCAAGTCCAAGCAATGCTTCAACTTGTGCAATGGAACTGGCTTAGTCATCATGCTAGTTGGATTATTTGCAATCCCAACAAAACTAACAACATGATGCTTTTCTAGCAAGCCCCCACACATCTGTGTGCACATAGTCAAGCATTCCTATTGTTTGATGAACTCCTGTGCCAACCTTGACTTTAGTTTGCTCTCCAAAATACAATGCTCATGAAATTCTAATTTGCAGGTGTTGATACCCTTTAACAAGTCTTTCTTCACAAGCTCATGCAAATCATTCTCACCAGCATGTCCCAAAAGTCTAGAAGTATATGAATCAACCTCCCCAATTATATCAAAAAATGTGGTTGCTCCACCTATCACTGTACTCCCTTTGACGAAAGACATGTTCCTTTGATGTGTGCCCATCATCACTACCAAAGAACCATACAATACCTTCAAAGTTCCATTCCCAATAATAATATTGAAACCCTTGGATTCTAAAAACCAACTGAGATGAGATTCTTCTTCAAGTCTGGTACATATCGAACTTCATTCAGAAAACAAACTATTCCATCATGCAACTTCAGATTGATTTTACCCATCCCCAAAATCTCACAAGTTTGATCATTACCCATGAAAACTGAACCACATTCTAACTCGTCAAGGTTGTAAAACAATTCCCTATTGGGAGACATGAAAGGTACAAGCAGAATCCATAGTCCACTCATTTGAATGGAAAACAAATGATGAACCAATCAATGCAAAATCAGAATCCTCATCACTACTACCTACTACATTAATACATTTGCATTGGAATCCTTCTTGTCCTTATTCCTCAAAAGAGGACAATCTTTCTTCCAATGCCCCTTGTTGTGACAATAGGCACACTCATCTTTCCCAACTTTCTTATTATTAGACATGCCCCTAAATGCATCCCTATGGCCCTGCTTAGCTTTCTTATTATACTCATTATTAGCCAAAGCATTGGTCACATCATCAAATTTAATCTCATCCTTTCCATACAGCAATGTAGTAATCAGATTATCATAAGTATCTGGCAGTGAGTTCAAGAGAAAGAAAGCTTTATCCTCATCACTAATATCAACATCCAAGTTTTGCAAATCAGTAAGTATTTTGTTATAGTCATTCAAGTGCTCAGACATAGAAATACCTCTGCAGTACTGGAAACGGAAGAGCTTCATCTTCAAATACCGCTGCTTCCTCACACTCTTGGCCTTGTACTGGTCCTCCAATTTCTTCCACAACTCTTTAGCCTTCATCTCCCTCATAACAAAATACTTCTGATCCTCGGCCAAATACAAGCGGATGTTGCTGCAAGCCTGTCTATTGATCTTTTCCCAATATTTATCTGACATCTCTTCAGGCTTGTCTTTCAAAGCAATATCCAACTCTTGTTGAACCAATACATCCATAACTTTGCATAGCCACATGCCGAAATTGTTTGTTCCATCAAATTCATCTACTTCAAATTTGGCATTAGAAACCACGGTCCTAACTGCGGAAGGTTTTGTAGAAGACTCTGCAAAAGGGTTTGTAGAGGAGTCACAGAACTCACTCGTCATAATTCTTCCCAATAATCAAATCTCCAAACAAATAAACGAAGAAAACCCAAAAGAAAAATAGACACAATCACACAAATGAGAACCCCAAGAATTTACGTGGCTCGGCAATAGCCTACATCCAAAGGCCACAAGGACGAATAAAATTTTTCACTCACACTCCCACATAAACCAATTTACTCCAATACAGCCAAATAACTCTCTCCCACAAATACAATGATTATGAACGGTAACTTAAATCAACAAATCAAACCAAATAAAAATTTCCACAGAGCACAGAACAAATAGAGAGCTACCTCACAAACTAATTAACGGCACACACACACACACGATACTAGAGAGCACGAACGAACAATTATTGAAGCCACGTGTATCACGTAAATAAACTAAGCATCAAACCCAATTTACAAGAAAAGAAAGAAATGGTTACCTGAGATTATATGAAGGCAAGGATTCATTCACGGTAGCGGCGCCAAAATAAGAGACTACTGGTATTGAGACTTTGAGAGAGTATAGAGTATAGACATGGGGTGGTTTGTTTCATAATTTAGTAAAGCAAATACTAATTAGAGGGTAGTTTAGGCATTGTGAACTTATAAGAAACACTTTTGCCGCCTGTAACGCAAAATTTTTTTTTTTTTTAATCAATTTCGCGCCAAATTTTTTGGATAATTTGGGTTTATAGTGTTTTTTTTTTTATAAACAATTTGAGTTTAGTTAAACAATATTCACTTATAAGAAATATCATATAAGTTTAACTCCAAAAAAATAAAGAAAGCCAAAATTGGTAAATTCTTGTTATTTTAATCATAATTCTTTAAATTTTAAATAGATTTTTTTATTGTGATTTTTTAACTTGTTTTTCAAGATTTGAATTAGGAAAATACCGATAGCACTATAATTTTTAATAAATAAGTTACCAACAGATATGACAAAGAGTGTGATTCTTACCACTTGAACAACTTAATAAATGAATATTTTATTACTTTTTTTTTCTTATTGATATTATCACTTGCACCTACAAATATTTTGTATTAATTAGGTGAATAGGAAGAAACGTGTAGTTGCTTTGCTTATATGTATCCGGATCCTAAATGGATATGTTTATATGGGATCGTATGAATATAGGTTTACACAATGTTGATGATGTAATGGTTGTTGTCAAAATGCCATCGATATTGGTGCCAGACATGTCCCAAATGATTTAATACTTCTTTCCAAGCATACTAATGGATTCTAGAGAGTTGTCTTATCCTTTGTAACTTGGATTAGCTAGTATGCTGCCTGCAATAATGCTACTTTTGTTTCTTTGTATTTTTATCTGTACTGCGGATGTTTTGGCTTCTTTCAGATTAATTTCAGGAAGTTGCATATTGCAGCACCAGAATTCTGCCTATAGCAAACATTTCCAAGCTGCATGTCAACTTTAGAAAGCTGCATATTGCAGCACTAAAAATATTTTAGCAAACACATTTCAGGATATTGTCAATGACAAGTAGTTACTATTCCAGATGAAAAGCAAAATGTTTACATAATATACCTATATTGCAGATCAAAGGCAAACTGTTGACATCATATACAACAGCACTTGTCAACATATACCCTAGAAGACTAATTCATTAAAACAGCCTGATATACCATAATTGTCATATTGCAGTATCATATCTAAGATATACTCTCCAAGCAAGTGACGGCACGCAAGCTGGTAAAAAATAGAACATAATATGGACAACAGTATCTCTGTACTTTATTTGTTTCATTTTATTCAACATTTTCAAAATATGATCCAATGATGTTTGGGTATGCTAGGCTCCAGTTACAGTACACAACTGGAAAGAATTTTATGACATTAGCTTATTCATTAAACTTGTTGTAAACAACTATGAAAGCATGATCTCTAAATGACTATATTTTATAAATATGCAAAGAATGCTAAGCATCTGCCATCTAAACTTTTAGGCTGTGCAAGCCCTCTGTACATTGCTCCACTTCTACAGTATTACTACAAGATGTAATGCCTTTTAATGCTCCTCTCTCTAGATGCTCAAGGTAGTCCATAACAACAGGATCAGTCCAGGGAGCCCCACGTGGAGCATCAACACCAGCAACCCACCCTAGATGGCCACCTTTGGGTGTCACTATCAACAAACAGTTCGGATTTTCCTACAACAACAGCAATGGAGATAATAAATAAGGTTAAAAATAGGAAAAATAAACAGGAGAAAAACATCCCCAAAAAAAATCGAATTATTTTAAGCGGCAGTAACAGGAAACTCAAACCTGGTTAGGTTCATCTGATCTAGTGAAATATCTTTTATGTAGAACTTTCCAAAAGAATTAATCCGGAAAGAATCGTTGTATATAGCAATTAACAAGGTGACAGTCCTTAATTTTACAGGTGACAATTCGAACCCAGCATAAATCTATTTTTTCTGTTTTTCTTTTCTATTTTCCCATTTTTAAATAACTTAACCATGTGGCAAGGGGAACTTTAAATGCAGCAAACTTTAAATAGTTACACTTAATCAAAAACAGCCCACAAAACACCAGCCTTGTTTCTTCCTTTTCCTCCTCTAAATCTTAACCACATGGGGCAGGCTAAATATCATATAGGAGCCTTATCAAGTTCTCTATGGCCATTTTTATCACTTCTTGTAAGTCAGTAAGTCCTTCAAGGTTATTCTCCACAAACAAAAGTTGTTTTCTCAGATTTTTAAATATTGTGTTCCAGGAGTAACGAATCAAGCAGACTGACATTTACAAGGGATGGAAGATTACTGTCGGAGAACAAATTGAATACTTGATATGCAATACAAGCTTTGAGTGCTTTTGAATGTTTATTTCTAGGAAATGGAGCTTGTCCATGTCAAATTGTTTAAAAGTTCTTTTTGAAGTTTCAGGAATAGGGAGAGGAGGTTCCCAAATGTTACCGAGTCAGGAAATCACCAAAATATTCACAAGTTATTTGCAAAACAAACAAATCCCAGCAAGTATAAACAATAATTTGGCAATATCTTATTAAGTTTTTTGGATCTTATAATCTAGTTTTGAGATGGTAGGAAGTAGGAAGTACATGGAAGAACAAAACAAATTGGGTTATATTATATTTTGTAATCCAGATGAGATGTCATAATGGTCAAGTTGATCTGGACAAAGACTTGCGGCAAATTATCTAAACTAAAAGCTTTAAAGTGATTAAAATCTCAAAACCTGGAGATTTTGATTGAATTCCCAGCTGATCAACAAAAAGATGATTAAACTACTTCTATGATTATGAAATATTGTGGCTGGAAACAGGACCTAGGGGCTACTTAGTATTAAGAATAAAAGTAACTTTTCTAACAGATATTTGAATAAAATAAGTCCTTACATGAAGGCACAAAGCTAAGGAAAACAAGATTTTGTAGGAGAACTTAAGTCATAAGGTAAAGGCTTTGTGGCCAATGAGCTATGGCTCAAATGGCATGTCCTCCACTTGTAAGAGAAATGTGTGAGGGTGAGATCTTGGGTTCCAGGCCCACTGGGAGCATATGTAATTTACCAATCAAAAAACAAAAAGGAAAAGCCTTTGTATAGTTAAGTTGATAAATTTGACAATAGCAGTTCGCCATCTTAGGAAGAAGGAACAATTGTGGCTTGAGAGATAAACATAATTTGGTATATAAGGGAATCAAATTAGTATATGGCTTAAGAGACTAAGGAGCAAGCCACAAACCTTGATATCTTCACGAGGGATTCCTCTAGATGGAGCAATTGGATCATTTGCTGCCTGCACACCACTGAACATGTAAATCTATAGCACATGCAGAATTTCACTCAACACGATTCTTAAATTTCTCTATAACTCATGCCTCAGAAATCCATTATGATAAGTAAGCACAAACAGTTCAAAACATAGAGGGTGAGGCCATTGGTGGAATATCATGTGGGTGAACAATTTATGTATTTACCATTTTACCTATGTATGTGTGTGTGTGAGTCTGTACACCAAAGATGACCAAAGTCTGAACTGAAAAAATGTGTGCTCATACAGTTCGACATTGTTAGACATGGGGTTCAGGAAACATATTTTTAGAAGTGTATTAGTCATAAAGAAATTACCTGAATGCAAAGCAAAGGTATGCGAACATGCATTATTGTGTCTGAACTACTAGAATTGGAGTAGTAGTCATCCACTGACTTGAAACCAAATGAAACTGTGAAGTTTTAAAAGGTGTTGTAAGACCATGACATACCATTATATCCATAAACAAAATTCCACTCTCAAGTTTAAGAAACACATACCACGGGTCAGTCCTTGATCAAAATCCCTAACAGACTTCGCATTGGCAGCCAATGGGATATTGTATTCACCACCTATGTCTTCAAAGAGAAGAGCATGACTGCAAAAACAAAAGATTTCAGGTGACACTTTCTACAAAGATAGAAACAACTCCAAACATAAATAAGTAGCAAGAACAGAAAATCAATATAACAATGCATTACTTCTTGAAAATATTGCAGAGAGATTTAGCAAGAGCTTTGTCATAGACATTGTTAAAGCCCTTATGGAAGTCCTCATCTGCAATGACCAAATTGAAAGGATTACACAGTGACACAGCTCCAGAAAGAGGGGAACTATGAGATTCCTGCAAGTAACACATAACAAATAAAAAAAAAACTATATAAATGAAACTGAAGCAGATATACAGTAAAGTGGAAAGAAGCAAGCAAAGAACAATCCATTCCAGGAGTGACTCCTTACAACCAGACCAACCAGAAATATGACATCAGATTTCTTATCTAGTTTACAATATTCTTTGTGAAATGGTTTTCTACTACCCGAAACTCCTAATTGGCTTTTCCCTTGTCCTTTTGAGCCTCCAAATTGAACAGCGTTTGACTAAGAACAGATAAGTGGCATTTGTTAAACATACAATGGAGTAATATCAATGAAGGGGATAGGTTTCAAATAGTGGACAGAGAACAAGTCGAATGCAGTACAAGGAAAAGAGGAAAAAATCAATGCAGAGAGGAAAAGACAGATTGGCCTACGATTTAATGGAGAATACAGCCTTAGTTAGAGCATAATGGAGAAAAATGATTTTTGTATTTCACATAGTTGTTTGGATTTTAAGGCAATGATGATGAGTTGAGTGGAGCAGAAAACAAATAGTAATCAAACCAATCAGAATTTATCACCATATTCAATCTTTGACTCACAACCCACAAGGTAGCATTATGCAAAATTAAGACCAAATCTACATATCTCTTCAAGTCAAAAATCACAGAATAAAATAGAGAGAGAGTCAAAGAAAGCATGAAACTTTATACAAGAATATAAAATCTTTTTTTTTTTTTTTTGATAGGTAAATAAAAAATAAAAATAAAACACTCAAATAACAAACAAGAATGATTTTACAAGAATATAAAATCATTAAAAAAAAGTCAGCTATACACAATGTATATGGATTATGAGGTTATCCTACCTGACCCAAATAACGAACAAGAATGTTGGCCCCAAGAGACCAACCAACAGCATATAAATTAGCTTTTGGGTACCTAGAAGAAACATGCTCCACCACTTCATGCATGTCTCCTGTAAACGAAGCTGAATAGAACTGCACCATCAGAGGTGATAATAAGTTAACTAACCACATTATACTTTGTTAGAACTTAAAGCCTCTCAGAATTCAAAATGTATAATCAATCAAGCTGAGAGTCAAGTGCTAAGGAGTACTACCTGTGGAGTGGTGACAGGGCTATCCCCACAACCTCGGCTATTGAACACCACCACACGCCAACCTTTGCTTCTCGCTCTAACCAACATGTGCCTCACGTACGAGTCCCCACTCCCTCCCGTTAAACCTGGCTGTAACCACCATCCATCCATTTCAACCGCTAAAATATATACAGAAATTGTTATCGCACACCATGAAGTGCACACACTGTACACAAAACACTTGGAAATGGTGTGTTCAAAACACAATTTCAGTTATAAATTTTAATTTGGTGAAATCTTGCACAATTTTACAATTTAACTGAAATAGTTCGTGTTTTAAACCCTGGCATGTGATTAACAATGCTCAAATATATATTCACATTTTTTGAATTGGTCACGCGAATTATACGGTAACTCTTTTTTTTTTTTTTAAGTTAGAAAAATTATACAATAAATAACTCTTATAACCAAGAGCAAAACTAGCACTTAAAATCTCTCCTCCCCAACTATCAAATTATAAATAATAATAATAATAATAATAACAACATAATTAAATGCCAGACTACTGTTTCAGTCCATGAATTATGCAAAAAGCATATAGATTGAATTGAATGAGTGACTTGCACGCTACGTAATTAATCTATACATGAAGTCTTAAGTGTTACAATTACTAGAGTTAAGAGACGACGTACCAGCAAAATGAGTAGCGGAGAATCGGGTGGCAGCTGACGGTCGTCACCGGAGACCCAATCGAGGGCGGCGGAGCCGTTATCTTTGGTACGGAGGCACTCACGGCGGAGTCTGACGTCAGGGCGGGTCCGGAAGAAGGAGGCGTAGATGGTCTCCACGTGGCGATTCCACCCGAAGAAAGGAAACGGGTTGTACGGATTTCGGGTCAGGGTCGCGTTGAGAACTGGTAGGATTGACTCGCTTGCTCCGCCGATGATTTCCAGCGACGGATGAGCCTGAGCTTCAGGAAGGCCACTACTGGGCATTGTGGTGGTGGTGGTGCTGCTGCTGCTGACGTGGACGGCTGAGATTTTGCTGGTTTTGGCTATTGGGGAGAGAGAGAGAAATTGGTTTGGTGTGGATATAATTGGACTGCGATGGCGGAATGTAAAGAGAGGTGAGACTGAGGTAGTCGCCATTTGTGGGCGCGGTTTTTAAAATGTTTTTGGCTGATACTGAAAATTTACGCGAGTAGAGAATATCTATTGTACGATTCAGCCGCGGTTTTAAATAACGAATTCCCGTTGTGGTCTCAAAAACACTTTAAAATGCGCAACAATTTTTGAAACCGACGTCTGTGGCTGTGTAGAAAGTGGTTTCAAAGTGAAATGTGGAACATGTAGCATGTAGTATGTAGTATGTAGTTCACATGTATGTGGTGATACACGTGCAATTAGCACCACTTTTGCGACAGTATTAGTTTGGCAAATGGATTCAATTTTTTGGCAAGGAGAAGAAAATGTATGACTGAATTGGACAATGTGCTGGCTATGCAGCTATCTTTGTTAACTTTGTCCTTTAAAAATCGCATTAGTGAATTACCATTTTTTTTCTTGGATAAATTCGCCTACAAATATCATCTAAAAAATTCACCTACCAATACATGTGACACAAATAAATTCATAATTTTATTTCAAAATGTTGAATCAATGATTCATGATAGGCCTATTTGAAAATGATGTTACTTCAATTACAACTTATCACTTTAATGAATTGTGAAAAAAAAAATTTATGAAAAATTTTGTGTCCTTAGCATTACTCATTCACCTATCCAACTAGATAAGAATGATAAGTCGATTACCCACCAACCACCCATAATTCAAAAATCTTTGAAGAATCACCCCTTTTATACAATAGATGGATTTTCTCAATATTTATGTTGTGTTTGGATAAACATATTTGAGTTGAATTTTTACTTCCTAAGTTATAATTTGTAAATCTCAAATTTTGATTTTAGTTGTTTGACTTAACAAGAAAGGCATTCAAATTTTTAAAGGGCTTTTGAATTTGGGGTTTTTAAGCATTCAAATTCCATGAGAGAATATGTCGTTTGCAAATTCTTCCAAGATCACTACTCTTCATAGTATCACCAATGCTACTATCACTGCACCGCTAATGTCGTTATCGTCGTTATTGTTAGGGTAGAATACACTAACTTACCCTGAGGTTTAGGGTAATGCCAAACACATCCAAAACTTCTTAAAAATAACCAATTTGGTCCTTGAAGACAAACAGCGTGTTACACCGTTTGTGCACTCTTTAGACCCAAACCTTTTTTTTTTTAATATCTTTTCTCCTTTCTTTCTTCTTATCCTCAATAGTCAACACCACACCTCCACACCCCTGGCCCTCTCTCTATCTCTTGTTTCCTTTCTTCTTCCTTTATTTCTCACTTGATTCTCTCTTTCTCTTTCTATTTTCTTTTCCTTTGCCTAGCCAAATCTTACCCTCATGGATCTTCTTTCTCCCATCTCTCTATTTTGTTGATGGAAATCCATCAATATTGGCTGATGGGTCAGTAATTTTCGATAGGATGACTGGATTTGGCTTTAACAGCAATATTGTGGTGGAATTTTGGACCTTGGTTGATGTGATTGGGTTAAGGTCATTTGGGTTTTCATCGGTTTCTTTGTGAAGAAGATGAAGTTTTTCCTTTTGGTTTTCTCGGCAACCAAACACTGAGTAAAGGAGTCTAAAGAGTAGGTGAAACTTTATATGGCTCTTCCTTTTGATTTTTTTGGCTACTAAATAAGGAATGAAGAAGATTTATGGGTTTTACTTTTAACTTTCTTGGCTGCCAAACACATGATGGGGAAGATCTATGTGACTTTTTCTTTGGATTTTCTTGGCTACCAAACAAAAAATTATTAAAATTTTTATTTTAAGAAAAAATCTAAGAAAATCGTTGGTGTGGTGTTAATGTGCCACTTGTTTGCTATCTTTGTAGTCTTCCTTTAGAAATCCCAAGTAGCTTTGCATTGGGAGAGAATGCACAAATGGTCTTACACACCGTTAATGTTTAAAGGACCAAATTGGACATTTTAAAAAAGTTTTGGATGTTTTTGGCATTATCCCAAACCTCAGCTAGGTTATTGTATTTTACCCTTATTGTTATCATTGCCCTTTTTGTTGCCACCACTATAATCTCATTGTTAGGGATGTGTAGCCAATCCACCAATTTGCTAAAATCAATCTGATCCAACACGGTCGGTTTTTAGGGGTTGGTGGGTTGGGTTGGGTTATGAATATTTTTTTTTACAGCGGATCAGGTTGGGTTTGGATCATAAGATTCACAAATCCGTCTAATCAAACCCGACCCACCTATATTTAATTTAAAATATATATTTAATAATATATTATACAATCTTGTTATTTACTTTTTTGCCTCTCTTTCTAAATAAAATCTAACCCTAAGTTCTTCTCATATAGTTTGTATTGGTTTAGTGTTATGCTCAGGATTATTTGGTTATAAATTTGCTCTTTTTTTTGGTAGTGTTGTTCTAATGCTCAATTTAATAATAGTAATAGTAATTTTTTTTAAAAAAATTGACTAATCCTTGGTCTAATGCAATCCAACCCAATCTATGTGGATTAGGTTAGATTTTTTTTAACCCACCATGGTGGGTTGAGTTGAAAAAACCCATCAACCGAATCCATGCACATCCATACACCACCTTCAACGTCACGATACACCATGGTACCATTAAAATAATTTTTTTTAACTACTATAATACTTTCTTTAACGTATATTTATCCCAATAATGAAAATTTAAATTTAAATTTAAATCACGTCAGTTCGAAAATTCTAAGATTTTTTTTTTCAAACTCTTTATGTAAAGTCCAAAAGACAGTATAAAAGTAATCCTAATACAATATGTTTGGGATCATATCTTATAAAATGGGAATTACAATATGATTGGAATCCTCGGATTTCCCTTGGGACGATAAAGTAAAAAAAAAAAAATTTAAAAAATACTTGCACTTAAAAGTTTTAATCTTCAAAATAAAAAATAAAAAAATTGCCTACAGTAGAAGAATTAATACATTATTTCTGATAGTGTCCCAAGGAGTAATATTTAGGTACTCTCAGAGCACAGAGAATGGTGTTCTTTCTTCTCACATTTATTGTGGGCAGGGGCGGAGCCAGAGGGGGGCAAGTGGCCAGAAGGGGGCGAGGCGGGGCACTTGCCCCCCCTGACTCCTCCTAAAAAATCTACTATATATATATATATATATATATATATATATATATATGTGCTTATGTAAAGTGAGTTAGCTCCTGGCATAGAATAGAAAAACAAAAACAGTTTCCCTAAACAATTAACAAACTATACATGACATGAAATAAATAATAAAATAACAAATTTTCCAATTGAGAAAGTCTAGAGACACAACAAAATCTCACAATATTTTCACAATACTCTTGTTTTTAGTTGAGATGAATCTCAAAATAATTTATTTTATTTTATTTTGACCAATGATGTACTAACACCTTAATTTATTGTAAAAATACTATGAGATTTTGTGGTGTTACAAAAACGACTCCTCCCACTTTAAACAATTTGACACAAAATAAATGCCACCAAACTAAACTTCTTAAAGTTGTTTACACTTTTGACCAATATTAACTCTTTTTATCTTTTTCTTTTTTCACTTACCTAAATTTCCTTCTTTTCTCGTTTGAAGTTCTGCCCGTGTAGCTCTAATTACACATAATAATAATAATAATAATTGTAGGGATAAAGGACCCAAGAATATATGTTGGGCCTTGGGCCTTGGGCCTTGTCCGAGGATGCTTGGTAGTCCGAAAACAGATAAACAGTAATGAAGAGGTAAGACTCAGAACTCCACGAGCAAGCTACGACTGAGAAGATTGAGGAAAGTAGACCAAGGAGAGGTCAGAAGGTGTGGTTTGTCATCCAGAGTAACATTCCAGAAATTCTATTGATAAGGATACACATCATGAATGTACAGGGCAAATGGGAACTATGAAATATCTAAGAGAAAGTTACTACCACCGCATTGAATGTTTTATAGCTAACTCTCTAGCCGCATTAATGAGGAAGTGATATCTGACAGTAATTTTCAATCTGACAGTAATTTTCAGCCTTACGGCTACTCCCCAAAGATTTCAAAAAGGTGCTGATTAGACAAGGATCAACACCAACAAGCTAATCTACGCGTGGAGGGTAGAGATGAAAGAAGGAAGAGAGTATAAAATAGAAAGAAAACCCTAAGGGAAAGGATATCGGAGAATTAAGAGAAAAACACTGTAACAACAAGAACTGTGCATGTAACCAACTTCAAGAAATATATACAAGAAGTACTCTCCTCGGATTGTGCCGAGGACGATTTTCTTTAGATAAAATTAGTCTATCTTTGCTTTATAGTGATCTGGATCAATTATAATTGTCACCCAACTCATTAGAGCCTAGTTTTCTAACCCACTCTCTACAAATTCATTGTATTAGGCTATTTAGGCTTAGATCCTTTTACTTTTTGGGTCTAAGACTCGATTTGTGTCCTTACAATTGGCGCCGTCTGTGGGAAACTTTATTGCTTTAGTGAGTCTAGCGCTCAATTATGGTAGGTTCGGGGCTAGATAGGGAGGAATCTATAGGGTCCCAACGTCAAGATCACTTTCTCAATCTTGAGCGAAGAAGGGACCGAGAGGTTAGTGTGCATACTACCCATTCTGGTAGGAGTCAATCTCAAAGTGGAAGTCACGTTTCTCATGAGAAGGATACCAAAGCCATGCAACTCGAGATCGACCGTTTGCGAAGGAGGTTGCGTCGTGAACGACAGAAACGAACTCCTTCAAACTCTTATGTTTCTTCTGATGACGATAGGGATGGCAGTTACAGACCCAAGTCAAGGACTCCTCCCAGTGAGTCCTTCTCGTGTGATGAGGACTACCATCATGAATGCAGAAATAAAAGCTCGTCTTCCAAAGGCTTGGGAAATGATGCAATGAACAAGGCGTTAAACCAAATTTCCAGATCACCTTTCACACACAGAATTGAGGAAGGGAGACTTCCTTGGCGGTTCACTCAGCCAACGTTCACCATGTACAATGGCCGAATAGATCCTGTGGAGCACGTGAGCTACTTCAACTAGAGAATGGTTATGCACTCTAGGAATGAGGCCTTGATGTGCAAGGTATTCCCATCCATTTTAAGGCCTGTGGCCATGAGGTGGTTTGATGGCTTGGGAGCAGGTTCTATTGATTCTTTTAAAGAACTCACCCGAACGTTTGGATCTTGCTTTATTACATGCAATAGAATTCCTTGGCCCTTAGACTCCCTGTTGTCTATGACCATGTGAGAAGGGGAGACCCTGAAAACATACTTAGACAGATACTGGGAGATGTTTAATGAGATCGATGGGGATTTTGATGATGTGGCCATAAGGACTTTCAAGGTCAGCCCACCTGCCGAGCATGATTTGAGAAAGTCATTGACTAAGAAACCAGTAAGGAGTGTGCGTTGGCTCATGGACCATATTGACGAATATAAAAGGGTTGAGGAAGACCAGCAGAAGGGGAAGGGGAAGGCTAAGGTTATCCTTTAGGAGATGAGGGATTTCAGGTCGGATAGGTATAACAATAATCGGCCCCAAAGAGATTTTGCTGGGCAATCTGGACCTACTGCTACTCAGGTGGTCAGCACGATATTCCAAGAGCTAGTGCATCAAGTGTTAGAAAAAAATCAAGAATGAGCCATACTTTAAATGGCTAAATAAGATGGGAGGAGACCTTATGAAGCGCAATCAAAGCCTTCATTACAAGTACTACCAGGAGCGAGGACACACCACAGAAGATTGCAAAACCTTGTGGAATCATCTGAAACAGTTGGTCAGAGAAGGGAGGTTAAGGCAATTTTTACATCAGCCTAGTGGGCAAGGGGGCCAGTCAGGATTAGGACCTCGAAGAGATACTACTTTAGGAGCCCCATTGGGCACAATCAATGTTATCCTCGTTGCTCTAGGAAGGACTGGCTCTCATCCCTCCAAGGTGATGTCTGTAGCTCAGCCACCTGCTGAGTACTCCAACTCTAAGCTGAAGAAGGCTAGGATAGAGATCCGATTGGCGCTGAGTTTCTCGGATGAGGACAAGGTTGGCACTATATAGCCACATGATGATGCCCTGGTGGTCACCCTTCAGATAGGAGGGTATGATGTAAAAAGGGTGTTGGTGGATCAGGGCAGTGAGGCAGAAATTATGTACCATGATTTATACAAGGGGCTAAACTTGAAGCCTGAGGATTGACAAGTTATGATTCACCTCTCTTGGGCTTTGATGGGAAGGTTGTTATTCCAAGGGGCCAGATTAGACTACCCATGTAGGCAGGTTCAGAGGTGGTGGAAGTGGACTTCATTATTGTGGATGCTTATTCTCCTTACACTGCCATTGTAGCAAGACATTGGCTTCATGCCCTGGGAGCTGTTTCTTCTACTCTTCACTTGAAAGTGAAATATCCTTCCGGGGATCAGATTGAGGAGCTGGTTGGCAGCCAGTTTGTGGCTAGACAGTGTTTGGTGGCTGCAATTATGCATTAGCCTGAAGTTGGGTCCTTAGCCTCTGCTGACAGGGGTTTATAGCAGTCAAGGACTCTGGTGTTTCCCATGGATGAGGCATAAGAGGCAGCGAAGTGTGAGAAGTTAGAGATGATTATTGTAGATGATGATTCAGAGAAATTCTTTCAGGTCGGAGCTCAACTGCCTCCTTGGGAGAAGGAAAAACTGATAGTGTTTCTTAAGAGGAATATTGACGTGTTTGCATGGAGTGCTTACGAAGCTCCTAGAGTGGATCCGAACTTCATCAGCCATCATTTGAATGTCAATCCGTCCGTCATCCCCAAAAAGTAACCACATCGGCGCTCATCTAAGGACCATTCTGATGTTATCAAGGACGAGGTAATCAAACTTAAGCAAACTGGGGCTATTAAAGAGATGTTTTACCCTAAGTGGCTAGCCAATACTGTAGTGGTGAAGAAGAAGAATAGAAAGTGGCGAGTATGTGTGGACTTCACAGTCCAAAGGACCCTTTCCCCATGTCTTGGATAGATCAGCTAATGGATGTAACTGTAGACCATCCTCGGATGAGCTTTTTGGATGCCTTCCAGGAATACCACTTGCTCTTGGTGATCAGGAGAAGACAGCTTTTGTCACTCCCATTGGAAATTACCACTACAAAGTGATGCCTTTTGGATTGAAGAATGCAGGATCTACCTATCAGAGGATGATGACCAAGATGTTTGAGCCACAATTAGGCAAAAATATCAAGGTTTATATAGATGATATGGTGGTCAAGAGTAAGGTGGTGTCCGAGCACCTAGGAGACGTTGAGAATATTTTTGAAATACTGAGGACACATAAGTTGCGTCTCAATGCTTCCAAGTGCTCCTTTGGTGTGGGATCGGGCAAATTTCTAGGCTATATGGTTACTCATCGTGAAATTGAGGTCAACCCTGATTAGGTTAAGGCAATTAATAGTTTGCAACCACCTTGGAATCCTAAAGAGGTCCAGAAACTAATAAGAATGACTGTTGCCTTGAACTGGTTTATCTCTCAGTCAGCAAACAGGTATAGACATTTCTTCCAATTGTTGAATAAGTGGAAGGGATTTTAGTGGATCGATGAGTGTGCCTTGGCATTCCAGCAACTTAAGGAATATCTTTCTTGGCCACCTGTTATGTCCAGGCTCGAGTTGGATGAGGTTTTGTTTGCTTATATTGTTGTGACTTCCCACACCATGAGCTTGGTGCTGATACGGGCTAACAATGATGTGCAGAGGCCAGTTTACTATGTGAGCAAGTCTTTACATGAAGCAGAAGTTCGTTACTTACCACTGAAGAAGGCCATTTTGGCAGTGGTACATGCTACACGTGAACTCCCTCACTACTTCCAATCCCACACCGTTGTTGTTTTAACCCAACTTCCGCTTCGATCACTACTTCGGAGTGCTAATTACACGGGGAGGATTGCTAAGTGGGGTACAATCTTAGGGGCCTTTGATATCAAATATATGCCTCACACCTCTATCAAGGGCCAGGTCCTCGCAGATTTGGTAGCCGAGTTTGCTGAATCCCTCTTAGAAAAGAAGATAGAGAAGCAGACATGGATGGAAAATTAGTTGGCGTGGTCTCCTTGCAAGAACCTTTATCCTGGAGGGTATACATTGATGGTGCAGTGAATCACAGAGGATCTGGAGTGGGGCTAGTTCTGGTATCTCCTGAGAAGATCACTATTGAGAAATCATTAAGATTGGGCTCCTCGGCCACAAACAATGAGGTTGAATATGAGACTCTGTTGGTAAGGATGACCATGGTCCAGAGAATGGGAGGAAAAGCAGTGGAGATATTCTCGGATTCAAGGTTGGTTGTAGGCCAGGTAAAGGAGGAGTTAGAGGCCAGGGATGTGAGAATGCAAGAGTATTTAAATCAGGTTAAGCATTTACAGTTAGGGTTTGAATCTTTCAATTTATTGCACATCCCTAGAAACGGAAACGCACATACTGATTCTCTGGCCACTCTTGCAACCTTCTTGGCGCAGAGCTTGCCTCGAGTTATCCTTGTTGAAGATTTGTGCAAACCTACTGAGATGAAGAAAGGTATGGTCCATATTCATCAAATTATAGTGGGACCTAGCTGGATGGACTCTATTGTGCTATTCCTTAAGGAGGATATCTTGCCCGAGGGTAAGTCTGAGGCTGACAAAGTGCAAAGAAAGGCTCCTCAGTTTTGGTTGTTCGAGGACCAAAAGTTGTACAAGCACTTTTTTTCTGGGCCGTATTTGCTATGCATACACCCTAAAGCATTAGAGCTACTTCTAGAGGAATTACATGAAAGGATCTGTGGAAGCCACACAGGAGGCAGATCTTTGTCTCACAGGGCCCTCACTCAGGGATATTGGTGGCCGAACATGCAGAAGGAAACACAAGAGTATGTGAAGAAGTGTGACCAATGCCAGAGGTTTGCCCCAAACATTCATCAGCCGGGGGGTGTCCTTCATCCTCTGTCCAGCCCTTGGCCTTTTACTCAATGGGGCTTGGATATTGTAGGGCCTTTCCCTAAGGCGGCAGGAAATAAGAAATGGTTGCTAGTCGGCACAGATTACTTTACCAAGTAGGTTAAAGCTGAACCATTGACAAATATCAGGAATGTGAATGCCAAAAGATTTGTTTGGAAAAATATTATCACTCGATTTGGGATCCCTCACACCCTCATCTCGGACAATGGCTTTCAGTTTGATAGCAAAACTTTCAGAAGGTACTGTTGTGACTTAGAAATTACGAATAGGTATTTCACCCCAGCTTATCCACAAGGGAATGGACAAGCCGAGGCTGTCAATAAGGTCATAGTGAATGGACTTAAAAAGAGATTGGATTATGCAAAGGAAAAATGGGTAGAAGAGCTGTCACACGTCCTTTGGACATATCGGACTAAACCTCGTAGGTCAACAGGGGAAACCCCCTTCTCAATGACTTATGGAGCTGAAGCTGTGATTCCTTTGGAAACTGGGTTCCCAACACTGAAAATGAGTTCTTTTACTCCAGGCAACAATAATGGGCTGTTAGAGAAGAGTTTAGATCTAATTGAAGAACGAAGAGAAGCTACCATGGTTCAATTGGCGTATTATCAACATAAGCTCAAGTAAGGATATGACGCCAATGTGAAGTTAAGGCCATTAGCGCCTGGAGACTTGGTATTGAGAAAGGTTCTAGGTACTGCAAAGAACCCAGTATGGGCAAAGTTAAGGCCCAACTGGGAAGGGCCATATCGCATTACCTCGGTGGCTGGAATAGGTGCATATTATCTTGAAAATCTAGATGAAAATGTTGTACCACGCCCCTGAAATGTAAATAACCTGCGAAGGTATTATTATTAATGAAAGTTTCTTTTGCCAGATTTTTTTATGATATGTTATGCCTCTTATTATCTATTTAAGTATTAAACGAAACCTTAGTTATGCTTGGTTCCTCGGACCACATACTTTGGGTAAATTAATATTTCATGTCATTTTTCTAAGTGTTAAACAGAACTTTAGTCATACCTGGTTCCTTGGACCACATACTTTGGGTAAATTAATACTTCATGTCATTTGTTAAACATAACCTTAGTCATGCCTGGTTCTTTGGACCACATACTTTGGGTAAATTAATACTTTAGGTCATTTTTTCTAAGTATCAAACAAAACATTGGTCATGCCTGACTCCTCGGACCACATACCTTGGGTAAATTGATATTGTAAATTTTTTCTAAGTGTTAAACAGAACCTTAGTCATGCCTGGTTCCTCGGACCACATACTTTGGGTAAATTAATACTTCATGTCATTTTTCTAAGTGTTAAACAGAACCTTAGTCATACCTGGTTCATTGGGCCACATACTTTGGGTAAATTAATACTTCATGACATTTTTTTTAAATGTTAAACAGAACTTTAGTCATGCCTGGTTTCTCGGACCGCATACTTTGGGTAAATTAATACTTCATGACATTTTTTCTAAGTGTTAAACAGAACATTAGCTATGTCTGGTCCCTAAGACCACATGTCTTGGGTAAATTAACACTTTCCATTACCTATGTAAGTATTAAACAGAATCTTGGTTACGTCTGGTTCCTCGAACCACATGCCTTAGGAAAATTAATATTCTGAATTATCCCTTTAAGTGTTGAACAGAACTTAGGACATGTTAAGTTCCTCGGATCACATGCCTTGGGGAAATTAACACTTGGAAAGTCCACCCTGGGTCTTGATTAAAGGGTTCTAAAGATACATTAATAAGATACTCTTAAAGGGAAAAGCCTCAGGCACCTTCCCTTCCTACTAAGTATTTCGTTTGTTTCTAAGAACTTAGTCATTTTTCTCACCATGTGCGCATGTTTAATTTATTTAAGTTAACGGCTAATTATTACTGCTAGTTTTTATTAAAGTGTGGGTGTTCACATGGAAGCATTATCAGTCTAAAGGTCTCAGCAAAGGGCAAAATAATAATTGCAGTCAACCAACAATAGATATTGCAAGAGATTCGTAAGGTAAAAATTGAAGTCTTTTCATTAAACAAAAGAAGAGTACATTATAAATAATGGCAAATTGCCACTACAAAGGAAAAACTACAAAAGGGAAATAAAATCCTAAAGCTAAGCCTTAGCCTAGGGAGGAGGGTTTTCTTTGTTGCCCGGTTGAGAGGCAGGAGTGTCTTTGGCCTTGGGATCAACCTCCTTAGACTTGGCCTCGGCCTCCTTTGCCTTGATAGCAGCATCCTTGGCCTTAGCAGCATCCTTGTCCTTGGCAGCATCCTTGGCCTTTGACGGGGGCTTAACCTCCTTGCCCTTGCCCTTATCCTTGGCCACCTCAGCCTCCTGGCCTTGGTCACCAGCTTGGCCAGGCCCTTTGGAAACCTTGGAAGGGGGAAAAGAGGCCTGGGTGATAAGGGGCTGCCCAGAAGAGATTAATGCAAGGGCAACAGGAGGTGGGAATTCAGCCGGGACTTCACGAATATCTGGAGGGTAGTAGACATTCCCAGACTGGCTCCACTCTGAGTCAGCAGGGACTCCTGCAAGGTCAAGGGCCTCCACCCACATTTCCTTACAGTAATCCTTGTAGACCTCGGCCAGCTCCTCCGCTAGATAGACCTCGGTTTCTTGCACCCCAAGGTCATAGGATGATTACTTTGAGGCCTCTGTGGCTTCTTTGACCATCCGAGTAGCAGCTTTGGCTTTCTCCAGCTCTGCCTTCAGCTCCACAACCTGCTGCTTCGCTGTGGCCAGCTCTATCTCAGTATGATAGAGCTTTTTGCGTTAGTCCTCAGCTTGGTCCTGAGAATTTTACAGATCGGCCTCAGCACTCCTCCGTGCCCTTTCCTCAGCTGCCAGCTTAGTGGTAAGCTCTTAATTCTTCTGCTTGGCAGCGCCTAAGGCCTTATCGGTCTCGGCACAGAGGTTGGCCTTAACCCTAGCTTCATTTCGAGCATCCTTGACCCATTCTTCAGCCACAGAAACCTCTTGGATAGCCTGCACATAAGCAACAAAGGAGTACGTTAAAAAAGAAAGAAGAAGGGAAAGAAGAAAGGAAACCACTCTGGGTAAAGTGTGCCAAGGAGCTCACCAGGGCTAGGTCCCTCTTTAGGGATAGGAAAAGTTCTGGTTACCTCATATGCTTTAAGGCATCCATGTCCTTGGGCAATAGGAGAGGACGCTCTAGAGCCTCGGCCACGTGATAGGAGTGGCCTCTCTGGAACTCCCTGATAGATGAGTTGCAGGGCACTGCCGCACCATCCAACTTTAACCGGGGATTCCAGGTTGGATGGCGCATGTCAGCCGATTGCTCGGCCTCCCTACTTTCCACTGAGGAGGCCCGCCCTCTATTTTTGACTGTTTTCTGCTACTTGGGCTCCTTATGAGGGACCACCTCTCCTTCCTCGACAATCTCTTTCTCCTTTCTTTTCTTCTTCAGGTTGGGGATGGGGAGTGGCTGACTATAGGAGAAGGAGGGGGAGGGGTTGAGATTTTGGGGCATCCTTAGATGCCGACCCCTTGTTCCTCGTCGTAAAGAGATCCTTCAGGCCTTTCCTTGGATTCAGGGCCACCTCCTCTTCCTCTTCGGAACTATTGTCTACCCGAGCAACTATGAGCTTGGGGGAGCGGGTAGCAGAGGATCTGTCTAACTCATCCTCTGAGTCCGGGAGTTGGATTATGGGTCCTTTCTGTCTTCTTCAAGGCGGAAATTATCTATCTCAGCCTTAAGTGATAGGCGTGAGGAGGCTGTCTCTTCCCTTAGAGCTGCGACCTCACGGGGGGAACGGTGGAAGGGTAGCTCAATTGGCACGACGTCTTCTTGGGCAAGGAACCCAGGCACTGAAACATCTATCCTACGTAGCTGAGGATCGCCTGCCCTGATTGCATGGCCCACATCTTGGAAATTGTCCGATAATAGCTCGAAGTCTAGGATGAGGCTCTCAGCTGCCTATCCTCGCTCAAAAACACCTCGAACCTTAGGACTTTGTTGAGGTCTACGACGTTGACGAGATTGAGGTTAGGCGCTACGTGCCTTTTATCTGCAAAAACAGCCGAGGAGCAAAATCACGGTCAGAACGATAAAACCCATCATCAACAAGAAATGAAATACTTAAGGGAAAAGTAGCAAAGTTAAAGAACTAAATCCCGTGTCAAGGGACCTAACCCTAGGGCACCCCACTTGGCTCTTCCTCTCGGGTTGGGCAGTGAAGACTGTCGTACCATTCCCTAGAGGCGATTAGGTAGTCGTCTTTCATGCCCTTATTGGACTTAGGAAGACACGATACAAGCCTAACAATTGAGGACCTAGATTTGAGGTAATACCCTGAGTCAGCAAGTGAATGACATTCGTACATATAGACGATGTCGTGCCAGGTGAGTCTCAAACCCATTTGCTCGTTGAGAGCATCGACACCACCTAAAACTCTAAATAGGTTGGGCGCGCATTGGTAAGGACACAGCCTATGGGCAATTAAGTAATCTCTGGTTACCCTACCCATGGAAAGCGTCATTCCTCCTTCTATGAAGGCGATCAGGGGAATGACAACCTCCCCTTCGTTCCTATGTGTAAGCACTTGATCCGGGGCACAATACCGCAGGGAAACTCCCTGGGGAATGTGGTACTTGGCCCTAAAGCCCTCCATACCGATAGGAGAATCTACAAGGTGCTTGAATCTACCCATCTAAGCAAGCTAAGGGGAAGTAAGGGAAATGTTTTTGAAAAGGAATTGAAGGTTAGAAGGCCGAGGAGGTTGGCCGAGAAGAAAAGAACTTAAGAACGTGAAGACTTTCAAAAATAAAAACAGGTGACACTTCAGGAGCTTCTTGAGAGTTGGGAGATTTGGGAAGTCTTGAAAGCTTGAGAGTTTGAGAAGTCTTAAGAGTTTGCAGATTTGTGAAGTGGAAAAAATAAACCCCCCAGGCGCCTTATATAGGAGGCGAAATTGAGTGGGAGTTATCCTGCTCAAAATTCGAGGAGAAATACTAGCCGTAGGATCTACATCTCACCATAAGATACAGGGAACAAAGCACCACCTTGAGCATTTAATGAGACATCGCGAGCTCCGAAGCATCAGGAACAATTACGGGACACGCGAAGCAACATTCTTATGTGTGGAAATCAAAGAAACATATGAAATTAATTATCCAAAGTCAAAACCCCATTTTTTCTCCTCGGATAAGAGGGGAAAAACCAGAGTTTTGAGGGGCTATTGTAGGGACAAGGGGCCCAATAATATATGTTGGGCCTTGGTAGGGATGGCAACGGGTCGGGTTCGGGCCGGGTTTTTTGAAACCCAGACTCGACCTGCGGGTCTACTCCTGTTACCCGGACCCGGCTCATTTAATAAACGGGTCTTTTTTTTAGCCCCATACCCGGCCCGTCAGGTCTCCGTGGGCCCCGTCCAGCCAGCCACTTCTGGGCCTAATCCGTGGCCCAATCTTATATATATATATATATATATATATATATATATATATATATATAAAATAAATAAATAAATAAAAACCCAAACACAAACAGCAAAACAAATCAATCAACATTGTTGAAATGAGATTCTTAGACAGAAAATAAATAATAAATAAACACAAAAAATAGAAGAAATAAAACACCATTTATCACATCAAAAAAAAAAAAAAAAACTCCATTTATGGACCGATTTTTACATTAACACAAACATTTACTCTGATTCACATTTAAACCAACGCAAAATATACACATGCATTACATTCTATACAGATCGAATCCTCAAACAAATACCCAAAAACTACTGAGAGAGGAAATGAACCCAAAACAAAAATGAACCAAAAAAAAAAAAAATGAAGAACTCAGAACACTAAATTGACTAAAGCTCCATCGGCGGTGCTCCGATCTAACAACACGACCTCATCTCTCTCTGATCTAACAATCCCAAGCTCTGATCTATTGATTTAGTGCTCCTCCGTGACAAACGGCAACCACCACGAGATCTTTGCTCTTCCACGAGGGTGAGGGTGGGTCGGTGAGTGAATGAGAGTGACGGTGAGGATTAGATGTGAGTGTGAGTGAGAGTCAGTGAGGGGAGGATGAGATGTGAGTAAGCGTGAGAGGGAGAGTCTGAGTCAGTGAGAGTAAGGTGAGAGAGGCGGCTGAGTTGAGAGAGAAATGAGGGAAATGAGTTTTAGGGTTAGAGTTGATGTATATATATAGGTAGGTTTTTTTTGTAATTTTAAATATATCTAACCGGGTCAGGTCAGGTATGGGTTCGAGCCGGGTTTTTACCAAAACCCGGACCCGACCGGGACTCGCTTCGGGTTTTTTTTAAAAACCCAAACCCGACCCTATTCTTTATCGGGCCGGGTAAAATCCGACCCATTAGGGTAGGGCCGGACCAGGTACCCATGGGTCGGGTAGAAATTGTCATCCCTAGGCCTTGGGCCTTGGGTTTTGTTCGAGGACGCTTAGTAATCCGATGACAGATAAACAGTAATGAAGATGTAAGACTCAGAACTCCACGAGCAAGCTACAACTAAGAAGATTGGGAAAGGTAGGCTGAGGAGAGGTCAGAAGGTGTGTTCTGTCATCAAGAGTAACATTTCAGGAAATTCTATTGATAAGGATACGCATCACGAACGTACAGGACAAATGAGAACTGTGAAATATCTAAGAAGAAGCTGCTACCATCGCATTGAATGCTCTGTAGCTAACTCTTTGGCAGCATTAATGAGAAAGTGATATCTGAACAGTAATTTTCAGTCTTATAGCTACTTCCCAAAGATTTCAAGAATGTGCTGATGGGATAAAGATCAACACCAACAAGCTAATCTACACGTGGAGGGTAGAGATGAAAGAATGAAGAGAGTATAAAATAGAAAGAAAACCCTAAGGGAAAGGAGATCGGAGAATTAAGAGAAAAACACTGTAACAACATACCTTGCTTGTAACCAACTTCAAGAAATATATACAAGAACTACTCTTCTCAGATTGTACCGATGACGATTTTCTTTATATAAAATCAGTCTATCTTTACTTTATAGTGATTTGGATCCATTATAATTGTCACCCACCTCATTAGAGTCTAATTTTCTAACTCACTCTCTATAAATTCATTGTATTGGGCTCTTTGGGTCTAAATCCTTTTACCTTTTGGGCCTAAGACTCGATTTGTATCCTTACAACAACAACAACAACAATAATAATAATAATAATGTCTTGTATGCTACTAAAGCATTAAAATGTCCATTACTTTTTTCTCCTTCATCTCTTGCATTTTCATAGTTTCAAAATTTGAGTTTCTACCATAAATCGAAAATTTTAAATAATTAAAAGAATAGAGAAAAGTTGAAATTTATTTTCTCAATTTATTTTGAGGAATCAAATTAGATCTCTAAACTTTATGTATATAGATTAATCTCTTACTTTGATGATTGATCATCAATAACTATGAATTAGATGTTTTACAATTGTTTATTTATTTTACAATTGTTTAATTTTAATAGGCTTTGTATGACAATTATTGTTTTTTTATAATTTTATTATTAATATCAATTAATAATTTTAAGTTATTTTTTTATTATTGTCTTTTGATCTTGCCCCCTCTAAACTAAAATTTTGGCTCCGCCGCTGATTGTGGGGTTCACTTATTAAATTTATGATAAAGTCTACTATGAATGTGAAAGAAATGAGTACTATTTATCCATACTCCGAAAATACCTAAGAATTTTCCGTCCCAAAGATGCCAAATTGCCAATATTAGTATTCCTTCTTCTTTTCTTTTTTTTCGCTGGAAGCCAATATTAGTATTCCAAAGATTAAAAATGAAGTTAAATGCATATTGTTGTTAGTAAGCTCATGCATAGAAGACGTGGGCTATTGACTAAAATTAACTGCAAATAAATTACTGGGCCTTATTTGGAAATATTCTTTTTTTTTTTTTTTTTGCTGGGAGCCAATATTAGTATTCCTAAGACTAAAGATGAAGTTAAATGCATATTATTGTTAGTAAGCTCATGCCTAGAACTAGAAGACGTGGGCTATTGACTAAAATTAACTGCAAATAAATTACTGGGCGTTATTTTATGTTTCCAATGTTCTTATTATAAATTTGTTAATGTACACTCAATGTATATAATTTTACACATAATCTTCACATTTTTTAAGTATGTACATATTTAATAGGTGAAATGAGTGATGTATATGGATGATATATGCTAACAAATGTGCAATAATCATACCCTTAATTTAATAATTCATATTTGTTGAATTCGGGAAAAAAAAATTTTAAGTTATATATATATATATATATATAATCGAACCTAACATTCTCAAAAATTAAAGGATTAACTCTTGTTATTAGTTTGTTACCAGGGATCCTGGAAGACCAGGACAATAAAATAGAGACAAAACTTAGTGAACACGCTAGATAGCAAGATGACAATAACTATTGATTATTCTTAATTATTGAATTTATTGTATGGTCCACTAAAAGGATGAACTCTTTGATGCGCAGTTGGTGAAAACTGATCAAAAGAGTCATAGAAGAAATACTAGCTAGTAATCAAAACAATAACAACAGAAAATCTGTAGGGTTCTAACTCAGATCAACACGAAACCAGCAATGAAAACAAGATCGATGTGTCCCATATATGATCATGATTCATGAACAAACAAGTTTAATTCATTCAGTACTATTGGCCTTCTCCTCCAAATACTTCTGCTTCTCTTCCTCAGTCATGAAAGCTGTAACTGGGAAAGACTTTCCAATCCCCATAGGTGTCTTGAAATATATTTTCTTGCTTGCAGGGTCATCTATGCTCATCTCAGTTATAGGCACCCACAAAAACACTTGCTTGCTCTTAATACCAGTCATCTTCTTCATCTTGAATTTCTCCACGTATGCTGTCACCTCTATGGAATAACTCACCCGGGTGTTGCTCCCAACAAAGAAATGCTCATATGGGGCCTTTTGTTTCATCCAAACAAACCCTGTTTCTCTAACTCTTCCACACTCTTCAAGGTCCTGCAATGGAAGAACACCCTTGGGGAAACCTAGCTCTTCCAAGAGATCTATGGAGTGGCGGTAACATTCTTCAGGACCATGCACAATCTCTGCCCCAGCACGCTCGTCCTGATCCCTTGATGTAATGCTATTGCTAGCCATTTTGAATTAGTCACAGAACAAATTTTTTATGGGTTTGTGACTTTGTGTGTTGAGGAATGGAAAACTTGTATGATCAGATTTGTATATATGATGTATGGCATAGAGTCATAGACTATAGGGTTCGAGAGGTAGTTGGCTGGAGGTTGAGCTAAATAGGGTTATTGAAGAGAGTGGTTAACCAAATCAACGCGTACTTGCTGACTTTGTCGGCGTATTCAAGTCACCTGTACTGTATGTTTTTTTGGTAACCCACCTGTACTGTATTCATTCTTTGAAAAGAAGAATTCTCATTACTCGCTTTATTATGGGTAGGCTTAAATTCTCTTCCTTAACTTTTAAGTAAATAAAAGTTACCAATTCGTGAGTTAGCTAGCCAAACACGCAAGTTCGGAGTCTTTGATTGCGTGACTATGTGTTTAATTTGAAAATGAGACGGAGTTTGAAATGGGTTTTGGGCCTTTTGGCAATGGTGGAAATAGTGCCAAAAAAAAAAAGTTCCAAGTTTTTTGGGGAACAAATGAAGTCTAGTGTTAGGAAGTACTAATTATCAAATTTCTAACTACTCTATTGCCATTAGTGTTTTATTAATTTAAAAATGACAGAAGTTTGAAGTCTAGTGTTAGGAAGCATTATTTATCAAATTTCTACCTACCCTATCGTGTTTTGGCAATGTAAGCTAGACCGATTCGTGAACGATTAGGATGCTGTGGGTTCCGGTTTCTTCATTTTAAGAAAGAATGTCACATTATCAAGACACCAAAAGGAAAAAAGAAATGATTTTATTCATTTTAATATTCTATTTTTGGTATGTGTTAATCAAAGTCACAATCTCTTCATCCCAACTTAGATGGGATTCGACATGAGAAATTCTTTGGACACAATAAAACCCCATAAAATTTTCACGTCAAGTTTGTTTTGAGTTGTGATGGATATACTTATGGTGGTCTAACATATTTCAACTTGTTGCAAAATTTTTGTAAGATTTTGTTGTGACTGTACAAGAACCCACAATGTTTTTGAGTGAGATTGAGAAAACAAATATGTGTGTATCTGTGTTTTGGGTTATCTTACAATGAGGAATTATTCAAGCAAGATTTTCAAGATGCCTGCTGATAAGGATAAAAAGAGATTGATCACAAAAAGATAAGCCGACGGTTTATAAGTGACGAGATCGACTGAGCCGTCAGCCCCCATTTAATGATTGTCGACGGGCGAGAGTTGTAGGGAGAATCACTGAAGGGGCATCCCAAGGCTGACGGGATCATAAAACTGAAAGGATCCTGAAGCTGACGGGATCAAGACTGAAGGCATAATGTAAGCTGATGGCATTAGTCAAAGAATACCTGCTAACCACATTTGCAAGGACATGACTTGCCCTCCACGTTTTGAGAAACCTAAGAGAGATTCCTATATGGAAAGGATCTCGCAAAATACGCCCAAGGAGACTCCTATAAGGAAAAGACTTCTACCCCAAAGAAAAGGGGTCAACCCCTACTACTATAAAAACCCAAGCACCCTCACGAACCAAGATATGCATAATTTACCCTCTCTAGCATTCTAGAGTTGTGAGAATAGTTCTGACTTGACCTTCGAAGGGTATTTGGCCGGCACCACACCGATGCTCTCTGCTAGGTCCTTTCTTTTTGCTGTGCAGGTGCTGTTTGGAGCGCGCGAGGACCATGTGGCTTACTGGTGATATTTTCGGCATCATCACCTGCTACTAAACCCTGTTTAGAATATTTTTATTTATTTTATGTAACATGTATAGTTCTAGTATGGTACAATTTTTGTAGCAATAAACAAAGATAATGAATATATATGTGTGTGTGTGTTGGGTAATCTTACAGTGAGGAATTATTCAAGCAAGATTTTTAAGATGTCTGCTACTAAACCCTGTTTAGAATATTTTTATTTAATTTATGTAACATGTCTAGTTCTAGATGGTACAATTTTTGTAACAATAAACAAAGATAATGAATATATATATGAAGAGGTGGTGTCGCAATGTTTGGTTAGACTATTCTACTTCCTTTTGATAAGATACCTTGCAAAACCCATGGTGAGAGACTGTGAATTTTTAAGTGTAAAAGTCAGCTTCTTTGTAATAAAATACATAATGTTAGTATGGGTTTCAGTTAACTTTAATTGGTAAAGTTTCTTATAGTTGAATAAAATATTTGAGATTCGATTATTCACCTACATCAAAAATAAATTGGTGTTTTGGTCTGATGATAAAAGAGTAACTATCAAGAGACGCATAAGTTGAAACAAAAAATAAAATAAAATAAAATAATGACCATCGGCCCAAAAAGAAGAAAAGTAGACATAGACGTTATGGACAACTCATTTCTTCCAAGGAAGTAACGAACAATCTAATGATTCATGATGGGCCCAACCTATAATCACACCGGGCCAGTTTTAGTCATGATGTTTTTTGGTTCTTTTGGACCCTAATTTGAGGACATTCATCTTACACATGATCAAGAATTGAAGATCATACTCTATCTTTTAATCAAAAGAAGGAAAAAGAAAAAGAAAAAAACTAAAAAGGATCACAGTAATGATCAATCCAAGTGGTACTAACAATGTCATTGATTATGCAAACACTATTGATGCTCCCTCTGTATTCAACTTTCCAAATCCTTCATCTGATTTTGCTAATTGCTTCATTTTATATTACATTTCCCATGTTAAAAAAAAAAAAAAAACAGGAAATATAAGAATTAAGAAGATACGATGAAGTAGGTTCCAGTCAACTCAATTGATAAAGTCTCTAATGGTTGTATAAGAGATCTAGGATTCAATCCCTGCCTACACTAAAAACTAATTGATGTTTTGGTCTGGTGATAAAAAAGCTATCATCAGGAGCGGACGCTATAGATTAAAACTCTCTTTAAAAAAAAAAAAAGATACAATGAGAACCGGTTAATAGACATAAAAAATAAATATGTGTCCTCATAGTTCATGTGTCTTCTTTTAGATTGGAGTGTAGGGCAAAGCAAAAGC
Organism: Quercus tomentella; assembly: GCA_028535165.1. NCBI lineage: Eukaryota > Viridiplantae > Streptophyta > Magnoliopsida > Fagales > Fagaceae > Quercus > Quercus tomentella. Next base: position 29,499,448 of record JAPQVY010000155.1, read on the forward strand.
ATGTGGTCCAGCATGATTGAGTGTTTTGTTTTTGTTCCCCCCATCTCATACTCAATACTATATACTCTTTCATTTACGTATTTGCTAGTGTCCCCCATGTGATGAATTCTATCCTCATTATCTCCCACCATTTTACAAACCTCATTTTTTTGTCTTTTGACTTTTGACTTTTGTTTCAGCTTTATTTTATTTTTTGTTCTTTTCCTAATCTTTCTCATCTTGAGGTGGGTAAAGTTAAAGGTTACTGATGTGATGATGAGCCACATCCAAGGAAAAAGTAGTGGGTAGTATTTGTTTTGTGAGGGAAGTAAAAAGAAGAGTATAGTCAAAAGATTAGATGGATGTCCAATCTTTTTCTATTGGTCATCGATTGGACCGCTGATATTTGTCACATTTTAAAATATAAGAATCAAAACAATATAATAGTGTAAAATTTAATTTATGGGAAGATGGACTTCCTTTGATTTTCAACAAGTACTTTTAGATACGACTATTATAAAATTTTAGTTCTATATTTCGTGGTATAGTTAAGTGTCTATTTGTTTCTATAATAAAAAAGTATCTATATTTTCTACGTAGCAACTCAGCAAATAATTTAGACTTTCCTTATACAAAGTGACAACTTGACAACTTGTTGTAAAAACACTTTGAGCAAATTACAAAATTCTCCTATAGTTTGGGGATAGTTTTTAAATTAAGCCCTATGTTTTTAAACTATTACCATTAATTTTTTAAATCATTTCATTATACACACTCAATGAGTATCTATTTTTGAGAAAATTTCAACTTATGGTGTTTGTTCTAGATGATAACTCTTTATTATTATATTAAGACATCAATATACACACTCAATGAGTATTTATTAACTAAAACTAACATAAATTCATATAAGTTGTGACTAAAGTTATCTAAACACAATAAATATTTTCATGTGAAATTATGAGGTCTTTATTATTACTATATAAGAACTGTGGAATTATATAAAAATCAATCATTTAATTATTGTTATCAAGATATTCATAATAAAATTACATATTATACATGCTCATGTCTAAATTATATTATATCATATATTATATAGCATAGAATAAAAATTGCTTCATAAACGTTATATTTGCATAAATTGGATGCACTCTCCTATTTTTGGTAATTTTTTCTCTTACGTCAAATGACACAGTATAAGTATTGTAAGGACTCAATTTGTAACGACCCCAAACTGATATAGGGTTCGCACGTTTAAAGGCCCAAACAATAAAATTTGTAGAGCGTGGATGTTAAAGAACTAGATTAACCTCAAAGGAAAAACGATCTCATTCCCCACTTTATCGATGTATTCACACTAATATAACAATCAATTTCTCTTTAAAAATAAGTTTTCCGTTCTTAGGTTTTTTACCCGGTTTTCTTCTTAGTCCTTCTTGTTTAGAAGTTCCGATCTTTTCGTCAATACATTCTTTCATGTTATATATTGCCATCTTGGTCTCATCTTCGCCACACACGTGTAGGTTGAATTTGGGGGATCCCTTCCTGTCCCATCCAACATTTCCTGGAAACATCAATCAGTAGCTGTAATGCTGCTTTACCACTATTCAGACATCACCTCCATATTAATGCGGCCAGAGAGTTGGTTGGAAGGCATTTAATGCGAAGGTAGCAGCTTTACAGATATTTGTTTACCTCCCCCACCTTTCCCTGGTCCAATATCCCTTCCTTAACTGCGATGTAACTCTAAAGTAAGTCGGTGATGGTATTACACTCAAATTCACCTCGGCTACAGGCTGCCGAGGATACTTTTATCCTCGGACACTTATTGGACTCATCCCCTAGTGTCTTTATTCCTCCCTTAGCCTTGCACGTTTCACAGTCTTATCTGGGCCTTCTCGGATGGTCTAACATCCTCGGATTGGACTTTAGGCCCATCTGGCACGACCTTGATAATATCTCCTGATTAATTGGCCTCCACAAGTATATTAAAATGATTTACAATATTTACTTTGAATAAAATTCAATTGCCAAAATTTTAAAAACACTATTTCTATTAAATTTGTAATAATAAGAGTTATAAATTTAAATGAATTTCATTAATTATTTTATACTATTTAATAAATATCCTAATTGTTTTGTTTTAATAATAATGTTTGGATGTATACATTGTACACGTATTGTGTAACTCAAGTTTTTTTTTTTCTTTTTTTTTTTCGAGGGAAAACTCAAGCTGTATACTTTAACTTGAACACTATTATCAAAATTTTAAAAATTTAAAATACTATTCAAATTAAAAATTAATTATCAAAATTTCTACCAAGGGTTTTCATTCTTTATTTTAAAATACCTTTGATTTTTTGTTTTTGATAAAAATATACCTATGATTTTCATTAAACGGTGCATATAACTAGCATAACACTAATCAATTTTTTTTTATAAAAAATTTCCATCTTTGTCACATTTGACTTTTTTTTTTTTGCTCAAATCTTTGACATGTAGTTCAATAATTATAAATAAATAAAAGAAATTAATAACACCCACATTCGGATCCTTTTTTATTTATTTAATTTGTGTGGATTAAGATGAATGGGCAGAACCGGACCTTCCAAGTTCCAATTCTTCGATTCGATCTACCTTTCTTTCTTTTCTTTCTCTCTCTTTCTCATAAGTCTTTAAAAAAACAATTAAAAAAAAAAAAAAATCAGAGAGATTCGCATACCGAAAGAGAGAGAGCAAAAAAAAAAAAAAATCGAATCCACAAAATATTATAGTTGTGCTCTTGCAGCAATAATTATTGCATTTCATGGAAAGAGAGCTCTGCTCTCTAAAAAAAGCTAGGCGAAGAAGAACGCACAAATAGAGCTTATATCATAGGTAGTGTGTAATGGTGGTGTTGCCCATATCGACAAAAACGACGACGTGGTGGAAGAAGAAGAAGAAACAACAAAATACTACTAGTTTTGGTGGTTGTGGTGAGGGCTTAACGGTAATTTCACGGTGCTTCTTCTTGTTGATGCTATTCTTGTCAACCGGCGGTGATGGTAACAAATCGATCTTGCTCGTCGAAGCTAACAGTCACGGCGGCGGCGGAGGTGGTGGCGTCGGCGGAGGCTTCGGAGGCTGGGCTTCCTCGGCGTCTTCCAATGTCGGGATAGCCATCATCGTGACGGCCATGGCCGGAATTGCCTTGGCCGCCACCGTCGTCTACTCTCGTAGGTAACACCGAAAACCAAAAAACCAAAGCAAGAAATTGAAAATTGCAATCGATCTGAGCCGATTTCCCATTCATGAAACCCTAGAAAACTGAGAAAAGTACCTTTTTTTTTTTTTACCTTTGGATTTTACTTTTTCTACTTTTTCCGTTTTGTTTCTAAGGGTTTAGAATTAGGTAGATACATAGATAGATTGAAATAGATGATTACGGAACAGAAACCTGTAATGAGAGCCCTACGGCGAAGTCAAACTTCTTCACCGTCGTCAAATTCATCTTCATCTTCACCGTCATCGTCTTCATCGTCATCATCGTCGTGGATTTATTTGAGATCGGTTTTGTTAGTCGTTGCTTCATCATCATCATCGTCATCGTCACCATCGTCATCACAGTCACAGTCACAGTCACAGTCATCATCATCATCCTCACCAATTCCCACTGATCGGTGAGTTCCTGAATTTTCCACCAAAAAGTACCATTTGTTTTTTCAATTCAGTTTCGCTTTTCGCTACTTTTTTTCTCTTCAGATCCCGATCTGTACAGTGCTCAATTTGTTTTTTCTGATTCCAAACTACTATTAGTTAGTTGAAACACTCTCTCTTTCTTAGATTCAGATTCTCTCTCTCTCTCTCTCTCGCGCTCGCTCGCATAAGACTTAGCTTATACGGCTAGTTATACAGTGATTGTGATAGTAAATTTTGTTTTTATTTACTGTTTTTCCCTCAATTTTTATAATTTGTTTGTGATAAAAAATGTGATTGTGATAGTTTTTTTTTTTTTTTTTTATATAATTTTTTTTTTCAATGTTATAAATTTTGAATTTTGAGTATGAAAATGTTAGAAATGAACTCCAGGCTATTTGTTTTGATTACGATATCATTTTCAAAAGCACTCATTATTACTGTCTATATGTAAGCATTGATGGGAGGATGTCTCTGTTGCATAGTGTGATGATAGATTTAGCTGTTGGGTGTGGTTTTCCTGTTCTTAAATTATTGGAAATGTGTTGCTTTCGGATTCAATGGGTTTTTCATGCTCATCAAACATAGTCTCGAATTAATTAATGTTTGCACGATGGGATAGAGGCTGATTTTATTTGCGCTTTCGATGCATGCATATAGGGATAGTTTTTAATGATTGATGAGTTAAACTGATGCATTCGCTCTTCATATAAGAGTGTTGCTTTAATGCGCACATAAACGTTTTTACTTGTTTCCCCCCATCTGGGAAAAGTATTTAATTTGTTTCTTCTTATATTCAGGGGAAGTCTTAAATCACCTTGGTCACGTAAGAGAAGAAAACATGCCCTTCTTCCCAAACAATGGAAGAGGTTCTTTACACCAGATGGAAGGCTCAGCGATGGTGGAGCCAAGTTTCTGAAGAAAGTTCGCAGTGGAGTATGTCATTGATTTTTCTCAGACTTAATTATTTGCTCTTTTGTCAAATTTTAAGTTTAGATTTTTTTTTTGTCTTTTTGGTTGCTTATGTTTTTCCCTGTATATTTGTTACTTCTGTGAAGATTTGATTACTTATATCTCTGATTCAGGGTATTGATCCAAGCATTAGAAAAGAGGTTTGGCCGTTCCTTCTCGGAGTGTAAGCATTTCCATCACTGGATCTTTCTGTATGGATGTCTGTGTGTGCATTTGCATATACTCATATTTTTCTTTCCTCTCTTTAATTTTAGAACTTTTAGATAGATTTAGTTATCTTCAATAATTTTTTGTTACATTTTTAGTCATTACGCTCAGGTTAGCCTGGTCTTATGAATTGCTTGATCCATGGCTGACTGTAAGGCTTGGGTGATTTGCAATATTCATGTCTGACCCTTGTCCTGGATCCTTATTCATTCTTGTCTTAGACTCAAATTCTGGTTAAATACTTATACTTCTCATAATTCTACAAGTGTCTAGTGCTTGTCATATGGGATGAATGAGAGGGCTGGGGTACTGATTGCTGGCTTGCAAATAACTGTCCTTGTCCTTGGGTGATTTGCAATATTCATGTCTGACCCTTGTCCTGGATCCTTATAAATTCTTGGCTTAGATTCAAAATCTGGTTAAATACTAATACTTCTCATAATTCTCCAAGTGTCTAGTGCTTATCATATGGGATGAATAAGAGGGCTGGGGTATCGATTGCTGGCTTGCAAATAACTGTGTCCTTGTCTGGCAACCTAAATTTAGGTTTAGGTGCTTTTGTAACAAAACTTTTTTATGTAACTACTTGTTTGAAAAATTCATTGTGTTGACTCTAGTTTGCTTGAAAGAAGCTTTAAGAAGTAGGCATCCAGCACTACCATTATGGCCTCTAGGTATATTGACTTATGTTGAGAAATTCTTCTTGTCACATAGAGAAAACAGACATAAAGATTGCTATTTAATAGTTCTTTCATCTATGTTATTGGTTTTTTTTTTTTTTTTTTTGTTCACTGGATGCTGGTTGTTAATTTAATGGCCAGATTGCTCTAGATCTCCTTGCATGTATTGACTTATATTTGCATGTGCAACAGCTATGACATGAACAGTACTCAGGAAGAAAGGGATTTGATCAAAGAACAGAAAAGGTATGTATTGTCATTACATTCATTGGGGCTCTCCTATGCAATTATTCAACAGTTATCATTTAATATTTGGTAGAGCATATTCATTCCTATGTTTTCCACCTCCCTCCCCTTCTTCCCTCCTCTTCTTTTTCCCCTAGTTATTGTTCTTTTTTTCTGATGCAGAAGAGAATATGGTAGCCTGCAGAAGCAGTGCAAGCAAATTTTAAAACGCAGTGAAAAGAGCTTAAAGTTCAAGGAAACTTCTGGGATCAGCAGCAATGAGGGCAGTGGGGATTTTAGTCAGGTTTTAGATTCTTCTTGCTCAGAAGACATGGCCAGTGCCAGTAGGTCCCCTTCGATCTTTGGAAGAACATTGACTGAGGATCCAGATCCCCCTATCTGGGAGCAAGCCCTTCAATCCCCCTCATTATTGGACGAAGATGGTGATAAGAGTGGACTAACTTGTGAAGATGCCTCTGCTGGTGATACAGAGTCGTCTGATTCTGACTCCTCGGAAGAACCTGAAGACATGCAACCTTTACTTGCCACCAAGGGAAGTGAAGAAAATTATCTTGATGAGCCTGCCAAGCAGAATTCATCTTCCACTGATTTAGAAAACAAGTCTCCCTCCAACACTGAAAACAAGCCCAAACCATTCAATGCTGAAGACTTTGCCAAATGGCAAAGAATCATCCGTCTTGATGCTTTGCGGGCAAATGATGAATGGATTGCCTACTCGCCATCACAGTCTGCAGTGTCAGAGATCAAAGCTCACCAGTTAGCAGATAGTGTCGGGTTGAAGGAATATGATCACTTGGAGCCGTGCAGAGTTTTTCATGCTGCACGCATGGTTGCTATCCTGGAAGCCTATGCACTACATGATCCTGAGATTGGTTACTGCCAGGGTATGAGTGATCTACTTGATCCAATAATCACAGTGTTTGAGGAGGACCATGAAGCCTTCTGGTGTTTCGTGGGTTTCATGAAAAAAGCTCGGCATAATTTCCGACTTGATGAGGTGGGAATTCAGAGGCAGCTGAAAATTGTTTCCAAGATTATCCAACGCAAGGATATTCATCTCTACAGGCACCTGGAGAAGCTTAAAGCAGAGGATTGCTTTTTTGTGTACAGAATGGTGATTGTTCTCTTCAGAAGGGAATTAAGCTTTGAGCAGACACTATGCCTCTGGGAGGTAGTATGGGCTGATCAGGCTGCAATTAGAGCAGGGACTGCAAAGTCTACTTGGGGGAGAATAAGGCTGAGAGCCCCTCCTAATGAGGATTTGTTGCTTTATGCCATATCAGCCTGTGTGCTGCAAAAGAGGAAGCTGATAATAGAGAAGTACAGCTCCATGGACGAAATTATGAGGGAGTGCAATAGCATGGCTGGCCGTCTCGATGTTTGGAAGCTTCTAGATGATGCTCATGATTTGGTGGTCACCCTCCATGACAAGATTTAGGAAAACCCATCTCCAATGCTTAGGCCTTCTTTTCTTCAATCTTCCTCGGATTCCCTTTTCTTTTGACTTTTAATTTGTTTGCTGCAACTATGAACTATCCCTTTAAAACAAAAAGGGATCTTTCAGGTTGCTTCACACTGCTTGATGCTAAAGTCTAATGGGCAATATCTATGATCAGTAAATTATGGGATTATAATGCATGCCCGCACTCGGGGCTCATTTGAGTGATGGTGGCGACACTTCTAATTTAGTTTGTTGGAATTAGGGTTCTTGTATTTTATTTATATCCTCATAAACTAAGGTGATTTTCATTTTGCAATGTCTTCTCTGGACTTTAATTTGAACAATCAACCTCTAATATGTGTAATTAGTTCACTTAGTGTGATTGTGTGATAATGTGCTCAGAATGGACCGGGATCCTCTTTGAATCATTTGAAATTGAGAGTATTCATAATCTAAATTGTCGTCTTTTAAATTAAAAAAAAAGGCTTAAGTATTAATGATCTGAATTAAATTTTACATGTGCAAATTTGCTATGTCATACTCAATTAGATTCCAAAAAAAAAAAAAGAAAAAAACCAAAGTATTAATCATAAAATTTTCTCTCCGGTTTACATGAAGTAGAGAAAGATCATATTCTTCCATGTGTATGAATTTCATGATTAGATTGTCATGGAGATTTGAGTATTCTTCACAATTGGAAGCAACTGATCATATTCTCCCAACCCAAGTGTACGAATTTCATGACTAGATTGTCATGGAGATTCGAGTATTCTTCACAATCGAAAGCAACTAAGTTGTAATTTATGCTTTGTCTTCTCGAAAATGAGCTATTTTTTAAGAAGTATTTTCTATAAAATTATTTCATTTTCCTATATTTGGTAGCAACTTTAAATAAGTTAGAGAACAATTTCCTAACTTCCTTATTTAGCTTGTTGTGTCATAAAGAATTTGTTTTTTCAAAAAAAAAAAAAAAATAGTGGTAAAAGATCTCTAAAAATAAGCTATACTTTTTATATTGACCAAATATAGTTTTCATTTAACTCATTTTTTTTATACTACCTAACACTGAAAAACTCGAAAAATTATCTTTACACAAGGTTTTTCATTGAAACAAACAATGTAGGATGTTAATTATTTAAAAAGAACTACTAGATATGCTTATATGAATTGTATTGAATCATAGTAATGTTACACATTGTATGACATTTAGTCTAATATTAATGTAAATTCATAAACATTCAATTTTTATTTTTTTTTGAGAAGATATTGTGGGGTATAAGAATTTAAAAAGGTATTTAAGCCATGCGTCATACCCATGGCCGAGGAGGCCACCATCACGCCTAGGAGGTCACACGCTTGGACAATAAGGCCATGTTAGTGGCACGTTACTAGAGGAGGTCATATTGTAGAGAAAGAACTTCAAGAAGGGGGTTAGCCTTGACATGACTGAAGGGATGGTGGTTGCCACCACATTTAATGCATCCCACTAAACCTCCTGACTGCATTTATGTGAAGGAGACCCTTGAATAGTGCTACCTTGGCTACCCTAACTCATAAGGGGCTTGGAAAGGTGTCTGATGAGGCAATCACTCAAGTAATGGCCTGGACGATCAACAAATGAAGGGTCAAGATCATCTAAAGGGAGCTATATAACATAAGAGACCCTCTAGGGAGAGGGGGGGGGGGGAATCTATAGATGAAACACTGTAGTAACAAGAACTGAGATTGTATCCAAGTCCAAAAGAACTAAATTCAAAAATCATTCTCCTCGGACTTCACCAAGGAAGGATTTCCTTGCTTTAAACTTGTCTTTCTTTACTGTTTTAATATCTTTGATCCATTGTGCGTGTTGCCTGATCCATTGAGACCTAGTTTTTAAGCCCACTCTCTACAAATTCATCGTGTAGGGCTCTTTGGGCCTTTACCTATTCATCATTTGGGCTTAGAAGCCAAAGCCAGTCCCTACAATTGGCGTCGACTGTGGGGAGGCTTGAGCTTTAGTGAGTTCAACGTCCAGCCATGGTAGGATCACAACAAAAATAGGGGGAGTCTATCGATTCCCAACATCAGGATCAGTTCCTCAACCTTGAGCGAAGAAGGGACCGTGAGGTTGGTGTGCACACCACGTATACTAGCAGGAGCCAGTCTTGAGGCAGGAGTCACATCTCTAACGAGGAGAATACCAGAAGCTTGCAGTTGGAGATTGACTGTCTTTGTCGGAGGCTACGCCACGAGCGACGAAGAAGGACTCCCTCGGATTTTGACCCTTCTTCTAATGATAAAGGAGATGGTAGCTACAGGCCCAAGCCCAAGACTCCTTCTAGTGAGTCTTTTTCGTGCGATAAAAACCGTCATTACAAACGGAGGAGTAAGAGTCCACCCTGCAAAGGTCTGGGCAATGATGCTATGAGTATGGCTCTTAACCAAATCTCTAAATCACCGTTTACGCGTAGAATTGAAGGGGGAAAGTTTCCCCGACATTTTACTCAGCCAACATTCACCATGTACAATGGAAGAACGGATCCCATGGAGCATGTGAGCCACTTCAACCAAAGAATGGCTGTACATTCCAAGAGCGAGGCCCTGATGTGCAAGGTGTTCCCATCCAGTTTGGGGCTTGTGGCGATGAGGTGGTTTGACAACCTGAAAGAAGGCTTTATCAACTCCTTTAAGGAGCTTACTCGGGCGTTTGGGGCTCGTTTTGTGACTTGCAGCAGGGTTCTTCGGCCTTTGGACTCTTTGCTATCCATGGCAATGCGGGAAGGGGAGACCTTGAAAACGTACTCCGATAGGTACTGGGAGACGTTCAACGAGATAGATGGGGATATTGATGACGTAGCTACAAGGACTTTCAAGGTCGGCTTGCCCCCGAGCACGACTTGAGAAAATCTTTGACCAGGAAACCAATCAGGAGTGTGCGTCGGCTCATAGACCGCATTGATGAGTATAAGCGGGTTGAGGAGGACCAGCAACAAGGAAAAGGGAAAGTTAAGGTAGTCCCTCAGGATAGAAGGGATTTCAAGTCGGATAGATACAATAACAACCGACCTTAGAGAGATTTTGTGGAGGCATTCAGGATCTACTACTACTCAAGTAGTCAGTATTGTGTTCTAAGAGCCAATACACCAAATCGTGGAGAAAATTAAGCATGAGCTATACTTTCAATGGCCAAATAAGATGGAAGGAGACCCCACGAAGCGCAACCAAAGTCTCCATTGCCAGTACCACCAGGAGTGGGGGCACACTACTAAAGATTGCAGGACGTTGTGGAGTTACTTAGAGTAATTGGTTAGAATCGGAAAGTTGAAGCAATTCCTGTGTTAGCCCAGCGGGCAAGGTGGTCAAGTGGGGTTGGGAGCTTAGAGAGACGCTTCTACAAGACCGCATTTGGGTACAATAAATGTCATTCTTGCTGCTCCGGAAAGGACTGGTTCTCGGCCATCCAGGGTGTTATTTGTAGCTTAGCCATCTATTAAAGACTTGCCCCCTGATTTGAAGAGGAGTAGAATGAAGGTCTAACTAGCTCTGAGTTTTTCCGATAAGGACAAAGTCGGGACCTTGCAGCCACATGATGATGCCCTAGTGGTCACCCTTAGGATAGATGGGTACGATGTGAAAATAGTGTTGGTGGATTAGGGCAGCGGTGCAGAGATCATGTACCCTAACCTATTTAAGGGACTGAAGCTGAGGTCCAAGAACCTGACCTACTATGATTCCCCTCTAATAGGGTTTGACGGCAAGATTATCTTTCCAAAAGGCCAAATCCGACTACCCGTTCAGACAGGGACAGAGGTCGTGGAAGTGAACTTCATTGTGGTAGATGCCTATTCCCCCTACACTGCCATTGTGGCAAGGCCTTGGCTTCACGCCATGGGGGCCGTACCTTCTACCCTGCACCTGAAGGTGAAGTATCCATTTGAGGGTCGGGTTGAGGAACTGGTAGGGAGCCAATCCATGGCCAGGCAATGCATAGTGGCCGTAATTAGACATTAGACTGGGGGTGAGTCCTAGGCCTCCGCGGCACGGGATTTATAGCGATCAAGAGTGCCGGTGTTGTCTACGGGGGCAGTGGTAGGAGGGGCTAAATGTGAGCAACTAGAAAAAGTTGTTATTGGCAACGAGGAGGAAAAATTCTTCTAGGTCGGAGTTCAGCTGCCTTCTTTGGAGAAGGAAGAACTGATAGATTTTCTTAGAAAAAATATTGATGTATTTGCATGGAGTACTTACGAGGCCCTCGGGGTGGATTCGGACTTCATTTGTCACCATTTAAACATCAATCCATCTGTCGTCCCCAAAAAGTAACCACCTCGGTGTTCATCCAAAGAACATTCTGATGCTGTCAAGGAAGAAATGCTTAAACTTAAGCAGGCTGGGGCTATAAAGGAGGTGTTTTACCTTGAGTGGTTGGCCAATACGGTGGTGGTGAAGAAGAAAAGTGAGAAATGGCGGGTGTGTGTAGATTTCACGGATTTAAATAAGGCTTGCCCAAAGGATCCTTTCCCCTTGCTCCGGATAGATCAGTTGGTGGATGCAACCGCGGGCTATCCCTGGATGAGCTTCTTGGATGCTTTCCAGGGATATCACCAGATACCATTGGCTCTGGGTGATCAGGAGAAGACTTCTTTCGTTACGCTTACAGGAAATTATCATTAAAAAGTGATGCCCTTTGGGCTGAAGAATGCGAGATCTACTTATTAGAGAATGATGAACAGGATGTTCGAACCACAACTGGGCAAAAATATTGAGGTCTACATAGACGATATGGTGGTAAAGAGTAAGGTGTAGTCTGAGCAAATAAATGATCTTGGAGATATTTTCGAGATACTGAGGAGATATAAACTGCGCCTCAATGCCGCTAAGTGTTCTTTTGGAGTAGGCTCTGGCAAGTTTCTAGGTTATATGGTTACCCACAGTGGAATTGAAGTCAACCCAGATCAGATTAGAGCAATCAACAACCTACAGCCTCCTCGAAATCCCAAAGAGGTCCAGAAGTTAATAGGAATGACTGCCGCTTTGAATTGATTCATTTCTTGGTCAACGGACAGGTGTAGGCCCTTCTTCCAGTTGTTGCATAAGTGGAAGGGATTCGAATGGACGGAAGAATGTTCCTCGACCTTCCAGCAACTGAAGGAATATCTTTCTCGGCCACTTATTATGTCCAAACCTGAGGAGGATGAGGTTTTGTTCGCTTACATTGCTGTAGCCTCACATGTGGTGAGTCTGGTACTGGTGCGGGATGATAATGGGGCGCAAAAAGACCAATTTATTATGTAAGCAAATCATTACATGAGGCAGAGGTTCGCTACTTACCACTGGAGAGGGCCATCTTGGCAGTAGTGCATGCTACGCAGAAGCTCCCACACTTCCAGGCTCATACTGTTGTGGTTCTAACTTAACTCCCTCTCCGATCACTGCTTTGGAAAGCTAATTACACAGGGAGGGTTGCAAAATGGGCAACGATCCTAGGAGCCTTCGATATTAAATACATGCCTCGCACCTCTATAAAGGGCTAGGTCCTCGCCGATTTAGTGGCTAAGTTTGCTGAGCCTTTGTTTGAAGAAAACGGTGAAAGGCCAAGTATGGATGGAAAATCAGTTGTGATGGTCTCCCTGTAGGAGCCTCTATCTTGGAAGGTGTATGTTGACGGCGCAACAAACCAAAAAGGATCAGGAATGGGGCTGGTTGTAGTATCTCCTGAAAGGATCATCATTGAGAAATCCTTAAGACTGGGCTTCTCAGTCACGAACAATGAGGCTGAGTACGAGACTTTGTTGGTAGGAATGACTATGGTTCAGAAAATGGGAGGAAGAGCAATGGAGATGTTTTCAGATTTGAGGTTGGTTATAGGCTAAGTAAAGGGAGAACTGGAAGCTAGGGATGTGAGAATGCAAGAGTACCTGAACCAGGCTAGGCACTTGTAATCAGGATTTGACTCTTTTTCCTTACACCAAATCCCTAAAAGGAGAAATACGCATGCAGATTCCCTTGCCACTCTTGCAACCTCTTCGGCGTAGAGTCTACCTCGGGTTATCCTGGTCGAGGATCTATGCAACCCTACCAAGATGGAAAAGGAGAAGGTTCAGATTCGTCAACTTAGGGTGGGACCTAGTTAGATGGATCCTATTGTCCTATTTCTTAAGGATGACATCTTGCCCGAGGAGAAGGGGGAGGTTGACAAAGTGCGAAAAAAGGCTCCTCAATTTTGGCTGTTCGAGGACCAAAAGCTGTGCAGACACTCTTTTTCGAGGCCATATTTGTTGTGCATCCATCTTGAAGTGGTGGAGCCACTCCTAGAAGAGTTGCACGAAGGGATTTGTGGAAACCATACAGGGGGTAGATCCTTATCTCACCTGGCCCTTACTCAGGGATATTGGTGGCCCAATATGCAAAGAGAAGCACAAGAATACGTGAAGAAGTGTGACCAATGTCAGAGATTTGCTCCTAACATTCATCAGCCAGGGGGTGTTCTTAATCCTCTGTCTAGTCCCTAGCCTTTCGCTCAGTAGGGCTTAGACATTGTGGGGCCCTTCCCCAAAGCAACAGGAAACAGGAGATAGCTTTTGGTCGGCACTGATTACTTTACCAAGTGGGTTGAGGTTGAGCCACTGGCGAACATTAGGGACATGGATGCCAAAAGATTTGTGTGGAATAACATTGTCACTCGATTTGGGATTCCTTATACCTTTATCTCAGACAACGGACTTCAGTTTAGTAGCAAAGCTTTCAGAAGATATTGTTGTGAATTGGGTATCACGAATAGGTATTCCACTCCAACTTATCTCCAGGGGAATGTGCAAGCCAAGACTGTCAATAAGGTCATAATGAATGGACTCAAGAAGAGGTTGGATGATGCAAAGGGCAAGTGGGTGGACGAGCTTCCACATGTCTTCTGGACATATCGGACTGCCCTTCGTAGGTCGACGGGGGAGACACCCTTTTTAATGACTTACGGGGCCAAGGCTGTGATTTCTCTGGAGATCGGATTCCCAACGTTGAGGACTAGCTTGTTCGCTCTAGACAACAATGACCACCTACTAGAAAAGAGCCTAGATCTAATTGAGGAGCGGAGAGAAAATGTCATGGTTCAATTAGCATACTATCAGTAGAGGCTTAAACAGAGGCATGATTTAAATGTAAAGTTAAGACCATTGGCCCCTAGGGACTTGGTATTAAGAAAGGTTGTGGGTACAGCAAAAAACCCAGCATGGGGGAAGTTAGGGCCCAATTAGGAAAGACCATACTGTATCATCTCGGTAGTAGGCATAGGAGCATACTTCTTAGAAGATTTAGATGAAAAAGTTGTACCGCGACCTTGGAATGTAAATAACCTGCAAATGTACTATTATTAATGAAAGGTAGCTTTGCCATGTTTTCATTTATGACATTATGTGTTGCGTTAATTACTTGTGTGGATATTAAACAGAACATTGGTCATGTCTGGTTCCTCGGACCACATACCTTGGGTAAATTAATATTCCTGATTACTTGTGTGGATATTAAACAAAATTTTGGTCATGTCTGGTTCCTCGGACCACATACCTTGAGTAAATTAATATTCCTAATTACTTGTGTGTATATTAAACAAAACCTTGGTCATGTCTGGTTCTTTAGACCACATACCTTAGGCAAATTAGTATTTCTGATTACTGGTGTAAATATTAAACAGAACCTTGGTCATGCTTGTTTCCTCAGACCACATACCTTGAGTAAATTAATATTCTTGGTTATTTATTTAAATGTTAAACAAAACCTCGGTTATGTCTGGCTCCTCAAACCACATGCCTTGGGTAAAATTAACACTCTGATTACTGGTGTGAATATTAAACAGAACCTTGGTCATGCATGGCTCCTTAGACAACATACCTTGGGTAAATTAATATGCTTGGTTATTTATTTAAGTGTTAAATAGAACCTCGGTTATGCCTGGCTCCTCAAACCATATGCCTTGGGTAAATTAACAATCTATGTTACTTGTGTGAATATTAAACATAACCTTGGTCATGCCTAGCTCCTCAGATCACATACCTTGGGTAAATTAATATTCTTGATTATTTGCTTAAGTGTTAAACAGAACCTCGGTTATGACTGGTTCCTTAGACCACATGTCTTGGGTAAATTAACACTCTCTATTATTTCTCTAAGTGTTAAACAGGACCTTGGTAATGTTGGTTCCCTCGGACCACATGCTTTGGATAAATTAACACTTATAATTATACAAAACCTATTGAAGAATGGGGTGCTAGGTGAAATTCTGAGTATGGTGGCCTTCTGGGATCATACACCATAGATAGACATGGACTTTACTATCATTTGAGTTTAAGAAGAAAATCCAGAAGTGCACTTCATCCTTTGAACTATTTACCTGAGGTACCCAAAGTTTGTTTTTGAGGTTGAGTTACCAGGTGCCAAGGGCCAAGGACAAGGTTAAGTTATCCAACTACACTGCTAGCTACATGAAAGGTAATAGTTGGCCTATTAGCTGCCTGAATAACTGTTAACTTTAGGGGTTAGAATATATCCTAATCAAGGTGATAGCCACTTTTCGCACTGTTTGCATGAGAATGATTTATTTGAATTAGCAACAATTCATTACTACTAGCTTTTGTTAAAGTAGGGGTATTCACCCTTAGAAGCATCATCAATCTAAAGTCTCAGCAGGGGGCAAAATAATAATTACAGTCAACCAGAAACAAATATTGCAAGAGAAACAAAGTCCCTCAAAAGCAAAAAGTCTATGTCTTTTCATTGATTAAGAAAGGAGGTACATCTTAAATGTGGCAAACTGCCATAACAAAAGAAAATTACATACAAAAAAATAATAAGTAAAAGAGGAAAGATCCTAAACTATGCCTTGGCTGGTGAAGGGTCATCTTTACTGCCCGGCTGGGAGACAGGAAGGTTGGTGGCCTTGGGATCATTTTCCTTGGATTTGAGATCAGCCTCCTTTGCCTTGGAAGCCATATCCTTGGCCTTGGGAACAGCATCCTTGAGCTTAAGGGTAGTCTCCGAACCCTTGGCCTCTGGCAGAGGCTTGACCTCCTTGCCCTTACCCTTATCCTCTGGTCGAGAACCACCCTGGCCAGCCCCCTTACCTTTAGCCACCTCACCCCCCTGGCCTTGGTCACCAGCTTTACCAGGCCTTTTGGAGACCTTAGTAGGAGGAAGAGAGACCTGGGTGATGAAGGGCTGCTTAGAGGAGGTTAGGGCATGAGCAGCGGGAAGAGGGAGCGCAGTTGGAACTTCACGAATGTCTAGAGGGTAGTAGACGTTCTCAGCCTTCCTTCACTCCGAAGTAGCAGGGACTCTTGCCAGGTTGAGTGTTTCGGCCCACACTTCCTAGCAATAATCCCTACAAACTTCAGCCAGCTCGTCCGCTAGACGGACCTCAGTCTCCTCCACCCCGAGGTTGTAGGATGCCTGCTTCGTAGTCTCTGCAGCTTCCTTGGTCGTCCGAGCAGCCTCCTTAGCCTTCTCTAAATTTGCGTTCAGCTCCAGGACCTGCTGTCTAGCCGTGGCCAGCTCTATTTTAGCATAGTGAAGCCTTTTACATTGCTCCTCAACTTAGTCCTAGGCATTCTTCAAGCCGGCCTCAGTGCTCTTTTGCTCCCTTTCCTTAGCTATCAGCTTTGCTGTGAGCTCCTTGTTCTTTTGCTCAATGGCGCCCAGAGCCTTGTTGGTCTCGGCGCGAAGGTTGGCCTCGACCCTAGCCTCATTTTGGGCGTCCTTCACCCATTCCTCGACTATAAACACCTCCTGGATGGCCTGTATAGAAACGACAGACCAGTATGTTATTAAATAAGATAAAAGATGACCCAACATGACATCAGTGAGGCATGCCAAGGAACTTACCAAGGCCAGATCCTTCTTCAGGGACAGAAAAAGGTCCGATTGCCTCATATTCTTCAACGTAGCCATATCCTTTGGTAGAAGGAGAGGCTACTCTAGCGCCTCGGCCAAGTAGTGGGTGTGCCCTTTCTAGAACCCCCTGATGGTGAAGTTTCAGGGAATGGCTGTCCCGTCTTGCTCCAGTCGAGGGGCCCCTATGGGATTTTGGTGGTGCACCTCGGCCACGTTCTGGTCCTCCCTGCTCTTGACAGAGGAGGCCCACCCTTTGTCTTTGGCCATCTTCTGCTGCTTGGGCTCCTTTTGGGGGACCACCTCCTCCTCCTCGGCCACCTCCTTCTTATTCCTTTTCTTCTTCATATTGGCAACGGCAAATGGGTTAACCGTAGGAGGAGGCGGGGGGGGGGGGGGAGGGGAGAGTAGGAAAAGGTTGGGACCCTAAGGTGTCCTTGGGTGCCGACCCCTTATTCCTTTCTGCAAGGAGCTCCTTCAAGCCTTTCTTCCTGTTCAAGGCCATTTCTTCTTCCTCCTCTGAATTGTTGTCCACTCGGGCAACTATAAGCTTGGGAGAACAAATGACGGAGGACTTGTCAAGCTCGCCTCTAGAGTCTGAGACCTGAATCACAGGCTCTTCTCGCTTCTCTTCCTCGAGATGAAATTGGTTTATCTCCCCCTTGAGTGACAACAGCGATGAAGCTGTCTCTTCTCTTAAAACTGCAGCTTCACGAGGAGAGTGACCAAGGGGGGGGGGTAACTCAACTGGCACGATATCTTCTTGGGCTAAAAAATCGAGCACTGAGACATTTATTTAGGCTAGCCAAGGATCGCTTGCTCTTATCGCATGGCTCAAGTCCTGAAACTTGTCCAACAAGGGCTCGAAGTCGAGGATGAGGTGGACAACTCTCAATTGCTTGTCTTCGCTCATAAACACTTCGGATCTCAGCGCCTTGTTAAGGTCCGAGACGTTGACGAGGTTGAGGTTGGGAGTTACGTATTTTTTATCTGCAAAAATATCTGAGAAGCAAAACCACGGTCAGAATAATGAAGCCATCCATCAGAAATAAACGGAGTGCTAAAGGAAAGGAGAAGGCAACAAAACTACAGAGCTAATGCCTATGTTAAAAAAAAAAAAAGAAAAGACCTAAACCTAGGGTACCCCACCTGGCTCTCCCTCCCAGATTGGGCAGTGAAGACCTTCATGCAATTCACCTAAGACTATCAGAAAGTCATCCTTCATGCCCCTGTTGGATTTGGGGAGGCACGAGACGAGTCTGATAACAGAGGATCTAGACTTAAGGTAATACCTTAAGTCTGCGAGCAGGTGGCACTCGTACATCCAAACGACGTCGTGCCAAGTGAGGTTTAGCCCCATTTGCTCATTGAGAGCATCCACACTACCCAAGACCTTAAACAGGTTAGGCGCGCATTGGTGGGGGCATAGCCTATGGGCAATCATATAGTCCCTAGTTACTCTACCCATGGGAAGCATCATTCCCCCTTCTATGAAGGCAATCATGGGAATGACGACCTTCCCTTCCCCTCTGTGGGTAAGCCACTGACCTGGAGCACAGTACCGTAGGGAAACTCCCTGGGGAATGTGATACCTAGCCCTAAATCCTTCCATATCGGCGGGAAAATCTACGAGGTGAGCGAATCTACCCATTTAAGCAAACTAAAGGGAAGTGAAGGAAATATTTTTGAAAAAGGAGTAAAGAGTAGAAGGCCAAAGAGACTAGCCGAGAATAAAAAAGCCTAGGAACGTAAAAACTTACGAAAATAAGAAGGAGGGTTACTTCAGGGGCTTCTCGAAGGTTTGAAGATTTTGGAAGTCTTGAAAGCTTGAGAGTATGGGAAGTCTTGGGAGTTCGAATATTTGTAAAATAAGAGAAATGAACCCCATAGGCGCCTTATATAGGAGGCGAAATTGGGTGGGAGTTATCCTGCCCAAAATTTGAGGAGAAACGCTAGTTGTAGGATCTCCATCTCATCGTAGGACGTGGGGAACAAAGCGCTGCCTGAAGCATTTAATGAGACGTTGCGGACTCCGAAGCGCTAGAACAGTTGTGGGACACGCGAAGTGACATTTTCACGTGTGGAAGTCAAGGAAGCGTGTGGAATTAATTATCCAAGGTCAAAACCCCGCTTTTCTCCTCGGATAAGAGAAAAAAGCCGAAGTTTTGAGTGGCTATTGTGGGGTACAAGAATTTAAATAGGTATTTGCGCCACGCGTCATATCCATGGCCGAGAAGGCCACCATCGCGTTGAGGAGGTCACACGCTTGGACAATAAGGCCACGTCAGTGGCACGTTACCAGAGGAGGTCATACTGTAGAGAAAGAGCTTCAAGAAGGGGGTTAGCCTTGACATGACTGAAGGGATGGTGGCTGCCACCACATTTAATGCATCCCACCAAACCTCCTAACTGCATTTATGTGAAGGAGACCCCTGAACAGTACTGCCTTGGTTGCTCTACCTCACAAGGGGTTTGAGAAGGTGTCTGATGGGACAAGTACTCAAGTAGTGGCCTGGACGATCAACAAATGGAGGGCCAAGATCATCTAAAAGGAGCTATATAACATAAGAGACCCTCTAGGTAGGGGAGAAATCTGTAGATAAAACATTGTAGCAACAAGAACTGAAATTGTATCCAAGTCCAAAAGAACTAAATTCAAGAATCATTCTCCTCGGACTTCACCGAGGAAGGATTTCCTTGCTTTAAACTTGTCTTTCTTTGCTGTCTTAATATCTTTAATCCATTGTGCGCATTGCTTGATCCATTGAGGCTTAGCTTTTAAGCCCACTCTCTATAAATTCATTGTGTAGGGCTCTTTGGGCCTTTACCCATTCATCATTTGGGCTTAGGAGCCAAAGCCAGTCCCTACATATATAAACATTCAATTTGTTCATAATCAGTTTCTCAAAAAGAAAAAAAAAAAAATTGTTCATAATCATATCAACACAAAACAACCAAAATATAAATTTATTTTTTATAATTTCACAAATAAATGATTCAAATCTTCCCATCAAAAAAGAAAAAGAAAAAAAGATTCAAATCTTAAATATCTCCATGCAAGTGTTAGTTGAGAACTAAATGACATATTTACCCTTCTTTAAAAAT
Organism: Quercus tomentella; assembly: GCA_028535165.1. Classification (NCBI taxonomy): domain Eukaryota; kingdom Viridiplantae; phylum Streptophyta; class Magnoliopsida; order Fagales; family Fagaceae; genus Quercus; species Quercus tomentella. The sequence goes on from JAPQVY010000155.1 coordinate 29,519,611, forward strand.
AAAATTATGGTAAGCTGTCAAAACAGTTAGGCGAAACTACACTATTAGTTCCTAAAGTTTACTTACTGAGCGCTTTTAGTCCCTGAAATATTAAGTGAGCACTATCAATCCCTGAAGTTTAAAAAATAGGTTCTATTGGTCCTTCCATTAACTTCCTTCAGTTTTTTTTTGTTGCTTATGTGTCTAATGAAACAATGACATGACATGTTTAAACTAATGTGGCAGCCTTTTATTTATAAAAAATTACACATTGGAGCAACCTATTTCTGCTACCCACCCAATTCAAACCGGTTTCTATCGAGTCTCCTTTACCTGTTATTGAGCTTCATGATCAACAAGCAAAAGAGAAAAAATAGAAAAAAGAAAATTGCGAAGTGAAAGGAACCCCAAAGTCCAATGATCACGTGCCCACCTGCTCTAAGGAAACCCAAGCCATCAATTAATGAAAAGAAAAGTGTTGCAAAACATTCGTAAAAGTCCCCAACTTGATTTCTCCAAAGAGGTTGAATCACTCTTCCTCTCTGATTTGCATTGCAAGATCAAGAAGGCTCAGCCTCAAAGAGTGTTTTAATTATAATTATTTGTCAAGAGATCAACTTTGCACAATGGGGATCTACCCAGTAATTGTAATCTTTTAATTGAGGTTAATTTTGAATCTATCCACTCTCTTTTCTAGTTAGGGCTTTAGATCTTGATTCGGTGGAATTATTCTACAACCTAGATGATGATGTAAAGTTAAAGTTAACTACAAAATATCATCAAAGATGTAGAACAAACCAAGAATAAAGAGGTGGTCATAAAATTCCTAGGGGCAACGCTTTTGCATTAGAGTTGCAGTCTTGACAAGCAAACTTGGAGAGATCCCAATGACAGAAAAGAAGGTTGGTGACCAGACCACGTTTGGAGTTTTTCAAACCAATTTTGATTTGGGAAAGAGAGATCCATTAGACTTGCGAGGAACTTGAGCGAGAGATCCATTAGACTTGATTGAATTGGGTGGGTAATACAAATGGGTTGCTTCGAATCTGATGTGTATTTTTTATTAATAAAATAGTTGTCATGTGAATAAAAAAATGACTTGTTGTTAAACACATCAGCAAAAAAAAAACCAATAGAAGATAACAGTGAGATTTATAGCACTTATTTTTAAAATTTTAAGGATTAATAATGCTCATTTAAAATTTTAGGACCAAAAGCGTTCCGTCAGTCAACTTTAGGAACCGTATTTTGGCCAAACAATTAATTATTTTTTCCTTTTTTCTTTTCATAAAAAATTCCTTAAAATAATCTACTAATATAGGATTCACGTCAGTAAATCCCATAAAAATAATAGGAATCCATTTTCTAAAAATGCAAAAAACCAAGCCCTTTAATCGTAGCTTCACTTCGAAACAGTGAAGACTGAAGAGTACGTTAAATTTTTCTCTCTTTTGTTTTAATTAAGCTCTCCCTTTCATTTTGCAAGTTTGCATTTCCATTCACCTTTCTCATTGTCATAATTCCCAGAAAAAAACAACCTCACAATGTCCACTACAACCCCAGAAGAACCCGAATTGCAAAACGGAGTCGTACCCGAACGAAACTCGAATTCCGAATTAGAACCAGAACCACAACCCAAACCATCAGACCCACTGCCTCAGCCTGAATCACAACCAGAGCAAGAGGCTCCAGAACCGAAGCCAGAACCAGAACCAGAAATCACCGATGCGGATCCAAATCCCGAAGATCCGAAACCAAGTCCGATCCAATCCAATGGATCCGAGAACGCAACGGACAAAGAGGCTCAAATTTCGAAGCCGGAGCTGCGCAAAGACGAAGGGAGCCGAACTTTCACGATGAGAGAGTTGCTCCACGGTTTGAAAACCGAAGAAACCGATGCCACCTCGCCTTACAGGTCAGCTTTTCGATTAACTCTTTCAAATTCAACACTAATACGCGCTTAATTTAGCTAATAGAGTGGAAATGATAGATCTCATTGTTTTGGAATTAGTTGAAATCAAAGTGATTCAAATTCAATTACTGTTGAATAAATTACTGTTTTATGAGCTTTTTAAAGATATGATCCCGGTGTTTTCGTTGAAATTTGAATTCCGATTGACAAAATTTACATAGAACTGTATATAATGCAAACTCTAGATCATACTGAATTTGGAATGTTGTGAGATTGCCACTTTGATTGAATTGTTTTCGGTTGTTTTGCCAAAGTTAGGATTCGCTGCGTCTTGTTAAGTACAGCTGACAGCATTATATAGAACAGTATGCGCGCAATCTCTAGATCATACTGAATTTGCAATGTTGTGAGATTGCGGCTTTGATTGAATTGTTTTTGGTTGTTTTGTCAAGATTAGGCTTTGCTACATCTAGTTAAGTATAGCTGACAAAAACTAATATAGAACAGTATATGTGCAATCTTTTTTTTTTTTAATAGGGAAAAATAATTTTATTGAAACGAGACTACCTTGTGAAAATAGTCACAAAGTAGCCTAAAGAATTACAAATGGAAAACTATCTACATGTGGATTGAATCTATAAATGAATGAATAGAGTTAGTATCTGTGAGACCTGACGCAAAGGACCACTCATAAAGAGAACTAACGAAGGATGCTTGCAGTTGTGTTGATGTGCACTCCACATCTTCAAAGGGCTGCCGATTTCTCTCCTTCCATATAGTCCACATCAAACATGATGGAGTAAGATTCCAGATTGCTGAATTAGGTCTCTTACTCCGCCACTCACCTAATAAATCAAGAACCTTCTCCTGTAGTACCCACTGAACCCTAAACATCCTAAATATCAAACTCTAAAACTTAGAGGCCACATTACAATTAATCAAGAGGTGATCCAAGGTCTCCCCACTACAACGACACATACAACAACAACTCACCACTGAGTAACCCTCTTGATGAGGTTCTTGCAGGTAAGAATTTCCCCCCTAGCCGCTGTCCACACAAAGAAAGAAACTCTCCTAGGAGCCTTGGTTCTCCAAATGGCTTTCCAAGGGAAGGACATTGATGGTGAGCTCCATAAAAACTCATAAAAAGAGCGAACAGTGAAATCCACACTACTCTTTAACTTCCACCTCATCCTATCACTTCCCTCCCTGGTGGGAATATGAGAATCTAATAGATGGAAAAATGAAGCCACCGCATCAATCTCCCAGTCACTAAAATTTCTTTCTCCTGAATTCCACATGCCAACTCCTCCTCCCCCCTTCCTCAAGTCTCTCCAAAGATGATTCCACAGAAGCATTCTTATCCACAGTGGTTTCAAACAGTACAGGAAACAGCAGCTTCAAAGGCTGATGCTCACACCAACAATCATGCCAAAATCAAATTTAGCCCACATCAAACTGAATGCACTCATAGAGGTGATCATTCCTCAAAAGAAATGATTATGCGATCTCTAGACTGTACTGAATTTGCAATGGTGTTAGATTGCTGTTTTTGGTTGTTTTGTCAAAATTAGGATTCACTGTGTCTAGTTAAGTATCACTGACAACATCATGTAGAACAGTTGACCTGAGATTGCTGCCTTGATTGACTTGTTTTTGGTTGTTTTGTCAAAATTAGGCTTTTCTGCATCTAATTAAGTATGGCTGACAAAAATTAATATAGAACAGTATATGTGCAATCTCTAGATCCAACTGAATTTGCAATGAGATGAGATTGCGGCTTTGATTACTTGCTTTTGGTTGCTCTGCCAAAATTAGGCTTTGCAGTGTCTAGTTAAGTATAGCTGACAACAATTATCCAGAACTGTATATATTGAAATCTCTAGATGCTACTGAATCTGCAATGATTCTTTTTTTTTTGGTGCCTGACTCTACAAGCGTATGCGGTCCTATTTTCTATGCATAAAATCTGAGTTGGTAGCAAGTTCAAAATAGCAAACAGACCCATCAATTACTACTGAAACTATAATTCTGATTAGGTGGTTTGTCATTTTGTTTTGATATATACATATTTCATAAATTATCCTGTTGTAGTACTCTTCTCGAACTCATCTACAAGTATGAAGTCCTAACTTTTGATGTATACTTATTTTCTTCTACAAAAACTTCGTTTTTTTACTCTGTGCTTTTTGATTGTTTAGTCAAGAAAGCCCACAGCAACGCGTGGATCAAAATGATGCTGCCATGGACCTAATTAGTAGTGTCACGGGTGTAGATGAGGAAGGTCGGTCTCGCCAACGGATTCTTACATTTGCTGCTAGGAGGTACTGTCATTCTTAAAACCTGAAAGGCATTTTTCCTATTTTTACCTTCTTTTCACTGTTAAAACAAGTATTAATTGGTTGTGTTCATTGTGTCCTAGCGGAATTCTTACATGATGTATGGCTTACCTTGGAAATCTATATGCAATCAGATCATTAGGATGTTTCAGAGTCTTGCTTTTCCAATTTTTTTTTATTAATTTTTATCTATACTTAAATTTTGTAGGTATGCTTCTGCAATAGAGAGAAATCCAGAAGATTATGATGCACTATACAATTGGGCATTGGTTCTTCAGGTCCAAAATACCATCTCATTTTATTCTTATAATTTTAACATCAATGGATTTAATTATTCTCTCACTCTCCTAAAATTTCAACCAGAGGTGTTATCCCACTTAACTTATTATCTGTAATACATTCATAACCATGATGTATTTCAAGAGTGTTTTTGGGGCACATTATAGTGAGAAAAGGCACTTTCCTAAGCTGGTTTATTTTTGGTTGAGGAACTCCTAATCTGGTTATTTAGGTCATGATTTCTAAGGAGAATTGTTACAGTAGGTTTCCTTGACTAAAATTTACATTTTACCTGAAATGGGGTTAACATATTTAATATAAAACACAAAGTGATATTCGACATTTGGGTTATTTCATCCAATTATTTACTGTAAAGTGTGAGTTTCCCTGTTTATTGTGATGGAGAAAGTCTGTTTGCTACTGTTATTTTAGTGCGCTGTATTTACTCAAAAGTGCATTTTACTTTGTCTCATGATTCTCATATTGTATGCAGGAAAGTGCAGATAATGTTAGTCAAGATTCTACTTCACCTTCTAAAGATGCTTTGCTTGAGGAAGCTTGTAAGAAGTATGATGAGGCTACCCATCTCTGCCCTACGCTTCATGATGTATGTTCACAACTCCTTATGCACTTGACAATATTATTAAATGACTGGTGAAAATGGGATTTGAGAAGTAGTATTAGCAACCAGCACGATTGCTATGTACAACATCTATACCATTTAACAAACTTGGGGTGGGGAGCCTTTTGCATGGAGAATCGGAGGATGCTTAGAGTGCATCTGTTAGTAATTATGCCAGACCCTTAGGATATCTATGACCATGTAATCTGTTGTCAATTGGGTCTTTAGATTGCCCAAGTTTGCGATATATATATATATATATATATATATATATATATATATATATGTATGTATGTATATATATATAGTACTCTTCCTGGTAAAATGTAAGGGAATTATGCTAAAATGGGGCATCTTACAATTTCCATACTTTGCAGATCTTATTTTTCATGTTTGTACATATGTACATGGATGCTTCTGTATAAGTTTCTATTTATGATCTATATCATGTGAAAAAGTAATATGCTATCTTACTTGCAAGGCTTTCTATAATTGGGCTATAGCGATCTCTGATCGGGCAAAAATGCGTGGTCGTACAAAGGAGGCTGAAGAACTATGGAAGCAGGTTTGATTATATGATCTTAGTTGTCAGTCATAGTTTTGATTTCCATATGTTGAAACATCCATTGCCCTTCTCTAGTTTTTCTTTTGCCTGCTGCTGCCATTGTGTCAAGCTGACTTTTGGCACTGGATATGGATATAATTTTCAGAAGAGAATACGACTGTGTTTTTCTTTTGGTACACACACAAACACCAAAAAATGAAAGCACTGTGGATAGAAAATAATCCTCTAGTCACCGTATAGGCATTAATGATGCTTGACAAAAATTCTCTTCCTTATATTTAACATTCATGTCTACCACCTAAGTTGTTTATACTATTTATTCTTCTCTTTAAAAAAAAAACTCTACAACAACAAAGCCTTGGTCCCAAAACTTTGGGGTATGGATCCTCAATAGATTAATTTGGGTCGACCACATGTATTTTTCTGCACCATTCTATACTATCCAAAGTCATACTTATGTTACTTCCTTAATTTACATGTCTTTTTAATTACTAGTATTAGTTTTTCTCTACATTTTTTCGTTCCCTCAACTTGAATTAAATCACTCCTCGCTGGTGCATTGATTGCTCTTATTTGCATTTGACCAAACTATCTCAAGTGACTTTCCCTCTTTTTTTCATCAATAGAGGCCACCCATACCTTTAAACAAATTTCTCCATATTGTATCCTATCTTTTCTTCTATGTCCACTTTTCCATCTTAACATTTTTATTTTAGTTAGGCATCCACCTTGCTCTTATTCAAGGATTCAATCCTATTCGATCTCTCTATCCTTATGAATTATCGATACAAGATACCGAAAGCTATCCCTTTTTGATATCTCTTGACTATCAAGTTTTACAACCCCCTCCATCTTTGTTTTTCCTTGTAATAAATTATACTTAGCCTAAAACTTATAGATTCTAAATCATCCCTCCAAATTTCCAATTTGGCGTGGAGTTGCATCCACTCCATGTCTAGGTTCATCAAATAACATTATATCATCCACAAAAAGCATACACCAATGAACTTCATCTCGAATTAGTCTAGTATGTTCATCCATGACCAGTACAAAGAGATATGAACTTAAAGCTAATCCTTGATGCCGAACCTATTGTGATAGGAACTCATTTGGGAAGTTTCCATTTCTTCTCACACTAATTATAGCTCCATACATATCCTTAACCTTAATATACTTTCTTGTAGCTCCTTTATATATATATAAACCACCACATCTAGGTACTCTACCGTACACTTTCTCTAAATCAATAAAAACCATATAAAAATATTTACTATTTCTTGTTAAATAAAAAAGAAAATCAATATTTTTCCTAAACAAAACATAATGCTCATATAAGTGCATTTTGCTTAATTTGATATTGCAGGCTACAAAAAACTATGAAAAAGCTGTCCAACTCAACTGGAACAGTCCTCAGGTATCTATGAATAAACTTGTTAAGCAAGTATTTTTTTTTTATAAGTGCTTTTTTGTTTGTTTGTTAAACTCACAACAAGCTGGATAAAGGGGATATGAACCCAGGCTCTCCCTATGGAAAGAATTGGGTAATGCCATTGACCCATAAGGCTATTGGCTTGTTAAGTTAGTATTATGATTTCATATGGGGTACTTGAACATTTTAATTGAGGTCTGCCCTTCTTTTCTTACCAATTCTATGGTTCCTTACTGAAACCCCTTTCAATGCATCAAAAAGCACAATCAATCATTTATGTTTGGATTCTTTGGTTCTAACTCCATGTGAAATCTATTTCAGGCACTTAATAATTGGGGACTTGCTCTGCAGGTATTTTAGTTACATTGACATTTACTTAAAAATTGGCTTCTTCTTCTTCTTCTCTCTCTCTCTCTCTTCTAAGTTTACATCTTATTTTGTTCCCTGTGCTGAGAGTATTTCAACATTTTTCCAAATATTTCAGCACCTGTGTTTATGTTGGGAAGTTTGATTAATTTTATGTTTTAATGTGAAATTTAGGAACTCAGTGCAATTGTTCCAGCACGAGAAAAGCAAACAATTGTAAGAACTGCAATTAGTAAGGTACAAAAGAGAGATCAAAGTGCTTGGATTATTATACATCTGATGTCTAGGAATAATTTCCATGAGTTCTACTCTTATGATATCTTTAACTGGTCTTCATATGCAGTTCCGTGCAGCAATACGGTTGCAATATGACTTCCATCGGGCAATTTACAACCTTGGAACTGTTTTGGTCAGTTCCTAACTTATCATTCCATATTTCTATATCATGATCTTATATTTGTTATAGTTGAGCTATAAAATATGAGATATTAGGTACTGAGGGTTAACAAAGAGAAAATGAGAAAATAAAAACACACACACAAAGAGAGAGAGAGAGTACGTAATCAATCCCTAACCTTAGCACATATTTCTATTAGAGTTTATGGTATGCTTATAATAAAACTCTTATGCTATTGTAAAATGACATGCTAATATAAAGAATAACAATTAGCTCTAACACTCTCCTTAAGCTAGAGCAGGCAAATCAACTTGCCCAGCTTGAAAGATAATTGCTTAAAGGAGGCACAGGTTAATGGCTTTGTGAGATATCATTTTACTAATCATCCAAGTGAACAAAGTGAGTGACAGTTTGTTTCTTCATCAATTTATCTTGGATAAAGTGAAAGTCAACCTCTATGTGTTTAGTAAACACAACATTGTTAGCAAAAAATATAGTAGTTTGATTGTCCCAATACATTTGTCTTTGTTTTTTTTTTGATAAGTAAATAAGATTTATTGATAGCAAAAAAGAAACATCCAAGTACACAGGAAGTGTACAGGGGTGAACAAATCAAGTACATTACATAAATCAAGTAAATCAAGAATTGAATATAAGGATTGGTTTCGCCAAGCAAATAATTGGTCCAAAGGTTCTAAAGAAAAATAACTTGAGGTTTGGCATGGATATCTCATTATCTTTAAAGCACCTGCTATTTCTTTCCCTCTAAAAACACCACATCAAACTTTTTTTTTTTTATAGGTAAGAAAGATGTATATTCAAAAAACTGCTAAATGCAAAGTAGCACCAGCATATCAAAAGTACAAAAAAAGATGGAAAAGCAAAAACATAAAAAAGCACTAATTACAAAGAAGAAGAGAGCTAAGGAATAAAGGAAGAGAATCACTAGATGTGAGTCCTCAAGCCCTAGCCCAATCAAAAAGGAAACCAAAAAAGAGAGCAAGCAGTTGGTCATTGAATCTATCCAAATCCTCAAATGTCCACCGATTGCGTTCCCTCCAAATACACCACATCAAACACAACGGAACTAAATTCCAAATGTGAGATGAATGCTTCCCCAACCAATTCCACCAACCAAATAGAAAATCTTACACCATACATGAGGGGACCCATGAAATCCCAAAAATTCTAAAGACAAAGCACCACATCTAGTGACCATTTCGATGACGACCAACAACTATCCATATATGACCATTTCAATGACGACCAAACTGACTTTGCCAGCAAGCTAGAAGCTCAACAACAAACTTTGGCATAACCCAACTTACTCCAAATAAACCTAGAACCATAAACCATAGATCCTTAGCAATCGGACAATGAAGGAAGAGATGGTTGCGGAGGAGAGATTGAACTCATTACATATTGGAAGCAGTATGGGCTTATAGCTCAATACTTAGCTTCAACATTAGAATAGGTAACAACATTATGCTTTTTACTGCACCAGGTAACAAGATTACCACCAATAAAGGTATAATAGCCAGAGGTGGGCCATCTATCAAAATGACTACCAGCACAATCAACTTCACTAAAACCTGTCTCAAACAGAGAATAGAGAGTTTGTACAACAATCCTTGTCATAGAGCACCCTTCAAATGATGTAAGATACGAAAAATGACTTCATAGTGAGGTTGACAGGGAGCATGCATATATTAACTAAGCATACCAACTGCATAAGTAATATCAAAAGTAGTAATGGTAAGGCAAATCAACTTCCCAACCAAATGTCGTTATTAGACAACATCAGGAAACAAATCACTGTGCTTGCCATCAAGTTTACCTGTATGGTCCATAGGTGTATTGACAGGTTGAGCATCCGAGAGACCAGTCTTAGACAAAATATCAAGAATGTATTTCCTTTGAGACAAAAAGATGCCCTGAGAAGAATAACCAACTTCAATACTGGAAAAATAATGAAGAGCACCTAGGTCTTGTGTGGGATTGCTTATTCAAATAGCTTTCTAAATCAGTATTACTCGTGGACTTACTTTTGGAGATAATAATATTGTCCACACAAACAATTAAGACAATAATGCCATTGATGGAGTGATGAACAAAGACAGAATAAGGATCAGGTTGGGAATCCAAAGGTACTGAAAGTGAGGAGTGAGAGATAATGCACTCACACACGGAGAGAAGAAAAAAAAAATAGAGGATAGAAATGTAATTGCATGGCTGAAGCAAAAAGGCACACAAATTCTCCCTACTTTCTCCCCAAATCCATCTGGGCCCAACCAAAATTCCTCCCCTTTTCTCTCTAAACCAAACACTCAAAAATACCATTTTCTCTTCTCCATTTTCCATCCCCCCAATAATCTCCCCAACCAAACGCACTCTTATGCTAATGTAAAACAACATGCTAATATAAAAAAAATTAACAAGTAACTCTATCAAGAATTTTATATATATATATATATATATATATTCTCTACTTATCCATTTAAAAGATAATTTTATATATTTCTATTCAGTATCTTTAAATTGGAATCATTGGATCGCATAGAATACTTCTCTTACTGAGCATCTCATGCAAATTGAGTGAAGTATAAATCCCAAACTCATAGAGTGGTTATCTGCAGTATGGCTTAGCAGAGGATACATTACGAACTGGGGGATCCGTCAATGCTAAAGAAGTTTTACCAAATGAATTGTATAGCCAATCTGCTATCTACATTGCAGCTGCTCATGCCTTGAAACCAAATTACTCAGTAAGCATTATGTATTGTTGTTTCTAACAATTTTGTTTGTGGTACTTAGGTAACAAAAATTTGTCTTCAATTTAAACATGAACCAGTCAAGAAATCCAGAGTTGGAAAAGAGAAATACTTATCTGGAGTGAGATTTAAAGGGTCTTGCAATAAACATATTTTTCTTTGCCCTTATTTTTTGATGTTCTATTGATGCGTACATTGGTTTCATTTTTCCATTGATGTTCTAATGATGTTTTAGGTTTACAGCAGTGCCTTGCGGCTGGTGCGTTCCATGGTTAGTATTTACTTTTTGGAATAATAATTTTAGAGTTATTTCATCCTCAAAAGTTTCGGGATGCTTCTAATCTATTGACTATGAAAAATTGCAATTTACTCTCATATAAGTATTACAACAACAATGTCAATGTGCCCTGCCGTTATCATCCGTTAGAGCCATTAACCCACCCAAAAACAATGTAACTTTGAACAGAAAATAGTAGACAAAAAGAAAAAGAGAGAGTTGTCTATAGGTAGGTTAACAGCAAAAATGTGATGGGGCATAACAGAAGGGGCACATTGACAATGTTGTAATTGTCGATGGTGTAAATGGCAAGTTTTTAAAATTAAGGGACCATTCTAGAATGGCTTCAAACTTAAAGGTGTGAAGTGAATTTTATCCTTTTTATTAAAAAAAAAAATTTGTGGCTGCCTCCATATAATTTGGGTATATGGTCAGTTGTGAAATCAATTTCTAGCATTTACCTTTCTTTCTTAAGTTGTTCAATATTAGGTTGAGAAATATGCGTATAAATTTGGCATATGTTTTTTATGGCTGTCAAGTGATGTTCTGACCCTACTAATCCCATGCATCAAGCTTGTCCTTAGTTTGAGCTATAAGGCCATTCTTGTGTGACTTATATTGCAGCATTTACAAAACAACCAAACTGGTTTTCGTGACAGAAATCCTTAATGGAACTAAATATTTCAGTCCATCCTAGTTTTGGAACTCCTCCCCGAAACTTTTTCAATCCTCACTTGTTCAACTAAGATTACTGCCATTATTTAATCCCCCCTTCCCCCTACATGTCATGCCTCTTTTTCTTCTTGATATTGTGGTTGATTGTATGTTCACAATGGTACATTTAGCATACCTGATGAAATTAGATTTTTTTTTTGGTAGGTAATAAAACTTTTAGTCAAGGAACTGAACATCATGTTCACGATGGTGAACATTCTGAACAAGAAACAAATACAACAAGTTCAAGAACTTAAGTTAACAGATAATTTCATTTTTCCTAATGAAATTAGATTATTTCTTCAATCAAACAATAGCATGTCTCTGTGTATGTTTCAATGATGTTGGTTGAGGGAATCATTATTTATATAATAAAGTTGACAGAACTCAACTCTTGACAGCTACCTTTGCCGCATCTTAAAGTTGGGTATCTGACTGCACCACCTGTTGGGAAACCAGTTGCACCACATAGTGATTGGAAACGGTCACAATTTTTTTTGACTCATGAAGGGCTTTATCAGGTAAACTTTGATGTGTTTCCTTGTTGTATGGTAAAAGTAATAAGATAATCTGCATATCAACAATTGTACATTTGTTTCTTTGCTGTGTGTTTACAATCGTAAACACTTTGCATTTTTGATATCAATAAAAAATTTATTACCTATCAAAAAAAAAAAAAAATTGTACATTTGTGGATCATTCTTTCTTTATTCTTCATTTTCTTTTCTTGTTTTTCCTCTCACCAGATAGGCAAAATTGAGCAAAAACAATCAGCACAAAGCCTCTCTGGAAGATCAGGAGATGCAGTGAATATGGACAAAAGGACCATCGGAGTTGACATTCCAGATATTGTTTCTGTATCAGCATGTGCAGATCTGACTTTACCACCCGGTGCTGGCCTCTGCATTGATACAATTCATGGGCAAGTTTTCATGGTAAGCATTATGATTTGTGTTTCAATGAGAATATTATATTTATATTGTCTTGTGTTGTAATTTAGAAGTTACTTAAAAAATAAAAAATAAAAAGCTCAAACCTGATAATTCTTAGCCATCCAAAGATCTCTGATTTTGCATACTATGATTTGGAGTTTAATACTATGAATGTCACACTGTAGCACATTGGAAGCAAACGTGATAATTTTTGGCCATACAAAGATTATCTTGGCATTTGCATGTTATGATTAGCACTTTATAATGTCAAACTGTAGGACCTCTGCAATTCAATTACTCTTTGAGACGCTTGGAGCAACAAATTAAAATTTAAAGTCAGGAATCTAGATGAATAAAAAATTATGCCATTTTGTCACCCATTTTTCCTAATTCTATTAGTTGAATTTTTTGGTTTTAAACTCATGTTATATAGGTTATATTACAAGGATGAAATCTAAGATCAGGCTCAGATATTATGTGACTAGCGACCTATATATCAGGAACTTAGAATGCACCATGCTTTCCATTTTTTTATTGTTCATTTTTGGTCTTTATATGAATCTTAAGCTTGCAGGTTTCTAGAAATATTTGAAATTTTATTGCCTTTCTGCGTACTGGTCTTTATTGTATCTTAAGCATATAAGATGCCATTATATGAATCTTTTTCTTCTGATGTTGAATTTATCTCCTATTAAATTGTAAATTCTAAACATATACAGCACTTTAATATTTAGGAGACTGAGCTAAACTGAGCTATATGCTCTATGCCATTCTCAAATTCCTTGACTCTTTTCCTAGCAAAAAAGAAAAAGAAAAAAATACTCGTTTTTTATTCTTCAAAATTTTCTTTTGCAAAAGATTACCTAAAAGATTTTTATCACTTCCCTTAATTTGCTAGAAGATATGGGAGATGAAAACAATTATGTTTTATTGTTCTTCAGTGAATCAGTATGGTCACTATTCATATTAGGATCTTTATTCAAATGAAAAAAAGTGGATTGAAGCACTGGATTTTTAAGTAGGGCACCCGTTAATTTATATTTATTTTCTCATTGATTTTATAGGTTGCTGACTCGTGGGAATCCCTCGATGGATGGCTTGATGCAATCCGTCTAGTTTACACAATATTCGCACGTGGTAAGAGTGATGTTCTGGCAGGTATAATAACTGGTTGATCATTTTCATTAGATGTGCTACCAGTGCATTGTTTTTGTTGAGATTGTTAACAAGTAATTTATTGACATGTGGTTGCTAGAATGAAACTATTGTATTATAAAATTTTTTGGGACTGTGTCATGGTAAATCCAATTTTCTCTACGTCATTGGTTTGGCTTGCTCAATTGTTCAGCTATTGTAATTTTTGTTTGTTTGATATAGCGTACTATTGATATCTCTCACCCCTTTAATAAAACCCTTCCGCATTTTTATTTGAAGCGAGTAATTAAATCATGCTGTGGATTGGATTGACCTATTTTTCATGGCTTTGCGTGCAACTTATTAATAAAATAAACTGACCTTTCACCCCAGTCTAGTTTATGTTGCAACATAAATGTTGATCTTCACGCATTTCTATGTACTATTTCAATATTCTCAAAATTCTCACAAATATAAATTGTGGTACTGCATGTATGGAGCAACAACCCATGTGTACGTAGCTAAAGAATGAAAAAAGAAACAATGAAAAGAAGACTTAGACTGTACCAGTTCTACTAGTGGTGCCAAGGGTTAATTATGTTTTAAGTGTTTGGTAAGTGGAATATACATGGAAAGGATAATGAGAAGAAACTAGAGTTAGAGGAAAATGCTTCATTCAACATTAAGGCATAATAAACGGATTACAAGTATTTATATTAATTCCAACACAAGTTATAAGACTGCTTCAAGGCAAGTGCAAGATTAGCTAACTTGTAACAAACTGTCTAACCGCTTTCTAACTCCCTAGTCCCTAACTAGCTCTGCCTTTGCAAGACTTGTTTCATAGAGTGCATGTCATGCTGCACTTAACAAGTAGTTAGGCACATATCACGTGTTTAGGCTTTAGTTAAACACTTATCAAGTGATCAGCGGCTGGTATTTTTTGGTGTGCTATTACACAGACAAAGATCCATTTATAGTCTTAATGCAGTACATCGAATTTGTGAATTTCACGGTTTATTGGTGTGCTCACTCATTCCTTTAAGATTGGGATGGAGTGATGTACCATGTGTTTGTGAAAGTTCGCATAACCAAGAAACTCCCCCTCCCCTATCTCTGTGTATCCTTTTTATTGCTTGTGCCATTGCTTCAAATCTAATGAGCCATAGTCCCATGGAAAAAAGAGAAAGAGGGAGGGAATCCCATGGGACACGGGGGGATCAGCCAAGCCTAGACAATGGAAACTGGAAAGAAATAAGATGCATTCTTATTGTCGTTTGAGAAAGGATATAATCTGTTCCGCTCTCTGCGTATCACTTTGGTATAATTTTTGTGGCACTTCGCACTAACAACTAACAAGTTTGTGCATAACCATGTGCCCTTTAATGTTGTTACTATTCTCCCCACAAATCTTTCTACTGCTTTTTCTAGGAAGGTACAAATTTCATACAAATGGGAGGCTTTATTTTGGCCAAAGCAAGAACTGAAGCAGGAAGCGTCCAAATTCCCTCCCCGCAAATTAATCCAGAAGCAACTGCAGGAACCATCAACTTGGCCTTCTTTGAGTTAACCTTGTACCACACAAACACAATCAAACTCCCAATTCCCATATCAATCGCAAAGTATGCCCCAACTAAAAAGGGCACTGCCATGACCATAGGAAGTGGCATATATTTTCCGATCTTTGGTGGCGCAAGATCTCTCACTACGTTAACTCCTACTGCAAAGGCAAAGAAGCCATAGCAGAGTTGCAGGCAGTGGCGAGGGAGAGCTGAGAAGCCTTCAACACCTAGAATGGCCATGTTTCTGTAGATCAACGCATAAGGAGCTTTGAACTCTCCAGTTGGGTTTCCCACATCAAAGGCCTTGTAGAAAAGGAAGAAGCTAAGGGGTGCCATTACACAGCCTAATGCCGTGCCAATGGCTTGGCTCAAGAACATTGCTCTGGGAGAAGTACTAGTCAATTGTGCTGTTTTGAAATCTTGCATAAGAATGCAAGCCACAGAAACAACAGATTTTATTATACCACACCCAATAAGTCCTGCCACCAAACCATCTTCTTTTCCACTCAATGCAGCCAGGACAAAGAGGGCTACTTTCCCATAATTATACGCCATGTTCATATCCGTGAGGCCGGCTCCATAAGCGTTGCAGAATGCTAGAGATGGAGCAAGGAAATAGGCTATGACAACGTAGTACCATTTAAGTTGATGGAACATCAGTGGGATCACTATTATAGATACGATGGCAAAGATGATGTAGCCAGTGAGTGCAACCCACATGGGAATGTTTTCTTTCAGGAATACTTCGTTCTGTTTCAAAACTTCAATGGGGTTCCCTTGGTCGTCCACATCTGCAGTAGAGAAGAAGATAATATGTCAGAAGTATAAACACGTAAATTAATATCATTCTGAGGTACTGCACGCAGGGCAGAGTACAATTCGCAGGGAGTGGAGGGATTTCAAAAAGATGCCAACAAATTTTACTACATTAGTTTTGGCGCTTTCAATGAAGCTTTTATAATCAAGTTGAGTATGCATTGTTTGGGTCGACAAACTACAAACCAATGCAACCTTTAATAAATCTGATCACCATTAGAAATGCATTGGGCCAGCGGGCCTCATCAATCTTTTAAGATAGTTATTCTAATCTAATAAAGTAAGAATTATTATACGATCACAACTAATTTTACAATATTCTATGTGGTAGATTGTAATTAGTTACTTGTTACTTTTACATGGATTCGTTATTTTTTTTTCCTACCACTCATAGTCAATTAAATTGAATAGTTGTGAAAATAAGTATGAAATTATTTGTAGTCCTAGAATTTTTCTAAAGCAGCAAACGAAAAGGAAAATTCAAAGGCTGCTGCTTATATTACCCATGTTGGCGTCCTTGTTCTTGAATTTGCCATGGATGTTAATGATTGTGCATGCCAATATCTTGATGAAATTGTAAATCCCATCACCTAGGATTAAAGCAACGGATAGGAAAACCTGCAGAGAAAATACAGAGTAAATGGAAGAACATGGGTAGCAAAATCCAATAGGAATGTGTGTATGTTATGGAGAGAGAGAGAGAGAGAGACCTTGTAACCATACAAACTCTTCATGTCACTTTCTTCCAAACTCTCAGAGAACCAATGTCCTTTAAGCCGACCAATGAGTGGCCACATTATTCCATTGGAAAGCACAGCTCCAAGAACCAGAGACAAGTTTACAAGGTGGGAACAAATCATCCCAGCTCCAACATAAGTCAAGCCAAAGTCGAAGTAGAATCTGCAAAATCCGATATTAATAAACTAAATACTAAATAGCATCACTAACATGTACAGTTCAAAGAAGCAGAGAATAAATCAAAGACGTACGTGTGCTTCCACGCTTGCAATCCAAAGGTAGGGAACTGTCCAAATCCACAATTATCTTTTCCACTGAAAAACCATTTAAAGAAACCCCACAAGAAACTAATCGAAAAATATTTCATGAACCCTTTCACTTGCTTCCTGCAAAAAATAAAATCCTGTTTGAGCTTTGATTCTTTAGTGGTTTTCTGTCATAACAAAATCAGAGATAATAATTGTGCAGTTTGGATTAGCATTTTTTCCCTTGGTTTATTTTGTTTATATACAAACTTTGTAAAACCTTTTTTAGGTATTACTTTATTTTTGTTAATAGCAAAAAAAAAAAAAAAAAAAAAAAAAGAGATGTTTAAGGTTTTACTGGTTTTTCTACAAAATGTTTACAAAATAATGTCACAATGATATAATTGGTGTACTTCAAGAATATAATAAATAAATAAAATGCTAAAAATATCACATATTTTACTTTATAACCGTGATGAACTGACATAGTAAAGAATATAATTGGTTGATTTAAAAAATATAATAAATGAATACTTAGATTATTGAAAGAATGATAAAACAATAAATATTGTTGACAACTTTTTATATTTTCCATGAAAGTGGTGTAAAAAAATTTCTACTATAGTTTATTACCAATTTCTCTAAGAACATTTGTTAACATGATTCTTGTAAAAATTATATAGTAAAATTTGTAGTTGAATGTTTAGATTATTGAGAGAATGATAAAATAATAAATATTATTGATAATTTTTTATATTTTTCATGAAAGCGGTGTCAAAGTTTTTCTATTATGGTTTATTAACAATTTCTCTCAAACATGATTCTTGTAAAAATTATATAGTAAAATTTGTAGATATTTAATTTCATTCTTTCAACAATCAAGACGATGGAAGAGGTGTACCTTGCCATCTTATCCCCCTGACTGTGGAAACCATTAATGAGAACCGCGGTTGCCAAGCCACTTGGATAAGTCAATTTGAGATCTACTATCATTATCTGTTGAACAGTGAGAAAAAAACATACATACAATAAGAAAAAAGTTGAGATCTGCGTAGTGGTCCAAAAAGGGGAGAGAAAAATCATGGTGGGAGGAAAATCCATTGACTTTGTAATCAGCATTAACTCAGCATCAATCCCAAAGACAATGATCATAATTCATAGAATTTTTCCTTCATGTTCTAGGTTAATTAAATGTTACAAATCTAAAATATTATAAATTAAAAAAATATATTTAATGTTATATTATTTAAAATTTTAAATAATATAGTATTTTATACATCATTAGATCAAGAGAAGAAAATTTTAACCGTGCCCACTCACACCCAAAAGAAAAGTGTTGATTTCAATGACGAACTTTCCAGACTTTTTTTATCATAAATGATGAAAGAGTAGAAACTCAAGTAAAAGTTGAAATAGTCATCAATAAGAAGAAAGGAAATCTTCATAAAGTAATGATTAAAACCCCTAGTGTTGAAATAAGGTAAAAAGTACTTTCAAATTCCTTCAAAATTGAAGATGAAAATTGAGACCACCAAGAAGATGTACCTTCCTCAGGGGAACTAAGACAAAAAGGCCAACAAAGCAGACTACAAAGAGATAACCAGTCATCCAAACAAATCCAGGCTCCTTGACACTCTTTATTGAGTTTCCCTCGTTGTTGACCCCAGACAACAAATATGTCTTCTTGTTTAATGCCAAGAGATAAGAAGCAAATCCACCTACAGTCCAAAAGAGAAAAAAAGACGTCTAAAAAGTTCTTGAAAAAAAAAAAGTGAAAAAAAAAAGGCTAAGATTTTCTAAGATGCAAAGTAAAACTACAAATATTAAAGCCTCAAACCTCCAACAGCAATGCTATAGCATGCAACTGCACAAGTTTGTATCATAGTATTCTCTTGCCGACTGAAAGGCTTTGACACAAACCCTGCCTTTTCTAGCATCTTTGTCCATGATCGGATAAATACAAAAGCAATAAGTGCTGCAGAGACATTTAGATTAGGAACCAGCCCAGTTGTGAGGTTCAACTTCATGGCTATCACACTGTACATGGTTCCAATCATGATGCTCACCACCATTCCCCTTATAGTTATCTGCTTATTCCATGGTTGCTGGGTTTTCTTCCACCCTTCAGAATCAACTGTTACTCCTTCCAAGTCTTCTCTCTCGTTAATCTCTCTCTTTTCTTTTGCTTCTTCCATGTTCATGTCTCCTAAAGAAATTGTCTGTGCCACTAAAAAGTAAAAACACTCTATGTTAGAAGAAATAAACTTCTAAATTCTGAATCTTTGAAATAAAGTATGATATGATGACAGGTTTATGGAAAAAAGCTGGTGATTCCATGCATGGACTTTACCTTGTTTCTTTTTGTATATGTGTATGCTCTTCTAGCTAGCTTCAAAGGAGGACTACAGATACCATGCAATAAAAAAAGTTTGTTTTGTCTTCTGTTAATCGACAATTCAAAACCTTTTGAGTGAACACAGCTTGCAATGACCCCTCGAATTAATGACCAGACAGGATATCCTCCTCAATAATATATATTAAGCTAGTCCGTACTTTTTTTTATGAACATGCTAGCCTGTACCAAGTTCAACTTGACACTGAAAAATTATACCTAGCAGTGAAAATATCGTAGTTATAATCTATTTTATTTCATGCACTTAAAAAAGGCTAGAAGAGAATGATTTAATATATAGTGTTGGATACTTAGGTATGTCACTCAATGATGACAATACTTGGTATTTATAACAAGTTATAACTTTGAAAGATTACTTCACTGGTGAGTCATGGGTGTGACCAGCTGACCTTATCATTGACTATCTCTTTATTTCTCCTCCATGAGCATTAGATGGTTATGAATATTAGACATGGCAAAACGGGTCAGAATTTTCTGACTCGACTTGATTGACCCACAAACTCG
This sequence comes from Quercus tomentella, assembly GCA_028535165.1. Classification (NCBI taxonomy): domain Eukaryota; kingdom Viridiplantae; phylum Streptophyta; class Magnoliopsida; order Fagales; family Fagaceae; genus Quercus; species Quercus tomentella. The sequence goes on from JAPQVY010000155.1 coordinate 29,539,605, forward strand.
ATTGACCCGACTCGACCTGTCCGTTTTGCCATATCTACCAACGTTGAGTAGATTGAGATTGATGTGTAATTCTTATAAAATATTTACTTATTCTTCTTTACTTAATATGTTATGTATTCCATTATAATTTGTCATTCTTTACTTGTCACCTTCATTTTCTCTACTTACTTTAAACTGATCGAATATTATACCAAAATTAGCTTCTAGAAAGCTAGAACAAGAGTTGCACCAAATTTGGGTATCAAGTGTTTAGTGGTAATTGGTAAGTAGTAACAGTATCACTAGTGAGAATCTAATCACAGTTAAGGAACTCATAAACAATTGACAGATTGCATCTATTTCAAAAAAAAAAAAAAAAATTGTTTGAAAAATACGGGTCAACTCGACCCAACCTGAAACCCGATTGACCTGTTTAAAAATGACCCATTTTGACCCGCGACCCGATTGACCTGACCCGACCTGCCGTTTTGCCCTCTAGTTGTGATAATGTTTTTTGGTAGGAGAGATTCTTTAACTTAAAGACAATTTGCGCATTGCACAAACTGCAGCTACGTGGGTCATTGCATCCAATAGAGTAAGAAAATGATAGGTGCGGAGAAAAGCAGTGACGGTCATTTCCTGCAAAATATAGTGGTGATGAAAAGTCAAGCAGATTCTCAATCAGTAGTAGGTCACATGATTGAGTAAAGGTAATAGAACCAATAATTTTCGCATTATTTTTTTGTATGGGTTACTTGTAAAAACAGTGTACATGCCTACATGGTGTGTTTTTATAAACTGAGAACGTGATTTTAAATCATGTTTTAATAATATTTATAAAGCATTGTGCTCTTTAACAAAAATTTTCAATCTCAACTTTGCTCATAGCATAAATACGAAGACTTCTTTGCTTTTAAAAGAAAACAATCTAATGTTTAACAATTTGTATAAGAGCATCTACATTGGTGGAGCCATAAATTTAGCAATATGGTTCCACAAAAAGCTACTTTATCTTACTTTTTCACTTTACAACTCACCACATATCAGTAGTTTTATTTTAACTTTTAACATAATAAAATAATATAAACAACATAATAAAATAATATATCCACTACAATAAAATAATATATTCACTACAAAGCAATGTGAACATGTGAATAAAATAATATATTTAATATAAAGCAGTGTGAATACGTAATTTAATAATATTTTTTAACCTATGAGCTACCGTGCACAGCCACCGTAGATGTGGAGCCAAATTATTTGGTTTTGGCTCCACCAATGTAGCTATAAATTTGTATTTAATGATGCTAAAAATAGCAATATAACTAAAAATAGCAATATAGTTTTTTAGCATCACCAATACTAATGCTCGTAGAACATTTTCATCTTTTTCCAATGAAAACAAAGTTAAAGGCCTCACATAAGACTAAAAATGTTGTCCTTTTGACCAATTTCCAAACTATTAATAGTTTACACAAATTTTTTTTTTTTTTTTACAACAAATTTCACAATTGTTAGAGTAATGCTCTATAGTATATATCGTATTTTTCACAATAAATTTTACAATTGTTGAACATTTAATTTTCATTTAAGCCCACCACTTACACTACTTTATTGTCTACCAGTTATATAATTTCACAAGTGTCAATTTTCATTTATTGTATTGGTGGGTTCTACATAATCATTATTTTTTATTAAAAAAAATGGCCTACTTATATTCGTATATAGCACTAAAACCATAGCCTCCACTCTTTTTCTTATTTTTTAGTTTTTTTTTTTTTAATCTTGTTTTTGCTATAATTCAAATTTTAATTGTTTAAAAGAATAGAGAAAAAATTGTTGAATTCAACATTATTTTTTAATAGCATTCATCAAGGCAGTGAGGATAAAAAATTGCTAGTACATTGTTATACCCTTAACAATTTTACAATAATTTATTTTAAGAAATCAAATTGATTGTTTAAACTCTATTTATTTAGATTAATCTCTAAATTACATTAATATATATTTGTGTATTTAATCTGCTATTAATAACAGTTAATTTTTTTAGATTAATTTTGCTTTCGACATTGCCCCCCCTAAATTGAATTTCTAGCTCCGTCACTGCCACTAGTGACATCACTTTTTAACCTACAAATAATAGTGTGCCACATAGATAATTGTAAAAAAAATTGTAATTCTAAATTTATTGTATATTATTTGACATCTATAATAAGACAAAATTATCGTGTATAAATAAATATTTTTTCATAATACATTATTGATTCTTAGAATTAAACTCACGAGCTTAAAGTCTCTAACAAATTAAAGGTAATCGCTTTTAATCCCTAATAAATTTACTTAAAGTGATAGATTTTAGTACTTATATATGGAAAATTATTAGGTACTCCCGGAGTATCATAAATGCGTAGTCTCCCCTCTCCCATGAATGGTAGGTCCCACCATGAATTTAATTAGTGGGAGCCACCATTTATGTGAGAGGAGGAAATACGCATTTATGGTACTTTGGGAGTACACGATAATTTCCCCTTATATATGGAGTAATAAAATGTCAGTTTTTAATTTGATCCCATCATCTATGGCATTATAAGTAATCCTAAAGTTTAGGATTCAATAGTATATTTTACTTATTGTTTTCATTCTAAAAATATTTTAAAAAAATTAACACAATAAAATTCACCATTTCTTATTAATGATTATAATAATTTATTATAATAAGAGAGTAGACGATATTTAGTTTTAACCCTATCTCAATCTCCACTCTATCATTCATTCAGAATTAAAAAATCCACATGATAGGTGATAAAGGATGTGTATAGTTATTGGGATGTTGTGTATGGTTATTAGAGGAAATTTCTTATTATTTTATTTATGTAATTTTCAAAAAGGCTTGACTATTTCGATCTAGTGGTGAAACGACGAAATTGGCTGTCAGAAAAGAGTGTCGAAAATAAAAATAAAAATTAATGGTTATTTCTTGAAAAATACTAGTGGTAGTGAATGTCAATCATATTCTCTTTCAATAAAATATTATATAATTTTACATATATCTATATGATTTGATAGGTTATGAATTTATCAAAACAAATTTATAGAGTTTGAATTTGTTTTCTATCTTCATTTTACCTCTCATTTATAATTAAAAATTCCACATGCGATAGAGAATGTCGAACATGGCTTGAGACATTATCTTATTCATTGCTTATTGGTATTTGTAAAAGTATTTAATAAATAATAGTCCTTATCTAGTAGGATATTAATTAGAATTTTTGGGATTGTCGTTATTTGGAAACCTAGCCCTGAGCCTTGAAATTGATCCTTAAGTTGTAAAACTAAAATAAGGAATCTTTTAACAATAAAAAAATCAATATTTTTTTTAGTGGATTCCAAATCTCTACCTTGATGATTCAAGGTATAGGGTTACTTAGAGGGTGTTTAGATCATCAATTTCCATAACTCATAACTCAAAAATGGTGGAATCCATAGCTAAAAGTTCGTTTGTCACCACCATCACTCTGTTTCCATAACTTTGTTTCCATCACTCAATTCTCTAATTTTTTAGTAATGAGTTATGGAAACTGAAAACATATTTTAGCTATTTTCAGTTTCCATAACTCATAACTCAATAGCATTTCTGTAAATAACACTACATACATGGTCCCACAGTCAGAACAATTCACGTGAAGCGCTCCTTTTGATGCTCTATTCAACAGCTCTCTTCAGCTCTCTCATCTCAAACTTCTCTTTTCAGTAAAGCAGAGCTCTCTCATCTCAAACTTCTCTCATCTTCATTCTAATACCACCACAAGATAAAAGAAGCTCTCACTACCCTCACCTCCTCACGCACTATTTCACCGATCCGAGCTCAGCCAACCCGCGCCGCCGTGTCATAGTAACGCAGTGCTTCACGCGCTAACCACCGACCTCTTTCTCAACTTTTTCCACAGAAATCCGAAGGTATTCTTTACATTTGAGCTATTTATATATCTAATTTGTTGGTAATAGCAAGGTATTTCACATCTTTTACATCGAATCAAAGATTGGTGATGAGAAGTTTGCTTCTCTGTTTTTTTTTTTTTTTTTTCTTTGTTTGATATTTGGATTTTCGCATTTGATTTAACTGTATCAACCTGTGGTAATGAAAGTTTGCTTCTCTGCTTTTTTTTTCTTTGTTTGATGTTTGGGTAAGCATTTGATTTGATCTATTGACAAAATAAAGTATGGGTTTTCAACTTGTGGTGAACTTGTGCTTCTCTATTTTTGTTTTTTCTTTTTTTTTTCTTTGTTTGATGTTTGGGTAAGCATCTGATTTGATCTATTGGATTCCCGTGATTATGGTTTTTTTTTTTTTTTTTTTTTAATAATATAATAATTTATGGAACTAAGGTCTTCACAGTGTAAGAAATGTGTGATAAATGCTTCGACTTTTCTGGAATAATTGAAACCTGCCTCTACTCCACTTAGTTCAATATTGATATATCTCAATTGAGTAAAATCTTTTGTAGTGTTTAGGTGGTATGAAAAGCTCTTTCCTTTTTTTGCATATAAAGTTTACAATTTGTCATATTGTCTGGCACAATCTTTTAATGCTTTCATCAGTTTGGCATATTTTAAGTATCGTTTTATTTTTTTGCTGGCACACTCTTTTTTGTTAATTCAGAATTTGTTTGTTATGTTCTGTTTGATAAGAAGTTATGAGGTTGGTTCTTTTCATTTTTGTGATCATGTTTTTACGATAATGGTTTTTGGGTTTTGTTAGGGGTCGTATGTTTTTCTTTTGTTTTTGGGCAGTGTGCATGGGGGGCTTTTGTGTTCTGTTTGTTGCATGCAATGTTGATCCAAGGTTTGAACTTTTAAGAACTGAGCTTTGGACAATTTGCATAAAAATTTTGTGTTTTACTGATCAGTTTGATTAATGATATCGGTAAATTTGTCTTGTAAGTCATGCTATGATCAGTGTTTTTGTTTGATATGTGAACTTGAGTGATAGTGATGGAAATTGAGTGATGAAAAATATGCATCCAAACATGGCCTTAGGCACTAATTAACCCTTCTCTCACTACCACACCATGTCAGGTTGTATCAGAGTCTTGACTAGCTAGGTCTTATGGCCCAACAACAAATTGAGCAACAACTACCTCATTAACAACTATAAAAAGGTGTAGGACATCTGGGCTAAATTGAAAGTTCATAAAGTAACGTGAAGATCCAAAATCTTGTTGGTCCAAGAATTCATGCCAATAGGAATTGTTGAAGCAATAGGAAAAATTTGTGTAAGAAATTTAGCTCACAGTGAGCCTATTTGTAGATGCATTCCTAGATACTAAAGAATTCCAATCTTTGATGGCATAATGCGCAAATGGGATTTCATTAATTGGATTTTTAATTTAAAATATTGTTTTAATTATTGGAAGATCCATAATGATGAAAAAGAAATACTTCAGTCTAATAAGTTAGAGAGTGATGCGGTAAATTGGTAGGGTACATACAAGATTGATTGTAAAAAAAAATATTTTCTAACTCGAGGAATGATCAACTTCTAGGGTTTGTTAATACCTCAATCAAGATTTAAGAGGACTTTTTAACAACAAGCGGTTGAAAAAACACAATAAAGATGATTAAACTGATGACAATAGAATCAATAATCAAGAAATTAAAGACATTTACCTGCACTAATCAAGATAGCAAACGAGTAAAATTCTTCACTTCTTATAACCACATTTCTTTATTTTAAAATCTTTCTACTTGAATGAGAAGAGTGGCATTTACCACATTGCCACATGTAATATAGGCAATGAGAGTTTTTTCTCACGGCATTTTTAGTTTTTTACATGTGTTTCATAGTATTTCTTAAAGCTTAATTATTGTTGTATAGTACACACGGCTTGTAAAATTATGTTTATTGTTGTACAGTATACACTATCTGTAAAATTGTATTTTGAGTAAAATTGTGTTTTGAAAATATAATTGCAGTATGTGTATGCATGCATATAGTATTTGATAATCATCACTCTTTTTTAAATAAAAATGAAAATTGGGTTATTTAACCATGTGTTTGGAAACTTCTCTGCAACCTCATTACATTAATTAGTCCCCACGTGTTGGCATTTTTTTTAAGCCATATGCATGAGTTGGTTACTTCCACACCAGTGGACACGCATGGCTTGGACACTACATGTGACAACACATGTCTGGCCAGATGCCATGAAATTGATCCTATATGCTCCCGAGGTTGCTCTTCTTCTACACAGATACCTAGTGCTTTTCTTCGATCCCATTGGAGGATTCTACAAAGGGATAATGGGGCTCTTGAACCTTGTCTTGAGAGATATATATTGACTTCGATCGAGATCATGGTGACCAAAATTTAACTAAAGAAAATGACAACACACCACTGTGCATGGTCTCGATAGACTTATTAAATTGTCGAGGTCGAGATCGATCTCTACATCGAGGCTATTTCGATCCACAAACCCAATGTGGTTTCTTCTGATCACTTCATTATGAGGCCAATAATGGTCATGAGTCACATTATGAACTATGTTCAACTTAGCCTTCTTATTGGCCATATAACTTTCTTTTAAGCAACACATTGTTGTGGTATCAAACAAAACAAATCCAAAATTAAAATTTACCCCAAAAAAAAAAAATCCAACAACACATTATCCGGACTTCATAAAATATTTTACAATACAAACAAAGATGATCTAGTGTTGAGATAAGTATGAAAGTCAATCTTTTTTTTTGATAAGATATGAAAGTCAATCTTGACAGAGAAAGAAACATATTTTGGTTGATATTTTTATTTTTTTTATCCTCTAATTATTATTATATATTACGTTCTTCTAGAGGATTATAGACTTCAAGATGAATTAGGTATATAAATTCAAATGAAAAGGATTACATTGAAAATTTTAACATCCAGGTCCAACCACCACAACAAGATTATCGGCCAAAAAAATAATGTGTTAATGAGTTCTAACCTCTACTTTCAGTCATAAAGTAAAGATATCGTTTATGTGGTTGACATTGTTAAACCAATGTTGAAGGAAATATATAGGAAAGGTTGAAGAATATCATGTCTCACTTTTCCAACAAGTTCAAGAAAATATCCGAGAAAAAACAACCAAATTCTTGAGGGAGTTGATGTTAGACTCTATGAAAATATAAAAGAGAGTATAGAGAAAAGAGAGAAGATGCAAGGATGACGTGGTGCGGCAGGCTCAACTGCCTATGATTACCAAGGAAGCCCTTAACAATTGCATAATCACTATAATCTCAATTCATTAGTTACAATGAACTCTAAGTAAAGTTTATATAGATATTAAGAGTTAAGGTTAGATATAATACATGAACTAGTCTACAATATAATTCAGCCCCTTAGGCCTAGCTATACTCATAATTGACATAAACCTAACACCTCTAACAAATTTTTCTAACAAATTTGTATTAACAACTTTCGTTTCATCAGCTATGATCCGTATCCATATAAGAAATTTTAGTCTATCCCATACAAGTTTGATGGTTGATGTTTTCTACGTATTCTTGACTCTTTGAATTTAAGCTCTCAATTATCAGCTTGCAAAATGATAGGGTTTTTTTTATTTTTTAATTTTTTTTTAATTTTTTGTAATAGTTGATTCATTTTAATGGAAATCTTATCTTTATGGTTTTAAATTTTTTGTTTTAATTTTAAAAAGCGTCTTGACTTGTTTCTTATATCATTAGATCAATGTAACCATCGATAATTAATGACAAGGCAAAGGTATATGATTTCGTAGGGGAAAGGGAACCATGATTTATTTAGTTAATCATCATTCATCAGTAATGACAACAAAAGGTTTTTGACTACTTAGCAGAAAGAAACCATGATTTATCGATAAATCATGGTTAACGACAAAACCCCCCAAAAAAGAGAGAAAGAACAAGAGAAAAAGAACAAGTGTTTGATGGATTGCATGTCGAGTGGGTGGTGGGGTTGTGAATTCTGACTTTTCAAAATCATGTATTGGGCACAAACACAAGCACAAGCACAAGCACAAGCACAGCCCAATTGTGGTTTTAAAACAATGCACTACAGCAACACATGATTTAGACACCATCTATATCGCTTGTGATTTGAAAGAAATTGGACATGATCAAAATTTGATATCTTTTAATTTGGGGGTTGAAAGAAAATATTGGTTGGAATTTTTGTAAACCATCCAAAACCTTGTATGGCTAATCTTCAGTCTTCTAGACAAAGACAACCAGCCTCTCCTTTTCGTAAATGTTTTTGAAAATTCTTTCAGAAAGCAACTTGTGCAGCAATTGTTGATGTATCTTATAGGCCCATCACACATTCACACTTAATATATATTCCATCCTTTTCTTTCTCTATTTGATCATTCAGATCACTTGGATAGCCCCGACCACCATATATTCGATTCTCTATATATCTTTCAAGCTATGTCAGCCTTGGATATGGGCCGGCCGTAGGAGTGTTGAAACTTGAAAGTGCCCTAATGGGATACGATCCTCTCTTTTTCAAATAAATTCGTTTCGAGACAAATTAAATATTATAAATTTAAAAGTTTTAAATGATGCGGCATTAATATACACAGTTAGAACTTAAAAAAAAAAAAAAAATCTTATCGATGTTCATTTCACTTGAAATGTAGTACTACAGTTCAAGATTTTATTCAAGTGGAACTCCACCAAAAGGAGCTTAGCCTTTAGGTGGTCCTAGTACTCTTGACTCTTGAGTGTGCATAGAATGCAATTGCAAAGCAAAGGCAACTTTAATTTCGCGTGCCATATTATTGAGGCCAATATGAGCCACTTATTACTTTCGAGGCTGATTTCTCTTACTTAGTACTGGTACAGAATATTTTGGTCAGGAATATGGACCCTGAGTGCAACTTTTGGTAGGCTAATGCTTTTGATGGGTTGGCCTATCTAACACCATCCTTCTTGGTAGCGTTTGTTTTTGCATTCTTAAAAGGAAAAAGAATGGACAGAAACAAAAAAAATGGTACCAATATTGCAGATATCAATCAATTGTATAAAGTATAAACCAAACCTAACAGTAATATAGCTTTTAGGTACATTGATGATCAGTTCGTGAAAATATCACAATAATTAAGCACTAACATAAGACAACTAATTAAATAAATAACTTTTTCAAACTTAAAAAATAAAAATAAAAATCGTGCCAATATTTTAAATCAATTTAGGTGCACCGTGCATGTGCATTGACCAGTCTAATTAATGTGATATTTTTACATATACTAAGGTAGGTGAAAACGTATTTTTATTTTTTAGTCCTTAATCTATATGACTATATGTCGTATTCTAAGTTTGGATCTTAATTATTAATTTTATCGTATTATAATCATTGATTATCCAAAAAATAAAATAAAAGTATTGCTTAATCGTTGGTACTTTGAAAACAGCTGTTCAATGTAACACTTATCTCATATATCTGTCAATTAGTGATGAAGCAGATTTTTGGCCTCATACGACTTAGCATTTGCCGATGTAACATAATAAGATGACACCACTAATAACTCAAAGAGATTTTATGCCGCTGTGTGTGACATTTTTTGTTTTCTATTGTTTAAAGTTTTTACCTACGGGACCACGCTCGGTAATTTGAAGTTTGAACCTGCACTTTTTCCAATGTGGAAAAAAGCAAAAACATAGATTGTCAAACTAAACGGTTTTGTTGGTGCATGCCGCTAGACTTGGTACTGATCTTATCAACCAAAAAAAAAAGGACTTGGTGGTGACTAGTGACCATGTGTGTGTCATATAAAAATAATATAATTCTTCCTTTCTATGATTTCATGAGCCCTATAATTGCGACCCAACGTACCAGGCCAACGATAAGGACAAGTGGCGGTATAAAATAATATCAGCAATATTGCGTCTGCATAATGATTTTTTTTTTATCAACAAAACATGCCATCTTACAAAACTACTAGGGGCAGTTGGAGATGCGGAGCTCTATATAAAAACTGCATAATGATTAATGACGGACGGTCAGAGATCTAGAGAAATAAAATAACTATAATGATTATATTTTTTATTCTCTCTAAAAAAAAAAAATGTTTAGATTTTTATTTTTTAATAGAAAATAATATTGTTTGAGAATACCGTGAGAACGAATAAAAATGAATAATTTTATTAAAAAAATATAATTATACACGGCATTTTATTAGGAAAAAAAAAGTAGTTTTATTTAGTTATTTCTTTATTGTACGTATTACTGGAGACATAGAAATATGAAATGAGTAAAAGGAGACAAATAATAAGAAAGATGTATTACATGAATTTTGTTAAGTATAAAGGGAGTTTAGGTAATATTTAAATTAAAAAAAAAAAAAAACCATTTTCCCATTGCCTTTATCTTCTTTGAGCAGTGGGGTAAAATGAGTAAAGTGAGACAAATAATAAGAAAAATGTATTACACGAATTTTGTAAAATATAATGTGAGCTTAAGTAATATTTTAAAAACTTAATTTCTCCATTTCCTTTATCCTCTTTGGGCGGAGGGGTGAAATGAATAAAGTGAGACATATAATAAGAAAAAACCTTATTTTTTCATTGCCTTTATCTTCTTTAGGCGGTGGGGGAAAATGACTATAAAGTGAGACAAATAATAAGTAACATGTATTACATGAATTTTGTAAAATATAATGCGAGCTTAATTAATATTTAAAAAACCTCATTTTTCCATTGCATTTATCTTCTTTAGGCGGTGGGGTGAAATGAATAAAGCGAGACAAAAGAAAAGAAAAGATGTATTATGCGAATTTTGTAAAATATAATGTGAGCTTAAGTAATATTTTAAAAAACCTCATTTTCTCATTGACGTTATCCTCATTGGGCAGTGGGGTGAAATAATTAAGTAAAGTGAGATAAATAATAAGAAAAATTTATTATACGAATTTTGTAAAATATTATGTGAGTTTAAGTAATATTTTAAAAACCTCATTTTCCCATTATCTTTATCCTCTTTAGGTGGTGGGGTGAAATGAGTAAAGTGGGACAAATAATAAGAAAAATGTATTACACGAATTTTGTAAAATATAAAACCTCATTTTTCTATTGCCTTTGTCCTCTTTTGGTGGTGGATGCTCTCCTTAATAAAATTACACTATTTAAATATGGGTTTATATATATATATATATATATATATATATATAAACCCATATTTTTAAATTATACAAAAACTAGAATACTCTTTCTAAGGTTGATTTGAGACTGACCCTCAATAAATTGCATACACTAGTTTCTCCAAAAAAAAAAAAAAAAAAAAAAAAAAAAAATTGTCTATGTCTAAGTTTGGTAACAATGAAATTAAGAAAAGAACAATCATGAATAATCACAAGAAGAAGAAAAAACAATCATGAGGTCATTAAAATTTAAAAGTCAAGTTGGCTGCTCACATGCCGATTGATTCGCCCCCAAATTGTGACATACCTTGTTGGTGCATGCGGAAGAAATAATCAAAAGATAACGAAAGAAAAATTTGGAATGAATGGTTCAAGAGACTTCAGGCCAGGCTGCTTCAAGTTCAAATTTTTTCCAGCTAAGAATATTGGTCACCAATGTGACAAAATTGGTCCTTTGTGTCAATTACAAATCACAACAAAACAAGGTACTTAGCATCCCTACCAAAAATGTGATTGTTACTTACCAGGACCAAAAAAAGAAGAAGGAAAAGACATAAGTGTTTTCAATTTTGTATTTTCAGAAATTGTTTTTATTCTCATGATTCTCATCAGTTTGCTGTCATTGTTATCATTATTATCATTATTATCATTTAACCATTTATTCTATGCATTGGTCCAACTGTTGATATTTTATATATATTGTAAGTGTCACCTACTTGCGATGAAAAAAATATCTTTGTTATTAGATGGTTAGGTGTTCAAAGAGTTATAGACATCCATGTTAACAAATAAATAAATAAAACTCATGTCTAAAAATTATATAAAACAATCCAAAAAAAAAGTGTTTATTTTTAGAGAGTAATTCTAAGACCACAACTTATTCTACACTTTTTGTCACAATTATTTTATGTGGCCGATTATAATTGACTTTCTGTCGCTTTTACATAAACCCATTATTTTTTCTTAACCACACACTGCCAGTAGTCACTACTCACTAGTCACACAATAAATTTATGGTCCTAAAAATTTTCTTTTTAATATTTATCTAATATTCAATGTCGGATAGGGGCTCAAGTGATAATCAAGTACGGCATCTTTCATTCTTTTGTGGAGTCTCAAAACCCATATCTTCATTCCCTACCTAAGTAATTATAATACCACATAAAAAATTACAATTTTTGTCACAACTTTCACATGAATCCACAACCTTTTTTTTTTCACAACTCACAATCTACCATGTATTCAGCTGTGTTTTATGTGATCTAGAACTTTAGCCCCTACCCTATAGATATAGTATCTACCTATCAAAAAAAAAAAAAAAGAAAAAGAAAGAAAGAAAAAGATCAGTGACACGGATAGTTCAAATCATCCGCTGTCCTATTTCTCTTGAATCTCTTCTCTCTCTTTTGGTTTTGGGTCGTTATCCGCTACCCTCTTTACTGAGGCCATCATTTCAGCCAATCTTTGAAGTACAAGGCGCAAGTGTATACTGATGGGCCCATACAGAGACCCAATAACTGCTTTGGGTTTTTTTTAGAGTAATGGGCTAATTTTTTTTTATTGAACCCAAGCACAGTCCCTGGATTGATCGACCATAAATTTTGAGCTATTTGTCCACCCACCCCCCCCAAAAAAAAAAAAAAAAAAAAACCTTGTTTCCTCCCAGCTCTACAGCCCACAGATCACTAGCATTCTAGCACTTATTAGGGTAAGTTTGGTTCAGTTTTTTGATATTGTGCTTTTTGAAAAAGTTGGGATTTTAAAAAGTACGGTATGAAACTGGGCTTTTTGTAAAAATTGAGTATTTGGTAAAAACTGTTAAAAAATGTTTTTTGAAAAAGTTGAATGTTTGGCTACCACTTATAAAAGTAACAGTTTGAGAGGTAAATTACCAAAGAGGACAATATATATATATATATATATATATATATATAAGGGAGTTTATTTCATACTTAAATCAACTACTTCATATACTTACTCAAAAATCAAGTTTTGAGTAAGTATATAAGAGATTTTAATTTTAACACACCACTTAAATTAATTTTTTCTCACCAATATTAACTAGTAAAAACCATCATTTAAGATTTATTATAAAAATATTGTGAAAATATTGCAGTAGTATTTCTCAATTTTAATTTCTTATTCTTTATTTTATTTTTCCCTCTCTCTTAAATTTTTTTTTCATCCACACGTTTCTTTTATTTATTTATTTTTCCTATTTTTTTCTCATTCACACACGTAACTCTCTATTTTCACTTTTACTTTTACTTTTCTTTTCTACCACTGTCCACTCTAGAACGTATGAGTGCCAAAAGCTCTCTCTCTCTCTCTCTCTCTCTCTCTCTCTCTCTCTCTCTCCTCTCTCCTCTCTCTCTCTCTCTCTCAGTTACACACACAGAGATCGCCAGTGGATGTTCACGCATGCCTGTCCTCTTTCCTACCACCGCTTGTCCTCCCCATCGAGGCTTAGATGGGTCAAATTTGCTTTGTCTTTTTTTTTTTGTCTTTTTTTTTTTTTCTTCTTTCTGGTTTGATTAATTTTGAAATTGTGATTTGAGTTTGTATTTTGATTGAGATTGAGTTTAGAGATGTTTGAGAGAGAAAAAATCTAAAATGATTTTGTTGTTAGCTGTTGTAAATATTGAGTAAAATATATATATATATATATATAAGACATAAATAAATTAAAAAAAATATATATATATAGAGAGGAGGAGAAGGAGAAGAAGGAGAAGAAGACTTTTACTTGTAACAGCACGGAGAGGATTGTAGTAGCATGGAGAGACTTGTTCTGTAGCAGAGCATAGATATGAGAGGAATTTGGCGTGAGGTGAGCTCTAGAGAGGTGTTATCCTTTGATTTATCAAAAGGTAAAATTGGGTTTTCAATAAAATATTTGGGAAATTTGGTAATTGAACACTATTGGCTTTTACGAAAGTCTCTGAGAGCTATCCACTATTAATTAAGTGTTCTACCTTCACATTTCAAAACTCAGCTTTTTAGAAAAAACAACTTTTAAAACCTTACCAAATGCACATTTTATTTATTTTTTAGTTTTAAAAAGAGCGTTTCAGCTTCTAAAAGTTGAAACAGACACATGTTTAATTCGGCTGGACTTGTTATCTTTGCTCATGATGAGGTCAACGACTGAATAGATTGTTATTCCACTAATCGACTTTTCTTCTTTTATAAGTTGCCTAAATTGAAATCAAAATAACCTGAAATTTTTAGCTTATTGTAGGGTCTCGTTTTTCAGCCCTGTACCACATGGTGTGTGGGATCTTGGACTAGCGGGCCCGATACAATGAATTTGTAGAGAGTGAGCTAAAAAGCTAGGCCTTAGTGGACGGACAATCGTTAGTCATGGTGTTCATAGTGATCGCACAGAGATGAACTGAGTTTATCCAAGAAGATTTTCTCCTCGGCATAGTCTGGGTGGCTCCTGTTCTTGGACATGGTGAGAGTCCCCCCCTTCCGGATTGCTTCTTTCTCCTTTTATATTAGCTTCCTCTCTCCCTTGAACGTCCACGTGTAGGCTTAGATTCATTGGGCTGATACTTGTCCCATCAGCCCATACCCAGAGTGGTTGGAAGTGGTTGTAAAGGCTGAAAAACATGGCTCTATCAGGTGCAGAGTACTTAATGCAGTAATGGCAGCTTTTCCCTTAGATATTTCCATTCCTTCCCTTGTCCTTTGCTGTTTTAGTACTTTTCATGTTCCACAAAATGATCCGGGGTGTCGTTACCAGTAGCAGGTTGCTCCCTTTGTCCTTGGCTACATTTATGCCCGAGAAGGGTCCTTCTCGTGGCCGAGGAGGGGGGTTTTCCTTGGGTTGGGCCCTTAGCCCAACGTAGACATTGACATGGGCTTCCCGGTCTTGTACCCCCCACAATAGCCCCTCAAAATCCTGTTGTCCAGCTCCTCGGAAGGAGAGGAGGGTTTTGGTGACGTCGGGCCTATGTCATGGCTTGCCAAGTCTTGTCCCTCATCAATGCCAGAGCCTCTTCGCTTGCCTGAGGCACGTTCCTAGTTGTGAGACATTCTTTTAGTTCATCCACGCTGCGTTCCTGCCGTTTCGGTACACGAGGCGCACTTTCATTAAGGTCTCTTTACGAGGCGACGCAAATCCTACGGCTGAAGACTGCTTTGGAAATTGAGCGGGATTTATCTCGTTTGTGATCCTTTCTTGGAGATTTGTACGAATTGAATGCCACCAGGCTTGCCCCCTATATAAGACACATGGGGGGAGGTCGTTCTTCCTTATTCGCAGACTCTTGAGTTCTGCGGGAGTTTTAGGCTTTTAACCATCCAAATGTTCCAAAGGACCTCACCAAGGTAGCGATTGAGATTCAGGGAGTGAAATGACTAAGGATAAGGGTGAGGGTGAAGGAACCAAAACCCTCTTCAGAAGCCATTGGTGTCACCGAGATTCAGAATGACACAGTTAGGGCGAGGGAGACAGAGGCCAAAGATATTTCTCCCCTTCGACTGGACAAGAAAGAAATCTCTCTTCCTTCAGCCAAAATCCGAAGCAGGTGTAGGTCGCATCAGATTTTTGGTGCGACAAAATTTGGATTTTCATCCGATGCTGTATGTCATGTGTGCGTGGGTTTGGATTTCTCGTCGCCGGTGCCATCCATACTTGTTCGATTGCTGCTAGAGCAAGTATGCGGATTTGGCGCCCCTGCTTCTTCTTCTCTTCCATCGTCGGTGCCATCCCTACTTGCTCGATTGCAGCTGGAGCAAGATCGTGGATTGGGCGTCTCTGCTTCTTCTTCTCTTCCATCGTCGGTGCCATCCATACTTGCTCGATTGCCGCTGGAGCAAGATTGAGGATTGGGCGTCTCTGCTTCTTCTTCTCTTCCACTGCCGGTGCCATCCATACTTGCTCGATTGCCGTTGGAGCAAGATTGAGAATTTATCGTCTCTATGGACCGCTTTTTATAGATAGCTTTTGATATAGGCTTGTCTAAGCCCTTTTATGCACACTGTACTTCTTCTTTATCTAATAAAAAAGCGATTTTGTTTCATTTTGCGTACCTTTTCTTTTCTGCAATAATTATTTTATGAATGGGTGAGTTGGTGTCTTTTCTTTTGAATAGTACTTAGAACTGATGCTGTTAGTGGTGAAGAGTTGTCACCCTGAGTCTGAGGACCATGCGAGACGTTGGTTCTGTCTAGCACTTTTTTCTTTGAAGTAACTGGTTTCCCCATAGGTTGGAGTCCGAGGACCATGCAAGACCTTGGTTCTGTCCAGTACTTATATTTTTTTATAGTGACTAGTTTCCCCATAGGTTTGAGTCCGAGGACCATGCAAGACCTTGGTTCTGTCTAGCACTTTTTTCTTTGAAGTAACTGGTTTCCCCATAGGTTTGAGTTAGAGGACCATGCAAGACCTTGGTTCTGTCCAGTACTTATATTTTCTTCTAGTGACTAGTTTCCCTATAGGTTTGAGTCTGAGGACCATGCAAGACTTTGGTTTTGTCTAGCACTTTTTTCTTCTAGTGACTAGTTTCCCCATAGGTTTGAGTCCGAGGACCATGCAAGACCTTGGTTCTATCTAGCACTTTTTTCTTTGAAGTAACTGGTTTCCCCATAGGTTTGGGTCCGAGGACCATGCAAGACCTTGGTTCTGTCAAGTACTTATATTTTCTTCTAGTGACTAGTTTCCCCATAGGTTTGAGTCCGAGGACCATGCAAGACCTTGGTTCTATCTAGCACTTTTTTCTTTGAAGTAACTGGTTTCCCCATAGGTTTGGGTCCGAGGACCATGCAAGACCTTGGTTCTGTCCAGTACTTATATTTTCTTCTAGTGACTAGTTTCCCCACAGGTTTGAGTCCGAGGACCATGCAAGACCTTGGTTCTGTCCAGTACTTATATTTTCTTCTAGTGACTAGTTTCCCCATAGGTTTGAGTCCGAGGACCATGCAAGACCTTGGTTCTGTCTAGCACTTTTTTCTTTGAAGTGACTGGTTTCCCCATAGGTTTGAGTCCGAGGACCATGCAAGACTTTGGTTCTGTTTAGTACTTATATTTTCTTCTAGTGACTAGTTTCCCCATAGGTTTGAGTTCGAGGACCATGCAAGACTTTGGTTCTGTCTAGCACTTTTTTCTTCTAATGACTAGTTTTTTCATAGGTTTAAGTCTGAGGACCATGCAAGATCTTGGTTCTGTCTAGCACTTTTTTCTTTGAAGTAACTGGTTTCCCCATAGGTTTGAGTCCGAGGACCATGCAAGACCTTGGTTCTGTCCAGTACTTATATTTTCTTCTAGTGACTAGTTTCCCCATAGGTTTGAGTCCAAGGACCATGCAAGACCTTAGTTCTGTCTAGCACTTTTTTTCTTCTAGTGACTAGTTCCCCCATAGGTTTGAGTTCGAGGACCATGCAAGACCTTGGTTCTGTCTAGCACTTTTTTCTTTGAAGTAACTGGTTTCCCCATAGGTTTAAGTCTGAGGACCATGCAAGACCTTGGTTCTGTTTAGTACTTATATTTTCTTCTAGTGACTAGTTTCCCCATAGGTTTGAGTCCGAGGACCATGCAAGACCTTGGTTCTGTTTAGCACTGTTTTCTTCTAGTGACTAGTTTCCCTATAAGTTTGAGTCCGAGGACTATGCAAGACCTTTGTTTTGTCTAGCACTTTTTTCTTTGAAGTAACTGGTTTCCCCATAGGTTTGAGTCTGAGGATTATGCAAGACCTTAGTTCTATTCAGTACTTACATTTTCTTCTAGTGACTAGTTTCCCCATAAGTTTGAGTCCGAGGACCATGCAAGACCTTGGTTCTGTCTAGCACTTTTTTCTTTGAAGTAACTGGTTTCCCTATAGGTTTGAGTCCGAGGACCATGCAAGACCTTGGTTCTGTCCAGTACTTATATTTTCTTCTAGTAACTAGTTTCCCCATAGGTTTGAGTCCGAGGACCATACAAGACCTTGGTTCTGTCTAGCACTTTTTTCTTCTAGTGACTAGTTTCCCCATAGGTTTGAGTCCGAGGACCATGCAAGACCTTGGTTCTGTCTAGCATTTTTTCCTTGAAGTAACTGGTTTCCTTATAGGTTTGAATTCGAGGACCATGCAAGACCTTGGTTCTGTCCAGTACTTATATTTTCTTCTAGTGACTAGTTTTCCCATAGGTTTGAGTCCGAGGATCATGTAAGACCTTGGTTCTGTCTAGCACTTTTTTTCTTCTAGTGACTAGTTTCCCTATAGGTTTGAGTCCGAGGACTGTGCAAGACCTTGATTCTGTGTAGCACTTTTTTCTTTGAAGTAACTGGTTTCCCCATAGGTTTGAGTCCGAGGACCATGCAAGACCTTGGTTTTGTTCAGTATTTATATTTTCTTCTAGTGACTAGTTTCCCCATAGGTTTGAGTCTGAGGACCATGCAAGACCTTGGTTCTGTCTAACACTTTTTTCTTCTAGTGACTAGTTTCCCCATAGGTTTGAGTCCGAGGACCATGCAAGACCTTGGTTCTGTCTAGCACTTTTTTCTTTAAAGTAACTGGTTTCCCCATAGGTTTGAGTCCGAGGACCATGCAAGACCTTGGTTCTGTCTAATACTTATATTTTCTTCTTCAATGGGAATTCAGTGAACCGGGCTACTAGACCTGCGAGGATTAGCCCCTTGACAAATGTGTGGGGCATAGACTTGATGCTAAAAGCCCCTAGAACTGCCCGCGCCATTGGCACTTCGAAGTGTAGCCCTGAGCGGGAGCTGAGCTGGGATAACAACTGCGTATTGTTGGGAATGATGGGGAAGCTTTCGTATAGCATGCACCACCGCCAAAATGATTTCTTTCGAGGGACTTTTGTTGATAGGAGCTTGATCCTACCATGACTAACCGTCGCATTCACCAATGCACGAGCTTTCCCACAGACGGCGCCAATTGTAGGGTCTCGTTTTTCAGCCCTATACCACATGGTGTGTGGGATCTTGGACTAGCGGGCCCGATACAATGAATTTATAGAGAGTGGGCTAAAAAGTTAGGCCTTAGTGGACGGACAATCGTTAGTCATGGTGTTCATAGCGATTGCACAGAGGTGAACTGAGTTTATCCAAGAAGATTTTCTCCTTGGCACAGTCTGGGTGGCTCCTGTTCTTGGACATGGTGAGAGTCCCCCCCTTCCGGATTGCTTCTTCCTCCTTTTATATTAGCTTCCCCTCTCCCTTGAACGTCCACGTGTAGGCTTAGATTCATAGGACTGATACTTGTCCCATCAGCCCATACCCAGAGTGGTTGGGAGTGGTTGTAAAGGCTGAAAAGCATGGCTCTATCAGGTGCAGAGTACTTAATGCAGTAATGACAGCTTTTCCCTTAGATATTTCCATTCCTTCCCTTGTCCATTGCTGTTTTAGTACTTTTCATGTTCCGCAAAATGATCCGGGGTGTCGTTACCAACAGCAGGTTACTCCCTTTGTCCTCGGCTACATTTATGCCCGAGAAGGGTCATTCCCGTGGCCGAGGAGGGGGTTTTCCTTGGGTTGGGCCCTTGGCCTAACGTAGACATTGACATGAGCTTCCCGGTCTTGTACCCCTCACACTTATAAATATTTGGGACAGCTTTAATTTTTTAGATTATTTGATTTGAAAAATTAAATTGCACAGAAACTATTTTTACCCAAAAATAAATTAGAAAACTGTAAATATATTATCTTAAAAATTAAATGAGGTTATTAACTTAAACAAATGGTCTTCTCTCAAGATCAAGAATTTTTTTTTTTTTTTTTTTTTTTTTGAGAAACAAGATCAAGAAAATTCTAGACCTAGAAGCTCCTCTAACAATGAAGGTATAAGAGCTTAATTATAGGAGGTATATGGCTTATGAACTAAATATCGGTGATACCATTCTTCTCCCTTCATGAAGTAAGATAAATTCAACTCTAAATATGTTATACATTGAGTCATGGACAATAAATTTTATTAATTTAGCTAGATATTACCTGTAAGGACTCAGAATGTGACGATCCCAAATAATATGGGATTCGCACGTAAAAAGGCTCTTGCAATAAAATTTATAGAGCGTGGGTTTGAAAGGCTAGATTGACCTTAAAGGAAAACGATCCTACCTTTAACACTCACAGATGTACTCACACTAATATTATGATTAACCTCTCCTTGAAAGCTAGTTGTGTTCTTTGTTTTTCAAGAGTTTCTTCTAAGTCCTTTCTTTCTGTTTTTGCTTTTTTTTTTTTCCATCCCTCCTCTCAATGCTCTCTTACAAGTTATATACTGCCGTCTTCGTCTCATCTTCGCCGCACACGTGTAGGTTGAGTTTGGAGGATATCCTCCTGTCCCATCCAATACTTCCTGGAAAAATCAACTAGTAGCTGTAAGACTGTTTCATCATTGTTCAGGTATCACCTCCACATTAATGCGGCCAGGGAGGTGGTTGGAAGGTATTTAATGCGGAGGTAGCAGTTTTATAGATATTTGTTTGCCTCCTCCGTTTTTTCCCTGGTTCACTATCCCTTCTCTAGCTGTGGTGCAACTCTGAAGTAAGTCGGTACGGGCATGGCAATCAAACTCACTTCGGTCGAGGGTACTCTTATCCTCGGACACTTATTGGACTCATCCCACGGGATTTTTATTCATCACTTAGACTTGCTTGTTTCACAGGCCTACCTGGGCCGTCTCGGATGGTCTAACATCCTCGGATTGGACTTTAGGCCCAGCTGGCATGGTCTTGATAATATCTCCTGATTAACTGGCCCCCACATTACCTTAACTAAAAAAGATAATGCACATAGAAACCAAAAAAAAAAAGTAGATTTGCAAGATATCTATGGAAGAAAGATAATTATATGACCCTTACCAAAAGTGACAAGACCTTTAACAAATTATCGATTGTAAAAGGTAATAAAGGGGTTAATCAGTTAATGCCATAAAAAGGTATAATTTGCCTCGATTAATTACTTTTGGATTTGGATATCTCATTCAGAGTTTTTGAGATGCCATTCAAACTATGAAACTATGCACATATTTTACCCCCCAAAAAAAAAAACTATGCACATAAAAAGGAGTAAATAATTGTGCTTCTCTTATATCTTTTTGTTCAGTTTGTTTCCCTGCATCTTCCGACCCATTACATTGAATCTTTCACACAAGTTGCCCAAAAAAAGAAAAAAAAAAAGCAGGTAGACTCAAACACACTCCAAGTCCGACTTGAACACTAAAAAACAAAGCCCAATTGGTGTACCTCCCAAACAACCAGTCAAATCTCTTTAAAAAAAATATCTCCGAAAAATCCACAAATAAACGAAGTCAGCGGCGCCAGCTGAAACTCTTTTACAAACTGAAACCCCCAAGAAAGTCTCACTTCACACGCGGCAAAAAAAAAAAATCATAAAAATCCCTGTCGTTTCATATATAATCATAGTGTCGTTTCGTCCACGTCAGCATTTTAAGAAAAACAAAAAAACCGTGTGCTCCTCGCCCCCTGATTCCGTATCAAACTCTGCCACCGCCTCTTTCTCTGTATATATGTATATATAAAAAATAAAACCCTTCATACCCACAACGTTGTTCTTAACTTCTTATTCGTTTCAGAAGAAAAATAAAATCTCAAAATCGAAGAGCGAGAAGATGTGTAGGTCGTCTGATTATTATCACGGGTACCAATCCAACGGTCGAGATCGTTTGCGAATCCGAGGTTTCTTTGTTCGGTTCTCGGGTCTGGATACTCGGAAACCAATACCGGAGTCGCTGACTCTGCTTTACCTTCCTCGTATAAATGATAACGTGCTCGAGGTGGACGGGTCGACGATCCGACCCGACTCGCCCGCGTTCGTGACGCTTCACCGGGTCGTGAGTGCGAAGACGAGGAGTGAGAACGAGGTTATATTCGGGAGCAGAGAACGGGTTCGGGCCAACGAAGCGGTGCGATTTGAAGTTTACTTGAGGGACGAGAAGGTCTTGAAGGGGATTTTCAGAAAAGGCGAGGGTAGCGAGTGGAAATTGGAGTGTAAGTGTGCAATAGAGAGTGAGGTTAGAGTTACGGAGGCGGAGGTACACGTGGCGGTGGAGGGACACGTGGCGATGAATGAGAAGGTGGAGATGGTAGTGAAGAATAGTAATAGAAGGACGAAGAAGAAGAAGTGTGCAAGGTTAGAGGAGATTCCGGAGGAGAGAGAAGAGCAAGAGGAGGAGAGTGAATCGGACGGCTGTTGTCGTTGTTGTGGTGAGGAGGAGAGTGGATCGGACGGTGGAGATTTGAAGGAAGATTATACAGTCGAGATGGATGTGGAAGGAGTGAGATGGGCCGTTGATATGGGGATTTGGGTGATGTGTTTTGGGTTGGGCTTTTTGGTTTCTAAAGCCTCTGTTAAGAGCTTGAGACGCAGAAAAATGTTTTGATCCTTTTTTTATTTATTTTTAGGGGGTTTTATTTCTTTTGAATTCTTTGATTTGTAATTGCGATTGTTGTTCTAAATTGTAAAGAACCATGGGTTGTTGGAGAGTCAATCCCTTTATTTGACTATTTTCTAGTCACAATGATTGACTTTATAGAAAAAAAAATGTATGTGATTTTAAGTTTTAGAGATTTTAAGAAGCGGAAGGATATGAATACGGAAGTTAAGAGCTTTCCCTTGAGTATGCTTCTATCCTCAATCAAGAAGAGGAGTTTTGGGCATTAAAATCTCAGATAGACTGGCAAACTTTTTGGTGATAGAAACATCGCCTTCTTCCATATGAAAACAATTACAAAGAGGAAACATAACAAAATTAGGAAGATCATGAATCATACAGGGGAATGGGTCAATGATGAGGATCAAATGATGGATATTATCCTTAATGGCTTCAAGGAGCTATACCAAACCCAACACCCGGCCTCTGTCTCCACTGAAGATATTGACATTAATTGGGCTGCTGCCCTCTCTGAAGAGGAGTCCTGTAAGCTTTCAGCCATGCCCTCGGCCTTAGAAATTCACGAGGCCCAATTCTCTTTAAAGCGTTATAAAGCCCCAGGAATCGACGGGTTGCATGCCGGATTCTTTCAGCATTTTTGGCACATCCTCGGACCATCAGTCATTGAAGAAGTCCTAAACCACCTTCTCAACTAAACTTGTTCCTTCATATTTGAATCAAACCTTGGTGGTTCTCATTCCGAAAAGAAACGGCCTGGAAGTCTTGGGTCATTTTAGACCAATTAGTCTCTGCACATCCATAGCCCGGAAGTCTTGGGTCATTTTAGACCAATTAGTCTCTGCACATCCATTTACAAAACGATATCCAAGATCATTGTCAATAGAATAAGGCCCCCCCACATGCAGCACTTGGTCTCCCCACTCCAAGCCGCATTTATCCCCGGAAGAAAAGGGCTAGACAATATGATTATAGCACAAGAAATTCTTCACTCCATGGAAAAGAAAAAAGGGAGGTATGGCATAATGGTGTTAAAGATTGATCTTGAAAAAGCTTTTGACTGTCTGGAATGGAGTTTTATAAGGGAAGTTCTTGTACTGTTTAATTTTCTCTCAAATCTCATTGCCATAATCATGGATTGCATCTTTTCAACCTCTGTTTCTGTGCTCTTTAATGGTGGTAAGCTCCCTGCTTTCAGCCCATCCAGTGGCATTCGCCAAAGAGACCCATTATCGCCATACATATTCATTTTGTGCCTTGAGTACCTTGGACTCCTTATTTGAGACAAAACTGCTAACAACACTTGGAAGCCTGTCAAAGCCTCTAGATCAGGCCCTACTTTCTCTCACTTATTTTTTGCTGATGACTTGATGCTCTTCGGTCAAGCTAGTCTCAAGAACAGTGAGGCAATTGATGAAGTGCTAACTACCTTTTGTCGATTATCTGGGCAGAGAGTTAGCAAGAGAAAATCTAGAGTTCTATTCTCAAAAAACACTCCGGAGGAGACTAGAAGTGATATATGTGCTCTCTTGGAATCTTAGAAACACGGAAATTTGACAAATAC
This sequence comes from Quercus tomentella, assembly GCA_028535165.1. Lineage (NCBI taxonomy): Eukaryota > Viridiplantae > Streptophyta > Magnoliopsida > Fagales > Fagaceae > Quercus > Quercus tomentella. The sequence goes on from JAPQVY010000155.1 coordinate 29,563,671, forward strand.
CTGAGTTTTCCGCTAAAATTCTCTGACTGCGACTCTAGAGATTTTAATTACATCATTCACAAGGTTTAGGAGAAGCTAGCAGCCTGGCAAGCAAGTCTCCTCTCCCTTGCAGGCAGGAGGACTCTTATCAAGTCTTCTTCAGGCACAATCCCTGACTATGTCATGCAGGGGGCCTTGCTTCCAAGTAGAGTTTGCAAGGAAATTGATCGTGCCAATAGGAACTTCTTATGGGGCTCAACTCCTAAAAAAAGGAAGATGCACCTAGTGAACTGGGACACTGTTACTCGACCAAAAGATCATGGTGGGTTGGGTATTCACGAATCAAGGACGCAGAATCTTACGCTCATTGCAGAGCTTAATTGGAGATTGCTAACAGAGAACTCCTCCCCTTGGGCTCATGTTCTAAAAGCAAAATACCTCTCTAATAATGCCACCAGAAATCCATAGACTTCTAATGGCTCCTGTTCTCGCACATGGGCAGCATGCAAAGCTGCAAAACATCTCTTGGATAGCGGATTAAGGAAAGTGATCATCACAAGGGCCTCTACCTCCTTATGGTATGATAACAGGATCTCAAATGGTCCTCTTAGAGCCCAATTAATTGGTTCTCTCAATGTTGGAGAGGAAACTTAGCTAGTAAGTTAGGCTATCAATAATTACGGTAATTGGCATCTTCTGCTTTCATTTGAACTTCTGGAATATCTTGTTAAGCTTATCCAAGCTATCCCCACAAACATAAATTCCCAGGTGGATGATCTAATTACAAGGGCCTTTATTAATGATGGTAATTTCTCCCTTCGGATTGCCTACAATGCAGCAAAAGGTTTAAATATTTTGAACCTGAATACTCCCTCTCTTTCTTGGATTTGGAAACTCAATGTTCCTCCAAAATTCATTCTCTTTATCTGGCTTTGCTCTTATAATAGCATTCCAGTAAAAGAAGTTTTGGGTTCAAGGGGTTTAAGCCTGGATCAGCACTGCTCTTTTTGTAATTCTCACACCGAATCCATAAGCCACATGCTCAGAGAATGCCCTTTCTTGGTCAGTTTTTGAAATCAACTTGGCCCCCCTTCAGGACTTTACACCTCCTTTGGCCACCCCTTTTCAGAATGGCTACATGTAAACTGCAACTCTGGCCTAGTCTCTTAGCATCACAGCATTCCATGGCCTACTATGTTTCTCTTTGGTCTACGGTCCATATGGACTAATAGAAACTGTGTCACTTATCAAGCAAAGCAACCAAATCAGCACCTTCAGAAAGACTTTGTAGCTAAAGCCCTTGAATTTCACTTCCTGACAGCCTCGACCAATCCATCTCGTGCAAGGGCTCGACTAAATGCTAAGTGGACCAAACCCCCTTTGGGTTGGCATAAGCTTAACATTGACACTTTTGTCATCAATGGCCACGCTAGTGCAAGTGGCCTAATCCGTGACTCAAATGGAAACTGGGTCCAAGGATTCTCAAAACCAATAGGCACCACTTCGATCTTAATGGCTGAATTATGGGCCTTGCGTGAGGGAATCCACATGGCAAAACAACTGAATATACACAGTCTTATTGTAAATGTGGACTCCTTTGATGTAGTTAATCTCATATCTTCCCCTGCTTCCACTAATAGACTAACCCAGACTTTGGTGGCTGAATGCAGGGACACTCTCCAAGCTTTCCATCAGGTCCGGCTCAACCACTACTTCAGGGAAGCCAACCAAGCAGCTGACTCTCTAGCTAGGATGGGTAGCTCTCAGTAGAAGGCTTTTGTGTACTATATTACGCCTCCTATGTTTATGTTGGATATTATATCTTTTGACAATGCTAATAGCAGCGCTCCTAATGTAAATGTTGCGACTGTAACTTTTGTAATGACTGAAACCCGTTTCTTTTTGGGTTAGTTTTGATAGACTCTTTGTTTAACCAAAAAAAAAAAGAAGCTTTTTAACCCTTCAAAAAATACTTTATCTACTATTATAAAAAAAAAAAAAAATACTTTATCTACTTTAATAACTTAACACAGTACCGCACAAAGTGACCTCAAATATGCTAGAAGTATTGTCCAGTGAATATAATACAAAAAGAAATCAAAGAAGCATTGTTCCAGATGGGACCAACAAAGGCTCCTGGACCTGATGGTATGAATGCCCTATTTTATCAAAAGTTTTGGCATATAGTAGGTGATGATGTGACTGCTGCTGTGTTAGATTTTTTGAATTTTGGTTCTATGCTACCTGAAATTAATTATACTCATATTGTTTTTATTCCGAAAATTAAGTCACCTGAAAGGGTATCTGATTATAGACCTATCAGCCTCTATAATGTCATCTATAAAATTATCTCTAAGGTGTTGGCTAATAGATTGAAGCTCATTCTCCCTAGGTTGAGGCTTTTGTGTACTATATTACGCCTCCTATGTTTATGTTGGATATTATATCTTTTGACAATGCTAATAGCAGCGCTCCTAATGTAAATGTTGCGACTGTAACTTTTATAATGACTGAAACCTGTTTCTTTTTGGGTTAGTTTTAATAGACTCTTTGTTTAACCAAAAAAAAAGAAAAAAAAAAAGAAGAAGCTTTTTAACCCTTCAAAAATTACTTTATCTACTATTATTAAAAAAAAAAAAATTTACTTTATCTACTTTAATAACTTAACACAGTATCGCACAAAGTGACCTCAAATATGCTAGAAGTATTGTCCAGTGAATATAATACAAAAGAAATCAAAGAAGCATTGTTCTAGATGGGACCAACAAAGGCTCCTGGACCTGATGGTATGAATGCCCTATTTTATCAAAAGTTTTGGCATATAGTAGGTGATGATGTGACTGCTGCTGTGTTAGATTTTCTGAATTCTGGTTCTATGTTACCTGAAATTAATTATACTCATATTGTTTTTATTCCGAAAATTAAGTCACCTGAAAGGATATCTGATTATAGACCTATCAGCCTTTGTAATGTCATCTATAAAATTATCTCTAAGGTGTTGGCTAATAGATTGAAGCTCATTCTCTCTAGGTTGATATCCCCCACCTAAAGTGCATTTGTTCTAGATCGTCTGATTACTGATAATGTTTTAGTAGCATATGAGACTCTGCATACCATGCATTGTAGGAGATTGGGTAGAAGGGGTCATTTGGCTTTAAAATTGGATATCAGTAAATCATATGACTGAGTAGAGTGGCCTTTCCTAAAGGACCTTATGTCTAGATTGGGGCTGCCTGAAACTTGGATTGATAGAGTCGAGCTGTGTGGCATCTCCTACATTTTCGGTATGCATTAATGGATAAGCTTATGGTAATATTTGGCCTTCTAAGGGGATACGCCAAGGAGACCCTTTATCACCTTATTTGTTCTTGTTGTGTGCAAAGGGTTTTTCATCATTATTAGCCAAGGCAGAAGAGGAGGGGTGGATTCATGAGGTATCCACATGCAAAAGAGCACCTAATATTTCCCACTTATTATTTGCTGATGACTTATTAATATTCTGTTGGGCAAATCAAGAGGAAGTGCAGGCTATTATTGAGGTACTACATACATATGCAACTTCATTGGGGCAATGCATCAACTTTGAGAAGTCATCTGTCTATTTCAATTGCAATATGGAGGGTGAACAGAAGGCAAGGATCAAGATGGCTTTGGGAATTAGGGAGGTTGATCGGTTTGAGACTTATTTGGGGCTACCTACTCTTGTTGGCAGATTAAAATATCAAACTTTCTCCTATCTAAAGGATGAAGTTTGGAAAAAAAATACGAGGATGGAAAGGGCAACTATTGTCTAGAGCTGGTAAGGAAGTCCTCATTAAAGCGATAGCTTAATCTATTCCCACTTATACGATGGGGGTATTCCAGTTATCGGTAAAATTATGCAATGATTTGAACGCTATGTGTGCCAGGTTTTGGCGGGGACAAGTTGGTAATGAAAGGAAGATCCACTGGAAGAATTGGCATGTACTATCTCAACCAAAAAAAGAAGGAGGTATGAGCTTTCGAGATATACGTTCTTTTAATCTAGCAATGTTGGTGAAACAAGGATGGAGATTGCTATAGGACACTAAGTCACTGCTGTATAGGTGCTTCAAAGCGAGGTATTTTCCAAGAAGTAATTTTCTGGAAGCATCTAATGTGCCTAATAGCTCCTACATTTGGAAAAGCTTGATGGCAGCCTAGCCTATTCTGAAGAAAGGATGCTGCTGGAGGGTAGGAGATGGCTTAAATATTCGGGTCACTCAAGATAGGTGGATCCCAAATTATCCAAAAAATAAGGTCATGTACCCACCTTTGGATGAGGATGGAGATTGGCATGTTTCAGAACTCATTGATTGGGTAGTGCATGATTGGGACCGTGGAGTACTTGCTGCAAAATTTCATAGGGAAGATGTGGAGGCTATTCTTTGGGTTCCCTTGAGTAGAAGACAAGTACCAGATGCTATAATGTGGCTTCCTAATAAGAATGGAGTGTACTCGGTGAAATCATGCTATCATACGGCTAGATTGTTATCACAGAAGGTAGGTGGTTTGGAGGAGAGCTCAGTGAGGAATGACAGAGGTTTGATGTGGCAGAAATTGTTGAAGTGCCGACTGCCAAACAAAATTAAAATATTTGGATGGAGGGTTTGCTAGGACATCTTGCCAACAAGTGAAAATTTGGCTCGCCGAAAGATCATCGAGGATAGTTCATGCAGATTATGCAGATAGGATACTGAGTCGGTGCTGCATATATTGTGGGAATGTGGAGTAGCTCAAGATGTTTGGGCAAGTAGCAAAATCGGTTTGCAGAAACGTGCGAGAAGTCAAGTTGATATGTTGCAGTTGCTTAAAGACTTGTTGGACAGACTTTCTGGGGAGGAACTGGAACTGTTTCTGGTTCAGTGCTGGATTATATGGAATCAACGAAATACTGTACTGCATAGGGGAAGTTTACAGGACCCACATCGGCTGAATAGGCAAGCAGAGGACTTTTTGCAGGAGTTTAGAGAGGCTCAAAACCTTTTGTTAGTCCAACCAACCATTGGTTCGGTGCAGTCTCGAGCTTCATGGATCCCACCAACGAGTTTGATCTACAAACTCAATTTTGATGCGACAAACATTGTCGTTGGGAACTACTGCTCCAAAACCATTATGTCATCAAAGGCCAACTATTCTAGGCTAAGACATATCTATGAGGACATAGGTTGTATGGTGTTAAATCTACAAGCTTTTTCTATTAGCTGTGTCAAGCGGAGTGCCAACTCCGTTGCACACTTATTAGCAAGGTATGCTAGACAAATAAATGATGAAATTGTACGGTTGGAAGAATCTCCACCATCTATTATGGAAGCTTTGTAACTTGACAATCGCTATTTCATGAATGAATGATTATTGTTTCACCTTACATTTTATCTTCTATTTTAGTATACAATATATTAAAATAATAATAAACAAACAGCACCATAAAACTAGCAATACCACCATTCAGCCCATAGCAATAGTCAACCATCACTAACACCCACAATCGCAACCCCCAATCACCGCAATCTTTACAAATCGCAACACATCATGCCAAAAAAAAAAATGGCACACAAAATCACTACCACCACCATCCACAACCTCAGAAATCAAAACCTCACTGCCGGAAACGCCACCTAAAACCAAATCACAAACCCAGGTCATAACTGTGCACCATTAGCGCGATGGTCACTTCACAAGTATAAGTGCTTGTGGGGCGTGGGGAGATAAGGATCAGGGTTCAAGTCTCTAGGAGAGAGCTTCACACACATATACATTTAGATTAAGTTATAGTAGAATTTTTATCTTTTATAAAAAAAATAAAAATAAAAATAAGAAGCTTTACACTTGGCAGTGACAAATAAATAACTCTCCCCCTTAACCTTGAATTTCATATTCCCATAAACAGAAATTGTGACTTTATAATTACATCAAATCATTCAATTTTCTGTTCATAATATTGGCTACCCATTTAAACAAACACTTGTGGGAAAAACTCACATCACATTTCATCTGGGTTCAATTTCAATATGAACCTAGTGGTTTTCTCTTTCAAGATGTCTATTGTAGATAATCACCCATCTAATTTATAAAAAAAATTACCTATATTTCCTTTGTATGCCATTATAATGCCTTTATTAATGATTACAATAAATCAATATTAATTTTTTTTTTTCCTTTTTTCCCCTAAATTTTTTTTTCCTCTTTTTTTTTTCTTTTTTTTTTAATTTTTTTTTACAATAAAGGCTTTAATTTTGAATTGTTGGGTGATTAGTTACATCAATGAATCAGTAATAAGTGAACATACTAATTGAAATCAATCAATCAATATATATATATATATATATATATATATATATATAAAGATGTAGAAAACTCATGTGAGAGAATATGAGATTCTGTCATGTGGTGCATTCTTTGAGATTTTCTTTATTTAATTCATTGAATTAGTCAATGAAGTAGATGTATATATTAAATATCTATAGTTGCGCATTAATTATCTATATTAAATGAATTTGTATGATTATTTTTATAAATTTTATATAAAAAACTATTTTGGAATAATAACAATTGATTTAGAATATGACATTCTTACTCATGTTTATTTGCTTTGAAAGCAATTGACACAAAAGCCATAAAAAAGTAAATATTTGTGAATTCACTAAAATTAGTCTTAACCATTTAGATTTTTTAACTTCTTATAGTGACATGTAATATATTTGAACCAACATTGTAGTATTTTCTTTGTGAAATTAAAAAGATTACTAATAGGATAAATACATATTTTGTTGTAATAATTATTTTAAATGATGCATTAATTATTAATATTATTATTATTTTTAGTAGAAACAATAGCAGACTTTATTTATTTAGAATCAGTTTATACAATGGAAAAGATAAGAGGAGGGCATTTTTCTAGCCAAATAAAGGCCTCCTCATTATCTTTTGCAACACTAATAAAAGGTAAAGTAGTATAATTGCATGTAAAGTTACGCTATCAGAGGATATAATATCAAAAATATCATATATATAAGCTTAATTTCCTCATGAATCCAAGCTATTACTAAAGAAAAAAATCCTATAAGAATTTAGAAAATCAAAAATCTTAATTATTTAAGTACAATGAAATTTCGATATTATTTTTTCTAATATTTATTTGAGAAAAAATTAATTTGAAATATGATATTCTTGCTCAAATTTTGGCTACTTTTAGTTGAAATAAAATAGAACAAAAGGCAAAAAAAAAAAAAAAAGACACAAAATCAAAATGTTAAAGACAATGATTGACGAATATTTGCATTTTTAATTTAGGGGAAATTGCATTTTACCCATCTATGGTTTGGCCCGTTTTAACAGTGCCCACCCGTAGTTTAAAAGTTATCACTTAACCCACCTGAGGTGGCCTTTGTTAGACCCCCGTTACACACCTCCACCCTTCTCGTTAGAAAATCTCATTTACTATATAAGCCAAAATTAGAACCCTAAAAAAAGAATGAGCTCTCTCCCTCTCTCTACCTTAGAATCCCTAAAAATCCCCAAACCCATAATCCCTTTCTCTCTTTACTTTGATTGCCAAAGTGAAATCCGAACACTTGCAAGCAAGGAGGAGGTGTGCTGAAGCTTGGGTTTTCCTCTATATCAAAATCTCTAAAAATCCCCAAACCCATTTCTTTCTGTACTCCGATTGCCAAAGTGAAATTTGAACATGTCTTCTTCAAGTTATTACTCGAGTTCCAGTCACCATTCATGTTCTGCTGACTGTTGTGGGCTACGAACTGCTTTGACCTTGAACAATTTTGGGAGAAGGTTTTATGGGTGCAGCTACTATGATATGGTGAGTAACAGTTGGTTTTCAGATTTTTTTTCCTGGTTTTGTTGGCTTTATGAATAACCCTAATGTGATTTTGTTTGTAGGATGATGAACCTACTTGTAAATACTTTAGGTGGTTGGATGGCAAAACATGTAAGCGTGGGTCTAAAGTTGCACCCATTGTCCTTACAAGATTCAGTATGTACAAGAATCAAGCAAGAGTTGCAGAGGAAAAGGAATATGAGGCTAGTGATAGGGAAACAACAGCTATTGAGAGGGAAAAAGTAGCCAAGTGAAGGGAAGAAAAAGTTAGGGTGAGAGAGAGGATAGCTAAAGAGAAGTTATAGAAGTACAAATTTGCACTTGTTGTGTCATGGGGGTTTTTTGCTATTTTTTGTGTTTTCTAGTAGGATGGGAGAATTTGGAATAAAGCTATTGAGTTTGCCTTGAAGGCGAGTTGTTGCCACTTTTGACAAGTGTATTCCATGTATTTGGCATTATGTAATGTTGTTGTTTATTTGAATAGAGTATGCAATGTGTTCTTTATGTGATGTGTTCTTCTTTATGTAATATGTTCTTGTTTATGTAATGTTGTCTTGTTTATGTAATGTGTAATGCTGCCTTGTAATGTGTTCTTTATGTAATGTGATATTATAATTTGAGTAGAGCATGCTGCCTTATTTATGTAATGTGTAATGCTGCCTTGTAATGTGTTCTTGTAATTTGAATAGGGTATGCAATATGTTCTTCTTTATATAAGGGGAAATTGCACATGCACCCCACAAGATTCTATTTACATCAAATGAAGAAGCATAAAGAAGTATGTTTTAAAGCAAGAGTACCATTCCATACATATATAATAAGCATTGTTCAAAACAAGTGGATTCCACCTAATATTAATGGCTAAGCACTGCCAAAGTACTTCAATAATAGGTGGATGCACAATAACAAAAAAAGTAAAGTAAAGTTTCTACTTGCACATTCTCGCACATTCTCCAATCTTCATTTCCCAAAGACCTTGCCCTTGCCCTCTGTCGTTGCCCTTATCCTTATCCTTGCCTTGCATACTATCCCCTGTTGAGAACATTGCACCAAATGTCTCAGCTCTTAATCCACCTCTTCTCTCATATGAGAACAGATGACTGCTCCCAACTACCCTTAGTGGTACCAACCCCCTTGGAGGTTGCAAAATATATAGCAACTCCATATCAAGATCTAATCCAGTGTTTTATGTAAGTATAAAGGGTGGTGTTTGTTTTTGTGTATATACTTGAGATAGAGGTTTTCTTGTGTCCCATGTTTCCTTAGGAGTATGAGAGATGGGTTGGCTGTATGAGAACCACTGAGCTATGGGTGCTTTACTTAGTGGTGGTCTGCTTAAATCTGCTGCAGATGGTGGTGGTCTACTTGAAGCTGAAGCAGATGTTTCAGTTGGCTGTGTGTAGGGTTTGCCTGTTGGTTGCCTCAGTGGCTGCTTTTGTGGCTAGTTGATTGGTTGACTTGATTGATGGGTGGTTGGCTTTCTTGTTGAATGGCTAGTTACCTCACTTGTTGCTTGACTAGTCGTCTGCTTGGCTGCATTGTTTACTGGTTCAGGTGGGTGTCTTACTTGCTGGTTGGCTGTCTTGTTTACTGGTCTAGGTGGGTGCTTTGCTTGTTGGTTGGCTGCCTTGTTTGCAGATCTAGGTGGCTGCGTTGCTTGAATGGTGGTTGCTTGGTTGGCCTTCTTGTTTGCTAATCTTGTTGACTACCTTACTTGCTGATTGGTAGCCTGGTTAGTTGCCTTGGTGGCTGACATGCTGGGTGGCTGGGTGGCTGGTTGGCAAACCACAGTGGTTGCCTTGCAAACCTCCTTAGTGGTTGCCTAGGTGGCTAACTGGCTGGCTGGTTGGTTGGCAAACTAGGGTGTTTGCCTTGTAAACCTCCTTGGTGGTTGCCTACGTGGCTGACTTGCTAGCTGAGGTACTGAAGTTGCACCCTGACTTGGTTGGTCAGTGCTTGTTCCATGTCCCTCTTGTCCCTACAAAAAGAATTGTCTTGCATCAGAAATAGATTTGTAATATAATTGTCATAATGAACACATTCTTGCTTTACTTACAAATTTTTTTTGTCTCTCAAGTCTTTGTCTCCTTTGCCATGGTGTCTCACCAGTTATTCCAGTCTTACACCTCCTTGAATTGTGTCCCTCCTTATGGCAAAACCCATATTTTATAAGTCTATTTGACCTAGAAACTTTGTATGAGTTGTTTGGCTCATCTGCATCTTTTTTCCTTTTCATTGGTGGCCTGCCTGGAGGCTTGTACACAATTGGAGCAACAGGGGCAGGTTGGTTGGTTTCAACCCATTCATTTTGGCCAGATAGTGGGGTAATCATCTCCTTATATGCAGCCACATAGGCATCCTTTCTATAGCATGCATGCACATAATCCTCAGGTCTCTCCAGGTTTTTATAGATTATTGCAACACCATGTTTACGTGGGATTCTTGTCAAATCCCAAACTCTACAAGTACAACACTTTCTTTTAAGGCTAACCACATGCCTCTCATACTCATTATCAACCTCATATATAGCAACTTGATGGAACAGCAGAAAATGACTTAGAATCAACTTCCAATTGCTCAAGCTTCTACGCTATGTTTGGACATATGTCATTAGTGAATTTTTCAATCCCAATTCTCTTACTGTACATTCTAGTCATCAACCTAACCCTAATCCATTCTAGCATGGTAATGATTAGCTTATCCCTAACTTCTAGTATCATAGAATTAAATGACTCACTAAGATTGTTCACATAACAATTAGAGATGGCCCTTTGAGTGAAATGCGACTTGGTCCATTGGGTCGGTTGGATGTCTGCTAGATACTCCCATGCTTCTTTGTCCAATTTCTTCATATCTTGCATTCTCTTCTCAAACTCCCTAACTGTTTTTCCTGCAGCACACCTCCATAAATGCAGTCTTCAATTCTAAACCCTTGAAGTTTAATTTAAAGTTGTTGTAAATATGCTTCACACAGAATCTATGTTCAACCGTTGGGAACAACATCTCCATGGCAAGTATCAATCCCTGGTTATCATAAATACAATAAAAAAACATCCAAAGAACAAAAATGAACACCATCTGCCTAAGAACAAAAACAAAACTTTCAAAAAGCAGAAATGTAATGACTAAGAACAAACAGAAATCTCAAAAAGCAAGTGAATTGTATTACCTTTTGCCTATCTGAAATGAACACCAGATTCAGCTCATCTGGCCTTCCAATATCATCTGCAAATGTTTGTAAAAACCGCACTTAAGAATCCTTGTTTTCTTGCTCAACTACACCTAATGCAACAGGGAAAATATTGTCATTCCCATCCCTTGTAGTTGCTGATAATATATGTCCACCAAACTTGCCCTTCAAGTGGCAACTATATAATCCTACAAGTAGTCTGCACCCCCCCCCCCCTAAGAATCCAATTTTCTGTGCATTGTATCTCATATATATCCTGTTAAACTTGGGTTGTGTGTTAGGCTCAGTAATCTCAGTTTGTAGAATCACCTTACTCCTTACATCAGTTACTCTTATCATCTCAGCATAGTCCCTAAGTTTCCCATACTGCAACCTCTCATCACCTAGTATGAACTCTCTAGCTTTCCTCTTAGCTCTGTACACTTGATTTATACTCAAGTCCACAGACACATCTTGGCATAACTCGATGCTTCACACTAGAAATTGCCTAATCAGGGTTTTTGTTGAAATCATCTAAGTACTTCCTAGCCACATATGTAGAAGTGGCCTAGCTATGCTTGAATGTCCTCCCGCATGTACAAGTTGGAACCATGGTCTTTATTTGGAAGGTTAACTCCCCTAAAATCTGTGATGCATATACCCTCCAACCACATTCATACTTGCAGTGGACAGAAACTTTGGTCTTTTCATTAAGCTTGAACTTAATGTCCACAGGCTTTTGCACTACATATTCCCTCAAGGCAGCCCTAAACACCTTTCATTTGGGAACTTCATACCCTTGCATAACTGAGGGTTACTCATGCCAATCTTCTCATTAAACTTTGGACATCTCACCCTTTCATCCTCATCCTCAGAACTGTTAATGCTCCTAGTGTCATCATCATCAAGAGCTTTTTCAGCCCAAATAGTTTGACGTTGGAATAGTTTGACGATGAAATCTCTCTCTTTTCAGAACTCTCTGTCTGTCTCTCTATCTCAATCCTTTTGTTAAAAGAGTAGTATTTTTTTGTTAATAAAAAAATGTAACTTTTTTGTTTAAAATAATAAAATATTCTAAAACAATACATTCTCAATATTATTTATGTAAAATATTTGTTAATAAAATAACTATTTATTTTGCTTTTCCAAATCCTTCTTTCACCTCGTAGTTCTCCTACCCTATAAAAACACGACCGTCTCAATCTACAACCGTATTTTTCTCTTTTGCAAACAAAACACTCTCTAAATACTGAAAGTCTACTGGATATAAGTCTACACCTCCCTTACAACTCGCTGGAGAAGTCTGGTGAGTTGCCGAAAGCCATTCCAACAGTGACAATGATGGCAGAGAGATGCCATGCAAGCACAAGTTCCACTTGTATCTAGAACTGGCTCCGAGTTTGCAGGTCGTGCCCGCTTTGCTGATTTGTTATGCTCTAGAGGAGGAAGAAGAAGGAAAAGATAGAATTCAATATGTTGTAGTTCATCAGATCTAAGTCCACGTACATTGGTCAATTTGCTCTATAGTTGTTGATTTGGGTTTGTATCATTTTGAAGTTCATTCGGGTTTGGGTTCGGCTTCATTTCTTTTTAAAGTTATGAATTTGGTTTCAGTTTGTTTTGAAGTTCATTTGGGTAGTGATCTGAGTTCGGATAATTTATATTCCATGCATTCAAGGAATATAAATTATTTATTTACCTTTTGTTTTATGAAAAAGAAAATTACAAAAAAAGAATTCACAAAAAAGATCTATTTTCTATGCATAGAATGTTGATGAAAGGTATTGGCTCTATGGGATTTTCCACACCATCGTGGGCAAGGTTTTCAGACCCGGACCGTTCATTGAACCGTAAAAGGAAGAGGTTCAAGGTTTTTGAGGTCGAACCGAGGTCGAACCGGGGTCGAACCGTGATGATGTCATAATTAATTTAATAATTATTTTAAATATATATAAAAACATTAAATTAATAAAAAAAATAGAAAAATTAACTAAAATAGTCCAAAACAAATATAGATAATATTTTTTATAACATAACTTTCATAATACAAATATAAATTATTAAATTCTAAAAAAAGATAAATAGCTATTGAGTTTCTAAATTATTTTTAAGTCATAACAAAGCACACTTTAGTACCAAATAATTTTTATTTTATGAAACCCAATAAAATAGTTAAGCAACAAACTAATTTACTTGCTCCTGGCCAAGCCCATTTGACTGGATCTTTTTTTTTCCCAAGCCCATTTGAGTAGTCACTTTTCACCATTTATTATGAATTAAAAAAAAAAAAAAAATCAAAAGGTTCTGAAGAATGATGATGTCCATGTATTTAAAAATGGTTAAAGTATAAACAAATAACAAAACCCAAAAAAATCGTTTTACTGTCCCAAGAAAAAAAACAAAACCCAAGAAGTACTTGACAGCTAGCAAGCATTTATGTGAGGAGTTGACACGCACAGCAAAGAAGTCTCCAGAAACGTGAAGAAATCTACAATATTTTTAGCAATAATTTCACAACAAAATTTATATAAAAAATTGTTATTAGTTCTAATTTAAACTCACTATTGAAATTATTTTTTTACTCACCAATATTAACTAATAACAATCTATACTTAAAATTTATTGTGAAATATTGTGAAAATATTGTAGTAACATTTAATTATAATTTTCTATTTTTTATTATTATTATTCCCTCTTTCCTTGAATCCGTACGTTTCTTTTTTCTTTTTCTTTTTCTTTTTTTCTTTCTCTTGATTTATCTCCTCCACACACGTTTCCCATCACCACTCCTCTCATCTTTCTTTTTATTTTTCTAGACTCTTCCTTCTCCACACAGAGTGTCATTTGCTTTTATTTTTCTTTCTTTTATCTCTATCTTTCTGTTTCTCATTCTCTTTCTCTCATGCTCTCACACTGTCACACACACATTACCGGCGGAGAACAAAGCTAGAATTTAAAGCTTGCTTCACCCAAGAGAAGAGTTTCTGAAGAGAGGGAGCTGCGTGATGTGCTCTGAAGAGAGAAGAAGAAGAAACATAAAGAGTAAAGACATGTTGTGTTTCTTTGGAGATGGTAGTGGCAAACATGATGTACTTTTTTTTTTTTCTTTTGAGAGAGAGTTGTGTTTCTGTGTTTCTCTGTGGAGGGAGTTATGTTTCTTTTTCTTCTTCTTTCTTTCTTTCTTTCTCTCTTTCTATTTTTTTTTTTTTAAAGGTTCAGATTCAAAGGGAACCGTGAGAAACGGTCTGATCACGGTTCTCAGAACCGTGCGGTTGAACCGCGGTTTGAACGGTTACCTGTTTTGTTGGCATAGAACGGTTCTTGAGCATAAAAGAACCGTTATTGTGAGAGGTTCACGGTTTTTCCGGTCGGACCGTACGGTCCGGTCCGGGTTTCAAAACCATGATCGTGGGTTTGATATTAATATTGATCTAAAACATTATAGAATGATTGATGATAAGTGATGTATCCGTAACAATTGAACCGACTCAAAGCAAAACTTAAGAAATATACAATGGTAGTCTATGCTCCATTACTCTATCAATTTATGCGTTGAACTGAGCTGTTTGACACCGCACATTTTCAAATGGGTTAAACTTGTTGTACATAAACTGTTTTACACACATTCCCAAAAGTAATTGAAATTGTAACTTGAAGTACTCATGATTTCCAAATTGCTTTTGGGAATGTGTGTAAAATAGTTTGTCTATAATAAATTCCGCTCTTTTCAAATATAGTTTTTTTATTTTATTTTTTTATTTTAAATTTCACTTGTTTTGGATACAACTTTTTAAACAATCCATTTTCAAAAAACTGAATTAAGCTTTATACCAAACCGGCACCTCAGGGAAGAGTGAGGGTCTGTTTGGATAGAACTTATTTTGTTGAAACTGAAAACTGAAAACTGAAAACACTGTAGCAAATAAGTGAAAAAACGTGGATGATTATTTTGGTGATACGGGTACTGTAGCTCAGCTGAAATTACTGTAGCAAATAAATATCAATTTTACTCTAATTTTTTTTTTCCTTTCCTTCTTCAATTCACTCCTCACCGTACTAGCTAACGCCTATGCCATTGGAGAGTTCCACGCCCAATAGAGAAATCCACAAGAACGACCTATATCGATCCGACGCCGGTGAAGAGCCGAGGAAGACAACCCAGTCCGACGCTGGCGAAGATCGGGTTCCTTCGGTGGTGGTGGATGGGTTGATCGGTTGCGGGTTTTTAATGGGTTTGATTTGCGTTTGCTTGGTGGATGGGTTGATCAGTTCCGTTTACTGGGTTTGATCATTTGATGGGTTTGATTTTTTTTTTTTTCACACGGGTTTACGGTTTTGGTTTCACTGTTTTGATCTTCTTAGTTGATGGGTTTGCTGGGTTTCAAGAAGATGAATCATGGGTTGATCGGCAGTGGGTAGATCCATTTGATCGTTGCTCCGGTTGATGGCTTGATCCATTTAATGACTATTGATTTTTTTTTTCACATGGGTTTGATTTTTTTTCACATGGGTTTGATTCATATGGCTTTGGTTTCACTGTTTTGATCTTTTGTTTTGATGGGTTTGCAGTCCTTCATCATGTTCTGGGTTTGATCGATGAAGAACGCGAAGAACGGATTTGTTGGGCTTGTGCAATGAATCATGTTCTGGGTTTGATCATGTTCTGGGTTCATCATGTTCTGTGCTTGTGTAATGAATCACCGTTTTGATCAGACCAGCTGTGCTTGTGCAATGAATTTTGCTGCCTTGTGTTCATCGCGATTGGGTTTTGATGAAACGGTGCGTCTCGTATTTTCATTCCTGCGTTTCAGCTCATTCTTGCGTTTCTCATCTCAGCGTTTATTTTCGCTACTGTGTAGCGTGGGTCCCAGCAAATATTAAACGCAAACGTGAAACGTAGAGACAAACGTGGATCCAAACAGCCTCTGAGTGTATGTGTGTGTTTTTCCTCTCATTAGTTGTTTACCTAACTAACAAAGAGAAGAGAGAAATGGCGCTGTAAACAATGTACGTATGCCTCTTGATGATCTATTTGCTAGTTCTTTTAAGAGACCGAGACTAACTCTTAGTTTCTATTTCAAAAAAGGGCTGAAGCCATTGATGTTTGTGGGTTCCCTTTTTGGATGGTCCTCAGGACCAGTAATGATAGGGGATCTTGGGCTTCCAAGGATGGATGGTTGATTGTTGGTTGGACTGGGCTTGGCTCACTGCGACCTTATTAGGTCGTTTTACAAACCAATCTGTGCACAAGACATGAATCCCACAACACAAATATACGTGTGTGTGTATTATATTGGTTGAGTGAGCGATTAAGGAATAGCAAATGAAATGAAAAGCAAATAGAGTGACAAAGATCCTCCAAACAGAGTTGTATTATGCTTTATTATATTGAGTATTTTTGTACATTAGGTCCTGCTTTGCTGGGATGTACCACAAGGCTCAATAAAGTTCAAAAATCATAGACTTGAGTAGTTCTACTTAGGCTTTCAAGACTTGTGAAATTTGAATCCTTTTAAGTTCAAGTGACTCCTTAAGTGTTTGCTCCAGGACCTCTTACAACGCCTCACTCTTCCCACTCTATCTCAAGTAAAAGCTCAAGGCTCTTTTTCTAGCGTTTCTTTGTATCGTGAATGCTTATGTCTGAATGCCCTTCCTTAGCTTAGGTTCACCCTTTTTATAGTGCTGCTTGAAGATTCTTCAAATCAACAATTCATTCCTTTGGTGCTCTGGGTACCAGAACCAATGTTCTATCTGAAGCATTGGTGGCTGGTCCTTTCCCATTTCTTCTCTTATTTCACTCTCCTGGGGACTGATAGTTGAAAGCCCACCTATTGACTTTCCTTTTGCTGGAGATCATTTCTGAGTAAATTCAAATTCTTCTATGAGGTCAAAACTCCTTATTCTTCGTCCAAAGCCTTAAAAGGGACATCTTAAAGTTCTAAAGCTTTGATGTTGACTTCTCATAATTTTTTCATTTCCCTAAAATGGGGTAGATTCCTTCTTGTTAATGGTGTACTTGAGAAGGCTCCTGGCCATCTTTCTTCTTGTTTCACCCTTTTTACTTTACCCGAGGTCCTAGGTTCCTTCAACAGGTGTTGACTTCGAAACCATCATCTATCTCTGTTACTCCCTTCTGGGTCCTAGGGAACTAACGTTGACATGACCTCTTTCATCTTTCGTGCCTCTTTTAAAATGAGCATGCCATATCCTAAGCTGTCCACGTCTTGACTGGCATCCTCTAGCTCTCCTCAAGGACCTACTCCCTCAGACTGGCGGATCCCGTGCAGCCTGGCCCAAATCCTACTTGTTCCTTATTCTTCCTTTTTATTGGACTTCCTTGGGTATCATGACTTCTTCACGTTGTTGGGCCAAGCCTCATTCCTCCCTCCTTTTCTAAGGCCCAAGACTTATCTTCCCCTTCCTGTAAGCCAGACTCTCATTTTCATTTTTTTAAGAGCCAAACTTTCTTCTTTTTCCATTTCCATGAGTTGGCCTTTCTCATTTCTATGGGCCTAGCTCCTTGTCACATTTTGGACCTCAATAGGGCCAAACTTTCTTGTTTTTCCATTTTGGACCTCAATAGGGCCAAACTTTCTTATTTTTCCATTTCCATGGGCAGGCCTTTCTCATTTCTATGGCCTAGCTCCTTGTCACATTTTGGACCTTAACAATGTTTTTACTATAGAGACCATATTTCTCTCTTGTGCGTTTCTTATTAATCTGCTTCAAATACCTAAAAAGAACATTTGTGCTTTTATATATCTATCTATGTTTGAAGCTTCTTATCAACCACTCTATCCAAAATCTTGAAGCCTAAATTGTATGCTGTATAGAGACTCAAAATCCAAATTCATTAGCAACCTTTTGTAATTTGAAGAATTGCCTAAATCTCTAAAATAAAATATGGAAGTAGTGCAAGGAACTTAACAGAGTTGGGTGTAGGCAAAATATAATGGACATGATGTGTAAGAACCCTTTTCTATGTCTTATGATGTGCATGAAATATATATAATAAAGTTCCCTCATATTTGCATATTTTACCTCATTTTTATGATTAATTTGTGACTAATTATAATTGTGGGGGGATGAGGATCCAAAGCAGTTAATAAAATAAGCAAGGGCATTTCTGAGAAGGTGAACTTCGCGAAGTATCCTTGGAAAGAACTTATTTAACTAATAAAGAGTTTGAACTGTTGCAGTTGATAAGGGCGCCAAGGACTCCTACTTAACCTCGGAAGGCCGAGAATCAGGAATGAAGGGAGCATGGTGCAATCCGAGGGGGGACAAAGGTAACTTGGTATTGAATAAGGAAGAGAAGAAAAAGGAAAGACAAGACAGCCATCCCCTCCGCATTAAATGCACTGCAACCACTTAGCTGGCCGCATTAATGGGGAAATGATCATGAATAGTGTTCCCACAGCTAATACTCTAGTGTAAAAACCTTCTAGTAAGATCTTGATGGGACAAGTATTAAGAAAGTCTGATCATGACTGATGATGCCTAGATCGTCAGCCAAGGATGATCGTCCAGATTGATGTCGTCCTCAACCAACCTGTTCTCTAAGAATGAGTGAAGAAAAGAAAGGATGTAGATTATCGGTGTGGTGCCTGCCAAAAAGCCTCCGATGCCAAAGTCAGAAGAATTGATAACAGAGAAGCTAAGAAAATAATATGCTAGAGTTTCAGGATTACTTTTTCTATCCCCTTTGGATTTCACTGCTATGTATTTATATGCATGCACACGCGGGTGATTTCTTCTAGCCGTTGGTGGAGCCTTGATGGAGACTTTATTTTCTCCTGGTAACGCCCCTGCAGGGCATTAATGGTGGGTTGCCCTTCCAACGGTCTGTCTGGAAGCTGATCAATGCTTTGTAACGGTTCATTGATGAGTGGAGGTGGATTTACTCGTCTTTGCTCGACCACCATTGCTACCAGGACGAACTTGGATAGATTCCTCGTCCTTGATCGTGGTAATGGACGACGATAACAAGATCGAACCTATTAGCTGCCCCCCTATTCCGAGGTAGTCCACAACTTGGACGGTCATAGGAATATGAAAGGGTTTATTGGTTTATTTATGTATATGTATAAATATATATATATATATATATATATATATATATATATATTTTTTTTGTGGTTATGGCATTTGGGGTTCTGCTCTGCATTGATTGCTTAATGGTGGCTGTGACACACTTCACGGCCACGTGGTCGATTTTGATTGGCCGGGGGGTCTCGTTTCCGGTGAAAACCTTTTCAGCTTTCTCGCACTTTTCAAGGCAAAACCTTTTGATTTTTGGCTTTCCCTTTTTTCATTTCTTCATCTTCTCTTTGCGATTGGTTTCTCCGACTCCCTTAGTTGCGTATTTTGCTCTTAGTCTTCTCAGTTTCCTCCCTAATTTTCAGGTACGCCCCTCATTTACGCTTTCTTTCCTTTCTGAATTTTGCTTGTTTCTGTGTCTTTTAAGTTCTTTTTTCTTTCTGTGCTTCCCTTTCTTCTTTTCGAGTGGTGTTGTTTCTCTCTTTAATGGTGGATAACTCCGAAGTAAAACGTACCTCTCCTTCCGTAGCATTTCTTTTTGCCCGCTTAGGGGCCTTAGTGGAATTTTCCGGCGACCCATTGGGTATGCTTTCGCCTTGCGATTCATACCCACAAGTTGAGGAATTTGTTTTTAGTGGCAGTGGCTTAGGTTTAGCATTGGGTGTTTTATACCCTTTACTGTACAAATCTCAGGTTTGGTTTCAGTTTGTTCGAGGGATCCTAAGGGGGGAAAATATGGGGTCTGAGGAGGGCTCTGGTGACTTAGAGAGAGGCTCGTCTTCTAATGTAGGCGAGGAAGGGGCCGGGGTAGATACAGCGACCTCCGTGCCTTCTCACGCGCCTTCATCTTCCCATTCTCCTGCTCTGGCCATTGCCCGTCCTTTCCATGCCTTTAAGGAGAAATATTCCTTGAAAATAGAGGTCTTTAGCAAGTTCAAAGATAGGTTCCAGTTTCCCAAGGGGACCAGGGCTCATCTTCCAAGAAAGGGTGAAAAGGCTTGCTCCTTCGCTCACGGGGAAGTTTGCTTTTATGAGGCCGCGTTTTCGTGCGGCCTCAGATTTCCCGTCCATCCATTCATCATGGAGCTTCTTCACCATCTAAACCTTGCACCAGGGCAACTTATGCCCAACTCGTGGAGGATAGTTGTTAGTTGTATGGTGATTTGGATGACCATCGCCGACGGAGACATGATCACGATCAATGAGTTCATCCATCTATACCATTTGAAAGAGTCAAAGGAATTTGGGTATTATGAATTTGTACCTTGGAATAGGAAGTCGCGTCTAATCGTTGATCTTCCGTTGTCCTTTCGCTACTGGAAGTCTAGATACTTCTTTATATCGGGTGACGGTTGGGAGACATTGTCTGATGATTTTTGGGGGAACGTTCCTAGGCTGCTGCACTAGTGGGAGACCCCTTTGATTGGTGCATCTTGTATTTTGCAGTAAAAGATCGTCCTGATCTTGAGAGCAAGTTCGAAGAGCGGGTTCAGGCGGCAATCAAGTACGCAAGGACGATTGAAGATTTTGGGGATTTGATCGATCCACACACTTTAGCTCGTCACTGTTTGGGGCTGGAGCCTTCTCTCTACGTCCTCAGCACCCTTGACCGAGAAGAGAAAAAGTGTAAGCTGTCTTTGCAAACGGATTCGTCTTGTCTCCTTTTTCTTCGTCCTTAACTTCTTGTTTTCTTTGGTGTAGAGATGACAACCAAGTTTAACAAGGAAATGTATAAGAAAATCAAGGAGAAGAAGAATGAACCTCTTTCCCATATTGGTCAGAGAAGGCTGAGGATCACGGATAAGGAAAAGGAGAAAGAGGTGGTGGAGAGAGGTTCGTCCACACCTGCCTTGGACCTGGATAAGGGTCAGGCTGCTTCTCCTGGCATTTCTGTTGAGGAGGTGGCTCGTCCTTCAAAAAAGCAGAAAGTGGTGAACAAGGGAAAAGAGAAAATTGGTTCCAGTGTTTGGTCTGATGCTGAGATGGCTATGGATCGTGCTAATGAGCTCCTCACTCTTGGGGAGATGAAAGAGATCTCGAGCGTACCCTCCCACAAGATGGTGAGCCGTCACATCCACAAGCTCGTGTAGGTAATCCTCCACGTCTTTGTCCCCTCTTTCTTCATCCTTAATTGTTTAACTATTTTTATTGACTTTGGTGGGACTTTCTGCTGTAAGGTGTTGGGGGAGACCATGCATATCACCACCCAGTACTTGGCAAATGAGGAGAAGGCCGTTGTGGCCAACTCGAAGGTGGAAGCGCTTGAGGCTGAGGCTTCAGGCTTGCGGAAGGACCTGATCCCAGCCATGGACTCTTTCAATACTTCCAAAGGGCAGATTCAAGTTTTGACGGAGCAGTTGGAATCTGAAAAGCAATCAGTGAAGCAAAAGGACAAACTCCTTGCAACTGCTGCCCAGAAGATGAAAGTTGCTATGGCCAAGGCCGTCACTGCTTTCCAGACCACAAAGGAATACAACACCATCTTGTTCCAGTGGTACTTTAAAGGTTTTAAGCTACTCCGGAGATATCTAATCAAGCACGGCCCTGGCACGGACCTCGAAGACTTGGATTTTGAGGCCGTTGACAAGGAGATTGAGGAGGACGAGGCAGCCCAAACAGCAGCGTCCACCAGTGTGGAACCTTCCCAGGTGAACAAGGACGATGATGTTGCCTCCCAAGCCTGATTCTGTTGCTTTTTTACCGAAGTTTTTCTCTTTTTTTTTTTTTTTTTTTGTATGTCTTAAGTTCACTGGACAACTAGTACTTGGATGCCCCACTTGTTTTCTTTTGGGGCCCCTTTTTTTTTTTCTTGAACAATTAGGTTTTATATAATATGTCTATTTATTTACCTTTACCTCTCTGGTTGTTTTTTTTTTTTTTTTTGCTTGTGTTGTGTTAGGATTTACTTCTGGATGCTCTTCTCTCCCTTTTCAGGGACTTAGAAAAAATTTTGTTGGCATACTTCACTTGCCTTCGTCCTTTTGTGCACTTAGGGGATTTCGTCCCGAGCACTTTTGGGGGAGCATATCGTCGTTTTAACTAGGACGGTGTACATGTCACCATACTTTTCAAGACAATGCAAGTCTATATAAAGGATCTTCTCGCCTCTTTGTTTAGGATGATGCGTATCCCTTTAAGGACTATTATCATCTTTTTTTATTCTGGACGATGTACATCCATTTAAGGAATCTTACCGTCTTTCTTGTTTAGGACGATGTACATCCATTTAAGGACTCTTATCGTCTTTTTTATTCTGGACGATGTACATCCATTTAAGGAATCTTATCGTCTTTTTTATTCTGGACGACTGTTCTGGTCTTTCGGGGAGGGAAGAATTGTAGCGCATGGTTTGTTGGGTAATGTTTGTGAAATGCTGAATAACACTCATGAAATGCTGAATAATACTTAATGAATTCTGAATAATCACTTACATAAGACGGGAAGCATAAAATTAAATTGGGTTTTACAATCAGGCTATGGTTCCTTTTTGTAATACCTCTTTAGTTGTTCGACATTCCATGGACAAGGTAGTATTTTTCCCTCTGAGTCTTCTAGATGGTAACTTCCCTGGCGTGAATAGTGGATGACTTTATAAGGCCCTTCCCAGGTTGGGCCAAGTTTGCCTTGTGTTGGGTCCTTTGTCGCAGGAGTGACTTTTCGAAGGACGAGGTCTCCGATGTTGAATCTTTTCAACTTCACTCTCCAATTGTAGTACTCGGCTATCTTCTGCTGGTACTTCGCCATTCTTTGGGATGCTTGGTCTCTAACCTCGTCCAGACAGTCCAGGTTTTGCTTGAGTTGATCGTCGTTGGTTTACTCGTCAAAGAATTCTCTCCTAAGGCTAGTGAGCCCTACTTCGACCGGGATGACCGCTTCTGTGCCATACGTCAGACTGAATGGTGTTTCTCCTGTTGGTGTTCGTGCCGTCGTCCTGTATGCCCATAAGACACTTGGTAATTCTTCGGGCCACGTTCCCTTTGCCCCCACTAACCGGGATTTGATGATCCTGAGCAAGGTCCGGTTGGTTACTTCCGTCTGCCCATTGGCCTGAGGATGTCTTGGTGATGAGTACTTGTTTTTGATGCCCAAGCCTGAGCAAAATGATCTGAATTTCTGGTTGTCAAACTAACGACCGTTATCTGATATGATCGTTCTTGGTATCCCGAACCTGCAAACAATATTTTTCCATACAAAATTTTGTATCTTTGCTTCCGTGATTGTTGCCAGGGCTTTCGCTTCAACCCACTTTGTGAAGTAGTCAATCGCGACGAGCAGGAATTTCATCTGTCTCTTTCCTTGTGGTAAGGGACCCATGATGTTGATCCCCCACTGTGCAAATGGCCAAGGCGAGGAAATTGTCGTCATCTTTTCTCTGGGGACTCGTTGGACATTTCCATACCTTTGGCAACTATCACACTTCTTCACAAAATCAGCTACGTCTTGCTGCATTGTCGGCCAGAAGTAGCCTGTTCTCATGATTTTCTTAACAAGGGACTTTGCCCCCATGTGGTCTCCACAGATTCCCCCGTGTACCTCTTCCAGGACGTATTTGGCTTCTTCCTCTTCTATACATCTCAAATATGGTTGGGAGTAACCCCTTTTGTAGAGCTTGTTGTTGAGTATTGTGAATCTGGCGGCGCGTTTCTGGATCTTCTTGGCTTCTTCAGGATTTGACGGTAGTCGTCCTTCTCAAAGGAACGACAGAATTGGGCTCGTCCATCCAGGGCTTGTGTGTACTGAGAGAGTTTGAAGTTCCTTGATGTTAGGGGAGTTTTGTTCTTCCAGCCTCCAATCAAACATTTTATCCTGGTTGTCTGTTGAGGCACTTCGTGCTACCTCGTCAGCTTCAGCATTCTGATCTCGTGGAATCTAAACGAACTTTGCGTGATTAAAGGCACTTACCAGCTGGTTCGTTAGTTTGAGGTTTTTGCATCCTCGTCTCTTTTGCTTCGAATTCTCCTCTAATTTGCCCTATGACGAGCTGCGAGTCGCTCTTGAGCACAATATTTTCAGCTCCAAGTGCCCGAGCTATTCTCAGTCCTGTCAGCAAGGCCTCATACTCTGCTTCGTTATTGGTTATAGGGAATTTGAGTTGGACCCCGTACTTGAGAACGTCTTTTCCAGGGGAAGTAATAACGATGCCTGCTCCGCCTCCTTTCTGAGTGGACGACCCATCAGTGTTTATCGTCCAGAGATCTTCTATGTTCTCGGGGGTGGTGAATTCCGCTATGAAATCGGCCAACACCTAAGCCTTTATGGCTGTCCGTGGATAGTATTCTATATCAAACTGGCTGAGCTCGATAGCCCATTGTACCATTCGTCCTACTGCTTCGGGTCTGTTCATTGCCTTCTTGATGGGTTGGTCCGTCATTACTATGATAGGATTGGCTTGGAAGTATAGACAAAGCTTTCTCGAAGCCACTATCAGGGCGAAGGTGATCTTCTCTATGCGAGGATATCGCGCTTCGGCACCTTGGAAAGCCTGGCTGACGTAGTATACAGGGAGTTGCAACCTGTCTTCTTCCCTGATCAACGCTGCGCTGACGGCCGTGACAAATACAACTAAGTATAAGAATAAGTCTTCGCCCTCTTTTGACGGACTCAAGAGCGGAGGGTTGCTTAGATAGTGCTTCAACTCTTGGAACGCTGTTTCGCATTCCTCCGTCCAGGCGAACACTTTCTTCAAGGTCTTGAAAAATGGAAGGCAGTTGTCTGTGGCCTTCGAGACGAACCTGTTGAGGGCTGCTATTCTTCCTGTGAGGGATTGCACTTCTTCGATCGTCTTGGGTGAAGACATTTCGAGGATGGCCTTGACCTTCTCTGGGTTTGCTTCGATCCCTCTCTGCAATACCATAAACCTGAGGAATTTCCCTAAGGAAACCCCGAAAGCACATTTGGATGGGTTTAGCTTCATGCTGTACTGCCTGAGTGTATTGAATGTCTCCTTGAGGTCGTCCAAATGATCCTCTTCCTCTTTGCTCTTGATGAGCATATCGTCAACGTATACCTCCACATTTCTCCCGATCTGTTTCTCGAACATCTGGTTCACCAACCTTTGATAGGTGGCCCCTGCGTTCTTGAGTCCAAAGGGCATGACTCGGTAACAGTAGAGCCCTTGGCTGGTAATAAAGGCAGTTTTTTCTTGGTCTTCTTCAGCCATCTGTATCTGGTTATATCCGGAAAATGCATCCATAAACGTGAGGCGTTTATGTCCTACCATGTAGTTTACCAGCTGGTCAATTCTAGGTAATGGAAAACTGTCTTTTGGGCAGGCTTGATTAAGATCTGTGAAGTCGACACACATTCTCCACTTCCCGTTTGCTTTCTTGACCATGACCACGTTGGACAACCACTCGGGGTAGTGGACTTCCCGAATAAATTTTGCTGCGAGTAACTTATTTACTTCGTCCATTACTGCTTTGTATCACTCGGGGGCAAAAACTCTTCTTTTCTATTGGACGGGCTTCTTCTCTGGGTCAACATTCAGGCTATGTTGGATGAGGCTTGCTGGGATTCCTGGCATATCCTCGTGGCTCCAAGCAAATATATCGAGGTTATCCTTCAGGAAGTTGACGATCCTTTCCTTCGTCTTGGGACTCAGATTCGTCCCTATTTGGGTCATCTTTGCTGGACTCCTTTCAACCAACTCTATCATTTCTAGCTTCTCAACGATCTCTGGTGTTTTTTCCTCGATTGTCCACATATGGTTTTCTCTTGAGGCCAGGACGGCCTAGTAACACTCTCTTGCCAATACCTGGTCTCCTTTAATCTCCCCGACCCCCCGTTCCGTTGGAAACTTCACCTTCAAGCAGTACGTGGAAGTAGCAGCCTTCCAGCGGTTGAGCGTTGGTCGTCCTATGATCACATTGTAGGACGAGGATGAGTCCACTACCAAGAAGTTGTGCTGGTTGGTTACCTAGAGGGGGTATAAGCCGACGGTCACTGTCAGTGTCACCATTCCCCTGGGGTATACCATGTCTCCACTGAAACTAACCAGGGGGGACTTAAAAGGACGGAGCCTTTTTGGGTCTAGCTTTAGTTATTGGAAGGCGAGAAGATAGATTATATCGACTGAGCTCCCACTGTCAACCAGGACTCTCCGCGTGTTGAACCCCTCGATCATGATCATAATGACGAGCAGGTCATCATGAGGTTACTTTACACCCCTAGCGTCTTCTTCTAAGAAGTACATGTCTTGGTTGGTTCGTCTTTGCTTCAGGGGAGGTAAATTGTGAACACTGTTTACCTGCCTTTGGTGTGACTTCCTGAGGGATTTGAATGATCCCCCTGTGGTTGGTCCCCCGACAATGGTCTTTATCTTCCCTAGTGCGCTCTGTGGACGAGGTGGTGGGCGGTCTTCATCTTTCCTTGAACCGCCGTGCTGGCTCTTCTGGTTGTACCTATTGGAATCTCCCCTTTTTACATATTGTTGTAGTTTTCCATTCCGGATAAGTTCTTCAATCTGCTCCTTCAGATCCCTGCAATCCTCTGTGTAATGCCCATGGTTTTTGTGAAAACGGAAGTATTTCCTCTTGTCGCTCAAACTAGGCGACGAATGGAGTGGCCTTGGCCATTTAAGAGTTGGTTCGTCCCTTATTTCTGTTAGAATCTGGTCAACAGGCATCACCAACGGTGTGAATTTCGTTGGACGAGGGTTTTTGTCCTCCCTCCGTCTACTTTCTTCGTCATTCTGCCGATCAGCCCGGTCTCTTTTTTGTCCTCTTCAATCGTCCTCCTTTTCCTTCTTCTTTTCCTTGTTCTTTTCTGCTCCGTCAATGGCTGCCAGAGCTTCTTCAGCGTTCATATACTTCTATGCTTTCAACAACGCCTCGGCCATCGTCTTGGGGGGATTCTTTACCAAGGATGCCACGAAGTCCCTAGACTTTAACCCTGCCTTGAAGGTCGTGAGATGTACCTTGTCATTCGCCTCATCTACTTCTAGCATTCCTCAGGTGAAATGCGTTACATAAGACCTCAATGGTTCCTTCTCCCCTTGTCTGATGGTGAGCAGGTGGTCGGCAGTCCTTTTTGGACGCTGCCCGCCTACGAAATGACGGACAAAAGAACTACTCAACTACTCAAAGTTATCAATGGACGACGTTGGCAACTTGTTGAACCACTCCCTGGCCGCTCCTTTGAGGGTAATGGGAAAGGAGCGGCACAAAATCTCATCTGGGGGCTGTTGAAGGCCTAGGGTCTTCTTGAAGGTATTCAGGTGATCCAGGGGATCTTTCAGCCCGTTGAAGGGTTCCAGCTGTGGTAGACGGAACTTGGAGGGTACTGGGTAGTCCTGGACGGCCATGGTGAAAGGTGAATTCGTCTTCCTGACTATCCTTTCCAAGCTTTGGTCCGTCTTCCTTTTGATAGCGTTTCTCAATTCATCCATCTCCCTTCTCATCTCTCTTAGGAAATCTGAGCTCGCCTCTTCCGGAGTGTTGTTTCGTCTTTTGTTACTATTTTCGTCATCACCCCTGTCTGCACGATTGTCTTCCTGTAGCAGCCGTTGCCTCATCTCTTGGTTTTGCTTGGTGAGTTCTTCCACAGTGGCTACGAGCGATTGGATTTGTAGGGCCAATGCGGCAGGATCTGAGTTAGTACCGAGTTCCATCTAGACTTGTGAGTTAACTGGGACAGATCACGTGTTGAGTAGCAATCGTCCCTACAGACGGCGCCAAACTGATGATGCCTAGATCGTCAGCCAAGGATGATCGTCCAGATTGATGTCGTCCTCAACCAACCCGTTCTCCAAGAATGAGTGAAGAAAAGAAAGGATGTAGATTACCGGCATGGTGCCTGCCAAAAAGCCTCCGATGCCAAAGTCAGAAGAAGTGATAAAAGCTAAGAAAATAATATGCTAGAGTTTCAGGATTACTTTTTCTATCCCCTTTGGATTTCACTGCTATGTATTTATATGCACACACACGCGGGTGATTTCTTCTAGCCGTTGGTGGAGCCTTGATGGAGACTTTATTTTCTCCTGGTAACGCCCCTGCGGGGCATTAATGGTGGGTTGCCCTTCCAACGGTCTGTCTAGAAGCTGATCAATGCTTTGTAACGGTTCATTGATGAGTGGAGGTGGATTTACTCGTCTTTGCTCGACCACCATTGCTGCCAGGACGAACTTGGATAGATTCCTCGTCCTTGATCGTGGTAATGGACGACGATAACAAGATCGAACCTATCAATGACCCTCCAAATGTAAGAATCAGATGCATCTTTGCTAAGTTATATAAAGCCAAGAAGCACCTGGATCAAGGGGAGGTCTAGTGGGGGAGAGAAAAAGAGAGAGAAAAATCATCCAATTGTAACATCATCCTCGGACTAAACTCGAGGACGAACACGTAGCCATTTTTAAACTATTTCCAGTTGAATATTAATCACTACACACGTAAATTTTGATCTGAATTTCACCTTTTATTTTATAATGGGTACTTAAAGGTTGACCTTGCATCTCATCTCTAGAAATTAATTGTGTGAGCGAATAGTAACTGGATTAAAACCCAACCATATTTATCTGTTTCACTTTTCGCCTGCCACAATAATCTTTGTTTTATAGGTTTTAAAGGCTTTGCATGCTTACAAGAATTAGTGGAACCCAGGAAAAATGAAGAAGAAGCAGAGCAAGTGAAGTGTAATTGACTATGCTGAAACTACAAGGTGGGGCCAATTGATTCAAGAAGCCAACTTGTAGAGAATTGTAATTTGTAAGGCTGGAAGGCGTGAAGTGTCAAATAAGGAAAAGTAAAGACAAGAAGTTTGCATGTTTGTGGGCTTTCTCCAGTCCAACAATTCCCTATAACTTCACCGACATACAAGAATCAAACAAAGAATTTCTATTGGGCCACTTTGGTTTTGGTCTTTGTAAAGAAAAGCCTTAGGTCAGCCACATGTGTTATGTGATTATAAATGAGCAAAATAAAGCAATAGAAAGGAAGGCTAGTCCGAATTGTATTAGGAGTGACTTCTCTTATATAATGCTTTAGGTTAGTTTGTTTAAGAGGAAGGCTGGGGGCTGAACATATATAGCGCGGCTACCTCTTTGGTTTTCTTCCATGACAGTTAGTTTTATTTTATTTGTTTAGTTTAATGTTTAGTATTTTATTTTGTGTTTTCTTTCAATTACTATGAGTAGCTAAATTTATAATTAAGGTTGAGGATGAAACCTTGTTAAAGATTATTAGTATTGTTTATGTGATTTGATTTTTCCTACAATAGTTGTTCTTTAATGATTTAAATTGTTCTTGCTTCTTATCAATTGACTAAGATGAGATTCTAGATATGAGTTCAATCATGTTTTTCTTATGATTTAGGATTTATCTTAATTAATTGAATGCTTGGTTTATTATTTCTTGATTATAAAAGTGGATATCTCTTGTGATTTATTTGATTTTATACTTAAGAAGCGTAGAAGAACATGCTTTTGATTTTTTTAAAAGAAGGATTTTAATGAGAATATTTTCCATGATAGCAAGATTGATAGATTATCATGCAGTAGTTGGGAAAAATTAATGATCATAAATATATGCTGATATGACTTACAAGGCGGATTCCAAAACCTTAATTCCTTTCTCTAGATTGTTTACATCTCTTTACTTCTTTACATTATATCTTTTTTTAGTTTAATTATTTACTTAGTATATTTAATTGCAAACAACCAATTTTTATTAAACTAGATTAGGATTAATTTGGTTAAGATTTGATTAATTTTCCTACGTTCATTCAAGTTCTTGTGGGTTCGACCTCGTTCTTGTCAAATTATACTTTGGTACGGTTCGTACACTTGCAAATACTTTAAAATTTCACAACACCTTATGCCAACTCTCAAACAACATAGAAAAGCAGCTAGTTATAAATAAATTAGAATGAGAAACATTTTTCTTTAGGCAAGCAGATACTCAACACCAATTGGAGGGCATATCCATGGTTGCTGAAGTGGCCACCTGAAATACCAGGCATAACCCAGTTCAGGTCTCTCATAGCTGCACAGTTCTGGCCTTCAAAACCTACCTAGGTGCTCACTATAAAGTCATCATTAATAAATAAATAAAAGTACAAATGGAACCGTTGGTCCGTTGCCTTATCAAATGTCATAGCTTCTTGACTTTCTTCCTACAAAGTTGTACATCTTTTAGAAATTACAAGAGTAAAGAAAAAATAGAGAAGAATATGCAAGAAAGGGATTACTGAAAGATGAAGATGCATTTGTTGGCCGCTCTGTTGAGCTATCAACTTCATATACATGTCGTGATTGAAGATCTCATCTTCTATGTATTGTCTAGATTACGTAAAAGAAATCCATGTGTTTGTGCTTAGTGTCATATATTTATTCACAGCGAGTTCAAACCTAAAAAAAAGAGGAGAATTGTACAATAAGTTGATGATCAACATAAAATTTACTCTATTATAAATTGGTAGTGTGAAGACAAGGTCGTGGTGGTTTTTTATTTTATTTTAATTATTTATTTTATTATATTTTAATTTATTGGTATTCTTTGTGTTCTGTTAATACAATATTATAAGATGTTATGAATATAGTTTTTTTTCTTGAAAAGAAGTATATAATATAGAAATTTCATACTAACTATACTATAAATAGTAAAACATGAAACTAAAAATTTTAATAATTTCATAATTACATATAATATCACATCTTAGAAGAAAAAAAAACATATTATCAATCAAAATATCAAATTTAACTCAAGTTGAAATATTTTTTGTAGAATTATAATATATGAAATATTTAATTATAGAAAATGTTTATGTTTTGGAATATTTTTATTTTATGCAACAAAGTTAAGTTTTTTCATTAAAAAGACACACACATATATATAATATATTATAATAAATGTATTTTATATTTTTATTAATAGGCAGTGACTGGCATACAAGCACAGTAAATTATGTACTTGTTACCAGGTGATGTGTCCATTGCCAAGTTAACAAAAATTAAACACCGGGCATCCATCCCAGCAATTACATTTCTAGTAAGCAACTCCACAATATTCCTACATGTACAGATAAAACTTGTAACCAAACCCAAAAATTGTTTGGTTGATAAGTTTTGGGTGGGACGGAAAATTTTTACAAAAAAAAAAAGTGTAAACCAATTTCTGCCATATGTGCTTTTATTTTACGGTCAACCAGAAAACAAGTTTTGGTTGACCAACATTTTCCATTGCCCCACAAATACTAGTAAATGCGGAAAATATTTTCCGGAAATCAATTTCCGTCAAACCCAACACATCCCTAATTTGCCCTTCATTCGTGCCCCTTAATTTTCTTTAAAAAAAAAAATTATAAAGACAAGTAAATTTTATGGTTAAAGAGAAAAGTTGAAAAACAAAATAGAGTCAAGTTCAAAAACTATTGATTGAGTTGAAAAGCCTTGCATTTTATATATAACTAGCTTTTTAACCTGCACTATGTGCAGGAACCTTTTTATTCACATTAATTAGAAAGAATTTATTTTTAATAATATTTAAATACACTTTCACGACGTTCTAAACTTCCACCTAAAATTTTAATCATAAAAAGATTACTAAACACCCAAAACATAACTCCATTTACAAATCTAACTCCATTTACAAATCTAATTACAAACACCATAGGCTGATACCAAAAACTAATTTAACCCATTTATCTAAAACAAAACCAAATCTAATACAAATACCCAAAACAAAATTTATTTTAAACCAAATACCATAATTAAAACCAAATTTAACTCAAATATCTAAATTTATAACAATCCAACCAAGTGCACTTGAATATGCTAATTCAGCATCACCTAACTCTTTTTCTTCTGAATTCCAATGTGTCTTTACATATCTCAGTTGTTCTTTTAATTTAGATGAATAAATATCCCCTTTTGAGATAGAGAGACAAAGAGAAACGAAGAATTTGAATGATGTGTATTCCTGCTCCCTTCCAATCAACCAAATTTCATTTCCCCTTCTTATTTTTTGCCCAAGAAGACCACACCTTCAGCCACAGGCACCAAGTAAGAAGCAAATTGCAACAGAATGCCTTCTTCAACTATCCTAGACCTTCGTAGATTTTGTTCAACCCCAACATTTATATACTGCACAAAGCAAATGTATCTTAGAAGCTTGATAAGAAATTATTTAAAAAAAAAAAAATCATAAATGCATATAGACCACAAAGTTTGATCAGAAACTTTGTTTTGCTTAAGCTACTTTAGGACACAAATTTTCTCAACCTCATTAATTCAGGACACATATTCTACGTACTCTATCCATTCAATAGATGATTAATTCAATTTCACAACTCCTACTAAACCATACTAACAAATACAGAAAATTCCTATTGAAATCTAAACATATATGCAATTTTTTTAACTCATAACATATATACTAACCAAAAAACTACACAAAACATATTGTTTACAAACCAAATTATTAGCTGTATGTTAATGGACAAAGAAAATGTTAATTTTGAGATTTTGCTGAGAAATGATATATGAACACTTTTAGTTTCTATTCAAATGCAAGTTTAGTTACAAAAATGATTTCTTACTATAAGTGGTTAAAGTGAGGTTCTACTAAAATTAAGCAGAGATATTGAAGAAAGAATCTTGTGCTCAATCTGCTAACATCTATCTAGGCTTTCTTTAAAACATAAAAGAGGGTTGAGAAGGCAAAGTATGGAACTCAACATTAGACTGAAGAGAGTGCACATCTCAACCTTCCAACTGTAGTTAGGAAACTATTATACCATGTCCAAATTTCTAGAGTGTTAAGGTTTTATGGCATTTATGGTGAGTTTAGTTCAGCTTTTTGAAAAAGTGCATAATGAAAAAGTTGAGTTTTCAAAAGGTGCATAATAAAAAAGTGCTTTTTCAAAAAGCTGAGTGTTTGGTAAAAGCTGTTAAAAAGTGCTTTTTGAAAAAGCTGAGTGTTTGGCTAGCACTTATAAAAGTGGCAGTTTGAAAGGTAAATTACCAAAAAGGACAATGTATATATAAGAGAGTTTATTTCATACTTAAATCAATATTGTGAAATTATTTTTTTCTCACCAATATTAGCTAATAATAACCTACTACTTAAGATTTATTGTGAAAGTATTGTGAAAATATTGTGATAAAAATTGATACTGATTTTAATTTTAACGTGCTATTAAAATTATGTTTTTCTCTTTCTAAAAAAATTATTTTTTTTCTCACCAATATTAACTAATAATAACCTACCACTTAAGATTTATTGTAAAAATATTGTGAAAATATTGTGATAAAAATCAATACTAATTTTAATTTTAACATACTATTAAAATTATTTTTTTCTCTTTCTAAAAAAATTATTTTTTTCTCACCAATATTAGCTAATAATAACCGACCCCTTAAAATTTATTGTGAAAAAATTGTGATAATATTTCATTATTCTTTTTTTCCCTTTTTTTTCACTCTTTTTTTATCCTTCACACGGCATTTCTTTCTTCTTCTTTTTTTTCCTTTTTTTTCCCACTAAATTTCTCCTCCACACACGTACCCGTTCTGTTTTCTTTTTTAATCCATCTTTCCTCCTTTCTTTATTCCTTCCCTGCCATTCCTCCAAACACCAGAACATTCTCCTTCTTCATCTTTTTTTTTTTTTTTTTTTTCCTTTCTCCCTTTTTTAATCCTTCTTTCCTCCTTTCTTTATTCCTTCCTTGCCATTCCTCCAAACACCAGAACATACTCCTTCTTCGTCTCTTTTTTTTTTCTTTTTTTCTTTTTTTTTTCCTTTCTCCCTTTTCTCTTAGCACTTCGTTTGTTGGTTCTTGGCGGAATCGATAGCATCCCAGAGCTCGGTGTTTTTGACGGAGTCGGAGTCGGAGTCAAAGTCGTCCGGGTTTGATTGGGAGGGGTTCGCCGATTTGATCGAACCCAGAGCTCGGTGTTTTTGACGCTTCAGCTTCGATTTTGTTCTGTAATTCTCTATCATTTTGCTATATTCTGATTTTTTTTTGTTTTGCATTTTGAGGAATCCTAATTTGCAAGGAATTGATTTTTTTTTCCTTAGCTGATTTGGGAATTTATTATAGATTTTTTTGTGTTTGGATTTAGAAATTTGTTGGGAGAGCAGAGAGATGATTTGGGAATTTGTTATAGATTTTTTTGTGTTTGGTTTTGGAAATTTGTTAGGAGAGCAGAGAGATGAGATAAGAACTGATGATTTATCAGGGGTAATTTGGTTATTTTTGGAAGAGCCAACGGATCAAAATCAAAACGTGCATGAGCTTTTTGTTTATGGACCTCCAGAGCTCCATAAACTCAAACGCGCGTTTCTTCACAAATATAAAACGCAACTTTTTCCAAAAAGTTGCATTTATTACTTACCAAACACTATTTTCGGGCTGGCTTTTTTGAAAACGCGCGTTTTGGGCTTCAAACACTGAACCAAACGGGCACTTATATATGTATTATGGAGATTAAGACTAAAGTCTACTATTAAAATATTTCATATTTTTAATCAAATTTTAAGAGTAGATTTTCTTTCCAATAACAGGTCTAAATCAATATTAGATGGCCAAATCAATTTTTTACAACAGAGAATGTGTGTAAAGGAACTACATATAACATAAGCAAATTGAAGATGACATGAGAAATTGCACATATTTAAGATCACATGTAGCATCTGCCATAAGGCAACTAATTCATTCTATTGGCATCCTACATAACCCTTAAGAGATCAAGATGACATATGAGAGAGTTCCAGTTACCCTTAACAGAACGGACAAATCATGAGAAAGCTTTAAAACAAACAATAGGAACAATAACGTAGCCTTGAAAAAAAAAATTGCAGATTTTTCTAGTGAGTTATCTGCATATAAGCCGTCTTAGCAATCACCTATTCTAGATAAATGAATCTTATTGTTTATTATAACAAAATATATACACATCAATATTTATGCTAAATCAACATCTAATTTCCTGCTCCTGTTGAAATGAAATTGTTATTTAACTGGAAAAAAAAAATGGAATAACTTTCAAAAATATGATCTGTTTAAACAATGCAAAGAAATGTAATATTGATTGTTTTATTTGCACTGTGCATTTATTTTAATTCCTTTCTAACCTCGATTACCCAAATACTCAAATCAACGTATCTAACACAAATATGCAAAACCAAACCAATTCTAACCCAAATACCGTAATATATAAACCAAATTCTAAAATCAAACCTAAATTAAAACCAATCTGGCCAAAATACTCAAGCCAAAACCTAACAGAGAAAGAGAAAACTTTACCAACAGTGACCCTCTGAGTAGAATCTGTCATTCTATTTTATTTTAAAAATAACCTTACCCATAATGGCTCCAGCAGTATGACGGTTGGGGAAAGCCAGTTTTTTGGTGGCTGCAAACAGGCGGCGGCGGCAACAGCGGCCCTGAGATGTCTCTCCTTCTCTCTCATGGCGCCTACAAACTCTGCTTGGTTCTTCTACCTCCGTATCCTTTAATCAAAACCAAATCTGACCCAAAATACCAATCTAAATCATAATTAACACCCAATTGATTCTCCAAATAAAAATCAAAATCCCTAAATTTTTAAATTTAAAACAAAACTTTACCAGTAGCGATTCCGGTAGTCTGATAGTGGGTGGAATGGAGGCTTACGGTGATGGCAGAACTTGTGGTGGTGCCCCTCTTTCAACCCATGGTGCGTTAACAGTCTAATGCTTATTCTTCCTCTTCTACCAAAAAAATCCCAATCGGTCGCTCTCTCTGAACAATAACTTCTCCGTATGTGGGCAGAAATCTATGTGGGCAAGTTTGCACTCTGTTGCCGAGAAGAAACAGAACATAGTGCAAACTGCAAAGCAGATCGGCAAGGAAGGGTTTTTCTTTTGGTCGTTTTGTGTCTAACGAATGGAAACAGCGGATACTTTTGTCTAACGTTTGGTTGTGAGTCTTTTTTTGTTATTTATATTGAGAGGCTTCAAGCTTTCAAACGGTGTTGTAGAAGTAAAAGTTAAAATTTTAAGATTATTGAAACGATGTATTGTGCGGGCCTTTTAAATTAAAAGTGGTATACGTGTCAATTTTTTAAAGGGTCATTTTTCCTAACGTGGCAGCACCTCTTTAAGGCTTCTGCTATTATATAGATATAGATTTTAAGGTTGATTTGAGTTCATAAGACATTTATGAAAACAACTTACATGGATAGATTTTTATATCATTGAGTTATAATGCATAGTCTTAAATATTATTGATTCTCAGGAAAAAGAAAATTCTTAAATATCATTTGTGCTTGGAGTGCATGCGTATCTATATGAGTAATGGATCACATTGTGTCAAGAATGCGAATAATATACCATTCTCTTTCAAAAAAAGAATGCGAATAATAAAAAAGAGATTATTTGTATTCTATGTAAATTCTTATAGCTTTTAGTTATTTTTCCCCAAAATTGTTTTTCAAAGGGTGTTTTGAAATCAAAATTTATTTTTCATAGGAGGAGAAAGTAGGGGGTATCTATTAAGAGTTTATTTGAATACTGCTTATTGTTGAAAATTGAAAACTAAAAATACTATAGCAAAATAATTTTTAAATGTGTGACCGTGGGACCCAATTTTAACTTAACATTTATGTTTTTCCGTACTTGCGGATCCCATAACCAATGCACGGGATCCACAGAAAAAACGCCAAATGCTCCAACTTTCATTTTTCAGTGCAATCCAAACTCAACCTAAAGGGGAGTCATATTTGTTTGTTTAAGAGCTTAGCGATTTCATCTTCTTTGCCTTTTCCTAACAAAAACAATAGCAGTATAGATTTTTTTTTTTTACTTGATGCTAATTTGCTTAAGTTGATGTATTTTGATTACAGTCTAATGTACTTAAAGCCTAATGTAAACTGGTCACATTTTGTCTATACTTGTTCCGTTTGCGTTTAATATGTTTGTTTATGTTTCATTAAAGACAGGTTTCAAGCCTCACGTAATAGAATGTAGGTCTAGTTTGTTCAGTGATTTATGAGATGTGCATGTATTACATTGAGTGTGTAATTTTAATTAAGTCTTCTACTGTAATTTTTTATCACATAATTTTCAAACGGGGAATTTGTTAGGTTTTGGATGTTAGCTAATTCAATGTAATAAAAATAGAGTAAAAAAAGGATTGAAATTGACGTATTTGAGTTAGGTTAAAAATATGTCACATTAGTTTATTGAAAATTTTCGTTCAAGTTAAATCAATCAATCATTCTCACTTTAAGAGGAATCGATCTAGTTGAAGCGAACAAAATTTTGCTCAAGAATTCATATAGAAAATACTTGAGACTCTTGTTAAACATTTGCTAAAGCGAGATTGCATGAATAGTAACTCAACTATTTGTAGAACAGGCAAGACTTAGGTACTGTTTCTTAGATTTCCCTCTTAAGATTTGCCATATAGATTTTTTCTCATGGGATGAAAGTGTATTTTTTAGTTAAGTAGCCACATGGCTATATCTTAAGATGAGAACCTAAGGAACAGCACCTAAGGTATTGTATCTAAGTTTTGTCATTGTAGAATTGACTTTTTATTTATTTTTCTATAAATAGTAAATACCAACCCTTGCTAAATAGAAAATGTTAGAGACTGCCATACAATGTTGTGTATATATAGAGGTTGTACTATCTGAGAATATCTCACTTTAAAAGTGAAAGAGCGAAGAATGCTTAAGGAACGAGGAGGCTTGTTTAGTGAATTTTAGTAAGTTGAGTGACGAGTGAAATTTTTATCATCTGATTTTTTAAACGTTTAGTGAGAATGAGTTTGCTCAAGTGAAATCATGACAGAAAATCATTTATCTGCAAAACTTTGCAAAAAAATTGAGGGAGACTGAACTTTACTTTCCTAACAAATAGTAACAATCATAAAAACATTTTAAAGGTTGTGTCTCTTAACAAGTGACTTTTGGAATGTGACTTTTTAGTGTTCATTGGTATCACTTTATTATTTATGAATAAAAAGTCATATTTAATTTTTGTAAAAATAATTTGCACACCATATATAGAAATTTACAAGATTCTCTAAGTTTGATACTTGTAGAATATTGGCTTAGTTGTATCCTGAAATTAACTTGCTTGCAACCCTTTAGTAAACTCATGAATCGAGTGGAGGCAAATATCATCTTAAATATAACAATCATTTCGTGCCTCTAAGTCTAAGCCTACTTTGTTCTTATATTCTTTCATAATTTCTCCTTATTTTCTGAACATACAAGACCAAATCTTAGGGTGTGCTTGTTTGGAGGTGAAATAATGTGGATGGAAAACTTTTGAGAGAAAATGGAAAGAAAAACTTTTTGTTGTGTGTTTAGTTGGGTGGAGAGAAAGGAAAATAAATGGTGGGGCCCAAGTGTTTTCTCCTCAAATTGGAGAGAAAACTAAAAGGAGAAAATGAGACTACTTAATAAACAAAAATGGTCATGTGCTTTTGCACATTTGAATTCGTCAAATTCCTTCTTCTTCTTCTTCTTCTTCTTCCTTTTTTTTGTGTGTGTGATGTGGGACGTTGCCTCCCTTTTTTATTTTTTCTTTATTTTTTTCGTTTTCCTTTTCCTTTCTTGGGCTGGATGTTGGCTTCTTCTTCTTCTTCTTCCTTTTTTTTTTTTGGATTTCCTAGCCGTTGCCTTCTTCTTCTTCTTCATTTTTTTTTCTTTGTTTTAACTAGACATGATTTTTATTTTTTAATAATTTGGGTGATTTTTTTTTTTGGTTGTTTGTCACTTTTTTGTTTTAATTGGCTATCATTTTTTAACAAGGGTATATGAGTAAATTTATATAAACTCACTTTTTCCATCCTTCCATTTTTCCACTCCCAACCAAACAAAAATGAGAGAAATTAAAATATACTGTTTATTCCTTGAAACCACATATTAGTTCCTCAATAGTTACTTAAGGCTATTTTTGTGTGAAGTTTTGGTTGCAGACAAGGTCCATCTTGAGGAGTGATTGCTGAGATTACAATAAAGACCTATTTGTGGAAAGGTTTTACAAATAGACTGTTGTAATTGTCTCTTATAATGATTTTTCTACGTGATTAGATCCCTAATGTTTTTTCCTTTAAGATTGTTCATTGGTTTTTCATTTTGTTACCAAACTTTGAGTGTGTGTGTTTTACCATTTTACATTTTTATTGGTTTTGATTTATGAATTATTACTGTGATTGAAATAATTGTTTATGAAATAAATCATAACTTGTTTAATTAATCCACTGCTTAATTTTTTGGGGTCTAAAGAAAAAAATTTCAAGTATAGCTAAGCTGACTACTATGACAAATAATAGAGTGCGGGTTCACAAAATTTGTGGCACTAGTTGTTTTCTTATTTCTAGGGATTTAGAGATTATTATGACAAGTCAAAGGCTAATATGAAAGACATTTAGTAACATCAGAGAATTTGGATCTTTTTGAGTTAAGGTTTATAATGATGGTACTTGAATCATGTGATTATGACTACCACTAACTAAAAATGTGCCCTAGGATAATCCATTAAGCACATTCCACGCGTCAGTCTAGTCAAATATTATTGAGGTGACTATATTTTATATATACTAGTTTGAGTGGCAAGGCATGTGCTTCCCCTTGGTGAGAAATTTAAGATAAAGTTTCTATTTGAAGAAATCTGAAACCATGTACTAAAAAATGCATGTCATATAATGCTAATATCATTCATAAAAGAATGTTGATTACATACAAACTTAACGTAACTATATAACATATGAATATCTATTTTACAATAATAGTTTCTTAGAACCTATTTGCTAAATGCAATATCCACTTACTAAAAATATTTTAAGAATGATAACAATTAGGTTATCAAAAAAAAGAATAATAACAAATATCATCTTCCAATGATAAGCAACTAAGTTTTGCTAAAACATTGTCACAATATTTGAATTTTTGCAATGAATAAGACCATATGTAATTAAAACTCTTCATCAAATACCTACAACCATCCACAACGAATATTTTTATTCATACTTAATTCTTCATCGTATTACTACATTTTATGCATCTAGCTATAGCGTTTAGCTTATTTAGTTTTTATTAAACACCTTTTAAGCAAGAAAATAATTAAAAAAAGAAGAAGAACAAGATAACAAAAGGAATATGTGTCATCGAATTATATATGTGGGGCCAGAAAATTTATGACCCGGCCCACTTTCCATCTGGACTCAGGGCCAATGCCGACGAAAGCAATTGCCGAGGACGAGTGGTGAAGGATCAAATAGCCTAGAGGTGCAGCCGAGGGTGATCCGATCCTCAGCATCTCAAGACTTCAAAAGAAAGAACGACATGTCATCAACGGCAGCCTCAAAAGCACCCCCAGAAGAAAAGACGAATTAAATAGGGTCACACGTGGGGGTACGGGGCGGGAATGGTTCAAGGAGAGGAGGTCACCTCTACAATGAATGCGCCCACAAATGTCCTATCCATATTGAAGGGATAAGACTCCTGAACAGTGTGGCTTCGGTTATTGCAACTAACAGAAAGTAGGGAAATGCGGCTGATGGGACAGGCACTCGAATAGGCACCTGCCTGATCGACAGATGGAGGGTCAGGATCAACCAAGGAGGGCTATATAATATAAAGGCTTGTGCGCCAGAAAAGGGGGGACAAACCGTCTCCCACCCCCCTGAGTCCTATACAAGGGAGAATTATGAGAAAACCAAACCCCTCAGACAAGGCCAAAGGATCGGAGCCGCATAGGTCGTGCCGGAGGAAAGGTCTTATTAAAAACGCTGCTATCACGAACACTACGACTAACCACCGTCCTGTGATCAAGGCCTAGCCTTTCAAACCCACGCTCTATAAATTTTGTTGCAAGGGCCTTTAACGTGCGAAGCCCATATCATTTGAGATCGTCACAATTTGAGTCCTTACAATATAAAATTATAAGTTTGGAAGATTAAAACCTACTAAATCTTAGTTCTTGAGTAGTTGTGAAAATATTGTGACAACAACAAAATCTCATAAAATTTTCACAATATGTTTATTTTTAGTTGTGGTGGGTCATGGTCTCTAATAATTTATTTTATTTTGACTTATGAAGAACGAACACCTCAACAGTTGTGAAAATATTGTAATAACAACAAAATGTTACATTTTCCTAATATTTTAAGTTGTGATGGCTCATGGTATGATATTTTATTGTTTTATTTTATTTTATTTTGATTTATAAGCTACTCACACCTCAGTAGTTGTGAAAATATTGTGAAAACAACAAAACCAACATCAACTCTCTTTCTTCATCATCGAAAAATACAAAGAAATAATAAAATCTAAAATGCACAACAACAATGCTAGTGTATATTTGCATACGTATTATAGTTTAAATGTTTTTTGCACAATAAACGCATAAGTTGATGTGGCCGGTTTTTGGAATTGGTTGGGCAAAATTTGGCTCTTATGCCATTTTCCGTGAGTTGATGTGAGTGCTTTAAGAAACTTACACCTTAGCAGTTGCGAAAATATTATAACAACAACAAAATGTCACATTTTAACAATACCTTTATTTTAAGTTATGTCCTTGTATGACATTTCATATTTTATTTATTTATTTTATTTTTATCTATATGCAACTGGCGCATTATAAATTGTAAAAACGTATTTCAAAAAATTACAAACAACACTACTCAAACTTCTCTACCAAACGGGCCCTATATTACCACGTATAAATATTTTAAAAAATAAAAACGAAAATAAGCTCAAAGCATGATGAGCATCCATAGCAGTGGAGCTAAAAATTTAGCTTTTTAGCTCCACCAAAAGTTACTTTATCTATTTTACATACACACATGCTGCAGCAGTGGATCTATTTTAGCTTTCAACACAATAAAATAATATAAACATCACAATAAAATAATATAACCACTATAATAAAATAATATATCTCACAATCCAAAAAATATCCACAGCACCAACCACAACCACCTCTACCATCAGCCACCACCACCACCACCGCCATTCATCAACCAGAGAAACCCGGCCACCATTCATCAACCATCAACAAACCCCATTCATCAACCATCAACAAAATCAAAACCCATTCATCAAAATAAAAATAGAACCCATCATCAACCATCAAATTAGCCAAAAGCCACCACGAAACCAGAGAAACCCAGCCACCATTCATCAACCATCAACAAACCCCATTCATCAATCATCAACAAAATCAAAACCCATTCATCAAAATAAAAATAGAACCTATCAACATAAAACCTAGTCACGGTGACAAAATCAAAACCCAGCACCGACGATCATGGGTCTTGGTGTTTGAGACGAAGAAAGATTGAGAGACAGAGTAGAGGAAAAATGAGATAGCAAAGAGATAGGGGCAGAGAACGAAGAGATCAATTGGCATTCTTGGCGCTGGGCAGGGGCTTGGGTTGGCGTTGGGTAGGTTCTTAGGTCGGCGTTGTCGGCGCTGGGCAGAGGCTTGGGTCGGCGTTGAGTGGAGGAATTGAAGCTTGCAATGGGAAGAAATGAAGAGTGTGAGGACCGACTGAGGAGAGAGAGGAGCAACGGGTAGAATGGGGAAGGAGGAGAAAGAAAAAAATAAATAAAATATTCTAATCATAGTGTGAACACAAAATAAAATAATATATATTTTTTTACCTTTGAGCTACAGTGCACATCTATCTTTAGATGTGCACTATAGCTGAGAAGCAAAAAAATTTGGCTATAGCTCCACTGCTGTAACTCTTCTTTGTGATCAGTGGTGCTAAAAAATAGCAATATAACTATTTAGCACCACTGCTATGAGTGCTCTAACAACTACATATAGATGTTTAAAAAGGAAAATAGAAAAAGAGTCCTAGGCCAACAGGCCCAGCACACGTGAAACGCCTTTGCATTAACTATCAAGTTTTGTTTTGGTCTTACGTTGAAATTACTTTTGGCTTTTCACAACAACATGCACTGTCTTGCTAACAAAGAGACAAAAATTGACTAAACCAAACTAACTGTAAAAATAACTAAAGACACTTTTTATATAGTTAGAGCATCACACCAGCGGGTGCATAGTCTTCTAAAATACAAAAATCTCTTCATTTTACACATTTTGGCCAAAAAAAAAATGCACATTAGTGGGTGTAAAATGGTGTATTTATACACAATTGCTACAGTAACCGTGCATATATGCACGGTTACTGTAGCTCGTGTATTTGATATTTTAATAATTTTCCAATTTGGCTCCCTTTTTTCTCTCTCTTCTTCCTCTGAAACGAACTCGAGCTTTTCTCTTCTCCCTCATATTCTTGCTCCTCTGTTATAGACCAACACCGGTCAAGAAAGTATCAACCAAATACAAACACTGCACCACCCAACTATCACTGGTCTACCACCACAACCCATTTCAACATTTGATAATCCAAACACATAATCAACAAAATCAAACCAAAAATAACTCAAAATCAACACAAAACAACTTAAAATCAACTTAAACCCCATTAGAAAACCCATCCCAAACCCAACTCAAAATCAACTCAAAGCAAAATCAACTCAAAATCAAACCCAAAATCCACAGAAAATCAACTCAAAATTAAACCATTAACTGAAAATCCATAACCAAACCCAAAATCAAAATCAAATACAAACCCAATAGTGGCAGAGACTTAAGGGATCTGAGAATTAAGGAGAGAGGTGAGGGATTTCCTTATATTTCAATCATCTTCATCTTCATCATCATCATCATCATCATCTTCTCTCTTGTAGCTTATGAACTGTCAAAAAAGAAAAAGAAAAAAAAAAGAGAGATGCAGAGACTTTGAGGGATGAGAGAGGGGCAGAGTAGGGGAAAGTGAGAGGCAGATTATTTATGGGTTAGGTGGGGGTAGGTGAGAAATAATAAAAAAAGGGAGGAAAAATATTATTTTAATAAAAAAGTGTGTATAATAGATAAACTGATATGAGTAATTTGTAAAAGTAATAGTGTAAAATAGAAAAAGTAGGTTTTTAGTGTAAAATAGACAAAAAATTTTAAACGAATTGATGTGGATGCTCTTAGTGTGTATATACAGTGATGGCTCCAGGAAATTTTTTGAGGGAGGTCATTAAGAAAATTAAATTAAACAAATTTTAATAAAAAAAAAAACTTGAATATAGTGTTATTGACCCAAAAAAAAAAAAAAAAAAAACACACAAATACATGAAATTTTACAATTTTTTTCTATGAGTTTTCATATTTTGAAATCATCACATGATAGTTTATTATCAATTGTGATTATCTATTGTCAATGTAGATGTAACCGTTTTATTTTGTTAATTCTGTATAACATTTTTATTTTTATGTAATTGTCATTATTTATTTGTTATTGTTTTTTATAAATTAGTGACCCACATAATCATACTCATCCATACATAAATAATACATTTAACAATCACTAACTTCAAAAAAAAAAAAAAAGGATGTTTATCCCACATTGGTTGTGTATGTCTAGTGTCCGCTGTTTATAACTCCAGTTTACAACTACAAAGGTTAAACTATTTTTTAGTTATACTCTGGTTATGTAATGTATTATAAATCCGATTTAAAATACTAGTATTACTATTTTCATGTGTATTATAATAAGTATTACTGTTTACTAAAAAAAAATCACTAACTTTACTATTTTTTTCTTTGAATCACTAGTTTTATAACAAAAAATTATTATAACATGATAACAATATACACATGTAACAAATCCTTTGCATTTCTTGGTTATTAAATTATATAAAGTTATATTATATTTATACCATGTACCTCACACACTTCACAATTCACACAAATAACATTATATCAAAAAATAAAAAAATAATACACACAATTAGTATCAAACACACATACTCTCTCTCTCTCTCTCTCTCTCTCTCACACACACACACACACACACACACACACACACACACACACACACACACATATATATAATATAAATTTATAATAAAG
Organism: Quercus tomentella; assembly: GCA_028535165.1. Taxonomy (NCBI): domain Eukaryota; kingdom Viridiplantae; phylum Streptophyta; class Magnoliopsida; order Fagales; family Fagaceae; genus Quercus; species Quercus tomentella. Next base: position 29,608,621 of record JAPQVY010000155.1, read on the forward strand.
AGAGACATTCAGAACTCACAAACACTCATATTTTACTCTTAGAGTTGGAGATACATAAAAAGTCAAATAGAGAACAGAGATGAGATGAGATTCATTAGAGAAAGAGAGAGTGATTTGTGTTGTTAATTAGTTTTGGGTTGAGCTGATCTATGTTGTTTGATTTTGGGCATTGATTTGTGATAGGGGTGCAAGATTTAAGCCAAGTTGTGCAAAAATACTTTTAAGGGTAATTAAATTAATAAAAAATAATTTATATATATAAATATTTATATTTTTTCAAGTCAGGGGGTTCATTTGAAGCTCCTGAGTTATAAGTGCAGCCACCCCTGTGTATATATATATATATATATTTTGCCTGCAACAAATGAGAAAGAATTTGAACATAATTTTTATAGAGATAATTATAATATACTGCTAATCTTATAATTAAAACATTTTTTCTCAATTTTCGAATACTTTGTGCTTGAAGAGGTGTCAATTCAACTATAAAATCTTTGGCAAAAAGAAGAATTTGAACATAAGTACAAACAATACTAGTAAGCCACAAAACTCACGGCTGCAATAGCTTACTGCTTATATATTCCTTATATTATTAATTTATTATACCATTGCTTTTATGTCATTTTTTATTCTCCTATTGAGTGTTTTATAAAGTTTCCTGTGTGACTTATCAAGCATTTAATAATCAATCTTATCTGGCAATGTTTGTCCAATGATAAATTTTGGCAAAAATTTGTGAAGGATGGAATCTGAAGTCTAAACTGGCCTATCAAAACAATTATAATAAAGTCTTAACTTTCATGAGAATAAAATAAAGTCTAAACTGGCGTCTTGTCAACAATAATACGAAGAAGTAGAGTTGTGCAACTATAGTTTGCTCTAGTTTAGCTAATATCTTTTCTTTATGAGTTTTTTATTTTATTTTTTTATATTAATAGAATCTTTTTATTAATAGTTGTCAACTCGATCTAATCGAGCTTATCCATTCACCTATTGAAGTTCGTTACGACAATTCTATTTTTTCATTATTGAAAAGTTTGGCTACTTTTAATAATTTTGTACCATATATCTTTTTTTCGCTTTATTTTTTTTTTTTGAGAAACTGCTCATGATAAAGATATATATATATATATATATATATATATATATATATATATATATATTATTAATTTTGATAATGGCCCTATCAATTCGTATTAACTTTTTTAACCGCTTGCTTTAGACATATAACTATTTGACTATTTCGAATGAATTGCTTTTTTTTTTTTTCCTCATGGTGGTTCTAATTCTATGATTCTATCTTTTCTACCTGTGGGGTCTAAGTATGACTAATATACATTTGTCTTGTGCATTGTAGAAAGTTTTTTTTTTTTTGGAACATCAAAAAATGTTGAAGGGGAGAGGACTGAGGGCGTTATCTACTTGTCTTAGGTCTGCTCACCCTACCTATATATTAGTGAGACTCGAACTTAAGCGTTTATGAAGAGAAATCCAAGCTCATACCACCTAACTGAGGAGTTTTGATGATAAAATAAATGGTACATTGTAGAAAGATGCTCACTAAATAATCCATATTTTGCATTTTAAATTGTTTTAGCCATTGCCTATGTCAAACAAAATCTTAAACCTATATATGCTTTAATTTTTTTTTTCTTCGAAAATATAAAATGTAAAATCAATTACTCTCTCTCTCTCTCTAGGCTGGACAAAGGACAAATCTTGTCGAGAATGAATCATTCACTTGAAGATAGTCATTGTATCTTTAAAAATAAAAAAATTAAAAATTACAATTTGCGAATTGATCACTTAAAGAGTTCAAGATATTTTTGTGCATTTGTATTAAATTGATTTATAATTTTAGTATTGAATCATGGACAGCACGACACTATCAGCCTATACATCCTTATCTTGCTATCACTATATGGATACAAGCCTCACAATGAGAAGACCAATACAGTTTAGCTATGTCCACCAAATAAACAATTATGAGCAACCCTCATGATCCCCACATGAACATGTAAATAGTAAGAGTGATAAATTGACAATCCCATATCGTAAGAGAATCAAATTTGATCTTATCATTGTCATGCTTTTGCAAAGAGAGACAAATCATTACTGGTGGTTTAATTTGCCCCCTTATCGGTATTAATTACTTAATTTCATTTGAAAAGAGAGAATATCGAAATAGATATTTAATCCTGTATGTCTCTCAACTCATATTAAAGGATATGATATATATAATATATGAGAGGATTTACCACTACGCATCATTGACATGATAGTTTGTACTTGTGGAGTGGGGGTAAGGATCGGGGTCAAGTATTCAGAAATAAGTTTTACTTATACACTTATGTGGTGTTTGGTATAGGAGAATCCACATTACTCCTGATATTCAATTTTCTAGGAATATGATTCCTTACAATCTGGATGCCTAGGAATGTAACTATTTCTATGTTTGATTTCATTAGGAATCTCTTAAGATTCCTAGGAATATGAGATGATAATGTTTGGTTTATTCCTAGAAATTTTAAATGAATTATTTATTTTTCCCATTTTATCATTAAATTTGAATGTGAACTATCAAGTCCTTTTAAAAAAATCTTCCTCTAAATAAATAATGAAAAACAAAATATAAACTATTAATTATGACAAATTCATTAAAACTGTAGTCTAACATTTTAAAATGACAAGTACAATACAAAAATAACTATTTAAATTCTCAAATGCTTTATTCTTAATAATAATTTTTAAAAGGGCTTAATTCATAACAAAACAACCTGACAACGTTTAGGTTTATAAGACAAGAGAAAAGATATTGATAATTTGTTTTATATTTTATTTTAATTGCTTAAATGATAAGGAAAAAGGGTTAAAATTGTCAATTTATAAAAAATACAATTTCCTTTAAACTTGGGAATCTGGATACCCACTTGTTTTAAAGGAAATCCACATTCCTACTGAGAGGGGTTTAAAGGGGGAATCTAGATTCCCCTGGTATCTGATTCCATAGCGTAATTTGCAACCAAACATGGAAATCTTTAAACATTCCTAGGAATCCTAAAACATTACCTTGTACCAAATGTCACATTAGATAATGTTAGAGTAAAATTTCTATTTTAGGGGGAATTTTTTTTTTAATTTAAATACTTTCCATTTTCTCAACCCAAAAAAAAAAAAAAAAAAATTGAATACTTTCCAGGACCCATTGCTATTGGACTTGAGGTTTCTATTTTACTTGTATCACGTTTTGTCCAAATGTGTCATACATTTAAGGCCTACACAGAAAACGACCATATTACCTAAATGGGCTTGCATAATCCTTCATGATCTGATACTTAATTATATATGGGATTCACATAAATTTTTTACACGACTTGCATGCACAAAATATGTCAATCTTTAAAATTTCTATAGTACTGCAATGGTATCATCACCAATAATACGGTAGAAAATTGAAAATTTCCCAATACATGGCTAAGACTAATATCTATCCAAATTCATAGCCCTTCATAATGCGATACTTATTACATGAGTATAATTTTTCAAGTAAGTAGGACTTTTTTAAGTAAGTAGGACTTTTTTTTTAATAGTTACAACTTACAAGTTACAACAAGGAAGGTTGATTCGAATTAAGAATATTTTCATTAAAAAAACCAAAAAAGCTTTTTATTAAATTGGATGGCTCTTTGCTTTTACATAGGAACTTACATGCAAGAAAATTTCATCAAAGTTTCCAGATTGTATTGCCAAGGATTTCATCCCTTGTAAAAAGTTGAAAATTTGATAAATTAGACTAAAGCAATTATAGGGACAGAACAATAATTTCAACTTTGGGGGCAAAGGAAACCAAATAATTTTATTATTTAAAAATAAAATAAAATATTAATATTCAAAAATAAAATAATATAAAAATCCAAACTATCATATATTCAATATTAACAAAATATGAGTAAAAGAAAAAATATAAAATAAGTCTTTTTAGATACATTTCTACTCAACCATATATTAAATGGGATTCAAAGTTTTTCTAAATCTCTAAAATTATTTATTATTATGTACTGAAATTCATGGGAAAAAAATACATTACAAAATTAAAAACTTATATCTCTAAACATACAATTTAATTATTAAAATTTCCGGGCCATGGCCCTTGGTCTATATTTGGTTTTGTCACTAGATGACTAGGATTAATAGTTGTTTAAGCAAAGGCCATAATCAACGAAACTTTTTTGTGGCTGAATAAAGAATTTAGGGTAAATTATAATTTAACCCTTTTGACTTGGTTAGATCACAATTTAGTCAATAATCTTTCAATTGTTAGGTTTGACTTTTAAAGTTTAGATAAAAATAAAATTGTTAGTTTTATGTTCAAATTAACATATTTTACATTGTTTGGGCAAAAAAAATTACCACGTTGTGGTAGACCGTAGATCCAGTAGCAATTTAATTCCATAAGCTCTTTTTGTTACATTTTGACCCTTACAATTTGGATTAAAATGATTTACTGAAGCTATAAGTCTACCAGTCTAGCTCTAACTTGGATTAAAAATGAAGTTATGATTTGGATTAAATATTACCTAATATATTGTGGTTGGGGTTAGGGTTCGATCCAATGTCTAGTAGTACTGAACCCGTTAAGATGATGACATGTATTCACTTTTAAATACGTGTCATTATTTGACCGAATCCAGTACACTAGATGGACCGGACCTAAACCAAGTCCTTATGGTTGACCCAATAGCAATTTAGTTCTACTAAATAATTTAACAAAGCTATAAGTCTACCAGTCTAGCTCTCATTTATTTATTCCATACAGATTGGGTACCTTACTGATGCACGGAAATCATATCTATAGAATGCTTTCCTAGGCATTTCATTTTTCCATGCACATGACAACATTTTTCCTTACATAAATGAGCTCAGTTTGTTTTGCTGCCTACAGTCAATACTAGCGGATGCTGAATTGTCTAGTCATCTTCAATGTAATCATTATTGTTTTTTTAATAGTCGATGTACTCATTTTCATTTATTGAAGTAACAAAATATTATTGGTAAATAAAAAAGTAATAGTAATGATAATTTTAAATTTCTCTTAATTTATAATAGAAAAAATCTTCTAATTTTAATTTACTACTTTAATAAATTGAAAAAAATTTGCTGAATATTATATCCCTAAGTATTGTCTAAAATCCTCTTTCTAAATTTTTGAAATATAGAAAAAGTTATAGGTAAAATTAGGTAATAAAACGTGGCCATAGAATTTCTACTTTCGGTTACAAATAACTATATATATAAGGATTTTACTAATGTGTGCCTTAAGGACACATATTAATTTCCATTTTTGGAAAAAATTTTCTCCAGAATTGAAAAAGTAATGACAGCTTTTTCAATTCTCGAGAAAATGTTTTTAAAAATAGAAAGCTTAATATATGCCCTACCCTACATATAAATTATGAAAAGACAAGATAAAATAGGACATAACTAAAAATCGTAATGCTAACAAATCCGGCAACAAAATGTGACACCTACCACATTGCTCGGGCTCAAAATCCATTCAAACAAGAGAAGTAAGATAGCTATTTTGAGGTCATACTATTTTGATCTTCCGTAAGCTCTCTCTCTTCTCTCTTTAATATTTTGATCCTGATCAACTTCGTCTTGGATCAAAGAATGTTAACAAAATTTAGTGTATATTTTTCAAAAAAAAAAATAATAATAATAATCCAATAAAAATTAACCCTCACTGTAATGATTCATTGATTAATAAAATTTGGTTTTAGATTTGGGTGAAAAATTATTCAACAATATCATATAAAGGTCTTTCTTTTCACACAAATAATAAATTTTATCATGAATTTAATTGGTTAAATATAGTATTATCAAAGTATCAAATAATTACTCGATTTTCATTAAAAACAACTTCTTACGTGATTTTATATGTATATATCTATGAGATCCAATATAAAAATTTTCGCTATGCCATCAATGGAAAATCACTCACTATGCTGTAAAGCAATATTTCTTCTCATCACATAAATGGTAAGTCCTGACATAAATTTAGTTAGTATGACCCATTATCATATGAGAGAATGAGGCATTCCTTATTGAGCTTTGAATATTTACTAGTCATCAACAACTTAAATAGATATAAAAGCAAGTTACACAATATTTACGGCCTAAGACCCATAGGACATAATCCAAAAGCTTTGAGAGAATGGTGGAGAGGAAGAAGATGTTCTATTTCCATGTGTGTGTGTGTGTTTGTTTCTCAAAAAAAAGAATGGGTAATTGTCCCACATGTTGTGTGTAGTATAACTTACCCCACCCTCTCTTAAAAGTTACCATGACTTTTGAGTGGAGTTGTGGTGTGCCTTTGTGTTAGAACCTATTTCCCTCTCCCTTGTGTGTGTGTTTGTTTCTCAAAAAAAAAAATTTCCATGAGTTACATAAATGAAGAGGTTACACCCTTTTGTGACCAACTTAAATATAACCTATGTTACATGAGAGTTAATCCCATTAAATAAGCCAGCCAAGGGTCATGTCCATCAATGGGTGACCCGACTTTCCAAATTCTAACAGTAATAATTACAACAATATAAAATGTACCTCTCAAACGGGAGATTGTGATGAATTGGATTTTTTTTTTTTTTTTTATTTATTTAAGAAATCAAAGACTTGTGCCAAGATAGTCATAATGAAAATACATGAATGAAAAATATGAAGTATTACAACCATATCAAAAGAAATGTACTTTTCTCAAACAGGAGAATGTGATAAAGTGGAGAAAAAAAGGGAAATCAAAGGTTCGTCAAAAGAAATTTAAGAAGAGACGCGAAGTGACAGTATGAAGGATTGGGGAGGAAAGGAGAACGGAAAGGAGGAGGTTCGTTTTTTAGAGGAAACTTAAAGGAGGATGTTTTGGTAAGCAATCATGGGGGGAAAACACTAAACATGTTTGTGTTAGGATTAAAAAAAAAAAAAAATCAAAAGAACGTGTTTGGGAAAAAAGAAAAAAGAAAAATACTAAACGTGTTTGTTGGAAAAAAATGACAACGTGATAAGTGCGGAAAAACTAAAAAGTGTGGCAATTGGCAACTGATCATGGATTCATGATTACGTGTGTTGATAGTTTTTATTTTTATTTTTTTTAATGTTTGAGCAAATGCTACTAATTTAAATGGTCATCTAAGATTACTCTGTGTATGTATGTGTGAGAAATATAAAAAATGCGTCAAATTTATACATTTAAGCTTAAATAAAAACTACAATTAAAAAAAAAAAAAAAACCTAAAAACTACCACACTAATTAATCTATAAATATGTAAATTTCTATTATTGTTATAGTAACCATGTAAATTAGTTAATATAAAATAGCCTGTGAGCATGCGGTCACACGCGTGCTCAGAGGCACTTCAATTTTTTTGGAAAAAAGTTAATAGTTTACATCTATTATAATTTGGGATTACTATATTTTCTAATCACAAAAAAACCTAAGGGTGTGATGAAAAATTATTTCACCAGCAAATGCATAATACTCATTTCAACACACCCCTACTTTTTTTGTAATTGAAAAATCTAATAATCCCAAATTATAATGGATGTAAATTATTAATTTTTCCCAAAAATATTGAAGAGCCTTTGAGCATGCACATGAGCACATGCTCAGAGGCTAGTTTTATATTATTTTTTTATAAGCCATGTAAGCTTGAAGTTGCCAACTATTCAATTTGTTAGCGACATAGACATTTTTTGTTAATGAGTTAACGGTAAAGACCAAATTTGTAAGTTGAAAACTAACCTCTGAGTATTAACCTTTACCCAGATTATAAAGGTGCAAATTATTAACCTTTAACCAAAAAATAGATGAGCCTTTGAAAAAATTATTTCGCTCACAAACGCATAATACTCACAAACTACTTATCAGTTATCATGTATGTGTTATTCTCACAACTTCTCATTATCATTTGTTATAAAAATTACGACCAAAAAAATTAGGATAATTTTTAATATTAACCACCACAAAATTCTGACAAAGAGAAAAATGTACTCTATGAGAAGAAAGTTGTAAATTATGTCAAACAAAGGGAAAAAAAAAAAAAAAAAAAAGCAATAGAATTTAACAATTTTTGTGGGAGTCTGCCTCAAATTTTTTGATTACAAACTTCTGACAAAGAGAAAAGGTACTCTATGAGAAGAAAGTTGTACATTATGTCAAACAAAGGAAGAAAAAAAAAGCAATAGAATTTAACAATTTTTGTGGGAGTCTACCTCAAATTTTATGATTATATTTACTGTGTGAGTTTCAAGACTTTTGAATTTTATGATGTTGATATCTTTTTGTTTTTGGGTTTTGTTTGCTTCTTCTTTCTATTTTACAATATTGATATAATAAAAATTCATCTTAATTACTACATTTTCCAATTATAAAAATACCTAAAGGTGTGATGAGTGTTTTGCTTGGGTAAAATACGTTTTTCATATGTGAATATGAGTGTTTTGCATGTGATGTACCTCTAATATACCAAACAAAAGATTAATAATAATTCAAAAATATGCTAAAAAAATACCTTTATATTATAAGCTCCTTGCAATACAAAAGTTTCAACACAAAAAGCTATCACAAAGTTTTAAGTTTTAACTAACACCTTCTGAAACATGTATGATCAGCCATTCCTTATCCACCAATCACTAAATACACATTCTTGATTATCACAATATGGTATTTTGTCACTGAAATTCTATAAAGTTGTTATTTTATTGACCATTCGTTCCATCTACTGTTAAATGTATTTCACGCTGCCTCGGTTCATGAATGTGGCACATACATCTACCGTGAAAAGAATATATTGTAATTTTCTGGGACACCAAATGGGAAAAGAAAAGTACCTAGAGAGGGAGGGCCTGAAATCGCTGGGTTCTTCACATCCAGATTCAGATTCTGCTCCTCTTCAAAGACAAAATACCAACATAAATCCCCTAGCGTAGGTGTTCCTCAAAAAAAAAAAAAAAAAAAAAAATCCATCAGTGTCGGTTAAAACCACCACTTTTTATAAATGAATAGCAATTTGAAAACCAACATGAGAGTGGTCTTGTTTTGTAGGCAATGTATTTTTATCGGATTATTCCCAAGTTTTGCCCCTACTTAAATGTAGGTTGTGGGGGTATTTTAGAACAAAAAAAATGTCCAGTCCAAACATAGGAAGCCTTTTAAATATTAGTATAAATGGCAATTGTAGCTTTCTATTTTCAATATTTTATATTCTCTCTCTCTCTAAACAAGACACAACCAATCAACCCGTTTACCCACCACTGCAATCCAGCACCTCTCACCAACATCGCCATAAACCATTCCAACATCTTATAATTTAAACACAAAAGCAACCAAAAATCAATAGAAAATCAACCTAAAATCATAGTAGCACTCCATGAACTCATCAACCACCTTGAGTTAAATTAGTTATCTCCTACCTTCATCTCTAACCCATTTCATCTCAAAACCAAAAAACCTACATTTAGATCATAGGTGTGATTATGCGAGAAGGATAGAGAAAGGGTTTGAGACGTCAAAGAAAGCCTCTGTTATGACACTATGCATCCATGAGCTCTTAGAGTCGTTGCCGATCATATCAAAAGAGAGAGGTTAGGTCTTGGCCTAGTCAAATCAAGGAAGAGGGGTAAAGGACAATGATGGGTTAAATTGAGAGAGAAAGAGAAGGGTTTGAGAGGAAAGAGACATTTGAGATAAGAGCAAATGAAGAAAGCTGAGAGGAGAGACATTTAAGATAAGAGAGCTAAAAGATGAGAGAGAATGAGAGAAAATAAAGGTGGAAATAATAATAAAAAATGAAAATTGATTATTTAAATAAAATAAAGCGTAAAATAGATAATTTGTTGTTAGTGTTTTTGAAAAGTAGTTGTGTAAAATAGAAAAAAATAGGTTTTTATACTAAAACAAACAATATATTTTTACACAAGTTGATGTAACAACTCTTAGAAGTTGTGATTGGGATGATAAGGATAAATAGTTTTCTTACGTGGGTTAGTGGAGTTTTAAAATTTTGTATTTTATGTATTTATCTCATTTAGTTGAAAACTTATAAGTGAGCAGATCTGCTCACTTAATAAGAATGAGAATATTTTTAGGCATTGAAGTTGAATTAGGGGAATTCTTTAAACAGAAGTATAGATAAAAATAGTGTTAATAATTATATGATAGAATCTTCCATTTGAGGACACTCGGGTGGTAAGTTTAATGGATTTAGAGAACATAATGTAAAACTGGAGGAGGTTTGATCCACCATGTAATTGCCTAATTGGTTAATGAGATTTTCAAAGTGTTTCACGGCCAATGAATAATAATAATATAATAGTCGGGCTAAAAGTTAGGATACCCAAACCGTTCGATCTAGTAACCAATCAAAAGAAGATTTTCAGAAACTAGAAATGAGAACGGTTGCAGTGAAACAGCACCGAACTCCAAGAAATACCGCTTCTCTAACCTCTCTTCCAAATTAGTAGAAGTAGGAATTAGATGGTACGAGAGGACGAGCCAAGGCAAAGGCGGGTCCCAGCCGTCCCTTCTGACGACTTACCCACGTGTCAGCATCCTGATAACCCAGCCGCTCTTCGACACGTCAGCACTTCCCTCTCTCTCTCTCTCTCTCTCTCTCTCCTCTGCGACTCTCTCTTACTCTCTCTCGCCCATTCCATGCTGCTTCCTTCTCTCTCTCTCTAGCGCTTCCCATGGCGGTCAACGATTCCATTTCTCACTGAACAAAGCGACAGAGAGAAAGAAAGAGTCCAAGGTGTAGAGTGGTGGCTTTCGCGTGGAGCTGAGCTGAGGAAAAAGCGGTTTTGGTTTTTCTTCTCCGATCAGTAGTTTTATTGGGAAGGATGGGAGGTAAAACTAAGAATCAAAGGATTTACTCAGCGAACCCTAGCGACTACAAGCTTCTAGAAGAAGTAGGTTATGGTGCCACCGCTACGGTTTACAGAGCGATCTATCTTCCTTCCAATGAAGTCGTCGCGGTTAAGTGCTTGGATCTCGATCGCTGCAATAGTAATCTGGTTCGCCTTCTTCTTTCTCACTCTCTCTCTCTCTCTCTCAGTATGCTTTAGTTTTTTTTTTTTTTTTTTGTGTGGAAATTTTTGGTTTTATTGTTTGGTTTCTGTGAGATTAGATTCGAAGTGAGATCTTGTTTGGTTACTGTGATTCGATTTGGATTTGATTTCTGTGATTGAAATACTGAGGGTTGCAAAATATTCATTTGAAATGGTTAGTTTGAGTTTACACTTCGATTCTGCCGGGAATTTGTTAAGAGTGATTTCAAAATACTTGGTTAGGTTCGCTTCTGACTTTTTGGTAGAGTATTGAATAAGGTAATAATCTTGGAGAGGAAATTTGATTTGTGTTTATTTCAAAATCTTGATTGTGTCTCCACAATCTTTGTTTAATAGTAAAGGGAAGGATGATTCGGTTTCGATGAAATTTTTTACTTAGAACGGTAATCGCTGGTTTTAAAGGTGTTGTGGGACTTACTTATAGATGGATAGGAATTGGAAAGTTGTGTGGCTAAAGCTTGACTAAACAAAGAGCTCTATCGAGTTCATAGTTTGGTCGACTGGATCACTGAGCTTGGCTGCTGGACTAGAGTGGAATTGGAACGCGATGGGATGTTTTGATGAGCCTGAATCAGGTGTGGGGCGGCTTGTGCTTCTATCTGATTCACTAAATTGCATGCTTGATGTGCTGTAATGCTATTGGAGAAACTGTATTGCACTTGCGTTAAGTGAACTTTTTGGATGTTGAGATTGGATATGTGAGGACATTGCACTTAGGAACATGTCTGTGTGTTTAGGTGGTGAGTAAGTTTAGAGAAAAAATTGTGATTGTAGGATTTGGGATGTGGTTTGGGCTTGTTGTTTGATTATGTTTTGACAAGGCCAAGGCTCTCTTCTTGAAATTTTCTGGAAAATTGCCAACGGTCTTTGGACCTAATCGCATTTTCTCTCTCTCATAAAACATGTAGGTTGAGTTCAAAGGTTCATTCTCATATGGTTGTGTAAGCTGTGTTTGCCTTTAAAGAAAGAAAAAGGCCAATTTTTGATGTATAAATGTTGCTAAAATTTGAAAATTTTGCACACAAGCAAATTCTTGATAGTGCCTGTTTGGTTTTGAATCTTTTGATGGGTTAGTTTGTGGCGAAAGGCTAAGGAAAATGTAGTGCTTTTGGGTTTCAAAAGTTTTATGGCAGTATACAACTTGCCTAGAGTGAATTTGCCACTAATGCACAAGACAGTGCATCGCCTGCTGAATCATATTGAGTTTGTATAGCATCTAAACATTTCTTGAGATTGGGCGCTCAAAATAGAAAAGACAAGCTTTGGAAAGAGCCTCTCTGTAAATGCTAGTGAGGGTTCAGGGCTGGCTTAAAAGTAATGCAAACAATACCAATGAAGAAAAATAAGGAAGAAGTGAAAGCTATCACAAGAAGTAAACTCTTAAAATGATCTCAAACATTCTATCCTTGAGGGCTTCGATCCCAAGTATCTTCACCTAGCAGGGAAAAAAAAAAATCAGAAGTGTATATATACACTCCATGTTACACCTAATGTAACTCTTTGCGATGTTAAGTCACTCCATAACTTTTTATAGGATCAATATTTTGAAAGTCCAATTGTTAAATTACAATTTTTGTTGCTCTTAATATGCACGTTAAATTTCGTGTTAATAAGATGTTATATGCTATTTGATTCACAAACTCATGTTTTATGTATAATTTTTAAGTTCAAAATCTTGAAATTTAAACATTTTATGATGGGATAATGATTGATTTTCAATAATCTTGATATTTGGCAAGTATTGGAGGATAGATGGAGATAATGTAATCCAAATGTTAATTCGTCAAAAATACGCTATCAATGAAAGTAACATCACAAAGAGTTAAAACACGTGTAACTTGAACCTGACACCACCCCCCCAAAAAAAAAAAAAAAACCACACACACACACACACGCATATATATATTCTTGAAACTGAACTTTTCCTGTATTCTTACTGTTTTTCAATTATTTCTACTTTTTATTGGTTGCCTCTTTACTTAAGCTTAAATTGTGTAATCTATCAGAAATAGTTGGTTCTTTATATTTTGCTTTAAGTGATGGTTAAATTTTAATTTTTTGTGTTATTTTGCAGGATGACATACGTAGGGAGGCTCAAACAATGATTTTGATAGATCATCCAAATGTTGTTAGGGCTTATTGTTCATTTGTTGTTGGACGAAACCTTTGGGTGGTCATGCCTTTCATGGCGGAGGGTTCTTGTTTGCACCTCATGAAGATAGCATACCCGGATGGCTTTGAAGAAGCTGCTATTGGTTCTATACTAAAAGAAACTTTGAAGGCTTTGGACTACCTTCATCGACAAGGACATATTCATAGGGATGTTAAGGTTAGTTGAATGTAGAACTTCAACATCCCTCCACTACATGGTCTATATTTGCTCTTCTTTTTTTAAAGATATGTTGGGAGGGTTTCAAATTAAGTTTGGTATTTGCATCACAGGCTGGAAACATACTACTTGATACAAATGGGGTGATAAAGCTTGCCGACTTTGGTGTTTCAGCTTGCATGTTTGATACAGGTGAAAGACAACGAACAAGAAATACTTTTGTAGGGACCCCATGCTGGTAAGATATATTGTCAATGGACTCAATTTCTTTTTAGGATATTTCTTGGTTTGATGCTGTATGTTATTATAATTTATTCTTTTATCCATGTGTTTGAGATTTCAACATATCTTTGCTTTCCAGGATGGCACCAGAGGTATTGCAGCCAGGAAGTGGATATAATTCCAAGTGAGTTTTATTCCATTTTATAATTTCAAAGAAACATAGAGGAGCTTTGAGGGTAAGGGTTAGGGTTGGAACATGCAGGTGTTGCTTCTGTTCGTCACAGCCCCAATTGAACTTGATAACTTGCTCTAGAACTTTGGCTTATGGTTATAGCATTTGTTTGCCTTGATGATTTGCCATTATTTGATTTATTCAGCACTACCTACTTATTCTGTTTGAAAGCTTTAGCTGCCATGGTAAACTGGGCATAGTCTTTTCTAGGTCAAGGTCTGTTGAGCATGGATTGGGTTGCTTTTGGCCTGGGACAAAAGGCAGGCTTTCAGTGTCTTTACGTGTTAATATCTACTTATATACGCACGTCTGTGTGTAGAATGTAGGCCCCATAATAGATGGTCCTTTAAACTTAGCAAATTTGTGATAGGGACTGTGGCATTTCCTGTATTTTACTTTTATTCCTTTTTTAAACTCTTTATCAAACAGAGAATCACTTTCTTCTGATAGTTGTTGAATGTCTTATTTGCATAAATGGTCAATTTCATGTCTTGATTTGTGGAGAAAATAAGAAAATAATAGATATATACTTGGTTCTCTTTTGCATCATTCTTCTACAGGGCTGATATTTGGTCATTTGGTATAACAGCACTGGAGCTGGCTCACGGTCATGCACCATTTTCAAAATATCCTCCAATGAAGGTATTTACATTATAGGGGTTCAATAAGATTGTACCTGCAGAATTGCATGAGGTTTAGTAGGTTTTCTCGGTAGCGCTTTGTTGAAACATCTAAAATATATCTGACCCTTTATTGTTCTATAGGTTCTCCTGATGACGATACAGAATGCCCCTCCTGGGCTTGATTATGATCGAGATAAAAAATTCTCTAAGGTATTCATGTTCTTTCTGGCTAAAGTGAAAAATGTCATATATACTTCACTATTTGGTGGTTTCTGTCTTTCAATGTCTTTATATTATGGAATAATATTCTAATTGGAGGATTTCCAGTTGTGATCAGTCTTTTAAAGAAATGGTTGCAATGTGTCTGGTGAAAGATCAAGCAAAGAGGCCAACAGCAGAGAAATTATTGAAACACTCCTTTTTCAAGCATGCAAAGTCTCCAGAGCTTTCTGTGAAGAAATTATTCGCTGATTTGCCACCCCTTTGGAATCGTGTAAAAGCCCTCCAGGTTAACCATCATACTGCTGGAATGCAACATTCATAATTTCACTTGTCCTGGTGGGCTTGTCTGATGGCATTGGTTAATTTTGCAGCTTAAAGACGCAGCACAACTAGCTCTAAAGAAAATGCCTTCAGCAGAACAAGAGGCTATATCACAGGTCATAAACCTTAGTTCACGCCATTTATTTTGAACTTAAATTTGATTTACCTGTGGTCATGATGATGTAGCAAATTGTCTTTTATTTTTTTCTAATATTCAACTGTTTGCATTTCTTGAGAATGCTTTTTTGAACTTTAACAATTTCCCCCCTCCCCTGTTCATATTCTGTCCATTTGTGAAAACCTCAACTAAGATGATCAAGTAACTATCAGTGACAACTGCCCCCTATTTGAATATGTGTGCCGCTTTATTACCACTGAGGAATCTAAGTTACAATCATGTATGTTATTTGGTAGTTGACCGGGTATGTCCATCCTAAATTCTGAATCCGGGAGAAGCCATTAGATCAGAGGAAAACTTCATATTTTTCTTTAAATGATTATTGAAGACTCTTAATCCATAGAAAACTGTTGAAAAAGGAGTAACAATATTGAAACAGAGAAAACAATCTGTTTTAGAGTGTAGGGCTTTTCAAACGAGGGGTTTCCTGTGGTCGATGCATGCCAACACCTCGTATTTCTGATCTGGAATTTGCTCTTTTATCCAGCTTTGGTCTGTTTTCTAACTTATTTTGCAGATTGATAATAATGACTAGCCTCTGACCACGCGCTCACGCGCGTGCTCAGAGGCTCTTATATTTTTTTTGATAAAAATTAATAATTTATATTGATTATAATTTGAGATTTTTACTTTTTTTTTTAATTACAAATAAAATAAAATAAAATATGTAGGGTGAGTTTTGTAGATTGGAGGAGTTTTAAAACTAACAAAAGAGTGATCCTATTTTGTAGGGAGTTAGAGAGTAGAAGTATAAATTTAAATTAACGTAAAAGTAGGAGTTTATTAGAAGCATAAAGGCATTTCAATGTAGAAGTAAGAATTTATTATTTTTGTCAATTTACTATTTTAACCCCATTTTTAAGTTTTAGGTAGGGGTATTTTTGACAATAAAAAAAGCAATAACTAACTTCCTTTTGCCCATTTACTATTTTATCCCTATTTTTAAGTTGTTGGTTAATTAATTTAGGGGTATTTTTGATAGGAAAAAAAGGAATAACTAACTTTTTGAATCCTCTTAATATATACAGATTATACAAAGAAGATATGTAAGCTTTTTTTTTTCTTTGTGGATCATTCAAAGGCTAGAGATTAATCTCGTTTATGTCATATATGTTTCTTTGCTCAGACTAGAATTAGCGTAAATAAAAAACTGGGAAAATGTTGCTTTTGTAATATCATACATTTAGTGGTCAGAGATATCTGTACATAAAATGTTACTTTACTCTTTTTCTTATCTTTGGTGGTAATGTCTTGTCTTGCTGCTATCAGAGTGAGTACCAGCGAGGAGTTAGTGCCTGGAACTTTGATATTGAGGATTTAAAAGTGCAAGCATCACTGGTAAGAAATATTCTTTTTAATCTTTATCAATTATCAAGTTAGTTCATATTGAGACAGTATCTTCTTTTTGGACAGTGTTTGGTTGGTTATACTAGTCAGTTAATCTGATGTAATTTTTTTCTAGGTGAGAGATGATGATGATGATGGGCCAGAGATCAGGGAAGAAGATGAAAGCATGAAATATGTTGTCAGTGAGAAGGTACTAATATTTTAAAACTACATTGGGCATCTAATTTTCTTTTTCAAGAGCAGTCCAAGTGTTCAATTTTTCTCCTGCTTCTTGAGAGTGCATATCAATCTTATTTTATCTTTGTTTTCTCTTTGAAATTTTGATTCTAAGCAAGTGAATTAATATTTTCTTATCTTTCAATGGCAGGATTCAATTGATTTCCAAACCAGTTTTGGGAAATTGAATTTAAATTATGAATTAGCACAGCCCGAGTACAGAGGGCGAAATAGTGGTGAAGAAAAACCACAGGCTGACGTCCTGAATAGAAAGGGAAAGGTTGTGGAAAGTGATTTACCGGAATCTGGATGCCAAGAGAAAGTTGGTTGGAGGAAAAATGGCTCAAGCACTGAGGGATCTTCATCAATGTCAGAAAAGGACATGGTACAGGCCAAGACTAAAACTCAAACAGTGAAAATTCGCCAAACTCAGAGTGGCCCACTTATGCCCGGTGCTGTGCTTAGTCATTCAGTATCAGAGAGAGGGCGAATCTCTGAAAGGTTTGTCATGATGTATTTGGATTTATTCTACGAAGCCAAATTATTAACTTCTGTTTCATTTTCCATATGCTCTTGTCATTTGGATATTTTTCTGGTGGTGTGGACAAGTAGCTGATGTTTAGTTAATTACTAGGACTGAGCTTGAAATTCAACCATCTACTGAGAAAGCTTTCCAACAAGTACGGCGGGCACCAAGCTTTAGTGGTCCATTGATGCTTCCAAACCGAGCTTCGGCAAACAGTTTATCAGCTCCAATAAAGTCTACTGGAGGTAATGAAGTAATTCAATATGCATCAAATATCATCATTTTTATCACTGCTGCTGATGCTGCTACCAATAGACTGCAGGTTCACAGAATTTGTGACATTAACTATTTTTTCCCCTTAATAGGGTTTAGGGATTCCTTAGATGACAGGTCGAAGGCAAATCTGGTGCAAATTAGAGGAAGATTTTCAGTAACATCAGAGAATTTAGATCTTGTAAAGGTAAGGCTTTATAATGAACCCCCCCTTCCCTTCCCCAGGCAACTCCCTTTCTCTCCCCCTCCCCTCCCAATTATATGACTATCACTAACTTAAAGATGTGCCCTAGGATATTCCATTAAGTACAGTTCCACGACGGTCTACACAGGTATTTGGCCAATTTTCACTTGAAAATATTGTTGAAGTAATTACAATGGGTTTCAAATTCTCACCTGATGTTCTGTTTTGTTGTTTTTAGGGATCTCCATTAAGAAAGTCTGCTAGTGTTGGTGAATGGATTTTTGATTCCAAGCAAGCGGTTAGTATACTGCCTTGCTCAAATAGTTTAATTATATAAATTATGTTAATAACCACCTTCATTTGTAGTACAATCACGTAAAAGATTTACTAATATGGTAGAATAATACTATCTTTTTGGGGGATTTTTTTTCTTGAGAGGAAAGAAGACAATATTTGATGTCTTTGGGTGTCTGCAATGTTGTGTGAAAATTAGATATTACTATTTGTAAATTTTCAGACTTGTGTGCTGTACTTTGTTAATTATTAATGTGTGTGTGTGTGTGTGTGTGTGTTTGTGTAAGCGGGTGGACAATAATGCCCAATTGTTAAGTAGCATTTTATCTTGATCCACATGTTTACATTTAATATATCCGACTCCCAAGTGGCGGATTATATTGAAGATCAAGTCTGACATTCTAGTATACTTGTAAGGTTTACTTTAGTCATAGAATTTGTCCTTATGATAGTCTTTATTTTTCCTTTAATTCATATAATGTAATTCTCTGTGTTTTCAGCCTATCAATCAGTCACCAAAGGAATTTAGCAATGGTAATTTACCTGCTTCACTTCTCATGCCTCACCTTCAGCATCTTTTTATGCAGACCACAACGCAACAGGTGAAATCAAACTTATAAAAGAAATTATGATTTATGTTTGATTTTGACCATTAAAATAGTCCTTGACAAACTTAAATCTGTGTTCAATAGATTCTTTTGCTGAAATTTTACTTGTGTACTAGGATCTTATCATGAATTTGCTCTACAGCATGCAACCAGCTGAGGTAGCAGATGGTGAGTATGATTCTTGAGGTAGTTATATCTAGTTATATTGAGAAAATAGGTATCAAACACGTTTGTAAGGCACTCCTATTTTCTTTCAGCTACCCAAAATGGAAAGTTGCCGCCATTGCCTCGTAGTTCAGAGAATAATGGAACTGTAAGTATATTTATCTATCTACGTGCTTCTGGCTAGTTGGAAACTGTTTGAATTCATTTTCTTTTTACAAAAGAAACATTGAAATTTTGCTGAAGAATAGGTTGTCCTTGCATTACTAAGACCCTATTATTAGCTTTGCTAGTTAGTAGAAATGTATTTATGAATGCAGCCAAGGTTTCTGTGATTAGACTTCCCTTCTGTAGGTTGCATTCTTACTTAGCCTTTTTGTTTTTTTTTTTAAGTTTTGGACGGAAAAATAAAGACAGTTCTGAGGCTTCCTTTGCCAAAATTCATTCTAAGTTCTCTATGCCAATAATTGCTTTTTTATATTTTATTCTTTCGATAAGTGGTTATTGATTGATTGTTTTCATGGAAAGCACTCTGTTCGTATTAGTTTTCTCATGAAGTAACTTATTAAAAAAAAAAAAAAGTTTTTCCTCATGAAGTACTTTCATTAATCTCCAATAAATTTAGTATGAAAATCAAAGTTACCAATTGTTATTGCATGAGGATCCTGTGGCCACAGTTCCAACAAAATGAGATGAGGGCATATGCAATTATGAATGGATCAAAGTTGGCACTTTATGTTCTTTGATTGTGTGTTGACCGGCATAATCCCATCAAATGTGACAAGTGTATGTGATCAGACAAGGATGATGTTTTTGCTCACTATTTGGCTTGTTACACAACTATGATAAATATGATGAATTGGCATACATAGTTTTAGGTGCCAAAAATTTTCAATGTGAGGGAGTCTGGTGAAAAGGTTCTTGAGAGCACCATTATGGAACCCTTACTCCATTATCTTGTTTAAATTCCATAATAGATCTAGTTTGTATAAAACAGTTTCATGACTAATAACTATGTGTTTCTTTGCTTGGTGCTGATGACAATTGGACTGACATATTTCGATTAACGCTTTGCTCGATATTCTTCCCTAGTTTCTCTGATTTGTTCTTTCAACAGATTGAAACAGCGGCTTCTGAGAGGGAACGTTTACTTCTTCTCAAGATCTCTGAGCTTCAATTTAGGTTGGTATCATAAGTACTTCTGATCTCTCTTTTGTTTATTGTTTTGTTTTTTGTTTGTTTTTCCAGTGTGTGGAGGTTTCTCTAAATTTCTCCCCGTTTCTGCAGGACGGTCAATTTGTGTGAAGAGCTGACTGCTGAAAAGTTAAAATACATACAAGTGAGTTGCTCAGGGGGGGTTCAGTTTTGAATTATCTGTTTCCATGACTTTGGGATGGGCCTAGCATGAAATTTTTAAAACAAGATAACTCACTCTAATAGAAATAGGTTGGTTTTGGTCGGTACTGATTGGCTGTTGACCTAGGAATAGGATTGTTAGTAGATTAACATGACACCTGGATAGGTTCCTTTCAGGAATGCTCCACGGGCATCGTCTTTTTGATTTTTTACCCATCAGGGTATAGAAAGAGGGTGGGGGTGCAATTGTTTATGTAGGAATTAATTATAAACATCATTTGAAGCTTGCATTGATAATTTAGTTATCACTAAACAGTTGCAGCAGCAGCTAAATGCTGTATCGGGTCAAGAAGAAAATGGAGACAGGAGGGAAGGGGATGCCTGATATTAAAAAATTCAGGTTATGTAAAGTGAAATCACCATGTACATCCAGGCAAGAGCTGTAAATCATATGCAGAAAGTGTTTTCCTACATTCTTTCTCAGTGCCAAGAGGGAACTGTTTTGGCTCATAGCAGTAAATAGAAGCAAAGAGTGGCATCCATGTGTCTGGATCTCTCTTCTGCCTACCGCGTGCAATAAGTTTCTTTGAAGATTTTCAGCCACCAAATATGACAAGCAAAAGTTCAAAGTTCATCAGTTGCTCTCATACAAATAGAAATGAGCTCCTCTCCTGCAGTCTCATGTTGTAACTTGGGAGTTGGCAGTTGATTCTTTTTTCTTTTCCATTTCTTTCTCAATAGTTGCCATGAGAAGGGTAGTGGGGTTGTTGGTATACATTTTACAGTTTACCTAATTGTAATGTTCAATTATATATATTGAAATAGTATTGTGTAAAACAGGATTTATGAGCTTTTATTTATGAGCTTGTAAATTGGGCGATAGATTATTATTTTCATCTCTTTGTGCTTTTTTGTTGCATTGAACTTTCACTTGTGTTTTACTCGCGGTACAAGGTTCGCATAAAGCAACCTATATTTATTATTTAAACCTTTAAAATACAGTTCCCAAAAAAAAAAGGATAAAGAAAAGAAAATATATCAATCTGAACGCATATTGGGCGTAGGCCCTCACTCTCCAATGTCGCCTCACCCACCTCGCTTGCTTCCCACTTCCTGTCACAAACCTTTTGGTTTTGACAAACTTCCTGTCCCAAACTGACAATGAGGGTTACTCATAGCTTTCTAACCAAAACTATATGATATTTTTTGGAGTAAAAGCATCAATACTCTATTAAGAGATTAATTTGTAATATGCTCCTTGTGGGGATGAACATGAACTCTGGCCGAGAGCTAGAGACCCAATAAATAATTTCTAAAAAGATGGGCCCTGTTCAAAGATGTGAATGTGAATGAAGAGGCCTATGGAATAAAAGATAACTCCCCGAGGTGAATCCTGTGGAGGTCCGAGCTGATTACCCTTTTTTTTTTTTGGTTGTAAACATCGAATAACATTAAAAACTAAAGAGAAAACACAGGTTCAAGACAAAGTATGCTTCATTCTAAAAAAAAGAAGACAAAGTCTACTTAAGTACAGCCCATTAGCGTCAAAATTAAAAAGATCTAAGATGTCCACAGGTGGACAATTAAACAAATGGAAGTCACTATTTTGCTTCGATCCTAATCGTGCGAGGGCATCTACTTGTTTGTTTATTTCCCGGAAGCAATGCTTGACTTGGACTTGGGGAAGCTGGGCCATTAGGAACTTGCAGTCATCCACTAAAGGGGACATAGCATTATTGGAATAGCACGGGTTAGCCAATAAATCAACTATAGCTTTGTGTCTAGTTCTATTAGTACAGAAGAAAGATTAAAGTTGAGACATTGAATTAGCCCATCCCTAAGACCCCACAATTCCGCAACAAAGCTGGTGGTAATTCCAATCTTTCTGGCATAGCCACAGATCCATTCACCCTTTTCATTTCTAATGAGACATCCATTTCTAGCAGTACCCGGGTTCCCTTTAGATGAACCATCTGAATATAATTTGACCCAACCAATGTCAGGTTTCTCCCATCTCACTCTTCTGATAACCTGCTTGCATAACCCTCTAGGGGTTTGGCATAATGTTCGAACTCCACAGCTGCTCGATATGCTTCAAACCCCAGTTTGTGTTGGATGGGAATAAGCAGAGCCTTTTCGATAGCAGATACGCAAGGAACCACGGTTGATCAGTTCTCCTGTGGATCGAGATGCCACCTTCCATCAGACTCACCTTGGGAAACGCCATGAAGAGATAAGGACCATTGGGGCAGTCACCTCTGTATTAATGAGATGTTTTCACCTAATCTCTTCCACATTAAATGCTAATTGACTGACCTAAACAGTGAAAACACCCCCAAAAGTCCAATTTCATGATGAAAGAGTGGCAGAGTAGAAGAGTGATGGGACAAATATCCCCTAAATCCAGCGGGGAACGAGCTAGCTGGGGAGAGAAAGAAGGAAAAATCTCTATAAAAGGAGGGGAGGTGCAATAGATGGGGGGATTCAGAAAAATTGAGAGAAAAGATTTATAGAAGAACAAGAGAGAGAAAGCTGTAATAGTAGAATATGTCTAAGAGTTTTTAGCTTTTTAATCCTATCCCTCGTACCTTGGGAAAACTATTCCTATATCAATAAAAGCCTTTTTTGATCCTTGTTATCTTTCGATTTGTTGTTTAGCTTTTCCATTGTGGAATTTCTGCCATTTCTTTTATAAATTAATTGTGTAAGTCATTTTGTTGTCACCATGGTTGTTTTTTGACCCCCAGACTCCTTATAATCCAAATCAATATCTAAATTAATAACTTAATTAATAATTATTAAAACAGAATGTTTTCTATTTCACTTGAATTGTGGATGTGTGCAATTTACATTACAAATACTGTACAATTCACATCAAAATTTGAAATCTCACAACTAATATGATAATTTTTAAACAATAAATTTATATGGTAAAGGAATGTTAAAAAGTGATTGCAAATTAATGCTAAGTTTTATAGTTCAATAATTGTTTAATTCTTCCATCCAAAATAACACACACACACATATTGATAATTCAATAGTTGGGAAAAATAAGATTTGAATTCTAGACGTCTTTGTTGAAAATACCAAGAGATATTCATTGCGTTACAAAGCTCTTGGTGACAAAAGAACCTATACTTTTAACAACTTAAATTTTGAGTTTTTTTTTTTTTTTTTTTTTTTTTTTTTTTTTTTTTTTTCAATTTTTTTTATTAAATGATAGTATTTGAACCTATAAATCTGACATAAATTCAAATTATATCATATATTTTTTTTTAATTAAAAAAGTTGTGAAATAAATTTTGGGTTTCACATTTGCTCTTCGCGGACGATAGTCTTATTTTTTGCAGGTCTACTATGGAGGAGTGTGACAAGGTGTTGGATCTATTATACAAGTATGAGGAAGCCTTGGGACAAAAAGTAAATAGAAGCAAGACCTCGTTGTTCTTTAGCAACTTTGTACCAAAAGAAGTCAAGCATGGAATAAAGGTGAAATTGGGGGTACCGGAAATTAAGAACTATGAGAAATACCTTGGGCTGCCCTCTCTAGTTGGTAAAAGGTAAAAAAAAAAAGAGTTTTAATTTTATAAAGGAGAAGGTGTGGAGGAAACTTCAAGGGTGGGAAGCAAAACTACTCTCCCAAGCTGGAATGGAAGTGCTCTTAAAGGCCGTCATCCAAGCTATCCCTACCTACACAATGGGATGCTTTAAATTGCCGGTAAGTTTGTGCAATGAGATTGAGTCCCTTATTAAGAAGTTTTGATGGGGACAACGGGGTGATCGAAGAAAGATTCATTGGGTGAAGTGGGAGGATTTGACAAAATCAAAAACCGTTGGTGGTATGGGTTTTCGTGATCTTGCCATGTTCAATGACTCTCTTTTGGCAAAACAAGCTTGGCAACTTCTGCATAATAAGTCCTCACTCTTCTACAAGGTTTTTAAAGCTCATTTCTTCCCTAATTCTTCAATAATGGAGGCTGCTGATTCGAGGTTAGGTTCCTATGCTTGGAAGAGCATCCTTAGGGGGAGGGATATTATTAAAAGGGGGCAATTTGGAGGATTGGAAGTGGGGAAAAAATCAATATATGGCAGCAACGTTGGCTGCCAAGAAAGCACCCTCCAAGGCAGCCAATATGTCCATTGGAGAGTTTTGAAAATTGCACGGTGGATTTGCTCATAGACCCAAACACAAGAACATGGAACGAGGGGCTGATTGATGGTTTATTTGTGGAAGAGGATGCTGAATTGATCAAGAAGATTCCTCTTAGCTGAGCTGCAAATGAGGACTCTTTGTATTGGCCATACTCCACATTGGGTCACTACACTTGCAAGTCCGGATATATGTTCCTTAAACAGGTATCAGAGATGGAAGCAAGCCAACAAGCCCCTCCAATTCATGACAAACAGCTCTGGAAGAAGATTTGGCAGCTGCAAGTTCCTCCAAAAATTAAAAATTTCCTTTGGCGTGCATGTTGTAATGTTCTTCCTACAAAGCAGGCGCTGTTGAAGAGGAAAGTTACAGCAGACCCGATCTGTGAGAGGTGCCGTTTTGCTGTGGAGGAGTCTGTGCACACTATCTGGTCTTGCCCGGAATTAGGAGAGGTTTGGGGTGTGGGGGAAGAGTGGTGTTTCAGGTCTAATTTGGAGTTTACAGATGTGAAGGAACTTCTGTCTTGGCTAATTGCAGAAGGAAAGTCAATTGAGCTATTTACTTATACGGCTTGGATGGTGTGGACTCAAAGAAACAAAATACAGGTCACCCAACAAGCTGTTTCGCTCCATCAGTTGGCTGAACAAGCAAAACAAAAACTGAATCAGTTTGGAGCTGATCGGTAGAATCCTAAAGTGCAGGTCACAGACAGCAATGTTGGAGGCTCTAGATGGTTATGTCTGCAAGATGGTTGGGTGAAAACAAACTTTGACGGAGCTGTTTTCAATGATTCAAATCAGTTCAGAGTTGGGGTGGTAATTGAAAGTTCAATTAGTGTAAAAACACCCTTGAACGTTTAGACTCCCAATTTACAAATTACCAATTCAAGCTTAATATCAAAAAATTTATGTGCGGAATATGAACATAAGCTTAATACAGAATTGATAAACAATCTAAACCAAATAATATCACATCCAGAGCAGAAATTAAATGGCAAAGATAAAGGGAAGAGAGATGCAAACACAAGGACAACACACGATGTGTTATCGAAGAGGAAACCGAAGCCCTCAGCGTAAAACCTCTCCGCCGCCCTCCAAGCGGTAAACAATCCACTAGAAAATGTAGTTGGGATACGTGAACAGCAATAGACCCTCCAAGCCTAATCTATCCAGTGTACCTAAGCTCTCCAAGCTTATTGCTCCAACGAGGTTGCGCCGAACCTATTTCTTTTCTAGCTTCCCGGATTCCGCTACTTGACCATAGCATCAACCAATGTAAATTGGTACCTTCCTAACTGCTTCCCAGAACACCAAACAGCCTTCTCACAGTAATGGATATGGTGAGAAAATGTTTTGGTAAAATACCTCTCAAGGATTTAACAATGGAGAGGAAGAGAGTAGAGGAATTTGAAGAGTCTCTTATGTCAAGATTGTGGATAAATCAATCTTGTTTTACTCTAGGGTTTCTCTCTCAAAATTCTCTCTGGAAGCTCTCTTTCTTTCGTGGGTATAAGGGGTATTTATACTGGGGTGAGAATGGAATGTGAAGAGTCAGGTTTTTCAAAATAGGGCTGGCTTGCGGCTTGGCCTCGCGGCTTGACTAAGTCGTGAGATCTAGCCGCGAGATAACAGAACGGCCAGTTGTCCTATTTTGTCCTGTAGTGCTCCAACTAGCATGACGCTTCAACTTCTGGCATGCCTGGCACGTGTGCATCTTCTGGCGGCTTGCAGCCGCGAGTCACCCGCTAGATCCAGCCGCGAGTCACCCGCTAGATCCAGCCGCGAGTCTCTGTTTTCTTGCACACTCTTGAGCATTTCAACAGTCTATCTCACTCACTACCCTTACAACAATCTCACCTAAATACAGGGTTATTAATTGCTGAAATACAAGCAAATTTGGCATGTAATAAAGCCAACAAGATGGTTGATTAAATTCAACCTTACAATCTCCCCCTTTGGCTATTTCGTGACAAAACCCTAAAACAGACTCTAGACTTAACATGTAAGTTGGGAACAGTTGAGCAAAACTCACTTACACCTAACTCTAGAAACTGTGAGGCACTTGAATCATATGAACATGAAACTCCTGAAATACAACAATACACCATGATCATTGTATGCAGAAAACATGAAAAGCATATGAAGCAAGCATAAAGTGATCAAGCAAAGATGGAGTTAAGAAACAAACCATGGCTTGATCAAACAAGTAATCACTACATGATAGTGACCACAATGCTCATTCACACTTGGAATGAACACTTGAACATACAAGCTAACAAGAACAATGCAAGATACTTGTATGCCCAACACTCAACCAATGCATAATACACTAAGTATATGCATCTAGGAACAATCCTACAAGGGCACAAGAGTGACAGTACTTAACAAGAAAATGCATAACATTTAGTTAGAAGTACTGATTTAACAAAAACATAAAGGCTGCATAAAGCATGGTACAAACCATAAAGCCTACAGATGAAAACAAACCATAAAGCCTACAGATGAAAACAAACCCTAAAAGCTTACAAAAGCAACATGGGTACAGGTACATTATATACTGAAAAACATCAATAATATATATAAAGTAAACCAAGTTTCAAAACCATCCATGAGTTATGAGTTAGAAACAGATAATAACCATAACCACACTGTATCAAACTCATAATAACAATAAATTATCCAAAACGTAAACAAAATAAGCAAGATAGTCAGTGTTTTTGACTGCTCCCCCTCAACATAATGCTCCCCCTCAAGGGCTGCTAACTGCTCAAAAACTTCTCCCCCTTTTTGACCGGAATGGCCAAAGGGTCACTGCCTATGATGTGTGGTGAAGCCATCAAATTTTGCGGAGAGAATATCAAGCTGGTCATGTATGGCTGCCATCCTCTCAGACTGCTCGGTCTGGACCTCTCTGAGTCCATCAAGTCTTTCCAGGATGACCTGAAATGCATCTGGAGGTATAGCTGAAGAAGTTGATGCTCTAGTCCTCTTGCCACTTCTTCTGGGGGTTGAAGTTGATGCCTGACCTACTGCCTCTGCCTCAGTCTCCATTGGAACACCCTCTCCTTCATCACCTTCATCTTCTTCACCTGGGAGACGAACACTTATCCTCTTGAAGGTTTGCTTGTTAATTGCTGAAGGTGTAGACATGAGACTGATGTCTCGAGGGATTGCAACACCCTTCTTTCTGAAAATCCTCATGAGCAGACTAGGGAAGATCAGTTTAGGCCTAGAAGTGGTTCTAGTCTCATCCACAATTGTATCAAATATGTGGAAACTGATATCAATGAATGTTTTTTCCTTGAGCTCCATCAGAAAAATTGCTCTCGCATTGTTAATTGTAGTCAACTTCCTTATGGGATATAGGTTAAACATCATGATAATAGTGAGATACCTCATGTCCACTGGAAAGGCTGTGGTATTTAGGCATTTCCCTTCTCTCTGTCCACCTATCCTCTGTTGTACAGTTTCAATAGATAGCATCCTATCCTTATAGTTGACAAACTCATGATCTTCTAACCCCTCAAGACCTAGCACATCATCAATGTCATGTGCATCTAAGGTGAATTCTATACCTCTAACCCAGCAGCTCAGCTCATCTTCCCTTATCACAACATTGGAGTAAAACTCCCTAATCAGGGGTTCACACACAACTAGGAAATCACATAGAAGCCTTTCCCATCCTCTCCCTTCAAAACAACTAGGGATAAAGGTGTCTCTCAATTCCTCCAAATCCACAAACCTTTCTTGTATGATTCCTGCCTTAAAGAAGAAATCCTTGTATCTCTCAAAATGGGAAACAGACCTAAACAAATTAGGGTCCATTTTCATTCTCTTATCTGCTTTCTTGGCAGGAGTTTTCTTCTTTGGGGATGAAGGAGCCATCTGTGAACAATCAGAAAAGGCCACAATAACAAAGTACAATACATGTGTAGAACAAATCAGTACTTTGTTAGTGATAAAGACAATAATAAAGGAAAAGCCTCATAACTTAAACCAACAACACAGATGAATGTACCCAAAGGTAGATACTCAAGAACAACTTAACATTTTGCAGAAGAGTACTAATGCTGCAGAAACTGACATCACCCAAAGGACAAACATATGTCAATGAGACATATAGTTTGATGAGTATGAAAGGACCCAGAAAACTCAAGACAGATGCACACACTTGATAAACAAACACAGAATCACAACAATAAAACCCAACAAACAAAACACAAACATTTTGAAACAACACATCAAAATGAGATCAGACAAGATGGGTATAAGACAAACCCTAAGCTAAAAGAAAGTCAAATGATGAAGAACAAATCTAGCAACTTAAACAAGTTAAAAAAAAACGAGCCTCTACTAGCTAAGTACGGACAAAGAACAATAGCCAAAACACAAACCCGACTCAAATCAGAAAAACAATGCAAATATTCAAGAGGGAAAAGCTCAAAAACAAGAAATACTGAGTGTGAGAAAGAAAACCCATACCTTTTCTTGATGATTTTGAGACGAAAATGAAGCAACAATGGAGTTCAAAAATGGTGACACGGAGTGTTTGGGTAAGTTTCAGACGAAAGAGAAAATGAATAGTCATATAAAGTTCGAGGGAAAACTGAAAGAGATTTTAAAAACTGCCCTTACATGTGCAAAACACGCGTTTTTCGCGGCTGAGGTAAGTCGCTAGGAAGTCGCCAAAATAACCCGCCAAAACACTTCAAAACAAAATTTTGAAAAATTTACTAAGTGTTTTTCGCGACTGGAAGTCTCACTCGCGAGGGAGTCGCGAGATGAGCCGCGAAAATCTCTGTGTACCCCTTGCGACTGGACCTTCCACTTGCGAACAAGTCGCCAAAACTGACTCGCGAGCTCGTGACTGTGGCATGCGACTTGACTGACCCGCGACTGAGTCGCCAAAAACAGAGCAACACAGTTTTTGAAAATTTCAGTTTTTGAGAAAACAAAATACTTTCCAAAAACAACTAAAACACTCAAAAATATTTTTGTGTTTGAATCAACAAAGATTGAGCATGTGAAAACACATTTTATCAAGTACAATCACACAAATGAATATGATATTCATTGAACATAAACTTGTGTGTTGTGTGTGGGTATCAACTATGAGATAGTCCTTAGTCTAATGTGAAGCTTCAATGATTAATTCAACCAAGGCATACATAATTAGCACTAGATCATGTGACCCATCTCAATTATAGAAGTATGCATATATGACCTCCCACAAGACTTGATAACATAACTTGGAGCTTTACATTTGACTCCACTTTTAAACATAACATTTGATCTTTTTGATCCTTTTGAAACAATCACCTTTCTTTGTGAGAGTGATATTTGATATTTCACCTTGATGATATAGCCTTTGGCTTTTGAATAATCATAAACTTTATTTTTGGTCGCTTTCCCTTTTTCCTAGTCAAATACTAGTATGTGCGACAGGCTTTTGCAGCTCAATATCTCTTTTCATTTGGAGATTTACATTTGGTGAGCTCTTTTTAGCACAAACAAAAGCATAAAGAGTGGGAAGATATATAGGCACAAGTCTATGCATGTCTCAAGATCAACATAACCCTTCACTAATCATTCATGACAAGTTTGAAGATCTATTTACAACAGTCACATAGATTTCAAGATTTCTTCCATAGTGATAAGAGTGCAAAAGAACAAGCTACGCTCGAAAATGCACAAAGCTATTAGCACAAAAGTACAAGGCAAAACATGTTTTGAGACAAAACTCAACAATGTCGATCAAACTTTTTGATTTTCTAATTTTTATGTGGTTATTGGATTTTTGACACATAAGAAGGAAAAGATTGATCAAAAACAAAAATGAACGAAAGTATGCACAAACAGACAAACAAACTACAATCAACACAATCAAAAAGCAAATAACTAAACACAGCCACAAAGCATAGGAAGTATTGATGCATGGACATGTTATAATGCTTATGCATGAGTACCCTTTTTCACCCACACGTCACTTGCATTTGGGGTGATTTCCTTATAGGATTGGGTACGGGAGTTAGGGCTTTCAAACCTTCGTGTGAAGTTTTCTAAACAGTTGGTGAAAGCACCAATCATCTTCATCACGTCCATCATTCCGGGATCATCACTTTGATCTCTTAATGGTTCACCAGCCCAATTTCTCCTGTCATTTCTAGGTCCTCGTGACCTTGGAGCAGTTGCATTATTCATTCCTCTCAGCTTTTGACAATTTGGCCGAGTATGCCCTTGAAGTCCACAGTAATGACACACATAGTTCGATTTAGGACCTCTTTGTGGCCGTGGACGAGACTTGGCTCGGGATTCAGACTTACCCACAGATTGATTTCAGGGATTGTTCAACACCCGTTGGTTCTCCACATTCCTCTTCTCCTCCATCTTGGGCTTCTCAGCGGTAGGGCCAACTTCGAATGGCTCTTTGGCCTTTATAAACTTCACTTCTTTGGTGATATTGCCAGATGAGCTACTCCCTCCGGTATATCCCAACCCGGATTTGTCTGAAAAATGCTTTTGAGATGAGATAACATCATCTAGCTTCTTGGTGGAGACTCTTTCTATCTTGGCATTTGCTTGCACAACCTCTTGCTCAAGAAATCTCACTTTTGTGTAGGCTTCTGATAGCTCACCATTCAGTGTCTCTATTTCACATTTGGCCTCCTTATAACGAATTAGGAGACTTTTATAGTCCTCCTCTGCCTTCTTCATCTTTCTCACAACTGCCTTGGCCACCCTTGTGTACTCACCCGACTTCTCCAGGAGTGAGTTATAATTCTCTTGAAGATTGGCTGTGCTTTCATCTTCTTCTGCATCTGATTCTTCAACAACTCCCAATGATTCTTCATCACTATGTTCTCCAAGCTCTTGTACAAGCAAATTCAACTCATTTGAAGAATCAACATGGGCAATAGTCATAAAAGCGGAGTAATTCCCTTCTCCGTCACAGCTTTCCTCAGAATCAGAGTTGGATGAATCCGAGTCACTCAGTGTCGTGGCATACACCTTCCCTTTCGATTTCAAATAATTCGGACATTCTTTCTTAAAGTGTCCATGCCCGTTGCATTCAAAACAGGTGACACCTTGTGTAAATTGGGATTCTTTTCCATCTTTCCTTTTGAATTCCCTTTTCTCCCTTCCTGAACTTTGGAATTTCCCTTTATCACCAAATTTACCATTATTCTTGAATTTCAAGAATTTCCAGAAATTCTTCACAAGGTATGCAACATCTTTGTCAACCACATCCTCATCCGATGAGTCATGGACTTCCACCCTTTCATTAATGGTCTTAAGAGCAAGAGATTTGCTCTTCCGTTGAGTGGGCAGCGACATTTCATAAGTATGAAGGGAACCAATCAGCTCTTGGACTTTGATGTCATCAAGGTCCTTGCTCTCTTCAATCGC
This sequence comes from Quercus tomentella, assembly GCA_028535165.1. Taxonomy (NCBI): domain Eukaryota; kingdom Viridiplantae; phylum Streptophyta; class Magnoliopsida; order Fagales; family Fagaceae; genus Quercus; species Quercus tomentella. Next base: position 29,640,391 of record JAPQVY010000155.1, read on the forward strand.
TGTCACTTTAGCACAAAAGCTTTCCGGCAATGACCGAAGGATCTTCCTTACTATTTTAGAATTCTCCGTTTTCTCCCCTAAATTGAACTTGCTGACAACCACCTCATTCAGCTTGCTATAGAAGGAGTCAAAGGACTCATCCTCACTCATCTTGAGCTCCTCAAACTGAGTGGTCAGCATTTGCGGCTTGGTGTCTTTCACTTTCTTCGTGCCTTCATAGGTGGTCTCCAATATCTCCCATGCTTCTTTGGTAACGGTAATGTGAGAGATCCTGTGAAACTCATCTAGAGACACACCACAGAAAATCGCATTAAGTGCTTTACTGTTAGCATTAGATGCGGTGAGTGCTGCCTTATCCCATGTGGATTTGGCTGCCTTAGGCCTGGTCCAACCTATCTCAACCGCATCCCAAACAGATTCTTCAATGGAACATAAAAATGCTCTCATACGAACCTTCCAAAATGCATAATTACTACCATCAAAATATGGAGGTACATTTAGGGATTGAGACCGGTCTATCTCAAAAAGGGGTCAAGGATCACACTATGGTAATGAACCAATAAAAGTGTACCCGCTCTGATACCAATTGAAAGTTCAATTAGTGTAAAAACACCCTTGAACGTTTAGACCCCCAATTTACAAATTACCAATTCAAACTTAATATCAAATAATTTATGTGCGGAATATGAACATAAGCTTAATACAGAATTGATAAACAATCTAAACCAAATAATATCACATCCATAGCAGAAATTAAATGGCAAAGATAAAGGGAAGAGAGATGCAAACACAAGGACAACACACGATGTGTTATCGAAGAGAAAACCGAAGCCCTCGGCGTAAAACCTCTCCGCCGCCCTCCAAGCGGTAAACAATCCTCTAGAAAATGTAGTTGGGATACATGAACAGCAATAGACCCTCCAAGCCTAATCTACCCAGTGTACCTAAGCCCTCTAAGCTTCTTGCTCCAATGAGGTTGCGCCGAACCTATTTCTTTTCTAGCTTCCCGGATTCCGCTACTTGACCATAGCATCAACCAATGTAAATTGGTTCCTTCCTAACTGCTTCCCAGAACACTAAACAGCCCTCTCACAGTAATGGATATGGTGAGAAAAGGTTTTGGTAAAATGCCTCTCAAGGATTTAACAATGGAGAGGAAGAGAGTAGAGGAATTTGAAGAGTCTCTTATGTCAAGATTGTTGATGAATCAATCTTGTTTTACTCTAGGGTTTCTCTCTCAAAATTCTCTCTGGAAGCTCTCTTTCTTTCGTGGGTATAAGGGGTATTTATATTGCGGTGAGAATGGAATGTGAAGAGTCAGGTTTTTCAAAATAGGGCTAGCTCACGGCTTGGCCTCGCGGCTTAACTGAGTCGCGAGATCTAGCCGCGAGATAATAGAACGGCCAGTTGTCCTATTTTGTCCTGTAGTGCTCCAGCTAGCATGACACTTCAACTTCTGGCATGCTTGGCACGGGTGCATCTTCTGGCGGCTTGCAGCTGCGAGTCACCTGCGAGATCCAGCGGCGAGTCTCTGGTTTTTGCACACTCTTGAGCATTTCAACACTTTATCTCACTCACTACCCTTACAACAATCCCACCTAAATACAGGGTTACTAATTGCTGAAATACAAGCAAATTTGGCACGGAATAAAGCCAACAAGATGGTTGATTAAATTCAACCTTACAGTAATCCGGGACAATAACGGTGCTGTGCTGGCTTCCTGTTCAGAAAAACTTCATTAAGCATACAAACCTGACGAGGTTGAGGCACTGGCTGCTTTGAAGGCAGTCTCTCTTGCACGTGATTTGGGCTTTCGAAATGTGATTCTTGAAGGTGATTCTCTAGGTCTGATTAAAGCATTGATTTCAGCAGAGGATAGCCTTTCTCCAACAGGTTTGCTGGTAGACGACGTGAAACGGGTTGCTAGTAGTTTTGAACGATTGGTGTATTCTCATGTTAAGAGAAACGGCAATAAGGTAGCTCATAATCTGGCGAAAAATGCATTATGCATACCAGATTCACAAGTATGGATGGAAGATGTCCCATCGCATATTACTTCGATTTTAGATTTGGATGTAATCGTTTCAAGTTAAATAAAATGAGTCAGTTTCTTTCTCAAAAAAAAAAACAAAAAAAAAAGGTCGATATATATTGTCAGTAGTTTGCTTTCTACCCTTTACCAAGCTCTACATTCTTTGTAGCTTCAACTGCCTGTAAAATAAACACAAGAAAAGATGGGAAGAAAAAGGAACAAATAAGAGAATAGGTGTAAGTTATATTTAACTCCAGTGTCTAGAATAATCCCAACAATAAGTAGACAAGAAAACAGTACACGACACATTTTGGTGATTACAAATAAAAGAGTGAAGGAAATGCTTTTGCTTCATGTTCAGTTAATGTATTGCATCACTTTTCCACCCTAGGATTCAGCTCTAAATGTAGTGTTTGGATGCATCTAGAGTCATGTTCAATCTAACTATAATACAATTTAAAGATGTAAAATATGCTTCCCCAAATGTCTGATTGATGATGTTAGAGATTAGACAACGATAATTAAAGCATAGAAAACAGAAGGGAGAAACAAATTACACCTATGAGCTCGTACTTCCCTAGTGACATTCCCATGGTTTATAAAGCTTGCACTTCTTGACCCCATCATATGTCAGCTTCTAAACCCCACCCCCCCAAAAAAAAAAAAAAAAAATCCTATTATTAACTACAACAGATCAGGCTAACAGGTCAACCAGACCGGCAGCCTTCACCCATTTAGCACTGCAGCTCTGGAATTTTGAATGCAGAGTGCATTTGTTTCCTCAATTTAAAGCAATGTTGAAGCTCGCCCACAACTAGTCAACTACTATGATAAAGTATTTGAGTTACCGTCTGAAACAAATGCTAACTGAAGAGACCCACCCATTTCGAGTAATTTCACAAGGGAATTAGTTGTACAAAGCCACAGATATCATTTGGTGTATGAATTGTTGCTAAACATATAAACAAGAAATACGGAAAACAGATATCATCTCTCACCTGATCATACAGAAGTTCTATCTGTTGAGCTTGATGCAGAACATGGGTGGACATAAGGTGATTCAATGCTGACATTTCCACCATCATAGTTTCAGTTTCTTGAACTCCATCCAGAAGACTAGTTAACTATACCTGCATAATGAGCAACGGCAAGCAGCTTTAACTTTAGGACGACCTCAGCCTAGAATTGAACAAGAGAAGAAACACGATTATAGGTGGTTTTAAACAAATGTGATCAGAGAGCCACTAATTTGATTACCTGAAGGGCACGTGTTTCATCATCCAAAAGCTGCTGCTGGACTCTTAGATGGTCAGGTTGAAATTCATCAGGCTCCTTGAACTCTGACTTTAGAGGTATCAGCAGAATTTGAATTGGCATTATGGTGGAGTTTTCTTCTAGGCAGTGCTCTATTAATGGCATCTTGGAAGCGTATGGCTCTTAGTTGATCAAATTGCATTGTGACTGAATGAAGTCTCTCACTTAAAATTAAAACCTGCAGCTCAAGAAAATATAATAAGAAAATTAATCTATCAGATATGACAGGAAAAAAACATTATTAATCAGTATTAAAAAATCCCTGATGACTCGTGAAAAAATATCAGCTACCCATTAGGTTAACCTTGGGAAATAATGAAAACAAGACAAGTGGTCCTATAACCACAACATCTAGGGCAGTTAGAAGTAGGGTTTCAGAATCAGTGAAGATAAGCCAATTGAGATAGACAAGGGTATCAATGAAAGCATGAATTGGAGCTCACAAAGTGGTAAAAATAATCTAACCGACCACCTCTAGATCAGGTGAGACCAGACTTTTAAAAAGGAAGATCTGTCCAAACCCAGCACAACTCCAATAAAAGATAAATAGATTTAATAAAAATTAGGAAAAAAATAAAATCATAACACACCATGTTTGTGCGCTATAGTATCGGCATTAGTATTATCTAATACTGCTCTTACACCAAGCCAGCCCTTGGTAAACGCTTCTTCGTTGTTTATGCTATTTTTTATAATATCAATTTGTTCTTGGCAATGAAAGTACTAACCTGCAAAGAATTGATTTAAAAAATGTAAGTGTAGTCTAATAACTATGCAGCTTCATCTTTCATGAAATGTACAAAAGGATTTACCTACAAAAAAGAGAGAGGCCCCTATATTGTATAAAGTTACTCTGTTGTGGAGAATGGAAACTAGTAAAACAAAGCAATTAAGCACTCGGTACAAAAATTAAAACAGGGTCAACCTGAAATAAACTACAATATGTGTTATATATACATATAACTGACTTGCAAAGCCACATTGAATGCCTGACACATGTAATTCTTCAATAATCTGTGTGGAAGAAAAACATGTTAAGACCCATCACAAAAACATAAACATCTGATTCTATTGTTTTAGATTATAAAGTGATTTCCATATGTTGACAGAGATAATAGAATGACTTAGAAAAGGGTTTCTGAGGATAACTTTGACAACTTACTTCATGTTCAATACTATCTCTCTCCTGATCAGTTGTGTGATAAAGATCCACATAATCCTTTCAATGTTTCAACATAAACTGTTCCAAAGCTTCGACGCTTTCTAGCTAATAGATGATATAGAGAAGAGTTAACAACAAACTATATGTAAATGTTCAAATGCTCCCTTTCCATAAGGGGAAAAAAGAACACCTGGAAATCCTTACGTATCAATTTTTTTTTTTTGCTGATTTCTAGTGAACCAATTCCCTTAACCAAAGTAAAGGGGAACAGAAAAATAAAGGACTCTAGCAATATTGAATGTACCGTCTTCAGTGCAGCTTTAGTGAAAGCTGACCTTGCTGAGGTTTATGAATAATGAAAGATGTCAAAATGGCTGCCAATTTTGACTGCCAAAAACTCCTCACTTAGGAAAAGGGGAAAAAAATAGTTTATTTGTTATCAAGGTAACAAATTATGTATTACGTGCACAGGCCAAGTCACTTACAGGGACATCAAGATATAGAATTTCACAATAAATAAAGATACAAGCAGATTTTGACTGGTTTCTGATAAATACACATCAGAGATAGCAAAGAAAAAATTTCTAGGGAATAACAAAAGAACAAAACAAACAACTTATATCTTTACACCAACATTATAAGTTTATAACCAAAACCTTTTCCCCAGAACTCCATCATGCCAAAAGTTTCCATCACAAGAAACACATCATATAAATAATTAGAGAAAAAATGAATCCAAATGATAAACGAACCTCGCTATATTCCAAAGAAAGAGCAGTCTTCCTTACAGCATCCTTCAGATCCTCAGTCCTGTTTCTAACTCTTGACATTCTTCGTCAACCAACTCAGAAAAAAGCCTCTAAAAGCTTCAGCAGCAGCATACTACAGACAGCACAAAAGCAAAAAGGAAAGGGAAAATTACATTAATCCCCTTGAATATTATGCTGGTTTCATTAAACCCTGGATTTCTAATAGTTGCCACTAAAAGCCAATATAACCTAGAAAGTTTATCTGTTGGCTGTTGGGTTTCATAAAAGAAGGGAGTTCCTCTAAAGCATATTAAGACAATGAAAGACTATTATGATGATAAGTTTGCATAACTAGCAGAAGCATCAGTATCACACTTGAATTTCTAATCACAATAAGTTTGCATAAAGGTTCAACTTCAAGTCCATATCTCTTTGCATTGGTTATGGAAGAACCCCTTTTTCTTTTTCTTTTTAATTTTTATTTTAACATAGGGAACCGTTCTAAATAAGAGCCCTTTGGACTCGGCTCTAACTAGTAAAACCTACAGGCAATTGAACCCACCAGCTAGAGCCAATTCCTTGGTAATCCAAAAGCATTCACCCCTGACAAGCTAAGTAGTTTATGCTCATGCCCAGGAGCAATCGGTTACAAATGAACTTACTACTTTACTAGACCTATCCTAGATAACTGGAATGGAAGTGCACTTATGCATGCTGCTAAAGCATAAATAGAGCAAAAATCAAACAAATGCAAGGAATTCCATTCTTAGAATTTTTTTTTTGAATCCATGGCACAATCAGATTGACACTTTCATGTTTAAAACACAATTCATCACTAAAATATAGCATTGCATACAAACATATTTACATATATAGAAAGAGAGAAACAAAAAATGAAATAGAGAGAGAGAGAGATGAAAAATTCAATTACCTTTTAATTTCAAAAGCTTTCAGACGCAGACAAGGAAAACGATTAAACTGAATTTCAATAGGGGAGCTGAATTTTTTTTTTTTTTTTTTTTTTTTTTTTTTTTTTTTTTCATTTGGCCTTAAATTTTTAACAATTTTGTTAGTGGTGATGTTTGCAAAACAAAGTGGAAAAATAGCATCTCGAGTTTTTAAGACTCAAGTTTCATGATAGAAATCGAGTCTTAAATGCTCGAGTTCCTAAGCTGGCAAACAAAAATTATCTACGTGGAATCCACGTTGAACTTGAGTTTATAATACTTGAGTTCCTCCTCTGCACTTCTTCTTTCTCATCTGCTTTTGTAGATTCTTCCTTTGTTTTTCAGATTGTCGTTCTGCTCCTTCGGATCTACCCTTTGTTTTTCAAATCGTTCTTCGTTCTCCAAATCTCTGTTTTTCTTCTTTGGATCTGCGTTTTCCAGATCGTGTCTTCGGATCCGCATTTTCTAGATCGTTCTTCTTCTTCCTTCGGATTTGGTTCTTCAGTTCTTCAGATCGTCTTCATCTTCATGCATTTTCCAGATTGTGTTTTCCATATCATGTCTTTAGATCTGCATTTTCTAGATCGTTCTTCTTCTTCCTTTGGATTTGGTTCTTCGGCTCTTCAGATCGTTTTCATCTTCATCTTCGTTCTTCAAATACTTCTATAGAACTTAAGTTTGAGAAACTCAAGTTCCACGTGGATAAATTACTCCACCTCAGCACTAGAACTCGAGTCTTTGAGGCTCAAGTTTGTCACCGAACTCGAGCTTCACAAACTCGAGATGTTAGTTTCCTAAATGGATTTAGGTTAAGCAGGTAAAAAATAGAGTATATGAACAATAAGTTTAGTACACAGATTAACAATGATTGAGGAATTGTAAAACATGAAGTCAATAGAAACCAAAGAGTGGTTGCTTTCAATATCTTAAATCAATAATTCATAAAAGGATGAAGAGGTCAAATAAGATTTTAATCATAGATAAAGAGCAAGTGAGGAAGTGTGTTGTATGGAGGACTACAAAGATTGGAACTCACCCTCTTTTTTCCCAAAACCAACTTAAGGTTAAGGGGGGAAAATACCCCAAGTTTTGCTTTAGCCGAAAGAAGGCATGAGAGAGAAACTGAAATGAAACTAAATGCAAATTATTGTAAATTACTCCTTTCATCCAAAATTTGCTGGTCATGTTAAGAAAATCCAATTTTTTAGGGAACATCATTTAATGGGTTTTCTTTTAGTTTAAAATTATAAATGTTTTCAAACTACCATCATTAATTTAAGCGTAATTCTATGGTACCCCCCAAAAAAAGGGGGTACGATACCCACTAATAGGTAACCTACTATACCAGGTTACTTTTTTCTCATATTTGACGGTTTCATCCTCACATTGTGTAGTTCCAATATCACATGTAACAGTTCTTTTCTCACATTTGGTGGTTCCCTTACTTTTTTCTCACATTTGACGGTTCTATCCTCTCATTGTGCAGTTTCAACATCACATATAACAGTTCTTTTGTTACATTCAGTGGTTCCCTTATTTTTTTTCTCACATTTGACAGTTTCATCGTCACATTGTGCAGGTCCAACATCACATGTGACAGTTCTTTTGTCACATTTAGTGGTTCCCTTACTTTTTTCTTACATTTGACGGTTCTATCTTCACATTGTACAGTTCCAACAACACATGTGACAGTTCTTTTCTCACATTTGGTGGTTTCCTTACTTTTTTTTTCTCACATTTGACGGTTTTATCCTCACATTGTGCAGTTTCAACATCACATATGACAGTTCTTTTGTCACATTCAGTGGTTCCCTTATTTTTTTCTCACATTTGATGGTTCTTTCGTCACATTGTGCAGGTCCAACATTACATGTGACAGTTCTTTTGTTACATTTAGTAGTTCCCTTACTTTTTTCTCACATTTGACGGTTTCATCTTCACATTTGACGGTTCCAACATCAAATGTGACAGTTCTTTTCTCACATTTGGTGGTTTCCTTACTTTTTTCCTTACATTTAACGGTTCCATCCTCACATTGTGCAGTTCCAACATTACATATGACAGTTCTTTTATCACAATCGGTGATTCCCTTATTTTTTCTCTCACATTTGATGGTTCTATCGTCACATTGTGCAGTTCTAACATCACATGTGACAGTTCTTTTGTCACATTTAATGGTTCCCTTACTTTTTTTTTTTCACATTTGATAGTTCCTTCTTCACATTGTGCAGTTCCAATATCACATGTGACAGTTCTTTTCTCACATTTGGTGGTTCCCTTACTTTTTTCTCACATTTAACGGTTCCATCTTCACATTGTGCAGTTCCAACATCACATATGACAGTTCTTTTGTCACATTCGGTAGTTCCTTTTTTTTTCTTATATTTGACGGTTCTATCATTACATTGTGCAGTTCCAACATCACATGTGATAGTTCTTTTGTCACATTTAGTGGTTCCCTTACTTTTTTCTCACATTTGATAGTTTCATCCTCACATTATACAGTTCTAACATCACATGTAACAGTTCTTTTCTCACGTTTGGTGGTTCCCTCACTTTTTTCTCACATTTGACGGTTCTATCCTTACATTGTGCAGTTCCAACATCACATGTAACAGTTCTTTTCTCACATTTGGTGGTTCCCTTATTTTTTTTTCTCACATTTGATGGTTCCATTATCACATGGTGCAGTTCTAATATTAAATTTGATAGTTCTTTTGTCACATATAGTGGTTCCTTTATTTCTTTTTCTCAAATTTGATGGTTCCATTGTCATATTAAGCAGTACCAACATCACATTTGCTCTATTTTTGTCACATGTGATAGTTCTTTTGTCACATTGGGTGGTTCCCTTATTTTTTTCTCACATTTGACAGTTTTATCCTCACATTGTACAGTTCCAATATCACATATGATAGTTCTTTTGTCACATTCGGTGGTTCTCTTATTTTTTCTCACATTTGACAGTTCCATCTTCATATTGTGCAGTTCCAACATTATATGTGACAGTTCTAACATTATATGTGACAGTTCTTTTCTCACATTTGGTGGTTCTTTTACTTTTTTCTCACATTTGACGCTTCCATCTTCACATTGTGTATTTCCAACATCACATTTGACAGTTCTTTTGTTACATTTGGTGCTTCCATTATTTTTTTCTCATATTAGACGGTTCCATTGTCATATTGTGTAGTTCCAACATCACATTTGACAGTTCTTTTGTTACATTTAGTAGTTCCTTTATTTTTTTTCTCAAATTTGATGGTTCCACTATTACATTGTGCAGTTCCAATATCAAATTTGACCGTACTTTTCTCACATTCGGTGGTACTTTAATTTTTACTCACATTTGATAGTTTCATCATCACATTAGGCAGTACCAACATCACATGTGATCGAAATGACCTCGAAAACTTTAAAAAGGACTGAAATACCCTTGAAACCTAAAAAATGACCAAAATACCCCCAATTCCCTCTAAAATTACCGAAATATCTTTAGAACCTAAAAAATGACTGAAATGACCTTGAAACCTAAAAAATGACTAAAATACCCTTAGAACAAAAAAAAAAGTGAGCGTAATGCCCTTATTATCTAGAGAATGCTTGAAATACCCTTAGAAACTTAAAAAATGATCAAAATACAACTAAAAAAATTACTGAAATGATCTTGAAACTAAGAAAAGGACCGAAATACCCTTGAAACATAAAAATGTCCAAAATACCTCCAAATTTTCTCTAAAATGACCAAAATCCCCCCAATTAACCAAAATTATCTTCCAGTTAACACTATTAAGATTTTTGTTTAAAATCTAATAAAAGTTTGATTATTTACTTCTACTTATTTTTATTTTTATTTTTTCACACTTTTTTGTCAAGCATCTGTTATGAGTCGCGTGACCTATCATCATCAATAACACGATTACATTATGCTTCCAAAATAAAATGCCATACTTGGATACCTAAATTTGGATTTGGATTTAAAATCAATAAAATGTTTTTTCCAATTATTATTTTTCTTAAACCTTATACATTTTAATTTTAGTAACATTTTTTAATAAATACATGAGGTAATGAAAAAGCTATTGATAATTAATTGACAAGATGATGACTAAAAATCTGTCATCATAGCCGACTAAAAAAATGTCTTGCCAACTATTGACAACTAAAATGTACTATATCAACAGAAAGAGAGAACCCAAATGCATGAATTTTTTCACAACATTTAAAATCTCAAATTAAAAAATTGTTTTGAAGTTCTTAACAGCTAAAAGGTTCTATATCAAGAGAGACGATAAAGTATCCAAAATATGTGTCTTTTACACAAAATTCAAAAGAACAAACTAGCACTCAATTTTTTTTTTCAATAATTATTTTTTTAAAACCTTTAGCATTTTAATTTTAGTAATATTTTTAATACATACATGCAATAAACAAAAAAGCCATTGTTTGACTCCTCATATTTTGCAACATAAGCTTTGGAACCTCAACAAATTTCCACATCACCAATATTATTTATTTAAGTTTTATAAAAAAAAAACCACCTCTCTCCCTCTTTCATTTTCGCATAGCTCAAACGCAGGGCCTTCACCTCCCACCTCTCTCCCTGACATAGAGGCCTTCACCTTTCACCTTTCTCTTCCTGTCAGTCACCTCAAACCCTTCTCTCTCCATTGTTTTCATAAGCAGTAGTTTGTGGACAAATAATCACAAACAAGATTCACATTGCAAATCCTTCCATTTATAAGCAGGTTTGAATTTATTTTCATTAAACTTAGCCAAGCAAGATACAATTTTGAGTACACTTTGTACTTTTGAAAGTATAACCGTCACAAAAAGGAATGTTGTCCTTGCTTAATTGATTTGCATTTCTCCCAGGTTGATGCTTAGGGCAGTAAACTTTGGCCATTTGAACATATAACCATCACATGAAGTACATTGGTTGCATTTCTCCCAAGTCTTTTACAACTCTAGCTATTTTGGAGAATGCAAGTCTTACAATTCCAACTGAATGTCAAGGCTACAACTTGTAACACACATGATCTCATAAATCTGTTTCAAAAAAAAAAAAAAAAAAATAGAACTACAAAGAAAAATTCATTAAAAATACATACCAATTATGTTCATTAGAAATAAAAAGAGAGAAGTTCATTAGAAATGGTTTTAATCTTTTAACCAAAGGGTCTTGAAAATATATCTTTCAACAAACATCCTAGATGGCATTTCACCTTGGACCTTACTGGTGGTGAGAAATCAAGGTAATCTATTTTATCCTAGTTGTGAGTCACTTTCCCAAGCATATAACAATAATAGAGGAATTGTTCTTAAAAGACAACATTCATCCATAGTTCTTCAGACTACACATGTTCATGTTCTTATGGGCTCCACCTTATTCTATTTCATGTCCTCTTGGTTACAACTTCCCAAGTTGGCAATACAAATTACAAAGAGGCCTACTTGGCCTTGATTTAGCCAACAATATATAATGGGAAAATTTTAATTTCGAGACCATAAAATATTTGAAGCAACAGTAAAGCTCTATGCACATTAAAACCTAAAAATGACAATAAAAATGTTATACAACCACTCTATTTGCTTGATTTGAAACCCATTGATTTTAAAATTAATAGATCTAAAAAAGCCTTGATTTGAAATCCATTGATTTTTAAATTCCTTATTTGGGTCTTTTTATACAATGAAGGACTTGAAATTCCATTGTTTGGATACCTAAAATTGGATTTGGATTTGGATTTAGATTTGGATTTAAGATCAATAAAATAATTTTCTCAATTATTATTTTTCTTAAACTTTCTACATTTTAATTTTAGTAACATTTTTTAATAAATACATGAGGTAATGAAGAAGCCATTAATAATCCAATTGCCAAGATGATGACTAAAAATTTGTCATCTCAGCCAACTATTTTTTTCTTTTTTTGCCAACTATTGACAACTAAAATGTTCAATATCAACATAAAGAGAGAACCCAAATGCATGAGTTTTTTCACAACATTTAAAACTCAAACTAAAAAATTGTTTCAAAGTTCTTAACTGTTAAAAAGTTCTATATCAAGAGAGACGATAAAGTATCTAAAATATGTGTTTTTTAAACAAAATTCAAAACAAAGAGGCCATTGATACACCAATTGACAAGATAATGACTAAATATCTTCCATCATAGCCAACTAAAAAAATATCCTGCCAACTAAAATATTTGAGAGAGAGAGAGAGTATCCAAAATACATGGGGTTTTTTTTTAACAACATTCAAAATCTCAAACTAAAAAACTGTTTCGAAGTGGATCTTTTCTACTCTTTTTTCTTTGGCAAGGCTCAATTGCATAACTTATTGATAACAAATGTTGACATGTTGTTTTGCAATAGGAGAATTCATCACTTTTCTCCTTCCTCAGTCATAAATTCAACTGCATCATCCATATATTTTGCACCAATGCCAGTAGCTCTATCCCTCCCACACAAGATCTCAATGTCCTTCAATTGTCAATAACTTTGTTTTTATATCACATGCTTTTGTATTTTTCTAAGGAGAAAAAGAAGAAGCAATAAGTTAACTTAAAGAAAATAAATTGGACAATAAAACAAAGGAAAGGGGAAAAAATAAAATAAAAAGCAGGACATTATGTGATGATTATATTAGTGATAAACTTATATTTAATAGCTAACAATCTATACCCATAACATGGTAAGCACATCAAAAGACAATTGTAAGCACATCAAAAGACAAGTTCATATATAAGTGTGTGCATAATAGTTTTTTCATTGAAGTTACTTAGAGAGACTGGATTTCTTCAGTTTTAGCAACTAGATAGCAAGGTGCTAATCCTACCAGTAAACTATTAAATATACCAAATAGCATCATTAAACCATTAAACTGCACTAATTGAATATAGAAGACTACAATGCAATTCGCTCAAGTTTCAAAAAATATTTAAAAGATTCTAGATTATGAAACTTGAATGAATAATGAAAAAGTTAAAAAACAAAATGAGTAATGCTATTTTCAGTGGGTCTCTCACTTGTAAGATAATCCTCATTCAAGCAAAGTTTTCACTAGGAAATGAATATCATGGGAAAGGAAGGGTAAAAAAGCCTAAGCAATAATACCCTATGAATTTTAAAAATTATAGAAATCAATACATTACATGCAGTAGATAGAGTATGTTAATCCTACAATCACTTCACAAGGTACAAGTCTGCATAAATGTCCTCAATGTCCTCTCCTGCTGACTTAGAAGTCAATGTGAAAGATATATCAATCCCTGCAATCACTTTGAGTAGGCCTTGTACCACAACAGCCAAGTGAGCACTAGTCCCAGAAATGAGCCAAAATTTTTCATTCCTCCATGTTAGGACATATGTGATTTGATGTTAGGAACATATGTCAACATTTTATGTAATTTGCTACTCCTTTGACAAAACGCACTTTACTTGTAATTGGGTAGATCTAGGATGTGTTTAATGCTTCAAGAAACAAGATTTCAAGTTCAAGTGTTAAAGCCATGCAAGTTTGTCCAAGAATCAAGTGAGAAAGTGCAGGATTTTAAAGCTCAACAGCTAGCATCTATCGAGGTTTAAAAGCTGTTGAAGCCCGTGGCTCGACAGCTAGCTCGATAGATGGCTATTTATTGAGGTTTATGAAATTCAGTTTTTCAGAGTTGATTTCAATCCAATCCGTGGGTATATGTTTGGGCTTTCTTTTCTCACAACCCTAAACATATATAAGGATTTCTTTGAGGGCTGTAAAAGGTTATAAAAGCTGCACAAAAGCACAATTCCACAAGTGTGAAGAAAGGTGTGACCGGAAACCTAGTTTGCCCTAGTTCTTTTTCTTGAAGAAGCTGCTATGTTTGTACACCGTAGGGTTTTGTAACCAAGCAATTTCATGATCTTCATTGTGTGATGAACTGAAGAACTTTGCAGCCAACATCCTTTTCAAGTTGGTGATCAAGTCACGTACTAGGATTTGCACATTTGGTTAGTCACGTACTGGGAGCCGTGCATTAAAAAGGAGAAACTGTCACTACAGAACAAGTCCAATTGGGTATTGGGGTAAGGGTTCAACTGTAGGTTGGTATAAGGTACTAGGATTCCTTTACTTATAACCGCTTGTTTTGATAATAGTGGATTTTGGAGAGTGGTGACCTTAAAATCACCCGATAGGGTTTTGCTTCGGTGGTTTTTCCCATTTGTAAACAAATCACCTGCGTCATTTAATTTCCGCTACATTTAGTTATTTGGTGATTTGTTTGTGCTACCACGTGCTTTGCATGTTAATTAACTTAATTAATTCACTTGGCTAAATTAATTGGTTAATTTATCACAAGGGGTCAATACATTCTTGGCCTATCAAGTGGTATCAGAGCGGGTACACTCTGATTAGGGTTAATCTTTACTGTGTGATCCATTGACCCTTATTTGTCATGGATAGCGGATAGTCTCTTCTTATACCTCCTTTATTTGATGGCACTAACTACGTATGGGAGCTTTCTTGCAGTCTTTAGATGAGAAAGTGTGGCAAGCTGTGGAGATAGGTTGGACTAAGCCTATGGAAGCATCGGCCGACTGGGATGATGCTAAGATCAAGGCAGTAAACTTTAACAGGAGGGCACTGAATGCTCTATTCAGCGCAGTCACTAATGAGGAATTCAAGAAGATATCCTCCACTGAAACTGCTAAGGAAGCATGAACCATTCTCTAGATAACCTATGAAGGAACTAAGGTTGTTAAGGATTCAAAACTTCAGAGGCTCACTACAAGCTTTGAAGAGATCAAGATGGAGGAGGATGAGTCGTTTGATGAGTTCTATGCCAAGCTTAAGGACATAGTAAACTCAGCCTTTAATCTTGGGGAAACCATTCCTGAACCCAAGATTGTGAGAAAGGTGCTCAGATCTCTACCTGAGAGATTCCATGCCAAGATCACTACCATTGAGGAATCAAAGGACATCGACAAAATTCTTTTGACTGAGCTGGTTGGAAATCTGCAGACCTATGAGTTGGGTTTGACAAGGATCAAGAAATCAAATAAGAGCAAGAGTATGGCATTGAAGGCTAAGAGTAGTGACACTGATGAGTCTTCAGACGATGAAGATTCTAAGATGAAATTCTATATCACGAGGCAGTTCAAGAAGTTTATGAAAAATGCCAATGTGAAAGGATTTGATAAGGATCGAAAGCAATCCAGTTCCTCACAGTTCAAAAACCAAGATAAAGGGAAAAAGGATGCTAGGGATGGCGGTCAGTACACTATTCCCTTAGGACCAAAGTGCTTTGGGTGTCAAGATTTCGGTCACATGAAACAAGAGTGCCCTACTTATCTCAAGACCATCGGAAAAAGTAAGGCACTTACTGCTACTTTGAGCGACACTAAGCCTAAGGATGACTCCGATAATGAGGATGATGGAATGCTAAATGCCTTCACTTCCTAAATGCCTTCACTGCCACTGTAAATCCTACTGAGGGGATTGTTGAAGATGTGGATGAGGAAGAGGAATTGGTAGAGTCTAAGTTCGAGAAGATGGATGAACAAGATGACATCCACATAGCCTATGCAAAGCTATACAAGGTCTCCGAAAAGCATGAGAAGTTGTGTAGGTTGGCCACCAAGAAGCTTAGTGATGTGGAGCTTAAACGAGAAGAAATCTCCACAAAGTTTGATGAAGCTAATCAGACTATTAGAGCACTGAGGTTTGAGAACAATTTATTGGCTGAGAAGACCAAGAAGTTTAAGGCAGAACTGTTCCAAGTCAGAGCACAGCTAGAAAGGACTTCAAGCGCTAAGCTCGATGAGATGCTCAGTCTTCAGAAATCTGCTTCCAATCGAACCGGTTTAGGGTATGATTTCTCTTCTCCTAGTATTGCTTCTTCTAGTGCTACTGTTTTTGTTCCTCCTGCTAATAATATTGAAACTGAGAACAATGATGTTAAAAATGAATTAGCTAGTGAGAACATAGACAAGGGTAAATCTATCTTAAGACCCCCCTAAGCTTGATAAGAAAGAGATTAAGAACCCTAGGGCTAAGAAGGGAAACTCTCAAAAGCCTAAGCAGAAAAAAGTAGCATTTCTGTCATCACTATGGCGCAGCTAGATATACTCGACCTAATTGCTACAAGTGGTTAGCCAATCAAAAGAGCAACAGCATGATCATGTTAAGAGACCAGAATCAGTTTCCATCCTTTTTTGTTCCACTTAGAGATCTTCTCAAAGCCCTCATATACCTTTTGACCTTGAACAGTTATAATTCTTCTCCCTCACCGCCGGATCAAGGGTTTGCTAAATGGAAAGATTCTTCCAAGGTGTGGAAGGAAAATGGCTCTAAATGATTCTGTCACTTTTTCTCTCTCCCTTTCTAGTTTTTGTTTTGCATTACTTGTGTGTTTTGCTTTATTGTTTTGAGTCAGTCTAGTTTTATGCATTGCTTTGTTTAACATGTTTTTTTTTGTTTTTTTTTCGGTTTTGCTTTATTTTTTTTTTCATATAAAAATAAATTTAAAAAATTGAAAAATCAGAAAAATACAAAAATTGTGTGTGTATGTGTACATTGGTACTTGTGTACCTTGGATGGCCATTGAAACAAAATTTTCTAAACTTTGTATCATTTGTAGCTTAGATGAGCATCTCTATGCACAACTAAGCAAGTGAGCTTTGTGGCTCATGTTTGTGATGAGTAAGATTAAGTAATCTCTTGTACTTAACATTCATATCTCTCTTTTTGACGGGAATGACTAGAAAATCCTAAGAGAAATGCATAAATAACCATCTCACCATTGTTGCCCACCAATCATGAAATGACATTTGTATGATTCAGCATAGCAAAAGTGGAATGTCAAATGCTTAATATAATTGGATATTTCTTTTATCTCTTTTATATGCCCATGCATGATTTGTTTAAAAGAAAAATATGCAAAGAAAAATAAAAAGCAAAAAGAATCAAAATGCTTTATATATGATTGCAAGCATGTATTCTAGGAGATGTAGGAGTTATAGGGTGTACCTCGAAGGTGCTAGTCCCCATCAAACAGTTATGATTGTGTGTGAGTTAAAATGATTTTCTCATATCTCAGATCGTCATAACGTGTAGACACTTGTGCAATCTTGCAATGTTTTTTCACACACAACACGCAATATTCTTTGCTATTTTTGATAAATGTATGGGTACAATGTGATTTGGCCATCACAAGGAATACTTATGTTAATGTATGCTCATTAAATTGTCTTAACTTGTTTTTGAAATATAAAATTGGTTAGACTTGTTTAGTGTGTGTGTGTGTTTTGGGATCTTTATGCTTGACATTTTTCGTGTTGAGAGATGTTTTTGAGAGCTTAAAATGTTGTTTGGATCTCTGGTTGAGTTGCATACTTGATTGCATTCATATCTGTGTTTTTCTCTCATTTGAAAAACTGTTTTTAAGCAATCTCGATAGCTTCTTGCTAGCTCTCGACAAATAAGCTCTCGATAGCTAGTTCGATCAATCGAGAAACTTTCTGTCTCCTCAATAACTGCTCGATAGCTACCTCGATCCATCGAGCTTCATTGTGTTGAAAACCTCTCGTTAGATCCTCGATAGTTGGTTTGATAGCTAAAAAGCGCATTTTTAAAGCTCGATAGCTCTCGATCGATCAAGCTTTATGAAGTTTCTATATAAAGAGGCATCGCGATTTCAGATCTCATTCCCTCGATCTCTCTTGATACCTTCAACCTCTTCACCTCCCAAAACACTTCTCAAACACTCCAAACTTCTTCCTCCCTTCATTTTCGGTCTCAAGATCTTTGTTCTTCATCTAGTATGATACTTGCTTCGTCTTTATCATGCATTTTCATGATCTTTGACCTAACTTTTGGGGTTTTTGAAAATTTTCAAATCTTTTGAGTTTTTGTTAAAATTTTGGGATGGGTTTTTGTTTAAATGATCTTTAAACTTCATGCATTGCATCACATGTGCATTATAACAATGTTTCATGCATTTTAGATGTGTGTTTACTTTGTGCTATGTTGTGTGCTGGTAGGTTTGGATTGGGCTGAGCCCATGATGAATTTATATTTGCATGTCAAATGTTCATACATTCTCATGCATACATACCTTCAATTCTATATATTTTGATATATCTGTTGTTTGGTACTTTTCTGATTGTCTCCCTCTCTTTCTCTCTTTCTCTCTTTCTCTCCCTCTTACGTTAGTTGTGTCATGGCACCTAAGCGTAAGTGTACTCCATCCCAGAACCCTCTTCATTCCGGGGCATCTTCTTCTTCTTCTCCATCTGACCCCACTCCCTCTCACGTCCGGTTCAGTGATGAGAAGACCAAATCGGACTTCTTTGAGAACTTTTCACGATGCGGGATTCATTCGGAATGCCAAGTCATTTTGTCAGACTTCTCTGACACTGACCTACCCACTGTCATCTACAATAGGGGTTGGGAGTTATTATGTGGCGCCTTGGTCATGTGCCCTTCCGTGATCATACAGGAGTTCTACTCCAATATGCACGGATTTTATTACTCTATACCCCAGGGTTCGGGGTATACGCATGGTAGTTACTTTGGGTATTGTATCCGAGGTACTACAAGTGCTCAGGGTAGCGCATCTTGACTACCTTGGCTGTGAGCGTTTGAGGAAAGTGTCCAAAGACGAACTCTCGTCTCTATTCTGTGAGACACCTTCTTTATGGGGTGACCGTCAAAACACCTCATGCTCGGCCTTTGCTAAAGGTCCGAGAATCTTTAACATGGTGATGACATTTATTCTTCATCCGTTGTCTCACTATAACACTATCACAGAGTCTTATGCTCAGTTTTTGTTATCCCTCATTGAGGGTCTCATTATTGACTTCCCTTCACACTTTATACTCTCCCTTATAGATGTCTATAAGGACACATCGACTCGTAATAAGCTCATTTTTCCTTCCTCTATCACGAGACTCTTTTGCCACTTTTTTGTTTCCTATCCTGAATCTCCCCATTTCTTATATATGTGTGCCATTGACGCCGCTACCGTTAAGTGGAGTCTTGCACAGCTTTGTTCGAGGCAACTCCAGACACAGACGGCAGCTCCTCCAGCTTCTACTGCTCCATCCACCTCCGCTCCTTCTTCTTTAGTGGGTGGAGTGACACTTAAGGCCATCATGGCACAGCTTGTGCGCATGGATGCTTGCCTTGACACTCTTAGTGATGAGTTATGTCCGGTGAACACCTGTGTCGGTCGTATCGCGCGACGACAGGCTGTGATAGGTGGTTACATAGTGGCTTTCTCTCCCGAGGCATCTGAGGATGAGAGTGACGATGGCTCCGGCAGTGTTGATGATGCTGAGGATGATGATGATGGCTCGCCGAGTGGTGATGAGATGTCTACTTGATGTACTTACCCCTTCGTCACTCGTGACAAAATAGGGGAGTAGTTTTGAGATGAGAGTAGTCATACTCATAGGGGGAGGGTTAGTTTAAGAGATAGGGAGAGTGTTTATATTGAGGGTTGTAGTGAGGACATTATGTATCTTTTCCTTTCCTTTTATTTTAGATACACTATTCATGTACCTTAGATCTTGTGAACATGTTGTGATAGCAAACCTTGTACTTGTTGATATATATACATTTGAGGTTGTTATTACAGTTCTTTCACCTATCTTTACATGTATTGTTTCTTTTCTTTCTTAATACACATGCTTCTTATTTAATGTATGCTATCTACTATTTCTGTTTCACATTAAGATGTCGTGATGAGTTTTGTTTAAAGTGTTTCAGAAATACAGGTTGTAAAAGTCTTCTTGCCATGAACTCTCTTCTTGCAAAGTTTTTCAAGAGTTTGTATTAGGATAGATTTTAATGTATTCAACAAGTGAATATGAGTTGAGTGATTTATGACTTCACTCATATCTTATTTGTTTATTGTGGTTTTGTCACGGATTGTCAAAGGGGGAGATTGTTAGGACATATGTGATTTGATAGTAGGAACATATGTCAACATTTTATGTAATTGGCTAATCTTTTGACAAAATGCACTTTACTTGTTGTTGGGTAGATCTAAGATGTGTTTAATGCTTCAAGAAATAAGGTTTCAAGTTCAAGTGTTAAAGCCATGCAAGTCTATCCAAGAATCAAGTGAGAAAGTGCAGGATTTTAAAGCTCGATAGCTAGCATCTATCGAGGTTTAAAAGCTGTTGAAACCCGTGGCTCGACAGCTAGCTCGATAGATGGCTATCTATTTAGGTTTATGAAATTCAGTTTTTCAGAACTGATTTCAATCCAATTCATGGGTATATGTTTGAGCTTTCTTTTCTCACAATCCTAAACATATATAAGGATTATTTTGAGGGCCGTAAAAGGTTACAAAAGTTGCACAAGAACACAATTCCATAAGTGTGAAGAAAGGTGTGACTGGAAACCTAGTTTGCCCTAGTTCTTCTTTTTCATAAAGAAGCTGTTGTGTTTGTACACCGTAGGGTTTTGTAACCAAGCAACTTCATGATCTTCATCGTGTGATGAACTGAAAAACTTTGCAACTAACATCCTTCTCAAGTTGGTGATCAAGTCGCGTACTGGAATCCGTGCATTTAGTTAGTCACGTATTGGGAGCCGTGCATTGAAAAGGAGAGATTGTCATTACAGAACAAGTCCAATTGGGTATTGGGGTAAGGGTTCAATTGTAGGTTGATATAAGATACTAGGATTCCTTTACTTGTAACCGATTGTTTTGATAATAATAGATTCTGGGGAGTGGTGACCTTAAAATCATTCGGTGGGGTTTTGCCTCAGTAGTTTTCCCCATTAGTAAACAAATAACCCGTGTCATTTAATTTCCGCTACATTTAGTTATTTGGTGATTTGTTTGTGTTACCACGCGCTTTGCATATTAATTAACTTAATTAATTCACTTGGCTAAATTAATTGATTAATTTATCACAAGGGGTCAATACATTCTTGGCCTATCACTCCACCACTCTTCTAATCCAATACTAGCCCATTTCACCTCTAGGATAGCAAGTGAGATAAGGCATAAGGTTATGATAAACACGTAGACCAAGAAGGTCACACTTAGAGTTTGCACAATGAAGTGGCCAGAGAAAAGTGAGAGTGCAGGGAGGAAGCAATAGACAATGAGGAGTCCATACCAATATTAAGGTAAGCCATGCGTCGGAGAAATTAGAGTTGCCTAGAGTCTAGCTAAGGATTGTTTCTAGAGAAGAAAATCTACCGCTATTAACAAGCTATAGCCAATACATATAGTACTAAAAATTAACTTTCATTCATTCAAAAGTCACAACCATTCACAGAAAATATATATATTCAACCTGATTTCGGTTTGGATAAAAAATCTAAAACAAAAGCTCAATTGACAGAAGTAAAATTTTCCTATAAAGAAAATACATGATCGAAGTAGAATAATCATGCACAGCTCAAACAAAACACAAGCAGCCACCTAGCTTAGAAAAACAAAATACTTCTGAGAACCCAGTAACCATTGTAAATGGAGAAAGATATCAAAGTCATCTCAGTCAATAAATCACACATAACTCACAAAGTCATTTCATCAAACACTTAATTTGCATTTTCAATTAATCCAACATTGAACTCTAAAAACATAATAATAAAAAATCCAACAATTCCTTAACACAAATAAACCAACCCAATTCTCTAAATCTCATATATAACTCCCAAAAAAAAATAAATTCAACAACATTGCCATTCCCAAGTCCCAGATTCGCCAATAAATACAGACCCAGATAGACAAATCCAAACTAAACCCACACAACCCAAATACAAACATAAAAACAAAAAAACAAAACAAAACAAAATGGAGACAAAGCCACAAACAATAACTCATAGAAATACAGAAATCCATAGACAAACCCATAAAACCCTATTGATATTTTGTGAATTCAGATTTAGTACTAAAGGAAAAGGGAGATACAAAGGTTTAAGAGAATGCGAAGAGTTGAGAGAGACATCTTAGACTGAAACATAAATTACATGTAAGTAATGAAATTTGTTTGGTGACTAAGTGTCAGTTAGTACCAAATAGGGGGAAATTCCAAATCAACTTTCTAAACAAAGTTAGCAAACAACACCCAAGTCTCCTATATAAAAAAAAATAAAAAAACCCTAAATCAATCGATAAGCACAACTTGGATTATTAACGGTGAATAAAAATTAAGACAATTTACATATATCTCATGCGTTGATAGTTAAACGGTTGAAATTGAAGAACCCAACTTCTTTGGTGGGTTAGCCGTCTAGGTTCTTGTGGACCTTGTGGTTGGTTTGGCTGGGGAGGGAATTGAATAACTCTGTTTCTTCTTTCGTGGGTCATCCATAGGGTTTTGTTTAGTAGCCATTGGGTTTCTTGTGGTTCGTTTGGAAGAGAAGAAGTGAGATGAAATAAGCAAGAGAAGAGACAGAAGCATAGAAGAAGAGCAGAGAGAAGAGAGAAGTGTAGGAGAAGAGTCTGATTTGTTTTTTTGTTTTTGATTTTTTGTTTATATTTTTTACATGTTTTACCGGTTACTAGTATCCACTTAAAATAAATGAATGGTCAAGATCAAAATACAATTGAATTAATGGTTTAGATTTAAGTGGGTACCATACCCCCTAAAAAATGAAAGGGGTATAGTAGAATGACTCTTAATTTAAACTCTAGTAAAAGAATAGTATTGAGATTTTAAATAAAGTAACAGGTTAAACTAGGAAATTTTTTCATCGATAGTATTGACATTAATTTAAACTCTAGTGGAGGGAGTAGATTTTATAAATTAGTGTCAACATTAATTTACCCTCCATCTTGTATCTATAATGTATCATTTGTGCTAGAACTTACTGACAATATTATGTTACTAAACACTAAGCATATTGGATTGTGAAACAACCATAAGAAGCTTGGTATATGGTCTTGAATAATATTATATATTGGTCACAATTACATGATCCTAGTTCAAACAGCTTTCAAAACTAATATTTTTTCAATATTAGAATTAGGGTTTTTTTTTTTGGGTGTGTGTGCAATTTCATCAAGATTGATGATTCAATAGTTGGGGAAATAAGATTTGAATCCCACGAATATTTGTTGAAAATATTAGGAAGTGCTAGCTACAAGGCTCTTGGTTAGATTAGAGGAAATGAGATCTTCACCCAAATTAAACTGTTGAGGTGTCAAGTTGATAATGGTACATAATAAAAGTGATATTAATGGTGGGCTAGATGAGAACTAGAAAAAACTTGCAAAAAAAATCTAGTGCCTCACATTTTTGTGCTATAATTTTACCACAGTTTTGATGTAGTAGACTGAGAGTAGTGGAGGAAAAATGGTAAGTTCATGTGAAAGCGATTGACAACTAGTTATAGTTTGTCACATAAGATAATTGTAGAAAATGGTATGACTTATTAAACTCGCCCCGACTCTGCTGGTTGGACTAGGAACCCAATGAATCAGTACCTAACTTGGTTCAGTTGTTTGATTGGATAACTTATGCAATTCTCCTGGTAAAACATAATAAATCGAGCATTTTTTTTGTAACCAACCTATGCAACCCGGACAGGTTGATGTGACCCATTCAGTTTTGAATAAAATTACCTTTATGGGTTCATTGCAGTACCTTTTTCTAAATTCAAAGCGTAATGAAAACTAGAGATTTTATAATAGGGTCAATGCTTGAATTTTCAATATAGATAGAGTTTCAAGTTTTGACTTAGATGGTTATTCATGAGATTTAAGCAATGAGTAAAATATGAAATATGCATAGAATATAAACGTTGGAATTTGAGATACACTTTTATTTTTAGAATTTGAAGAAATATAATGTAATAAGATTTTATTTAGCAAAGACTTGGCTACAAGTTTATGGCATTCTTTTTATTTTCTAGTATTGTTATTGGTAAAACCTTGACTTTGAATTTTATTAGGAATCCTGATTTTTAGACTTAATTTTAATTAGTAATTTAGGCATATGCCTCTTTTTTAATTTTCATATTTATTTTATGACTTCTCAAACTTATTTTAATATTTATTTAATCATGTGGTTCAACTGCTAACCAAATAACTCAATTGTTATAGTGCTCGTTTGGTTTGGGTTTTAAGGGGGAAAAAAACACAATGCAGTTTCAAAACATATTTTTTGGCGTTTGGTAAGCATTTTCTATGCTGCGTTTTCGGCCCCAAAACGTGAAATATCACGATTTTACATTGGATCCTCAGAGATCCAATGCAAAAACGCAACAAGGCTACTGTTGGAAACTTTTTCTCATTTCCTTAATTATCCTTACATTTTTTCCCAAAACCCAATTTTACCCTTCTTCCCCAAGAACACAACACAAGCATGCAACCTAGAAAAATCAACACAACACAACCCATTCTCAAAAAATCGATGTTCCTGGTGACCAAACTCACCTTGTTGGACTCAGGGCTGGTTGCCGAGAGAGAGAGAGAGAGACCTTGTTTGCCAAGTTATAACCACAAATAAAACCATAACAATGTTTCTTGTATACCTGCACATGGCATAGAAAATAAGAAAGAGATGTACAAATTGGAAGATAAATTCCTAAGAAGATTCTAGAAATACAGAGGGAGAGAAGGAGAAAGGTAAAGAAGATGAGAAGGGGTATATGGAAATTGTATTGGAAAAATAAGTGTTGCGTGGCACACATGATATAGATAAGAAGACAAGAATCTCCGCAAGTTTGTTACAAGTGTAGGTAGCTTAATTTTTTATTTTGACTAATAATCTGCTTCACTTAAAATTGAAGGAAAAAAAGTATTATATACTATATCATTTTTTTTTTTACCATATAAAATTACTTTATCTATTTGCTTGTTACTTGTATCTCTACATTATAATCCAATTTTCATTTTCTTAAACCATCTTATATATGTTTTGTCATTTTTAGTAATTTACACTTCAAATTGCAATTTGATAAGTGATACCTACTAGTCTAGCCAAACACTCAATTTTTTTAAAAAACATTTTTTAACAGCTTTTACCAAACACTTTTAGTTTTTTTAAGGCGAAAAACACATTTTGGTCCCTACATTTTCAGCCGATTTCCGTTTTAGTCCCTAAGTTTTTTTTTTACCGCTTTTAGTCCCTCTCCTGAAAGACGCTTCCATTTTAGTCCCTGCCGTTACATCAGAAACAGATATTGCAGACGTGGCAAACGGTAAAGTCAAAAAATAATAAACTAATGTCCACATGGCCTAAATTAATAATAAAAAATATTTTTTAATGCCACGTCAGCATCTAAATTAAAAAAATTAAAAACTCTCATAAAAAAATCCTTAAATAAAAAAATTAATTTATTAATTCTAACTAAATAAAAAAAATTAAAAACTCTCATCAAAAAAAAAAAAAAATCAAAAAAAAATTTAAAACTAAACCCAGCAAGAACAACAAAACCCAGAAAGAACTAAACCCAGCAAGAACAAACTAAACCCAGCAAAGAAAACCATGGTGGACACTTGAAGTCACCTATGTAAATCTTATTATACATGGCCACAAGATTATTGTCCTGAAATGGCAAAAACCCAGCTAGAAGAACAAACAGGATAACTCCACAGGACCAAAGATCAGCTGTAGCACCATCGTAGCCTTTCTTTCCAATCACCTCCGGCGCCACATAAGCCGGTGTGCCACACGTTGTGTGTAGCAACCCATCTTGCTTCAAATGATCAGTGAAAGCGCTGAGACCAAAATCAGTGACTTTCAAATTACCTTCTTCGTCTAAGAGTAAGTTCTCAGGCTTGAGGTCTCGGTGGTAGACACCGCGGCTGTGACAGAAATCGATGGCGGAGATGAGTTGTTGGAAATAGACTCTCGCCACGTCTTCTTTAAGCCGACCCTTAGCGATTTTCGAGAACAGCTCGCCTCCACGGACGAGTTCCATGGCGAAGTAGATCTTGGATTTGCCCGCCAAAACTTCGTGGAGCTCGACTATGTTTGGATGCCGTACCATCTTCATCACCGAGATTTCTCTCTTGATGTGCTCCATCATACCCACTTGGATCACTTTCTCTTTGCTCACAACCTTCAAAGGATATTGCTGGGTTTATGTTCTTGCTGGGTTTAGTTTTAAATTTGTTTTTGATTTTTTTTTTTTTGATGAGAGTTTTTAATTTTTTTATTTAGTTAGAATTAATAAACTAATTTTTTTATTTAAGGATTTTTTTTAATGAGAGTTTTTAATTTTTTTAATTTAGATGTTGACGTGGCATTAAAAAATATTTTTTATTATTAATTTAGGCCACGTGGACATTAGTTTATTATTTTTTGACTTTGCCGTTTGCCACGTCTGCAATATCCGTTTCTGATGTAACGGCAGGGACTAAAATGGAAGCGTTTTTCAGGAGAGGGACTAAAAGCGGTAAAAAAAAAACTTAGGGACTAAAACGGAAATCGGCTGAAAATGTAGGGACCAAAATGTGTTTTTCGCCTTTTTTTAAAAGCTCAACTTCATACTGCACTTTTTAAAACCGCTACTTTTTAAAAAACATAATATGAAAAAGTTGAATCAAACTTACTGACCATTGCGTACCCTTGATGCGGTGATTATTCCATAAGTATAAATACTTGTGGGGTGTGGGGGGAAAAGACTGGAGTTTAAGGCTGTGTTTGTTTCATGTAAGTTATTTTCTGGAAAATACTTATTTTCCGGAAATGTTATTTTCCGGAAAGGAAAATATTTCTAAATGTTTGGTTGCATTTCAGAAAATGTTGTGAAAAATATTTTTTGGTGTTTGGTTGTATAGTTGAAAATGCTATTTTCCTACAAAATTTTCACACGGCAATTCAACCCACGACAGCAAACTCCGGCAATCAAAAGCCACAACCACCAAAACACCACCACCACACCACCACAACAACAACAAAAATCAAAATCACACAGAAATCAAAATCACAGAGAGAGAGAGATCGGTGGGTCGAAGGCAAGATCGCGCGGAGGCGAGATCGAGCGGCGAGATCGAGCGACGGGGTGCGATCGGTGCGGTGTTGCGATCGACGAGATTGGTGAGATCTGGTGCGTGCGATCGTTGGACTGGAGCTCGCGAGATCGATCGGCGCGATGCTGCGATCGATGAGATCAGTGCTCGGGGTTCGCCGGCGATCGTCGGACTGGACTAGAGCTCGGGGTTCGCCCTCTTCTTCCTCTCGCTCTCTATCTCTCTCTCTCTCTCTCTCTCTCTCTCTCGGTCCGAAATTCATTTGAAGTGAAAATAGGAACGAAAATGAATTTCCATGGTCAAAGGGTATTTTTTACGGTCAACTGAAATTGATTTCCGAAAAATTCTATTTTCCGGACCAACCAAACACCTGCATTTACGGAAAAGCATTTTCGGAAATGATTTTCACCCAAAACAAACACAGCCTAAGTTTCTAAAAGAGAATTTCACATGCATATACACTTAGATTAGACTAGAATAGAATTTTTATTTTATATAAAATAAAAATTAAAAAGAAAAGAAAAAAAGAATTGTCCTTATTCAAAACTCGGCAAGAGCCAAAACTCCAAACCTTAAACACTATGTTTGGAAAAAGGTGAAAGGTTGGGAAAAGAAAAGAAATGAAGGGAAGTTGTATCATTTCTATTGTTTGGATTCCAAGGGAGAAAAAAAAAAACAGTGGAAACCAAATCTGCTAGGCCCACTTTTTGCCATCGGCCCAATTTGGGCGGATTTGAAGGGAAAAGAGCAATAAATTTTTTTTTTAAACATTTTAAGGTACGTTTGGTACATGTGTTTAAAAACTGAAAATTGTTGTTTGAAAATATTTGTGGAAATACATGTTGGTGAAAAAGTGTATAGAAATGCTTGAAATATTGTTTAAAAACTAAAAATAGTTGTTTGAAAACACAAACCAAACACCCCCTTAACTTTTCATGTCAAGGAGTTTACCTTTTTGTTCAAGGTTTTAAATGCATTACTCTCAAATTCATGTGAGTATAGAATTAAAAAAAAATATATCTTTTCTTCTAATTTCTTTTCCTTCTGTAAACCAAACAAAGAAAATCATAGTAATTCTTCTGTCTTTCTTTTCTCCATCTCTTCTTGTTTCCAAACATACATTAGAGAAGTCTTTTCCTTTATTTTCTTTTCCCTCAGTTGGAGCCAAACAAAGTGCAAAACAAGGAATGTGTTAAGGGAATGTGAGATAAGTCCATGATCAGTCAGTCAGCTTTCCCGAGAGACAAACCCGAGGCTCTGTAATCAAATCTGTAGCAAAAACCAAAACTTTTATCTCCTATATTCTCATTTCTCATTCCTCATATTGCTGTGCGAATTGGATTACTTGCTTCGTGATGATCCCACTACTGCGCTTTACTTCTTCAACCACTTCTCTCTTACCAATAATACCCACTACTCCCTTCTTACCTTCCCTATCCAAATTCTCTCACAAAAACCATAACCAGGTATTTTTAATTTCAATACTATATCCCTATTCTCACACCCACCTCTCTTTTCTTTTCTTTTTTAATTTAAATTTTTTTTTGTTTTGAAAAATCAGCTGATGAAGAAGAAGATGGGTAAGAAGTTGAGGTCGTGTAGAGCTGAGTTCGCAAACGACGCACCGTTCGCCGCCGCAATCGGTGCTTGTATGCTCACTTCACTGCTTCTTCCGGTAACCGACGGTGATGGTACGGAGGATAGTGATAGCAACGACTCGGCGTTTGGTTTGTCCGATGCCAGGTTCTCGGTTATGGGGATCATAAGCTTTATCCCTTACTTTAATTGGCTGGTAATTCCTAAATTTTTATTTTTATTTTATTTTATTTTTTTATGCTTGCCTGAAAATTGGAAAATGTTAAAGCTACAATGTGCTTGATCATAATTATAACATTTACTGTTGGTCCCTAAACTTGAACTCATAAGCGGTTTTAGTACCTAATAAACTTAAAATGATTGCTTTTAGTCCCTTGGAGTGATGACATGTCATTTTTTAATTTGTCCACGTTATTTAAGGGACTAAAATTGATCACTTTTTAAACTTCAGGACTAAAATTACTTATGTGCTAAAATTTAGGGAGCAACGGTATATTTAAACCATAATAAATGTCAGATTTTTTATTTATTGTTCAATGCTTATGTGCTAAGTTTATAGTGTTCCTAACATCACTCCCTGAAACTTACTACAGAAAAGTATTCAATATTCAAGAGCAATGTTTTGACAAAGTGAGATTTGACCCAGACTATTGAATAATTAGTGTTTTTTTTTAATTTTTTATTTTTTAGTTTTATTTTATTTTATGAGATTGAATAATTAGTTAATTACTTGGGTATGGTATCATATTTCCAAAATATTTTTATCTCAGTCACTCCTTACTTTGGGGATATAAATAAAAGGCTAAGAACACTTGAAATAAATAATTGGAATCATTAGTCGGTACCATATCCAGAGGTACCATTGAAGAATCCTTTTAAAAGTGTTCCATCTATAATCAAAGAAATTGCGTTAGAGTGTGAACATATCACTTGTAACATAAAATAGAAGGACACAGAACTGTAACTCTTTAAAATTTAAGTATGAGTATGGAAATTGGGCCAAATTTTAGGGATGAATAATGTATATTTCATCGTTTTCTAAATATTAAAGTTGTAATTGCTTCTATATTTTGTTAATTTGGCTTTCTTTATTGGTTTGGTTGTTAGAGTTGGGTGTTTGCTTGGCTTGACACTGGGAAAAGGCGTTATGCGGTATATTCACTTGTGTACTTGGCACCATATATAAGGTTTTTTTTCTAATATCTTTGAACCTTTTCTTTTATACATTTTTTCTTTTCTTTGTGTATGTGTGTGTGTATTTGGCAAACTCAATTTCAATCTTTGACATGGTTTCTTTTACAATTGTTATTCAGACGAACTTCATTTGTTGAATGTGATGCCTGCAAGTAAATATATAGTTTGATTACTTTCGTGTCATTCATGTAGAACAAAGCCTCACTTGCAGATATGCCAATAGTTGCAGAACAGAAAATACAAATATCAAATTAGTTTGTTCGATGGCATTAGTCTCTGTGTGTGTGTATTGCTCTCTGCTGAAGTGAGTGGAATCCATGTGGATTTTGCTGCTCTTTTTGCCCTTTTAAAAGATTAATTGCTAAGTAAGGAGAAATTGTTTGTTGATGGACCAGAAATAACATGTGCTTCATATTCAAAACTGCTGCCGTGAATGTGACAAATAATAATGATGAATGGTTGTTGTGTTTGCATCTTGGTGCGTTGGTCATCCAGTCTGATGAACTGAACCAATGTAATATTTCTTAAGCTCTATGCTTCGTGGTATTTCTTAACAAACAAATGGTTACAAAACAATACATACTCCTACCTTTCTTACAGAACCATATATAGATCATTTCAAAATGTCAATGGTTCTGGTTCACTCCTTTGTAGAGAATGTCACAATAATTTGGACATGTTTTCGTTATAATTGCTACATTTCTCTTTAGACATCTAAATATTACTAGTAAGTCACTGAGCACTACATTAGCAGTGATATACTTTGGTGGTTTCTACTATAATGCTGTTTTTGTGGAGAACATACATATTACCTTGTGAATATACTTTGGTTGCATCTAATCTAAAAATGTAACTCTGATTTAAGCGCATGACAATAAATACAAGATTTTCTTTTTATCATCTTTATGTATTAGGTCAAATATGTCGCTGTCGCTAGAGGAGAGCTGGCTGCCAATTGCTAGCATTGTATTAGGCATAGTTCACATTCAGGTAAAAAGATTTATCAAATGTTGGTTGCACTGTTGATTTGGGGTTCTTATACACAAATTGTCTCATCCCCTTATTAAGTGGAAAAGGTTTGAACCACATATGTTACATTATTTGTGTTATGTTAGAATATATTAGGATATTCTCATGAATAAGTAGACCAGATTTTGTAGAATTTTGTGGGTTACCATGGTTTTGTAATTCCATGGGCTGTTGTGGTTTAAGTTTATCAGACTAAACCTAATGTATTCCTATATATAGCATATATTGGGCTCCTTATAATAGACAATTTAATATGATAATGATGTAGCTACTAAGAGTCTTAAGTTATGGGGGTTCAAGTGATAGCCCAGTGGTACTGGCACCCTCTGTGGTGCACAGTGGACATAGGCCATCTGGCCGAACCATGTTAATTATCTTGCTTTTGCTCTCTCTCTCTACATCATTTTATTTTATTCCTTCTATTCTAACAAGTTAAAATAGAACTAAGGCTATATGAACAAGTTAAATATTATCAATTTAATGGTTTTTGTTTAGGTGGTGATTGGGCAGGCTATTAACCTATGCTTTAGTAGATGTCACCACGTTGGAAGCTCCTGAATGCTCTAATATCTATGTTTCTGTAATTTGGACTCTTTTACCCTTTTCAGCTGGAAGCAAGCATAAAAAATGGAGATATTCAGGGATTTAATATTTTTAGCAATGCTGTAAACCAGTTTTCGTCAATGACTAGTCAGCAAGATCATTCAAAGGGGCATGAAGGAATTTCTGAGGAGGTGCTGACTAACTTAATCACATTTTCTAAAGTATTGTGGATAATTTTGTATTTTGTCTGACATAGGCTTTAACTTCTGATATTAAGGGAAGGAAAGCAGAGAACGTTAATCTGCCACCTGCTGAAGAAGAATCAAGAAATGAGATTCCGAGGTGGGAGGTTCCCAAAAAGTCCTCAGGTGATCAGGAACACTCGAATGAAGATGGCTATGATGATGAGGAGAGAAAACACTAACAAGTCAGCATCCAAGCATTTAGATATAAATTTTGATAACAATATATGGCTTGCAGCCACTTTACTGTTTAAATGAAATATGAATGACATTGATGGCATCTTGAAGTTCTTTGAATTGACATTAACTACAAGATCACAGTGCAGGCTTAGTGCCGGTGAGAGAGACCTTGCCCTTCTGATTCCTTCCATTGGAGAACCTGAATAGGGTTCAAGGGCTTGGTTCATTATTTATTAACTGAATTTATGTAATATTATGCTGCAGCAACATTTTATTGGTTTATTCATTAGAAATATATATTTATAGATATACTTTTTACTAAACTGTTTACAAAATAGTGGCATATATTTGCCTTATTACTGGTGGAAATTGTTCAGGTGACAGACTTTACACCCAAACTCAGGCTGTCGGGTTTTGGGTTTACTCTATATGAATATTTTAGGACTAGGGAGCTCCTATGGATTGGGTAGAGCCCCCAGGTTCCTGTGTATGGATAGGCTGGGGAGTCAAAGAATGTGATTCCTATTTGACGCCCAGAAGTACTCGCTCACAGAAACCCTACAGATATGTGATAAAATGATGGTAGCAGATGATGGAAAAAGCTTTCCTAAAAAAAGTTGATATGGAAACATTGAAGTAGTGGGAGTTCATGGAATGACACTATCAAAAGAATGTTGTCCAACACAGAAATAAGAATTCTGAATCCAACCTTTTAGTTTATAAATCCTGAAGTTCTTTTGATTTTGGCTTCCAAAACATTCCATTTCCAAACACTGGAAGTAGATTCCAACTTCCAGGCAGAGAAGCTAGATTCAAATTTTCTTTGCCACCTGTTTTAAGTCGAAAAAAGTTTGGATGTTTTTGCTTCAACAAAAATGGACAGTTCAATAGTTCATGATCGCAGAAATGACTTATTATTTGAGACCTTAATACATTGCTTGAATTTGGGCAACATCAATCCAGGACATACTATTTGATTTATTTCAAGTAAACAAATTATGCCAAGGACAACTCCTGCGTAGTTGGCTTGCAATGAGTTCCAACTCTGTTTGGTATTCATTGTAGATGGTAGCTTCTGATTTGGTTGCAGTAACTCACAGTTCAGTCCTTTGCCTGAAGCATCAAAGCACACTCCACAAGGCATTCTTTACTATCTACATTTTCTTTGGAAAAGGGAGGAACACCTTTTGGATGTGTCTAACAAAAGTGTTGATCTACCAATAAACCGCAATTCTAGATCATTGCATCACCTTGGATCCAACTCGTAAGATATTTGGTTTAAATGGAGAAAACAAAAACTCATCAACAGTCAAAAGCACAACTA
Source organism: Quercus tomentella (assembly GCA_028535165.1). Taxonomy (NCBI): domain Eukaryota; kingdom Viridiplantae; phylum Streptophyta; class Magnoliopsida; order Fagales; family Fagaceae; genus Quercus; species Quercus tomentella. Next base: position 29,673,635 of record JAPQVY010000155.1, read on the forward strand.
CAATGAATTCTAAATGGGTGCTGCATTTCATAAGATACTAGTCGCAAACTCACGCGATGCATAAAAAAATGTAATATAATTATTATATAATAATATAATGTAAAAATTTGTATGTTAAATAGTGTATGTGTTATTTAAAAGTATTTTCTATTTTTGCAAGTCTTATATAATGAAACATATAAGATATTTTGGATTTAACAACAATTATATATATATATATATATATATGAATAATGTAATTTAATACAAATATTTAAATTACATGATTATAATATTGTTTTATATAAATGGAGAAGGAAAAAAAAATTTACACCCCCCATTCCATGAAAAACATGTAACATGTTACATTAAGTTTAAATTATTATATCAGTTTAGAATTATAGATTTTTATTTTCTTTCCAAATATAAGTGTAATGGCTACATTATTGAAACTTGTATTTTAAAGTAATCATTTAAATATTTATCATTTTTATTACTTTTTTAGGGCTATATCTTTAATTTCTAATATCTATTTTGCTTATATTTTTTAGCCTAAAGCTAAAGAGTTTGACCCAAATAAAATAAGATTTCATTATTTTCAACCCAAAAATTAAGGAAAAAAAGAAAAAGAATTTTGATTACAAAACTGAAAAGGAAACCTACAAAAAAATCAATTTAATGCCCAATTAGCCCAAAATGGACTGAAGTGGACTGATTGACCCTAATGGACCCAAGAGGACTGAATTTGACCGATTTAAAATAGAAGTGGACTGAATTGGTCCAAATAGACTGAACTGCACCAAAGTGAACTGAATGGACTGAATTAGACCAAATGAATTGAAGTGAACCAACATACTATGCTGATATGAATCAAAAAGAGTGTAGTAAAAATAAGTATTACACTTCAGCTTTTAGATATTATATAAATAAATTTCGCATATATTACATATTATAGCTTTTATGTATAAATTTATGATCTGGCAATTGTATAACTATCTTGAAAATAGGGTTTCTAGCATATATGGACATTTACCTTGAAACTGATCTTTTGATAGGAAATGGACTAAGTAGCTTCATCTTAAAACGATAATCTAGACCATCAGCAGCAAAAATAAAAAGAAAAAGATTCCACCATGAAATTAATTTAATTAGTAACATGGATTGATATGTAGTTGTAGGGGCAGAGGCCCAAGGTCATACAATGGGCCTTGAGCCCAGTATGGGAGGATTTACTAGTCCGAGAAGAAGGTGTAGGTACGCTAAGGGCCCCAGGCCCAAGTTTCGTGGGCCCAGTCATCTAGGGGGCGATCCGAGGAGGAAGATCTCCTCGGACGTGGCAAATATGGCTCAAACATGTCTTCTGCCAGCTATGAGAACTCACTCCAGCAAATGTTGGAAGCAGGGATGAGTCCACCAAACCCGTAAGAGGGGTGACATTGTATGAGGTCAAGTGAGAGGCTACAGGCAGCTGCATTAAATGCATGATAGCTACTTTTCCGGCCGCATTAATGGGGAGGGGACTTGTGAACAGTGTTATCTTGGCTACCGCAACTCACAGAAAGGCGGGGAAGATGTCCGATGGGACGGGCACGCAGGAGAAGGCTCAGATGATCAACAAGTGTAGGGTCCTAGTGACATGAAAGGGGCTATATAAGTGAGAGGACTTCCCATGGAGAGGGGGAGATAGAAAAAACCAGAATCACGAAGAAGGACTGAGATATATCTCCCACGTCTCCTCGGATCACACAAAAAACAAACAAAAAAAGGTTTTCTCGTTTATAAGTGTTGCGTGGCCCAACATTCGTTAGCATGTACTTAGTTAAGGCCTAGTTCTATAACCCACTTCTCTAAAAATTCATTGTTTTGGATTCCTTGGGCCAGAGTCTCCTACCTGTTGGGCCTGGACCCCAAATCGGGACCTTACAATTGGCGCCGTCTATGGGGAGAGCTATTTGTGCATTGACAGGTAAGACCGTTAGAGATGGAAGAATCAGTTCCATGCCAAGCAGGACATGCAGGCTCCCAACGGCAGGACAACTTCCTGAACCTAGAGCGCAAGAGAGACCAAAACAAGCAATGAGAGGGTAGCGTAAACACCTCTCACACGAGCAGAAGTCGCCTGAAAGGCAAGGGTCACGCATCCCAAAAGCGAAATGATAACAAGGCTCTACAGTAAGAAATCGACGACTTAAAGAAAAAATTACGTCAAACGCAACGGAGGCGTCCTTCCCCTAGTCTGGACACTAGCGTTGAGGAGGACAATGAGTACAGACAAAGATCGAGAACCCCGCCAAGTGAAACTTTCTCCTATGAGGAAGAACAGCCTCACAAACGCAGCCACAAAAGCCCATCTTACAAGGGCCTAGCAAATGACGCCATGAGTAAGGCGCTGGACCGTATCTCCCAGTCGCCCTTCACACGAAGGATAGAGAAGGCCGAGCTTCCTCGGCGATTCCACCAACCTGCCTTTATTATATATAATGGTCACACGGACCCAGTAGAGCACGTAAGCCAGTTCAACCAGAGAATGGCCGTCCACTCCAAGGACGAGGCGTTGATGTGCAAGGTATTCCCATCCAGCTTGGGACCCATGGCGATGAGGTGGTTTGATGGCCTTAAGCCAAACTCTATAAACTCTTTTAAGCAATTGACTCAAGCTTTCGGTTCTCGTTTCATAACAAGCACCAGGGTTCCTCGGCCTTTAGATTCCCTCCTGTCCTTGTCCATGCGAGAAGGCGAAACCCTCAAGGCCTACTCGGATAGGTATTGGGAGGTGTATAACGAGATAGAGGGAAATTACGATGATGTCGCCATCAGCACCTTTAAGAGGGGCTTGCCGACAGAACACGGTTTAAGAAAGTCCTTGACTGGAAAACCGGTCCCCAGCGTGCGCCTGCTCATGGACCGGATCGACAAATACAAAAGGGTCGAAGAGGACCAGCAAACAGCGAAGGGAAAAGCGAAGGTTGTCCTTCAGGAGAGGAAGGACTTCAGGTCGGACCGTTTCAACAACAGCAACCGGCCGAGAAGGGATTACTCGGAGCAATCAGGATCCACAGGAGCACAGGCAGTTCATACTGTGTTCCGAGAACCATTACATAAGATCTTAGAGAACGTGAAAAACGAACCGTTCTTTCAATGGCCGAGCAGGATGGCGGGCAACCCCACTAAACGAAACCAGCATCTGTTTTGCGAATATCACCGAGAGCCGGGCCACACCACCGATAACTGCAGAAATTTAAAATACCACTTGGACAGACTGGTACGAGAGAGAAAGTTGAGACACCTCTTGCACCATCCCGCTGAATGGCAAGAGCAGTCGAACGTCGAAATAAGGCAAAGTGCATTGAGGCCGCCCATTGGCACAATAAATGTCATTCTTGCCGTACTAGGGAGAACCGGCTCTCAGCCCTTTAGAGTGATGTCGGTGGGCCGACTACCCACGGAGGCCGATATTCGAGAGCCCAAGAGGGCTAGAGGGATAGCCACACCCCTAATCGGATTCTCGGATGAGGACAAACTGGGAACCATCCAGCCCCATGCCCTAGTCGTCACGATCAGGATTGGGGGGTATGATGTAAAGAAGGTGCTAGTCGATCAGGGCAGCGCCGTGGAAGTGATGTATCCGGACTTGTACAAGGGGTTGAAGCTAAAACCAGAAGACCTGACGGCATACGACTCCCCTTTAATAAGTTTCGAGGGAAAAACCGTTACCCCGAAAGGCCTGATTAGGCTGCCTGTGCAAACGTGCTCGGACATGGTGGAGGTTGACTTTATAGTAGTGGATGCCTACTCCCCCTACACCGCCATCATAGCCAGACCATGGCTTCATGCTCTAGGGGCTGTGCCATCGACCATACACCAAAAGGTGAAATATCCATCCGAGGGGCTAATGAAGGAAATAGTGGGGGATCAAGTCATGGCCCGGCAATGCATGGTGTCAGCCATCTCACGATGGTCAAGTGTTGAACCCTCCACATCAGCGGAGAATGGCTTATAGCAATTAACAACCTCGGCCGTTGTCTCGTGTACCGAGGGACCCGCCGAGGGAGCGAGTTGTGAGGAGTTGGAGAAAGTTCTTGTTGCCTCTGACCTAGAAAGATTCTTTCAGGTCGACTCAGAGCTGCCGTCCGAAGAGAAGGAATTGCTAGTTGAATTTCTCAGACAGAATCTGGACGTGTTTGCATGGGACGCCTACGAGGCTCCGGGGGTCGATCCAGATTTCATTTACCACCACCTGAATGTTAGCCCGGCCGTAAAACCCAAGAAGCAACCTCCTCGGCGACCGTCGAAAGAGCATGCGGACGCCGTTAGAGAGGAGGTTACGAAGTTGAAGAGAGCTGGGGCAATTAAGGAGGTATTTTACCCCGAGTGGCTGGCCAACACGGTCGTAGTAAAGAAGAAGAGCGGGAAATGGCGGGTCTGTGTGGACTTCACGGACCTGAATAAGGCCTGCCCGAAGGATCCTTTCCCCATGCCTCGGATAGACCGATTGGTGGATTCTACGGTGGGGCACCCTCGGATGAGTTTTTTGGACGCCTTCCAGGGTTACCATCAGATACCCCTGGCTGCCCAGAGAGCTCCACAAGCCTAGTTTGCACTTCAGCTTCTTCAGCGAAATGGAATTGATCGATCTCCGCCTCGAGAGATGAGTGAGATGAGTCAATTATCTCTCTTGCAGTAGCTACTTCCTGGGGAGTGCGCTGGATCGGCAGTTGGACTGGTGGAAGGTCTCTCTGGGAAAGGAAACCGGGCTTAAAGACGTCTATGTGTGCTAACCGGGAACTTCCAGCCCTTATTGCCTGGCCTACGTCCACAAAGGCACGAGAAAGGGGCTCGTAATCTAGGATAAGGTGAGCAGCACGCAGTTGTCCGTCCTCGCTCACAAAGATCTCGGACCTTAGCAGGTAGTTGAGGGCTGGGACGTTGACCAAACTTAGCCGAGGAGCTTTGTGTTTCTTATCTGCAAAACGCCCAAAGAGTGGTATGTGTCAGTCCGAGAAGGCAAACAGTTAAAACCAACGTAGAAATGAAATGAAAGCTATAAAAAAAAAAAAAAAAAAACACTAAGATCCCCGCCAGAAGACCTGACCCTACGGTGCCCCACTTGGTGCTCCCGCCCTAACTGGGCAATGAAGACCATCGTGCCATGCTCCAGAGACAATCAAATGGTCATCCTTCAGGCCTTTGTTGGACTTGGGAAGGCAGGATATCAACCTCACCTCGTCGGACCTGGATTTCAGGTAATACGACTCATTGAGGCAATGGCACTCGTACAGGTGAACTACATCGCGCCATGTGAGGCCGAGGTTCATCTGTTCGTTTAGAGTGTCCACGCACCCTAGGATCCGGAACATGTTTGGGGCGCACTGGTGGGGGGCCAACCTATGACCGCGAAGGTAATCCCTAGTTATACTCCCCATGGGAATTGTCATTCCTCCCTCTATGAAAGCAATCATAGGAATGGCGACCTGCCCCGTTTTCCTCTTGAATAAAATCTCCTCCGAGGAGCAGTATTCCAGACCCACTCCCGGCGGGATACGGTATTTGGCCCTGAAACCTTCCATACCGGCCGGAGAGTCTACCAGGTTTTGAAACCTATCCATCTTGCTAGCCTTAGGTGGCATGGAGAGGGTTTTTCTTTTTCTAATGGGATGGAGCCGAGAAGAACAACAACGGAGAGGAGTTAATAATGAGGGGAAATAAACACTTACGGTGAACGCAGGTGTTGAATCTTCCAAGCTTTCGAAGAACCCACCAGAAATCTTCAAGGGCGTGACAATGGACTTGTGAATGTTCTGCGAGACGGAATGCCGAAGTGCTCTGGAGTATTTAAGTGCTTCTTTCTAAAAGAAAACTCCCCACAGAAACCTTATATATACATGGCATAGGAAGGCGGAACTGGATTGCTCCCGCCCCCAAAATTGGGGAAATGCCCACCGTTAGATCAATCTCCCCACCGTTGGATGCTAGGAACATAAAGCCACCCGGCGCAATTAATAGCGCCTCGCGGGTTACGAAGCGCCAGAAGCAATAATGAGGCACGTGAGGCAATAGTCCCACACGCAGGAAACGAAAAAATATAATAAGTGTCACACGAGAGTCAAAATTCCACCTTTTCTCCTCGGATGGGAGGGAAAATCCGGAATTTTGAGGGGCTATTGTAGGGGCAGAGGCCCAAGGTCATACAATGGGCCTTGAGCCCAGTATGGGAGGATTTACTAGTCCGAGAAGAAGGTGTAGGTACGCTAAGGGCCCCAGGCCCAAGTTTCGTGGGCCCAGTCATCTAGGGGGCGATCCGAGGAGGAAGGTCTCCTCGGACGTGGCAAATATGGCTCGAATATGTCTTCTGCCAGTTATGAGAACTCACTCTAGCAAATGTTGGAAACAGGGATGAGTCCACCAAACCCGTAAGAGGGGTGACATTGTATGAGGTCAAGTGAGAGGCTACAGGCAGCTGCATTAAATGCATGATAGCTACTTTTCCGGCCGCATTAATGGGGAGGGGGCTTGTGAACAGTGTTATCTTGGCTACCGCAACTCACAGAAAGGCGGGGAAGATGTCCGATGGGACGGGCACGCAGGAGAAGGCTCAGATGATCAACAAGTGTAGGGTCCTAGTGACATGAAAGGGGCTATATAAGTGAGAGGACTTCCCATGGAGAGGGGGAGACAGAAAAAACCAGAATCACGAAGAAGGACCGAGATATATCTCCCACGTCTCCTCGGATCACATAGAAAACAAACAGAAAAAGGTTTTCCCGTTTATAAGTGTTGCGTGGCCCAACATTCGTTAGCATGTACTTAGTTAAGGCCTAGTTCTGTAACCCACTTCTCTAAAAATTCATTGTTTTGGATTCCTTGGGCCAGAGTCTCCTACCTGTTGGGCCTGGACCCCAAATCGGGACCTTACAGTAGTTATTCAGTTAGTTGAGAGTAATAATTTTACATGATTGTGAGAGAGGACAACAAAAGGGTGTCATTCCTACTTCCTATCACCTACATGGAATGAGCATCACCTCAAAATTCCTAGTAAAATAATTTCAATCATAAAACATAGTACTAATAAGTTATGAGCAATTGGTAAGAAAGACACAAGAAAAAAAATCAAATTTTTCCTCACAGTTTGTCAAAGTCTAAACTTATGATTGGACCGATGCCACTTTTGTTTAAGTCTATCCCCATCCCATTATCCAATTTAAAAAATATATATTAATTATTTTTCATTATATATTAATCATAAGAAACTATATGTTACAGTTGTGAAAAAGGTTATGAGCTTGTTTAGTTGATTATTTTAAAACTTGTCTTCATCAATTCAAAACAAAATATGATGGGACTCATGTGTGTGTATATATATTTGTTAGAATTGATTTTTGATAAATTTTTGGGTTATAGTGGTTCCTTGGGTTGATTTTTGGAAAGAGGAAGAATAATATTTAAATGGAATGTATATAAAGTATTCAGACCAGTGGTTATGAATAGTAAATTAGCTGAAGTAGTAAAAGAAAAATTTTTGAGGTCAATTTAACTAAGAGTAAAGTTAAATTAGAGTATCGTTTTAGAAAATATTTTTATAAATTATTTATTAGAAAAGAAAAAAACAACTGATTTTTTTACAACTTTTTATATTTCCCAATAAAAATTATATATATCAAAGTTTTCTTACAATAGTTCATTAATAAATGTCCTAAAAACAGCCATCAACTGACCCACTAACTAAAACTGCATTGAATTTGATACTAATGCTCTAAGCTCAGCCAAGTTCACAGATCACAATCCTCCAGTGTTAAGCACCTCTTTTTGAAAGAGCATGTTATCCAGTAAGTACCGAAAATACCCATGAACTTCCCACCTCTTCTCGCTTCAAAGCCAGGGACCTCATGGTAAATTCGCTAGGAAGCTTTTTTCTCAACCTCTAGGCATTTCTCTGTAACAAACAACCCATCCCCAAACCGCCAAAACTAACAAACCCGCCAAAACCATTCTCAAATCTCAACCGTCCTTAATCCAAAATCCGACGTCCCAAATTCAAATATCCCCAAACAATCCTTGTGCTTGTTACATCAACCAATCAGAGCTCACCTCTTGGATAATTCAATTCCCTCTTAAGCTTGCTCACACTCCTATATATATATATATATATATATAAACCCTATTTCTCTGATCAGTCACAAAACAAAAAATAAAAACTCTCATTTCTTCAACAATATATTCCAAGTTCCAAAAGCAATGAATGTGGATGATATTACTGTAGTTGCTGTAAGGGATGTGGAGGAAAGTGGTCTTGTGAAGCCAGTGTGCACATTCAAATACGTGGGTGGAGTAGCCCTCCACATTTTTGTGGAAGTTGCAGGGGCCAGTGCAGAAAACGTCAAGGTTCAGTTCATTCGAAGGCCAATGGAAACCCCACAATTGATCCTCGAATCCATGGTAATGCGTCCGGTCAGGGGATTCCGCCACTACTTCGCGATGATACCTATCCCTCGCCATTCCTACACCAACATGAGCTATAATGTTGCAAACGGGGAGATTCATATATGTCTTTCTTTTGTAGAAAGGCCTCTCAGTTAAATTTGGTGTCCGTCGACATGAGCAGAAAGAAACAAAAGGAAATAACTCTCTCTACAGCTTATGTTTTTAGGGATTTTTTTTTTTTTTTTTTTTTTTTTGAAAAACAATGAATTGTACGTATGTAATGTAGTGTCAAGTGTCAATTGCCTAGCTAGGGTGGCTTAGTTTGTCCATTTTCTCTGTGAAAGAAAGCTGAATGAATGAATGAGCGTTGGTTATTGAAAAAACAAATGGTGAATTTTAGATGTTTATGATTGTTGTTTTTTTTTTTTAATGCTTGATACTTATTAAATTGTTGAGTTTGAAAGGGTGGCCATTATTCTTGCTACGATTTTGTACCTAAAGCTACGTTTTGTGAATTTGGATAGCATGCCTGGTGCCAATATATATAACATGTACCGTAATAGGGAATAAGAGAGTGAGCCTTGTACCTATTTGTAGATCCCTAATTAGTATTGTTGAATACATTATAGGGTTTTGAAAGGTCAATGCAATCTGCTATATCGCGTTTTAGCCTATGGGCTAATATATAAACCTCGTTTTTCGTATGAAAAATATATGTTTTTTTGTAATTAAATATATAAAATATATATTAACAAATTTTCAATGTGACTCATTGATAGGGTGTCGCCCTGACTTGGTAGACGCCATCCATTTGAATCAAATTATCCTTAAACCTACTATAAGTTTTTTATATTTGGATGAGCACTCCAGTTGTGATCAAATAAAAATGGATAAGAGGCTTGGATTGACGTGAATGTAATTTGGCCAAGCTTGAGCTTATTACTAAACAAAATTATATATTTAAGTTTGATTCAATGTCTTATTAAACAAACCTAATCTTGTTTATGAGCTAATTAATTAACTTATAAAGTATAATGTTATATACAATTAAATTAAGTCTCATGTTCACAAGTTTTTTTAATGAACACATTATCTTATATATCCTTCTATATACCAAAAGACCTTGCGGCCATATAGCAGATTGCATTGACAAGAAATATATAATATACATAAGACTCTGTACATATGGTATATAATAAGCATAGCTTACTAATTCTGCGTAAGGACTAAGGTCTTTCGCCTAAGATCTTTTTTGGCTGGTGAAGTTCAGTTCACAATCTTCCAATGCTTGGCTCTTTTTGGATAAGCATATGCACAAAGTACCTAAAATACCCACACACTCCCCTACCCCCTCTGTTCAAAGCCAGGGACGTCGTGGTAAATTCACTGGGAAACCATACGACGGCCATTAACAAACTCAACCTCTCGGCATTTCCCTGTAACTAACAACCAATCCCCAAACCGCCAAAACTAACAAACTAACGAAACCCTCCAATTCCATCCTCCCCTGCCTAAACCATTCTCAAATCTCAGCCATTCTTAATCCGAAATCCAACGCCCCAAATTCAAATATCTCCACACGATCCGCGTGCTTGTTACATCAACCAATCAGAGCCCACCCTTTGGATAATTCAATTCCCTCTCACTCACACAGTCACACTCCTACATATATAAACCCCTTCCCATATTCTCTCATTCTCTCACAGCCACAACACACAAAACTAAAATCTTCAATTCCAAATTCCGAAAGCAAAATGAATGTGAATGTTCTGCCACACCACACTGCTTGTGCTCTTTATGTGGATGACACTGGTCCTGTGAAGCCAGTGTGCAAATTCAAATACAGAAGTCAATACCTCTTTTTTTTTGTGGAAGCTGCAGGGGCCGCTTCAGAAATCGTCACTGTCTACGTCGATCCAAATCCAAAGCCGATGCAATTGGTCATTGATGCAGTGGCACGGCGACGTCCACTCAGGGGAGACCGCCGTTACTCCGCGAAAATACTTGTCCCTACCCATCGCTACAGACTTGATCACATAGGCTGGACTGTTTTTAATGGGAAGATTCATATCTGGTTTCCTATATTGAGTCTTTGAATTCTCAGGAGCATCGATCGCGCAATATGAGCCGGGTGTCAGAATCGACTCTACATTTTATGTCACAACAATTAACTACATATGTGGATTTTTTTTTTTTTTTTTTCCGTGCTTTCCATTTTCTCTCTGTAAGAAAGCTGAATAAATGAATGAGTGTTTGGTTATTGAATACATCAGTTGCTTGCATTGTTAAATGGTTATGGCTTGTTGAGCTAGTGTATTTTGTTTCAAAATTAATCAAATATGGCACTCAGATTGATTTAAACTGTTGAGCTTGAAAGGGTGGCCATTCTTGCTACTATTTTGTACCTAAAGCTACGTTTGTATGAAATTGGGTTAGCAAGCCTAGTGACAATTTCTGTTATCTTAGATACCATATTAGGGAATTGGAGAATAAATCTTGTACCTATTTGTAGAACCCTGTTGGGTCTTGTTGCATACATTATATGATTTTGAAAGATCAATGCAATCTGCTAAATCGCCTTTGAGCCTCAGGGCTAAAACTAGTTCAAAGAAACAATTTCTTGTCAATGCAATCTGCTATATGGCCGTAGTCTATTGTGGCCCTGCAGTCTTGTTGGGTCTTTTTGCATATAGAAGGATACGCATGATAATGTGTCCGTTCATGAACAAACTCGTAAACATGAGGCTTGATTTAACTATGTATAATAGTATACTTTACAAGTATACTTGTCTAAAAATATACTTATATAAACTTTATATTAATTAATTGTATGATTTTGTAAATAGGTTTGTATAATATCAAATTATTTTTTTGCAGTTTATTGACGATTTAAACAATCTATTTGTAAATAAAATTTATAGATTTGTGAAGTGGTAGAAAAATTAGTCATGGTTTTACTATATATGGGAAATGAATAAGTTAATCAATTAGCTCATAAACAAGTATGAGCTTGTTCGACAAGAAAATGAATTAAACTTAAACATATAATTTTATTTAGCAATAAACTCAAGCTCGACAAAATTAATTACAATCACGCCAATCCCATTAGTCTTCTATCCATTCTCATTTGATCATGGTAGTAGAGGAAGTCAAAATAGAAAAATCTTAAAATGAGTTTAACGAAAAACTTAAAGTAGGTTTAGGGATAATCTGGCTTGAAGAGATAACTTCTACTACGTCAAGGTGACGCTTTATCGTTAAGTCATATTGAAAAATGTTTTTTATATATTTAATTACAGAAAACATATATTTTTCATACGATAAACATGGTTTTTATTTTTCATTAAAAAATATACACAAGTGTACATATGGTATATTCAGCAAAAAGAAATAGAAAAGTGTACATATGGTATAATAGGCATAGTTTACTAGTTCTGCGCATGGTCTTTCATCTAAGCCAAGCTCTATCTTTTTTGGCGGGTGTTGGAAGTTCAGTTCACAATCTTCCAATGCTTGGCTCTCTCTGGAAAAGCATATGCACAAAGTACCTAAAATACCCATACACTCCACTGTCCCTCTGTTCAAAGCTAGGGACCTCATGGTGAATTCACTAGGAAACTATACAGCGGCCATTAACAAGCTCAACCTTTTGGCATTTCTCTGTAACTAACAATTAACCAATCCCCAAACCGCCAAAAACTAAAAACCCGCCAAAACCATTCTCAAATCTCCACCGTCCTGTAATCCAAAATCCAACGCCCCAAATTCAAATATCATCCAAACGATCCGCGTGCTTGTTACATCAACCAATCAGAGCTCACCCTTCGGATAATTCAGTTCCCTCTCAGTCACTCACACTCCTATATATATAAACCCCTTCCTATTTTCTCTCATTCTCACACTAGCTCACACAGTCACAATACACAAAATCAAATATCTCATATTAATTTCTTGAATAATTCGAACTTCCAAAAGCAATGAATGTGAATATTAATGGTGCGCAACAATATACTCAGTGTCTATCTGCTGCTGCTGCTGAGGATGCCGCTGTTCCTGTGACCCCAGTGTGCAGATACCTCTACATTGATGACGTAGTCCATTATTTTGTGGAAGCTACAGGGGCCAATCTACACAACGTCACTGTCACCATCAATCTAGAGCCGATGGAATTGATCATTGATGCAGTGGTACAGCGTGAGCACAGGTTAGACCGCCTTTACCACGCGCGAATACAAATGGATGGCTATGACTTCATACTTGAAAACACCAGCTATCGTGTTTCTGATGGGGAGATTCATGTCTGGTTTCCTTTTGTGTTCAATGGGCCTCAAGTTTCTCCACTGCGTAGTCCCCTTTAAAGGTACCTATCATCACACTATTAATTGATGATTTGAAGAATTCTCAGGAGAATCGATCAGTGAAGATGCCAGATCAGGAAACAACTCTCTCTCTCTACAGTTTATATTTTTAGAAAAGAAAATGAAAAGCATTGAAATAAGAATGTAACCTTTTTTTTTCTTTTCTTTTTTGGCTTAGTCCAACTACTCTTTGTAAGAAAGCTGAATGAATGAATGAGCGTTGGTTATTGATAAAACAAATGGAGATGTGAGCCAAAGATTAATTGGGTAAATCATTGAATGTGACTGGTAAATGGAATTTGGTGATTGTGCTCTTAGGTGATGTAAATGTATTTCAAGGAATTTATCTGATCATGTGAAGTCACATTATATAATAACGGACGAAGGCGTTGATTTTTAAACGGCGAATTTGGTATATAAGTTGTAATTAAGATTCCTAGAGTTATTTACCATGGAATTTAAGGTATAACAGCCATTACTGGACTGATTTACATTACGTACTGTTAAATCAGTTGCTTGCATTGTTAAATGGTTGTGACTTGTTGAGCTAGTGTAATTAGTTTCATAATTAATCAAACATGGCATTCAGATTGATCAAAATTGTTGAGTTTGAAAGGGTGGCCATTCTTGCTACTATTTTGTACTATAAAGTTACGTTGTATGAATTTGGATAACAAGCCTGGTGACAATTTCTATTATCTTAGATACCATATTAGGGAATGGGAGAATAAATCTTGTACCTATTTGTAGAACCCTGTTGGGTCTTGTTGAATACATTATAGGATTTTGAAAGATCAATGCAATCTGCTATATATATTGCCTTTGAGCCTAAGGTCTAAAACTACTTCAAAGGAACAATTTCTTGTGAATGCCATCTGATATGTGGCCTTTGCAGTCTACTGTTTTGCATATAGAAGGATATTCATGATTGTTTTTTATGCTGGATATTTAAATTTCAGTACAATGGTTTTGGAGAATTTCTTATATGTTTTTCATCAATTTAATGTGGTGGGAGCTAAAGGTAGGGTAAATCATCGTATGTGATTGGTAATGGTACTTGATGACAGGATATATTAAAAATTACTGAGACTATCAAATTTGTTTTCGCTTTTAGACGACTTAAATGTACTTCAAAAGATTAATACATAAATTTTATGATCTACCACTTTTCATCAGTTACTCACAATTGTACAATTGAGGAAATTGTAAATAAGCGCGGGAATGGTTGTGTTTATAATATTGTTCTCAAGTCAAATTAGAAAAAATAAAACATTAGATTCAAAGAGGAAAAATTATATTTAAATGGAACATGGCTGTATAAGGAACCAAAAACTAATATAGTCTTCCTCAAAAAAAGTAAAAGAACATCGCACTGTAACAAAGAGAGCAAAGAGTTATATGACATGTCAAAGTCTTTTTATTTTTTTATTTTTGATTTGGACACATCAAAGTTAACAAGTCAAAAGAACTTTTAGTTTTGGCTTGTCTCACCTTTTCACTTTCTCACTAATATACCATCACAGACTTATAACACTTTTTCCTTTTATTTTTTATTTAATTTATTTAAATGGTAAGAAACACAATAATTTTCACAATAGTTGAGTTAGTAAATTTTTACTTATTTACAATTGTATATTTATTTTGTTATAAATATTTATTAATAATTTCGAACTAATTTTGCCCCCCTTAAACTAAATTCTAGCTCCACCACTGCTATAGAGTATTGAGACTATTGTAGTGGTCTCTCTAACATTAGATTCAAACTAGGTTCGTGAATATGAGGCTTGATTTAACTATGTATAATATTATACTTTATAGGTATTGTAAGGGCGGTTTTTGGGGCCCAGGCCCAGCAAGCAAGCGATTCTGGCCCAAAAGACCCTCGACAATGAATTTGTAGAGAGTGGGTCATAGAGCTAGGTCTTAACAGAGTGAACGTGATTATTGGTGAACCATGCAACAACTGGAACGTGGGAATGTTTTGTTAAGTTTCATGAGATAACAGTCCATGGGGCTGTTTGAGTGCTTCTTCTGCTCTGTTTTCAGAAAGTCTTTTTTCCTTTTCTTTTTTTCTCCCTTCGTTATGGGGACTTTCTTCTCTTATATATCCTCCTTCAATTGATAATGACCTTACATTTGTTAACCATCTAGGCCTCTACTTGAGTGCCTGTCCCATAGGACATCCTCCTCCTTTTTCTGTGAGTTGCAATAGCCAAGATAATACTATTTCCCTGTCCAATCCACATTAATGCGGCTGGAAAAGTAGCTTCCTTGCATTTAATGTGGCAGTTGTGGTTGCTCCCTGCCCGTCTAGCATTTTCCTTCCATTTAGGACGATTTCTCACCGTGTACAGGGCGTGCGCTGGACTTCCATTTAGTGCGTCCGAGGAGACACTCCTCCTCGGACGACCCTTAAACAAGCCCGGCCCGGCCCAACAGGATTGGGCTGAAAGTCTTCCGCCCATGTTTTCGCTTCCTGCTATGGCTGGGCTTCGTCCGGGTCCCAAGGCCCACTGTTGACTGACAAAATTTTCCCTCACAATAGCCCCTCAAAATTCCGGTTCTTTCTTCTTGATCCGAGGAGGAAAAACGGGATTTTGATAACTGCTGGACAGTTCATTGTGGATCCCTACTTCACCCGGGCGGGAGTGTGCCCTCACGTGCCTCATTAATGCTGAAGGCATTTAATGACCCGGGGGGAATTAACTGCAGCTTTTGGAGTTTTACGCTCTTTCAATCCAACGGTTGGAGACCAGATCAACGGCGGACAATGTTTTATTGGTTCTAGGCGGGAGTATGTCTGTCCAACTTCCTCTGAGTATATAAGGTTTTGAAGGCGTTCATTCCCCATTTTCGACGAAAACTCCAGTATTTAGAAGATCTTAGTGCCTTCTTCTTCAGCACGCTCTTACCTTCGCCGTCATTCTCTTGAAGATTCCGTCGAGTTTCTTACCTGTAAGTGCGCGCTTCTTCTTCATTACTCTTCTTTAGGCAAACTGCCTTCGCGTTACCTAGGATTAGGGGGGATGGGTAGGCTTTCAAAATTGGTAGACTCTCCGGCCGGTATGGCGGGCTTCAGGGCGAAGTATCGTATTCCACCGGAGGTAGGTTTAGAGTACTGCCATGAGGAGGAAATTTTCTTCAAAAGGAAGACAGGGCAGGTCGTAATTCCAATGATAGCCTTCGTGGAAGGAGGAATGACGATTCCCATGGGGAGAATAACTAGGGACTACTTGCGTGGTCATAGATTGACCCCCCATCAGTGCACCGCGAACCTGCTCCGGATCTTGGGGTGCACCGACGTCTTAAACGACCAGATGAACCTCGGCCTATCTTGGCGCGACGTGGTTCATCTCTATGAATGCCACAAGCTCGGCGACTCATACTACTTAAAGTCCAGGTCCGATGAAGTGAGGTTGATATCCTGTCTTCCCAAGTCCAGCAAAGGCTTGAAAGACGACCATTTGATCGTCTCCGGACCATGGCATGACGGCATTCACTGTCCGACCAGGGCAGGAACGCCAGGTGGGGTGCCATAAAATTAGATTCCGTGGAGAGGACCTTAGTTTTGAGCTCTCCCCCTCTGTTTTGCTTTGTTTGTGTTTTTTGTTGTTTGTTGTTTTTTTTTTTTTTTATAAATTATTGGTTTGGCCGCATGTCTCCTCGGACTAACATAACCCATTTAACGATCTTTGCAGACAAAGAGCACACATCTCCTCGGCTGAGCTTGGTCAACGTCCCCGCTCTAAATTACCTCCTGAGATCTGAGATTTTCGTAAGCGAGGACGGACAATTACGGTCGGCTCCTTTGATTTTGGATTTTGTTCCCCTTACTCAATCCTTGGTGGACGCCGGTCAAGCTATCAGGGCTGGAAGTCCGAGATTGGCACGTATAGACGTATCCATACTAGGGTTTCTTGCTTCGACAGACTTGCCTCCTGTTCAGCTGCCTGACCAGCGCCCCCTTCCTGCAGCGGTTGTCCCGGAGGAGGAGGTTGGTTCTTCGCATTCATCCTTAGAGGAATAAATAGACCATTTCCAATTTGCCGAGGAAGGGGAGGTGTCGGCCAGAGTTGTAGAGCTCTCGGACTCTGACACAGATTTAGACCGTGTTTCAGCAACTCCTGACCTTGGTCTAGTCATCGCACAAGTTGATACCAGTCAAGAGACTGAGGAAGAAGGAATGGACTTGAAGCCAAGGTCTGGCCTCAGGGGCCTTCTATCCAACAGGAACAAGGGGCAAACCTCTAAGGACGTCCCGAAGGAACCAACTGCCCCTCAAGCTCCTATCCGTCCTCTCCCTCCCTCATCGAATGCGGCGCTACAGCCTATGCACAACTTAAGGCGAAAAAGGCCTGTAGAAGAACCGGAGGAGGGAGAGGTTGGCCGCGAAAAGGCCCGACCTCAGAAGAAGGGCAAGGAGGCAAAAGAGCCCCGAGAGAAGAGGACTAGGTCCGTCGACAGCCGAGAAGAGGCGGCCATTCGGAGGGAACAGCGAACGTGGTCGCCGCGGCTCGAACTGGACGGCGCTCCGATCTCCTGGGATGCGATCCTATGGGAATCCCAACGAGGGCAGGCATCATTCTTGGCTGAGGCCTTGCAGCAGCCTCTTCTCTTGCCTCGTGACATGGAGGGTCTTAGAAATACTCGACAACCAGAACTCTTCATGTCATTGAAGAGGGACGTGGCCATGGTAAGTGGAATCTTCTATCTCGCTCTCATATTATGGGCCCCTTTACCATCATGTTTTAACAAGGTCTTTACTTCCTTTTGGGCGCAGGTTACGCAACAAATCTATATTGCCGAGGAATGGGCTAAGAAGGCTCGTGAGGACTTGCATAGGGAGGTTCAGTCCCGCTCCGCTGCCGAGAAGACCGCTGGTAATCTCAAACAGGACTTGGATCACCTGAACAATGAAATAAAGGAGGTGAAGAAGGCTTATGCGAGCGCGGACGCTGGCCTTAAGAATGTGACAAAGCAGGCCGACGATATGCGCATGCAGCTCCGCCAATCTGAGGAGAAACTTACGGCGGAACAGCGGGCGGTTTCGACGCTCAAGGCTGAACTCGCAAGAGTCAAGGAGGAGGCCCGCTTGGCCAGGGAGGCTGCCGAGAAGGCTATGGCAGCCTCATATGATCGTGGAGTCCGTGATACTGAGGTCAGGTTGACCGAGGAAGTGGCCACCGTATGCAGAGATTACATCACCATGTCCTGGGGTGTAGCACTGGATCGGGCAGCTGTCCCGGCAGACTCCGATCTCAGGAAGGCTGAGAACATCTTTTTTCCGGAGGATATACGCGAGATTCCCAACGAGTTTGCCTCCGAAGAGCCTCTCCCAACCGTCTCCTCCATTCCTGAAGCTGGGGGCATGGAACAGGCCGCGCAGGGCAAGTTACCCGAGGACAGTCTTTGCATTAGTGAGATCATTGCACAGGCCAAGGAGACTGCCCCGGGGACCCAAACAGCAGATGATGAGCCCGCTCCTACTCAGGGCTCTTAGGAAAGTAGTATAGGACCTTATCTGTTTTTTCCTTTTGTATTTTCTTTTGTTTTGCCTTGCTAATGTTTGTAAACAGAACAGCTTTTGGGTTTTAATGATAAAGGCTATTTCCTTTTACATATCATTATTTTCTACTCTTTTGTGTTCATCATGAATGAATATCCTATTCTGTCACAAACTGCCGAAAACCAAGCATAAATGAATGAATAAGCGAAAAGAACGATAGTTAATAATTAGGCAAAATGGCTGCGTATCTATTTCTCCCCCAAGTCGTTGGTCCGAAGAGCCAGGTAGTACTTGGGTTCTATTTAACACTTAGCGAGAATTTCTTCGCGATTAATTTCTCCTCAGTCTGTGATCCGAGGAGCCAGGCAGGACTTAGGTTCTGTTTAACGCTTATTGAGAACGGCTAAGCGGTTAATTTCCCCCAAGTCTGTGGTCCGAAGAGCCAGGCAGGACTTAGGTTTTGTTTAACGCTTATTGAGAACGGCTATGCGGTTAATTTCCCCCAAGCCTGTGGTCCGAAGAGCCACGCAGGACTTAGGTTCTGTTTAACGCTTATTGAGAATGGCTAAGCGGTTAATTACCCCCAAGTCTGTGGTCCGAAGAGCCAGGCAGGACTTAGGTTCTGTTTAACGCTTATTGCAAACGGCTGAGCGGTTAATTTCCCCCAAGTCTATTGTCTGAAGAGCCAGGCAGGACTTAGGTTCTGTTTTACGCTTATTGAGAACGACTAAGCGGTTAATTTCCCCCAAGTCTGTGGTCCGAAGAGCCAGGCAGGACTTAGGTTCTGTTTAACGCTTATTGAGAACGGCTAAGCGGTTAATTTCCCCCAAGTCTGTGGTCCGAAGAGCCAGGCAGGACTTAGGTTCTGTTTAACGCTTATTGTGAACGGCTAAGCGGTTAATTTCCCCCAAGTTTGTGGTCCGAAAAGCCAGGCAGGACTTAGGTTCTGTTTAACGCTTATTGAGAACGGCTAAGCGGTTAATTTCCCCTAAGTCTGTGGTCCGAAGAGCCACGCAGGACTTAGGTTCTGTTTAATGCTTATTGAGAACGGTTAAGCGGTTAATTTCCCCCAAGTCTGTGGTCCAAAGAGCTAGGCAGGACTTAGGCTCTGTTTAACGCTTATTGTGAACGGCTAAGCGGTTAATTTCCCCCAAATCTGTGGTCCGAAGAGCCACGCAGGACTTAGGTTCTGTTTAACGCTTATTGAGAACGGCTAAGCGGTTAATTTCCCCCAAGTTTGTGGTCCGAAGAGCCACGCAGGATTTAGGTTCTGTTTAACGCTTATTGAGACGGCTAAGCGGTTAATTTCCCCCAAGTCTGTGGTCCGAAGAGCCAGGCAGGACTTAGGTTCTGTTTAACGCTTATTGCGAACGGCTAAGCGGTTAATTTCCCCCAAGTCTGTGGTCTGAAGAGCCAGGCAGGACTTAGGTTCTGTTTAACGCTTATTGAGAATGGCTAAGCGGTTAATTTCCCCCAAGTCTGTGGTCCGAAGAGCCACGCAGGACTTAGGTTCTGTTTAATGCTTATTGAGAACGGCTAAGCGGTTAATTTCCCCCAAGTCTGTGGTCCGAAGAGCCAGGCAGGACTTAGGTTCTGTTTAACGCTTATTGCGAACGGCTAAGCGGTTAATTTCCCCCAAGTCTGTGGTCCGAAGAGCTACGCAGGACTTAGGTTCTGTTTAACGCTTATTGAGAACGGCTAAGCGGTTAATTTCCCCCAAGTCTGTGGTCCGAAGAGCCACGCAGGACTTAGGTTCTGTTTAACGCTTATTGCGAACGGCTAAGCGGTTAATTTCCCCCAAGTCTGTGGTCCGAAGAGCCATGCAGGACTTAGGTTCTGTTTAACGCTTATTGAGAACGGCTAAGCGGTTAATTTCCCCCAAGTCTGTGGTCTGAAGAGCCACGCAGGACTTAGGTTCTGTTTGACGCTTATTGCGAACGGCTAAGCGGTTAATTTCTCCCAGGTTTGTGGTCCGAAGAGCCAGGCAGGACTTAGGTTCTGTTTTACGCTTATTGAGAACGGCTAAGCGGTTAATTTCCCTCAAGTCTGTGGTCCGAAGAGCCAGGCAGGACTTAGGTTCTGTTTAACGCTTATTGAGAACGGCTAAGCGGTTAATTTCCCCCAAGTCTGTGGTCCGAAGAGCCACGCAGGACTTAGGTTCTGTTTAACGCTTATTGAGAACGGCTAAGCGGTTAATTTCCCCCAAGTCTGTGGTCCGAAGAGCCACGCAGGACTTAGGTTCTGTTTAACGCTTATTGCGAACGGCTAAGCGGTTAATTTCCCCCAAGTCTGTGGTCCGAAGAGCCAGGCAGGACTTAGGTTCTGTTTTACGCTTATTGAGAACGGCTAAGCGGTTAATTTCCCCCAAGTCTGTGGTCCGAAGAGCCAGGCAGGACTTAGGTTCTGTTTAACGCCTATTGAGAACGGCTAAGCGGTTAATTTCCCCCAAGTCTGTGGTCCGAAGAGCCACGCAGGACTTAGGTTCTGTTTAACGCTTAGGTTTTCTTAACGTAGCTAGTTTCCCCATAGGCTTGAGTCCGAGGACCATGCAAGACCTTGGTTCTGTCTAGTACTTAAAGGGAAAAATAAGATACAAGGCATAAAATCACAAGGAGCTCAGAACTCAAAAGAAAAGGATGCTTTTATTAATAGTAATACCTTTTGAGGTTATTTACATTCCAAGGGCGGGGCACTACACGTTCATCCAAGTCTTCCAAGAAGTAGGCTCCTATGCCGGCTACGGAAGTGATATGGTACGGTCCCTCCCAGTTTGGTCCGAGCTTTCCCCACGCAGGGTTCTTTGCGGTGCCCAAGACCTTCCTCAATACTAGGTCTCCCGGTGCCATCGGTCTGGGCTTTATCTTGGCGTCGTAACCTTGCTTGAGCTTCTGCTGATAGTGAGCTAGATGGACCAACGCGCCTTCCCTTCTTTCGTCGATGAGATCCAAGCTCATTTCCAGAAGTTTGTCATTGGCAGTAGGGCAGAAGGCGGCAGTCCTCTGGGTAGGGAAGTTCACCTCCAGTGGGATGACAGCCTCGGCTCCATAGGTCATAGAAAAAGGGGTTTCCCCTGTGGACCTACAAGGTGTGGTGCGGTATGTCCATAAGACATGGGCTAGCTCCTCAACCCACCTTCCCTTCGCGTCATCTAATCTCTTTTTAAGTCCGTTCAGTATGGTTTTGTTGACGGCTTCTGCTTGTCCATTACCCTGTGGGTAGGCTGGCGTGGAATACCGGTTAACAATTCCTAGCTCACTGCAGTACCTTCTGAAGGCTTTGCTGTCAAACTGGAGTCCATTGTCGGACACCAGGGTGTGTGGGGTGCCGAACCTGGTGACAATGTTCTTCCAAAGAAACTTCTTGACATCGACGTCCCTAATGTTCGCCAGCGCCTCAGCTTCCACCCATTTGGTGAAGTAGTCAGTGCCAACGAGAAGGAATCTCCTGTTCCCTGTTGCCTTGGGAAACGGACCAAGTATGTCTAGGCCCTATTGTGCGAATGGCCAGGGACTGGACAACGGGTTCAACTCTCCGCCAGGCTGGTGTATGTTTGGGACGAACCTCTGGCACTGGTCGCACTTCTTCACATACTCCAGGGCTTCCTTATGCATGCTCGGCCACTAGTAACCGAGCGTTAGGGCCCTGTGGGACAAAGACCTACCCCTTGTATGACTTCCGCAAATTCCCTCATGTAACTCTTCCAGGATGAGTTCAGTAGCCTCTAGGTGCACACACAGTAAGTACGGCCCCGAAAACGAGCGTCTGTAGAGCTTGGATTCCTCGGACAACCAGAATCGAGTAGCTTTTCTCCTAATTTTGTCGGCCTCCATCTTATCATCTGGTAAGGTGTCATGCTTTAAGTACAGCACTAGAGGATCCATCCAGCTCGGTCCTGTCCTGACGGTATGTACTCGAATACCGCTGGCCTTCTCCGTTGATGGATGGGTGAGGTCTTCTACCAAAATGACTCGAGGAAGGGGTTAGGCCGAGGAGGTAGCCAACGTCGCGAGGGAGTCAGCATGAGTGTTTCCATTTCTGGGCACGTGCGTCAAGCGGAAATGAAGAAAATGGGTCTGCAGGTGCCTAACCCGAACCAAATAGTCTTGCATCCTTTCATCCTTAGCTTCCAAATCTCCATTTACTTGCCCCACAATGAGTCTCGAATCCGAGAGCATGTCCGTGGATTTCCCCCCCATTTTCAGAATCATCGACATTCCCTCCAGTAGCGCCTCATACTCGGCTTCGTTATTCGTGGCTGGAAATCCGAGTCTCAATGACTTCTCTATGGTTATGCCTTCGGGTGAGAGCAGAACGAGTTCTACTCCTGAGCCCCTTTGATTCGCTGCGCCATCGACGTGCGCTCTCCAACAAGTGTGTTCATGTTGAGAAATTGTGCTGATCATCTTCCCATCAGCCCCTAGTGATCCTGACACCCTTTGTCCTTCTAGCGTGGGCTCCGCAAACTCTGCTACTAGGTCGGCGAGGACCTGGCCTTTTATAGCAGTGCGAGGCATGTATCTGATATCGAAAGCACCCAGGATCGTTCCCCATTTCGCAATTCGGCTGGTGTAATCCGCACTGCGTAGGACGGCCTTTAAGGGGAGTTGCGTTAGCACCACTACAGTGTGTGCTTGAAAGTAGTGGGGAAGCTTTCGCGTGGCTTGTACAACGGCCAAGACAGCTTTTTCGAGGGGAAGATAGCGGGTTTCTGCCTCCTGCAGTGATTTGCTCACGTAATAGACTGGTCGCTGCGTGCCGTTGTCTTCTCGGATTAACACCAAGCTGACAGCATGAGGGGCGACGGCGATGTAGGCGAACAAGACCTCGTCGGCATCGGGGTTGGACATAATAGGTGGTCGGGCGAGGTATTCTTTTAGCTGTTGGAAAGCTGTAACGCACTCCTCATTCCACTCAAATCCCTTCCACTTGTGTAATAGGAGAAAGAATGGCCTGCATCTGTCTGCTGAGCGCGAGATGAAACGGTTTAAAGTAGCTATCATACCAGTAAGCTTTTGGACCTCTTTAGGATTCCGAGGAGGCTGCAAGCTACGGATGGCTTTTATCTGGTCGGGGTTAACCTCTATGCCTCTATGAGTGACCATATAACCCAGGAACTTCCTAGATCCCACCCCAAATGAACACTTAGTTGCATTGAGCCGTAGCTTGTACTTTCTCAGTATTTGAAAAACGTTGCCGAGGTCTTCAATATGGTCGGGCACCAACTTGCTTTTAACCACCATGTCGTCTATGTACACTTCAACGCTCTTACCCATCTGCTGTTCAAACATCCTGGTCATCATCCTTTGATAGGTTGAGCCGGCATTCTTCAGACCAAAGGGCATCACCTTATAATGATAATTCCCAACCGGTGTGACGAAAGCAGTCTTCTCCTGGTCTTCGGCAACCAAGGGTATTTGGTGATAGCCCTGAAAGGCGTCTAGAAAACTCATTCTAGGGTGTCCGACAGTTGAATCTACCAACCGGTCTATCCGGGGCATAGGGAAGGGATCTTTCGGGCAGGCCTTGTTTAGGTCTGTGAAGTCTACGCAGACCCGCCATTTCCCACTCTTCTTTCTCAGTAAGACCGTGTTGGCTAGCCACTCGGGATAGAAGACCTCTTTGATAGCCCCTGCTTTCTTCAGTTTTGCGACCTCTTCTCTTACGGCGTCGGTATGTTCTTTCGATGGTCGTCGAGGAGGCTGCCTTTTAGGTGTTATAGTCGGATTCACATTAAGGTGGTGGCAGATGAAACCTGGGTCGACCCCGGGGGCCTCATAGGGGTCCCAAGCAAACACATTTGCATTCTGTCGGAGAAAAGCAATCATTGTTGACCTCTCCTGGGGCGGTAATTCTGAACCTATTTGAAAAAACCTCTCAGGGTCTGATCCGACGAGTACTTTCTCCAGATCCTCACAGCTTACCTCCGGGGCTGGTTCTCGCTCACCCGCGGTTGGGGTCAAGTTCATTAATTGCTATAATCCCTTCTCGGCTGATGTGGAAGGCTCACCACTTTGCCGTCGTGAGATCGCCGACACCATGCATTGCCTGGCCATGCCCTGGCTCCCCATTATTTCTTTTACTTGACCTCCTGACGGGTATTTCACTTTTTGGTGCAGGGTTGATGGTACAGCCCCTAACGCATGAAGCCACGGCCGGGCCACGATAGCTGTGTAGGGGGAGTACGCATCTACTACAATGAAGTTCACTTCCACCACGTCCGAGTCCGTTTGCACAGGCAACCTGATCATGCCTTTCGGTGTGACGATTGTTCCTTCAAAGCTGACCAGAGGAGAATCGTACGGCGATAGGTCTTCTGGCCTTAAATTCAACCCCTTATATAGGTTGGGGTACATTACTTCCACAGCGCTACCTTGATCAACTAGCACCCTTTTCACGTCATAACCTCCGATTCTGAGCGTGACGACCAGGGCATCATCGTGGGGTTGAATGGTACCCCGCTTATCATCCTCTGAGAACCTGATTAAGGGAGTCGCACCCACCCTGGCCCTCGTAGATTCTCTATTGTCCGGCTCAGCTGGGAAACTGCTCACTGACATTACCCTGAAAGGGGCAGAGCCTGTCCTTCCAGGTGCGGCGAGAATGACATTAATTGTGCCGATAGGCGGCCTCAACGTACTTTGTCTGGTTTCATTGTTCGACGGTTCCCGTCCTCCTTCAGGGTGATGCAACAGATGCCTCAGCTTCCCTTCTCGGACGAACCGATCTAAAAGGTTCTTCAGGCTCCTGCAATCGTCAGTGGCGTGACCTGGCTCCTGATGGTACGCTCAATACAGGTTCTGATTGCGCTTCAAAGGATCACCAGCCATCTTGTTCGACCACTGAAAGAAAGGTTCATACTTCACCTTCTCTAGGATTTTGTGAAGCGGTTCTCGGAACACAGCATAGACTGCCTGAGCCCCAGTAGATCCGTGATGCCCTATATAATCTCCTCTCGGCTTGTTACTATTGTTAAATCGATCCGACCTGAAGTCCCTCCTCTCCTGAGGGACAACCTTCGCTTTACCCTTCCCCATCTGCTGGTCTTCCTCGACCCTTTTGTACTTGTCAATCCTGTCCATGAGTTGACGCACGCTGGTGACTGGCTTCCCAGTGAGGGACTTCCTTAGGCCATGATCTGTCGGTAGGCCCCTCTTGAACGTGCTAATGGCGACATCATCATAATTCCCTTCTATCTCGTTATACATCTCCCAGTGCCTGTCTGAGTAGGCTTTCAACGTCTCTCCTTCTCGCATGGACAAGGACAAGAGGGAATCTAGGGGCCGAGGAACTCTACTGCTGGTTATGAAGCGGGATCCAAAAGCCTGTGTCAGCTGTTTAAAGGAGTCAATGGAGTTTGGTGGGAGGGAATCAAACCATCTCATGGCCATAGGTCCCAAGCTAGACGGAAACACCTTACACATTAACGCCTCATCCCTGGAATGGACGGCCATCCTCTGATTAACTTGGCTTACATGCTCTACTGGATCGGTCCGACCATTGTATATGGCGAATGCCGGTTGATTGAACCGCCGAGGAAGTACTGCCCTCTCTATCCTTCGCGTGAAAGGTGACTGGGATATGCGATCCAAAGCACGGCTCATGGCATCATTGGTTGTGCCGTGGTAAGATGGACTCTTGTGGCCGCGCTTGTAAGGCCGCTCTTCTTCGTAAGAAAAGGTCTCGCTCAGAGGAGTTCTTGATGTTTGCCTGTATTCGTTGTCCTCATCACTGCTACTGTCCGAGCGGAGTAAAGGACGTTTTCGCTGCGCTCGGCGCAACTCTTTCTTTAAGTCATCAATCTCTTGCTGCAGGATCCTTCGATCGTTTTGCTCAGGGGATGCGCGACCCTTCCCCTTTGAACGGCTTTCACCCGTGTGAAAGGTGTTCACACTTCCCCCTCGCTGTTTATTTTGGTCATTCTCTCGTTCAAGATTCATAAAATTGTCCTATCGTTGGGAATCTTCACGTCCAATTTGGCGCGGACCTGATCCTTCCATTTCTCGCGGTTTCACTTGTCGAGACACAAGTTCTTCCCACAGACGGCGCCAATTGTAAGGGAGGTTTTTGGGGCCCAGGCCCAGCAAGCAAGCGATTCTGGCCCAAAAGACCCTCGACAATGAATTTGTAGAGAGTGGGTCACAGAGCTAGGTCTTGACAGAGTGAACGTGATTATTGGTGAACCATGCAACAACTGGAACGTGGGAATGTTTTGTTAAGTTTCATGAGATAACAATCCATGGGGCTGTTTGAGTGCTTCTTCTGCTCTGTTTTCAGAAAGTCTTTTTTCCTTTTCTTTTTTTCTCCCTTTGTTATGGGGACTTTCTTCTCTTATATATCCTCCTTCAATTGATAATGACCTTACATTTGTTAACCATCTAGGCCTCTACTTGAGTGCCTGTCCCCTAGGACATCCTCCTCCTTTTTCTGTGAGTTGCAATAGCCAAGATAATACTATTTCCCTGTCCAATCCACATTAATGCAGCTGGAAAAGTAGCTTCCTTGCATTTAATGCGGCAGTTGTGGTTGCTCCCTGCCCGTCTAGCATTTTCCTTCCATTTAGGACGATTTCTCACCGTGTACAGGGCGTGCGCTGGACTTCCATTTAGTGCATCCGAGGAGACACTCCTCCTCGGACGACCCTTAAACAAGCCCGGCCCGGCCCAACAGGATTGGGCTGAAAGTCTTCCGCCCATGTTTTCGCTTCCTGCTATGGCTGGGCTTCGTCCGGGTCCCAAGGCCCACTGTTGACTGACAAAATTTGCCCTCACAGGTATACATGTCTAAAATATACTTATATAGACTTTATATTGGATTATACTATTTTGTAAATAGGTTTGTATAATATCAATTTTTTTTTTTTTTTTTTGCAGTTTATTAATGATTTAAACAATCTATTTGTATATAAAATTCATAGATTTGTGAAGTGGTAGAAAATTTAATCATGGTTTTACTATATATGGAAAATGAATAAGTTAATCAACTAGCTCGTAAACAAGTTCGAGCTTGTTTGACAAGAAAATAAACCAAACTTAAACATATAATCTTATTTAGCGATAAGCCCAAGCTCAATAAAATTACAATCATTTCAATCCCATGAGTCTTTTATCCATTCCCATTTAACCTAGAGATGAAGTGAAAATAGAAAAACTTAAAGTAGGTTTAGGGATAATCTGACTCGAATGGATGACTTCTACCACATCAAGGGGACCCTTTTTTGTTATTAAGTCATATTGAAAAATGTTATATATATATATATATATACACACACAGAAAACATATATTTTTCATAGGACAAACGTGGTTTTTTTTTTTTTTTTTTTTTTTTCATTAAAAAATATACACAAGTGTACATATGGTATATTCAGAAAGAAGAAGAAGAAAAAAAAGTGTACATATTGTATAATAAGCATAGTTTTACTAATTCTGCGAATGGTCTTTCACCTAAGCCAATCCCATCTTTTTTTGGCGGGTATTGGAAGTTCAGTCCACAATCTTCCAATGCTTAGCTCCTTTTAGGCAAAGCATATGCACAAAGTACCTAAAATACCCATGAACTCCCCTACCCCCTCTGTTTAAAGCCAGGGACCTCATGGTAAATTCACTAGGAAACTATACAACGGCCATTTAACAAACTCAAGTTCAACCTTTTGTCATTTCTCTTTTAACTAACAAGTAACAACCCATCCCCCAATAGCCAAAACTAACAAACCCGCCAAAACCATTCCCAAATCTCAACCGTCCCTTAATCCAAATCCAACGCCCCACATTCAAATATCCCCAAATGATCCGCGTGCATGTTACATCAACCAATCAGAGCTCACTCACACTCCTATATATATAAACCCCTTCCGATGTATACTCTCTCATTCTCTCACTCACAGTCACAACACAAAAAATCAAATATCTCAATTCTTATCAATTATTCCAAATTCCAAAAGCAATGAATGTGAATAAT
The DNA here is from genome assembly GCA_028535165.1 of Quercus tomentella. NCBI lineage: Eukaryota > Viridiplantae > Streptophyta > Magnoliopsida > Fagales > Fagaceae > Quercus > Quercus tomentella. The sequence continues at coordinate 29,701,851 of JAPQVY010000155.1, forward strand.
GGTGCGCATGCGCAACAATATACTGAGTGTCTATCTGCTGCTGATGAGGATGCCGCTGTTCCTGTGACCCCAGTGTGCAGATACCTCTACATTGATGACGTAGTCCATTTTTTTGTGGAAGCTCCAGGGGCCAATCGATACAACGTCGCTGTCACCGTCAACACTTATACAGAGCCGATAGAATTGGTTATTGATGCGGTGGTACATCGTCAGCACAGGTTAGACCGCCGTTACTTCGCGCGAATACAAATGCATCGCTATGACTACACAGTCGAAAACTCGAACTATGATGTTTCTAATGGGGAGATTCATTTCTGGTCTCCTTACAGACTCATTGCGCCTCAACCTTAAGTTCCTCTACCGCGTAGTCTCCTTTATTAAAGGTATCTATCATCAAATATAATAATAGTTCATACTTAATAATATTAATTCATCACTCATCACACTATTAATTGATGATTTGAATTCTCAGGAGCATCCATCACTTGCAACATCTGTAGATGCAAGATCAGGAAACAGCTCTCTCTACAGCTCATATTTTAGAAAAGAAAATGAAAATCAATGAAATAAGATTTTTTTTTTTTTTTTTGCCTTTGTCCAATTACTCTTTGTAAGAAAGCTGAATAAATGAATGAGTGTTGGTTATTGATAAAACAAAATGGTGAATGTTTGATGTTTATACTTAATGATTGTGCTCTTAGATGATGTAAATGTACTTCAAGGAATTTATCTCATGTGAAGTCACATTATATAATTATCTAGCATGTGCATTAACAAAGATTAGATTTTGGTAAAAATGAGTTTAATTAATTAACCAAGAGATTACATAGCTTTATATACCAGCTGATATGAGTAAGTAATAGAATAAACTACACTAACCAACTAACAGATTCTCTAACTAACTCTTACACGTGCTAGCTAATTAACAGATTATTTACAACTAAAACAAAGCTACTGGTCGCTTAGTAACAACCATAAGTAAAACTACAGTCGTTTGTCTTCTTCCTCTTCTAGTTTGCAGTTCATCTTTTGCTCTGTTCCTTTGGCTGGACACTTCTCCTTCTTGCGATCACTCTGATATGCATGATGCTAGAGGTCTAAACTACAAATGATATATGTATTGGTTAATAATGGACGAAGGCGTTGACTTTTTATTGGTGATTTTGGTGTTCCCCTAGATTTGTAGATATCAAATTATAGAAGTTGTAATTAAGATTCCTGGAGTGATTTATCATGGAATTTAAGGTGTATCAGCTATTACTGGAGTGATTTACATTATGTACTGTTAAATCAGTTACTTGCATTGTTAAACTGTTATGGCCTGTTGAGCTAGTGTAATTAGTTGCACAATTAATCAAACATAGCACTCGATTGATTTAAATTGTTGAGTTTGAAAGGATGGCCATTCTTGATACTGTTTTGTACTTAAAGCTACGTTATATGAATTTGGATAACATGCCTGTTGCCAATGTTAAATATTTAAGATACCATATTAGGGAATCGGAGAGTGAGCCTTGTACCTATTTTTAGATGACAGAATGAGTAGGATACTGATATGCTGCAAGAGCCTGGTATATAAACCACCATTATAATTTTGGCATTTTTAATGTTGGTGAATGAGTTTAACGATATGCCTAACAATTGTGTAAGTTAATAACCGCCTTCATTTCTTAGTACAATCGCTTTGAGAGATCTACTAAAATGGTAGAATAATCACTATCGTTTTGAGGGATTTTTTTTCTTGAGTGGAAAGAAGACAGTATTTGATGTCTATGGGTGTCTGCAATGTTGTGTGATTTTTTTTTTTTTTTGATTGAATGTTGTGTGAAAATTAGATATTACTATTTGTAAATTTCTAGACTTGTTGCGCACTGTACTTCATTAAGCTGGCTACTATCTCTTGTTCATTAATCATGCAAATGATCAATTATTAAACTTTTGATGGTACTATATCTCACAGAACAGCATGTTATGCACATTTTCATGACTTGAATTTCTATGGTACCAATTGAGGTCTCCTAAAGCAAATGCAGTTATTCTGATTCCAACTTTTGAATCATATGAAAATGCCAATGGCTGACTGGATTTGGATGCTGTGGAGGCACTGATTTAGAGTCTTGTTTTGTTTCAAGGATGCATTCTCATGGTATTATGCATCTGCACTCCATGACTACCATGTGCAACTCCTAATTTTTTTAGTAAGAAATATGACTATTGCTTTAGAAATCTCTTGTGGGTATAAATTGTATGTTTTATTGCTTGCTTACAGGTTAGCCACAATGAGTGTTGGTGTGGGTGTGTGTTCCAAATACTTTTATTATTATTATTTTTTTTAGAATACTAAGTATTTTTAACACACACACGGAGAGATGGGAGAAGGTCTTAAAGAAGCTTTTATTATTATTTATTTTCTAACCGTTGGGAATTTATGAGTAAAATAGCCGTTGGCAATTATGAGAAAAATAACTGTTGGGCAGTAATGGATAATATAGCCGTTGAGTTTTATGGGTTATTAATTACCAATAATTATAGGTTATTATTGTCATGAATAGCCTATATAATACCCATCATCAGTTCATCACACCCTTCCCTATAAGTTTTTTTCACTACTCTATAATTTTAGATATACACAATTCTACTATCTTTCTCTCCCACATATTTTTCTACAATTTATATTTGTTCTAAGGAAATGTAATAGATGGTTGTTCTTGAACCTTCGTGAGTGGAGGTGCATCCATTACGAAAGTTGACACTATAGTCTAATCTTGGGGGGTTGTTTGGCTAAGAGAACTAATCGCACTGAGTTTTACTCCGAGTGGCACAAATCAACCTTTAAAGACAATGTTTTCACAGTGTGATTCTATAACATTGTGAGATCGTTCTAAACTCATTTTTATTTTATGCTCTTGCTAATTATTTGGGATATTATTTATGTATCAAAACTTGTTTTTTCACTAAAATATTTCCAACAATGAGCACGTAATATCCGGTAGTGTAGATGAGCTATGGGCGGTATCAGAAGGATAGGTGTCAGCATTCCATGGCACATTCCAGGATTACAAGAAGATGCTGTAGTCCTCATAGAAAAACTTGTCCAATTCAATCTTTTTTGAGATGTAATCCTTTAATTGATTGCAGGAAATTATAGGGATGTGAACACATGCCAAAAATTGTAGAAATGATTTTGAAGTTTGTCCCAGTCATCTAGTTGGGAATATATCAAGAGAAATTATGCTAAAAGAATGAGAGATGAAGTAGTTACTTGGCAAGTGTCTTTTGATTGTACAATATAAATATATTGTATTTGCCTTCAATTCTTAATGAACTAACATCAACGAAGTGGATTGAATGGACTAAAGTGGATCGAACTAGACGAAATAGAACGAAATGGACCGAAGTGGACCAAATGAACCAAATGGACTGAAGTGCACCAAAATGGACCAAAGTATAGTGAAATAGATCGAAGTGAACTAAATGGACCAAACTAGACAAATAAACCTAAGTGGATTGAAATAGACCAATGTAGACTGAACAGACCGAAATGGACCGAGTGAACGAAAGTAGACCGAAATGCTATGTTGATGTGGTTTAATAAGAGCATGACAACAACAAATGCTACATTTCAGTATTTAGATATTATATAGATAGAATATATATGACACATAATACGTAAAAAATTTATTCGGAATTTAGTTTATTTCAATATAATTTTATGAGATGTTAATAAGTTATAATAACTAATTAGGCATGTAATATATATATATATATATTTTTTAAAAAATTAGCTATGTTGTTAAGCAATATATATTACAAGTGAACGAATGAGAGAAGTTTAATATAGAAAAACTAAAAGGTATATATTATTATTTAAAATATTTGTATTGTGTTTTATTTATTTAAAATTGAATATACATACATATTGTGCATGGCCATAAGATGAAATCATTTAAATAGTAGGAAAATATTAATAGATAAAAAAAATCATATTGAAATTTAAATAAATAAATGAAAAGAAACATGGAATTAAAAAATTGATTTTGACAATTTCTTCGATGCTTACAAAAAACTATATTCCCAATGAAAGTATTGAATTTAATTAAGTTAAAATCTTTGTGTACAAGTATTATAGTTAGCCTTAAGTTTTTATGTCATTCCCATGAGTCTCTTGTACATTCTCTTTTGATCACGATAGAAGAGCAAGTTAAAAGAATAAATCTAGAGACACATCCAATTTTACAATTTGCTGACTTGTGCAACTATGAGTGATAGATATTTTTTGTCCAATATTGACTTTTGCAATCCACCACTTTTTGTTGATTGTGGAAATTGTTAATGGAGTGTGGGAATGGTTGTGTGTAGTATTGTTCCCAAGACAAATTAGAAAGAAAAAAAAAAGATTTAAAAGAAAAAATAATATCTGAATAGAATGGATATAGAGTATTGAGGCAACTTTGGTGGTCTCTCTAAGCCAAGCTAAGTTTACAAGACTAATTCTAGTACCACGTAAAAAGTTACAACTTTTGACATAACTATTCTACGTGGCAAATTGTGATTGATTGTTTGTCATTTTTAAATAGACTCATTACTTTTTCTCTATCACTCATAATATACTATGTAAACAACTATGACTAGAGTTATGATTTTTTTTTTTTTTTTTTTTAATGTGATGCTAGAATTTTTGAGTACACAATCCTCCCATTTAAAGTAAACGATTTAAAAAAAAAAAAAAAAAAATATATATATATATATATATATATATATATATATATATATTAAAGAGCATATATCATGCACTAAGTACCTAAAATATCCACGAACTCTCCCAAGTTCCACACCCTCTCGCATCAAATTCAAGACTTCATGGTAATTTCAATAGGAAACTAAACCTGTAAAACCACTTGAAAGGCCAAAAGCCAAAGCTAAAACCCGTACTCTTCTTTCTAAGTTCTACCTCTTCTTCCTTTCTACCCCAACCCAACCCGCCAAACTAACAAACCCCTTCATTCCATTCCACCCTCTCCCCCCTAAAACATTCTCGAATCTCAACCGTCCTTAATCCAAAATCCAACGGCCGATATTCAAATATCCCCAAACAATCCGCGTGCTGGTTGCATCAACTAATCAAAGCTCAGCTCTTGGCATTTCTCTGTAACTAACTATTCATTGCCAAAAGTTCCTCAAAAAAAAAAAAAAAAAAAAAAAACTATTCATTCCCAAACCGCCAAAACTAACAAACCCCTTTCTCCCACACTATAACCCGCCAAAACCATTCTGAAATCTCAACCGTCCTTAATCCCAAAATCCAACGCCCCAAATTCAAATATCCCCCAAACGATCCGCGTGCTTGTTACATCAACCAATCAGAGCTCGCTCACCTCTTGGAAAATTCAGTTCCCTCTCACTCACACTCACACTCCTATATATATAAACCTCTTACCATGCATATAATTCTCTCATGCATACTCACAACACAAAATCAAATATCTCGCATTTCTTGAGTATTGACTAATTCCAAATTCCAAAAGCAATCATGAATGAGAATGTGAATATTGGTGGTACGCAACAAAATGCATATACTGAGTGTGAAGCAGCTGCTGCTGAGGATTCCAATGTTTATGTGAGCCCAGTGTGCAGATACCTGTACGTCCGTGAAGTCCTCCATGTTTTTGTGGAAGCTCCAGGGGTCACTAGAGAAAACGTCACTTTCGAACTCACTAATGAGCGGCCGGGGGTATTGATCATTCTTGCCGTGGCTAAGCGTCAGCACAGGGTAGACCGCCATTACTTGGCTCAAATACTAATGCCTCCCAATCACTACGTGCTTCAAACCGAGGGCTGGGATGTTTCTAACGGGGAGATTCATCTCTGGTTTCCTTTTATACTCAATTTGCCTCCAGATCGAACTCAACCTCCTCTACTTAGTCTCCTTTAAAAGGTATCTACCTATCATCACACTATTAATTGATGATTTGAAGAATTCGCAGGGTCAGGAAACAACTCTCTCTCTCTCTCTCTACAGTTCATATTTTTAGAAATTAAAGAAAATGAAATAAGAATGTAATTTTCTTTTTCTTTTTTGGCTTAGTCCAATTACTCTTTGTAAGAAAGCTGGATAAATGAATAAGTGTTGGTTATTGATAAAACAAAAATGGTGAATTAATGTTTGATGTTTATGATTGTGCTCGTCGATTATGTAAATGTACTTAATAATCTAGCATGTGCATGATGCTAGAGGTGTAAGCTACAATATGATAATATGTATTGGTTAATAATCGGTGAAGTTGTTGATGTTTAATCGGCAAATTTGGTGTTCCCCAAGATTTGTAGATATTAAATTATGTAAGATTATAATAAGTAGGATATTGATATGCTTAAGGAGATTTATGTAACTGATACTGCAAGAGCCGCTTGTGTCTTAACAGAAGAAAATTAGTATATATTAAATTTTGTTAAAACTTAAGTCTTAAGAAGATAAGGATAAGCAAAGACTTGAAAAGATGTCGTTTAAGCAAAGAAGAAAACAGCTTCAGAAGAATGACTGCGTTTTTATAAGAAGAGGCAACAATCGGGAGGCTGAAACGATCGTCGTTCTACTTAAGAAAGAATTGCTGCAATGTTGTGAAGAACGATGCCGTTTTCGGTTAGATTCTGTTTCTAAGTTTGTTAGCTTTGGTTTGGTAGATATTTTCCTTTTGGTAGAGATTTTTTTGCTTAGCATAGCCTCTCAGACTGTATATAAGCTGTGTTGTAATGTAATTACACAATCTTTCATTCAATAAAATTGGAAGTTCATATTTGGTGAGAGAGAGAGAGATTTTTAGAGAATTCCAGATTCTAACAAATCTTTTGAAAATAAACTAGTTTCATAAATGGAATTTTGGCATTTTAATTGTTGGTGAATGAATGAGGGAGGGAGGGAAAAGGAAATTCTCAATTCCACAACTTATTTATTAAGTGAGAAAACTGCTCCCAGTCCTTGCAGGATAAGCCTTTTCCTTCGTAACTAACAGAACCTTTCTGTTTCTTTAACCTATGTTTCATTTGCCAACTGCAATATGTTGCAGCTTTTTCATTCGCTTTATTCTCAGTTTGATTTTTATCATCCTGAGAATAAAGTTCGCCATTGATGCTTCTTTGTCACAAGCAAAAATAGTTCAGAAAAGCTGATCTAATGAACTCCTGGTAGCATTTATCCCAACAAAAAAAAAAAAAAAAATCCAAGTATCATTCCAGTGTTATTAGCTCCTATATATAGACGTTTCAGGAGCCACAATGCTCCATCTCTGCCCAAGAAAATAGAATGAAGATGGAATCTTCCTCTTTTGTAAATTGTCAGGTTGAAAACAGGCCCCCTTCCTCCATCAAAATCTCAAATCCTTTCAATTCAACTTTAAACAGGCTTTTAACCACCCGTGTTTGAGAAAAATTAGCAACTTTGTGAGATTACCGCCTCTCCACCCAATTTTGTCATTTGACAACGAGGGTGATCCGGTAGAGGTGCTAGTAACAATAACATAATTCTATCAAATATATACATACTATATATCAGAAACCATTAACCACCTATCTAGTATCTAGCTCAGTATCTAATCAAGAGAATGATAAAAGGCATACATTGTTCCCTACTCCCTCATTCTTATTCCTATAAACAATCCAAGAGAGATCAAACAAAAGAACAATCATAACTTGTTTCTTCTCCTATTAAAGCTGCAACACATTCATCATAAAATAACAAAGCCATACAAAAAAAGCTAAGAAAAAAAATACAAAGTAAAAATCAAACCTTTAAGACCAAGGCATCGGCATCCCCATCAGCAAGACTACACCGAACAGTCTCCAAAACATCATGAAACATAATCTCGAGTCTATAACACTCCGAACCTTGCCACACCCAGAACTATTACTTCTAACCTATTTAAAATTATGGTGTAAATACATTTTTTGTACCTACATTTTGGCCATAATTTCATTTTGACCATATTTTCATTTTGATCCCTACTTTTTTTATTTCCCTGCATATAGTCCCTGAAATTGAAAAGCGTTATTGTTTTGGTTCATATATACTATTATTTCACTAACGGAAATAGACTATCTAGTAGACGAAGTGCATTGTTGACACACAGAGTGACTATGTGGCCATTAAAATAATAATAAAAATTTTCACATCATCATCCACATTAGCATCTAACTTAAAAAATTAATCTATCAATTTTAACAATAACAAAAAAAAACATAATTAAAAACAAAAAATGTTAGAATTTAAATCTAGGTTAATCTTGATTAAGAACAAACAATAACACAAACCTAGATTTAAACGTAGACACAAGAACACAAGATCACAAGCACAAGAACACAAACCCAAAAAATCCAAAATCAAAACTCAAATCCAAATCAAGAACACAATATTCACTTCATTCAACATGTTCATAATTTTCCCTCATTTTCTTAGTAGCCGAAGAGGAAAGAACAAAAATAAATGAAACTAGATCTATTGCTTTTACACCAAAAACAAGAAACAAAAAAGCACAAACACAGAGAGAGAGAGAGAGAGAGAGAGAGAGAGAGAGAGAGAGAGAGAGAGAGAGAGAGAGAGAGAGAGAGAGAGAGAGAGAGAGAGAGAGAGATTTATTTATTTTTGTTATGTATTTATAAAGAAAGTGTTGAGGGCTATTTATGGAAGCCCAGGCAAACAGAAAAGCCCAATAATGAGGGCCACAAAGAATTAACAAGATAAATAGCAAAAAACCCATTAGGCCAAAGTGACAGGAATAATAGATCACAGGCCCAACAAATAAATAAATGGGTCTTGAAGAAGCAAGCGGGCTCAAAGAAGCCAGGAAAGAAAGAAGTTGCATCCCATGGGCAGAATATGAGGTAGAAAAAGTGAGAAAGGGCCGCCGCAAGCCCAAGGCAATGCAAACTAAGAGAGTAAGGGGTTTTATGGCAGGCCCATGAACTCCAAAGATAAGGATAAGGTTATTGGGCTGGAGAAGCCCAATGAAGTTAGTAAAAGGCCCATGGAAGTGTGGAATTAGCAAACGGGCCGAGGAAGCCCAAAGAAAGCAATCGGGCCATGGATGCCTAAAGGAAAGCCCAAGGGACATAGGAGCCCATGAGTAAAAGCAAAACAGTGTCCATGACAGGCCACTGAGAAAAGGGATAAACGGCTGGCCCAAAAAGAAGTCCAGCAGAATTAAGTTATTACGGCAGAAATAACAATTTAACGTAGCAGGCAAAAAAAAAGAAAATCAAAAGTGGGCCAAAGAAACGTAAGGCCCATCATCATACGAAGCCCAGTTCCTGAATGGAGCGGGAAACCAAAGAAAAGCCCACATGAAGGGCCAGGAAACGCAGACGGAGAGTCTCCAGGCCATGGCAGACACATGAGCGGCAGGCAGACTCTTGGACGAATCTGAAAGGGAAGCACGCACAAGGTCCAGGCACCACCAGCCTGTACCTAGCCAATATAGGACATGGTGGGGCCATGGGCCAGAGGTAAGAGGTAAAGGGGGTATGGTTTGGTGGTGGGGAGAGGGGAAAAGATCTATTTCACAGCTCCTACCCAAGCCCTTTTGGGAGGTACATCCTGCTAGGATGACAGACCACCCAAAGAGGCAAGTTTGGAGGGGAACCGTTGGGTGCATGCCTTGAGAGTAGAGAGAGAAAGCATTTATACCGTGGCAGGAAGAGGTGTTACGGTATACAGAGGAACAAAACAAACCTGCCTCTATCTGGTAAGGGCGGATGTCGCACAGACCTGGTGATCACAAGTATGCCCAGACCAAACAAAGGCGGTTAAGGGGCAAAACGGTAAAACATTGGTCACGGCAGGCACTATAAAAAGGCCCTTGCCGTGCCCTGAAAGGGGGACCGAAAAACAGAGCATATTTCACGAGGTGAAAAGAAAAACAGAGAAAGAAAAAAAGAAAAAAGATATGAAAGAAAAACAGAGAGGAAAAGGAAGGAAACTAAGGAAAAAGGAGAGTTAGCTCAATGGGCATGCACCAATAGATCGGTTTCCCTCTCTCCCCCTTTAAATCTTACTTTCTTCCAAAACATAAATAAGAACTCTTTCTTTTTTTTTGGGCAACAACCATTCAGGTCCGACTCCCTCAAAGCCATTAATCCCCATGGCAGGATCTTTTTTCCTGGGAGATTATTTGCGTTGAGAAGAGGCGTTCTCTCCTCTTTGGCTTTGCTGCGACAGACTAAGCTTAAAACTTGATTTATGTCCATTTGATTAGCTAGTATTATTTTCTTCATTTTCTCTGCAATTGACATCAATATGACCGTAATCATGCTTTATTAGTAAGGAGTGCATAGCCACTTATTTAAATAGTCAGAATACTCTGTTTTAGTTATTATTATATCTGCCTGCCGTAACTCGTTTGCAGCAGTCCTGCTTGCCGTAAGTTTGCTCCTGGTAGACAAGGCATAAGTTTGTGCACAAACCGGCCCAAGTTGAGTTACAATTAGACCGGCCCCAACTCCCTTACTCAGAAACACTAGGGCCCATCACCGTAGGAGGCAGCCCAGCCTATTACCGCAGGAGGCAGCCCAATACACCATATACCAAAAAAAAAAGGCCCCACATCAAATTGGCGACTCCACTGGGGAGTTGGGAAGCAGACGGGGGCAAAGAAAAAGAAAACAGAGCCCCTCGCAAACAATGCCACCAAAGTTCAGGACGACACGGAATATGAGTGCCGTACCCTCACAAGCAGAATCCAGGCCAACAACGCCTCACCAAGAGCAACTTAACCAAACAGAAGGTGCCAACAGAACGGGGGCTGATCCTCAGCCTCAGACAAGAGTCCCCATGGACAATGTCAACACCTTTATCGAAGTATTGCGGTCATTACAACACTCGCAGCAACAAATGATGGAAGAAATCCGCCAACTGAAGGCAGACAAAACAAAAGAGAAAGGCAACTAGCATGACCCAAATCATCTGGCAGACGGAGAAGAGACACTGGCAGGAGGTGTCCCACGGAACGCAGGACAGCGTTTCATTACCATGGCTAAGGTAGCGGCTCTCTTGGAGCAAGAGAGAGCCAGAACGCCAAAGGAGTAATCCTCTAAAAGTACTCAGCAAACCGTACCCCGAGAGGTATGAACCAAGGGCCTTTGCCCAATACGATGGCAGGAAGGGAAGTGCAGTAAAGCACGTGAGCAAATTTATTGACACCCTTGGCCCTTACGCAGCAGACGAAGACTTATGTCTGCGGGAGTTTTCAAAGTCACTGTGCAACCGGGCATACACCTGGTACATTGGCTTAAAACCAGGATCAATCCCAACCTGGGATGACATGGTGGATGTATTCTGCACTAAATACTTTCACGGGGAAGAAACGGTAACGCTTGTAACTCTGCAAGCAACCAAGCAAAGGAATGGAGAGGATCTGATGGAATACATCAAACGGTTCAGGGACATAGCACTTGATTGCTATGACAACTGTGAAGAAAGGACGTTGGTAGAAATATGCATGACCAATATGATTCGAGAGTTCAGAGCTGTCCTGGAAAATCTGGAAATTTCCCAGTTCGCACAGCTATTACAGAAAGCTAGAAAGACGGCTCAGTCCGTGAAACCCAATTCAGACAAGAGAAACGCACCGCAGGCTATGGCGGTGTCCACTGGAAACCAGAAAAGGAAAACAGAGGGGAGGGAGTATGATACACCCCCACCCTTACCATGTACTCCTAAGGAGCTAGATGTACTACTTGACAAATGGATAGCGGACGGGATCTTTAAACCCAACCAGGTTTCTAGAGAGCCTACAGAGGAAGAAAGGAGGGATCTTCGCTTCTGCCGCTTGCACAACTATGTACAACACCCCACCGCAGAATGCTGGGCGCTCCGCAGGCTGGTGCACCGCAGGATCAAAGAAGGCACATCAGAGTTGACCCAGCAAGAAGTCCAAAGAAACCCACTCTCAAACCACAAGGGAAAGGGTGTAGCAGCAGTAGTGATATGTGCAAACCCGGGAGAAGACGAGGAAGAAAACTTGGCCCTGCCTGCCGCGGCGATTACCACTCTTCAGTAGAGTGCCAAGTTCAAAAATCTATTTGACCAGTTGAGACTTACAGCAAAAGAAAGAAAAATAGCCACGGAGGCTTTGGTAAGCATCGCCTCTGGAGCAGGGGTGGAATGCCTGTCAGCGAAAATGCCAGAAGACAGGGCCCTCCTGCAGGAATCAACAGAAATCACATTTAGCAATGAGAATATGGAAGTGGGGCACCCAGATCATAGGAGGCCTCTCTATTTAGCAGCATCTATAAATCAAATCCCCATCACGAGAGTCCTGGTGGATACAGGTGCTTCCGTAAACCTCATTTCGCTGAGCACCTTACAAGCCGCAGGAATTTCAGAGAAAAAAATCCAAGGATGCCCGATGGAAGTAACGGGATTCGATAGAAGAGGTGAGTACACCGCAGGCCACATTCAGTTATGGTTGAAAGTAGGTTCTATAGCCTCTCTAGCTCGTTTCCACGTGGTCAGAAGGGAGGTATCCTACCATGTGCTTTTAGGAAGACCTTGGCTAGTCCCGTCCACCTACCACCAATGTGTGAAAGGAAGATTAAATGGCAGAATGATACGCATAGCTACGAACCCCTCGCCGTTCGAGCAGGCAGAAGCCCACTTGGTGGAAACCATGTCTTATGATCAATGGGCTCCATCTGGAGAAAATGTGGTTGCAAAGCCACGAGGCACCTTTGTGCCTAGGTGGGAAGATGTTCAAGATGACCCAGAACCTGATTGAAGACAGCTATTGGCGCGAAAGAAGAAAAGGAAAGAAGCGCCTGCCGCAGAGCCAGACGAAATACCTCAGTGCATCAGGGTCCGAGGCCTTGATGGCAGGATTGTCTATAAATTATGAAGGTGCGTGGGGCCCACGGGTGAGATGCAAGTGGGTCCCACCCAAAAAGGGCAACACAAGAGTTTGGCATGTTGCGTTGCTGAAGGAAGTTTGGGAAAAGAAGAAGAAAAGAATGAGGCAGTTATGGCAGAAAGGGACATCCAGGTTATGGCAGAGGAAGAATTGGAAGAGGTTGACTTAGGGTCTGACTCGCAAGAACTAAGGCCCATCTCAATTAGTGCAAGCCTGACAGAAAGGAGAAGTCAGAACTCATACTGTTGCTAAAAGAATTCAAAGACGTTTTTACTTGGGATTACAATGAAATGCCAGGGCTCGACCCCGGGCTTGTTACGCATACATTGAATGTGGACCCAGAGGCCAAGCCGGTGGCCCAGCCTGCCAGGATATTTCACACAGAAATAGAAGGGCAAATAGTCAAAGAAGTGTAGAAGTTGCTAGCCGTAGGATTCATCAAACCTATCCAGCATCCCCGCTGGCTATCCAACATAGTACCAGTAAAGAAGAAGAACGGGCAGATAAGATGCTGTGTAGATTTCAGGAATCTCAACAAAGCTTGTCCAAAAGACGAATTCCCACTGCCAAACATGGATTTACTGATAGATTCTGTGGCAGGAAGCGTCATGTTCTCATTCATGGATGGTTTCAGTAGGTACAATCAGATCAAGATGGCGCCAAAGGATGCAGAGAAAACTGCCTTCAGAACACCCATAAGCAATTTCTACTATACTGTGATGACCTTCGGGTTAAAAAATGCGGGTGCAACCTATCAACGAGCAATGACGGCCATATTTCACGACATGATGCACCAGGAGCTAGAAGACTATGTAGATGACATAGTGGTTAAGTCAAGAAGAAGAGAAGAACACTTTCGGGTGTTAAAAAGAGTATTTGAAAGATGCAGAGCTTTTAAGTTAAAAATGAATCCCCTTAAGTGCGCATTCGGAGTATCCTCTGGGAAATTTTTAGGTTTCCTGGTTCACAGCAGAGGCATAGACGCAGATCCAGCCAAAGCCACGGCTATAGCAACTATGAGACCTCCTGCCACAGTAAAAGAATTGAAGAGCTTCTTAGGAAAAGTCTCATATATCCGGAGATTCATCCCTGGTTTGGCATCAATCACCTCTGCTTTCACCAAGTTGCTTAAGAAGGGGCAAAGTTTTGAATGGGGGGAAGCGCAGCAGACGACCTTCAAGAGGCTACAGCAGACAATGATGAACCTTCCCACGGTGCAGGCCCCTATTCATAAAAAACCACTGCTACTCTATCTGGCCACCAACTCGTACGCCATCGGCGCACTAATCACTCAAGAAGATGGAGGTGGTATCGAACAGCCAATATACTACATCAGCCGCGCCTTAAAAGATGCAGAAACTGGTTACCTAAGGGCAGAGAGAGCATGCCTAGCCATTGTATACGCTTCACAGAGATCGCGTCACTATTTCTTGGCCTACGAAGTATGGCTGATGACTAAGTCATATGCCATTAAAGCTCTGTTACAACAGCCGATTCTCTCCGGCAGGATATCCCAGTGGTTGCTACAGTTATCACAATACGACTTGAGAATGGGGACACCTAAGGCAGTGAAAAGTCAGGCTATAGCAGATTTATTGGCGCAGTTTCCAAGAGAGGAAGAATTCCCACTAGATGATGAAGTTCTAGGGGAAGTAGCTATGGCAGAAGAAGTCAAGGAACAGTGGGTAATGAAATTCGATGGGTCTTCTACTACCTATTCCGGAGGGGTGGGAGTAGTTATGTATCATGAAGAAGACAAGGCAGTAGCGCTGTCATTTAAGTTGGAATTCCCCTGTTCAAACAACACGGCGGAATACGAGGCCTACCTAACTGGGCTTGCCACGGCACTCGAAATGGGAGTCAAACATTTGAAAGTACTGGGAGATTCGAACTTGGTCGTCTGCCAGGCCAAAGGAAGTTTTTCCTTAAAAGAGCCTAGCCTAGCCCCGTACAGAGCGATGGCCCAGAGAATGGAAGAAAAATTCTCAACCTTTGAGATTAAACATGCTCCGAGAAACGAAAATCGGTTTGCGGACGCGTTAGCTGCATTGGGTTCGCAAATAATCTTCAAAGGGGATAGCACTAATATAGAAGTCAGCAAGAGGGAAGAATCTATCATTGAGGCGTTGAAGGAATAGTTCCTGGAGGAACAGGCGAAGGGGATTGGCGAATCCCCATAAAGGAAACCTTGGTGAAGGGAAATGATGCAGCAGAATTGAAGATATTAAGAGACTATGCCTTGGTAAAAGAAGAGTTGTACCGCAGGATGCCAGGTGGGATTTTATCCAAATGCGTGGGCCAGGAGGAAGCCCAGAGAAAATTGAAAGAAATACACGACAAGACTTGCGGGTCTTGCGGGGAAGTCAGTCTTTACCGCAGACTCCAGAGGGCAGGCTTCTATTGGCCAAGCATGGGTAAAGACGCAAATCAAGTCCAGACCCAGTGTAGGACCTGCCAGCTTGCAGCAAACAGGGAGGAAAGTTATGCTATTTTCATCAGCAAGGATTGGAGAAGCCCTTTTATGCAGTACCTAACAGAAGGCGTCCTGCCACAAAGGCACAGTGAAAGGTACAAGCTTAAGAGGTTGGCAACACGTTACTTCTTGCATAACACGATCCTTTTCAAAAAAGGATATGATGGAGACCCTTTGAGGTGTTTGGGTCCTGAAGAGGCTAAAGAAATGATAAAAGAAGTACATTCAGGGGAATGTGGTGAACATCAAGGGAAGAAAAAGCTTTACAGATGCCTGCTGCAGATGGGCTACTACTGGCCAACCATGAAGAAAGATGCGGCAGAATTTGTAAAGAAGTGTCACATTTGTCAGGTATAGGCCAACTTGATTCATACCCATCCACAAGGCTTGCACAGCATGGTCACCCCATGGCCCTTCCACACCTGGGGGCTAGATTTGGTAGGGCCGGTCAACCCACTATCACGTGGATACATATGGATATTGGTAACTACAGAATATTTTACTAAGTGGGCAGAAGCAGTGCCGCTCCGCAAGGCCACAAGGGGAGCAGTGGAAAACTTCATCAAAGAAAATATAATTGTAAGGTTTGGGGTGCCCCACAGGATCATCAGTGACAACGGCACACCATTTGTCAACAGTGATGTAAGGAGAATGCTAGAATTCTACCAAGTCAAGCACCACAGGTCATCACCTTATTACCCTCAAGGAAATGGGCAGGCAGAGGCAACAAACAAAATTCTCATAAAAATCATCAGCAAGATGAGCCAAGAGTATGCGGGAGGATGGGCAATGCACCTGTCGGATGCTCTTTGGGCCTACAGAAAATCACCAAAGTCAGCCACAGGCTTTTCACCCTTTTCCTTAGTCTACGGAACTGAAGTAGTGAGTCATGCAGAAATAATGACACCGTCCCTAAGGGTTATGCAGATGCGAGAAAAGGAAAAAGAGGGAGAAGCCTTCGCGGTAGAAAGGTTTGAGGACCTGGAAGAACTTAATGAAAAGAGGGAAGAAGCCTAGGAACGCAGCCAAAGATACAGGCAGAAGATGACTAAAGCCTATGGCAGGATGACCAAGGAAAGAGTGTTTGCGGAAGGACAACTAGTGTTAAAAGTGGTAGACTACGTCAAGCGAGGTCTAGCAAGACCATCCAAGTTTGCACCAAAATGGGAAGGACCCCTTGTGATAAATGAAGCCCATCAAAGTGGGTATTATCGCCTAACTCAAATGGATGGCAGGGACTTGATGGATCCCATTAATGGAAAGTGGCTGAAGCGCTATTTTGCTTAGAGAAGAAAGTTATGTGGTCGACCCCCTTTCCTTAGTTTTTTGTTTATGTTTCCTTTACCTTTTCCTTTTATTCCTCCAAATGACTATGTCACAGAAGAAATTGTAACGTGCTTTCATGAGTATGCAATGAAAAAGTACGAAGTATTAGTATCATATCATAGCAATAGTAAAGAAAAAGTAGCAAAGTGTAGCATTATTACAAACCCAAACTGTGGCAAACACAAGCCAAGTAACTACCGCAGGAAACATATAAGTGTTCTATTTGACATAACAAAAACAGAGAAACAAAGAAAAGGAAAGGAAACGGTGCCATCATTAATGAAGTCCAGAAATAAGACTCTGATCTCCAAAGCGACTGGGTCCACTAACGCCGGAAATAAGACGCTCACGGCGACCCTCCAAATCAGCCACATCTTTCTTCAAAAGCTCAATACGAGCGTCTATGGCCTCGACGGCTGGCTGGACTCTCCTCATGAAAAAGGCTCGGGCAATCTCACGTAGATGTTTAAGAATAAACTCCACGGCGAAACCCACACTGATGAGCTCCTGTATCACAACCCTCCACTGCAGGATCCTCCCGGCAAAAACAGAGTCAATGAAGTTATGCTCGATGTCATTCAGCACACACCCCAGCATTTTCAAGAAATGCTCCCTAGAGGAACGACCAAGGCGAAACTCCTGCATAAAATTGCCGTGACGGCTGTAGATCATCACTAAGTGTGAAACGCAGTCTTCAGGGACTCGGAAGCCATAAAAGTCTACATAAGGAGGACTGGAAGCCCAGAAGTCTGCCGGACCAAGGTCATTAACCTCCGGCTGGTCAAAGCGGACAAAGAAAGATGCAGCATCATACGGGACGGGGGCAGAACTACTACCCGCCTCAAACTGAGAAGGGATAGTAGGGAGTGGGCCTATAAAATAAAAAAAAAAAGAGGAGGGGAACGCAAGGCAAAATTTTAAAAAAAAAAAAAAAATGGCACGGGAAGAAAAGACTTGCAGAAAAAGAAGATGAAATAAGAAGAGAAAGAAAAATTGCCAAAGTTACCAGGAATAGGCGCTACGGGTGCGGTAGGAGCAGTCATTCCCACACCTGCTGCAATTTCTGGCCCCTCAGAAGTTTCTACAAGTGGGGAGATAAGTATGCAAATGAAACACAAATGCAAAAAGGAGATAAGGGGAAAGAAAGATACAATACCCATAAAGTCAGGCTCGAGCGAAGCACTCCCCTCTTCATCAGAGTCGAAAATTCTTTTTTTCAGCACGGGTGCATCATCAGGATCCTCAAAAATGTCATCAGACCCCTCTGAGGGTAAGTTTGAATCAGGGCCACGGGTAGCGGAGCCGGGAATGGAGGAAGGAGTAACAACAAGCGAGGCGCCACCCTTTGCAGCCTGGGAGATGGCTGCAAAAGGGTCACTAGTTGAAATCACAAGCGGCAAAACGAGAGAAGTGGTTTTGGTTTGAACAGCGGCAAGCTTACCCCAGCAGATATTTTGATAGCCAAACAAAAGTACAAAGGCTTTATGGCGTAGTGGGGGTGGGACCCAAAAACAAGCTTGCAAAGCCAAAATGCAATAAAAGCCGCACGGCGAGCAGCAATAGAAAACTTAGAGGAAGAACTCACCTAGTATGACAACTTGGCATTTCCGGCCATCCTTTTCCTCAATTCAGCCTCAATGGCCTCTTCCTCCGGAGAAAGCTCTAG
Organism: Quercus tomentella; assembly: GCA_028535165.1. Lineage (NCBI taxonomy): Eukaryota > Viridiplantae > Streptophyta > Magnoliopsida > Fagales > Fagaceae > Quercus > Quercus tomentella. The sequence continues at coordinate 29,720,209 of JAPQVY010000155.1, forward strand.
TGCGGCAGGATCGGCATCGCCAAGAATGGGCAAGAGCAACTGGTTAGCCACATCTTCAAGGGTCACGGTGAGTTCGCCGCACGAGAAAAAGAAGGTGTGGGTGGTGTTGCACCATCGCCGGACCAAATGACGGAGGTTATAGAGGTCCTAGAAATTCGACAAGCAGCGAGATGAGACTATAGCCTTCAAGACGCCGGCTCGTTGCAGCAAACCCATAAAGCCTGTGTCGGAAAGCTCACTGTCAACCCATTCCTTCCAACCCGAGGCTATGCCGGACCCAAATTCAAAATGAAGGGGTACGGGAAGCAAAGTACCTTGGCGAAAGGACAGATCGGGGATTAAAGATGCTAAAGGAGCCCAAGAGATGTCGGGGTTTCGCCGGACAAGGGCAATCAATACACGACTCGACGACGGCGGTACATATTCACTAGGGATTTTTGGGAAGTGAGGATTGACTTCGTACCACGGGTCGATTAAAGGAGCGCATTCGCTGTCGGGGTCGCGCTGCGTCTCTTCCTTAGCGGACCGCTCCGAATCGGAACGTTCCATCTCCTCACCCATATTAGGAACGGCGGGAGAATCGGAAGCGACCGCCTTCCCTTTGTGGTGAGAAGAGCCTTGACTTTTCACCGGCGACATGGTGAGGAGGCTTAATCGGAGAAAAAGGGTATGGGTGTTTGAAAGGAAGAAGGAGAGTAAGAGACGGAGAGTGTATGTTCTGGGAAAAGAAAGAGTTTGTGGTTAAGGTGCAGAAGGACTCTTCCTTAAATACCCGGGTCATTAATTTCAGCATGAAAGGAGGTGACGGGTCAGCCATCAGAAGGGAATGAAATTAATGAAGCGGCGGCTCTGTTTCGAAAATAACTGCTGTGGGGGGCATGCTTTGTCAGCCAACAGTGGGCCTTAGGACCAGGATGAAGCCCAGCCATGGTTGGAAGCGAAAACGGGGTCGAGAGACATTTAGCCCAATCCAGCTGGGCCGGGCCGGTTCTGTTTAAGGATAGTCCGAGGAGTAGTGCCTCCTCGGACGCACTTAATAGACGTCAAATACGTATCCTGTCCCTGGTGAGGAACCCTCCTGAAAGAAGGAAGTGCTAAACGGACAGGGAACAACCACTACTGCCGCATTAAATGCAGGGAAACTACTTTTCCAGCCGCATTAATGAGGATTGGACAGAAAATAGTATTATCTTGGCCATTGCAACTCACAGAAAAAGAAGGGGGATGTCCTTTAGGACAGGCACTCGAGTAGAGGCCTAGATGGCGAACAAGTGTAAGGTCATTATCAATTAAAGGAGGATATATAAGAGCAGAAAGTCTCCATAAAGGAGGGGGGAAAAAAAGGAGAAAAAAGAGCCTGAGGGATAGTCATCTGAGAAAACTGAACAAGGCAATCTCACGTCCTATTTGTTGCATGGTTCACCATTAACCACGTCCACTCTGTCAAGACCTAGCTCTGAGTCCCACTCTCTACAAATTCATTGTCGAGGGTCTTTTGGGCCAAGATCGCTGGCTTGCTGGGCCTGGGCCCCAAAAACCGCCCTTACAACTGCCAAACTGGGAAATTCGAAGAGACAACCCTGTTCGCGACAGGAAGGAGAATATATATATATATATATATATATATATATATATATATATATATATATATATATATATATATATATATATATAAGAAGGGGTCCACAGCTTAAAAAAAGACCCGCGAAAAAGAGAAGAAGAAAAAAGATGAGAGCAGGGCAGAAACGCCTTTTCATTCACATATGAATCGCAGGAGCGTTTCAAATGTTCAGGGGGCTAAATGTTGAGGGCCATTTGTGGAAGCCCAGGCAAACAGAAAAGCCCAATAATGAGGGCCACAAAGAATTAACAAGATAAATAGCAAAAAACCCATTAGGCCCAAGCGGCAGGAATAATGGATCACAGGCCCAACAAATAAATAAATGGGTCTTGAAGAAGCAAGCGGGCTCAAAGAAGCCAGGAAAGAAAGAAGTAGCATCCCATGGGCAGAATATGAGGTAGAAAAAGTGAGAAAGGGCCGACGTAGGCCCAAGGCAATGCAAACTAAGAGAGTAAGGGGTTTTATGGCAGGCCCATGAACTCCAAAGATAAGGATAAGGTTATTGGGCCGGGGAAGCCCAATGAGTTAGTAAAAGGCCCATGGGAGTGTGGAATTAACAAACGGGCCGAGGAAGCCCAAAGAAAGCAATCGGGCCATGGATGCCCAAAGGAAAGCCCAAGGGACATAGGAGCCCATGAGTAAAAGCAAAACAGTGTCCATGACAGGCCACTAAGAAAAGGGATAAACGGCTGGCCTAAAAAGAGGTCCAGCAGGATTAAGTTATTACGGCAGGAATAACAGTTTAACATAGCAGGAAAAAAAAAAAGAAAATCAAAAGTGGGCCAAAGAAACGTAAGGCCCATCATCATACGAAGCCCAGTTCCTGAATGGAGCGGGAAACCAAAGAAAATCCCACATGAAGGGCTAGGAAACATAGACGGAGAGTCTCCAGGTCACGGCAGACACATGAGCGGCAGGCAGACTCTTGGACGAATCTGAAAGGGAAGCACGCGCAAGGTCCAGGCACCACCAGCCTGTACCTAGCCAATATAGGACATGGTGGGGCCATGGGCCAGAGGTAAGAGGTAAAAGGGGTATGGTTTGGTGGTGGGGAGAGGGGAAAAGATCTATTTCACGACTCCTGCCCAAGCCCTTTTAGGAGGTACGTCCTGCTGGGATGACAGACCACCCAAAAGAGGCAAGTTTGGGGGGGAACCGTTGGGTGCATGCCTTGAGAGTAAAGAGAGAAAGCATTTATACCATGGTAGGAAGAGGTGTTACGGTATACAGAGGAACAAAACAAACCTGCCTCTGTCTGGCAAGGGCGGATGTCGCACAGACCTGGTGGTTGGTAAGTACGCCTAGACCAGACAAAGGCGGTTAAGGGGCAAAACGGTAAAACATTAGTCACGGCAAGCACTATAAAAAGGCCTTTGCCGTGCCCTGAAAGGAGGACCGAAAAACAGAGCATATTTCATGAGGTGAAAAGAAAAACAGAGAAAGAAGAAAAGAAAAAAGATAAGAAAGAAAAACATAGAGGAAAAGGAAGGAAACTAAGGAAAAATGAGAGTTAGCTCAATGGGCATGTACCAGTAGATCGGTTTTCCTCTCTCCCCCTTTAAATCTTACTTTCTTCCAAAACGTAAATAAGAACTCTTTCTTTTTTTTTGGGCAACAACCATTCAGGTCCGACTCCCTCAAAGCCATTAATCCCCACGGCAGGATCTTTTTTCCTGGGAGATTATTTGCGTTGAGAAGAGGCGTTCTCTCCTCTTTGGCTTTGCTGCGGCAGACTAAGCTTAAAACTTGATTTATGCCCATTTGATTAGCTAGTATTATTTTCTTCATTTTCTCTACGATTGACATCAATATGACCGTAATCATGCTTTATTAGTAAGGAGTACATAGCCACTTATTTAAATAGTCAGAATACTCTGTTTTAGTTATTATTATATCAGCCTGCCGTAACTCGTCTGCAGTAGTCCTGCTTGCCGTAAGTTTGCTCCTGGCAGACAAGGCATAAGTTTGTGCACAAACCAGCCCAAGTTGAGTTACAACTGGACCGGCCCCAGCTCCCTTACTCAGAAACACTAGGGCCCATCACCGCAGGAGGCAGCCTAGCCTATTACCGCAGGAGGCAGCCCAATACACCATATACCAAAAAAAAAAGGCCCCACATCAGAAAGAAAGAAGAAAAAGAAACAAATACAAATACAAACACAAATACCCACACCAACAAAGAGAGAGAAGGAGTGAGAGTGGGTTTAGGTTTGGGTTTGGGTCTTGTTCTTCATCAAGATGAACCCATATCTAAATTCCAACTTTTTTATGTTCTTTTTTTATTATTTTGTTAAAATTGATAAATTAATTTTACAACGCGGACCCCATGCGCCTCCCAGATCCTCACGATAGTGTGCATGAGGATCTAGGAGGCGCATGGAGTCGGCGTCGTAACCGGTGGAAAGCCATGTGAGTGCGTGAAGCAAATTAAACAAACTCACCACACCTCCCAGTACAAATTTTTGTTCAACAAATATCATGATTTTGTTAAATCAAATTGGCCGCTTGTGCTACTATGATGTGAGACAATGGGGGTAATACTTAATAACTAGTAGTGTGTGTGCATTAGTAAGGAAATTAAAAAAAGGTGAGTTTTTTGTGTGTGTGTGTGTGTGTGTGTGTGGATATGTAATGCAAAAAATTTCAATAAATTGATATGGGAAAACTCATAATGGAGACTAAATAATTGAGAAAGAACGACCAAAAGTATTCAGTAAGTGTGGGTGAGAGAGTAGTGACAGAACAAATTAGGGTGCAATAAAATATGGAATTTGTGTGCTAGAACAAAATAAAAATATTATATAAGGTTGAGTTTGTTTTGATTGAAAATATTTTTTGGAAGATTTTTTTCTCATTTTTAGGTGTTTAGTTTGATTGTGAAAATAGTTTTTTAACTTGTGTAGTGGGCCTCTTTGTGGTTAAAGTGGGCTGGGCTGCCTCCTGTGGTATTAGGCCCGAGTATTCTGAGTAAGGGAGTTGAGACCGGTCCAACTGCAGCTCAATTTGGTCCAGCTTGTGCACAAACTATGCCTCGTCTGCCAGGAGCACGCTTACGGCAGGCGGAACTATTTCAAATGGGTTACGGCAGGCAGATATGATAATAATAATAATATCAAAGACTTTGAGATCTTTATTAAGTTGAACAGATAAACCTTACTTAAGAAAATGATAATCACAGTCTTAACAACAATTATTTTTATAAGAAAAGTAAAGGGGGAGCAAGTGAGTAGTATGTGAGTCGATTGAGAAAGTAAATAAATTAGATCAAGTCTGATTCGCAGGACCAAAACCAGAGAGGGAAAAACACCTCTTCTCAAAATGAATAATCTCTTAGGGAGATCCTGCCGTGGAAATTAATCATTTTGAGGGAAGTGGACCTGAATGGTTGGTACACAGGAGCACCTTTCGTTTTCGGCAGAGAGCAAGATTTTGAGAGGGAGAGAGGGAATCGACCTATTGGTGCATGCCTGCCGTTCTAACCCTCTATCCTTTTCTTTTCTTTTTCTAATGTTCCCCTTTTTCTTATCTTTTTTCTTTCTTAATCCTTGTTTCTATTTCCTGGCTTTCAAGTTTTCAACACCGTAGTGCTTACTCTTGTTGTTGTCCCCCTCCCTGTACACGACAAGGGCCTCTTTATAGTGCCTGCCGTGACCGAATTTTACTATTCTAGCCCTTAACCACCTTTGTCTGGTCTGGGTGTACCTGTCGACCACCATTGGTTCGACTGTGGGCCACTCCTCATTGCCAGACAAAAGAAAGCCATTTTGTTTGTTTGTCTGCCATGGCACCCTTTCCTGCTACGGTGTGGGTGCCTTCTCTCTCCCTATCCCTCATGGCATGCACCTAGTGGTTCCAGCTCAGCTTTGCCCGTTTGGGTGGTATGTCATCCCAACAGGACACTTCCCCTAAAAGAGCCCTAGCAGGAACCTCAAAATAGGTTTTCCCCTCTCCCCACCACTAAACCATGCCTTCTTACCTCTGACCCATGACCTCACCGTGTCCTGTATTGGCTGGGTACAGGCTGGTGAGGTCTGGGCCTTGCGCGTGCCTCTCTTCCATGTATGTCCAAAAATATTCCTGCTGCTCATGTGTCTGCTGTGGTTGGTCTGCACAGTCTGCCGTCCGTTCTTGACCATTTTCTGGTTTCCCTTTCCTTTATGGCTTGCTCTATTCGGGGCTGGGCCCTGCTCGATGGTGGGCTTTGCTTTTTCTTCAGCCCACCCTTCTACCTGCTACTATCTCCTGCTGTACCACTCTATCATTCCTGTTGCGAAATTGTTTTGTTTCAATCTGGCTGGGCCTCTTTGGGCCTGCCATTTATTCTTCCCCTAATGGCCCAGCATGGCCATTGGTTCTTGTGTTACATTACTAGCGAGCTCCTGTGTCCCATCTGTTTTCCCTTGGGTGTCCTGAGCCCGTTTGCTTTCCCTAGGCTTCCTCGACCCTTTTCCTAATTTCGCATTACCATGGGCTTTTACTGAATTTTTTGGGCTTCCCCGGCCCAATTACGTTATTTCTCATCCTTGGGGTTCGTGGGCTTGCCATCAACCCCTTACTTTCTTTGCTTTCATTACTTTAGGCCTGCCGCGGCCCATTCTCACTTTTCCACATCATATACTGCCCATGGTTTGCTTTTTCTCTCTTTTCGGGCTCCTTTATGCCCTTTTACCTCTTCAAGACCCATTTGTTTATCTCATGGACCTGTGATCCATTATTCCTGCCACTTGGACTTAATGGGTTTTCTATCCGTTTGTCAACCCCTTTCTATCCATGCTACTGGGTTTCTCCCTTCCACTTGAGCCTCCGAAAAGGCCATCAACAACTTGAATACTATTTTTAGATTGATTGATAAATAACTCCCTTAGAAGCGTAAAACAATGTATGCCTCACAACAAACCCCTCACCACCACAACCTAATTGACCCACTAAGATACCTTGCAAGTTCTTGCAACCTACCTAGGGCAAGATTAGGAACTAAATATCTCTCTCACTCTCTCTCTCAAATTAGGACTAACGGCAATGACGAATCCATGACCACCATGACATGACTAATAAAACCATGATCCTCTAATGACCATCTCTTGATCTAGCAACCCACCAAAACCTAGCCTTGTCTCTTGTTTTATTTTTTAAAATTTTTTAGTAAATTTTGATTATGCTTTGTGAATCACCATTAAATTTGGTGTCGTTGATTTTTTAGTATTGTGGATTTTGTGGGATTATCTTATTAGTATGATGAATTTTGTGTCTTTCAAAGTGTATTAACCACCAACCAATTACAACAAATCTCAAATGTGTTACCAAATAGTGTAAAATAAATTTGTTTCTAATATTTTATGTTGAAACATATATAACCTAAAAAAATAAAAATAAAAGCAATTCAATATGATTGAAACAACCTAACGTGCAAGAACAAAATATCTTAATTATTAAGGACTCTAATACCAAATCCACACCCTTAACTATTGAATATTTAATATAAAAAATAGCACTCTAATATCACCATAAACAATTATTTAAAAAAAAGTTTTAAGCTGTACAAGTTTTTTTTTTTTTTTTTTAAGGGAAAAGACTTCAATGAAATAATAATTATTATTCTTTTGATATTATTTTTGTGGAGAAAAACTAACAATAATAATTCTAGTGAATGAAAAAGACCAAATAGACCTTCAACGACTTGTTTGCCCACAACCTACCCAGCGGATCACACCAAAAACCCTTCAGCACTCACCTCTAAAGTCTAAACCCCTATATAAACCCCGAAAATTAACTCAGTCAAACCGAACAGAACCCAGTAATAAACCCAAAAAGTTTCGGGTTAGCTTTGATTCTCGCCACAATGAACAACAACAATCAACCACAGCAGCAGCAGCAGCAACCAAATCCAAATGTTCGCTACGAACGTACAAAAGGAACTCAGAAGATATGGATCAACACTGCTGGAACCAACCTTCGAGATGTGAGGGCCCAAATGGATTTTTCCACCGGCCTATGCAATGTGAACGGAGTGGCAGATGGTGGTGGCACCCAGGACAGTTCGAATTTGGTCTTAGAGGTTCTCTCATTCTAGTCAACTTACCATTTAGTTCAGAAGAACCCGTGGAAGTTCGACGCCTAGAGTTTTAATTATAGCTATATGTAGGGTTATCACATATCATACTATGTAAAGTTTCTTTGGAAACCTTAATCAAAGTACTTGGTTATATAAATTTCAGTTTATATTTTAATGGGTGTGATGAATTTGGCTATGTTTTTTGTTGTTTGTTTTGAATTTGGAATAATGTTGTCACTTTGATGTCTTTGACTGCTTAATAAGAAGATACAATAATATTGTCTCTAAACCAATAGAATTTAGTTGCTTCAAATGCCGGCTTAAGACACTGACAATGAGTAAAAATATATTCCTCTGTTCGAAATTGGCTGGGATAGGTCATAGATCATTGAACCTGGAACAATATTGTCTCTTTGCTGGCTTTGCCTTTAGCAACATACCAACGTAATCAAAGGTAATTTATAATTTTTAGGGATCATCATGACTGGTATATATTTTGTTGGTAAGTTATATGAGCATTAGTTCTTTGGAATTATCAAATCTCATTTATGTTTAGCACAATATCAATTTTCAATTTGATTTTAAGGATATGTATCAATTGAAATGAATAGCAGCTAGTTATGGCTTTAGTTCTCTTAGAATGGAAATTTGATTTTATTTCCTTTTAAATTTAGTAGTCCATTGGAATGTCAAAACGAACATTACTTTGAAAGGAAAGGAAAGGCATTGAAATTCTTAATCTGCCATTGGTATCTTTTGATATGGTTAATTGTTCATGTAATTTTGGTATTGCTCACATCCCCTGCATAAAAATCGATGACCAAGTCATTATATAAGCCAAAAGTCTAGATGAGATCCACCCATTTGATAATTAGGCACTAGTTCCACAAGTCTACTCCATTATATAAGCTAAGTTTCAGTTTTGATTTTACGGCTAGGTGGTAATCATCCCTTGCTGTTTGGTTTGCAATGCTGAAAACTTCACTTGTTTTCTATACTATTCGCTGATTTGCCACCCCTTTGGAATCATGTAATCCTGTAAAAGCCCTTTAGTTTAGCCATCATACTGCTGGGATTCAGCTTTCATACTTTCACTTGTCGTGGTAGGCTTGTCTGATGGCTATGGTTATTTTGCAGCTTAAAGATGCAGTCGAACTCTGTAAAGAATGAGGATAGAGATTGCGCCACACACCTTATTCAAGGAGCTTCATCTTTCCCTTCCTCACATTCTTACCTTTTAGTGCGATAATGTTTCTACCATTGCTCTCAAATGAATCCCTCCATTAGTTTGGGGATGTTAAACAAAAGAACTCAAAACAGCTTCAAACGGCATCGTTTCAACAGAAGATTTCAGAACAAACCTAATGGCAACATTTCATCAGCAGCACGTGTGATCATTAAATTACACGGCGTCGTTTCTCATTTAAGTGCATTACGACAGCGTTTTATCTTAGTAGCTGTTGGTTCTTAAATTTCCCATTTAAGATTTTTTTTTTTTTTTTTTTTAAGAAGTATATAAATAACTCTTGAGTGTATTAATTTAGCTATTATGAAAATTGATGAGACGAAAATAACATGGGATCGTCATTCCATGTCAATGACGACCAGAATGAGCATTACACATTTATTGCACGCGTTGATGATGAAAAATAACGGACGAAGTAATAGTAACAAGTGAGTTATGTATTTCAGAGCTCCCATTGATGGCACACTAGCCGTTGCCCATGAATGCTGAGATTCATTACCCATTAAGATAGGAAACCAATGTTATTAATTTTGTTTCGGTTTGTCCAGTGGAACGGAATATTTTGATACCGACCTATTTCAGCTTACCGTTTCAAGGTGTTCTGGGGTTCTTAAAAAAAAATTAAAAATATATATAATCTTTTTTCATACTTATTATTATAATAAATTAATGCCCTCACATTGTGTGATAAAGAAAACTCCACACCTACACTCTATATCCAATATACTTCAATAGGCAGGTAAATACTAATAAGTAATAACCGATCACACCATTCAAAAATCAAATAAAATAATAATTTTCAGATTCACTAACAGACAATTATATCTTGGAACCTGAGACAATTAATTTTCAAATAACCATTGTTAAGAAATAACTAGTCTCAAGTTCTTAGAATTCAGTTTAGCAAAGAAAAAAGTCTCAAGCTCTTAGCACTCTAAAGGTTTGCCGAAATGTGAAGACAAGCAAGCGAAAAAATGTAGTGCAGAAAGAAAATAAAGCCAAAAATGAAAAGTGAAAAGAAAAGATCGAGCATGTAAATTGATGATGCCGTAAATATCACCAGTGAGCTACACGATCCTCGCACGCTCGCAACGATATCTGCATAGAAACGAAAGGAGACCTAACAGAGAGCACCGATGTGGTGTCAGCTGAATACCCTCCGAAGGTCAAGTAAGAACTATTCTCACAACTCTAGAGTGCTAGAGAAGGGTAAATTATGCGTTGGTGCCGTCTGTGGGAAAGATTTTCATAACTGCAACTTGTAGGCCATTCAAACGCTACCCGAACAAAGGGCTACATGGTACTTACACGCTCGATGGCGACCACCAACAACATTCAGGAAGACGAGCCACAACCTACTGCCCTGGAGAGAAAGGTCCTAACCCTTACAGCGGCAGTGGAGCGCCTCACCAGACAAAACCAGACCCTAAAGGAACAGCTGCGACAGAAGAACGCGGTGATGGGAAACCAGGAAGAAGATCAGGAAGGTGCCAGTGCTGATTGCAGGAACCAGGAGAGACCGGAGGGTAGTAACGCCCCAAGCAGACCGGAGCGACAAAACATAAGCTTCCCAACCCTCATGGATATGACTCCACCTATTGTCGCGGAGATACAGGCAATGAAGGAGCAGATGGAAGTTATGATGAACGCCTTCAAAGGACGAGTATCCAGCGATCTTGACGACCTAGTCAACCGAACCGACTCACCGTTCACTGCCTTCGTCAATTGCTTCCCTCTGCCACACAAATTCTGCATGCCACATATAGATAGTTACGACGGAATCAAGGACCCCCTAGATCACCTGGAGACCTTTAAGACCTTGATGCACCTTCAAGGAGTTGCAGACGAAATCATGTGTAGGGCCTTCCCTACAACCCTGAAGGGTGCGATGAGAATTTGGTTCAGTCGGTTAACACCCAGCTCTATCAGTACTTTCAAGGAGCTGAGTGCGCAGTTCATTTCGCACTTCATTGGAAGGCACAGGTACAAGAAGTCGACTGCATGTCTAATGAACATTAAGCAGCGCGAGGACGAGACGCTGAGGTCCTACATAACCCGTTTCAACAAGGAGGCCCTCTCAATTAACGAGGCGAATGACAAGATACTTGTGGCAGCATTCACTAATGGGTTACGGAAGGGTAAGTTCCTATTTTCTCTGTACAAGAACGATCCAAAGACCATGTCGGATGTGCTTTACAGGGCCACCAAGTATATGAACGCGGAAGACGCACTACTGGCCCGCGAAGATAGGCCCAGAAAAAGGGAAAGATAGGGGGATATGCAGCAAGATAGGGGGCGCAAGGTGGCCAAAACAGGAGAACGACGGGATGATAGACGCTCCAAACCCCCTATAGGGAGATTCACGAGCTTTACTCCATTAACTGCCCCGATAGATCAGGTCTTAATGCAGATCAAAGATGAAGGAGCCCTGACCTTCCCCGGCAAGTTAAAGGGAGATCCCAGCAAGAGGCCAAGGGACAAGTACTGTTGCTTCCATCGAGACCACAGGCACGACATAGCTGACTGCTACGATCTAAAATAGCAGATAAAGGCCTTTATAAGACAGGGGAAGCTACAGAGGTTCGTTAGCAAGGAAAGAACGGATCCACCTCAAGAGCAGGCCCTGCGACGGGAGAATAAGTGCCCTAGGCCCCCCATTGGAGACATAAGGATGATCGTCGGGGGCACGGCAACCTCCAGGTCGTCCAAAAAAGCCCGGAAGAACTACCTGAGGACGGTCCAGAATGTCCAGCTTACAGGCACTGTACCCAAGATGGCACGGATCGACAACCCCGTCATCGGATTTTCAGAAGAGGATGCTCGAAGACTGCACCACCCACATGACGATGCACTCGTTGTCAGCCTAAGAGTAGGAAACTACAACATGCACCGGGTTCTAGTCGACAACGGCAGTTCAGCAGACATCCTATACTACCCAGCTTTTCAGCAGATGAGGATTGATAAAGAACAGTTGGTCCCGGTTAATGCCCCTCTAGTTGGTTTCGGAGGGATGAGGGTGTTCCCCATCGGTGCCATCACATTGTCAGTAACGGTGGGGGATTACCCCCAGAAAACATTAAGGAAGTAACATTCCTGGTGGTCGACTGTTCGTCCGCTTACAATGCCACTCTCAGACGACCCACCTTCAACTCATGGAAGGCTGTAACTTCAACCTACCATTTAATGATCAAATTTCCAACGGATTATGGAGTAGGAGAACTGCACGGAAATCAAGTGGCAGCGCGAGAATGCTACATTGCCATGCTAAAGATGGACGATCATCACAAATGAAGGTTAGACACTGCCATTGTTGTTAATTTCCTTCTCTCTTCTTAATTTCTTTTTGGGGTTGTGATTATTTTCATCTAAATTTAAAGCTTTAGATGTTGTCAAAATAGAAGCTTTACATGTGTGAATGGATCTGTGAACATCTGATTTGAAATGTAAAACAACGTAGTTGCAGGATAATTTTTTTTTTTTTTTAGGCAAAACCAGTACCGACCGAAATTCCTATTCCTCCCGAAATTGACCGGAACGGCCAAAACACCCTAAAACAGGCCGAAATTTGACCCGAGGTGGAATGGATGGTAATACCATTTCGGATTGCACACTGGCACGAGAAATTCCAGTCGTTCCGGTCGGAACAAAATAGAATTAATAACATTGCAGGAAACAACTATAAAAGGAAGGGACAACATAATCCAAAGGTAGACACAAATACTCACCCAAAAACTACTCCAAGTCATTTTTTCTCTCTATATCATTCTTTTCCTTTCTGACTTAAGCATCAAAGTGTTTTTGGCAAACATCACATTGGTGTATTACACTTCTTTCTCAAGCTTTCTTGTAGGTTTGGACCAAAGACACGACCCACTACGAGATCGTCCATCCAGTGAGACAAGGTCCTCAACTTGTTGATTTTTCGCATCATTAACTTGGGAAACGCTAATCGTTCAAAGCCATCTTCCCTAAGTGACAAGAGAGAACCTCGTAGCATAAGATGGATGCTGAACAAGCTGCACAGCAAATTCAAGCCCTGACAGCCAGTTTGGAAGAAGTAACTCACCAGAATGAAGAGCTAAGGAGAGCCGCTGAATCCCAGAACAAGGAACGACAGTAGATCATGGAGAACCAGAATGAAGAAAAGCATCGGAGGAACGAAGGAAATCATAATGAGGAAGGATCGGATAGCCAAGTGAACATGAGAACGATAACGACAGAATAAAACTCGTCCAGAATGGAGAGCGAGCTTCGAAACATAAGAAGGGAGATAGACGAACTTAGGAATGCGGTAAAAGACAAAGCCGTGGAGAACTTAGACGGAATGATCTGAAGGACGGATTCACATTCACCACAGAAGTGTTAAACCGTCCACTGCTACCAAAGTTTCATCTTCCCCAATTGGAGTCCTTTGATCGCCCAAGAGATCCCTTAGATCACATTGAGTCATTCAAGACTTTGATGCTTTTACAGCTGGCCCCAGACGAAGTAATGTGCAGGGCCTTCCCAACGACGTTGAAGGGCGCAGCCAGGGTGTGGTTTGGCAAACTGCCCTCGGGCACCATTGTGAACTTTGATCAGCTCATCAAAGGCTTTGTTCGTCATTTCATTGGCGGACAACGACATAAGAAGGCAACTGGGCATCTTCTCAACATACGCTAGGCAGAGGGAGAATCACTGAGACTGTACGTGACGTGCTTTAACAAAGAGTTGCTGCAGTTGGATGAAGAAGAAGACCAAGTGATCCTGACGACCTTCTAAGCAGGATTGCTACCAAGAGATTTCTTCTTCTCAATCACCAAGAGTCCGGCAAAAACAGTAGCAGAATTACTCCACAAGGCCCAAAAGTATATGAATGCAAAGGACGCAATAATAGCCAAAGGAGTGACGACTAAAAGGAAAAGAGACGAAGGAACCAGTCACAATCCTGATAGGAAAAAGGAAACACGGGGTACTGGGCATGCATTGGACAAAAAGAAGAACCTCCCAAATCGAAGACCTAAGTTTACTAGTTTCACTCCTCTAGTGATGCCTATTGAGCAAGTGTTGATGCAGATAAAGGACGAATCAGCTCTGCAATGGCCTAGACCCATTCACTCCCCAGCAGAAGTAAGAGACAAAAGTAAGTACTACAGATTCTACCAGGACCACGGACATCACACTGACGAATGCAGGCACTTGAAGGTCCAAGTAGAAACACTAATCCGTCAAGGAAAATGGTAGAAGTTTGTACGAAGAATGAAGCCATATAAAAAACAACAGAGAGACAAGAAGGAAAGGAAGCCAGAGACGGGGGGCAATAAAGCCCCCATAGGAGAAATAAGGATGATTTCTGGAGGATTGGTAGCGGGAGGATCCTCCAAATCACTGAAGAAGGCGTATGTAAGAGAAGTAAACAGCGTACACTCACGGTTCCCACCTTCAAAAACACCTAGCTACAACGAACTGGACATCATCTTTTCTGAGAAGGACACTTATGGCGTTAGACAGCCCCATGACGATCCGCTAGTTATAATGCTCAGGATGGAAGAGTTCAACATGCATCGGGTACTGGTAGACAATGGAAGCTCAGCAGACATCATCTATCTGCCAGCTTTCCAACAAATGAAATTGAACAAAGAAAGGCTTCGACCATTCACTTCCCCATTGGTAAGTTTCACCGAGGACAAAGTTATTCCCAAAGGCATTGTTAAACTAACCATAATTGCAGGCACTTATCCAATACAAGTCTCCAAGGAGATTGATTTCCTCGTGGTGGATTGCCCATTGAAATACAACGTCATTCTTGGACGATAAACGCTTAACAGGTTGAAAGCGGCAACGTCGACCTATTACGTAAAGGTTAAATTCCCTACAACCCATGGCATAGGGGAAATCAGAGGAGACCAAGTCCTTGCAAAAGAATGCTATCAAGCTGCCCTAGAACCAAGGGAAAACTACATATGGATGATAGACAAACCTGAACCAGTACTTGAATCGTCAGAATTACCATAGGAAATTGAAGTCGTCCTTGGAGATCCGTCCAAAGTCTTGAAAATAGGTTCAGCACTTTCAGCTTTAGAGAAGACGAAGATAATAAACTTCCTGAGAGAGAACCAAGACGTTTTCGCTTTGAAGCACGAAGATATGCCAGGAATCGACAGAGGAGTCATCCAGCATCGTCTCAATGTTAATCCAGAGTGCAGACCAGTGCAGTAGAGACAAAGAATATTCACAACTAAATGCAATAAGGCAGTAGCAGAGGAGGTTGAAAAACTCCTGGAGGTAGGCTTCATAAAGGAAGTATTCTACCCTAAGTGGCTAGCCAATGTAGTAATGGTAAAGAAGAACAACAGCAAGTGGAGAATGTGTGTCGAATTCATAGATTTCAACAAAGCATGCCCGAAGGATAGCTTCCCTTTACCCAGGATAGACCAATTGGTGGATTCAACTCCCGAATGCAAGCTTTTAAGCTTCATGGACGCCTTCTCCATCTACAATCAAACCATGATGGACGAGGAAGATCAAGAGAAGACTGCATTCATCACTAGCCAAAGGTTGTATTGTTACAATGTGATGTCTTTCGGACTAAAGAACGCTGGAACCATATACCAGAGGCTGGTGAATCGCATGTTCTCTCATCAGATAAGAAGAAATGTGGAAGTGTATGTAGATGATATGTTGGTGAAGAGCAATAACAAAAGGGAACACCTGGATGACCTGAAGGAAACCTTTGACACACTGCGTAAGCATAAGATGAAACTAAACCCTACAAAGTGTGTCTTTGCTGTCTCATCAGGGAAATTCTTGGGATTCATGGTATCTCAACAAGGCATAGAGGCTAATCCAGACAAGATAAGGGCAATAATGGAAGTAAAGTCCCCTAAAACAGTAAAGAAAGCACAGAGCTTAACAGGAGAAGTTGTGGCATTGAACAGATTTGTCTCTCGAGCGACAGACAAGTGTCTACCCTTTTTCAAGGTCTTGAAGAAGGCCTTTTAGTGGACAAATGAATGTGAGGAAGCCTTGACGAAGTTAAAAGAATACTTGACACAACCGCCATTGTTGAGCCCTTCAGTAACAGGAGAGAAGCTATAAATCTACTTGGTAGTATCCAACACAGCGGTAAGCTCGGCACTGATCAGAGAAGAAGAAGATGTGCAGAGACCAGTATACTACACTAGCCAAGCATTTTAGGGAGCTGAAGCAAATTACCCAAGGTTATAAAAGATCGTTTTCGCCCTAGTAGTCGCTTCCAGAAAACTTTGCCACTACTTTCAGGCACATCTCATCGTCGTCATGACAGACCAACCGATAAGAAAGACGATGAACAAGATAAACGTAGCAAGGCGCCTCGTCCAATGGGCTATAGAGCTTGGCTAGTTCAACGTAGAATATCGGCCTCAGGTAGTAATCAAAGCCTAGGTCCTTGCTGATTTTATTGCAGAATTCACTTATCCTCAAGAAGAAAAAGAGCCCCAAAAAAAGACATGGACGGTCCGAACAGATGGGTCCACCACCAAAAAGGCCGGAGGAGCAGGTGTGGTCCTCATATCACCAGAAAGAGAAATCCTGAAGTACGCGGTCAGATTATAGTTCCCAGCAGCCAACAATGAAGCCGAGTATGAAGCACTTCTAACAGGTTTGAGCCTAGCAAGAGTCCTCGAAACCAAAACCCTCATCATCCAAATCGATTTTCAGCTTGTAGTTGGCCAGGTAAAAGGAGATTATGAAGCGAAGGAAAAAGAATGCAGAAGTATCCGAAGATTGTCAAAGAACTCCAACAACACTTCGACAGTGTCGAGTTCCAGCAAATCCCTCATGTAAAGAATACTGAAGCTAATTTCTTAGCACATTTAGCCTTAGACGAACACGGCATGTCTCCAGAGTTATACATGGAAACAAGGGGACAACCCAACACTAAGGGAGAATGGGTGATAAAGATACAAGAACAAGACGAATGGATGACTCCCATTGTCCGTTATCTAAAAGAAGGACGACTCCCAGAAGATAGGAACGAAGCACGAAAGGTGCAAATCAGAGCTACTCGCTTTGTCCTTATTGACGACGCCCTTTACAAACGAGGACACTCTCTCCCTTATCTCTGTTGTGTTAACAAGGAAGTAGCCAACTACGTACTTTGAGAGATACACGAAGAGGTCTGCAGTAACTACGCAGGGGCAAGATCTTTGGTGGGAAAAGCACTTAGAGCAAGATATTATTGGCCAACGCTACAGAAGGATGCATATGACCTCGTCAAAGCATGTGACCAGTGCCAACGTTTCGCGAACGTCCAAACGAGACCAGGTGAGACAATGACACTGATATCCGCTCCATGGCCTTCACTCAATAGGGGATCAACATAATGAGACCACTCCCCATAGGAAGAAAGCAGTACAAGTTCCTCACCGTCGCAATCGACTACTTCACAAAGTGGGTCAAATCTGAGCCAACGACGACGATCACAAAAGTCAAGATCACCAGCTTTGTATGGAAGAACATACTCTGCAGGTTGAACATTCCAAACATACTCATTTCAAACAATGGGAAGCAGGTTGACAACCCTAAGTTGCGAAAATTTTGCCAAGATCTAGGCATAAAAAACCACTACTCTTCTCCAAGACACCCCCAAGCTAATGGTCAAAAGAGCTGCATGGCTAGAAGAGCTACCTAACGTTTTATGGGCACACAGGACGACCATAAGGGTGCCAACGGGAGAAACACCATTTAGACTGACATTTGGAACTAAAGCCGTCATACCAGTGGAAGTAGGACTGACGAACATCTGAGTCAATACGTGCAAAGAGTAGAGGAACCACCAAGAACTCAAAAATAATTTGGATCTGATAGACGAGGTGAGAGACGAAGCTTCAAAGCGTATGGAAAAGTACAAGGGAGCAATGGCCAAATACCACAACAAGAAGGTGAAGGTAAGAGGATTCAACATAGGTGATCTCGTCCTTAGGAAAGTCTCGCAGGCAACAAAGGACTCGTCCCAAGGGAAGCTAGGCCCAAAATGGGAAAGACCCTATCAAGTCATTCGCTACTCCAAAGAAGGATCATAATACCTAAAGACCTTGGAAGGCCAAGAACTACCTCGTCCATGGAACATAGAACACTTAAAGAGAAACTACTACTAAGAACAATCCCCAAGTATTCCAAAATATTTACAATGTTTACTTTTATTTTCCTCTTTTTTATTATTATCTGCTTTACATAGACGAAGGAATGTTTTGTCTCCCTATCAATGAAACATACTCAGAATAATTGTTCAGGAATTACGCATAGTTGATTCTTCCATTATGAACTATTGGCCAAATCATCATTGATACATGACTTAAGAAAAAGTATTAATACGTATTAACAAAACACCATTCATGCATGAGAAAAGTTATTAATACATAGCGAAACCATCATTCATACATGACTTAATAAAAGTTATTGATACATAACTAAGTCGTCATTCATACATGACTTAAGAAAAGTTATTAATACATAACAAGATCATCATTCATACATGACTTAAAATAAAGTTATTAATACATAACGAAACCATCATTCATACATGACTTAATAAAAGTTATTGATACATAACTAAGTCGTCATTCATACATGACTTAATAAAAGTTATTAACACATAATGAAGTCGTCACTCGTATATGACTTAATAAAAATTATTAATACATAACTAAGTCGTCATAAAAGTAATTAATTCATGCATAACTTAAGAAAAGTTGTTCCCAGCAACGTCGTCATGTCATCATTCATACACGACTTAAGAAAAGCTGTTAATTCATAGCAATGGCACAGGAAACAGTTCTAAGTAAATTATATGCTCAAAACAGACGAGCCCAAAAGATTGTTCAATAGATTGTTCAAAGAAAATAAATAGACGTGCTAAAAACAACGAGCCCTAAAAATAACAGTGTTTTTATCTTACAAAAAATAATACTAAACAAAAGGGAAAAATGGATGATCTAAGGAAGAGCAGAAGATGACAAGTCAGCATTAACAGTCTCATCAATAGTGGTAGCCTCTCTACCTTTCTCAACCTCTTCTGCAGACTGACAATCAGCTAACGCCTCCTTTTCAATAGCCTCCATGTCAAGATTGGATAAATCCAACTCTAGATGGTGTTTTGCCAAGTACTTACGAAGAAGGTTGAAGCCTTCCACGTAATAATCGTAGAGCTTATCCAAATATTCATCTGAGGCTTTAAATTTCTCCACTTCCTCTGAGCCAGCCCTCTCAACCTTTAAGAGAGCCTTAGCAATCTGCTTATCCTTTAGCTTGGAAAGAGCTTTCTCAATGTTGATGCTTTTCTCCAGGGTCATCAAGCAGTCCTTATCCTTCTTAGCCTCGTCAGTGATGGAAAAAAATTGACCCTTAAGCGACTCATTCTTAGTAGAAAGAGATTCCACCTTAGATTTGGCCTTCACATACCTCTCCTCGTAATCCAAATACTTCCC
The DNA here is from genome assembly GCA_028535165.1 of Quercus tomentella. Taxonomy (NCBI): domain Eukaryota; kingdom Viridiplantae; phylum Streptophyta; class Magnoliopsida; order Fagales; family Fagaceae; genus Quercus; species Quercus tomentella. Next base: position 29,739,576 of record JAPQVY010000155.1, read on the forward strand.
CAAGATGTACAAGGACTCACCTAACACTTGCAAAGGAAAGAAGGAAGCATGAAAAATAAAATAAATAAAAATAATAATAACACACACATACACACAACGAAAGAAAAGGAAAACCCTCATTCACAAATCTTACCTGCATAACCTTATGCACGTGAGACGACATTAGCTCCTAAGATAGTCTCCCCCCCAAAGGAGAGAGGTCGTCAATAGATATAGCCTCGTGGGCTTTCAGCACTGCAACCCCTGCATCGTCCAAAAGGAGCCCGGGAAAGCTTTGTCCTTGTGCTTGGATTTGGAACCATCGTCGATTAAAGCGATCAACTCCAGAGAAGAGGTAGGCGAGGCTAGACGTTGAGGAACGGGTCTAGTAGTGGCCGAAGCCAATATAGGATCGTCCTTGGGGGCCTCCGCGTCCCTCTGGCATTTTCTCATCAAAAGGCCACCTGTCAAACCTCCTTTGGCCTTCTTCTCTTGGAACTTGGCCAATTTAGCCTTACTAGATCTAGTAGTCATTCCTGTATATATATATATATATATATATATATATATATATATATATATATATATATATATATATAGATAATAAAAATAAAAAGAGAGAGAAAGAAATAAGCACAGGTACATTGAGTCTACCCGAATGATGATTCGACGAACTTACTCTTCTTGACAATCTCAACATTCCTTTGGACGTGCGTGGAAGGCTCTAGACCAAGGAAATGCAGAAAAAGAGATTGAGGAAAGATGAGCTCATCAAAATCCTTGACTGTCTCAAGATATTCTCTAACTTTCTCAATGCGAACGTGATACCTCTTTTTCAAACGAAGGCGAGTGGAGGCTGCAAAAACAAAAATATTAACATTAGTATCACGACCACCTGGAAAATTAAGTGTGTACGAATAAAATAAACTGAAAGATGCACTAGACACAGGAGTTCCCTAACTACGAAGTAGCTTAGGGGCATCATCTAGCCCCTCACTCGGAGCGAACTCCCAACCGTCTCCAGAGACGAAGAAGAAATTGGTTTTCCAATTTCGAAGAGAAGAGGGGGAGTCAAGAACCAACCTTAAGCTATTACCCCATGGTTTAAACTCCCAATGCTCGGGTCCTTGGATTTTCATAGACGATAGAAATGTAGAAATTCATCTATCCTAATGATGTCTCCGTCATTGGCAGACATCCATAGCACCATACAACACACCACTATCCTCCACAAGTTTGGCACTAACTGGATTGAGGCAAGTTGCAAAAGGAAGAAAAACTCTCTGATGAAGGGATGAACAGGAAAATGAAACCCACTAACGAAGTTAGCTTCATTAAAGCACACTTCGTCAGCATAGGAGTGACAGGCCCTATCGTCACCATTAGGAATCCTAATTTTTACAGAAGAGAGGAGTTGGAACCTATCCCTAATCCTCTTCTCGTCCTTCTCCCTAAAAGAACAACATATACCCCAAGCTTTGTAGGGAGTAGAAGGAGAAATGACCCCAAAGACACCACGATCCTCAAACGAAGACAAGCTCGTCTCGAGCTCACTAGACCTAACCTCACCTTCCCCTGACATTATCAAAGATTAGGCAATCCCTACAGAATGATGAACTAAGGGAAAGAGGAAAAGCAAAACAGACCTATATGGGCAGCTCTTCTTTACAAAGAACCCAACCTTAGGACGTTGTCTACCTACAATCTCAAGCAGACCACACAATTGAGTAAAGAAAAAAGAAACTAAGGGACAATCCAACCAAACTAAAGAGTAATCTACTATGAAAGAACAAAAGCAGAGAAGGAAGCACAAAAAACTTACCAAAAAATGAAGAGGAAACGAAGAAGAGTCAGGAAGAAGAAGAACTCCAAAGCAGAAGAAATGCCACAAAGAAAAATTGAGCAAAAATGAAAAGAAAAGGAGGGAAAAAGCACGAAATGAATGGAGATTGTGCGCGGGAAAATCGAGAAAAACTGACACGACGAGGACATCCTAACCGTACACATGGCACACAGCAGACAAGATGTCATTTCGCAATAAATGTGCCGAACACAGAACACGAAGCAACAAACGATTTTGTTCCCACCTAGTCTCAAAGACGAGAGCACGAATAAAGGGGCAGCTGATGAGTCAAAAATAACATGGGATCGTCATTCCATATCAATGACGGCTAGGACTAGCATTACACATTTATTGTGTACATTGATGATGAAAAGTAACAGACAGAACAACGGTAACAAGTGAGCTGTGTACTTCAGAGCTCCCATTGATGGCACACTAACCGTTGCCCATGAATGCTGAGATTCATTACCCATTAAGACAGGAACCAACTATAAAAGGAAGGGATAACATAATCCAAAGGTACACACAAATACTCACCCAAAAACTGCTCCAAGTCATTTTCTCTCTCTATATCATTCTCTTCCTTTTTGACTTAAGCATCGGAGTGTTTTTGGCAAACACCACACCGATGTATTACACTTCTTTCTTAAGCTTTCTTGCAGGTTTGGACCAAAAACACGACCCACCACAGGATTGTCCATCCAGTGAGACGAGGTCCTCAACTTGGTGATTTTTTGCATCATAAAAAATATACCAGTTTTTCATCTAAGTCTCTCTCTCTCTCTCTCTCTCTCTCTCTCTCTCTCTCTCTCTCTCTCTCTCTCTCTCTCTCTCTCGAATTATCTTTCATTGTGTTTGCTTTGCAAAATTTCTGAAAGTATAAACCTTTTCATACCCGAGTGGTGATAGAAGTGACAAGTGGGTCAAATTCAGTTCCTAAGCCAACAATAATATAGGAGCTCATTTCGGTATCCAAGAGAGATTGTCCAACTGCAGCAAGCGTGTCTCCAAGACTATGCATCTTTCTAAAAATAATGAGTCACATTTGAGTTACCTTTCTTTGAGGCAACTAACTAGCAGGGGCGGCTTGATGCATTTGGGGGCCTAAAGCGGAAATTGATTATCTTGTTTTAGATGTAAAATTACTGCTAATTAACATGAATTATGTAGAATTTTTTCTTTTTTTAGAAATTTCATGGATAGAAAAAATTTGACAAAATCTTTCATACTTGTTGATGTGGTAGATTGATAGTGGTAAGTAAAAGAGTGGTGTTAGTGGTAGACTTAGATGAGAACTAGTAAAAGTTTGCTACTAAACTCTTATTATTATTCTTATTTTTTCTTAGAATTGCAATATTCACAATATTTTTTACAACAAATCCTAAGTTTTAAGTTGCTTTTTAATTTCTATTTGAAAATATCACTATAATTATTTTTTTGCCATCAATAACAAGCTGTAACAACTTGCTACTTAGCATTAGTTGTAAAAGTGTTTTGTAAAAAATATTGTGGACGTTGCATTTTTCTGTATTTTTTATTTGTTTTTCATCTAGTAAAAAAAAAAATTATTTTATTTATTGATTATAAATAACCCTATTGGTTAAAATTTGGAGGCTTTTTTTTTACTTGGAGCTTTAGGTGATTGCATCTCTTACTCCACCATTCAGCTGGCCCTGCTAACTGGTATTGGATTTGTATCACATTTACAGCCGAGAACCTAAGACAAAATGGACTCTGAGAGAGACGTAATTAGTGTGCACGAGAACGTAATTAGTGTGCACGAGAAGTATTTACCACACACTCAATGTTGGGAATTGTATTCATATAAATATATATATATATATATGTGTGTGTGTGTATATACAGTTTTGTTAGATAGTATAAGATATTTGAATACAAAAGGATACATTCGAAATGCAAATTGTAGATGAGATAGGAGAGTGTTCTATTTGATTGGGCTTATCTTGAACTGTTCTTATCTACTGCAATATTTAAGTTTGATCTAATCTGATCTGCTGCAGTGTTTGATTCCTTGTTAGATTGATATGCTTCAATATCACAATATGAACCAATCATCTCTCACCCCTCGGATAATTCAATTCCCTCTCACTCACACTCCTATATAAACCCCTTCCCATACTCTCTCACTCATAACACAAAATCAAATATCTCAATTCTTCAATAATAATTCCAAATTCCAAAAGCAATGAATGTGAATGGTTTGCAACAATATACTCAGTGTGGACCTGCTACTGCTGAGAATGCCAATGTTCCTGTGATGCCAGTGTGCAGATACATCTACGTCGGTGAAGTCCTTCATGTTTTTGTGGAAGCTCCAGGGGTCACTCAACAAAACGTCACTGTCAACCTCACTACTACAGAGCCGATGGAATTGATCATTGATGCCTTGGCTCAGCGTGAGCACAGGGTAAACCGCCATTACTCCGCACGAATACGAATGAATACCAATCACCACTACATACTTGAAACCTCGGGCTGGGATGTTTCTGACGGGGAGATTCATCTCTGGTTTCCTTTTGTATTCAATTTTCCTCAACCTCAACCTCAACCTCAAGTTCCTCTAATAATCTAATTAGTCTCCTTTAAAGGTATCTATCATCGTATATAAAAAATAGTTCATACTTATTAATTCATCACTTATTACACTACAGATGCAAGATCAAGAAACTACCCTTTCTACAGTTCATATTTTAAGAAAAGAAAATGAAATAAGAATGTAATTCTTTTTTTTTTTTTTTTTGGCTTAGTCCAATTATTCTTTGTAAGAAATCTGAATGAATGAACGAACGTTGGTTATCCATAAAACGAAATGGTGAATGTAGATGTTTATGCTTGACATTTAAATTTCAGTGCAATGGTTTTGTTGAACTTGTAATATGCCTTTTGTCCATTTTAAACATGGAGATGCGAGCTAAAGGTTGGGTTAATCATTGTATGTGACTGCTAATCAGGGGCGGAGCCAAGGGAGTGCGAGAGGGGGCAATTGCCCCCTTGGCCCGCACAAAAAACACCTTTACTTATACTTACTACAACCTCCTTCCTACTTTATTTTTGGGTAAAAAAAGCAGTGCCTATCCAATTAGATAATTGAACATTAATCAAAACTATATCCCTTAACTGTTGAGAAATTTCACCTAAACAAAAGCTTTTTTCACTCACACTTCATTAAAAATTTAGCTAATTTAAATGCCACCCTATTTCTTTGTCTTGAAACGGAGCATAGCTTCTAATTTCTAAATGAACCAAGAGTATTTTAATGCCCTTAGTCCTCCACTAGCAAGCCTTGCACAAAAGCTTCATGTGTATCATAAGCTATCACTAGAAGATGAAGTATATTATTCAATTACCAACGACTTTGACGAAGCTTGGATTATGGAGATTTAATAAACCAGGCATGGTGGAGTTATAAATGCCCAGGGATGATTTCTAATGGGTTAATTTTTGGTTTGAGTGCTATAGAGTGTAGCTAATATAAAATTATTGGCTTGACGCGGAAGCATAGTGTTGTAATATCATGCATGTAACCAAGTTGCTAGGAATTTGAAGCTAACTATATAATAAATATTATATTATAAATTCACACATTATATTTTGAGCTTTTTTTTTTTTTTATGGAAGTAAAAGTTTATTGTTAATAAAATAATTTGAGTATTTTATAAGTCTTCTTTAATCAAAATTACATAAAATTGCACATCATTTCATTCATAACTCGATTTTTGACTTTGAAAATTGATGCTCATGTGAGCAAAAGTCTTTCATTTTCCCTCTTTCTTGTGTGTGTTTGTTTCTTCAAAAAAAGTGAGTAAAAACTAAATAGATAAATACAACAAAATGAATATACTTTCTTTTTGTGATGGTTTTTTTTAAAACAAAACATAATTTTATTAAAATATTATTTAATATTATTCTTTCTTGAATTGGACGAATTGGGGAAAGCCAGGAGCTGCTCACACTGTGCTTTGGAGATTGGACATTCTTGAGATGAAATCTGGAAATTCTCTGCAGAATTGGAAACTGGTGCAACAATGGAAACTTGATTAGCACTGGAACTGGATTTTCCTTTTGCCCTATACCCAGGTGGATAGCCATGTATTTTATAGCACTTGTCCACAATGGAAACTTCTCTTGCAGTTTCACAGTACATAACACTACAAGAGATATCTATGTGCATGGAATTTATCATCCAAGAGATAACCATGGCGTTGCAACTTAGCCAATCTTCATACAAAGGAGAACTTGGATCTGGCATTGGAAATTATCCATTCGCAAATCCAATCTTCTTCTTTGCAGTGAGTGCCAGGACCATAGCTCGAGACCAAGGATGATAGTTCTTGGTGCCAAGAAGTGGTTGAGTGACCAAAACGGTACCTGGACTTTCACTGGAATCAGAAAAAAATGGATTTGGACGCCATTGATGAGCTTGATCACCAGAGCTTGATCCTGATTGAGTTTGAGAAGCATTCAGAGTATTAGTAGTTTCAGCGGACACCATTGATGAGCTTTAAGCTTTGATACCATGTAAAAACTTAAAAGACTCTAAATAAACCTCACAATTTTATTGAATGAAAAGAGAGATTACAAGTTGTGAGAATAGATTACAAAGGCTAACTATTTATATACAAACTAATCCAAGAGGATGAACCAACAATATCTAAAACTAACTCTGAAACTAATTTCCAGATTAGAGGGAAAAGTGGTTACACTAAACTGCCAATAAGAGCATTACACATGTTCAATTAGTAACAAACTACTGAGCCCGTCTCACTTAAGTGCTTTCAATAAAGCCTTCAGCAAATCTAGAGCAAAACGGCGCCGTATCAATGAAATTCATTAATTCACCACTTATGTGAGTTATGTCAAGCGCTGTCGTTTCCAAGCTTGTATCTGATATGTGATCAAACAATCGTGCTTTGCTCTGCTTCTGTTCTTTATCTTCAACACTATCCAATGAATTTAGCATGAAAATCAAACTAACCAATTGTTATGCATGAGGATCCTGTGGCCTAATTTTCTACAAAATGAGATGAAAGCATGTGAATTGAATTGATCAAAGTTTGCACTTTCTATTCTTTGATTGTGTGTTGACCAGCATATCATATGTGAATGGTGTGTGAGATCATATATGGATGATGTTTTTGCTGACTGTTTTGCTTGTTACATCAGTAGGATAAATATGATGAATCATCATACATGTTTTTAGGTGCCAAAAATTTTCAATGTGAAGGAGACTAGTGACCAGGCCCATGAGAGCACCATTATAGAACCCTTGCTCCATTACTTTCAAATTCTAGAACAGATCTAGTGTGTATAAAACAGTTTCATGAATAATAATTATTTGTTTCTTTGCTTGGCACTGATGACAATCGGACTGACCTATGCTGATTAATGCTTTGCTCGATATTCTTGCCTAGTATCTCTCTGTCCTTTGGCAGATTGAAACAGCAGCTTCTGAAAGGGAGTGTTTACTTCTTATCAAGATCTCAGAGCTTCAATTTAGGTTGGTATCATAAGTACTTGATCTCTCTTTCATAAAAAAAATAAAAATAAAAATAAATAAAAACTTGATCTCTCTATTTTATTTTTTTATTTTTTTCGCGTATGGAGGTTTCTCTAACTTTCTCTCTCTCTCCAGGATGATCTATTTGACTGAAGAGCTGACTGCTAAAAATTGAATTACAAACAAGTGAGTTGCTCAAGAGGGTTTCTTTTTACGTCTTGCTTTTGAATTACTTGTTTCAATGACTTTGGGCTGAACCTTGTATGGAAAATTTTAAAATTGGTAATTACATTAAACCAACTTGTGGTTTGGTCCGAATTCACATTGCCTATCCATGGTTTGAAAAGTGCCACTTTACTTACTTAAGGTTCACTCCGTTAATTTCCCGTAACCCACCACTGTTAAAATCAAGGATAAACATGTATATTTGCTTCCATTTTATGTCTCTCTCCTACAAAACTAAAAACACAAACAAAAACAAGAGTAAAAAGATCAAAAAGTTAGGATTTGGTAAAAATTAATAACAAAATTTGACTCTCCCTCTCCTCTTCCACTGTGTGTCTCTCTCCTCTTCATCCCTCTCTCTTCTAGCACAATGGTAACAACAAAGAATTACTATTAATGCAAATCATAATCATCCACCATCTGTTAACAATTCGAATGGAAGCTTCACCTACGATGGACCAGCAGGGCTTGTGAGACAACAAAGGACCTTCATTGCTCTGATAAGCCAACAAGATTGACGCCTCTCACCGTGCAAAGTAAGTGGGAGATTGTTCGCAGAAGAGAACCAATATCTCTGCGCCCCCAATCTAATACACACCTTTGACATCGCACCCCTGGTGTGGCAAGCCCACAATGCCACAACACCCCGCAGATTTGTGGGCCAAAAAGGAGCTCTAGAGCCTAGTCCTTCCAAAACCAATATTATATCTCTAACCACCAAATACCAATCATATATAGCTTAAGAATAGTGGCAGAAAAACTTAATTGATTTTGCTTTTAGTCAATGATTAGTTTTTGCAATTTTACTGACTGAGGTTATTTAGATTTCAGTATACAGCTCTGGGTATGAAATGATAAACCTACTCTGAATCAACTTAAGCTAGACTGAACACATATAACTTAACTACAAACTCCAGGTATTAGGCTAATCAGCAAGGTAAGCAGCAAATAATCAAATGTCAGCAAATAATCAGAGAGTGAGAGAGAGAGAGACTCAGATTTTATTAATTTTTACAAAACCCTAACTTTTTTATTTTGTTTTCTCTTATTTTTGTATGTGTTTTTTGTTTTGGATGAGAGAGACATAAAATGGGGGTAAACGGAGGTGGGTTACAATAGCAAATGGAGCAAACTTTAAGTGGGCAAAGTAACACTTTTCAAACCACCGATAGACAATGTAAATATGGGTCAAACTACAGGTGTTTGCTGCAATTACCCCATTTTAAAATAAGATCATTCACTCTAATAGTTTGGTTTTAGTTGGTACTGATTGGCAGTTGATCTAGTTTTCTTTTTTCTTTTTTTTTGGGTAGATTAACATGACACCTGACTTGGATAGTTCCCTCTCAGGATTTCTCCACAGCCATGGTTTTTGTTTTTACCAATCAGGGGATAGAAAGAGGGTGGGGGTCCAATTGTTTATGTAGGAAATAATTTTTAACATAATTTTAATTTAGCATTGATGATTTAATAATTGCAGCAGTAGCTAAATGCTGTATCCGGTCAAGAAGAAAATGGAGACAGGGGTGAAGGAAATGCCTGATGTCAAGAAATTCAAGTTAATGTAAGTGAAATCACATGTACATCCAGGCAAGAGTTGTAAATCATATGAAGAAAGTGTTTTCCTACATTCCAAAAGGGAACTCCTGTTTTGGCTACTGACAGCGGTAAATAGAAGCGAAGTGTGGCATCTATGTGTCTGGATCTCTTTTCTACTGTGTTTAATAAGTTTCTTTGAAGATTTCAGCTACCAAAAGTGACAAGCTGAAGTTCAAAGTTCATCAGTTGCTCTCATACAAATAGAAATGAGCTAGGAGCTCAATTGTAAAAATATTGAACTAGTATTGTATAAAACAGGATCTCTATGCTTGTAAATTGGGTAACAAATTGGGCAATAGTTTTTGTAATTGCAATGATCTCTTGATTACATAGAACTTTCGCATGCTGTGTACACTTATTAATTTAAGAGAATGGCATCCGTTCATTTTGGATTCAGTTTCTTCCTGAATGTATAGGATATATATTGGAGCTACCTGCAGGCATTTTGCATCACCTGGTGCAAAATTTTGAAATTGCATGTGCATATTGTCCTGGTCCCAAACTGGCAATAAACAAGAAAGGGTTAATTATAACTTGGGATAAGTCAATGCAATTTAGGAGGACTCAATGAAAGAACATTAATTCAAATCCTGGATTTTCGAATTTAGAGAGATGTTGAGAGAGATCAAGAATTCTCACTATTTCTTATATTCATGGACCCAATTCAATTCAATAGGATCTTTCATTTACATCTTTTTTCCATCAAGAGCGTTTTATAAAACTATTGGACTCCCGATTTTGAAGAAGTGTCGTGTTGTTCTATGTGTTCTGTTCGATATAGCCTATTTTTATTGGTTTATTCTGCCCAAAAAGTGTGTTTTGTGAGGTTTATTAAAGTAGTTGTACATTTTCTCTTAAGCAGGCACTGCTGAAGTAAAGGGGCTATGTCTGTACAAAATCATTAAATCAGGACTGCAAAGCAAAATGAAAAGAAATTTGCGCATCCAGGGAATCGAACCCTGGTCAGTACCGTGGGAGGGTACTATGATACCACTACACCAGATGCGCTTGTTGGTGACAATGACCCTCTATTGTTATATAATATTGTTTGTGGTTTATTGGTGAATGGTGAATATTTTGTTACTAAGTTTTGTTATTATAGTTTCTCAAAAAAAAAATACAAGTTTTGTTACTCTAAAATTATTTTTTTTTTAAAAACACAAAAAGAAAAGGAAAAATAAATTTCGTTTTGAAATTTGACGTGAACTCTAGGATCCTCATTCTCATTTTCCTTTCTTTCTAAATAGGAAATACATCATTAAGTGGAAGAAAAAAAAGAACATCTCTCAACCAAATCTCTTTGATACAAGGAGGGTGAGAAGAATTGTTGCATCAAAAAGAAAGATTTTGATGGGCAGAAAACTTGGCTAGAGTATGAAAAATCGAGTTTGCTTCTATTTTTACTTTTTAGTTTTTACCCAAACAAAAGAACAACTAGTAAAATAGTGTAACAAATATTGCATCGTCACAAAGAGAGTTTATACTGTGTATACTGTATACCATATTCTATGACACATCATCTGGATCCATATTTGAAGCATCAACGCAAATATATGAGTCCCCTTCCACTATAATTCTTTGCAATTGTTCCGTCCTAGCCAATTTTAGGACCCAAAAAAGGCTACAGCCTCATGAACTACTGGTTCCCTAATAAATGGGGCTTCCTTACTCCAAATTTTTATGATCTCTCTCCTTTATCATCACGGACATGGCTTGTATCCAATACATTAGTGCATTGAATATGTTAAGATACGGACACATGTCCACATCTTAACGTGTCTAATACAACTAATACATTAGATACAATCTCTTCTTTATCATCACAAACTACTAAAGCTAAGAAGGCTTTATCTTTCAACAAGGCAGCATATCTATCAAGTGCCAAGACATGAATGATGTTCAATCTCTCCTGCTCCCTCCCAAAAATACAAATTAACAATGAGGTATGTCCAGCCAATGCTCATAAGGAACACCTAAATATCACTAATAGATTTGCATTATTCGTACATGTAGACATCGTATGGAATTCACGTGCCTCATATTATAAAGGCTAAGTCGTATATTATTATTATTATTATTATTATTCCTTATAAAAAAAAAAGTCGTATATTATTCATTAAAAAAGAAGGTAGAATAATCCTTATAGTGTATTCCTCAATAATTGTGCATCACATGACACACAAAAGTGTAAATACAGTCAAGGAACCAAGGGATCAAGGACCCTAAATAGCATTTTCCCAAATCAGTTTTTGTCACTTGCTATTACTAACTATAGGTCGGCACAGCTCAACAAAGAACATATTAATTTAATTTAATTATTAAAAAAATATGGCACAAAAATTATAGCATTGTAAATTCAAGGTTTAAAAGAAAAGATTCTTATGATGTATTGGGAAAGTTATGGTTTTGTTTAGAGTTTAATTTCGTCCATGAAATATCAATTGTTTTAATTTAATCCCAAATGCATTTAAAAAATAAATAAATAATTCAACATTACTTTACCTTACCTCCACTTCTTTTTTTGATGGCCCTCCACTTCTTTTTACAACTTGACTGATTTCCTCCAAATTATACAAATCAAGTAAGACAGGATTCGTATGACTTTTCACTTTTGCAATGAATTTTGGTGGCAAGCGAGAGGAATGGTAATATTAAAATTTTCAAAACTTTTTATAAAATAAATTGGTACAAATTCGAAATTATCTTACTAATCAAGTAACAAACAACTTGTATCTTCTTTACAATAAATTTTGGTGAAAGTGAGAGCAAGGATAGTATTAAATTATTTTCAAAAACTTTACAGAATAAATTGATACAATCAAGTAGAATAGATATCAAACTAAACTCAAAGAACAAGAACTAAAATATTAATTTGTTCTAATGAATTATTAAGTGCTAGTTTGGATAGCACTTATTAGTGCTGCGTCTGCGTTTCCTCAGTTTTTTTTTTTTTTTTTTTCCTTTTCAGCCGCAATGGTTGACCCGTTCTTCTGTGAACAGTGCATTTGTGTACTGTTCACGGGTCCCACAAACTCCACTTTTTATCAACTTTTTCATTAAAAATGGGTCCCACAGCACTATTCACACATTGAAAATTTATTTTGCTACAGTGTTTTCAGTTTTCAGTTTTCAGTTTCAGCAAAATAAGTTCTATCCAAACAGACCCTAAGTCTAGCGTATACGTGGGGTTAGTCAAAAGAGTAATATTAGTGACACATTTTTTATAACTGATGATAGGTTGTAATGGGAATAATATTAAATTACTAATATCATTTTCATATGAAAATGAAGAAAAAATTTTATTAAGTACTCCGGAAAATAGTTGACATGATAATTAACATCAATAAATACAAGTAATTTAACATACAAATATGACCGATTTAGAAAGTAATATAAAATTGTGAGATAATATATTAGGTGGCATGTATTTATTGTGGTGTACTGGGTTACCAATACTCCATAGTCGATGTCATTTTAAATATGCAAAATCACAATATGCCATATTAGCAAGAGTCCATATTTGGTAAATATGGGGTGTAAAAGTAGAATAAGCAGGTCAACTCACGTGACTTGTAATTGACACGCATGTAAAAGTAAAAGCAGCATAACAAAACACACAGCATGGTAACCCAAGGAAAACTAATGGAGTAACTCGCCCCAAAGTAAAAATCATTGGGGGGAAACTTTCTTAATGAAAGATATCCACTATAGCATGAAATGTAACTACAATTTTAGGAAAAACATCTTCCTAGACTTTACACCCCATAGACAACTCACAGAGATAACCTTTCACTACACTAGAATGTCTAAATTTTCAATTCCATGGAATGCCTTTATGGATGATGCACTCATGATCATGATTGTAACCTTCGATTGACTTCAAGAACTTCTTGAAGTTTTTCTTCACAGTAGCAAGTTTGTGGTAATGCTATGACTTTAGCTTCTTCAGATATACTTGAAACTCTCCAGTATGATGAATTCAAACAAATATTGGTAACACAACTCTATAGTCGCACAAATGGAGCTTTTATCTCTCTTAAAAACCTTATAAGGATGACTTATAATGTCCCTTTTATAATGCAACAAACGAAGCTCAAATTGGACTTAAAACAAACAAGTTGTTGAGCTTTTTGTGTTGATGAATGTTTGTTGTCTTTTTGGTACCAAGTGGATTCAAGCCTAGAGTCAAGGAAAAAAAAACCTTAAGGTCCGATTGATCGATTGGAATCAAGGCTGGAAAGTGCAAACGAGCTAGTATCAAGGTTGGAGTTAAGGTCACTAACACTTAGCTTTTCTTACACAACTCTTGAGTAGGTTTTGTCACTTCAACTAGATCTTTAATTACCATTTTTAGGCACAACAAAACTCACAATTTGACAAAATTTGGCAATACTAAAACATAAAGACCTAATACCCTTCAAACCATTCTATGAACGCTTGCAATTTATCCTCTTTTGTCAACATCCATTCACCCAACAATAACGTCGTTTTGAAAGAAAATTATAGAAAAAAAAAAAAAAAAAAACACTAAATTTGAATAGTTAATGACAGGAAAATTATCTGGGTATAATATAAGGAACACATTGACATCTATATATATATATATATATATATATATATATATATATAAATTAAAGCCAAACTTAAGAGAAAATCTAATTAGATTCTAAATTAGATACCTGTAAGGACATGATTTGGTCTCAAAGCCCAAATGAAGGGTTAATGGCCCAAAGAACCCAAAACAATGAATCTGTTAGAGAGTGGGCTTGAAGATGAACTTTCAATGGGTTAAGTGGAAAGTGATCACAATAGGTTAATTGTTACTTAAAAGAATAAAACAAACAGTTTTATGCAAGAAAAGTTCTACTCAGCCAAGTCCGAGGATGGTCTGTTCTTATATATTTCTCTTAGACTCATACAAAATTACAATTCTTGAGTATACAGTGATTATTCCTTAGATTTTCTCATCATCCCATTTTAATGGGGTTTTTCCCCTTTATATTCTCCTTCCTTCTTTCATCTCAACCCTCCACTAGTAAATCAGATTGCTGGTTTTGATACTTGTCCCATCAGTACCTTCCTGAAGTCTTTAGGGGTAGCTGTAAGACTGAAAGTTACTGTTCAGGTATCACCTCCATATTAATGCGGCCAGGGGGTTAGATGTAGAGCATTCAATGCGGTGGTAACAGTTTTCTTCTCAGATATTTCCCAACTCTTTTTTGTCTCATCCTTCTCTAGTGTTTATCCTTTCAAGCATGATTGCCCGTTGCTCTGTTCTTGATGGATGGTCGAACCATTTGACCTTTAATCTGCTTGGCCTAGGAGGTGTTTCTCCTCGGACAACGTCACTAACTCCTTATGACCAAACTTCTTCCACAGCCCATTAATCTATATGTCTTCATCAATATTTACCTGTCCTCTGGCTATCCGACATCCTCAGGCACGGCCCACAGTCCAATACCTATATATGGGCCCTTCATCCCTACAATAGCCTCTCGAAATTCCACTCTTTTGCTCCTCGGGAAAAAAGGGGGATTTTGATTTTTGGCAATCATTCTTCCCACTCTTATGTCACTTCTTTCTGTGCAAGTATCTTTTCAACTGCAAAGGGGCACTCTCCTGACACTTCGGCATCCGGGACGCTTCAGCATTTACTTCATACGACGCCTTGTCCCCCACGTTCTATGGTGCGATGAAGATTCTATGATGGAAAAAATTTATGGTGATTTGGGCGGGAACTCTCCCGTTTACTTTTTCCATCCTTATATATATTGCTTGTAGATTCTGGCTGTTCCACTTTTTGCATCTTCAAATCTTAAGAACCAGTCCGAGGAGCCCTTCCACATTTTTTGTAAGTTACCTTTAGTATTCCTTCTTAATTTTAGGACCTCTTCTTCCTCGACCTCTTAAATTTACACCTCGTCATCTTAACACCTTCACCTGCTTTTCAAATGGGTAGATTTGCTAGCTTAGTAGACACCCCAGAGGGTATAGAGAGTTTTAAAGCCCGTTACTACATACCGATTGGGGTTTCGATCTGGTATTGCTGTTAAGGGGAATGGCATGTCATGAGATCATAAGGGGAGGTAGTAATCCCTATGATTTCCTTTATAGAGAGAGGGATAAGAATCCCCATGGGTAGAGTGATTAGGGACCACCTAATTGCCCACAGACTTTGTCCTACCCAGTGTACCCCCAACGTGTTTAGGACACTAGGTAGCGTAGACACCCTTAACGAAAAGATAGGTGTGAACCTCACCCATCACGACGTTAACTGGGTTTACAATCATCAGCACCTCAAAGGACTGGGATATTATTTGAAAACTAGGGTCCCTGAAGTCAGGCTTATATCGTGTCTCCTCAATACTAACAAAGCTATGGACAAGGACTTCTTAATTGTCTTAGGGGAGTGGCATGATGGACTTCATTACCCAACACGAGACAGGACACCAGGTGGGGTGTTTAGGTTTAGGCTTACTAGTCTAAAAATACCCACTTTCTCACTAACACTTTTTGTTTTTACTTCTTCTTTCCCAATTTGTAAATTTGTTTTTATTTATCTAACAATTTCGTATTCTAACAATGTCTTCATTTTTTATGAATTTGTAGATAAGTACTCTGCAACTCCAAACTTCAACCTTGTCAACAAGCCCGACCTAACGAGGATACTCAAATCCGAGATTTTCATCCACACCAACGAACAACTGCAAGCTGCTCACATCATCCTCGGCTACAACCCTATATCCTCGAGCTTCCAAGCCCCTAAGTACGTGATAAAGGCGAAGGACCCTCGGCTGCACCAGATTAACATTGCAGTACCTGGCTTCTTCACTAGTCCCTCTCCAAAAGGCACGCAACTAGTGGAATTACCTTCCCAGCGCAGTGTCGAGGAAGAGGCGACCTCCTCTCATCCAGTTCTTGAAGAAACAGCGAAAGTAGTGGAGGTTTCAGACTTCGAGGAAGATTTTGAAGTTTTTTACCAGCTTCAATCTCCAGAGCCTTCAAGTGCTAACTTCAGCCACCTTCCCCCCGCACAAGTTAGCAGCATCCAAGAAACCCCAGATATTCCCGACACAATGGTACTACAAAGAAAATCCAAGATAAGTTTGCTCGAGCTCCTAGAATCCCACGCAGGAGGATTGGTGCCCGAGGTGGCCGTCCACACCAGGCCTTCCACTCTTCTTCCCACCCAAACTTCCCAGCCTGATCTGGCAGACAAGAAAAGAAAAAGGGATCAGAAGGGCAAGGACGTGGTTGAGGAAAGAGAGGCCATCCCCTCCAAGGAGCCCAAGCCCCAAAAAGGGGCTAAAATAACTAGGGGAGCTCAGACAAGATCCACAAGTGAAGGGGCAATCGTGGGGAAAGGACATGACCATCGCCCTAGGGTCTAAGTCTGAGACCCCGCCTTGGTGTTGGATGGAGAGCCTCTTCCCCTGGACTCCTCCATCAGGGACTTCCAGTAGGGGAAGGCGGGCTATGTGGCCAATGCCCTGGAGCAGCCACTACTGCTACCTCAAGATACGGTTGACTTGAGGTCACTTAAGAAACATGAAGTGTTTCTAACTCTGAAAAGGAATTTGGTGATGGTAAGCCTTTTTCTTTTTCTTTTTTTTTACCAAGCATTCACATCATTTTGCCTTACCTCTTTTTATTTTTTTTTTTTTTTTTTTTTTTTTTTTTTACGGGTAATTCAAGCAACGCACATTGCCGAGGAGTTGGTAAGTGACTCCCATAAACAGATAAAGGACGAAGAAAGGCGGCGTATAGTTACCGTTGAGGCATTCACTCTAGATGTGTAGAGGATCAAGGACCTCAACACCAAGCTGACTGAGGCAATCAGAGAAAAGAAGAGTGTCGAAAGACAAGCAGAAACTCAGCACCAACAGCTATGCCAAACTGAAGACCAGCTTATTATAGCTAAGGAGCAGATGGGGGCTCTGAAGAAAAGCTAGAAGAAGCAGAGAAGGCTGCAGAGAAAGCCGAGCAGGAGGGGTACAAGGTCGGAGTGGTTGAGACCAAAGAGAATCTCAGGGCCTAAGTCATTGGGGTTTGTAGAGGCCACGGCCTCCAAGTGTGGAATGAAGCCCTAAACCAAGCTGGGGTGGATGCTTCTTCCACACTGAGGAGGGTAGAAAATGTCTTTTATTCCCCAGCCCTTCAAATAGCAGGCCCTTTAAGCTCCTAGGCTGAGAGTGCTCCTAAAGATCCTGAACCCGGCAAAAGTGTCTCTGCCAGTGCTCTCCCAACCTCCACTATCTCTCCCAAAGAGGTCGACCAAACTGGTGCTACTAAGAAAGAGAAGGAACTAGTAAAAGAGGTAGCCCTTGTGCCAACCAAGCTTTCGCCTGTGCCCAAAGATTCCTCCAAGGAGAAGGGAGCCTCCTAAAGCCAAGAATTGGTACTAGTCACCCTTCCCTTCACTGCCAAGGAAGACCCTAAGGGTAAGGGTGCAACTCAAACTACAGTGCCTGAGGTGCTTGCCAAGGCTGCAGCAAAAGCTAACCCTCCTCCTTCCAAGACCAAATAGGATCCCAGTTTTATTTTGTTGTTTCTTTCTATATGTATTTTCTTTTTCTTTTTTAACATGTACTTCCTTTGCCTTTCCAAGGCTTTACTTAATGAATAGTACCAAGTTTCTTTATGTCTTAAGCATGTTTATGTTAAATGAAAGGTTATCTCACTACTGTTTATAACTTCATTGATGTAAACTTAGTCTACGATCTTTCCTAATTAAGATATATTATTGACTTTAACTTTAACAAGTGATACAACTTGTAACTTAACTGTCAAATCTCATGCGATTGGAAAATTAACACATTAACTTCCCAACATCTAATAATTGACAATTTGCAATTTAACTTAGAAATATACTCGTTGTACCTGGAATACTTGACTCAAAAAGTTGGGTGCAACTCAAGACTCCATCCATGACTTCACATAAATGTAGAATGTTAATTTGTCCAAGGCATACAGCCTGAGGAGACTAATGCATTCAGGGCTTCAACTTACACTTCAAGTAGTAGGGGGTGTTAATTTGCCCAAGGTATGAGGTCCAAGAAACCCAAACATGACCAAGGTTTTGTTTAATACTTAGAGGAATATACAATGTTATTTTACCTAAGGTATGTGGTCCGAGGAACCAAGCATGACCAAGGTCCTGTTTAATACTTAGATAAATAGGCAGTGTTAATTTACCCAAGGTATGTGGTCCAAGGAACCATGCATGACCAAGATTTTGTTTAACATTCAGAGGAATAGACAAGGTTAATTTACCCAAGGTATGTGGTCCGAGGAACCAAGCATGACCAAGGTTCTGTTTAACACTTAGAGGAATAGACAAGGTTAATTTACCCAAGGTATATGATCCAAGGAACCAAGCATGACCAAGGTTCTGTTTAACGCTTAGATAAATAGGCAGTGTTAATTTACCCAAGGTATGTGGTTCGAGGAACCAAGCATGACCAAGGTTCTATTTAACACTTAGATAAATAATGGGAAGTATTAATTTACCTAAGGTATGTGGTCCGAGGAATCAGGCATGACCAAGGTTCTGTTTAATACTTAATTAAATAACTAAAAGTATTAATTTACCCAAGGTATGTGGTCCGAGGAACCAGGCATGACCGAGGTTCTGTTTAATACTTAAATGAATGATTGAAAGTATTAATTTACCCAAGGTATGTGGTCTGAGAAACCAAGCATGACCGAGATTCTGTTTAATACTTAACTAAATAACTGAAAGCATTAATTTACCCAAGGTATGTGGTCCAAGGAACCAGGCATGACCGAGATTCTGTTTAATACTTAAATGAATAACTGAAAGTATTAATTTACCCAAGGCATGACTGAGGTTCTATTTAATACTTAAAGGAATAATATGCTCAACACATAATAGTAAAAACAAAAGATGGCAAGAGTGCCTTTTATTAATAGTAATACCTTCGTAGGTTATTTACATTCCAAGGGCGTGGTATAACATTTTCATCTAATTCTTCTAAAAAATAAGCACCTATACCAGCCACCGAGATGATGCAGTATAGCCCCTCTCAATTGGACCGCAGCTTTCCCCATGAGGGGTTCTTCGCAGTACCCATAACCTTTCTCAGTACCAAGTCACCAAGTGCTAACGGCCTTGCCCTTACGCCTATATCATACCCCCTGTTTGAGCTTTTGTTGATAATATGATAGTTGTACCATGGTAGCT
The DNA here is from genome assembly GCA_028535165.1 of Quercus tomentella. Lineage (NCBI taxonomy): Eukaryota > Viridiplantae > Streptophyta > Magnoliopsida > Fagales > Fagaceae > Quercus > Quercus tomentella. The sequence continues at coordinate 29,758,944 of JAPQVY010000155.1, forward strand.
TCTCTTCGTTCCTCAACCAAATCTAGACTTTTCTCCAATAGCCCTATCATTGTTGTCTGGATTGAATAAGCTCGACCTCAGTGTTGGAAATCCAATCTCTAGAGTGATCACAACCTTAGACCCATAAGTCATTGAAAAGGGTGTTTCCTCAGTTGACCGACGAGGAGTAGTCCAATACATCCAAAGAACATGAGGTAGCTCTTCCACCCATCTACCCTTTGCCTCATCCAATCTCTTCTTAAGTCCATTCACTATAACTTTGTTGACTGCCTCAGCCTGCCCATTTCCTTGTGGATAAGCTGGAGTTAAATATCTGTTTCTAATGCCCAATTCACAACAGTATCTCCTGAAGGCTTTACTGTCAAACTGGAGCCCATTATCCGAAATGAGAGGGTGAGGAATCCCAAACCGAGTGACTATGTTTTTCCACACAAACTTTTTTGCATCCAAGTCCCTAATATTGGATAGTGGCTCAACCTCTATCCACTTTGTGAAGTAATCAATGCCCATCAGAAGCCATCTTCAGTTTCCTGCAGCTTTAGGAAATGATTCTACAATATCCAAACCTCATTGAGCAAATGGCCATGGACTGGACAGAGGATTGAGGACACCCCCTGGCTGATGAATGTTCGGAGTAAATCTCTAGCACTGATCACACTTCTTCACATATTCTTGTGCTTCTTTCTGCATACTTAGCCATAAATACCCCTGGGTAAGGGCCCTATAAGCTAGTGACTTGCCCCCTTTATGACTTCCACATATTCCCTCATGCAACTCTTCCAAAAGTGGCTCCACTGCCTTAGGATGGACATAGAACAAGTATGGTTTAGAAAAGGAATGTTTGTACAAATTTTGCTTCTCGGATAACCAGAAACAAGGAGCTTTCCTCTGTACTTTATCTGCCTTTCCCTTCTCATTAGGCAGGGTACCTTCCTTGAGAAACAAGGCCAAAGAATCCATCCAGCTAGGCCCGACCATGATCTGGTGAACTTGGACATTCTCCTTCTTCTTCTTGGTAGGCTCATGCTAATCTTCAACAAGTATAACTCGAGGTAAGCCTTATCCAAAAGAGGTTACCAAAGTAGGCAGAGAATCAGCATGTCTATTTCTGCTTCTCGGGATTTGTTGTAAAGTGAAAAACTCAAAACTTGACTGCAAGAGCCGAGCTTAATTCAAATATCCTTGCATTCTCAAATCCCTGACTTCCAACTCTCCCTTTACTTGGCCTACCACCAACCTTGAGTCCAAGAACACTTCCACTTCCTTTCCTCCCATTTTCTGAACCATGGCTATCCCTACCAATAACGTTTCATACTCGGCTTCATTGTTCGTAGCCGAGAAACCTAACTTTAAAGATTTTTCAATAGTGATCTTGTCTGGGGACACCACAACTAGCCCCACCCCAAATCTTCTCTGATTAGTTGACCATCAACATACAATTTCCAAGATGAAGGTCCCTATAGAGAAATTGTCTCAACTGGTTTTCCTCCTAAGTTTTGCTCCTCATCCTCCATCTCTACTGGAAACTCAATAAATTTTGCCACCAAATCTGAAAGAACTTGTCCTTTAATAGAGGTCCGAGGCATATACTTAATGTCAAAGGCCCCCAAAATTGTTCCTCACTTGGCAATTCTCCCTATATAATCAGCCTTTCGGAGCAATGATTGAAAAAGAAGTTAGGTTAAAACCACAACTGTATGAGCTTGGAAATAGTGAGGGAGTTTCTGTGTAGTATGTACCACAACCAAAATAGCTTTCTCTAGAGGCAAATAACAAACCTCCGCTTCGTGTAGTAACTTGCTCACATAATAGACTGGTCGTTGTACTCCATTATCCACCGTTACTGGTACTAGACTAACCGCATGGGGAGCCACAACAATATAGGCGAAAAGAACCTCTTCCTCCTCGAGTCTGGACATAATGGGTGGCTGGGAAAGGTAATCCTTCAACTGCTGAAAAGCCAAGGCACATTCTTCAGTCCTCTCAAATCATTTCCATTTGTGTAACAATTGGAAGAAATGCCTACATCTGTCTGCGGACCGAGAGATAAATCAGTTCAGGGTTACAGTCATTCCTATTAACTTTTGGACTTCCTTGGGATTCCGAGGATGTTGTAAATTATTGATTGCCTTAATTTGATCAAGGTTGACTTCAATTCCACGATGGGTGACCATATAACCCAAAACTTTGCCCGAACTTACGCCAAAAGAACACTTAGAAGAATTAAGGCGTAGTTTGTGCTTTTTCAGCACCTCAAAAATACTTTCGAGGTCACTCACATGCTCAAACTCTACCTTGCTCTTCACCACCATGTCATCTATGTACACCTCAATATTCTTTCCAAGTTGAGATTCAAACATTCTAGTCATCATCCTTTGATAAGTTATCCTGCATTCTTCAGTTCAAAGGGCATCACTTTGTAATGGTAATTTCCAGTAGGCATAACAAAAGTAGTCTTCTCTTGATCATCAAGAACTAATGGTATCTGATGGTACCCCTAAAAAACATTCAAAAAGCTCATCCGAGGATGACCAACTGTTGCATCCACCAACTGGTCTATCTGAGGTATCGAGAAAGGATCTTTAGGGCAAGTTTTGTTTAGATCTATGAAGTCCACACACACTCGCCATTTCCCATTCTTCTTTTTTACCACCACCGTGTTGGCCAACCATTCTAGGTAAAACACTTATTTTATTGCTCTTGCCCATTTAAGTTTGATCACATTTTCCTTAACTGCATCGGAATGTTCCTTAGAAGAGCACCGAGGTGGTTGCTTCTTAGGGGTGATAGATGGATTAACATTTAGATCATGACAGATGAAACTCGGATCCACCCCAAGAGCTTCATAAGCACTTCATGCGAACAAATCAACGTTCTTCCTGAGGAAACCAACCAATTCTTCCTTCTCCGAGGAGGCAACTAAACTCCCACTTTGAAAAACTTCTCCTCATCATTATCAATGATTACTTTTTCTAACTCTTCACACTTTGCCCCTTCTGCCCCAACATCCAAGGACATGACTACTCTCTTTAGTTGCTATAAATCCCTTTCTGTAAAGGCCAAGAATTCACCTTCAGACTGATGTCTAATTGCAGCTACCAAACATTGTCTGGCCATAGATTGACTTCCAATCAACTCCTCAACTTGGTCCCCTGAAGGACACTTCACTTTTAAGTACAAAGTGGAAGAAATAACCCCCATGGCATGAAGTCAAGGTCTCGCTACAATAGCAGTATAGGGGGAATATGCATCTACCACAATAAAATCCACTTCCACGACCTCCGACCCTGCTTAAACAAGTAATCTAATCTGGCCCCTTGGGATAACTGTCTTCCCATCAAACCCCACCAAAGGAGAATCATAGCAGGCTAGGTTTTCGAGCTTCAGCTTGAGCCTTTTGTATAGGTAAGGGCTCTGGGCCGCTACCCTGATCCACCAAGACCCTCTTCTTGAGGGTAACCACCAAGGCATCGTCATGTGGCTGTAGAGTTCCTACTTTATCTTCATCAGAGAAGCTTAGAGCTGGTCGGATTTCCACTCTCCCCCTCTTAGAATTAAGGATCAAGTCCTCAGCATGTGGTCGTGCTATAGACATCACCCTGGATGGATAAGAGCTAGTCCGACCTAGGGTGGCAAGAATAACATTAATCTTCCCCAAGGGCGGTCTTGAGGAAGCATCCTTTTGTTGTGCCGACCCTACCTGGCTCCCCTGTCCATTAGGCTAATATAAGAATTACTTCAGCTTCCCAATTTTAACCAGCTGCTCTAGGTGATCACGTAAAGTCCTACACTCTTCTATAGTGTGTAACGACCCAAGGAAAAGTGCTAGTCACATCTGCGTTATACCTTAAAAGGACTAGTCACAATTGAATCTCCTTGTAATTGTTAATAAAGCCCAGATCTACTCAGTAAATACCTGATGTGGGACTCATCACACACCCACACACATCACACAATCAATCAAATTGGGGTATCACAACCTCCCTCACTTAAATCCCTAACGTCCTCGTTAGGGCCCACTTTGTGGGGTAGTGCCTCTAAACCCACATGGGATTACTGGGCCGGCTCTGATACCATATGTCACGACTCAAAGAAAAGCGCTAGCCACATCTGCGCTATACCTCAAAAGGACTAGTCACAATTGAAGCTCCTTGTAGTTGTTAATAAAGCCCAGATCTACCCAGTAAATACCCGATGTGGGACTCATCACACACCTACACACATCACACAATCAATCAAATTAGGGTATCACATAGTGTGTCCTCAGTCCTGGTAGTACTGGCAATGAAGACTTTGATTGCGCTTCATGGGGTCTCCTTCCATCTTATTTGGCCACTTGAAATATGGCTCATTCTTTATCTTCTCCAAGATTTGGTGTACAGGCTCCCTGAACACAGTACTGACTACCTAGGTAGTAACAGGCCCAATATGTCCAGTAAAATCTCTTCTAGGCCTATTATTATTATACCTCTCTGATCTGAAATCCCTTCGATCTTGGGGAATTACTTTAGCCTTCCCCTTTCCCTGTTGTTGATCCTCCTTAACCCGTTTATACTCATCAATTCGATCCATGAGCTAACGTACACTTCTGGCACGCTTCCTCGTCAAAGACTTCCTTAAATCATGCTCGACAGGCATGCGGACCTTAAACGTCCTTATTGCTACATCATCAAAATTTCCATATATTTCATTAAACATCTCCCAATACCTATCCAAGTACGTCTTTAGGGTTTCTCCCTCTCGTATGGCCATAGACAGCAAAGAATCTAAAGGACGAGGAACCCTACTACAAGTAACAAAACAGGCTCCAAAAGCCCTGGTAAGCTCCTGAAAGGAGTTGATTGACCCTTCCTCCAACCCATCAAACCACCTCATTGCCACTGGCCCCAAGTTAGATGGGAATACCTTGCACATTAAGGCCTCATTCTTTGAGTAGACAGCCATTCTTTGATTAAAATGGCTAACATGCTCCACCAGATCCGTCCTGCCATTATACATGGTAAATGTTGGTTGACTAAACTGCCGAGGAAGTTTTCTCCCTTCAATCCTCCGTGTGAATGGTGACTTGAAGATTTGGCGCAAGGCTTTATTCATAGCATCATTCCCCAAGCCACTACAAGATGGGCTTATACTCCTCTGCCTATGATGGCAATTCTCATCATTGGAGAAAGACTCAATGGGAAAGGTCCTTGACCCGGGCCTATAACTATCATCATCATCATCAGAGTGAGATTTTGAGCTTGAAGGAGTCCCTCTCCTTCGCTTACGGTGTAACTTCCTCCGTAAATGATCTATCTCCAGCTTCATGTTCCTGGTGTTTTCTCCATGGGACACATGACTCCCACTTCTAGAATAACTCCTACTTGTATGAGTGGTGTGCACACTAACTTCATAGTTTCTCCTTCGTTCAAGATTAAGAAATTGATCTTAACGTTGGAATCCCATGGATTCTTCACGCTTTGGTCCTGATCCTACCATGATTAAACGAGCTCAAGAATGTTCAAATTCTCACAGACGACGCCAATTGTGAGGACACGATTTGGTCCCAAAGCTCGAATGGAGGGTCAATGGCCCAAAGAGCCCAAAATAATGAATTTGTTAGAGAGTAGGCTTGAAGATGAACTTTTAATGAGTTAAGTGGACAGTGATCACAGTAGGTTAGTTGTTACTCAAAAGAATAAAACAAACAGTTTTATGCAAGAAAAGTTCTCCTCGGCCAAGTCCGAGGATGGTCTGTTCTTATATATTTCTCTTAGGCTCATACAAAATTACAATTCTTGAGTATATAGTGATTATTCCTTAGATTTTCTCATCATCCCCTTGTAATAGGGTTTTTCCCCTTTATATTCTCCTTCCTTCTTTCATCTCAGCCCTTCATGTGTAGATCAGATTGCTGGTTTTGATACTTGTCCCATCAGCACCTTCTTGAAGTCTTTGGGGGTAGTTGTAAGGCTGAAAGTTACTGTTCAGGTATCACCTCCACATTAATGCGGCCAGGGGGTTAAATATAGAGCATTCAATGTGGTGATAGCAGTTTTCTTCTCAAATATTTCTCAACTCTCTTTTGTCTCATCCTTCTCTGGTGTTTATCCTTTCAAGCACGATTGCCCGTTTGACCTCTACTTTTCTTGGTCGAGGAGGTGTTTCTCCTCGGACAACGTCCCCAGCTCCTTATGACCAGACTTCTTCCATGGCCCATTAATTTGTATGCCTTCGTCAATATTTACTCGGGCTATTCGACATCCTCGAGCACGGCCCACGGCCCAATACCTATATATGGGCCCTTCATCCCTACAATACCAATTAGATTTTAATTGTTGTCTAATTTTGCGTCATATGTCCTATTTAAGTTTTTAAAATTTTTATTTTAGGTGAGTTAATGTTATACAAAAGACGAAGAGTCTAATATAAATAAATCATTAAAAAATCCAATAAAAAATAATAAACTCATGTGTATATAAAAAATAAAATAAAAAACTAAAAAAAAGTAAAAGAGAAAGAGAGAGAGAGTAACACTCATCTATGATTTAAAAAATGTGTAACTTTTACACTAAGTATAATTTGAATACATATATGTATATAATTGTGATGATTTTTTTTATTGTAACATATACTTATGCACGAATTATCCACTAATTGTTATAGAAGTTGAGGATGTAAATTATAATTTTTTTTTAAAGTTTATTGAAAACACTAGTTGATCATTTAAGCTACAAGCTCTAGAAAGATGGCCATGTTTGGTGAGCAAGTTCTAACATATTTTTTAACATTTTAAACAATTTTACACACATTTCAATACACTTTTTCACTTACACGTATATCAAAAACATTCAAACAACATTACTCAAACTCCTCTACCAAATGGCCCATAAAATTCGTTTTTTAAAAAAGAAAAAAGAAATTGCTATATGCAGAATGCACTCTCGCCCGACTTAGGGAGAAAAATGGAAATTAACCCTGATTTTCAAACATTATAATTAGTAGGCCACGTTTTCAAATTATATTTTTTACTAGCTTATCAAGTCTAAGAGACTCGATTTAGGGTCTATAAATCGAGTCTTTGAGGGTCAGTTTTCATGTTCTGATCGAGTCTGAGTTGGCACTTTTTCCACGTGGCGTCCACCTGTAAATCGAGTCTCTAAGACTCGATTTACATCTACAACATTCACAGTGTAGATATTTTCAAGTGTCCTTCTCCCACTCTCCTTTCTTAACTTCCAAAGTCAAGTCCTAAAAAACCCAAGAACAAAATCCAATCTGAAAATCAAACTGACCCATCGAAAACCCAAACCCAAAAATCTAAAAATCTAAAAATCAAACTAACCCAAGCCAACGCGACCTGGCCGCGCGACCTGGCCGCGCGACCTAGGTCGACGAGCTCGGACCTAAAAATGTGTTGTGTTTGTTTGTTGGACCTGAGAATGTGTTGTGTTTGTTTGTTGGACCTGAGAATGTGTTTGTTTGTTAGACCTGAGAATTGAATTTGGGAATTATATAAATCGAGTTTTAGAGGCTCGATTTCCAAGTGGTCGCCATGTGAAAAAAATGTCACATCAGACGTGATCAACCCATGAAAATCGAGTCTTTGAGACTCAATTTATAGGCCCTAAATCGAGCCTCTTAGACTCAAACTGTTAGTAAAAAATATAGTTTGAAAACGTAACCTATTAATTATAATGTTAAAAAATTGGAGTTAATTTCCCATTTTGGCCCGATTTGGTGCCACTTTTTATGTTAACGAATACAAATTACCATTTTGGCCATTCTCCATATATTACAAATCTCCCCAAATCTGACCTCTCAATCTCCTTCTCTCGCAAATCTCAATCCTGTACTTCCAAATCAGAAGCAATCCCATCATTAGAATTTCAATTCAGCAAAAAAAAAGTAACAAACAAAAAATGGAAGACGACAACAACAACAATCAGAGCATGATATCGCGAGAGAAGCTGGACCAAGCCGCCAGCTGGGTGAGCTCCACCGTCGTCTCCGCCTTCTTCTCTTCCCTCGAGCGCTTTTCCTGTGTCAACGTCGCCACCACCGACCCCGAAGACGAAGAAGAAAACGACACCAATCTACCCCAAAACGACACCCGAACCCACCTCCAAAACGACACCGTCAATGTCAATGTCAATGTCCAACAACCAAACGACGTCACCAAGCTCCCCGTCTGATTCATTCTCATCAGTCTTCTTCGGTATTCAATTCCCGCGTGCTTATGTAAAAATGTTTTAGGGTTTTTTTTTTGTTGGTTGAATCAAATTATAAAAGCTTGAAATAGATAATTGTGCCTGAAAAGTGAAAATATATCCATATGAATGTGTTCTTGTGTGGATAATTGAAATTTAGCTTATTTTCTGTGCATTTAATCCAATGATATAGAAAATTTTATGCTTTTTAAGCTCATTGATTATTGGGGTTTTTATTTTTGGTTTATTTTTTTAATTCATAATTGTACATGGTTAATGTTTGTTGAACAAATTAGGAAGCAAATCCCTAATTTTAGTGAAAAGCTTAGTCTTTTAAAAGTTTGATTATGAAAGTTTTGGGTTTTGCTTTTTATGTATTGGTGGTTTGTTTGGCTGGCATTGGCAGCATGGTTTGGAGCTCTCAAATTGAGATCAAATGGGATTCAAGGCTTCAGTTCATATTTTTTATTCAAAACCCATTTTCATGGTGCCAAAAAGATTCAATTTTTAAGCTCCTATTGCTTGCTGTAGGCACCTGATTCGTAAAACGGGGCACTGGTGTTAAATTAGATGATTTATATTTGTGGGTCTAGAATTTTCTGACTAAGGCTTTGTTGTTGTTGTTGTATATTTGTGGGTCTAGAATTGTGCCATACTTGTTGTTGTTGTTGTTGTATATTTGTGGGTCTAGAATACCTATTAAGTTAAAGGGATTGTTTGGGAAAGTTTAACAAGACTTCTATAACACTAGCCATGCTATATGGTGTTGAAAGCTGCGCTATAAAATATTTTATACGTATGAAAAGAGCATAAATGAGATGAGAATGTTAATATAAGGAAAGATCATACAAAATGAAGAAACTCAATTAAAAATAGGGGTGACTCTCATGAATGAAAAAATGAAAGGGAGGGGGGTGGGGTGTATTTGAGATGGTTTGGTCATGTGCAAAGCAATTAATGCAGTGCACTAGTGAAGGAAAATGATTTATTCAAGTCAAGAGAATGAAAAGAAGTAGAGGAAGACAAAAAATGACGCGCTAATTAAGGAGGTGATATATAGTATGATTTTGGATAGGATAGAATGACGGAAAAGAATATGTGTGAATGACTCCAATTAGTTTATTGATACTGTTGCACCGGGTTTGGTTGTTTGCCTCGAGTTTTTCTCTCTCCTTTTTCCCCCCTCCCCTTTTTCTTTGCTGAGAAACATGTTTGCTTTTGTACTCTGTGTGGAACCCATATGAAGTTCCTCTTAGTGCCTTGATGATCTTCAAGTTGCATATATGGGTTATTAGAATGCAATCCTTCATCCAAAATGAGATAAGTGTTTTTTTTTTGTTTTTTTGGTTTCCCACCGTGTATCCTTAAAACTTTCAACCAGAGACTAATCACTGTTCGCAACGAGTGGGCCCTAGTGGGGTAAATCGCTAGCCCAGGGGTTTTTTTTTCAAAGTGCAGGTACTTGGACTCGAACTGAGGAGCACACACAGTCGAACCTGGGACAAGCACTTTGAGACCAAGTGTCCAACCACTTGGCCAACCCACCTAGGTTGAGATAAGTATTTTGATGCTTAGTAAGACTTTTATGTACATATATCTTTGATTTGGAGTTGATTATATTAAGGTTTTCATATAAAAAGTAATGGGATTAATTTTTCCTAGTTTATATGATGTCAGAGGACAGGAATGCTTACATAATCTGTAAGTGTCACTACACGTCATCCTTCATACGAATGACTAGTATCACTAATATTCTTATTCTTCTTTAATGTATGGTGGTAGCAACCACTTGTCTATTTAGTTCAGCTTTCACATTTGTCCTAGCAGATGTCAAAAGTTCCGTGTTCAAGTTGCTGTCGGTGTAACAGTGTAACCGCAACTTAAAACTTATGCATTGATTAGGAGGCTCCAGACCCTGTCTTTTTGTTTCTGAAAGAGAAAAGTAAAATAATAAAAAAATTAGAACAGAAAAGAAACAGTTTAGGCTAATTAAGGGTGATAATATTCAATAAGTAACTCTTATTAGGATTGCCTTTTGATAATTTTTTCATGGATTAATTTGTTCTAATGACACCTAAAACTTTCTAGGATAGTTACATCAGCTCAAGACTCTTCCAGAAAGCAAAATGTTACTTCTTGAAATATTTCTTTGGAAAAGGCAAGAAAAAAGTGCTGCTTTTGAGAAACAGTATCATGCTAATCTTTTAGTTAATTGCAGAGAATCTGCTACTTGGTGCAGTAGTTTCTAGTAAAAACTTGATTGAATCTGGTGACAGTGAGAGTTGTTAGTACTTGATGTCCATATCAAATTCCTTCTTAGTTTATTATAATAGTAGTATGAAATAACATAAAAATTTTCAATTACACTCTTAGAGCATTCTTATCAAGACTTTTAAAAAATTTAGCATTTACTATCTCAAAACCTATATTTATAACATATAACACACCACTTTACAATATTCCTTACATCAAAACTTCTATTTTTTTAACACTTCATTTAAATATTTTTTCTTTATTATTTTTTATTCATTTTTTTATAATTTCTCACTCTCCCTCTGTCTCTCTCTCCCACTGTCTTTCCATGTTTCTCAACCCGGTGAAGCTTCTCCCTCCCTCTAATATTTGCTCTCAAAACCTCCATGGCCTGAGCTTTTCAAGCTCATCATCGATAAACCACGGCCACAGTCACAGCCACAGCCACAGCCACCGCCACCTTAACCCCCAACCACCAAAAAAAAAACCCACGGCACAAACCGAGAAGCTTCTCCCTCTCTCTAATATTTGCTCTCAAAACCTCCATGGCCTGAGCTTTTCAAGCTCATCACCTCTAACCACGGCCATAGCCACAGCCACCACCACCAACCACAACCTCAACCCCAACCACCAAAAAAAAAAAACCACGGCACAAACCGCAGCGAAAACCCACCACCCCAGCAACCCCGATCCTCACCTCAACCCCGATCCCCGATCCCCGATCCTCACCTCAACCCTGATCTTCAACCCACGGCCTCAACCAACTCAACCCACCGTCTCAACCAACCCCAACCACCGTCAGACCCTCCACCGTTGGACCCAGACCCACTTGCAGTCATCGAGACCCATCAGACCCACAGAGAAGCTACGGGAAAGAGAGAAGAGGAAAGTGAGAGAGGAGAGAGAAGAAAGAAGGGAAAAATAAAAAACAAATACACGCACAATTACCATTGGAATAAAAAAATAGTTTTTGGTTTAAGATTTGTGCTACAGTGAGGTTGTATTAATACAATCTCACTGTAGCAGTATCTCAAAATTTTTGAGATTTGAAATGTTTGATAGAGTTGGTTTTTTGGTGTATTGGTGCTAAAATTTAGCATATGGCACTTTTAGCATCCTTAATGGGAATGCTCTTAGATAACACAAGTTGATATCAAAGACAAATTTACTTTCCAACTGCTCTGTATAAGAAGCTTTGCTTGAGAACACCTCTGGTGATTTGTTTTTCATCTTTTACTCCCTTCTTACATTATGATCAGTAAGTAAAGAACTTTACTAATAGAGAAAGCTTGCCAGAAAATCTTTCCTTTCAGAGAATATATAGAAAACTAATCAAGGGGAAAATATATATGCATCTATTTATTTACAAGGTGAAGAAGTTTCAATTTGCATTGCCATATTTAAAACTTTACAGCAAGTGCATGATTCTCATCTCTCTCTCTCTCTCTCTCGTGTTCATCTATATATTCTACTGCTTGCTCCATAATGTATTTGCTACTTTTTGTTAGTCTGAAGGTACATACATTATAAACAGGGACATACATGGGTGTTTTAACTTTACCAGCATTGTTAATCTTCATGCTCCTTCCAACAAAGCAGCATGACTATGCAACGTCTGATTATGTAGAACTTTGTTTTCTTCTCCTTCAAAGTTCTCGCCTTTGGTACTCTCACCTTGGTTTGCCTTTGTGGGTAAGAAATAGACAATTCCATTACCTTTGACTTTTCTTCTTGGTTTCTTCTGCTAAACCACCTTGAACTTCGACTGTCTCAGATTTTCAGGATTGTCTTCTATGTAGAAATCTTTTTATAGCACATGTAGGAATCTTTCACAGCACAGGAGGTACTACGGTTTGTTTCAGTTTTTCTTAGACGTCAGTAAATAATTGGTTTGTTCTGGCAAATGGCAATCCCAGAGCAGAGCTCATTTTCTGCTTCCAAATGCTCTCCAAATGCTGTCCTTTTACTTACGTGGCTTATTATCCGGAATTTAAGGTCAACTGTCTCCTGAACAAACTAATTTGATTTCTCTCTCCAGTATTTATTGCTAAAAAAAAGTAAAAAAACAAATTGCCCGCTTAAACTTCTAATTATGTTTGGTTAGGGTAAAAAGAGAGAGGTCAGAAAAGGGTGGAAAAATAAGAGTTTTTCATTGCTTGGTTGATGAGAGAAAGTGGAGGGGGAAGGAAAATGGGGTGGGTGATTCTTCACCTGGGCCCACAAACTTCAATCCCCCCAAATTGGAGCGTAAAGTGGTGTGAAAATGTGAACAATCAATGGATTTATTATTTTGCTCTTTGAAACCCATTTGACCAAACATAGAAGGTAATAAGAAATTAAAATTTTTTTTATCCTTCTACTTTTTTTATTCTCTTATTTTTTCCATCTACCAAACACACAAGGTACGAATATTAGGAATTGTTCTAATGTAGCTTCCTTAAAAAGAGAAATTAATTAAGAACTTGCATCAGAATGACCTAAGTTAGAGATTGGGAGGAGATGGGTTTTCCACTCTTGTTTTTACTTTTTACAACTGGTCCACAAAGTTTGTCTAGAGAAATTTGTGGAATTGAACTTCAAAATCTGTGTTCCTAATCCAATAGCCTAGGAGCGTATCAACTGGCTTTTAGAACTCTGTTCTTGAGTCTTCATTTTTTTTGGCTGAATTGTTCTAGAGTCATTTATAGGTTGAAGGTGTTTGTTCTCTGATGCATTACTATTTCACGAATACTGCTAGTGCTAGTGCTAGCTGTTAACACTATTCTAGAGTTCATAGAACTCTTTTCCCTGTTAAAATTTGGAAATTTTAAGAAGAGGATATCATCGTAATTGTCACAAATCCTGTACTAGGATTGTATATAGTAATTTTTAGTTTTTAGCTTTTACGGTTTTACCTCTCCTTGAACAAGCTTCTCCTCTTTGTTAGGCTACTGGCTAAGTGTTCATTTAGCATAAATAAGTCTGTGAAGTGTGAACTATTAAGCATATTGAATCAACTCCATTTAGTTAGCTATGACTATTTTTTAACATTAACTAAATTAGCATAAGCCATTATAGCCAAATAGCATGTACATTATATAGTCAAGGTGAACTAGTATATACACTTTTTCCTTCGAGAGTGTGATGTTAGTTCAAATTATAGACTATTATTGCCTTTGATCATCTAAAATCATTGGTGTCCTAGGTGGTGGTGTTGTCATTTGTCAAATTATGACTTAGCTCACCTGAGTGTTTGTAGCTCTTCATCACCGTTTAAGCTTTTCAGGCATTGATTCTTTAACAAGTAGAAGAGTTACTATAGTTACATTCAAGTAAGGTAGCCACAACTAGTTGCCCGTCCACCCTCTATCCTAAATTTGGGAGTGTTGTTTATGACTTATGAGGGAAGATAAATAAATAAATAAAGGAATGAAAATGGAATGGATTCAATGGAATGAAATTGTTGTCTTTTGTCCAATTGCTTTGTTCTCGTCAATAATAGAGGAAAGATTACATTTCTTACTTTTATTTCTTTAAAATACATATAAAAACAATATAATGAACACAATGCTGCAATTTATTATTCCTTTCGTCTTACTTTTTTTTTTTTATTATTAAACTTCAAAACATAAATATTTATAAATAAAAAACCCTAAGTGGTACCAAAGAATAATGATGAGCATATATCAATAAATCCAAAAAAGAAGAAATGAAAAGAAAAAATTTATATAAATTATATGAATTTATGATCTTATTGTTGTAATTTGCATTCTAAATAACACTGTTAATTCTTTTAAACTTTTGTTATTTTTATTTTATTGAAATTTACCGCGTGAGCATGTGTTAGGTGATAATTAGTTACTGTGCATGTGTTATGGCTTGATAGTTGAGTTATTTTAAATATCATGAGTTTTTTTTTTTTTTTTTTTTTTTCATCAATTCATTATGGTACAAGTGGAAAAAACATTTGACAACCCGGGTGATGATTATATATGTGAGCCTCCTTTTTTTTTCCTTAAAAAAAAAAATTCACTAATGGTAATGGAGAGAAAAAAAAAAGGATAAAAAAATAAGAATAAAAGTAATCACAAAGAAAAGCATATTTGAGAGGGAAAAAAATGAAGTATTTTACTTAACAACAAGCATTGAAGGGAAGAAGTGAAGAACCTTGTACACACAACAAGACGAAAAAAATCTTCAAACCGCTTTTAGAATAAGAGATCTTCTTTTCCACAGGAAAAAATAAGAATTCATATCTCACATGCCTATTATTCAAAGACGCTACTTTCATTCGATAAGTAATAAGTAATTATTTTGTTTGGGCAGTTCCCTCTTTATTCTATTCAATTTTTACTCCAAATTGGTTTTATTCCATGACAAAACAAGAGAAGCCAAATTTATGTTTTTTATCTTACAAGTTTTTAATAAAATTATTTAGTACATTCAGTGTATTATATATGCACACTTCTCATATAAGGTGAATCTCAGGTGAATCTCATATGTGGGACGTGGGTTTTATATATATCTCATATGTGGGACGTGGGTTTTATATATAGGATCCAACTTTATATGTTATAAAAAAATAATAATAATAATAATAAAAAATCCAACTTTATATAACAAAGACACTTTTTTTTAATTTTTTTGGCAGAACAATGACACTTTTTTTTTTTTTTGAAACTAACAATGACACTTAATATAGTTAATGCACGAAATATTTATATTTTTCCTAATACAAGCTTTTGCTCAATTTGCTTGAGGTGATAAATTGTGGTTGAACAAATATTTTTCTCAAGTGGTACATCACTAATATAAATAAGAGATAAAATATATTTTTTACTCTAACATCATCCGTTTGATCTCGGCTTGCTGTATATTATCCTTTTAACGGTCAAGATTTTCCCAATCTCCCTTGAAAATCCACGACATAAACCCTGGCTATAAAAACCCAGACACATATTCTGTATTAAACACCATTCATGAACACATGGTTCTGGGTTTTCTTGAATGCTGGCTTTAGGTGAGAATGGCTTTGCCTTAAACATTGATTCTTAATTTTTTTGTTTTTTTGTTTTATCCTTCCACTGTGATGGAAATGAAGTTTATGAGATATTAATTGCTCCAGGGATGAATTTCAATATTATTTTTCCTATATCGTTCCAATTCCTGAAAGCTTTATCAGTTAAAGTTTAAAGCTTTGCATGTGGAACAGAAGGGACAGCTGAGGAGCTTTGAAATCCATAAACCCATTAGCTTAGAATTTGATTTTCATGGTTTTCTTTTGGCATTCTATTAAAAAAAGTAGTTTGTTTTGGTTGTTGCTGGTGATTGGCAATATGGGTATGGTTTAAGATTTCTCATTTTAGTTTAGGAATTTCAGAAGCTATTATGTTGCTTGTATTAATTAGCTTTTTTGGTTGTTGGTGCTAATGGGAAATCAGGGTATGGTTTAAAAAAGAAAATTTAGGCTAAAATATTCTTTTGGTCTTAACATATAGCCTGGGTTTTATTTTCATCCTCAAAATTAAAAAAAGTTTCTATATTTTAACTTTCCTTTCACTCTTATTAAGTTCTAATTTTCAGTAACAATACAAAGCCTTGATATTTCAGGTAAATAGAGTACTACAATATTTGTCTCTAAGATATAGTGTAGGTTCTAATTTTGTCCCTAAAATATGTATTCTGAACAAAAAAATTTCAAGAAAATGGACCATGGGACGAAATGAATGGCAATACAACCTTTTTAATTTTAGTGATGAAGATAGAACATGTACTATATATATATATTTCCTTTCTTTTAGGTGTAGGAATAGCAGAAACTACAATGGTGAAAAACTGCTCAGGTAATTTTCCGAGTACCCAGAACTATTAGGGTAACCTTTGAAGATTTTAACTGGATTCTTAATGGCATAAACTAGCATAATGCTTGAGTTCTCTATCTCTTTTGATTGGTAAGTCATACAAGCACTTATTTGTAGGTTCCCAAGAATTCGTCTTCCACCCAATCTTGTGGGGGAGGAAGTACCATTTGAGCCAGGCTTTGTTGGCTAGCCTAGCAACAGCATAGAAGAGTTTGCTTTATCTTTATTATTTGCTCAGGTGATGTTCGGTTTGAAATTTTTTCTGGCAATTTTCTCAGGTGGTGTTTGTGGTTTAAATTCAGATTTTCGTTAAGGTGGTTGGTGGGTGGGTGTGTGTGTATATATATATATGCTTAACTTGACATAAACCATTCCCATGCTTTATACTGTTACAAATATGGCAACGATGAGCCTGGGGGTGAATTTGCATATCCTAATACCTCCATTGATGAAGAAACACTAGGACTGCTAATTGCAAAACATTAACATTTGATTAATGAATTGCTTCTAATGAAGGGCAAAGACTAATCCATCTAATTTCTTGTATGGCCATTATGGCTGGGCAAATTATTTGGTTTCTATGCTACTTATAGAAACTCTTACTGAAGGTATTCAATTAGTTCAATGGTAAACATGTTTTCTAATTATTCAAATCATGTTAGTTTTCTTGCATATGATTGTGAGGTGGAGAGAAAAAATGAAGAGAAATGTCTACTTAGTTGCTCATTAAAAATTGGTTTGGGACCATTTAGTTTGTTGGCTTTAGGAGCCATCATTCTTTATCTAGTTTATGGGCTACAAGGTGTTCACTCAAAATACCTTATGTATATCTCTCTAAAAGTGGATAGAAGTGTAATTTAATTAGCAAAGTAATTGTGAATACATAAGTAGTTTCCTCAAACATCCTCCATTATAGTATCTCATTGGCTTATTAAGATCATATAGTGTTTTCTCAACCATTATTTCTTGGGGTCTGCTTTGGGGCTAGAAGGTGCTCACTCAAAACAATTTTATGTATGTGTCTGCATATGCACAAAAAAAGTGGAACTCGACTAGCTAAGTAATTGTGAATGCATTACTAGTTTCCTCAGACATCCTCCCCGATGGTAGCTCATTGCACACAAAGATCTAGTAATATTTATGAACTATTATTTCCTTGGCAGGTTCTCTTTGATCAAGAGAGCATTACTGTCTAGCGTGGTATGAACAACGAACTTTTTAAGTATTTGGAAAGCCTTGTTGGAAATATGTACCTTGAGTGGTTTCTGCTGCCACTTGTTTTGCCAAGTTGGTTGGTATTGTTTGCACTATATTCATGAATCATTGACAAATGCAGATTTGTCTTCAATATTGTCGTTGCTACTATTGTATGGTCAGACTCAGACATATGACCACCCATTGTATGCTATTTCATAGAGTTGAAGGTTTCTACCTTTTCCAATGGATACATTCTTTGGGCAGCATCTCTGTTTAAAGTCACGCCCTTGTCAGAAATGACTTCATCCAATGCTGAGAATTAATTACATAATTTTAATTCAAGTACAGTATATGCCATAAGCAATATGCTGGCCTTAATCTTGTTTATTGGTTTTAGTCTTTTGACCTTCTTTGTGGCTATAATTTTTATCCTTGCAGTATGTACAAACATATATCTGTTTCTTCTTGATTGTGGCTGAACAAATCTGGATAAATACAGGCTGGACGAATAAGGAACCCTTCCAAAGTATGATCCTAGAAGGCTTTTGTGTAAGATTATTGATTTGGAACTTGCATTGTGTGTGGTTAATCATTACCTTGCAGTCAAGAGGATTATTATCAATCCATCCCTCAAGAGTTTGGTGGACATAACAGATGCGGAGGAAAGATCACTGCTGGTTGTCTGGAAATGTTCCTACAGGTGTTAAGTTGGTAGGTAGTACCATTTTCTATTCCATTTTTTCTCACCAATGAACTATTAAAGGTAAAATTTCAGACATTCCTGTCACAGGCCTCACTATTCAATGAGAAATTTGGCCTTGTGATTAAAAAAAAGTCAAGTTTGTGTGTGTGAAATAATGCCGTTAAATTCTATTGCTGTTTTGGGAGTAATACAAACTCTCATTTGGAATTGAGTTCAAGTTGGTGGTGTTGTGTTCATAGATTGTTAATTTCTGTTGACAGTCAAAGTCTGAGTACCAAAACCACTGGATTTATAGTTTAGTGGTTCTCTCTCCTTTATAAAAAGGGGTGTGTGAGGTTTAATCGATACTTTATTAGTGAGAAGGAGAGGAGTTCCACATATTTTAGAAGTACTCAATGACATTTGTCCTAAATTATAGCATGTAAGAAACTGTGTGAAATGGTTATCTAAAGCAATGACATTGTTGTCTTTAAAACAACCAAGTAGTAGAGCTACTACAAATCTTGAAGTCTTTTGTGAGGATACGTGGGAAGCTAATCTTGCTATGCAGAATATAGGAATGCAGAACACTATATTTTTGGCATCATATAGAACATAAATAGCGGTCAGGCCTTAGTGCGATGGCAAATGCCTTCCACCAAAAGCAATAGGTTGCAGGTTCAAGTCTAGGAATCAGCCTCTCTAAAAAATTGAGGGTAACGTTGCCTACCATGAATTCTCCCAAATCCTGCAAAAGTGGGAGTTTTGTGCCCTAGATATGACCTTTTTTTATATAAAAGCTTAAAATAGATTTGGTCCAAGGCCTTTTATGTATGTCAATGGGAAACCGCAGGTTCAGTGCTTAGTAATGTTCATAATGCAAGCTTTTATATTCAACAGCAGGCTTCAAGTACAAAGGATCCGGTTATATGGAGTTTTGGTCATATGAATCAATCAAAACCGGGTGTGGCTGTGTTTGTAAAAAGGCCTGAAAGGTTTGAAACTTTGATATCAGTGCATTTCTGAGTGTCTTTTTATGTGTTATTGGCAGTAGTTGGATAATGGAGTTGAAGTTAGTTTGTTGTGGTGTGAATGCTTGGGCTTAGTTTCGCCGAAAGCAATCAAAACTCTTCTTCTTAAGGACTTTGTCTTGAGTGATTATACAATTGATTGATATATATATCCAGGTGCCCATTGCTTGAGATTTTGTTTAATAGGCTTAAGTTAGCTATTCTCCATGTGCTGTTAATTAGTAGCAGATAATGTATAAATAGCTCTAGTGCTGAACATATACTGTACTGATTCATTTATCTCATTTGATCAATATACAGAACTTAAATTCTTCTCAAAAAAAAAAAAAAACACACACACACACACAGAACTTCTAATCCCGAACAGGTTGGATCTGCTGTTGAAAGCCTGCAGGAAGAATTTGGGGAGCAGAATGTGTGAGTACCTCCTCAATAATTATATTAGTTGCATTTGCACAAAGAAATCTGAAAACATCTCCATCACATGAAGAACAAATATTGTTCATGTGCAAAAGGTTGAAGTCGCCCAGAAGCCATGTTTTATGAGTGCCCAAGATGACAAAGAGACATTGCATTGTGTTTTTGGAGTTAGATTGAAAAAAACCCCTAGTGGGGAAGTGGAATCGTTAGCAAGTTATTTTGATGTATATATTTTTTAACATAAAGAAGTTACTCTGTTAAGATATATACATTTTTTCTCTATCTACACAGTTGAAGTAATTATAACTCTGGGTAGTTTAATGTTCAAGTAAGATATATTTCACTTTCTTCTTTACACGGATTTAATTTCAATTTTTTTTTTTCCATAGTTTGGATTAATGAATATTTTTAGACGGATAATTATTAAGTACTTCTAGAGTACTATAAATACGTACTTTCCCTTTCTCATATAATTGTGAGTTTCACTAATTAAATTTTTTGTGGAACTCACAATTCATATGAGAGGGTAGAGTATATATTTATGGTACTTTCGGAATATTTAATAATTTTCCTTAGACAGGCTACCCTTATAGCATTTGTTTTACTTCTTCCCCAATCTTCATCTTTCTGAGGAATGAAAAAGAGAACTTTTAGTTAATTTATTCTATAGAACTTTTAGTTTAAAATCTTTAAAAGATCAATGACAAAAAAGGAGTTTTAAAAAAAAAAAAAAAAATCTAAAAAACGATATAAACAATAGACCATTCATGTGTACAGTTGCTTAGAGATGAAGCTAGTGATTATGCCCGCCAATAAATTCAGTCACCACATATTTGCTGCTATCTTGATTAATTGTAAATAACCATACGTGCTTCACACCCATATCCGATATCTTGTTTCCGCACAAAGCTTTTTAGTTTTAAGATCTTGGTTGTCTGTGCTCTGAACTCCCTCCTTCCTGCACACAAATTTCCTCGAAGTAACTTTTCCATATTTTTTTGTGCATTTATTCATGCACACTTTTCTAATACTATAACCTTCCCTTCTTCCATACTCATTATAAAAATCGTAGGCAATCTCAACTTATTCAAACTCCATGGCTTTTGATGGTGTAAATTCCCTGGGCTCGCTAGGAATAACATTTTCTTCCATTGAGTCATCCCTTGGTTATTGAGACCTGCTGGCTCAAAACAAAATAGAATGAAAAATAAAATAAAATAAAAATAGCAACTAGAAGAAGGAGATACGTGGTAATATGCTTCACTGTTCTATATATAAATCAATTTTTATTTTTATTTTTAATGAAAAGAAGACCACTTTTAGCCCATGACAAGAAAGGCAACTCAGAACAGGGAGGGCAAACACAAAACAGCAGCAAAACAGGGAAAACATCGAAACAACTTGTGAATGAATTTACAAGTGACCAACTTGTGAATATGCAGCCATGTTTGCACTTACAGGAACCCAATTAAAAACCTAAGCTTTGAATTGAGACTACAACCTGCACTTCTGCAACATGAGTTTGACAGTCTTGTTGTGCATTTCATTGGTTTTACATTTCACATTATGTTTGTAGTTGATATATCAATTGGTTTAAATTCATTTTTTTTAAATCCAATTTAATCATTCATCCAAATGAGTAGACAAGTATACAAAGTTCCTTTTTTTTAATTGGGAGTTGGGACAGTCTTTTGCAGTTGATATATTTATATTAATTGCAATACTCTACAAGTGCTAGAATAATGAGGACCAAAATATACATAGCAGGGACCACAATATATTAATTAATTGCAGCAAAGCTTATTTCAATGTTGCAGTAAAGCGTATTTCAATGTTGCATGAAATTTTATACTCCTTTTTTTTTTTGCTGTATCTTGTAATTCTATACTGAAAGCAATAAAGATTCTACCTTTTAGTTCAATAAAAAAAAATCAAGAACCTCGATAGAGAAGTTTTTTTTAGTCACCACATTTCCTATCTTTTCCTCTGTTCACTAAACGATAAGTTCAACTTCAAACCAGCAATCAGACCCACCAACTCTCTGAATCAGACTACCAAACTCAGTCTTTTTGTCTTCCCGCTTCCTTTTCTTTCTTATTTATTTATTTTATTTTTTAAGTTAACATTAAGCGAAACCAAATGCCCCTTTTATATGTTAACATTGATAATGATGCTTATAATATAGTCCTACCATAGTCACAAATTGTGGATTGGAACAAGTTGCAATTGCAGAGTTAAAAGGCAAAAAATAAAATAATAGGGGTAGAGAATCTAGAGATACAATAGACGGGAGGCATTATAAAATTGATGTCAATAAAACAATGTTACTCTAATCATAATCGATCATATTATTGATATCAATGGTTGCACCCAAAAAAAAAAAAAAAAGGTTGCACCCAAAAAAAAAATCTCAAACTAAACTTAATGTTATTTGCTCATAATAAAGTACTGTAATTGCCTCTACCACTCTCTGTTGAGATTTTGGAAATTATGGTTTTAAAGTTAAAAATAAAAAAAAATTAAATACATAACAAATTGCGATTGATAAAAAATAAAATAAAAAATGGAATAAAAGATTTGTATTCCTATTATGTAATAGTACTCAAAATAAAGTGACAAGAACTGTAATAGTACCCAAATAATTTTTTTTTTTGTTCACCAAAAAAAATATTTGGCAAATCACAGTTGTTGTATTGGTAATTATTAAAACAAAAGAGTTGTTAGAATTATGGTTAAGAGATTAAACTCACCATTTCCTAATAGCTTAAATTTTTGGGATAATCGGTAATTTAACATGGTATTAGAGCAGGAGATCCTGAGTTCGATCCTTATCTTTACTCTACCTATTTAAAATGTTAAATTCCCACTTTGGGCCCCCACTTATTAAGGGGAAGTTTAGACCCACAAGTGAGGGAGAATGTTAGAATTAAGGTTAAGAGATTAAATTCACAATTTTCTAATAGTTTAAACATTTGGGACAATCAGTAATTTAACAAGAGTAATTGTGTCTATAGTCAACACAATTATAGTTCGATCCTATGAGAGCCCGAGGATCGAGGATGAAGTTGAAGGGTTGCAGCATTGGTGTGGGAATGCCGCAGGCCACGGGCCCGAGGAAGAAAGCCGCCCGAGGGAGGGAAGAAATGAATCAAAGTACTCTGTAGTATTCTAAGTGGGAGCTGGAATATGAAGAGTGGAAGTCAGTGGACAGTAGGGAAGCTTCTAGTTTGGTGTAGCCTGTTGCATCCGCATTAAATGGTAGACAACAGTTTTATCAACCGCATTGATGAGGAAATGACCTGAACAATATAAGTTACGGCTAAGCAGATTCCTTCCACCATCTTCTTTAGATGTCAAAAGCAACAAGTGTCATAAAAGGAGGGAGGTTAGGTGAGAATGGATGGTGAGATATGATAGAGGTAGAAGTATATAAGTAAAAGAAGAGTCATAAAAGGAGAGATGTTAGGTGAGAATGGATGGTGGAGATATGATAGAGGCAGAAGTATATAAGTAAAAGAAGAGTTGTAAAAGGAGAGAGGTTAGGTGAGAATGGTTGGTAGAGATATGATAGAGGTAGAAGCATATAAGAAAAAGAAGGAGCACTGGAAAGAGGGATCGAGACAGAGGCATCGAAAAGAGATAAGCATAAAAGAGAGAGAAAAAAGAGAGTGAACAGTGTAACTATCTATACAAACTTATCCTCCTCGAGCGAGCTGGTGGAGGGATAGATTCCCCCTTTGTTTTATAAGATTAACATTTTCTTCTCTATTCTATCCTCGGGTAGAGTCCCCTCTTGTTGTTCGTTTCCCTCTCTTACAAATTCTATTGATTTGGGCCAAGGTTGAACTGTGTCACTCACTGTTCTAAGTGGGCTTGGGCCGTCAGATTTTTTGGTCCTTACAGATCCCTATCTTCACCCTACCTCCCATTTAAAATGTTAAATTCCCACTTGTTGGGCCCCCATTTATTAAGGGGAAATTTAGGCCCACAAGTGAGGGAGAGTGTTAGAATTATGATTAGGAGATTAAACTCACAATTTCCTAATAGTTTAAGCTTTTGGGACAATCGGTAATTTAACAAGAGTAATTATGTCTCTAGTCAACACAATTATAGTGTATAACAGGTCATTCCTTTTCTTTAATTTTTTTAAAAAGAAAAACTGAAAAACAACAAAATCATAATAGTTAATTAAAATTAAAATTAAAATATTTTTAAAATATAAAATTTAATTGAAATAGGCTTTTGTGGGTACCTTTTGTCATAATTCTATGCCTCTATATTGTTATCAATAGTGAGTGGTGTGGAAAAAAAGAGGAAAAAAAATTTATCATTTGCTCAAATTTATGAGGGTATCCTATTTGAACATATTCTTCCTTTTCCTGGATACCCAAGATCAAATAGTCATGGATTTGTTGTTTGTGCTTACTAGTGTCTTCATATAATTCAGATAGTTTTCTCAAAGCCTCTTGTTCAGATCTTTGATCATTTCAATAATTTGGACAAAAATTTTGGCCATAGGCTAAAAACATACAACAATAAAAAGCAAAAGAAATAAAACACCAAATAATAAACAAACACTTCAAGCAAGCAAACATATGCTTTATATAGCTGATGCAATCGGCAAACAAAAGTGAATGTTAGAGTCTGTTTAGGATCCGCTTATTTTGCTGAAATTGAAAACTTTTTGCTGAAAGTACCGTAGATAAAGGTAAAAGTTAGTTGAAATAGTACAGTGAGACCTATGGATAGTACCAATAAATGCAGTGAGACCCATGAATAGTAGTAAAAATAAGTTGAATAGTAAAATAAGTTGGCAAAAATAATCTTTGCCAAATCAAGGGTCTGTTTGGGATCCGTTTATTTTGCTGAAATTGAAATTTTTTTTTACTGAAAATACTGTAGATAAAGGTAAAAGTTAGCTGAAATAGTACAGTGAGACCCATGAATAATACCAAAAAGTGCAGTGGAGCCCATGAATAGTAGCAAAAATAAGCTGAATAGTAAAATAAGTTGGCAAAATTAATCATGCCAAACACACACTTAGGGTTTATTTGAGATCTGTTTATTTTGCTGAAACTGAAAACTTTTTATTGAAAGTACTATAGATAAAGGTAAAAGTTAGTTGAAATAGTATAGTGGGATCCATGAATAGTATCAAAAAGTGTAGTATGACCCATAAATAGTAGCAAAAATAAGCTGAATAATAAAATAAGTTGGCAAAATTAATCATGCTAAATGGACACTTAGGATTCGTCTGGATACAACTTATTTTTGCTGAAATTGAAAACTGAAAACTGAAAACATTGTAGCAAAATAATTTTTAAATGTGTGAATAGTGCCGTGGGACCCATTTTTATTTTTTTTCTGAATAAAGTGGCTGTGGGTCCCATGAACAGTGCATAAACAGTGCTACTACCGTGCATGAACAGTGCTACTACAGTGATAATTGTCTCCCTGAAACATGTGAAAAGAAAAAAAAAGAAGGAAAACGCTGAAATCTGAAACGCAGCTGCCGGCAACGTGAATCCAAACACATACTTAATACTTATATATATTATAATCTAAACAGCCGGCAAGCTTGTAATTCGTCTTCTTCTTTTCTTGTCTTTTTCTATATGAGTAATTCTTGTGCCATCTCAAAAGGCACAACATTGGCTACAACTTGCTTATATGACAAGTTATGATTTGTGGAGGGAGAATAGGGTGTCCTTGTGGAAACAACCCTCTACCAACCACCAATGTTGTGTCTTTACGTGGCACAAGCATTTTTCTTTTTATATATGGTTTCTTTTCTTGAATCCAAGCCTTCAGTGTTTTCCAACAATGACAACCACTCAAGCTCTTAACTTTAAACAACTTTCTTTCACATATTTTGCTCTACTTTTCTCATTATTGCCACAGCTAACAACAACAATGGCCGCAGTCACAGAATCTTTATCACATTGCAGTTCTTCTGACAAGGGTCCTGTAGTTCCCACAACCCCTTTGGTCACATTTCTTGAACGTGTCCAAGAAGCCGCTCTCAAAACCTTTAAAGAAACAAACTTTGACGCAAAACTCTACGTTGATTTGTCACTAAAGTTGAATTTTTCAACCACTGAGAAAGCTTTTGATCAGCTTCAAAAGTCTGCAAATGGGTCTTTATCGGTTGAGGGGTTAAAAGGGTTTATAGACAAGTATTTTGGGGGTGCAGGGAGTGACTTGGTGTACGTTGAACCAGTGGATTTTGTGCCTGAACCTGAGGGGTTTTTGCCAAAGGTTGAGAATCCAGAAGTGAGAACCTGGGCTTTGGAAATACATGCTTTGTGGAAGAATTTGAGCAGGAAAGTCTCTGATGAGGTCCACAAGCGACCAGAGTTGCATACTATTCTTCCTTTGCCTGAGCAGGGGGTGATTCCGGGGTCAAGATTTCGAGAGGTGTACTATTGGGATTCTTATTGGGTAATTAGGTCAGTGTTGCTTTCTTTCTTTCCCTTTGTTTTCAATTAGCTAGAGTTCTTCTACATTCACAACTTTTGAGTTATAATCTTTGCTACAACTTTAATGTGACAATAATGTGACAAATTATAAATAAAGGCCTGTCACTTGCATATATAGATCTAATAGATTTTCTCTTTCAACAATATATTTATAGGAATAGTGTACAATATTGTACATTTTTCATGTAAATGTATACAATATTGTTTATATTTGTTTAGTTTACAGTGTAAGTGTGGTGAATGTAAAACCATAATTTTTCTTATAATAAATTAAAAGTTGTGGCTTAAATTTTGGTCCAAGACTTAAAACATACAACCAAAAAAAAGACAAACAAAATAAAATGTCACACAACAAACAAACCCAAAAAGCAAACAAAACTTTAGGGGCAGTTTGGAACGGTTATTTGAGCAACACTTTTCAATTTTTAAACAATATTACATGTATTTTTATGTACTTTTTCACCTATATGTATTTTCAAAAAATACAAACAACGTTATTAGAACAACGTTGCCAAATGGTTCCTTATACTACACAGCAAACAAACGCTGGAATCCTAAACCTTCACTTTCTCCAAGAATGACAAGCACTCAAGCTCTCACCTTTAAACAACCTTCTTTCACATCTTCTGCGCACTACTTTTCTCATTGTTCTCACAACTAACAACAACAATGGCAATCACAGAATCTTTGTCAAATTGCAGTTCTTCTGACACAGGCCCTGTGATTCCCACAACCCCTTTGGTCACTTTCCTTGAACGTGTCCAAGAAGCCGCTCTCAAAACCTTTAATGAAACCAACTTTGACCCAAAACTTTACGTTGATTTGTCACTTAAGTTGGATTTGTCAACCACTGAGAAAGCTTTTGATGAGGTTCGAAAGTCTGCAAATGGGTCTTTATCGGTTGAGGGGTTAAAAGGGTTTATAGAGAAGTATTTTGAGGGTGCAGGGAATGACATGGTGTACATTGAACCAGTGGATTTTGTGCCTGAACCTGAGGGGTTTTTACCAAAGGTTGAGAACCCAGAGGTGAGAGCCTGGGCTTTGGAGGTGCATGCTTTGTGGAAGAATTTGAGTAGGAAAGTCTCTGATGAGGTCCATAAGCGACCAGAATTGAATACTATTCTTCCTTTGCCTGAGCAGGTGATGATTCCAGGATCAAGATTTCGAGAGGTGTACTATTGGGATTCTTATTGGGTAATTAGGTTAGTTTTGCTTTCTTTTTCTCTTTTTGTTTTTAACAAGAGTTCTTCTACAACCACAACTTTTGAGACATAATTTTTGCTACAATGTGATGTGATATAGACCATATAAAAATCTATTATTTTCGTATGGATCCATTACTCATGATGATAAAAGTTGTGGTAATAAATTTTCTCTTTCAACAATTACTGACCTGCATAATTATTTTCAGAACCGTTTTTCATATTTTAGATGACATATTGTAATTAATATAATATAATTTTCACATAGAATACAGTAGACCCCAATGCTTATGAAAAAAGTTGTGAAATTTATTAGTGTATCTAGATTTATTGTATTGTTTTTTTACATAGTTTTTTTTTTTTTTTTTGTTTCGTTTTGTTTTTAAAGGGTAGCAAGGTTTATGCTATTGTAGGTCCATGTATATGCAGTAATTTAGGTTTAGTATATGGTTTCATTGGAAAAAGCACATTTTTTTTTTTTTTTTTTTTTGGTGAAAAAGGAAATTTCATTAAACTAAACAGAGGACAAAGTCTCAGGGCAACGCCTGTTAACATACAATCCGGAATTATCAAATTCTAAATCAGACTGAAGTTCCTGAGGGGAATCTTCATACAAACAAAAATCTACAAGCTGCTGCACTCCCGTTCGAGCTAGCTTGTCTGTGCAACAGTTCGCCTCTCTGTAACAGTGCCTAACTCTGAGTTGAGGAAACTGGACCATCATCTGCCTGCAGTCATCAAGAATGGCAGATATGATATTGTTAGACTGGTTCAGGTTGGTTAGCACATCAAAGATACTTTTAGCATCCAACTCTAACACTACAACAGGGAAGTTTCTATGCAAACAGAGGGATAGTCCCTCCCTCACAGCCCATAATTCTGCCACAAAACTCGTGGTAATCCTGATTTTCCTGGAAAACCCAAACAACCAATTTCCATTATCATCATGAAGAATCCCACCACACCCTGCTGGTCTTGGATTCCCTGAAGACAACCTGTCAGTATTCAGCTTTACCCACCCTCTGTTAGGCCTCTCCCAGCGAATGGCTCTGAGGACCCATCTGTGTTCAGTCACCGCATTAATGCCACAGTGGATGAATTCTCAAGCTCTATGGATAATCTCAATGTGTGTGTTGGGAGACACGGGTTTGTTTTGGAATAAAACCAGATTCCTTCTCTGCCATAATATCCAAATGGCAAATAGAAAAATGGTATCCCAGTGAAGTGGAAGGGTTGCCTTAACATTCTTAGTCATCCATATTTTCAGCTCCCCATTGAAAAACTCCATATCATTCCTCGCTACACCTAGGTTGAACCACACTTCTCTCATTGTCTTGCAATCCCGAAGAGCATGGACGATGGTTTCCACCTCCAAACCACAAAAAGGACACAGCGTGTTTGTACTCATCCCCCTTTCCGCGAGGTAGGCTTTGATCCCGACACTGTTGTGCATGCATTTCCAGGCAAAGAATTTGATTTTAGGAAGAACTTTCGCCTTCCAAATCCACTCCCCATCAAACTGGCAAGGCTTATTATCCATGGCTAGGCTATATGCAGATTTGAGATCAAAGATTCCATGGGGATTTGGGGACCATGAAAGTTTATCTTCAATAGGTGCAATCATGGCAGAGGGGGTTGCTTGGATTTTCATCTTCAAATTCGTTGGCAACTCCATAGTAATCTTAGTCCAATCCCAACTACCATCAATCAGAATATCCTTCACCCTCAACCTTTCGATGTCAAGTTCAATAGGGCCTTGAATGACACTTCGCAAAGGACCCAAGTCTGACCACGAGTCACTCCAAAAATTCAGGTTACTGTCTTTCCCAAGAGACCATCTAGCTTCCTTTACAAAGGTAGCTGTACCTTTCTTGATGCCCTTCCAAACCTGGGAGCAGGGAAGCTTACTTGGATTAGGGGAATTAATCCTTCTTGAGCTGCAATATTTCCTCTTCAGAACTCGTGTCCACAAAGCATCTTGCTCCGAATGCAGTCTCCAATTCAATTTGGCTAATAAAGCGGTATTCCGACCTTTCGCTGTTTGAAATCCCAATCCTCCCTCTTCCTTAGGCTTGGTGACTTTTTGCCAGCCAATCCAATGGATCCTCCTACCCAAATCTGAAGTGCCCCATAAAAAATTCCTATTCACCCTATCTATGCCACTCAAAATCCTTTCCGGCAAATGGGCACATTGCATTGCATAGGCAGGAACAGTGGATAGGGAAGACTGAATGAGGACGGCCCTCCCTGCCATTGACAATAGATTGGCTTTCCAGCCAGCTAGCTTTTGCTTCATTCGGTCAAGGATGAAGTCAAAATCATGAGAAGAGGATCCGGGGTGCCTAATGGGAATACCAAGATACTTACCAAGTGACCGGGTGGACTGGAATCCGAGGATGTCCGAAAGGGACTCTCTAGTGTCCTTATCTACATTTGGGGAGAAGAACACCCTAGATTTAGCTTCGCTCGCTGATTGCCCTGATTTTTCGCAAAACTCATCAAGTACATCTCTAATGGTGGAGCAATTAACCTGATTTGCTTTGGCAAATAACACCAAGTCATCGGCGAAGAACAGGTGGGAGAAAGATGGACCACTTTTTGAGGACTTAACCGGATTCCATAGTTTCTCAGCACATTTTCCTTCTATGAGCTGCCCCAGCCAATCCATGCACACAATAAAGATATAGGACGAGAGTGGATCTCCCTGCCTGATACCTCGAGAAGGGGTAATCGGGTCCATAGTCCCCCCATTGAATAAAATAGTAGTGGTCACTGATGAGATGCAACTCATGATCAAATCAATGAGGTCAGTGGGGAGATTTATATGGAAGAGTCGTTCCCTGATAAAGCTCCATTCAAGCTTGTCATAAGCTTTTTCAAGGTCAATTTTTATTGCCATGTAACCTTCTTTCCCTTTAGCTTTGCTGATGGAATGGATTAACTCTTGGACAATTATGGCATTATCGGTCCCTCTCCTTCCCGGGACAAAAGCAGTTTGCACTGGGGAAATGAGATCCCCTAGCACAGGTCTGATTCTATTCACAATGATCTTAGACACAAGCTTATATGTGGTGTTGCAAAGACTAATAGGACGGTAATTCCCAAGTGTTTCCGGACCTTGGATTTTTGGTATAAGAACCAGGTGGGTTTTATTGAGATATTTAGGCATTTTCTTGGTAGCAAAAATCTGCCTTACTTCCTGTTTGACTAGAGAACCCACTGTTGGCCAAAATCGTTGAAAGAACCCTGCATGGAGATCGTCCGGACCAGGAGCTTTATAAGGCTTCATTGATCGAAGTGCCACTGTTATCTCTTCATCAATGACAGCTTGGTTTAGATCAGCACAATCAGCTTCAGTTAGTCTAGCTTGCCATTGTGAAGGGGGGGAAATTTGCCGAGGGGTATTGCCCTTTGAAGATGAGAATAGATCCTGGAATCCTTTACAAATGACATTCATAATATCCTCTTCTTCAAAAACCCACTCCCCCACTATATTCTTAATGGTGTCAATCTGATTCCGCTTTCTCCTCACAAGCATGGTGACATGGAAGAAAGAAGTGTTTCTCTCCCCTTCCACTAGCCATTTAACCCAGGACTTTAGGGCCCAAATATCTCTCTCTTGATTAAGAATGGAATCCAACTCTTGTTGCAGCACTTTTTCAAGCTCTACCAGCTGAGCACTTGACCTCAAAGCCATTGCCTTTTGAATACCATTAAGTCTGGCCATTATCCTCTCTTTCTTCACAAAGACATTCCCAAACTCATTTTTGTTCCAGATGGATACATCCTTGACAAACTTATCAATTGCTTCACCTAATCGGAGAGAGTGCCTCCGAGATACAATATTAGGGAAGGACAGGTCCGCCAGCCAGCAGCTTTGAAACTTGAAGGGGCGAGGGAGATGCCGATGATTGATTGGTTTTGACTCAAGCAGAACCGGACAGTGATCAGAGTGGCATCGAGTGAGATGAGTTATTTTCGCATCTGGATATGTAGTGCACCAGCCCGGGTTTACAAAGAATTTGTCTATCCTCTCTTGGATTAGAGCTCCAACCTCCCTTTTGTTAGTCCATGTAAATCTGGGGCCTGAGAATCCCAGGTCAATCATGTTGCAACTATCCAGGCATTCTTTAAATTCCAAAGACCTAGAGTTACTCACTGCTCTGCCCCCAAACTTGTCCTTATTGGAGAGGGGCTCGTTGAAGTCCCCAGTTATAACCCATGGCATATTGTGGAGCTCAGCAAACAAACACAAGTTATTCCATAATACACGCCTTTCGGCCAACCGTGGACTAGCATAAATGGCAGAAAAGAAAAAAGTTGAGTCAAGAGAATGCACCTTCACAGAGACATGAATCTCTTGCTTGGTTTTGGAAAGGAGCAACACCTCCACCTTGCCAGTACTCCAGAGTAACCAAAGTCCTCCAGCATACCCAATGGTGTAGGTGTGGATAGCGCCGTCAAAGGAAAGGCGGTTTGTTATTTCCGTTGCTCTGTTTCCTCCTAATCGGGTTTCCATAACCACAAAGATGGCAGGGTCATGATTTCGGACAAGGTCCCTAACGTGATCCTGAAAATTGGGCTTCAGGGTGCCCCTACAATTCCACACAATGATATTCATGGCTAGGCGGTGGCTCGGGGTCGGACAATCATCAACTGGTGGGAGAGGCTTCGCCTCCACCATCAAATTCCATCCCGTCAGTTCCATCATCTCCTTCGAGTGATCTATCCCTGGCATTAGAGTCAGCCGATGTTGCAACACCTCCAACTTCATCTTCTGACAGTACACTTGAATGGTTCTTGAAAATCCGATTTCCCATGGCTACAATTACAATCGGAGTGGATCGCCAGCTTAAACTCTTCCCTACCTCCAGGTTTGGTTCGTCGTTCAAGAAAACCCACGCTCAATCCGTCAGTGGGAGATAGCCCAATCTTCTACTTGGTTTTGTCAAAGGGAAAATCAGCTCCCATGCCTTTCGAAACCTCGTGCTGATCCCGCCCCTCACGTGCGTTGGAATTGTTTTGATCTCCATGATCACGGCCTCTAGAATCACCACGATGTCCCCTCCTAAGTTGATCGCCCATTGTGGTGAAACTTGGACTTAAGAATTGGAGTGATCCCTGAGGGTTCAGTGGGTAATCGTTGGGTTGAGAGGAGATGAGTGGTTCAGTGTGTGTGAGCTTAGTATGCACTAAGGGGGCGGCACTAGATGTAGTAGGTAAGGGAGCCCTAGCACGGGCCATTCCTTTCTTGCCCCTGATGGACGAGCACTGTCCCTGATCAAAGGTTTGTGGGCTTGGGCTGAACGGGTTTGAAGTGAATGGGCTTGGCAGTTCATCATCGTGATCAATTGGCTGCCTGGGTTCCGTGGAAGTTGGCTTTACGGGCTTCACTAATGCATTAAACAAATTCTCTCTTGTTGCTTGGCCCAATGAGTCTTGGCCCACCACAACTTTCCTTTTCCCTACTCAGTTTTGGTCCAGTTTAGTAGCTGGATGACCATGATGACTTAGCAGTACTTGTGAGTTGGGATCAGCCAAATTCTTTGTGGGGTCCAGTCCTTTAACCAACTTGCCCCCACTCTTCCTACGTGCCACTACCATCCAAGGACTGTAGGTGTCCTCCTGTCCTGGTGCATTCTCAAATTGATGGTTTCCTGAATTGTCAGTCCCACGCAATCCGTATGGTTCCTCCACTCTCTCTCTCTCATTGCTGTGACTGCGCGGAGATTCCGACGGCAGAGAGACTGGCCTTATGGAGTACGGGCATGACTCCTTCTGGTGCCTGAGGCGTCCACAAGAGAAGCATAGTCTTTGGATACCCTCGTAGCTGACGGACTGTTTAAACTCACCAATCTGTATTGACATGATGAGGGGCTTGTTCACATCGAGTTGAACACACAACCTTGCATATCTTCCCCGTGCCTCAACCGCTGTGTGAGTATTAATTCTTAGAACAGTGCCAATGGTAGAGCCGATCTGCTTGAGTGTTTGAGTCTCATAGTATTCAATAGGAAGTTCATTCAACCTGATCCACACTGCTATGGAGGTCACGCTAGCAGTGGAAGGTTTGAAGCTCGGTTCCCATGGCCTAATAGACAGAAAATTTTCGCCTATAAACCATGGGCCCTTTTCCAAAACAGAGGCATGATCTTCCTCCAACGAGAATTGGACCAGAAAGAAGTCCTTGTCCAAATCAACGCAGTCAAGTGTTCCCGTAGGTTTCCACAGTGATTGTAGCCGAGTATGGATAAAACTGTAGCTCACCGATCTTCCATACACCTTCACAATAAGAGCTTTAGACCAAGGAGCTCTAATCCGTTGTTTGTCCATCCTGGATAGCTTGACCGCTGCCATTCCTTCTCTGAGTTCTGTGATTTCATCATCAGAGTCGGACTCTGCATCCATGTGGTCCGAGAAGAGGAAAGCTTGGGAAAACGCACCAGAGATGGCTCCCACAAGCTTTTCCTTGAAGGATAACTTGCACCCAGGTCCCTCGCCTTCATTTGGCCTCTCGCTAAAGTTTGCATGGTGAGCATCCTTCACCTTCTTGTTACTCCTTGCAAGCTCAGCTTCTTCTTCAATGGACAACGAGCATGGGGGCGTCTGTACGGTAGTCATAGAGAGTGTTTTTGACTTCGCAATATTTTCCTTTAGATTAAAGAAAAGTATTTCCAAAAGCTGCCGAAAGGAGAATTTTCTTTCTCATGGCATCTAGGTGTCACAGAATATGTGTGATCAAAAAATCCTTTTCATAACTTTGAAAATGCACAGTTCTCCATATAGTAAAAGTCTAAAAGATATCCTATAAAAATAATAAAAAATCTAAAAGATATAACTGGTCGAGGGCCATTGTGGATGTAGCCCGTGAGGTGGATCCACGTTCTACGTTTTTTCACCAATTATTTCTCTTTTTTATGATGCAGAATGAACCAAACACCTGGACTTTCATCATATGCATCATATAATGTTGATAATTGGTGGGGCTCCCTTGGATTTTTGTCGTGTTTATTCTTTTTGTAATAAGAAAGTATAAAGCCCAACAAATTTCACAACTATTAAAACCACAAGTTGTGATTGATAATTTGATATACAATAAAAGTGATGTCAATGGTCATTTCATGTGAAAATAATGTTACACTAAATCACAATCTACTATCTTTATTATGAAAGTTGAAATTGTTGCATCTGTTTTGTTGTTACTTTGTAATAGTATTGAATGTAAGCTCAAAAGTAATTATGATTGGATTAAAGTAGTATAGTAGAGTGAAAAATGAGTTGTTTAAATTAAATATTAGAAATCTAAATGTGTATCTAGGTCACGTCATTTAAATTTTTAAATGATGTGAGCATGAGCTCTCCACTCAAAAGGTTTATCTTCAATTTAGACGTTAATGACCTGCCTTTGTTTATAACCACAATCCTAAACCAAATAAACTTCATTTCCTTGCATTACAATTTACCCATGACCTTGAAATTTACAGAGAATGAAATATAACTCATTCCTCAACTCAACTGAACCAGAGGATGGCAGACAAACTGCAAGAATTCAGTATACGTATATATATATATATATATATATATATATATAGTTTGGCTGGTAACTGCAAGACTTCTATTACTTATATAAAAAATGTGAAATGTAAAAATCAGATTGAACACAAGAGCCATAGAAGTGTAAAACAGAAATCTAATCTGCCATTAGATTTCACATATCTATATTTCCTATTACTCAAAAGCAAACCTCAAAACTAAGAGAGAAACAGAGACTACAAAAGTGATCCACTACAAATACGACCAAGTTGAACGTATCCTTGTGTATGATAACGATCCTCTTGGTATGAATAACACAGGTTATTATCTTACAACAGACCCACCAAGTATGCATCAGCTGCTTTGTCTATCAACTTTTTAAAAATTGTTAGAATGTGAAAGTACTCTCACCTTTTCTGCATTTGCTCGAAGCTTGAGTTTAATTGTGCTGCTTGTAGCAAGATTTTTTTTTTCCTTTTTTATTATTATTATTTTTTTGTTTTCCCTGAGAAATTATGTGCAATTTAGAAAATACTTGATTTTCTTTCCTTTAGCTTTTATTTTTTTATTCATTTTTCGGGTTAGAAAGTGGCTACATTTAGCATCCCTTAATGGGTCAACATTGATATATATATATATATATATTTGTGGTGCAGGGGCTTGCTAGCAAGTAAGATGCATGAGACTGCAAAAGCAATTGTGACTAATCTTATTTACTTAATAGAAGAATATGGTTATGTCCTTAATGGTGCAAGGGCTTATTACACAAATAGAAGGTAGTTTTTCTTTCATTTCTGCTTCTGTTGTTTTATTTGTATATTTTGGTGTGCTGTATTCCACATTTCTCATTCTTCTTTTCCTCAGTATAACATTTTCATTGACCTTTTCTAGATTCCGGTTATTGTCATTGGCTTTTGCTCTTTACATGCCTTATCTTTTATTCCCTTTCCACTTTATTGTCATTTTCTTTTGGAGTATGAATTAATTTTTTTTAAAAGAAACTCTTTCTATGTTTTCATTGTGTTAATTGGAAACCAGCTTGATGCATGATGCACCTCATGTCACATAGCCATTATTGAAATATTGATGCATTCAGGGTTTTAATCATGAGGAAATTGATGCCTAAAAGTTTACAAAGCCATAAACATGACACAGCCTATGTGGTTATAACCTTCTAAATTTTCAGTCAATTAATATAGTCCAAACCTGAAATTTAAACTGTTTTTGCTACCTTTTTATTATAAATAAAATGAATTCTAGACCACTAGTCTCTAGTTGAAAGATAGGACACATACAGTTTCATTTCATTTTATTTGGTATTAATGCTTCAGCTTTTATAGAACACTTTTTGGCTAAATAATTTGATCCTCAAGTTTTGTTTTTTTTTTTTCTTCTCCCTTTTGACATTTTGTCATATGAATCTCATTTATGCAAATTTCATTTACATAATTTCCTTTGTAATCTAAATGATTATATAATTGGAGTTAAACCACAAACTCGGGGGCACCTTTTGCAGCCAGCCTCCCCTCCTGAGTGCTATGGTTCATGCCATATACAGCAGGACTGGTGATATGCAATTGGTTAGAAAATCTCTCCCTGCACTTCTCAAAGAGTATCACTTTTGGAATTCAGGTACCATGATATATATATATATATATATTATTTAGATGATCTCTTAACCGTCTTTTCTTTGTTTTTAAGTGGACTTATGTTTACATTTCTTCCTTAGCTTCATTTTTTGTGGCTTGAACTTTTTTAACCATTTCCTTTTCTGCTGTTGCAGGAATACATAAGGTGACCATTCAAGATGCTCAATCTTGCAACCACACCTTGAATCGGTATTATGCAATGTGGAACAAACCCAGGCCTGAATCTTCAACAATTGTATGTCCTTCTATCTAGCTTCATGCCTTAGCATAAGATCTTTTGTATATCTAAATGGTGGATAGCATTTAGAGGTGTAATCTTTAACCTATTTTTATCTCGCAGGACACAAAATCTGCTTCCAACATCTCAAATGTCTCTGAAAAACAGCATTTTTACCGTGAAGTTGCTTCATCCGCTGAATCTGGCTGGGACTTCAGCACTCGGTGGATGAGGTAATAATTTGCTTTTGAGAATTAGTCTATCCTATAAACCTTTTTAAATTTACACTCCTGTCTATCTTAATTTAATCCATATCTGTGCTTTCTTAAAGTTTAAATTGTTGTGTTTTATGTATATTTTGAGGTGTATGGAAATTGGTTTTGTTGTGCACATGCTCACCTACTGGACAGTTGAAATTCAAGCCAATCTCATTTTACTCTGCATCCAAAAACTTTGATAATTTGGGTGATCCTAATCATTTCCTGTATTTTATGTGTTTCTCACAATAGGATTCAGCTTGGGTATTTGATATAGATTATTGTATTCACGTAATAGGAAAGTTAATCATTGTGCAAATTGTTAGGATGCTTTTCAATTAGTTGCCTCACATCAAAATAGTTGGGCTATTTGAGAGGTTTTGAAAGCAATGGGTAAAGAAAAGGGATTCATGAGTGTTAATTCATGTTTATAAGCATGGAATATATGGCAGAAATTCTTAATAGATGAAATAAGGGAAAAAAATAAAAAAAATTTGAGGGAAAATGATGAGTAAGAACTAATGAGCATGCAAAATGGTCTAATAAGCTCAGTGAAAAGTGGTCTTTCCCAGTCATGAGTCATGTGATTCTTTATGGAACTATTAGGTTTCACTGCCCAAATTTCAAAATGCTTAGGGGCAATGGCTTGTCAAATTTAACCTTTAAGATATGTACAAATTGATTAATGCTGTAAGGGATTAATTTTCTTGTTGTAGGAATCCCCCAGATTTGACAACATTGGCTACAACGTCAATTTTACCTGTTGATTTAAATGCATATATACTCAGGGTATGGCTCAGATCAATTTTAGATAGAATCTGTGAAATTAGCAACCTATTAACATGACTAGAGCTGTCGTACTTGCTGATTCAGATGGAATTAGACATTGCCTTCTTAGCAAAAGTTACTGGAGATAATAGCACTGCTGAGCACTTCTTGAAAGCTTCTCAAGCCAGAAAGGAGGCAATCAAATCTGTTTTCTGGAATGCAGAGATGGGACAATGGCTTGATTACTGGCTAAATGATAGCACATGCCAGGTAGTGTCTGATGCAAAAGTTTCTGGCTTCCTAGAGTCAGTATTTATTGTGCAATTATCCTGACTCTTAATTTTGATACTTAGGAACCTCAAACTTGGGAAGCTTGTAACCGAAATCAGAATGTATTTGCTTCAAACTTCATCCCTTTGTGGATTGAGTCATTCCACTCAGGTTTATGACTCTTAATGTCAACCAAGAATACATTTACATACGGTCTATCTCTTCTTGCTCATCTGATACTTAACTGTCTTGCTTATCTGAGATCAGTTCCTCAGCCTAGTGAACATTCAAAGCTGGAGCTGCTCATGAGTAGTTTGATTTTTTTTCAATATACAATTGACTGAAAGATCATAATATGAGGGCTACATTGCTTTTCTGTTTAAAATTCCATGGCCTGTCCCAATTCAGGTTCAATTGTTTAACAGTTTTACCAGTACTGATTCTAAGTACTGGTTCAGGGTAACTGCAATGCAAGACAGGAAATGGGTTCAGTCTTTCCGCAATTCATGCAAAGATAATACTTCCTGGGAGTAAGGTTATGTTTGCCTGTGCTGCTAAGGTAGACAAGTCAACAAGAAAGGATAACTGAACTGACTGCTGAAAACAATTTCTAAGTGTTCACTGAGAGTGTATCTCATGGACAAATTAAATAAATATATAATTAGGTTTGGACATTTGTTCACAGATTACTTTTGCAACATACACATGTAACTTTTTTTTTTACATGATGAATACTTAACATTCTTTTGTTGTTTACATATATGAAGATAAATCCCTGGTGAAGAAAGTCATGGAAAGTCTTA
Source organism: Quercus tomentella (assembly GCA_028535165.1). NCBI lineage: Eukaryota > Viridiplantae > Streptophyta > Magnoliopsida > Fagales > Fagaceae > Quercus > Quercus tomentella. The sequence continues at coordinate 29,797,734 of JAPQVY010000155.1, forward strand.
AAAAATCAGGCCTGCTTCGTGCTGCTGGGATTGCAACTTCTTTGACAAATTCAGGAGAACAATGGTTAGTGACCAGTTTATATTCACCCTTTGTCGGGTTCTTTATGCTGGTCATAATTAGGATTCATTGAAAAAATGAGAGAAAAGGGGGGGGGGGGGGGGGGTGGGGGGGGATGGAGGTTCTATGAAGGGAAGGAAACATTTGCATCTTGCACTACCTTTTTCTTTAATTTAGTAGTCTATGACTATATAGAATTGAACAACAGGGACTTTCCAAATGGTTGGGCACCACTTCAACACATGATAGTTGAAGGTCTGGGTAGGTCTGAATCAAAAAAAGGGAGGTCAGTGGCTGAAGACATTGCCATGAGGTGGATTAGAACCAACTATGTCGGCTACAAGAAAACAGGCACAATGCATGAAAAATATGATGTGGAAAAGTGTGGAGAATTTGGAGGTGGTGGTGAATATGCACCCCAGGTATGTCTAACTTTCGTGGAAATAATACTTGTTTCGATTGATGTCTATTGTTTGCTGGTATAAATATTCCTATTACATAAGAAATGTCCCATCTGCTTTTTACTTCACATCGAAATGTTTTTTTTTGGGGTATGTTGCAATGCAGACTGGATTTGGCTGGTCAAATGGAGTTGTTTTAGCGTTTCTGGAGGAGTTTGGATGGCCTCAAGACCGGAAGATAGGTTGCTAATAATATAGGAGTTAGGGTGTGTTTATTTGGAGGTGAAATATGATGGATAGAAAACTTTTGAGAGAAAATGGAAAGAAAAACATTTTTGAAGTGTGTTTGGTTAGGTAGGAAGGATGAAAAATATATGGTGGAACCAATATGTTTTCTCCTCAGGCCCACCAAAATATTTTCTCCCCAAAATGGAAAGAAAACTGAGTGGAGATAAAATTTTTCTTGATTGACAAAAATGCCCATGTGCATGTGCACATAGGCTTCTTCAAGTTGCCTTTATGTTTTTTTTTTTCTTCTCCCCTGGTCTGTAACACGTTGCCTTGTTGCCGTTTTATTTGTTTTGTTTTTTGTTTTTCTCTTCTTCTTTTTTCTTTTCTTTTTTTTTCTCTTCTTTTTTTTTTTTCCTCTTTTGGGCAGTGACGTTGCCTTTCTTTTTCTTTTGATTTTTTAGGGTCTGGGCATGATAGTTTTTTTTTTTTTTTTTAACTAGACGTGATTTTTTTTAGACATGATTTTTATTTTTCTAATAAATTTGGGTGTTTGCTCTTTTTTTGTGGTTATTTGTCAATTTTTTGTTTTAATTAGGCATTATTCTTTAACAAGGGTATATGAGTAAATTTATTCAAACTCATTTTTTTCATCCTACACTTTTTCACTCCCAACCAAACAAAAATGAAAGAAAATAAAATCTTTTTTATTCTCTCACTTTTCCATCCTCCCACCATTTTCTATTATTCCACTTTTCCATTCTTCCAACCAAACGGACCCTTAGAGATTCAGATTGATTGCTAATGGCCCCACTAGCAGCTTAGAGCATAACAACAATTAAACACTGATCTTAATCTTGAAATGGAAGATATGTTATTGAGGAACTGAATAAATAAGTTTCAGCATACTGGGCTAACACATTTGTGTTACAATCAAAGAATCAATCAGTGAATGTGTTCAAATCTGTCTACTGATTGATTACACTAAGTTGGTCTTGTTTTCTTTGTGTTAATTGCACAAGAAAGGCTACCACAGTACCATTTAGTGTGAAACCTTGCAGCTTTTCATATATAGTTGTGCTCAACAATTGTTTACCACACTCTTCATCTAATTGAAAGCAAGACACATTGGATGGGCATAAGAGAAATTTGCTATATTCAACAAAAAAAAAATCTGTTCTGACATGAAATGGATATATGATACGATCCAAATATCTCAAACTATAGTTATGAGACAATAAAATATGGCAAAACCTGTACCAAGAATTGGTTTGTGTAGGAAAGGGGCAAAGCCAAGGCAGCACTCTTCTTGGCAACCTCATGCACCATTAAGGAAGGTTTTCACTGTCACTCTTGAAGGAGTTGCATCTAATGTTCTTGGACCGCTAAACAATTTAGAGAGGACTCTCAATGGATCATTAGTCCTATTTTAGAAGATATTTTGAACTTATTGAGCAATAGTTAATTTTGGCGTGTTTCTCATATCAATATATTAGCCCATGGGCTTTTGTATATGACTTTTGTTAATGGGTGACATTGTGATTCTGTTGAGGGGAAATTTATTGGATCCCATTGCATTAAAAAGCAACAAAAGCAAATAAACAAATCCTGCTACTTTTTAAACTAATTTATGTGAGATTACACCCAAAAAGCTAATTGATTACAATAAAAAACTCAATCTTAACCACTGCCTTCAAGCATTCGTTATTCGTTAACTGGACCCTTTGTATATGAATGGACTGAGCCAGTTTCCATCTCCGTCCTTCTTGAGAGAGCGTCCTTGGTTGGAATGGCTAGGTCCATTTCCACCCTATTTGAAGAAGATATCTCACACATATGAGATTCGTATATCTCACAGATATTTTTTCTACTCAGCGAAAAAAAGGGGTTGGGACAAAATCTTCCGTCAATGTTGATTATTGACTAGTCAATTCTGATGTGTTCATTAATTGGAAGCCCGTACGTAGTGTGGAAAAAATTAATCAATCACATATTATATTATTTTCAACGAAAATAAATATATTAATGACAAAATTTAAATAAATAAATAAATGTAAATGCAAGAAATTTTGCAGGTATGCTAATTTTGGTTGTGGGGCCAAGACGGGGACAAAATCTTCAGCCAATGTTATGTTAATTATTGACTTTTCAATTCTGATGTGTTCATTAATTGGAAACCCCTAAGTACTATGAAAAAAAAGTAACCAATCACATATTTCTATTATTTTCATAAAAAATAAATATATAAATTACAAAATAAAAAATGTAAATGCCAAAAATTTGCAGGTATGCTAATCTTATTTGTTGGACCATGACGGGGACACAAATTTTCAGTCAATGTTAATTATCAACTTTTTAATTTGGATGAGTTCATTAATTGGAAACCCCTACGTAATTCGGAAAAAAAAATTATCAATCACATATTATATTATTTTAATATTGTTTGTTGGACCAAGACGGACAAAACCTTCTACCAATGTTTGATTATTGATGTGGGGACCGACCCAGAATAATAGGTTGCCTGGGCCTTGGGCCCGTCCGAGGACCAATCCGTCCGAGGAGACGTCGTGGCCCAGAACCCTTATTTAGGCCCACTGGGGCAAAGAGAACATGTCCGAGGAGTAATTCCTCCTTAGACATTCCAAAATCTGGGTCAAGGGTGCGTCCTGCCTACTGTAGTCCTCCCTCCAAGTACGTAAAAAGAAAAGAAACCCAAAATATCTCAGCAAAAGCTGCCTTCACCACATTAAATGCACCACAACTCCTCTCCTGGCCGCATTAATGAAGAAAAGACCCCTGAACAGTGCTACCTTGGCCACTGCAACTCACAAAGAACTGATAAGGGTGTCTGATGGGACAGGTACTCAAGTAGGGGTTTGGATAGTCAACAAGTGTAAAGCCCAGATGATAGGAGAGTGCCTATATAATATGTAAAGGTCTCCTAAGAAAAAGGGGGGGGGGGACGGAGAAAAAAGGAAAAGAGAAAGCACTGTAGCAATCTCAACAACTCCTGCAACCATTATCATCCAATATATACTAAAACAGAACTCCTCGGATTGTGCCGAGGATTAATTTTATTGTACAAACTTGGTTCGTTTCTGTTTGATTGTCTTGGAAACTCATTATAACTGTTATCACATCCATTAAAGCCTAGCTCTTCTACCCACTCTCTACAAATTTATTGTACTGGGTTCACTGGACCAGTATCCCATACATTTTGGGTCTGGGCTGAAAATCGTGTCCCTACAATTGGCGCCGTCTGTGGGAAGAGCTTGTGCGTTAGTGAGTGCAACGGTTAATCATGATGGGATCAAGCTCCTATCAACAAGGGTCCCTCGAAAGAGATAATTTTAGCAGTGGTGCAAGCTATGCGAAAGCTTCCCCATTATTTCTAGCAGCATGCGGTTGTTGCCCTAACTCAGCTTCCACTTAGGGCTACACTTCGAAGTGCCGGTGGCACGGGCAGTTCTAGGGGCTTCTAACATCAAGTCTATGCCCCACACATTTGTCAAAGGGCTAACCCTCGTGGGTCCAGTAGCCCGATTCACCGAATTCCCATAAGTGCTGGACAGAACCAAGGTATTGCATGGTCCTCGGACTCAAACCTATGGGGAAACCAACTACTTAAAGAAAATTCTAAGTTTTGGACAGAACCAAGGTATTGCATGGTCCTCGGACTCAAACCTATGGGGAAACCAACTACTTAAAGAAAATTCTAAGTTTTGGACAGAACCAAGGTATTGCATGGTCCTCGGACTCAAACCTATGGGGAAACCAACTACTTAAAGAAAATTCTAAGTTTTGGACAGAACCAAGGTATTGCATGGTCCTCGGACTCAAACCTATGGGAAAACCAAGTACATCTTAAAGAAAATTCTAAGTTTTGGACGGAACCAAGGTCTTGCATGGTCCTCGGACTCAAACCTATGGGGAAACCAACTACTTAAAGAAAATTCTAAGTTTTGGACAGAACCAAGGTATTGCATGGTCCTCGGACTCAAACCTATGGGAAAACCAAGTACATCTTAAAGAAAATTCTAAGTTTTGGACAGAACCAAGGTATTGCATGGTCCTCGGACTCAAACCTATGGGGAAACCAACTACTTAAAGAAAATTCTAAGTTTTGGACAGAACCAAGGTATTGCATGGTCCTCGGACCCAAACCTATGGGGAAACCAAGTACATCAAGAAAGAAAATATAAGTTTTGGACAGAACCAAGGTATTGCATGGTCCTCGGACTCAAACCTATGGGGAAACCAAGTACATCAAGAAAGAAAATATAAGTTTTGGACAGAACCAAGGTATTGCATGGTCCTCGGACTCAAACCTATGGGGAAATCAAGTACATCAAGAAAGAAAATATAAGTTTTGGACAGAACCAAGGTATTGCATGGTCCTCGGACCCAAACCTATGGGGAAACCAAGTACATCAAGAAGAAAATATAAGTTTTGGACAGAACCAAGGTATTGCATGGTCCTCGGACCCAAACCTATGGGGAAACCAAGTACATCAAGAAGAAAATATAAGTTTTGGACAGAACCAAGCTATTGCATGGTCCTCGGACTCAAACCTATGGGAAAACCAAGTACATCTTAAAGAAAATTCTAAGTTTTGGACAGAACCAAGGTATTGCATGGTCCTCGGACTCAAACCTATGGGGAAACCAACTACTTAAAGAAAATTCTAAGTTTTGGACAGAACCAAGGTATTGCATGGTCCTCGGACTCAAACCTATGGGGAAACCAACTACTTAAAGAAAATTCTAAGTTTTGGACAGAACCAAGGTCTTGCATGGTCCTCGGACTCAAACCTATGGGGAAACCAACTACTTAAAGAAAATTCTAAGTTTTGGACAGAACCAAGGTATTGCATGGTCCTCGGACTCAAACCTATGGGAAAACCAAGTACATCTTAAAGAAAATTCTAAGTTTTGGACAGAACCAAGGTATTGCATGGTCCTCGGACTCAAACCTATGGGGAAACCAACTACTTAAAGAAAATTCTAAGTTTTGGACAGAACCAAGGTATTGCATGGTCCTCGGACCCAAACCTATGGGGAAACCAAGTACATCAAGAAAGGAAATATAAGTTTTGGACAGAACCAAGGTATTGCATGGTCCTCGGACTCAAACCTATGGGAAAACCAAGTACATCTTAAAGAAAATTCTAAGTTTTGGACGGAACCAAGGTCTTGCATGGTCCTCGGACTCAAACCTATGGGGAAACCAACTACTTAAAGAAAATTCTAAGTTTTGGACAGAACCAAGGTATTGCATGGTCCTCGGACTCAAACCTATGGGAAAACCAAGTACATCTTAAAGAAAATTCTAAGTTTTGGACAGAACCAAGGTATTGCATGGTCCTCGGACTCAAACCTATGGGGAAACCAACTACTTAAAGAAAATTCTAAGTTTTGGACAGAACCAAGGTATTGCATGGTCCTCGGACTCAAACCTATGGGGAAACCAACTACTTAAAGAAAATTCTAAGTTTTGGACAGAACCAAGGTATTGCATGGTCCTCGGACTCAAACCTATGGGAAAACCAAGTACATCTTAAAGAAAATTCTAAGTTTTGGACAGAACCAAGGTATTGCATGGTCCTCGGACTCAAACCTATGGGGAAACCAACTACTTAAAGAAAATTCTAAGTTTTGGACAGAACCAAGGTATTGCATGGTCCTCGGACCCAAACCTATGGGGAAACCAAGTACATCAAGAAAGAAAATATAAGTTTTGGACAGAACCAAGGTATTGCATGGTCCTCGGACTCAAACCTATGGGGAAACCAAGTACATCAAGAAAGAAAATATAAGTTTTGGACAGAACCAAGGTATTGCATGGTCCTCGGACTCAAACCTATGGGGAAACCAAGTACATCAAGAAAGAAAATATAAGTTTTGGACAGAACCAAGGTATTGCATGGTCCTCGGACCCAAACCTATGGGGAAACCAAGTACATCAAGAAGAAAATATAAGTTTTGGACAGAACCAAGGTATTGCATGGTCCTCAGACCCAAACCTATGGGGAAACCAAGTACATCAAGAAGAAAATATAAGTTTTGGACAGAACCAAGGTATTGCATGGTCCTCGGACCCAAACCTATGGGGAAACCAAGTACATCAAGAAGAAAATATAAGTTTTGGACAGAACCAAGGTATTGCATGGTCCTCGGACCCAAACCTATGGGGAAACCAAGTACATCAAGAAGAAAATATAAGTTTTGGACAGAACTAAGGTATTGCATGGTTCTCGGACCCAAACCTATGGGGAAACCAAGTACATCAAGAAAGAAAATATAAGTTTTGGACAGAACCAAGGTATTGCATGGTCCTCGGACTCAAACCTATGGGGAAACCAAGTACATCAAGAAAAAAAAATATAAGTTTTGGACAGAACCAAGGTATTGCATGGTCTTCGGACTCAAACCTACGCTAAATAGAGTCTTAGCTATGTCGAGTCCCTCAGACCTCTTGTTAAGAACCTTAGCTATGTTAGATCCCATCGGATCTCCTGCTAAGCGTTAGACAGAGCCTTAGCTATGTCGGGTCCCTCATACCTCCTGCTAAGCAGAACCTTAGCCATGCATGGGTCCTCGGACCACAGACTTTGGGAAAATTAACACACATAACATCTTTCTACAAGTGTCAAGACAGACCCAAAATTATAACCAACTCCTCAGATTGGTAGCTTTGAAAGGAGCAATTTACGGTTCAAATATGGGGCGCGTGAAACGACACTCCCCCAGGTATAAATCAAATGATCAAAGCAGAATTAACTCTTAAGAATTCAAAACCCCACCTTTTTCCTCAGATGAGAGGAAAAAACCGGAGTTTTGAGGGGCTATTGTGGGGACCGACCCAGAATAATAGGTTGCCTGGGCCTTGGGCCCGTCCGAGGACCAATCCGTCCGAGGAGACGTCGTGGCCCAGAACCCTTATTTAGGCCCACTGGGGCAAAGAGAACATGTCCGAGGAGTAATTCCTCCTCAGACATTCCAAAATCTGGGTCAAGGGTGCGTCCTGCCTACTGTAGTCCTCCCTCCAAGTACGTAAAAAGAAAAGAAACCCAAAATATCTCAGCAAAAGCTGCCTTCACCACATTAAATGCACCACAACTACTCTCCTGGCCGCATTAATGAAGAAAAGACCCCTGAACAGTGCTACCTTGGCCACTGCAACTCACAAAGAACTGATAAGGGTGTCTGATGGGACAGGTACTCAAGTAGGGGTTTGGATAGTCAACAAGTGTAAAGCCCAGATGATAGGAGAGTGCCTATATAATATGTAAAGGTCCCCTAAGAAAAAGGGGGGGGGGGACGGAGAAAAAAGGAGAAGAGAAAGCACTGTAGCAATCTCAACAACTCCTGCAACCATTATCATCCAATATATACTAAAACAGAACTCCTCGGATTGTACCGAGGATTAATTTTATTGTACAAACTTGGTTCGTTTCTGTTTGATTGTCTTGGAAACTCATTATAACTGTTATCACATCCATTAAAGCCTAGCTCTTCTACCCACTCTCTACAAATTTATTGTACTGGGTTCACTGGACCAGTATCCCATACATTTTGGGTCTGGGCTGAAAATCGTGTCCCTACAATTGATTTGTTAATTTTTTTAATAGATACAATAGTCTATTCTTTTGTTGATTACTCTTTGGTATGGTCTGGATTAGGTTTAGTGTACAATACTAGATCCATTGGAATTGTGACACGTGTCTATTTTTGGACACGTGTCACCATCCTAACGGGTCTAGTGCACTGGAAGCACTGGACCCAAATTGCCTCCCTTTAGTATTATATTAAGACATCAATTAGATTTTTTGTGTAAATAAAGTTTGAATCCAAATTTTTTATTCGATAATAAGGAATTTTATGAGCAATTATTTTTTTGTATAGGTGGGGTTTGAACTCAAAATCTCTTGTTCTTTTTTTGAGAAATAAACATAGACACACAAAGAAAAGATAATAAGGTTTAATACAAAAACACACCACAAACTTCACTAAAAAAATGAGTAATTACCCCATATTTCTTAAGAGTATACATTATGTATAATATAATCTCTTGTGCAACTGTAAGATATTTTATTTAACTTCATTTTAAGTTTAGTATAAGGTTTTTTTTCATAGTAAAATGTGCACTTCTATATTGTAGATGCAGCCCGTGAGGTGGATCCAAGTTCTTCCACCGACCATTAGTATTTATCTTTATTTCTGACAGAGACAATCCCTGAATGGCTAGACTGAACCAGAACACTTGGACTTAAGGAGGTCAAACTTTGGACAGAACTGACCTAAACATACATTTTGCTGTTACTTTTTCATCATGTCCTCCATATGATGTTGAAGGGTAGCTAGTTCAACAAGCTTCTCACTTAAAATTTTCATCACCTCCAAACTCATCTTTTGGAGTCCAACCCAATACCTTTTCTGCTTTCCATAACAGCCTGTTTGGATAGTGGAGATTTAGGGGATTGAATGGAATTCAAAAGGAATGGTAAAAAACTATTTTCATTTCAAATAAAATTATATTTCATTTCAGTTCATTTTATTCATTCTTGTTAAAAGTAAAAGTTATTTTCATTTAAGAGAGGGAAAGAAATAAAATAAAATGAATTATAAGCGTCTTTTAATAAATAAATAAACTGAAAATGATTATATATATATATTCTCTCTTTTTCCTAGTTTAAAAGTTTATTAGAAATGAATAGAATAACTATGAAGAAATGCTCACTCTATTTCATTCTCTCCTAAATATTTTTCCCAAAAATTGGAGGAATACTCGCTTAGATGGAGGTAAAATATCAATTTTATCCTTGTTTTGAGAAAGGAAAAAAAAAAGTGAATGGTATAATATTAAAACTATATATTTATTTCCTTTTAATTTATTTTTTTATAAAATCTCAAGCACACTAGAGAAAATAAATCATGCTCCATTCCATTTATTAAAAAAAAAAAAAAAAAAAACTTCTGAAGCATAAATAAAATGAAGGCAACTCTTACTTAGGGGGATAAAAAGCAAATAAACTATGAATGATATAATAATAAAATTAAAAAGTTTAAATACTCAATCACACTAAAAAAAAAAAAAAAAAAAAAAAAAAACTTCTTTCTTTTTTTCATTTCATTTTATTCGTTCATGCTTTTATGCTATACAAGCCTATACTCCTTTCATTCCATTGGAGACAAATTTTTTTTTTAATTGATAATATCCTGGTATGTTTTAGATTTTACTTCTTGAATTTAACTCTGTACATATTGTTGTATTATTTAAAATTTAAAAAACATCCCTTATACTAATCATAAAATTAGTCATTTAAATTTTGTGAGATCCTAATTGGGTTAAATGATTTTTTTTATATAAAAAAAATATATATATATATATATATTTTTTTTTTTTGATAATTGGGAAAGGATATATTTGAAATTTCCTTTAGAAACGACAAAAAATTCGGCAAAAAAAAAAAAAATACAAAATGACAAAGATTCTCAAACCTTATTCCAGACTGCCATACTCTCTCATGCTCTGAACTTTAAAAGAACTCTCTTTACTCTCTCTTGCGCTACTTATCTCAGACTCTGTACTAACAACAATGTCTGTCTCAGAATCTTTGTCACCTTGCAGTTCTGACATAGAACCTGTGATCCCCACAACCCCTTTGGTCAGCTTCTTTGAACGTCTCCAAGAAACCGCTCTCAACACCTTTGGAGAAACAAACTTTGACCCAAAACTTTACGTTGATCTGTCACTGAAATTCGATTTGCCAACCACTGAGGACGCTTTTTTCAAGCTTCCAAAGTCCGCAAATGGGTCTTTATCAGCTGAGGATTTGAAAGGGTTTATAGAGAAGTACTTTGAGAGTGCTGGGAATGACATGGTGTACTGTGAGCCAGTGGATTTTGTCCCAGAACCTGAGGGGTTCTTGCCAAAGGTGAAGAACCCAGAAGTGAGGGCCTGGGCTTTGGAGGTGCATGCTTTATGGAAGAGTTTGAGTAGGAAAGTCTCTGATCAAGTGCAGAAGCGACCAGAGTTGCATAGTATGCTTCCTCTGCCTGAGCCAGTCATGATTCCTGGGTCAAGGTTTAGAGAGATCTATTACTGGGATTCTTACTGGGTTATTCGGTTAGTTTTTGTTTTTGTATCTGGTTTTGCATTTTTCTTTTACTATTTTTTGGTGGTCCTTTGAGCTTTTTTCTGTATAGGCTAGGTAGTTCTGGTAATTCTGACTTGGGTGATACTGATACATTTTGTTTAGTGTTCTACTTGTCCTCTACATTTGAAATGAATCCACTTCATAGTTTATGAAATGTTACAAATTTAAAGGTGAATCCAGTGTACACTCTATAAACAGTTAGATCTAAGAAATTAAATCTTTTTAATGAATTGGACTTTCTTCATTTCCAATGAAATAAAGGAGTCGTTGTTCTTTAATTAAATTCAAACATATGGTTGCATTGACCAAAGTGAAACAAATAGTATTATCTTTCCCGAAAATAATTAAATTCAACCTTATGGTTATTGGCCAATATAATCACATGGTTGAATTTATTGGAAACTTAAGGTACAACACCAAAGGAATTGTACTAAGTTTTGCCCTCTAACTTATGGTAATTGTGAAAGTTTCTGCATTTCATGCTCAAGTTTTCTTGAAGCATCAATGCTGGTCAATCGGTTAAAGCAAGAGCTTTTTTCTGTGAAACTCTGTCTAATTTAGAGTTCTTATCTTACTACTTCTTTCATTTATTTGGTAATATTTACCAATTTGGATTGAATTATTTGGTTTAAAGGTAGCTATAGGAGCATCCCTTAATGGGGTTAAGATTGATATGTATTTGTGGTGCAGGGGCTTGCTAGCAAGTAAGATGTATGAGACTGCAAAAGGAATTGTGACTAATCTTATTTACTTCATAGAAGAGTATGGATATGTTCTTAATGGTGGAAGGGCTTATTACACTAATAGAAGGTAACTCTTCTTTCATTTTCTACTTCTGTTGTTATATTGTATTTATGGTGCTACTGTGTTCCACATTGCCGATAGTGATTCTTCTCCTCATTGTAAATATAACATTTATAGTAACTCTTACTTGCATTACATATCATTATTTTTTTCTTCTGCCAGGTTTCTTTGTCATTTTCTTTCTGTGTAGCATCTTTAATAATTCTTTGTCATTCAATTTCTTGATAGGCACCAAGCTTGATGCATGGTGAACTTCATGTCACAACCATTATCATGATTATCATGTAAATAGTGACGCATTCATAGTATGGATAATGAGGGACTAGTGTTTAAAAGCATACAAAGCCACACATAAAATTCTTCCCAAATTTCATAGTCCATTGATACAGTATGAATCTAAAATTAAACTGTCTTTTCTTTCTCTTCGTGATAAATAAAATGAATACTGGAGCACTTATCTCAAATTGGAGGATACGAGGACACATATACATTCACATCATATTAGTTTAGGCATTAATGCTTTCAGCATGTGTGTAGCACTTGGTCACTTAATTAACTGATTCTAAAATTTTATCTTTTTAGTATTTCATCCCCTTGGGATTGTGTCATATAGATCTCATTTTATAGCAAATTCTTGTTTGTTCTAATTGCTTATATAATTGGATTTAAATTACAAACTTGGGGATATCTTTGCAGCCAGCCTCCCCTCCTGAGTGCTATGATTTATGAGATATACAATAAGACTGGTGATATGCAACTGGTTAAAAAATCTCTCCCTGCACTGCTCAAAGAGTATTGCTTTTGGAATTCAGGTACAATGAGATACACACTTAGATGACTCTCTACTTGCCTTTGCTTTGTAGTTTGGAGGGGAATTGTGTTTAGGTATCTTTCTTAGCTTTATTTTGTGGCAGAAACCCTTTTTTTATAACTTTTTTACCTGACTTCTGTTTTAGATATACATAAGGTGATCATTCAAGATTCTCAATCTTGCAACCATACTTTAAATCGGTATTATGCAATGTGGAACAAACCCAGGCCTGAAGCTACAACCAAAGTGTGTTATCTTCTGTTTACATGCCTTAGCATAAGATATATAATATGTGAAGTATAAATGGTGGATAACATAAGAGGTATTTTCATCTCACAGGACAAGAAATTTGCTTCCAAGATCTCAAATGTTTCTGAAAAACAGCAGTTTTACCATGAACTGGCTTCGGCTGCTGAATCTGGCTGGGACTTCAGCTCAAGGTGGATGAGGTAATAATTTTCTCTTGAGAATTAGTCTTTCTTACAAAACTACTAATCCTGATTACATCTTTAATTGTTTTCCATATCAAAGTTGATATTCAAATTTTAGTGTTGTGTATATTTTCCTATCAAAAAAAAGAAAAAAGAAAAGTGTTATGTATATTTTGAGAATTATATGAGATTAGTTTAGTACACATGCTCACCTTCCAGCTTCCACACAGTTGAAATTGTGGCCAATTTCAAATTAGATTAGAACCAAAACTTGATATTCTGGGTATTCCTACAACCATTAGATTTTCTGTACCATCATTTCCTGTATTTCATGAGCTTCTCACAATCTGATTCAGCATGGGTATCTGAATTAGATTGTTGATTTTTTTTTTTTATAAACTTTTGTTGTATAGTCCACTGTACAGTGGGATGCCCTTAAGTAGCTTCCTCACATCAAAATAGTTGTCTTTTTGAAAGCTATGGGTAAAGAAAGTGTTGGCGAGTGAGTGCTAGCCTAGGACTAATGAGCCTGCAAAACGAAGTCACATTGGAAAATGTGTTCTTCCCCATTTTTAATTCAACCAGTAGAATTATTTGGTTCCATAGCAAAAATTTGAAATGCTTAATGCTTGTTTGAGTTTTTGGATACTTACAAATTGATTGATGAAGTTATGATTAGTTTTCAAATTTCATGTTTCAGGAATCCCTTGGATTTTACCACGTTGGCTACAACAACAATTTTACCTGTTGATTTAAATACTTTTATACTTAAGGTATGGCTCAGAACACTTTTAGGTAGGAATCATTGAAATTAGAAACCAATTAGCATGTCTAGAGCTGTGGTACTTTGTTGATTCAGATGGAGCTAGACATTGCGTTCTTAGCAAAAGTTACTGGAGATAATAGCACTGCTACGAGCTTCATCGAAGCTTCTCAGTCCAGACTGAATGCAATCAAATCTGTTTTCTGGAATGAGGAGGTGGGACAATGGCTTGATTACTGGCTCAATGATAGCACATGCAAGGTAGTATCTTGATGCAAAAGTTTGTCGTGTCTGACAGTTATTAATTCTTTTGCAGATCTAATGATTCTTCATTTTGATACTTTTAGGGATGTCAAACATGGGAAGCTTGTAACCAGAAGCAGAGTGTATTCGCTTCAAACTTCATTCCTTTGTGGGTTGAGTCGTTCTACTCAGGTTTGTGACTCTTAATGTTCACCAGGACTGGGTTCAAGCATGGCTAAATAGGTTTGGGTTGAGATTGTTGAGCTTTTATAATGCAAGTTTGAACTGCAAATAAAATCAGCTGTTCTGGTCCAAACTGGGCTCATTTCAATCAGCTGTATCTTTCTATGGAGCTAAATCTGTTTGTGTCTAATTGAGGCTGATGAGCCCATTGATTTGTTGATTTTTTTTATCAGAAAGAAAGTCAAAGAAAAGCAATATATAATAGATTTCTCATCAAATGAAAAACTAGAACTAATTCATTTTGAGTCACAGCTCTGATTTCCCGCTTCTAGGGCCTCAATAAGTGCTTCAAAAATTCCCGCTTACTTTAATCTGAATTCATGCTAATATGTGAAATTAATCTGTCATGTTCTGGAAAGTTATTTAAAATTGTTCTGTTATTAGTTTAACACACCCATATCTCCAGTCCACCATATTTTAGTTACAATTGACTTAATCTTAAACTCATTTGATAGTTAGAATTAGCACTTTAGTTCATGTCAGCTTACTTAGGCTAGTGAACATGCAAACATGGAGCTGTTAATTAGTAGCTTGGTTATTTTTGAACAATATATGATTGACTGACAGATGGTAATATGAAGAGCAGCATTATTTTTCTGTTGGGGTTTAGTTTTTTAACAGGTTACTAGCATTGATCCGAAGTTATGGTTCATGTGTAATTGCAATTAGAACAGGGAAAGAGTGCACATTTTCTTCAATTTTTGCAAAAAAAAAATACTTTCTTGGGAGTGAGGTTATGTTGGCGTGAACTGCTAAGACAGTTATTGCAACATGAAAGGATAAAAAACCACTACTGATTATTATAATGTGTTCAGCATGGGTTTTTTTCTTGGATATAAAAATATGAAATATATAATTAGATTTGGACCTTTGGTTGCAGATTAGTTCTGCAACATTAACATTTATTAGTACCAAAAAAATGCTTTTATTGTATGAAGATACTTCTCTGGTGGAGAAAGTCATGAAAAGCTTCCAAGGTTCAGGCCTGCTTTGTGCTTATGGAATTGCAACTTCTTTGATGAATTCAGGAGAACAATGGTTAGTACCCATTTTAAAATCCCCATGATTTGATCTCTATGTCAGGATAAATTTTCGATTGATCAAGAAATGAAGAGAGAAAGAAAGTGGGGGGGGGGGGGGGGGGTGAGGTTTTGTTTGAGAAGGTATCTCATTTATCAAATATATGCATCCTCCCTCTCACAATGTGTTCCACACGACTATGGAACCTATATACTATGAGAGTGAGGATGCATATATCTGATGAATGAAATAATCATTGGATTCTGTGAAGTGGAGGAAATATTTGCATGTTACAATACTTTTTTTCTTTAATTTTAATTTTCTAAGACAATATAGAACTTGTACTACAGGGACTTTCCAAATGGTTGGGCTCCACTTCAACACATGATAGTTGAAGGCCTAGCAAGATCTGGATCAAAAGAAGCAAGATCAGTAGCTGAAGACATTGCTATGAGGTGGATCAGAACCAACTATGTTGCCTACAAGAAAACAGGCAAAATGCATGAAAAATATAATGTGGAAAAGTGTGGAGAATTTGGAGGTGGTGGTAAATATGTACCCCAGGTATGTCTTAAGCTTTTGTGGAAAGAATATTTGTGTTGAAAACATTCTTGTTGCACAATAAATGAGCCTATCAGTTTGTTCCTTCTGATCTAAAGTCTTTTTTGGGGTATGTTGCAATGCAGACTGGTTTTGGCTGGTCAAATGGAGTTGTTTTGGCTTTTCTAGAGGAGTTTGGATGGCCTCAGGACCAGATGATAGATTGCTAATGATTTTGTAGTTTGAATGGTCTCACTAGCAGCTCCTTAGAAAAGATGCTATTCATTACGACAAGCCAACAGCAAATAAAACTGTAGCAACAAATAAGAGTGATTTGCTCCATAATCTTGAAACCAAAGATGTATTTTACTAAGAGTCTGTTTGGATATCACTTATTTGCTAAAAATTGAAAACTTATTGCTGAAAACACTGTAACTAAATATTTTTTTGAAGGCAAAACACTATTCACAAACACTATTCATGCGTTTTTGTTTTTGTGCTTTGCTTCCATGAACAGTGCAGAGGAATTATGATATATGCAGAGGAATTATTGGATTTAATGATCAATCAAGCGCTTATCATGAGTTAATCCACACAAACAGATAATTCAACCCCAATTATGAAATACCGAATCTGGAGGCAATACAAAGAAAGCAATAAAAACAAAGATACAAGATTTGATAACGAAGTAGAAAACCAAAGAAGAACCTCTTCAATTAAAAACCCACTCCAGGCACCCAATTCTGTAGAAAATTCAATATAGGAAAAGTAGTTACAACATTCCACTTATATAATTTTTGTATAGCTAGACTTTCTTGTTGGACCTTCGAAAATGTTTTGCTTGCTTTCCTACCACAGTAGTCCTAAATCCTCTAAAATCTTCCTTGAGTGAATCTCCTCCAGGAACTCTTTTATCCACACAAGCCAAAACCTATAACACTCCAAGAAATCTCGAAGATTTAAACTAAGGGGGGTCCAAGCCTTTTTTTTTTTCTTTTTTTGTTTGTGGAAAATTTAAAGAATAGGTTGTCAATGCTAATGAAATAATACGTTTGATTGATCTTGAAGAGCTTGAGACTAGAAGTGGACGTAATTAAATTGGCACTTTACAACGACCTATAGAAAGACGTTGGAGTTCACATTTTAGATCAGTTTCTAGCTTATTAAGGATGTTTACTTCAACTGTTGAAGTTTTACTAAATATAATTGATGATGCAATTGATGGAGAACATCTGGCAGAAGCAGAGTCAAATTATGATGGTTTAACTTCATTTGAATTTGTCTTTATCTTGCATCTTGAGAAGGAAACTATGCAGATCACTGATAAACTTTGCCAAATTTTGTAAAGCCAATCTCAAGACATTTTAAATGTCATGAATTTAGTTTCATATACTAAAGCACTTATCCAAAAATTTAGAAATGATGGATGGGATGGCTTACTCACCACTGTGTTATCATTTTGTGAGAAGCATTGCATTGATGTCCTAGATATGAATGCTTGTTATGTTGCGAGGCGAGATCAAGCTCGTAATCAGCAAGATAATGTTACAATTGAGCATCATTATCGAGTAAATATTTTTTATGCTACAATAGATTCTCAACTACAGGAACTAAATCATCTGTTTAATGAAGATGCAATGAAGTTACTTAGACTTAGCTCAGCTTTAGAACCTCGAGAGGCATTAAAATCTTTCAGAAGTAGTGATCTTTGTTTGTTGGTAAAGAATTTCTATCCACAAGATTTCACAGATTATGACAAACAAGTGTTGGAGAAGGAGTTTTATCATTTTGAGCATAATGTAGTCTAGGATCCAGAGTTCAAAAAATTGAAAAGTTTATCTGAGTTGTGTCAATGGTTAGTGAGAACAAGAAATTCAGAACACTACAAACTTGTTTATAGAATGGTGAGACTTATGCTTATTCTTTAAGTTTCTACTACTACTACAGAGCAAGCATTTTCAGTTATGAAAGTTGTCAAAACTAACATTTGAAACAAAATGGAAAACGACTTTTTGACGGACTCTTTGATGTTATACATTGAAAAGGATATAGTTTCGACATTTAGTTTGGATTCAATCGTAGATGATTTTGAAGATTTGAAAGAGCGTCGAGTTACCTTTTCATAGATGATTGTATTAAAAAACAATAGTGTTTCGTGTCTTTTGTTTTTGTTGGTAGATGATTGTATCTTAATATATTAAGAAACAATGATTTTTGGGTATTTGTCTTGGTTGATAGTTTATTAATATTATATGGATTCGTATTTGAAAATTTTTTTTTCCACTTATCACCAGCCCCCCAGCTTGAAATCCTAGGTTGGTCTCTGTTATGGGGTGAGGGGGAGGCAAGGGTCGGGATTCAAGTCTCCAAAAGAGAGTTTCATATACATACACATTTATATTAGGCTAGAATAGATTTCTATTATGTATCCAAAAAAAAAAAAAGTTCTAGCAATCTCGCTTGAGCGAGGGACAAGCAAACTTTCAGATTCCATTATTGTTTTGCTTGAGTGAATCTGGATTTTGCTTCAATGAAATTATCTTTCAATGAAATTATTTGTTGAAAAAAATAAATTGTTGAAAAAAAAAATTGAATTAATCTTTTTCATCATTTATATTGCAAATATATTAATTAATTCAACAATTTATTTTATACCTACATCTTGTTGAAAATTTTTTTTGAATTAATCTTTTTCATCATTTATATTGCAAATTCATTATATCAAAATATATATATATATATATATATATATATTGCAAATTCATTAATTAATTCAACAATTTATTTTATACCTACATCTAAATTTGGTCCAATATGTCCAAAAATTTGTCAATACACTTTGATATATTATGCTTTCCTTTAAACCTCAAATTTTCTTTCCTCTCGAAACTAGGAGGAATTAGAGGGAATGAAATTAAATTTAATGAATTTTTTACTAAAACTCCCAAAATACCCCTATACATTCAGCCATTTATTTTAAAATATGGATCTAATAGTAATATTGTCATAAAATGATTCAATTCTTTTCCCTCTATGTTGCTCTCAAACAAGTTTGCATTCCATTCATTTGCATTCCTTTCCATTCCTTTATTTTAAAATATCCAAAGAAAGTTACTTAATTACATTTCATTCTTTTCTTTTCCATTCCTTTTCTTGGGTTAAATACATTCCATTCCTTTCCATTCGTTTATGATCATTCTATTCAATTCTATTCCTTTCCCTTGTGAACTCCCAAAAGAATGTATTTGGCGTAACTTCATATTAGTATCCAACTCATTAATGAATTGAGACTAAACTTAATATCATACATCGAGAGAGAGAGAGAGAGAGAGAGAGAGAGAGAGTTACATCTAGTGTAACTCTAAACAATATTACACCACCCAATAACTTAGTATTAAATTCAAATTTTAAGAGTCTCACTGTTGAATTACATGTTCTATATGTATCAAGATTGCAGCCCACATCAGAAAGACAGAAAAGAAATGAAGCAAAAGAAGAAAGCAGCGAAGAAATGATTTTTCTGTCTAAACGACATTAGTGTAGTATAGTTGTTGTAGTTTTGTATTTTCTGTATGTAAAACTACTTGTAGCTTTCCATGTATTTAAGTTGGAGGAGTCTCACACGTGGAATAACAGAATGTCACACGTGTTGTAACTGATTTGGGATGTAACTGATTTGGGATTTTTCCAGGCCTCTGTTTTGGTATTTAGACGCAGAGCTTGTACAGATTCATTATCTAATTGAAATTAGAATTTTTCATTCTCTCTCTCGCATATTGTTTCTCCATTTCTCCTTCAAAGTTTCTGTACTTTCTTATATGGTATCAGAGCTTGAGCCTTTATCAATGGCGTCAAACACAGAAACTGTCTCATCTACTTCTTCGCATTGCGAGCTTTCTCCAATGGAAGATCCTCGCAGTCCGTTCTTTTTGCATCATGGTGAATCTCCTGGTGCGATCCTCGTTGCTCCACACCTGACTGAGGATAATTATCCAACGTGGGCTAGAGCAATGATAATGGCTTTAGATGCTAAGAGCAAACTTGGTTTTGTCGATGGTTCCATCACTGTTGCAATGGCGATTACACCGCTTGAGAAGCAAGCCTGGTCAAAATGCAACTCGATGATCTCATCTTGGATCTTAAATTCTGTTTCACCTCACATCAAAGCTAGTGTTATCTACAGAGACACAGCTCGTGCAGTGTGGAATGCACTAAAGATCCGTTTCCAACAAGCAAACGGACCAAGAATCTCTCAGCTCCAGAAGCAGATTTCCTCTATAATGCAAGGAGATTCTACAGTAACAACATTTTTCACTGATCTTCAAGCTACTTGGGATCAACTGTTGAATCTCAGGCCTTTGCCAAGCTGTTCATGTGGCAAATGCACTTGTGGAGTAAATGATAAGATTACGCAGCTTTATCATCAAGATTCAATAATGCAGTTTCTCAACGGATTGAGTGATTGTTATTCACAAGTCAAGACTCAAATCCTTATGATAGAGCCTGTTCCATCAATAGATAAGGCTTTCTCATTGGTAATTCAGGAAGAAAGGCAAAGGTTTTCAACCTCTAATGGTGCTCCTTCTATTGAATCAGCTGCACTTGCTGTTAAGAACCAAGTCTTCAATCAAGGTTCTCATTCAAACAACAGCAATGGTAGAAATTTCAAGGGCAATGCTACCAAAGGAAGACCTGTATGCAGCCACTGTGGAAAACTTGGTCACATTATGGAAAAATGCTATAAACTTGTTGGATTTCCCCCAGGTTACAAGCAAAATGGACGGGTGGCCAAGGCTAATCAGGTTATGGTAGATGATAGCCAAGGTCAATCTGAATTTGTGCAGCAGAATAATCCCTTTCCTTTCACTTCAGAGCAGTATCAACAGTTGCTCTCTCTACTGAATTCTCATGCATCTACCTCTAGTAATTCCAATGATGCTATAGCCACAGCCAATTCTGCCATTTCAGGTAATCTTTGTGACTCTCTTCATGATTCTTTCTGCCTAAGTATGCAACATTCTATTTTTGCCAATAATCCAGCTAGTAAACCAACATTTGATAGACAAACTTGGGTCCTTGACACTGGGGCAACATATCACATTGTTCATTCTGTCAGTTTGTTCACTGAAATCACTAAATCTGTCTCATCCTTTGTCCAATTACCTAATGGTGAAAGAGTTCTTGTCACACACATTGGCACCATTCAAGTGACAGCTAGCCTTATACTTGAAAATGTATTATGTGTTCCTGCCTTCACCTTCAATCTGATCTTTGTGAGTCAATTGACAAAAAGATTGTCTTGTTGTTTCATTTTCTTGTCCAATTTGTGTTTTATACAGGACCTTTCTTGTTGGAAAACGATTGGAGTGGGTAAACTACATAACAACCTCTACTTGCTATCTACAACTCCTTGCAAATATGATTCTGCAGCTTCTTCCATTTTGGATTCTGTTTTTGGTACTTTTGTCAATAATATTTCTAATGTTCCTGTCATAACCAAGCCATTTCTTTGGCATCTTAGACTAGGACATGCTTCAGATGCTAAACTTCATGCCTTACATGATTGTATTCCTGATGTAAGCAATGTTCATAGCAATAAAACTTGTACTCTTTGCCCCATTGCTAAACAGAAACGTTTTCCATTTCCTTTCTTTAATCATTTGTCTGCAACTCCTTTTGATCTTATTCACTGTGATGTATGGGGCCCTTTTGCTAAGTCCACTCATGATGGTTTTAGATATTTCCTTACCATTGTTGATGATGCCACTAGATCCACATGGGTGTACCTTATGAAAACCAAATCTGAAACCAGACCCTTGTTGATTTCATTTTTCAATATGATATTCACACAGTTTAGCACTAAAATCAAGGCTATTAGGACTGATAATGCTCAGGAATTCACTCTAAAAGAATTTTATGCTAAGCATGGAATTTTGCATCAGCATTCTTGTGTAGCCACTCCACAACAAAATTCAGTTGTGGAGAGGAAACACCAACATATATTGAGCATTGCAAGGGCCTTAAAGTTTCAGTCCAATGTGCCTCTTACCTTTTGGGGTGAGTGTGTCTTAACTGCTGTGTATATTATAAATAGGCTGCCTTCTTCTACTCTTGGCAACAAAACTCCTTTTGAGAAACTATACAACACAATCCCTTCCTATGATCATCTAAAGGTGTTTGGATGCCTTTGTTTTGCATCTACTTTGTCTCACAATAGGTCAAAATTTGATCCTAGATCCTTACCATGTGTTTTTCTAGGTTATCCTTATGGGGTTAAAGGTTTCAAGGTGCTTGATTTGGCCACCAAGAAAATTTTTGTCTCTAGGGATGTTCTTTTCCATGAGACTGTCTTTCCCTTTATCTCTTCTACATACTCTTCTTCCCCTCATTCCACCATCACCTTACCTCATATTTTTCCTTCCCCAGACCCTTACCTTGACCCCTTACCCTTTGTTGCCACTCCTATTGTTGATTCCCATACCCCAACAACTCCCATTACAGATTCTACATCTGTTTTGTCCAATCCTATCTCACCTCCTCCTATTTCACCTTTAACCATTCCAGATACTACCTCTGTCTCTTCCTTTGATTCTGTTCTTCCTCCTTCTGTAGACCCCATACCTGATCTTATATCCCATTCTATTCCTGCTTCAGTACCTACTTCTATTCCTGCTTCCATTCCACCCTTAAGGAAGTCTACAAGAATCAGTAAAGCTCCTGCTTATTTGCAAGATTTTAAATGTAGTACTGTTGTTCATGCTAAGTTTGATCACTCCAATCCAGCCATCAAGTCTGGTTCCAGCTCCTCTATGTCAGGTACTAAGTATCCTATCTTTGATTATATTGATACTTCTGGTCTTTCACCTTCCTATGCCCATTTTTGTTCCTCAATCACTGCTATTTCTGAGCCAAAATCCTATTCTGAGGCTATCAAGGATCCTAAGTGGCAGAATGCTATGGCTGATGAGATTGCAGCCTTGGAATCCAACCAAACTTGGTCTCTTACTTCTCTCCCTTCTCACAAAAAGGCCATTGGGTGCAAATGGGTATATAGAATCAAATATATGGCTGATGGTACAGTAGAGAGGTACAAGGCCAGACTTGTGGCCAA
Source organism: Quercus tomentella (assembly GCA_028535165.1). Lineage (NCBI taxonomy): Eukaryota > Viridiplantae > Streptophyta > Magnoliopsida > Fagales > Fagaceae > Quercus > Quercus tomentella. The sequence goes on from JAPQVY010000155.1 coordinate 29,820,547, forward strand.
AGGGTTCACTCAGCAGGAGGGTTTAGACTTCACAGACACTTTCTCTCCTGTGGCAAAGATGACTTCAGTGAAGACTATCCTTGCTATTGCTGCTGTGAAGGGCTGGCACCTTGTTCAACTTGATGTGAACAATGCTTTCCTCCATGGTGATCTCCATGAGGAAGTTTATATGCATCTGCCTCCAGGCTTTCACAGCAAGGGGGAGCATTTGGTGTGCAAACTAAATAAGTCATTGTATGGACTTAAGCAGGCCTCAAGACAATGGTACTCTAAGTTCTCAGCTACCATTTTGAAATGTGGTTTCAAACAATCTAAATCAGATTACTCTCTATTCACCAAGAAGTTTAATCAGTCATTTATAGCTCTCTTGGTGTATGTTGATGACATCCTTATTGCCAGTAATGATGCTCATGCTATTGAAGACCTTAAGGTGTTTTTGGATCAAGAATTCAAGTTGAAAGACCTTGGAAACCTGAAATTTTTCCTTGGTCTTGAAGTGGCCAGATCAGAACAAGGCATTTGTTTATGCCAAAGGAAATACACCTTGGAGATACTTAAAGATGCTGGGATGTCAGGTTGCAAACCAAGTAAGGTTCCTATGGAACAAAATTTGAAGTTAAGCAAGTTTTGTGGGGAGTTACTACCTGATCCTAGTGTTTACAGAAGACTAGTAGGGAGATTGTTGTATCTCACCATAACTAGACCAGACATTGCTTACTCAGTACAAAAATTGAGCCAATTTATGTCCAAGCCACGCAAACCTCATCTGGATGCAGCTTATAAAGTGCTGCAATATCTTAAAGGAACTCCAGGTCAGGGCATCCTTTTCTCATCCAAATCAGATTTACATTTAAAGGCATACACAGATGTAGACTGGGCTTCCTGCATTGACACTAGAAGATCCACCACTGGATTTTGCATTTTCTTAGGTGATTCACTCATTTCATGGAAGACCAAAAAGCAATCTATAGTCTCTCGTTCCTCTGCTGAGGCAGAATATAGGGCCATGGCAGTTACTACATGTGAAATAACTTGGCTTCTAGCCTTGTTAAAGGATTTGGAGGTTTTTCATCCCAAACCTGCCATGCTTTTCTGTGACAATCAAGCAGCCATATACATAGGTGAGAATCCCGTGTTTCATGAAAGAACCAAGCACATAGAAATAGATTGCCACTTGGTCAGGGACAAAGTTGAAGATAAGGTCATTCGTTTATTTTTTACTCCCACTCATTCCCAGCTAGCTGATCTCCTCACAAAGGCTCTTAGTGGCCAGCAGTTGCAAGCATTACTATCCAAGATGTGTATTGTGAATATCCATAATCCCAATTCTCATCTTGAGGGGGAGTATCAAGATTGCAGCCCACATCAGAAAGACAGAAAAGAAATGAAGCAAAAGAAGAAAGCAGCGAAGAAATGATTTTTCTGTCTAAATGACATTAGTGTAGTATAGTTGTTGTAGTTTTGTATTTTCTGTATGTAAAACTACTTGTAGCTTTCCATGTATTTAAGTTGGAGGAGTCTCACACGTGGAATAACAGAATGTCACACGTGCTGTAACTGATTTGGGATTTTTCCAGGCCTCTGTTTTGGTATTTAGACGCAGAGCTTGTACAGATTCATTATCTAATTGAAATCAGAATTTTTCATTCTCTCTCTCGCATATTGTTTCTCCATTTCTCCTTCAAAGTTTCTGTACTTTCTTATAATATGTGCTTAACATGTATGCCAATCAGATATTATTTACTATGTGATCCATAAACTCATCTTTTATTAATTGTTTTAAACTACAAAAACTTAAATTTAAACAATTGATTGATAATATGACTATTAATTTTTTATTACCGTGAAATTTTGCAAGTATGGAGAAAATATGAATATAATGTAATCCAACAGTAGATTTTTCAAATTTCACATTTAATAATAAGTTATTAAGTGGTGTAATTCACTCAAAAACTAAAAAATTAATATCAACTAAGGTGGGAAAAAAAAAATAAAGAAAGATAATACCAGAAATCATTTAGTTATTTTTTTAATAAATTTGGATTTAGAATAAGTATTCTCAAACCCAAATTTTTTTTCTTCCCATTCTTAAGTAGGTGCACCAAAATAGAATGAATAGAATGAAGTGGACCCAAATAGACCAAATGAACTGAAATTAAATTGAAGTGGACCAAATAAACTAAAGTGGACTAAATTATCGGCCACATAACCTTTTTTTTTTTTTTTTTTTTATTGATTTGTTCCTCTATTTTATTTTTAATACTAGTTCCAGCCATCACACCTAAAATCAATTATCTGGCCACAAGCCCTATGATCAAAGATTTAAAAAAAAAAAACCATATAAATCTCGAGTTATTTTGTTTCGAGATTCTAAAGATCAAAGATTCAATCATTCAATTAGGTAAGAAACCTTGGATTAGCTCTAGGAGCAGCACCTACTGATTGCACAATAATGCTCTGGTGGAGCTAGCTGCCGAACACTTGATAGGTTTATGTCAACGTCTTCCCCAATGAACTGACAAAGAGTTAAACCTTAATTAATTCAAACTAAATTACACATTACCTATATCATATTCCAATCCATTGGCATCTTTCTTTTCTTTGGTAAATAAATTCATTGGCACTTTTATGGACTCGTTATGTCACAAAAGATTGAAACACTACTTAGTGGGTAGTGGTGGGTCATTGATAGATCTCTTTCTTTTTCTAAGCCATTGACACCATTCCTAAAAAAGCCTATTCTGCAGTGAGATTGCTTAAAACCCAACTAATAAGATATTATAATTGTGACTTGTGAGATTAGCATGCCTTATTTCATTTGCTTTCTGTGGGGCAGTACAACTTAAAACCCAACTGAAAATATAAGTAAATTTATGACACAAAAAGACAGGCGCACATTTAAGTTTGTGTATTGCTTTGAAATTCCACTTCTCTTTAATCAAATACTTGAGGAGCTTCTTCTGCTTGCTTTCTAAAATTGTCTTCTTCTTTTTATTTCTTTTCTGACAAATCACAATCTTTGTCTAGATATTAGATTGGCTTATTTATTAATTTGCTTATTTGTTGAAAGTGGGTAAAACTAAAAATGTAGCTAGAAAAAGTGAAACTTTTTAAAAAATCTGCATGTAAAGAAATAAATTCTAGAAAAAAGCTAAACCAAATGCAAATGAACTAATGTGTGACAATTTCGAGACTTTCTTTCTTTTGTTGTGTGGCTAAAGTGAGGTATGTGATGCCAAGCATTTTTTTAAATAAGAGATTCAAATCAAGGAGTTTGAAAGATGTATAATCTGATTAATCCAATATTAATTTAGATTAAGAGATTGGAAACCCCTTAAAAGCCTAATTTTAGGGAAGGGTCCCCCTTCCATGATTCCAGGCTCCCACAGAAAGGAGTGGCAATCATTGAAAGAACCGTAGTATTCAAATCAAACCATTAGTATTCATGTATGTTTGTGACATTAGACCAAATGGGTTCTAAAAATAGATCTGGAAAAATAAGTGGAAAGTATGACTAGACTTGCAAATTTGCATATATTAATATAGTCTTGTGGGATTCCCTCCTCTCTCAGTGCTTATTAGTTATTAGTCAAATAGAGTTGGCGAGCTAAACACCCAAATGAGAGGAAAAGAGCTTTTTTTCACTAAGATAAAGAGGTACAAAATCCAAGGATTGATACGTTTTTGGTGTATCATATATTCGAGACAAGTTGGTCTGAAAGAACAGTGGGCTACTAGGCCTATTTGAGGACGTATTATTAGACTCATGGACCTCTGGTTTTAACTTATGGGTCCGGTTGTTTCTCAAAATAAAAAATAAAAAAAATCCGATTAATGTGTGCTTTTCAAAATTTTTATTTTTAAAAATATTTTTTAGAAAATTATAAAAGTTGTCATTACTTTTTCAATTCTCAAAAAAAAAATTTTCAAAAATGAAAATTAATATATGCCCATTAGTAAAATCCTTAACTTAATAAAATCACATACCCAATCAAGTTCTTAAATAAAGTTGAAGCAAATAATGTGCTCTGCTCAAGCATATTTTCCCCTTTGTGGCCAAACTTGTTACACGCATACATAGAAAGAGTGAGTGACCTAAGCTTGCTGTTGTGGAACAAAGCATGCCCCTTCTTTGTACAATGGATTGCTATTATATTTCTTATCTAAATTAACAATGATAAATGATTGTTTTTAGCTGCCAATGTTCTCATTTAAAGGCAAAACAGTATATAATTGATTTCCAAAACCTTTTGGTGTAAAGGCATATCTCATGTCCAGGACAACTTCACTTTACCGAGCCATGTGTAAATATATCACATTAAAAAGATTAATGGAGAAAATGAGCCATTTTGTTTTGAACTCAAAGGATTATAATACTATCTTTTGGCTCCATCCAGACTTCATGTATTTTGATCTACATTGGAATATTCTATAGTATGATCTGCATTTGTTTCCAGATTTATTTTTTTGATTTTATATGAATGTGTATATATTTTGTAATTTTAGTTGGGTTATAAGAGAGAGCTTAACTTCAAGCACATTGTTAAGTAAATTTATTGTTGCTTATAGGTCTTCTTTTTGTTGTAATTTGCATCTTCCTGGTGCAGTCCTGAATGCTTGCAGGAAGGATGCGGCTTTTGTTTCTCTTTAATAATATTTTCAAGCTTACCACACATTTTTAAACTCATTTTGTCTTAATTATTCTACGTGACAGACTGTGATTGATTGTTTGTCACTGTCACATAAACTTAATATTTTTTCTTCACTTCTCACAGTTTGTCACGTAAAATAATTATAGCAAAGTGTGGTATACTAGAATTATTATATTCTTAGTTATTAGCACAAAAAAAAAATTACTAAAATATTAATCCAATTGATGGTAATATAACATAAACAAAGAATTATATAAGGACTACCTCTAAAATGTTCTTGTGGTACTGGTTATGCGGGGCAGAGTGACATGCCTTCAGTTTTTCCTAACGATCACAGTGTTAAATTGATTTCCCTGAAAAATACTCAACTCTTTGTGACTTTGAGCTCCCCAAACAAAGTAATAATAGCTTTTGCACTCATGTATGTATTAGTTTCAATCAGAATTGGATTTATAAAAAAAATTGTCTTTTTTTTTTCCCTTTTATTTTAAGAAAATGCAGAAAATCATTTTGAAAGCTAATAAAGGTTTCTTTCTTTTTAACTCACAAGCAACATGATAAACAAAGGACACAGATTAAAAAACAAAGGACTGACGAAGTGTCAGCTTCATAAGGATAAGAACACTTTTTGGGACATAGACCATAATGAAAAGCTAAAGAACAAAATAGAAGACTAGAGAGAGTCAGATAAATTTGGTCGGCCAAGGTTTCTGTGAATTTAACAGTAACTTTTTCAAAGTAAGAGCAATGCTGCATACCAAAAAAAGAAAAAAAGTTTGCAACATTTTTAATACAAACTGATATAACAAGTTTGTACTAATTTTTATCTGATTAAGCAGTAATATTATTATTTTACCTACTATTATCAATCTATCACATTATCTTATGCCAAATTTTTTGTGTCTATGACTTTCACTTAAAATAATAGAAGCCATAAAGTTCTTTTTTTTTTTTTTTTTTTTTTTTCTTCTTTTATATGTTGGGGATGATGAACTGGGATAGCAGAGTTAGGATATGAGCTCCATGTACAGATGTACTTCCTGAAGTTCTATATCTTTCCCATGTGCTGCTTTAAAAATAAAATTCATGAGATGCATGCATATTGTACTTCGGATTCATAGATAGTTAATTACTAATTACTAATTAGTCCAACATTTTATTAGCACGTATTTTCATGGAGCAACCAAACAGTCTCACAGATTTATCAAATTTTGAATGGTATAGAACTTGCATTGGACTATCAAATTTGGTTACGTTAGTATTTTTCATTCATAAGATTATGATAAGAACTTTTTTTTTAAAAACAATTTTGAAAATATGTTGACTAAAGTGAGTGTTTTAAAGTATAAAGATAATTTTGAAATGAAAAGTTTTTTTTTTTGGTTAAATGAAATGAAAATTTATGCAGCTTAATTATGATCAAATATGCATTTTTACCTAAATAAAATAGGCTACAAAATACCAGAACCAAACAAATCCTACTGTGAAGTTTGTTAGTCTGGTACCAAAGATTTATCTCCTGCAAGTTAAGTGAATAATCTTTATCTACTTTATAGTTAAGAAAATGTTAACGACTGTTCTTGGGATATTGATTTATGAATTATTTTTAAAAATATTTTATAGAAAAATTATAAAATAATTAATTTTTTTATCAATTTTTATATTTTTCATAAAAATAACGTTAAAACTTTTAAAATATAAGTTATTAACAATTGCAGGCACCCGTTAACATGACCGGGTAAATCCAAGTTTTAGATCCAAGAACTTACCTAAATGCAATTGTTAATTTTGATATAAGCAGCACTTGTGGTCATAAAAGCATATGGAATATGCCTCTATAAAATATGTTTATCGGAGAAGAGAAATATGATATCATAGGGTCCCTCCATGGGGGCATGGGTTGTGGGGATTTGTGGAAGTGCTTCAAAAAAAAAAAAAAAACTCAAATTTTTGTGACTTCTTTTCCTTTATTTCAAAACCTTTTGGCTCATAATAAAGTATTCTCCTTCCTTTTCCCACTCTATCACAGATTTCGACAACCACCGTGCTCTAGGAAATCATATTCTCTTCCTAAATTATAATATTTTTTGCTAAACACCTAAATTATAATATTATATATATGCTTCTTAAGCATCTTTATAATTCAATTTCAAATTATGATTATATATGGGGTTTCCTTTGTTCGGATTTTCCAAGGATATGCTAGTGTACAAAACACCCTTATCTCAGTTAACCCAATAATCAAAGGAATATTTTATCATATAATCCATTTTAACAAATGCCTCTATGCTAAGTGTAAGGAAATGAGCCAGGTCTGGGAGGGTTGTTCCCCGTCCATAGTGAGACACCTGATCCATCAGGATCAAGGTTATCAATTCCGTACCGTACCGGCCAATTTCGGGCAATACCGGCCGGTACCGGGTGTACCGGCCGGTACAGAAAAAAGTTTTTTTTTTTTTTTTTTTTTTTAAGTTTTGTAATTTTTGAATTTTTGTTAGGATAGAATGGTAACTTATTTGCATTAACTTATTAGTATTATTTGTTTTCTTAGTATGTAATGGTAACTTTTAAGCTTTCTATTTTATTTTTTTATTTTTTTTCCCTTTTAATTGATACTAAAGTCTAAAACCATGAATAATTAGTTCTGAATTGAGGAAATGTTTTATGGTAAACTTTTATATTTATTATAATATATATATACACAGACACATACATACATACATATATATATATATATATTTATTTATTTATTTATAAATATAAAAAATAGCGGTAAACCTGAAACGGTACACCGGTATTGACCGGTATCCGAAATATATCGTACCGGTGGCCAAACCGGTACGGCCTCCGGTACGGTATTGACATCCTTGATCAGGATAGTCTATGATGTATTTGTGTCCTTGTTTCCTTTGTTTCTCTGTGTTGGTTTAATGAAAGTTGTTCTCATAAAAAAAAAAAAAATTACATAAATTTGAGCCGTTCAATCAAGTATTGTCTATTAAGTGAAAATACAACGGAATTACATTCAATTCTTATTTGTGAGAAAGGTACAAAGAACTTTTTTTTTTTTTTAGAAGCCAGCCCACAGGTACAAAGAACAAACTTCATTAAAGTGTGTGTGAGGGTTTGATGTGGCCCATGTGGGTATGATAAGTTTTCTCATAAGCCTACATCAGAGAAAGTTGATTGTTTTTTAGCCCCTTAATATATATTTTTTTCCAATAATTCAATATTTGAGGCTCTTGAGAGTGAGAGGATTTAAACCTAAATATTTTCACTAAAAATATCAAGGTTTGTCAATAACCAATTTAAGTTATAAAACTCTTAGCTGTTCTTTTCAATTTATTATTTATCAATATCACATACGTATATGTGGGTGCGAGTTAACTAAATAAATAAAATCTTTTATCATCAAATAAGGAATTTTAAATTTAATTTTACTTGAACAAAAAAAAAAACTTATTAATATATAGACTAAAATCTTACAGTCCCTATCAAGAGTCTTGTAACCATAGGTGAAGTTAGGGGTGCTAAGGGGGGCCATGACCCCCTAGCATTTGAAATCTTCCATTAATTTTCTTTTATATTTGGTAATAAATCTAAAAATTACACAAAACTATATTCACCGGCCCTCCTAAGAAAATTCCGTGACTCTGCTATTGCTTGTAACTCAATTAGTTAACATCTTCTAATATTTTTAAATAAGACATACAGTGTTCAATTCTCCTCTAATTTCTATGGTATTTATATATATAAATTTTAAAATCCTAATGTATCTATTAATATATATATATATATATATATATATATATATATATGAACAACTTACTAATCATGGGATGATGAGACCAACAATCTGATGTTACCCAACATAAATTTAAAAAAAAAAAAAAAAAATCTTTAATGGTTATCTTTTTCGTGCTCCTTGGTCCAATTTAATCTAGTCCACCTGTATTTGCTTGCACTATAAATACAAATTGTGAACATCTTTTCCCATATGGCCCCATAAGAAAACAAACATCTTTTTCTCAACAAACAAAACTGCACCCCACAAGTTTACCCAAAAGAAAATCCCTCCATTTTCAGTCGTTTGATAAGGTTAATGCTAAAATCTTAGGCGAAAATGCAAATTGCGTAAGTTAAATTTGGTCAATAGTCGGTCTAATTTTGAGTGTGTGAATGGTGGAAAAGTTTCTCTGTAGCAAGTCTAGGGTCAAAAAAACCCTAGCCGCTCAGTAGAAGGTCGTGCCTATCTCTAGGCTTTACAGTTCTCCACGCTTTGTGTTTCGAACGTTGTGAGACAGTATTTTCCTTAGTTTGTTTTGCAATAGTATCAAAGATGGAAGATCTCTCAGTGTTGTGGAAAAATCTCTCATTAACAGAAGAGGAGGATAGTAAGTACAGTGGTAAGCCAGTAGAAGCACTCGAAGGAAAGGTTATAGCGGCCAAGTTTCACACACGCCGTGTACTCAATATGGAAGCCATTGCGCGAACCTTTAAACAACTATGGTTAACGAAGAAGGGTTTTGAAGTCAAAGATATGGGCGATCATGTAGTCCTCTTTGTTTTTTCGGACAAGACAGATGCGGACAGGGTATTGCTAGGAGAGCCTTGGAGTTATGACAAGTATCTAGTCTCTCTATGTAGGTTGGAGAAAAATGGTGCGGTGAAGGACTTAGTGTTTGACCGAACGGCTTTCTGGGTTCAAATCCACGACATCCCAGTCTGCGATATGAATCCAGAAGCGGCTGCTGAGATCGGTAAGGTTTGTGGGGAAGTGCAACCGGGTATTCGCGACTGGGGCAATCAAGATGGCAGCACGTTCATGCGAATTAGAGTACGGGTTAATACTTCAAAGCCTCTGTGCCGAGGACGAAAACTCCGTAGAGAAGATGGAGAGATTGGCTGGATACGCTTCAAGTACGAGCGGCTGCCGATAATGTGCTACTGGTGCGGAAAACTTTCTCATAGTGACAAAGACTGTGAGCTATGGGTTAGGAGCAACGGGTCACTTACTGAAAGCGACAGACAATTCGGTGCGTGGCTCCGTGCCCCGCTGTTCAACACAAAAAAATGCTCAGCAATCCGGGTGGGTGGCGAAGATGAGGTGAACCTTAAGCATGGTGCATCGGACCAGGGGGCAATCGGAGAGGTAGTGAAAGATACAGGACGCCAGAGTGGGAATGGAAACAGCCCTGTGAACGACCGGAACCGCCGGCAGAAGGAGGAGACCTGTGGACCGCTTCCTACAAACAAGGAAACCGGCGCAAAATCCGTTACCGTAATCCCAGGTACGGAATTTAATGCAGCACGTGATTCTCGCGGAGTAACGGATTTTCAGGAGACGTTACGCGAGATTGATGACGCCATTTCAAAATATGATAAGTTTGGGGTGGACCTTAAGTCAAATGGACAAACGTCCTTTTTGGGCCAAGCTGAGGCCCATAAAACATCAACCATGCTGGGAAATAAGGGCCGTGCTTTAAGTGATGATGAAGTCATGCTCCCAGTTAAAAGCCCACAAGGAAATGATTTTAAGGCTCGTGGTTGGAAGAGATTAGTTAGTGACCGGCCTGTTGCAGAAGTCCAGAATACACCCATGCAGAGAAAAAGAGCAGTACGTGACGAGGAGGATGAAACGGAAGCTGGGGTTTTGAAGAAGAAGCTCTGTTCCTTTGACACATCACAACAGCAAACGGTGGAGGCTGCGGGACAGCCCCGCCGAGAGCAATGAGTTGCCTTGCATGGAACTGCCGTGGGCTTGGGAACCCACTGGCAGAGGATGAGCTTGAAACCATTATTCGAGCACAAGATCCCCTAATTGTTTTCTTGTCGGAAACCTGGTCTGGAAGAAAACAGTTAGAAAAGTTACGGTGTAAGATCAAATATGCAGGCTTGTTTACTGTTCCTAGTCCGGGTAGGGGCGGTGGTTTGGCTCTTTTACGGAAATCGGATATTTCGGTATGGGTAGACAGCTTCTCTAAGTACCATATAGACGCAGTGGTGAATGGAACCAGCCCGGAACCTTGGCGCTTCACCGGATTCTATGGTGAACCCAACACTCATTATAGGGAGGAAGCATGGAGTATGTTAAGGATGTTACGATCAAAACCGCACTTACCGTGGTGTTGTATGGGAGACTTTAACGAAATTCTACAGTTGGAGGAGAAGAGAGGTGGTAGAATCAGGCCGCATGTTCTGATGCAAGCTTTCCGTGATGTGCTGGATGTTTGCGGCTTTGCGGATCTTGGTTTCACAGGACCAGAATTTACGTGGCACAGTAGGAGCCATGGTCACCTGATTTGGGAACGTTTAGATAGGGGGGTGGCCACCTATGACTGGCTAGCCAAATTCCCAGCAGCTCAAGTCCGCCATCTTCATTGTTTTTTCTCTGATCATCGTCCCATTAAACTGGTTCTTGATCCTAACAGTGAGTCACAAAGGTGGTTTCGGCGTCCCTTTCGTTTTGAAGAAATGTGGCTAGCAGATAGGGGCTGTAGTGATACGGTTCTAAGAGCTTGGGAGATTTCACAAGAAGGCAATCCCATGTTTAAAGTATCCAAAAAACTCAAGAGGTGTAAAAAGATGCTTAGGTCTTGGAGCAAAGATCATTTTGGTAATGTCAAGAAACAGATTGCTAATAAAAAGGAGAGGCTGTGGAAAGCTGAAGAGGAGGCAGCCAAGGGTGGGAGTTATGGGATGGTTGTTCAGTTGCGAAGGGAACTTAATGTCTTGCTGGACAGAGAAAGCAAAATGTGGAGGCAGAGAGCAAGAACACAGTGGGTGGCGAAGGGTGACAAAAATACAAGATATTTTCATGGGGTGGCTACTCAAAGGAAGAGGAAAAATTTTATTAAGGGTATCAAAGATGATGAAGGAGTCTGGCAGAGAGATGAGGAAGTGGTTTCGGCAATCTTTGTGGAGTACTATACCAGATTGTTTACTCAATCAAATTTCCATGATCTTGACCGAGTCCTTGAAGGGGTTAAAAGGGTAGTCACAGTAGATATGAATGCAGAATTGGTGAAGCCATATAGTATGGAGGAAGTTGATATTGCTATCAAACAAATGGCTCCTTTGAAGGCACCTGGACCTGATGGAATGCCACCCCTATTTTATCAGTCCTTTTGGCAGCACATTGGCCCAAATGTTACAGAAGCGGTACTATCATGCCTAAATTCTGGTACTCTCCTCAAATCCATCAATCACACTTTCATTACTTTGATTCCAAAAGTTAATAATCCTGAATTGGTTTCGGAATTTAGACCCATCAGTTTATGTAACGTGATTTATAAAATTATTAGCAAAGTTATTGCTAATCGGTTAAAACCCTTTCTGAATTCTATAGTTTCAAAAGCTCAAAGTGCTTTCATTGCAGATAGACTTATTACAGATAACATCTTGATTGCCTTTGAATCCTTGCATTATATGAAAACTCAAAGCTCGGGAAGGGAGGGTTCTATGGCTTTGAAATTAGATATGAGCAAAGCCTATGATAGAGTGGAGTGGAGTTGAGTTTTCTAGAAAAAATCATGTTAAAGATGGGATTTCAGGATACATGGGTGGCTATGATTATGCAGTGTGTTTCTACAGTGACTTATTCCATACTCTTAAATGGTGAACCAAGAGGGTTTATACAACCATCCAGAGGGTTGAGGCAAGGTGACCCCCTTTCCCCCTTTCTCTTCTTGTTTTGTGCGGAAGGTCTAAATGCTCTTCTTAACAAAGCAGCGGATAATGGGGAGATAAGGGGTTTATCTCTATGTCGCCAAGGGCCAAAGATTACTCATCTCTTCTTTGCAGACGATTGCCTTTTGTTTTGCAGGGCCAACAAAAATGAATGCCAAAAAATCCAGCAACTACTTCATTGGTATGAAGGTGCATCTGGCCAATTGGTGAATAAGGACAAAACAACCCTCTTCTTTAGCAGAAACACATCGGAGGAGGTTCAACAAGAAATCAAGGTATTGCTAGGGGTGCCAGCTATCAAGCACTATGAGAAATACTTGGGCTTGCCGTCATTTGTGGGGAGACAAAAAAAAGCTTGCTTCATTCAGATCAAGGAACGGATTTGGGCAAAAATGCAGGGGTGGAAAGAAAAGCTACTCTCTCAAGCAGGAAAGGAAGTCATGATTAAGGCGGTTATTCAATCTATTCCCACTTATTCGATGAGTGTGTTTCGGTTACCAATTGGCTTAATCAAGGATATTGAGACGATGATCCGAAAATTTTGGTGGGGAAATCAAGATAATACAAGAAGAATGCAGTGGGTGAAGTGGAGTACTTTATGCTCTCCAAAGTCCCTTGGGGGTATGGGATTCCGTGATCTTCGACAATTTAATGATGCACTTCTTGGTAAACAGGTTTGGAGACTTTACCATGAGAAGGACACGTTACTGTACAAAGTCTTTAAGCCCAAAATTTTTCCAGTGGGGAGTATCTTGGATGCTGAGTTCAACCCGCGAAGTTCCTTTGCTTGGAAAAGTATCTTACAGGCTAGGGTGGTTATATGCAAGGGAGCACGGTGGAGAATAGGAGATGGTTCAAGGATCAACATATGGAAGCACCGTTGGCTGGAGTCTTCAGGGGGAGGCCAGATTGTATCTCCTCAACTTGATCCTTCTCTGATCACAGTGAAGGATCTCTTCATCCCTGACACAAGAATTTGGAACAAGGAGATCATTGAACAAAATTTCTTACCATGGGAAGCCGAGAGCATTCAAGGAATTCCTGTCAGCCTTTATCCGATGGAGGACTTGCTTATATGGCCAAACACCACGGATGGAAGCTACACGGTTAAAAGTGCTTATCAGTTGATGGCCGCTGAGTCCAGAGCTGCTCTGCCCAGTCCGTCCGCTACAGGGGGCTGCAAAGCCTTTTGGAATAGAATTTGGGACATGCAAGTTCCAAATAAAGTTAAACACTTTATATGGAGAGCCTCCAACGAATCTTTACCCACTAAGCTCAATCTATTTACACGGCACATTCTCCCGGACAACATTTGCAGCCTCTGTGAAGAACACACCGAAGATACTATTCACTGTCTTTGGTTGTGTGATCGGGTTAAATGTATCTGGCTTTCGGAGTCTTCTTTCTGTCCATTCCGACCAAAGATTTTTAGAAATTTTGGCGATCTTGTTTCAGCGGTTTTAGCTAATGCAAGCCCAGCCATAGCTGCTCTGTTTTCAATGGTTGCTTGGAGCATTTGGATGAGGCGGAATAAACTGAGGGAGAAGCAAAGTGTTTGGGGAGTAGGGGAGACGGTGCAGCGAGCTCGTGAACTGTTACAGGAATTTTGGGACGTTCAGGATCGTCCATTACGGTCTAGGGTGTCTCGCACAAGACTGCCATGGACGCCGCCAAGTGCTGGTTTTTATAAGCTGAATTTCGACGGTGCCGTCTTCGAGAATTCTGGTAGAGCAGGTCTGGGGGTGGTAGTTATGGATGAGGAAGGAATGATAATTGTAGCTCTAAGTCAGAACATTCCGCTCCCCAGCTCTGTAGAATCGGTGGAAGCCATGGCTGCTCAACGTGCTATCCTTTTGGCGCAGGAGATAAGTCTCACACGAGTGGTAATGGAGGGTGACTCACTAAAGGTAATTGAAGCCATCAATAGTCCAAAACAGTGTAGGACTCAGTGGGGCCATATTATAGAAGATATTAAAATAGCTAGCCTTTATTTGCAAGAATGTAGTTTCTGTCATGTTAGTAGGGGGGGTAATAATTTAGCCCACTCCCTGGCAAGAAGAGCAGTTTTAACTGCTGATACTGATGTGTGGTTAGAAGAACTACCACAAGATTTGGATGATGTTTTCCAGTCTGATCTGTCGAAATAAAAAATTGACTTACCTTATTCTCAAAAAAAAAAAAAAAATTTGGTCAATAGTCATTTTAGCCTTTTTAAGTTTCATTTTTATCATTTTGGTTTTGTAGTTTGCATTTATTGTCTCCGTTAATCCTTCAATATCTATAGCTCCCATTAACTATTAAAAAATGCTAGATTTTTAAGACTAAAAAAAAAAAAAAAAATTCATGTTTTCTTGTTAGAACAAAGTTTAGTTACAAAATTAGTTGTAGACTTAAATTACAACTTTACTCAATATTTTTTTTTATTAAAGGTAAATTTTGACAAATCCACCATTAAATTACATATTCTTTTTATATTCTCCATACTTGCAAAATTTCTAGAAAATTAAAGATCAATAACTATGTTATCAATAAATTGTTCAAATTGCAAATTTTTGTAGTTTAAAATTATACATAAAATATAAGTTTATAGATTATATAGTAAATAATAATCAATTAATACAAAATTTGACAAGTGTATTAAGAGCATAAAAAACATGCAATTCAACAGTTAGATTTTCAAAATGTGTAATAATGTCTATTTTATTGAGTAAGGTTGTAACCTTAGGCTACAATCAATTTTGTAACTAAATTTTGTCATTTAAAAAAAATGCAAAAAAGAAAAAAAAAATTCTTTAAGTTTGTCAATTGTCATTTCACTCGTTTGGTCCAGTAAGTTTCAATTTTTTTGTCATTTTGGTCATGTAAGTTTACATTTGTTGTCACCATTAATCATTCTTAACTATAAATTTTTTAACAAAATGGAGGAATGACTAATGGTGATTGCAATTTGCAAATGTGAACCTACAAAACTAAAATGATAAAAATAAAACTTATTTGACCAAAATAACTGTAGGGGCTAGGTTTGAGCACTTCTGCCATCAGATGAGTGGACTCAGGCCCAGCTGGCCCAATACAATAAATTTATAGAGAATGAGTTTAAGAGCTAGGCTTTAGTGAGGATTACAACAACTAGACATGGTTATGAGTGGATTGAATAACAAAGACTTGGACATAAAATGTAAGACTTTGTCCTCGGCCCTTATCCGAGGATCTTGTTGTTCTTATTAGTTCTTCAATACTTGGTTACAAGGGTTCCAGAGATGATACAAATTGCTACAATATTCTCTATCTCTCCTTTTTTTCGATCCCCTTTTCATGGAGGATTTCTTACATTATATAGCTCATTTCAGTTGATCTTGGCCCTCCATCTGTTGATGATGTAGGTCACCACTCGAGTGTTTGTCCCATCAGCCACCTTCCCCAACCTTTTGTTAGTTGCGGCAACCAAGGAGGCACTATTCATGGGTCATTTCCTCATTAATGCGGCCAGAACGTTAGTTGTGGGCATTTAATGCGGAGGTGGCAGTTTCTCCTTGAATTACTCCTCCACCATGCTCTCATGGCTAAACTACGGTACTCGTTCCTTTTCTTGGGACGCTCTGGAAGGTTATCGTTGATGGCGTGCCGTTCTTTCCTTCTGGGGCTTGGAATGCCGAGGACAGGATCGTCCTCGGCAATGTTTCTAGGCTATTTGGGCTTTCTTTGTTCGTCCTCAGCCATTTCTTCCTCCTCAGCGTGGGTCTTGGGCTTAGTATAAAGTGGGCCGGGGTTGTCAAATTCTTTGGCCCTCCTCAGCAGGTAGGCTCCCATCAGCCTGAACCGGCTAGATCCCAACAACAGGGTAACTTCCCCAACCCTGAGCGTGCTCGAAATGAAGAAAATGGAAGGTTCCGAGAGGGAAGTGTGAACACCACTCAAACCAGCAAAAGCCATTCTCGTGTGGGCAGTCATGTGCTCCAGAGACAAAATAACAACCGGGCCATGCAACCAGAAGAAGTTAAGAGTCACGTATCCCAAAGACAGAATGATAAGTAAGCCATGCAGCGAGAGATAGACAACTTGAAGAGAAAGTTGCGCTATGCACAACGAAGGTGATCTCATCCTAGCCTTAACGTGCCCTCCGATGATGAAAGCAATGATGACTACAGGCAAAGATCGAGAACTCCTCCAAGCGAGACCTTCTCTCATGAAGAAGAGTACTACCAGAGGCGTAAACGTAAAAACCCATCTCCTAGGGGCTTGGGAAACGATGCCATGAGCAGGGCGCTGGATCAACTCTCCAAATCACCTTTCACACGCCACATAGAAGGGGCTACACTTCCACGATGATTCCAGCAGCCAACCTTCACCACTTATAACGCCAAAATAGACCTCGTGGAGCATGAGCCAGTTTAACCAAAGGATGGCTGTCCATTCTAAAAATGAGGCGTTGATGTGCAAGGTTTTCCCATCTAGCTTGGGACCAGTGGCGATGAGGTGGTTCAATGGCTTAAAGACGAATTCCATAGATTCGTATAGGTAGCTAACCCAAGCCTTTGGCTCCCGTTTTGTTACGAACAGTAGAGCTCCTCGGCCCCTGAGTGCATTACTGTCGTTATCCATATGTGATGGAGAAACTCTGAAGACCTACTCAGACAGATATTGGGAGATATATAATGAAATGGAAGGCAATTTTGACGAAGTCGCCATCAGCACCTTCAAAAATAGTCTCCCAGCCGAGCACGGCTTGAAGAAGTCTTTGACTGGCAAACCTGTCACTAGTGTGCGCCAACTGATAGATCGGATCGACAAATACAAACGAGTAGAGGAAGACCAGCTGCAGGGTAAGGGAAAAGAGAAGGTTATCCCTCAAGAGAGGAGGGATTTTAGGTCGGACCGATACAACAGCAACTGCCCGAGGAGAGATTTCGTAGGACAATCCGGAGCAACCAACACACAGATTGTCAATGGTGTATTCCGAGAACCAGTACATCGAGTGTTGGAGAAAATTAAGAACGAGCCATACTTTAAATGGCCGAATAAGATGGCGGGAGAGTCCACGAGGCGCAATCAGAACTTTTATTACCAATACCACCAGGACCATGGACATAGCACGGAGAACTGCAGGAACCTCTGGAA
Source organism: Quercus tomentella (assembly GCA_028535165.1). Classification (NCBI taxonomy): domain Eukaryota; kingdom Viridiplantae; phylum Streptophyta; class Magnoliopsida; order Fagales; family Fagaceae; genus Quercus; species Quercus tomentella. The sequence continues at coordinate 29,838,006 of JAPQVY010000155.1, forward strand.
CTATCTGGACCAACTAGTCCGAGAAGGAAAGCTGAAGCACCTTCTGTATCATTCCAGTGGTCACCAAGGCCAGACCTATCAAGAAACCCAGAGAGATACTGCCCTAAGGCCACCCGTAGGGACGATCAATGTAATCTTGGATGCGCCAGGAAGAACAGGCACGCGCCCTTCACGAGTGTTGTCTATGGCTCAGCTGCCTGCCGAGGAGTCCCAGCCGGAGCCGAAGAGGGCCAGAATGAATTTTCACCCGACTCTGAGTTTTTCAGAAGAAGATAAGATCTGAACCATCCAGGCCCATGATGATGCGCTGTTGATCACTCTCAGAATCGGGGACTACGATGTGAAAAGAGTGATGATGGATGGTGGCAGTGCTGCCGAGGTCATGTACCCTGATCTCTACAAGGGGCTGAGGTTAAAGCCGAAGGATTTGATGCCCTATAGCTCCCCTTTGATGACCTTCGACGGGAAGCTTGTCATTCCAAAGAGCATGATTAGGCTACCCATCCAGACCGGCCCAGAGATAGTGGAGGTGAACTTTATTGTGGTGGATACCTACTCTCCATATATGGCCATTGTCGGTAGGCCCTGGCTCCATACATTGGGGGCTGTTGCCTCCTCCTTGCATCAGAAATTGAAATTCTCGTCAGGGGACCAGGTCCTCGAAATCCATGAGTGCCAATCCATGGCAAGGCAGTGTGTGATGGCTACCGTCTCCCATCGACTCGATGCGGGGTCCTCGGCCTCTGCTGAAAAGAGCTTATAGCAATCAAGGGCCCCGATGTCACCTCTTGATACAGCTGCCGAGGAGGCGAAATGCAAAGGTCTGGAGGAGGTGGTTATTGGTGGTGACCCGAAGAAGTTCTTTTTGGTAGGGGCTCAGCTGCCTCTTCAGGAGAAGGAGGAGTTGATTGAGTTTCTCAAAAGAAATATCGACATATTTGTATGGGATGCCTGCGATGCTCCCGAGATTGATCCAGCCTTCATCTATCACCATCTCAATGTCAACCCGTCCATCACTCCCAAGAAGCAGCCACCCCGTCGCCCGTCAAGAGAGCACGCCGATGCGATTAGGGATGAGGTGGCGAAGTTTAAGCGTGCAGGGGCTATCAAAGAGGTTTTCTACCCTGAATGGTTGGCTAACACCGTAGTGGTCAAGAAGAAAAGTGGAAAATGGCGGGTCTGTGTAGACTTCACGGACCTAAATAAAGCATGCCCAAAAGACCCGTTCCCCATGCCTCGGATAGACCAGCTGGTGGATGCGACAGCAGGCCATCCTCGGATGAGCTTCTTAGATGCCTTCCAAGGCTATCATCAAATACCACTAGCCCTGGAGGATTAGGAGAAGACAGCCTTCGTGATACCTACTGGGAACTACCACTACAAGGTAATGTCTTTCGGTCTGAAGAACGCAGGGTCCACTTATCAAAGGATGATGACAAGAATGTTCGAGCCGCAGTTGGGTAAGAGCATCGAAATCTATGTTGATAATATGGTGGTAAAGAGTAAAGTGATGTCCGAGCATTTAGGAGACCTCGGCAGCACCTTTGATGTCTTGAGGAAGCACAAGCTGCGCCTAAATGCTTCCAAATGCTCATTTGGCGTGGGATCAGGCAACTTTTTAGGCTACATGATTACTCATAGGGGAATTGAGGTTAACCCCGACCAGATCAAGGCTATTAATGATTTAAAACCACTGCGAAACGCCAAGAAGGTCCAAAAGCTTACTGGAATGATTGCGGCCCTGAATCGATTCATTTCCAGGTCGGCGGATAGATGCAGACCGTTCTACCTCTTGATCAACAAGTGGAAAGGATTTGAGTGGTCTGATGACTGTATCATGGCTTTCCAGCAACTCAAACAATACCTATCACGGCCACCCATCATGTCCAGTCCTGAAGCCGATGAAGTCCTATACGCATATATTGCTGTGGCCCCTCATGCTATGAGCTTGGTGCTAATACGGGATGACAATGGCCTTCAAAAGCCAGTCTATTACGTGAGCAAGTCACTGCATGAAGCTGAGGTCAGATACTTACCCCTGGAGAAAGCTATACTGGCTGTGGTCCATGCTACTCGAAAGCTTCCCCATTATTTCCAAGCCCACACGGTAGTTGTTTTAACCCAACTACCCTTGAAGTCCGTACTTCGAACCGCTAACTACACTGGAAGGATTGTCATATGGAGCACAATTCTGGGAACTTTTGACATCAAGTACATGCCTCAGACCTCCATAAAGGGCCAGATCCTAGCCGACTTGGTGGCCGAATTTACTGAACTACCAGTAGAAATAGTAGCAGAGGAGTGCAACATGGATGGAAAATCGGTTGATGTAATCTCTACGCCAGAACCCCCATGTTGGAAGGTGTACGTTGATGGCGCAGCAAATCAAAGGGGGTCCAGAGTGGGGCTAGTCCTAGCATCTCCCGAGAAGACTATCATAGAGAAATCCCTAAGACTTGGGTTCTTGACCACGAATAACGAAGCCGAATATGAAGCCTTGTTACAAGGAATGGCCATGGTGCAGAAAATGGGAGGAAAAGCAGTAGAGATGTTCTCAGACTCGAGATTGGTAGTGGGCCAGGTAAAGGGAGAGTTGGAAGCCAGAGACGCGAGGATGCAAGAGTACTTAAGCCAAGTCAAACGCTTGCAGTTAGACTTCGATCTTTTCGGCCTATCACACATCTCCAAAAGTGGAAACACCCATGCAGATTCATTGGCCACGCTTACTACCTCCTCGGCAGGGAGTCTGCCTCGAATTATCCTTGTCGAGCATCTGGATAGAGCGAATGAGGTAGCTAGAGGCATGGCACATATCCACCAAGTTAGAGTGGGTCCCAACTGGATGGACCCCATAGTAAGATTCCTCAAAAATGATATTCCTCAAATCCTGCTACTTTTTTAACTAATATATGTGAGATTACACCCAAAAAGCTAATTGATTACAATAAAAAACTCAATCTTAACCACTGCCTTCAAGCATTCATTAACTGGACCCTTTGTATATGAATGGACTGAGCCAGTTTCTATCTCCGTCCTTCTTGAGAGTGTGTCCTTGGTTGAAATGGCTAGGTCCACTTCCGCCCTGTTTGAAGAAGATATCTCATGCCTATGATATTCGTATTCTCATTCTCACCACCTGTGGAACTTGTGGGACCCACACACAGTTATGATACATGCATCAAATAGAAAAGCTAATTAACTTTTTAGTTTTAATAAAGATTTTTTCTACTCAGCAAAAAAAAGGGGTTGGGACAAAATCTTCCGTCAATGTTGATTATTGACTAGTCAATTCTGATGTGTTCATTAATTGGAAGCCCGTACGTAGTGTGGAAAAATTTAATCAATCACATATTATATTATTTTCAACGAAAATAAATATATTAATGACAAAATTTAAATAAATAAATAAATGTAAATGCAAGAAATTTTGCAGGTATGCTAATTTTGGTTGTGGGGCCAAGACGGGGACAAAATCTTCAGCCAATGTTATTGACTTTTCAATTCTGATGCGTTCATTAATTGGAAACCCCTAAGTACTATGAAAAAAAAGTAACCAATCACATATTTCTATTATTTTCATAAAAAATAAATATATAAATTACAAAATAAAATATGTAAATGCCAAAAATTTGCAGGTATGCTAATCTTGTTTGTTGGACCATGACGGGGACACAAATTTTCAGTCAATGTTAATTATCAACTTTTTAATTTGGATGAGTTCATTAATTGGAAACCCCTTCGTAATTCGGAAAAAAAATTATCAATCACTTATTATGTTATTTTAATATTGTTTGTTGGACCAAGACGGACAAAACCTTCTACCAATGTTTGATTATTGATTTGTTAATTTTTTTAATAGATACAATAGTCTATTCTTTTGATGATTACTCTGTATGGGTCTGGATTAGGTCCAGTATATAGTGATACTGGACCTGTTGAAATTGTGACACGTGTCTATTTTTGGACACATGTTACCATCCTAACGGGTCTAGTGCACTGGAAACACTGGACCCAAATTGCCCCCCTTTAGTATTATATTAAGACATCAATTAGATTTTTTGTGTAAATGAAGTTTGAATCCAAATTTCTTATTCGATAATAAGGAATTTTATGAGCAATTATTTTTTTGTATGGGTGGAGTTCGAACTCAAAATCTCCTATTCTTTTTTTTGAGAAATAAACACATATACACAAAGAAGAGAAAATAAGGTTTAATATAAAGACACATCACAAACTTCACTAAAAGATAAGTAATCACCCCCCCCCTAACTTCATTTAAGTTTAGTATAGACACATCACAAACTTCACTAAAAGATAAATAATCACCCCCCCCCCCCCAAACTTCATTTAAGTTTAGTATAAGGTTTCTTTTCATGGTAAAATGTGCACTTCTATTAGGGCCGTCCAGCGGTTCTTTGACCCATCCAAACCGACCGGGTCCGACTGACCCGCATCCCAACGGTTGAACTCGAAACCTGTAGTGAGTCGGATTCGGGTGTATTTCTATCAAAACCCGATTATTCGGGTCGGGTAGCGGTTTAAGGAAGAAAAAACCCGTATTACCCGACCCGACCGATATTTAAAAAAAAAAAAAAAAAAAAAAAGAGTAATTCAGCACTCAGTTTACCCGTGAAGACTGAGTCATTGAAGGGTGCTGTCCAGGACTGAAATGAGGAGACTGATTGGACTTAAAGCACTCAGTTTTTTTTTTTGTTTTACACGCTAAGTTCAAATCAGCCTACTTGCTCCTAAGATTTTTACACACAAAGCAATCATGACCGTGCGATTTGAGCGTGATCAACGGTCTTGATCCTTCTGAAGATCAACAAAATCATTCCAAGTTTCCAACACACAAAAGAAAATCCCACAAAATCTCTCTTCAGACTCTCAGAGGTGCAGAACGGCTAACCCTCACCTCACCTCAAATCATAATAAAAAATTTCCACTTCCCCAAGCCATGGCCGGTTACCCTCCCTCAGCCTTAAGAGACCCTCAACCCTCATCTCTTTCTCTTTTAAATAAATCTGATTTTTCTCTCTGTTCCACTTTTCTCTGCTCTCTAGTCTCAAGGGCTGATTCAAAATCCCTCTTTTATTTTGAAACACTTGACTTCAATCCAACTCTCCAAGTCTCCAACGGACCAAACACCAAACCTTGCTGGTTCTCATCTTCACACGTATCCCCGCTGAGCAGAGGATCGGAGTGTTATCGCTGGTCTGTCGCACCAAGGGCACCGTCCACCGCCTCTCAGCCTTCAAGCACGGCGACCGCGGTTTCGCTTTCCTCGTCAACAGGTTCGTGTCGCTCAAACAACCTTAAAAATCTGTTCTTTCTCTTTTTTATTAGTTATTTAGATTCTTCAATTCTGATTGTTTTTTAAAGCTTTTAAGATTATTTGATTGTCTTATTGTATAAAGAATGGTGAGGATTTAACGAATAATACAGACACCAAACAAAGTTTGTAACTTTTTGAAGTAAAAAAATATTTGAGGTGACGGATTGTGATTAGTGCTCAAGCACCTCCTTTCCATGTAAGAACACTGTGATGTTGAGGAAGTTTGTTCAAAAACCATTGGCTATGTGTAACTAAGCAAAGTAAAAAAAAAAAAAAAAAAGAGAACTAAAGACAATGAGAGTCTCAGATTACTTCAACTGAAGTTGTGTCTATGATCTGGTTTTATAAAAAAAAAAAAGATTTGGGAAAATGTATTGGGCTTCTATGTTTTGAACAAGGACAATTTCTTTCAAATGCTTATAGTTATATCAGTTCTTAGTTTTGTCTTGACTCTTAAACATGCATACTTGCAATTTAAATGAAATCATGAAGTGCCACGTAATTTACCTTGATACAGAACACTGAGTGTTAAATGAAATCAGTACTAGTGAAGTAAATTCTTATGCATAATGATATTTCTTATTTTACAAAGCTCCAGTGTATGTGATTTTGCCTTTTAAGAGGTCAACTACAATGATCTTTCTTAGTATTAGTTTTTTTATGGTTGTTTGTTTATGCTTAAATTTGATGTCTTTAGGTCATGGAACCCTCTACTGATGCCCCCCCTTCCCAAACAACACCCGTTGCCCAAGCTGGACCTGCTGTCCAAGTTGAACCTGTTCCCACTCCAACAAATGCTGAGGCACTTCCACCTAGACCTAGTGATAAAACCAAAGTGAGTGAGCTAGCTGCTGATTGTGGTAATAATAGGAAAAAGTCTACTGCTTGGGATCATTTTGAAAAAATAAAAATGAGTGAGGGTCAATTTAAGGCTATTTGCCATTATTGCCAAAAAACTTATTGTGCTAATAGTAAGGGTCGTGGTACTACTAATTTATTGAATCATACACCAAACTGTGTTAAGAACCCTAATAGAGCTTCACTTAAAGGGCAACAAACCTTAGCATTTGAACCCAAAATGAATGGGGAGGAAGGGTTTAAGCTTGTACCAACAGCCTTTACTGTTGAGGCTTCTAGGAAGGCACTCGCAGAAATGATTATAATAGACGAGTTGCCTTTTAGGTTTGTTGAAGGGTATGGGTTTCAAAAATATTCAACAACCTTACAACCTAAGTTGCAAATTAGGGATATCCCATCTCGTCAAACTGTGGCTAGGGATGTGATTAGCATTTATGGTGTTGAGAGAGAGAAACTAAGGGAAGCCTTGAAAGGTCGTAGGGTGTGCCTTACTACGGACACATGGACTAGTATTCAAAATCTGAATTATATGTCCCTCACAGGTCATTTTATTGATGATGATTGGAACTTGCATAAGAGAATTTTGAATTTTTGTCAAGTGGAAGACCATAGGGGGGAGACTATAGGTAGAAAGATTGAGATGTGTCTCCGTGAGTGGGGTGTTGATGGCATATTCACCTTGACAGTGGATAATGCTACCTCTAATGGTACTACCATTAAATTTTTACAAACAGTAACTAAAGATTGGAAGGGGACTATTTTAGAACATGAGTTCTTGCACATGAGGTGTTGTGCACATATCTTAAATCTGATTGTGGGAGATGGTATGAAAGAAATTGATGCGTCCATTGCTAGGGTGCGTGAAGCAGTGAGGTATGTGAAGTCCTCACCAAATAGAAATCAAACTTTTAGGAGTATTATGGAGAGATTAGGTATTAAATCCAAATGTTTACTAAGTCTTGATGTACCAACTAGGTGGAACTCTACCTATCTCATGTTAGATACTGCTGAAAAATTTGAGAAAGTGTTCCTAAGAATGGACTTTGAGGATGATAGCTATTCTTCATACTTTTTGAACAAGGAAAATAGTGGTGGTTTGGGATCTCCTTGTGGGGTTGATTTTCAAAATTGTAGGACATTTGTGGGTTTCTTGAAACTTTTTTACAATGCAACTAAAAAGTTCTCCGGTTCTTTGTATGTGACTTCAAATACCTTCTTTGATGAGATGTTTGTGATTCAAGAGAATATTGCTCATATAATTAAATCTCAAAATCATCTCTTGAAAAACATGGCAACTAAAATGGAAGCTAAGTTTGAAAAGTACTGGGGGAAAGGGGATAAAATTAATAAGCTTTTGTATGTGGCTGTGGTGCTTGATCCAAGGAAGAAAATGAGGTTTTTGAAGTTTTCTTTTTCTGAAATTTATGGGGATGAAGTGGCTAATGAGATGGTTGACTTGGTGGGGAATTTCATGGCTAGGTTGTATGATGATTACTCTAGGGTTGATTCACCAAATGTGGTGCTACCAAGTGAGAATGAGAGGACACACATGGAAGGTGATACAGTTGGTTGTAGCGATCCGTATGCAATGGTTAATTCACGATATGAGCGGTTTTTAGAGGTTGAGAAGTCTATAGGGTGTAGCAATGAGATGGAAAAATATTTGGCTGAAAATTGTGAGAGTAGAAGGGATGTGAAATTTGAGATTTTGAGGTGGTGGAAAGCCAATTCAGATAGGTACCCAGTGCTGTCCAAAATGGCTAGGGATGTGCTGGCTGTACCTGTTTCTACGGTTGCTTCTGAATCGGCTTTTAGTACCGGAGGGCGCATACTTGATCCATTTCGAAGTTCACTCTCCCCTCTCATGGTTCAAAATCTTGTTTGTGCTCAAAACTGGCTGCAAGCCCATGTCCCAATTTCTTTTCGCAAGTCAAAGGACGAGATGGAGGCCTTGGAGGATGAATTTCATGAATTAGGTAATATGTTTAACTTCCAATCTTCTTGTTTACTAAGTGTTATTAAATGTGTCATATACTTGAGCAAAATTTAATCTATTGTCTCAATTTTTTCTTTTCTAGTTTTAAATCAAGCAACAACAGCAGCAAGTTCTAGTTCCTGTTCAAACAAAGGTGGTACTCGTACCACAGTCAATATTGATGAATGATCACTGATTGGGTATGTTTCTGCCCTTATAATTTTTGTTCATATTGGTGTCCCTTTTGGTTATTCTGTAGCTGTTATTCTGTCTTTATATAGTATTGATAAATATTTTTCCCCTTGTATTGTAGGAGGATGGAAGGTTGCCTTTTGTATAGGAGGCAGTTTTTTTGGATATATTTTGAAGCTTTTTTGGACAGATGTGTAGCTTTTCTATTATAATTATACATGAACTCTTGTCTTGCTTAGAGGAAGGAAAACTTAGCATCTGTGTAGGCTTTCCTCTCTATAAGTTATGGACATGTTAACTATAGAAAGTAGTTCTTTACTGCCTTAGGAAAGCTATTTTTTGGAAATACTTAATAGTATTTCATAGTTGTAACTTATTATATATACTGCTGGGAATTGCCTACTGCTTTGGTAGTTTATTGCCTTGTGCAGTAATTGCCTTCTCTGCTGCCTCTATGGCTTTATATATCAAATTATGAAGATGATGTATTTTTAGTAGTGCTTGTAACCTGTGTGGTTCTGGAAATTTATTTGATGTGTGAAATGGTTGGTAGGTACTAGGTATGTTTTCACCTTGACAGATTGATGAATGTGGAAACAAAATGGTACTGCCCAGGCCTTAAGGCTTAAGCAATTTGGAAAATATTTGTTATAAATTTATAATGTGTGGATGATGAACAGGTGGTAACAAAATGGTAATTGTGTTTTATTGATGAATGTGGAAACAAAATGGTACTGCCCAGGCCTCAAGGCTTAGGCAATTTGGAAAATATTTGTTATAATGTGTGGATGATGAACAGGTGGTAACAAAATGATAATTGTGTATTTGTGTTTTTGTCTGTTTGATTAATGCCTAGGTTTTACATTCTATTGATATTTAACAGGTATCCAGATTTTACTTTGAATTCATACTCAATGAAGGCCCATTTTACATACTTTGAATTCATACTTTGAATTGATAATGTATTGATATTTTACATTCTGGGAAGTATGAATTTGGAGTTTTTGACAAATTATAGTAGAGATGAAGGCCCATTTTAAAAGAAATTTAGTAAAAAACAAGCCCAATCTAATATGTTAAGATTCAAAAACTATTAATTCATTGAAAAGCCCAATAATTTCGGTAAAAAGGCCCAAAAAAAATTAAATCCAATAAAATTTACAGAAAAGGCCCAATAAAAGGTCCAACCTGTCAAACCGATGATCCGACCCGTTCAAACTGATGATCCAACCCGGCGGATTTAACCCATATTTCAATTGATTGCGGGTCCTTTTTTCAGTGACCCGACCCAATCGGGTCGAGTGCGGGTTGGGCCCAAACCCGAGCTGACTCGACCCGTGGACAGCCCTAACTTCTATATTGTAGATGTAGCCCGTGAGGTGGTCCAAGTTCTTCCACCAACCATTAGTATTTATCTTTATTTCTGACAGAGACAATCCCTGAATGGCTAGACTGAACCAAAACACTTGGACTAGGAGGTCAAACTTTGGATAGAATTGACCTAAACATACATTTTGCTTTTACTTTTGGGTTGTGTTAACATTCTCTTTCATCATATCCTCCATATGACATTGAAGGGTAGCTAGTTCAACAAGCTTCTCACTTAAAATTTTCATCACCTCCAAACTCATCTTTTGGAGTCCAACCCAATACCTTTTCTGCTTTCCATAACAGCCTATTTGGATAGTGGAGATTTAGGGGATTGAATGGAATTCAAAAGGAATGGTAAAAATCTATTTTCATTTCAAATAAATTTATATTTCATTTCAGTTCATTTTATTCATTCTTATTAAAACTAAAAGTTATTTTCATTTCAGAGAGGGAAAGAAATGAAATAAAATGAATTATAAGCATCTTTTAATAAATAAATAAACTGAAAATGATTATTGTAGGGACAAGGGCCCAAAATAGTATATTGGGCCTTGGGCCTTGTCCGAGGATATTGATAGGTCCGAGGAGGAGCAAATAGTTGTTAAACGTTCCCAATTAAAGTCTCAAAGATGGGAAACAAATGAGAGGTTATGAGAGGTTGTCCGAGGAAGAATTCCTCCTCGGATATGATAAATATAGTTCACAATGTGCACTCCATCAATTAGCGTAATCCTCCAAGAAACTCCAATGATAGAGATATGCCTCTCGAACATACGAGAAGGAAGGAAGTCTAAAAATATCTAAGGGAAAGCTGCCACCACCGCATTAAATGCACTGCAGCTACTTTTCTGATCGCATTTATGTGGAGAAGACCTCTGAACAGCGCTACCTTGGTTACCACAACTCACAGAAAACCATAGAAGGTGTCTGATGGGACTGGTACTCAAGTAAGGGTTCGGATGATCAACAGATGAAGGGTGAAGATGATCCAAAAGAGAATCTATAAGGTGAAAGACTCTTCATGGAGGAAAGAGGGGAAAAAAGAGAAGGAGAGCACTGTAGCAATCTAAATTGTCTCTGTATTTAACTGTGATCAATATACATAATTGTGACCTCCTCGGACTGAAAGTCTATTGATATCAATACATCTTATTTGTGCCTGAATGTCATTTAATTCCATATTAGCCGTTATTTAATTCATTAGGGCCTAGTTCTTTGACCCACTCTCTACAAATTTATTGTATTGGGCTTATTGGGCCGAGATCCCATATATTTTGGGTTTGGGCTACAAATCGGGACCCTACAATTGGCTCCGTTTGTGGGAAGAACTTGTGTGATAGTTAAAACAACGGTTAACTATGGCAAACTCAGGCTCACATCAGGCAGAATCCATAGCATCTCAACGTGAAAATCCTTTCGCCAACCTTAAGCGTAAGAGAGATCAGGAGAGCAACGTGCACGTTACGCACACAATCAAAAGCCATTCTCGAGTTGGGAGTCACGTCTCTCAAGAACAACACAATAAAGCCATGCAAAGGGAAATCGACCAGCTTAAGAAGAAGTTACGCCATGCACAACGAAAATGAACTCCCACCCTATCTGATTCCTCCTCCGACAATGAGAAGGACAGCGGTTATCGACGTAGATCAAGGACTCCCCTTAGCGAATCCTTCTCATATGAAGAAGAGCATCATAGTGAACGCCGACGCAAAAGCTCCATTCACAGAGGATTGGGAAATGATGCGATGAGCAAAGTTTTGAACCAGATTGCCAAGTCGCCATTCATGCGCAGGATTGAAAGGGTAGCTCCTCCTCGGCGTTTCCATCAACCAACATTCACCATCTACAATGGGCGAATAGACCCGATGGAGCATGTGAGCCATTTCAATCAGAGAATGACTGTCTATTCCAAGGATGAGATGGTTCGACGGCTTAAGGACGGGTTCAATAAATTCCTTCAAGGAACTCACTCAGGCGTTTGGCTCCCGTTTTATCACATGTACTAGGGTCCCTCGGCTCTTAGACTCCCCACTATCTTTGTCCATGTAAGAAAGGGAGACCCTGAAAACATATTCGAACTGATATTGGGAGATATACAATGAGATAGAGGGTAACTTTGAAGACGTCGCTATCAATACCTTCAAGAGTGGCCTCCCAGCCGAGCATGGTTTAAGGAAGTCCCTAACAGGAAAACCAGCCACCAGCCTGCGCCAGCTTATGGACCGTATTGACAAATATAAAAGGGTTGAGGAAGATCAACAACTGGGTAAAGGAACGGCTAAGGTTATCCCTCAGGAGAGGAGGGATTTCAAGTTAGACTGATTCAATAACAACCGGCCCCGAAGAGATTTTGCTGGACAATCCGGGTCTACCAATACCCAGACTGTTAATGCAGTATTCCGAGAACCAGTGCATCAAGTTCTAGAGAAGATTAAGAACGAGTCATTCTTCAAATGGCCAAACAAGATGGCCGAAAATCCCTTGAAACGTAACCAGAGCCTTTATTGCCAATATCATCAGGACCAGGGGCACACTACGGAAGACTGTAGGAATCTGTGGGACCATTTGGACCAACTGGTCCTAGAAGGGAAGTTGAAGTAGCTGCTGCACCATTCTAGTGGCCAAGCGGAGCAGACGGGTTCAGATCCCCAGGGAGATTCATCTTCAAAACCTTCTCTGGGAACGATCAATGTCATCTTTGCTGCCCCCGGTAGGACCGGTTCCTGTCTCTCTAGAGTAATTTCTGTGGCTCGGCTATCAACCAAAGACAGCAATTCAGAACCAAAAAGAGCCAGAATAGAGACCCCGTTCATCCTGGGCTTCTCGGCCGATGATAAGATCGGAACTATCCAACCCCATGACGATGCTTTGGTGGTCACACTCAGGATAGGGGGTACGATGTGAAAAGAGTGTTGGTAGATCAGGGAAGTGCTGTTGAGGTAATGTACCCCAACTTGTACAAGGGGCTGAATTTGAAATCCGAGGACCTAACAGCGTAAGATTCCCCACTAGTAAGTTTCGAGGGGAAGACAGTTACTCCAAGAGGTCAGATTAGACTGCCTATACAAACCAGTTCAGATGTGGTGGAAGTGGACTTCATTGTAGTGGATGCTTATTCACCTTATATGGCTATTGTGGCTAGGCCTTGGCTTCATGTTTTAGAAGCCGTTTCTTCTACCCTCCACCAGAAGGTGAAATATCCGTCCAATGGCCAAGTTAAAGAGATTGTAGGGAATCAATCTATGGCTAGACAGTGCATGGTGGCTACCATCTTGCATAGGCCCAATGCGGGGTCCTCAGCCTCTGCTGAAAGGAACTTATAGCAATCAAGAACCCCGGTACTGTCCAACAATGAAAAAGAACGGAAAATGGCGAGTGTGCGTGGATTTCATGGATTTAAACAGGGCTTGTCCGAAAGATCCCTTTCCTATGCCTCGGATAGACCAGCTGGTAGATGGCCATCCTCGGATGAGCTTTTTAGATGCCTTTCAAGGATACCATCGAATACCGCTAGCACTAGAGGACCAGGAAAGGACAGCTTTTGTTACTCTCACTGGAAACTACCACTACAAGGTAATGCCCTTTGGCTTGAAAAATGCAGGATCCACCTATCAAAGGATGATGACTAAGATGTTTGAACCTCAATTGGGCAAGAATATTGAAGTTTATATAGATGACATGGTAGTGAAGAATAAAGTGGTGTCCAAGCATGTGGGAGACCTCGAAAGCATTTTTGAAATACTGAGAGAACACAAGTTGCGCCTTAATGCCTCCAAATGTTCTTTTGGTGTGGGATCAGGAAAATTCCTAGACTACATGGTAACCCACCGGGGAATTAAAGTTAATCCCGACCAGGTTAAGGTGATAAACAATTTACAACCGTCTCGGAATCCCAAAGAAGTTCAGAAACTAACCGGAATGACTGCTGCTTTAAACCGGTTTATTTCTCGATCTGCAGATAGATGCAGACCTTTCTTCTTATTAATGAATAAATGGAGAAGATTTGAATGGACTGAAGAACGTGCTTTGGCATTTCAGCAACTTAAACAAATACCTATCTCGACCGCCTATTATGTCCAGTCTTGAGACGGACGAAGTCTTGTTTTCTTATATTGCGGTGGCCCCCCATGCTGTGAGTTTGGTATTGATACGGGTTGATAATAGAGTACAACGGCCAGTCTATTATGTGAGCAAATCACTGCATGAGGCCGAGATTCGCTATCTACCGCTGGAGAAGGCTATCCTAGCAGTGGTGCATGGTATAAGAAATCTTCCCCATTATTTCCAAGCACATACAGTCGTCGTCCTAACTTAACTTCCACTCAAGGCCATACTTCGAAGTGCTGATTACACGGGGAGGATTGCAAAGTGAGGCACAGTTCTAGGAGCTTTTGACATCAAATACATGCCCGGTACCTCTGTCAAGGGTAAGGTACTGGCAGACCTCGTGGCCGAGTTCACTGAACCCCCGTTAGAAGAAATATCAAAAACACAAAACATTGATGGAAAATCGGTTAGCGCAGTATCCCTGCAAGAACCTTCATGCTGGAAGGTATACGTTGATGGTGCGGCAAACCAAAGGGGCTTTGGAGTGGGGCTAGTTCTGATCTCGCCCGAGAAGCTCACCATAGAAAAGTCACTAAGATTGGGCTTCTCGGCCACGAATAATGAAGCTGAATACGAAGCCTTGCTGGAGGGAATGTTCATGGTTCAAAGAATGGGAGGAAAGGCAGTAAAGATGTTCTCAGACTCAAGGTTGATCGT